>OU895880.1:12637963-15143098 GCA_917627325.4 Chironomus riparius
TGGACCCTCCTTTACACGGAATCGATCGATAGACAATCAAGCCTATGATCCTACGTGATGGGCTGATCCCGTTTCGTTCGCCACTACTAAGGGAATCCCTGTTGGTTTCTTTTCCTCCCCTAATTAATATGCTTAAATTCAGGGGGTAGTCACACATGAGTTGAGGTCGCGAATTGTCGTCGTCTTTCATCTCATCTTAATAATATTTACTTCAGTATTGGACACACATTAGGAAGAACTACTTTTGTTGTTCTCAAAATCGAATTGCAAACACCAACGAGTCCAGGGGAGCAACCAACGAGACACAAAATTAAATCATGTAAAGTTAGCGCCAGAGAGAATTTTCAATGAAAATACTCACAAGAGACTCGTGCACAGTGCGCGCTCGAATTTTTTGAAGTTTTCACTCTTCCCCCCATTTATTTAAAAATAGGCGTGTAACTGACATTAGATTAGCATTTTAGTCATAAATCGTCGCGGTAAGACAACGGCTTTGATGACACTCTATTGTGTATATAAATATGTATATTTTTATATACTGATAATTGCAATCATATGAAATTACGACACTCAACCATATGTACCTTATACAGTCCCACATTATAAATTTTTGTGTACATTATAAAGAGAACCAAATGTATAAGGCGCAATATGCGTTCAACATGTCAATGATCATGTGTCCTGCAGTTCACATAGCGACGCGCAGTTTGCTGCGGTCTTCATCGACCCATGAGCCAAGTGATCCCCTGTCTAGGGTTAAGTTTAAGTTTTTGTTTTTTTCTTTCGAAAATCAATCACAATAAATCACAACGTCAACAAATATATATATTCATTATGTGTTTGGCATAAAAAAAAAAATAAGCAAGTTTACCTAGGCGAAGCCCTTTATAAAACCAACAATATGCACGCATGACGCACGCGTATCGCAATTCTAGTACCTAGGATTTTGTCATAAACCACAACCACAACAACAAAGTGTGAAAGAGCATAAATGTGTATGTTATAATACATTAATGATCCTTCCGCAGGTTCACCTACGGAAACCTTGTTACGACTTTTATTTCCTCCAAATCATCAAGTTTGATCAACTTTGGCAAAAGCAATCGTGATACCGAGGCATCACAATGTTTACCTCCAGAGATCTCACTAAATAATTCGTCGGTAATAGCGACGGGCGGTGTGTACAAAGATCAGGGTCGTAATCAATGCAAGCTAGTGACTCACACTTACTAGGAGTTCCTGGTTCATGTGAACTTTTTCAGTCCACAATCCCAACTAGGAAGCTGGCTAAGTGATTTCCCAATCCTCTCGGATAAGGTAACACGTTGTCAGCTTCATTGTAACTCGCGTGCCGCCCAGAACATCTAAGGGCATCACGGACCTGTTATTGCTCAATTTCATATTGCTGAAAGCAATTTGTCTATTTAAGCAGATAAAGCTTATCGACCGAAATCGAAAGCCAAACTATCAGGTGAGACTCCATCACATGTCATGAATGCCTTGCGACACACACACCACATGACTTCAGCATCTCAACAGCTGATAGGTATCTAGTTAAATAATTGAGTCTCGTTCGTTATCGGAATTAACCAGACAAATCAATCCACGAACTAAGAACGGCCATGCACCACTACCCTCAAATTCGTGAAAACGCTATCAAATTGTCATACCCACTTGAGTTCGGACCTGGTAAGTTTTCCCGTGTTGAGTCAAATTAAGCCGCAAATTCCATTCCTGGAGGTAATCTTCCGTCAATTCCTTTAAGTTTCAACTTTGCAACCATACTTCCCCCGGAAACTAGCTTTAGTTTCCCGGAAAGCTACTGAGTGCACCATTATGTAGTGACACCCAATCGCTAGCTGTCATCGTTTACAGTTAGAACTAGGGCGGTATCTAATCGCCTTCGATCCTCTAACTTTCGTTCTTGATTAATGAAAACATCCTTGGCAAATGCTTTCGCTTTAGTAAGTCTTACGACGGTCTAAGAATTTCACCTCTCGCGCCGTAATACTAATGCCCCCAACTGCTTCTATTAATCATTACCTCTTGATCTGTATCAAACCAATAGAAAATCATTACGCGAGCGAACTCACGCAACAAATAAGACCGAGGTCTTTTTCCATTATTCCATGCAAAACTATTCAAGCATATGAAGCCTGCTTTGAGCACTTTAATTTGTTCAAGGTAAAAGTAAGCCGAACTAAATAGACATCTAGTCTAGTGAAAGACATCAATGCTATTCATTTAGTGTTCAGTCATATAGTCCAAGTAACCGGAAAGTGATGACAATCATTTCTTGATGATGTCACACCCGCACTGGACAATAATCAACTTCGAACGTTTTAACCGCAACAATTTTAACATACGCTAGTGGAGCTGGAATTACCGCGGCTGCTGGCACCAGACTTGCCCTCCACTTGATCCTCATTAAAGGATTTAAACTTGATTCATTCCAATTACAGAACATAGTTAACTAGTTCTATATTGTTATTTTTCGTCACTACCTCCCCGTGCCGGGAGTGGGTAATTTACGCGCCTGCTGCCTTCCTTAGATGTGGTAGCCGTTTCTCAGGCTCCCTCTCCGGAATCGAACCCTGATTCCCCGTTACCCGTTGCAACCATGTTAGTCCTCTATACTAACATCAAAGTTGATAGGGCAGACATTTGAAAGATCTGTCGTCAGCACAAGGCCATACGATCAGCAAAGTTATCTAGAGTTCCACCATATAAAACAGTCCGAAGACCGATTGGTTTGTCTAATAACTGCACGAGAATCTTGCGATACTCGCATTATTTGCATGTATTAGCTCTAGATTTTCCACAGTTATCCAAGTACTGGGAATATGATCTAAGAAATTACAGCTGTTATACTGAGCCTTTTGCGGTTTCACTTTATTTTAGTATGTACTTAGACATGCATGGCTTAACCTTTGAGACGAGCGTACATTACTGGTAGGATCAACCAGAATTCTCTCACATTTTTTTTTTTTCTTCTACATATCATCATATATACAACTTGCAATAAAATTACAAATGTACATAGTCTTATGCATTGTGTGTGTCACAACCATCAACCTAATACACCTCATACCTAAATACTATTCCACATATACATTCAGTGCATTACACTTCTCTATATCAAAAAATTTAAACATTAACTATTACTGATACTCATCAATGACACACCAACCAACCGTTGGCATTGACACGACTTTCTTCATCTTTCGACCCATATTTTAAAAGTGTGCAAACAAAAAAAAATTTTTTTCACACACTCTCACCACAGCTGGCATACAAACTCTCTGTTGTTTCCATAAGACTAAAAACCGCGTACGTTTACTTTCAATATGCAGTATTTTTTTCAATTTTTTCTCTCATTCTATACAAACGCACACTCTTTCGGTGACCGAAAAAACACTCACTTTTACCAACCTATATTACGAGTCAACGATGTTGCATGTATTTACATAGAAGTTTGACAGAAAAAAAAAATTCGTATGAAAATACACGACTCTATATGTATTGGTGAGAGAAATCAACCAATCATAAGCTTCCTTACACCAACACAAACAAACTTTTATTTCGTTTTCTTTACATCTTCTCGCTCGGTTTCGTACACAAAGCATCACTTTCGTCTTTTATCCGTTCTTTTTAAAAATGTGTGTGTCTTACACAAGTAAAATACTTGCAACACTTCTGTATTCAGCATATGAAAAATGTATAATGTTGGCAATATCATCAATCTTTATGACTGTGAGCACCTTTTCGTACACATCATACAATATCATACTGTTTCATATTGTGTGTCACTCGAAAAGACTTGAAAGTGTTGCGATGAAAAAATCTTTTGTAAAAATGAATAAATACTTTATAAAAAGAAACTTTGAAAAAAAAATTTTTAAAAAACACGCTTTTATCAAAAAGACTAAAAATCAAAAAGTTCAAAATAAAATAAGGTCACACTTTTAGCGAATCAGGATTTTAAAAGTTTTCTTGTGATATCTAGAAATGTAACATAAATTTTTTTCAAATTATTGTGATTAAGTCCAAGAACACAATGACTCTATAAGCGTGGGGCGTAATTTAAGGATGAATTTCTTAGTTCAACTAAGTTCTTAAGTAAGAGAAGCGTCAAATCTCAAAGCCCCACGCTTTTAGAGTCATTGCGTTCTTGGACTTAATCACAATATTTTGAAAAAAAATTATGTTACATTTCTAGATGTCACAAGAAAACTTTTAAAATCCTGATTCGCTAAAAGTGTGACCTTATTTTATTTTGAACTTTTTGATTTTTAGTCTTTTTGATAAAAGCGTGTTTTTTAAAAAGTTTTTTTTAACATTTTTTTATTTGCTCCTTTTTTGGTCGCTTAACTTCAAGAAAAAAATGTTATTTGTTTTTTAGTCTTCGGGAAAAAAGCGTGTTTTTTAAAAAGTTTTTTTTTTATTTGCTACTTTTTAGTCTCAATCTTTTAATCGAATTTCGACCACAACAATTCAAATTCAACTCCACTTCGTTTTACTCCGTTTCGTTCAACTGTTTATAGATTTCATTTGTTCATTCATTTGTTTTATAGAATTTAAGTCATACCTGGAAACAGATGAAACTTCTTAAAAAATATCCTGAACTTCAATTATGTGCGCTTTCTTTTTTTTTTAAAGCATTCATTAGTAAAGTACATTAAAAATGAATCTTGGAGATTTTGTGTTTATCTGTACGATTCCTCCTACATAACGTGTGGATTATTAACATAAAGATGCAACTCACATCTATATGTAACGTATTTATAACGGATTTTTCGAATTTAATTCAATGAATGTCATTTGTTTGTTATGCAAATATATACTTCAAGCCGTTCAAGCGTAAATTTGTATAAAATGTTGTACTTCACAAGTGGCAGCAGAAAAAAATCTATTCAAATTTGAATCGGTTTTTTAGCGAACCGGAGCGAATTCATGTCGGCTTCGACCTCTGCTTCAAGCCTTTAATAAATAGCAAAGTAAATTTAATTAAGTTGGTGAAGTTTTATAAATAATGTAATACATAAAAAACAACATAAATTTATGCTCAAACTTTGTGTGCTAAATACACATCGCATATTAATAGTTATTTTGCATTAATTCGTAACGGACTTGCGCTTAACGGTTTTTTTGAAAATTCAAATTTTCACTTGCGAATATTCATGAAAAAATTAAATGTCAATTTTTTTGTCTTACCAGAATATCTTTAGATGCTCAAATTTATAGTATAATTAATATTTAGTAATATGAATTAAACTATAATGAATCATATAAATGACTTTTGAGCATTTCAAGTATAATATTTTAAACAAATCAAAATTTTATATCATTGACATTGGATTTTTTTCCCATATAAAAAAGATTTACTTAAATTGTTCTATAATTAAGCATTTTTGTAGTTCCAAAATGTTAAAATATTGTATTGTTACCGGGAATACGTGTGTGTACAAAATTTGAGCTCGATTGGAGCAATAGAAGTGGTAGAAAAATCGATTCGAAGATTTGAACGTGACATACAAAGAAACCAACAGAGCAACTCAATAAAAAGCGTGTAATAAAAAGCGTGTAATAATAATAAAAACCACTTTCTTTTCCATACAATTTTATCTAGACACGGTGATGGAAAAAAATTGCAAAAAATAAACCCTTTACTATTTAGCATCAAATTACAGCTGTAGATTACAGCTGTAGTTCAATGTGTATAAATAACATACAGCTGTAAATACAGATGGGTTTATAGCTTAGACAAGTGCTTAGCTGTACTTACAGTTGATGTAATTTTTCGTGAATTCCGCTGGTTTTGACTATGATTTTTCCTTTTGCAAAATGATTGAATAGAAAACAAGGTACAATTTCTTACTGTAAATTATAGCTGTAATTTGATTTTTACGTAACAACGTAAGTTCATCTGTAATCTACAGCTGTAATTTAAAGAATCAAAGAAAGAAAACAAAACGTGATAAAAACATCAAAAAATTTAGGATCATTGATTTAAAAAATATTTAAATCAAAAGTTATATTCTCATCATAATTTTGTTGTGACACTCAACAAATTTTGATTTAAGATTTTGATTAACTGCGTAGAAGGAAAACCAAATTCCAGTAAATTACTACAATCAACGGTTTTTTGAAATTCAAATATTAACTGTTTTCGCGAATTTTAAATTATAGAGGTGGTCAAAAAAATTAGAGCAGGTTACACTCGATGAAAAAAAATTTACTCAGGTTGCACTATATTGAAATTTTAAAAAAATAAAACATTAATTATAGTATTTAAACACTGTTTTAAGACTTTTAACTGTTTGATGGGCAAATAAATCGATAGTATCGGAGCTAATAAATAATTCCGAGCTCTTTTCGATGTCTGGTTCATATGAATGGTGAGTTTTTTCTTTAATTTTGTTTAAATTATCCAAAAAATTTATTCTAAAGAAAATTTGTATTTTTTTTATTCCAGGATTAATGTCGTACTAAAAAGTTTTCACTGGTATCAGGCGCGTAGCCCAGAGGGTCTTGTCCCCACTTTAAACGTTTTGAACCGCAGCTCGGCTTAAACGCCCTGTAAAGCGCTCTCCTAAGCGTTAAGCGGACAAGACCCTCTTGGCTACGCGCCTGACTGATATACAAAAATACAAAAAAAAAACCAAAGCTTTTAAAAAATCCGAAAACTCATGAGAGTAGCCAGCGAAAAATCTAATTAATTCTCAAAAATTTCCAGCTGTTCACTGCATCTTCCCAAGAACTTTCAGAAAAATTTGAGAAGAGGATGTAAGCGTTGTCCTTGGTGCTCATGACTTCACATTAGATAATGATTTTACCTTCGAGGAGTTGTGTCAGAATCATTGTCAGCAGAAGAATATGGACGCAATGTTATGCTTATTCATTAAACACAGACATCACTCAATTTATTCCTTTTATAAATCAAGCTGAAAGTGACAATTTAAATGTAAGATTTGGAAATCCAAAACAGTTTCATCCACCATGGTCCACAACTATAACAAGGACTATGGATGGCATATTTCGTTTCCTAACGTTGATATATTTATTATTTTCAGACTCGTGTGTACATAAAATTCCAAAAAAAATTCAAACCTGTTGAAAAATCGCATTCACTTTTTATGGATCTGTCTTATTGCCTCTTTTGATAAGTAAATTGTAAACTCAATTTCTGTATTTATTGATGTCGTCGAATTTTATGTTTTTGCCACTATTATATATTATTATAGTTATGACAAAATAGAATTATATAACACAAAAATTAATTTATTAGTTTACTTATATTAAATTTTGATTTACAATGAAAATAAAAAATAAATTTAAGCATTTTAAAAAATAACGAAATTTAAAATAAAATAAAATTATTTGCATTTTTATAGTTCAATCTTATATTTCTTCATTAGCTCTTTTGTCCACCCAATTTTATTTTGAGAAATATTTCCCTTAGTAAATTCAATGTTTTTTAAACCTCTTTTCAAATACTGGTGGCATTCCACACCCAAATATTTTTCAATTTTTGCCCATGTGAACTCAACAATATTCACATCATTGTGAGTAACAACATTTGCAAGGACATTACTCAAATCACCATCTGCAGGGTCAATTAGTTTTGAAATTTCAGAAGGATCTTGGATAAAATTTTCGATATTTTTCCATAAACATTCATGAAGCTCAATCTCGGTACTGTGTCGTACTGCATGTTGTAATATATTTTTATGTTTATTGTTTGAAGCTTTCATTAATTTTCGGACTTCTTCTGGTGAAACTTTCTTAATTTCTTCGACGAAAAAGTCAAAAATATCGATTTGGGTTTTCATATTTTCATTTTCTAAATATAATGGTGTCATAAAATTATATATTACTGTGTGAAGAATATTGTTCCCTTCAAAGTTTACTGTCTTGAACAACTCTAAATATTCTTCGTTATTTTTTGATAAATTTTTCCAAAAATCTAGCAGCTTTTTGAGAATTTCAATATTGTAAAACTGAATAGAATAAATTAACAAACTTATACCGTATTCTAGGCATTGATGTAAAAAAATTGACCGCATTTGCTGATTGTCGAACTTTTCAATGAATACGTTAAGGATTTTCTCTATAAGTTCTATGTTTTGTTGAAAAACAATACGTTTGACATAACTTACATGATGTACATCATTTGCTTCGACTATCAAACTTTGAACTTGACTTAAATCTTCGAAACATCCAAATATGAGATTCCAAATCATCTCATGAAAATCAAAATTAGACAATTTACTTGCGTAATGTAGAATATTATTTGTAATCGGCAATGAAATTGGCTGTCTCCACAGTATAAGCTTCCTAAATGATGCCACAGAATTTGAGGATTTATAAAAAGATTCTAATTTTATCCAAACCACTCTAAGAAGTTCTTTGTCTTCATTTTCGATGCAAATATGAATAATATTCCTTTCATTGTTCGGGATTGTCTCAATAATTTCAGTAATTTTAATTCTAAATTCCTCTGAATTATCATTCAATTCATCAACAATTTCCCAGACGTAGTTGAATATTTCTGCATTGCATCTTGCAGATTCTAATACTAAGTTAAATCCTCCATTACCAATCATTTTGAGAAAACTTATTCTTTCAGGAAGAGTTTTAAAATATTTTTTAAAAGTTTTCCACAATAACTTAAGTTTCTTAATATCTTTGGAAGATGCTGCAGTTTTCAGCAAAGGATGATCTTCATTTGCAGCTAAAATTGCCCTAATTTGACAATCTTTGAAGTATTCTAAATTTTCATCTAAAAACTGCTTAATAATTTCAATTTTATTGTAGACAAGCAAACAATTTATGAAGTTATTCGGCCCTGATTTTTCAACTATCAAATTTTTCAATTCCTCAAGATTATCGTAAAAAGTATTAAACAGCAGCTTCCAAAGTATTTTGTGAAAATCAATTTGATCATATTTGGCAGCAAAATGTAAAATATTGCAATCTATTTTATCTTTTGGAACTTCATAATGAAATGTTTTTTTAAAAACAAGTTCTTTAAAACTTTCATGAGAATTTCTGGATTTAAAATAATTTTCAATCAACTTCCAAACAGTTTCTAATAAATTTTTATCTCTTGACTGAACTGCTTTATGCAAAATAGTTTCCTTTATGGTAAACGATTTCGTTTGCAAAATTAAATCTTCTAGCTTAGATGTGTTTTCTAAATCAAAATGAATCAACGATAGCCTAATTTTTTTGAAAATTAATTTAAAATATTCAGAACTACTTTCAGCAGCATTTAAGAGCAAATTAGGATAAATGTCAATTATGTCTTCCTTATTCTCAAAACTTGGATCAAGCATTATCAAAAGTTCTTGACAAATCCACACATCAAATTTGGATAGTAATAATTTTTCATTTTTGATATTTTTTGAACTCAAAATATCTTGAATTTGGGATTTTTCGAATTTTTTTTGAATTTTTTCCAATGTAAATTTTACAATTTCTTTTGATTTATTAAAATAAAAAAGATTGTGAAAGAAATTATCCCCATAAATGCTATTTTGTAGGAGAAAATTTTTCAGATGCTCCAAATCTTTTAATTTTTCAAAGCAGCATTCCCAAGAAATTTTGTGGATCTCCAATTTCTCACAAAAAGCAAGAGCCTTTAAATCACTTCCGTTTTTAAATAAATTTTGCTTTTTTACTTCCTCTTGAAAAATATCAAGACTGGAATTTAGTATTAGCATATTCTTAGTTTTCACCCAGCTTAAATCTAGAATTTTTATATCAGAATTTTTATCTTTCTTAAATTTTCTTAAAATATATTCATATTCAAACTGTGTTATGGTTTCAATTAATGCCTTACATTTTGCAATATTTTCTTCCGTTTCCTCATCAATTAATTCACCTTTAAACTCATTTTTAATAAAATTCAGAATGATATTCCAAATTGTCTTCAGAGAATTTCGACAAGTAGTTGTGTTCGAATTACAAGCATGTAAAATAATATTGTGGCCATAAATATCGTTATTTTGTAAAATTTCCAAAATTTCTGAAGAATTGAAATATATTTGAATTTTTTCCCATATTCTTTTGAAAAATTCTTCATTTTCTTCCTGTGTGCCTGTTGCCCACTCAAAAGCTTTATACAGAAAGGACTGCTTTGTAAGATCTATCTGCAACAATAGATTTTTGATCTCTTTTTCGGACATTATTGGATCTTTTTCAAATTTATCGATAATGAAGCTAAATGAGTCAAAATCTTTGCGATATGATGTGAACCAGAAGATGTTTCTAGCATCGGCTTTGATTGAATTGACAGCTTGAATAAGTTCATAAAATTCTGCACCAAATTCATTTTTGAAAAATTCCCAAATTGAATTATATATCTCAATACTTTCTGAATGACGAGCTGAAATTTTGAGGATATTTGTTCTGACTCTGTTTTCAATTTTTAAAATTTCACGAAATTGCGTTTCACTAAAAAAGCTTCTGAAAAATTCAACTGAATTTAAAATCATTCTTCCGAACCTAAACATTATGATGTCATCAGAGTCTTTTAGAAGATCTGACATTACAAAATTTTTGACACCTTCTGGACTCTCAAAAGTTTCCAACAAAAGTCCCCAAAAAAAATCATCCGGTTGTATTTTCTCAAATTTTTCGATTATTCCTAGAATACAAACTGGAGTATTAACGACAAATTCTGTAAATTTGTCAGGAACATTTTCAGAATAGAAAAAATCTTTAATTGCACTTAGAACAATTTCAAGTTTTTCTTTCTTATTTAAAACATTTGAATTTTTAAGAACGCCTAAGCTTGGAATCTTATGGAGCATTTCATCTATTTCTGCAATAGTTATGAATCTCTTTAAAAATGCTAAGAATTTTTTGATTTTCTCGAGACTTGGGACTTGAGATGTGATTAAGGAGCAAAAAATACTGTCATTCCATTGCTCTCTTGCTTCAATTGGTTGAAATAATATTTTTGCAAATTCTTTACCGAATCTATCTTCAATATTGTTAACCAAAATTTCAAATACTTCAAATTCAAAATTTGATTGAATAACTTTATGCAAAAGTCTTTCATTTTTGACAAAAGGTTTTAAATCTTCATCCTTTATGGATTTTAAGAAAAATGTTTGAAAATTTGAATAACTTTTTGCCGTCTCTAAAATTTCTTTGATATTTGCAAATAAAATATTTTTCCTCTTATCGTAGTCGATTTTTTCTAGCACAGAAATAATTAAATCTTCAAGATATTCATGACAGTCTTCAAAAATGTATGAAATATTCTCTGATCCCTTTAATAGTTTTGAAATCTCTTCAATATGATTCAGTTTAAAAACTGATTTCTCAAATAAACCAGCATTTAAAAAGGATCTAATGATCGTGAATCTTTGAATTGTGAGAAAATCTAGAAATAATTCATAATGAATTTCTTCAATCGCTTTTAAAGATGATGAAATCACAATAAATCTAGCAGCAAAAAACTCTCGGAATGTTTCATGCAGGAAGTAATAATATTCACTGTTTTTCTTTACCAGGCCATAGGCATTAATTTTATCATCAATTGATTTCTTTTTTTCGTTATCCAATCCAAAGAAAGCAATTTTGTCAGGATAATAACTCAAAATTGCCAGCACTTCATGAAGTCTTTTTAGATTCAACCTCTCATCCTGACTTACGCAAAATATTTCTTGTCTAACTTTTCCCTTATCGTTAATAAAATTTAATAAATAATTATCAGATGCTTTCTCAAAAATTGAATAATGTGAAAATTCCTGAACAGAATCATTATCATTGTCAAAACCATCAGCAAGAACACTGAATAATTGAGGTAAACCAATTTGTCTTGAACTCATCATTGAAATTTTACTTATCAAATTTTGAGCGATTTTTTGATACTTTGGAAAGTTTTTGTGATTTTCTATTGCATATTTGTTAAACTTTTTGTTTTCGAAATCCTTAATTACCCACTTTGATGCGATCAAGTTGATTCCATCAGCTTCTTTAAAATCATCTAGCTTGTATGTTACATCCAATTCCAGTTCCTTTTGCAGATCAATTTCAAAGTAATCCCTTGTTGCAATCCACAGCTGATTTCCTCCATTTGACTCAAATTTTTTAGCTAATTCCGACACAAATTCTGCATAATTTGGTGCAATTTCATCGAATCCATCGAAAAGTACAAAAATTTTGTTAGTTTTGTAAAATTGCGTAAACATTTTCTCCTTAAATTTATCTTTTGCTTCCAGTATTTTTTCAGTCATGAATGAAGCAAAATCAAGAATTTTATTTTTCTTGTTAAAAACTTTAATGTACTGTTTAAGATCCACATAAGTGACCCATCTTTTTGGATAAGCCTTACGAAGAACATTAGCAAGAGTTTTCATCATCCAACTTTTTCCAGAACCAGCCATGTCAGCTATGAGGACGTATTTTTCATTTTCGATAGCAGGAAGGAGTTTGTTGTAGGAATATTTAATCCGATCGTTTTCCTTTTTGTATCCAATTAATTCTCTTTCTTGGAAAAGGAAATCAAAATTCTCCTCCTCTATTTCACTTTCGAGTGTTGTAGCAATTGAAATGTTTATCGGTTCCAATAAGAAATATAAAAGACGATCGTCAATTATTTTAGAAAACTCTTCAAGGATGTCGTTGTCTTTCTTCTGCTTAATAGATTTTTTTTCTGTCGTAGTAGAATTTTCTTTGAGTAAAACATAAAATGAGCAGCTGTAATTTTGAAACATAATTTTTGCTTTAATCAACTCAATTTGGTGCTTTTGCTGTAAATCATTCCAAGTGTAGTTTACTTTGGTCAAAAATGTTGCATCTTTTGGCGCCAAACTGCTTAATCCATCAAATAAAAATAAAATTTTGCCATTCTTTTCAAAATTTGTAAACATTTCTTCATTAAGGCTGCTTTTATGATTTAAAACTTTTCGGGTCATTAAGGATGAAAATTCAAGATCGTCATCAGGTGGTTCCAGTTTATTTATAATTTGTTGTGTTTCAATATAACTCGTCCATCTTGTTGCATTTTCCTCTTGATTTATTATTTTTTTAATCATCCACATTTTTTTGGAATCAGTTACTTGTGACAGTAGAACGCATTTTTCCTGCTTAACTGCTGATGTAAATTGCTCATGATTATTTTTTGAGGGATCAATTTCCTCACATGATTTAAGAATCGAAATTTCTGATCGTTCCATTAATGAATAAAGTAATTGGTCGTTAATTATTTCTGGTATGTCTTCAAGGATTTCCTTAACTTCTTCATTTGGCTTGTTTGTTTTTGATGCTTCAATGTTGAAATTTTTTTGCAGCAGGTCATAAATTGAACAAACGAAATTTCCATTAAAATCAACTTTTGTTTGCTGCATCAACTGTTGGCCATTTTTCGTAAATTCATGTTCATTTAGTGATACACTTGAAACTTTATAATTTAAGCAAAATGCATCAGAAATATTTTTTTTCAATACAATGAAAAGGAAGCGATGTTTTGATCTATTGAAGATAAGTCTTCTTATTTTGGTAACATTTTTATTCGTGCAGTCAATTAAGATGTTCAAATTTGAATATTTTTCCAAAATTTCTTTGTAAATTGTAAATTTTCCATCGTCATCCATGATACTTGGACTAATCACAATATTTTGTGTGTCAAAAAATGTATGACCAATAGGATGCCAGTGCTTGTAGGCATTAAGAAGAAACAATTTTGGTTGATTTGTCGTCACCACGAAAATTTTGTTTTTTTCGATCATCACAATTGGTTTTTTATTTGCAGACTCGAATTTAATGCTTTTGATGTATTTTAAGAGCCCTGATTTTTCATTAAGTTTTCTTACGTCATAATATTTACTGCAGTTTTTATAGAAAATTCTCAAATCAGGCACAACGTGGTTTTCGAAGAATTTGAAAAGTGATTGGTATTTTTTGTCCCTTAAGTAATTCAATTTCACCTTATTGTCTTTGTAAAATGCATATATTTGAATCACTCGCACAATTAATTCTAATGCAAACAGTTTTTGTTCATAAAGGTTATAAATATTTGAAATAATTTTCTCACATTCGTCATCATATTCGCTTGTTACATCATCTTTCAATTTGTGGTTAAATTCCTTTACAATTTCCTCAAAATCATCTTTAAGCTTGCTGTTTTCATAAAATGGTTTCATTGAATTCTCATAGACCAGATGCATGGCATAATGACACAACTCATGAGCCAAATATCCTCGAATGATTTCCTTACGATCAATTCCATTTGATGTCAATTTAGCACCAATAAATATTTCTCCTTTTTCATGGTATGTGCTTCCAGTTGTTCCTTTCGTGTCTCTGAGATTCAAGTTTTCAGTCTAAAATAAGGAAATAGATGAGATCAACAGCCACAAAATTCTTTTGAATATTACTCACAGATTCACTTTCAAAGTCAAAGAATATTTTTAATTTTTCACATGATGAAACGACATCGATCAGCAACTGTCCATATTTAGCATCGTTAATCTCTTCGTAGAATTTTTCAAAAGTTGCTTGATACTCTATTCTCGTTATTTCATTAATATTAGTGTTGTGAATTTTAGATTTCTCAATAATTTTGAGGAGAGATGATTTGGAATGAGGCAATGCACGATTTATATTTTGCTCAGTTGCTTGCTCTTTTGACTTTAAGGTTATTGGGAGTAAATTATCGTCAATTTTTTCGTCTTCTGATGTTTGAAATAAAAGCGACTTAAGTTGAAGATAAGATTTAGTTTTTTTTAAGATAAAAGCTTGATATAATGCTGACTTGTTGTCCAAATTATAAGCAATCTTTAAGTCAGGATTGGCTTCAGAAAATCTTACAATTTCTTCCTTATCATCTGATTTTATAGCTTCGTGGAATTTCTTTCTTTCATCTACAATATTTTTGAGCCGATCATGATTGAATGAACTCGACGAAAAATCTTCAGGAAATGGAAAATCTTCAATTTTGAGTAAGTCGCACAAATTATCAAATTTATTTGCATTAAATGTTGCTGTTGAAAATTTAACTTTGTCGTGAAAAGCGAGTTTTTGAATTGAATAAGTTGCAGATGACGATGCACTTGATAATTCCATGATAATTCAACTTTGTGTGAAGTTCTTCGCTTTTGACTGATCAGATTGCTCTAGGAGAGTGACTAAAATAAGAAATCAATCCAATTAAACACAAATGTATGCTAATTTTATCATTTAATGTAGTTTGTTGTACTATAAATGTACAGAAGTTATTATTAGACTAGTGTAGTATCCCGTCTAGTATGACATGCAGCAATCAATTTCATCGAAGATAAAAAAACACGACTTACGTACAGTGCTGCATTCTGGCCATTTGTCTGGATCAGATAAATTCTGAGACAGAAATTTCTTCATAAAGATCGATTCTACATGAAGATAGAAAATCTAATCTACACAAAGATTATTTCTACATAAAGAATCTGTCTACATAAAGATTCGATGTAGATGTCTATAATTCTACATTCTTCTCTGATGTAGACCTAGAAAAAATGTAGAATTGTAGACATCTACATCGAATCTTTATGCAGACAGAATCTTTATGTAGAAATAATCTTTGTGTTGATTTGATCTTTATGAAGAAAGTTTCTTAGCTAGACAAAAACTATAGAAGATAACAAAAAAATTGCCAAATTTCCAAAATAATATGTGTTTTATTCAAAAAATTTTTATGCTGATCACATCTTCAACACGTTGACAGATGCTTTCAATGTCTGTGAAAGGATACTTTTGATGGGAGTCTTAGCTATAGAAAGGGGAGTAGACGAGCTGTGCGGAACGGAACGAAGTGAAATGAAACATTGCTGAGCGGAGCTGAAACATTGCAAACATCACAAACTGAATTTTAAGTAAAGTAGTCAGAAAAGGATAATTAAAAATAAAAACGTTTATATTTTTTAGAATTTTTATCATTTACGAAAGCTAAAATATTACCTCGAGAACTTGAAAAAAATTTAACCTTCAGATATTTTAAGTTTATTTTGAAAAATTATTCGCGTAGACGTTTTTTGGCGTTTTGAAGGCATAGATGATGTCCAATTGTAAAAGTTTATATACAAATAAATCCAGCCTTCTATTACACACATTTTGGTACCCTTTGAGATTTTGGAAAATGAGTTCTTCAGGCTGTATTAAAAAAAATGTGTGTTTTTCGTGAAACTAATAACTTACACGCTTTTGCGTGGAAGTTAAAAAAAAATGTGCAAAAAGCTAAGCCAAAAAAAAAATTAAAATGCGGGATGGAACATACGCAGAAAAATTAACAAAATTCTATGTGTGAATTTCGTCATTAAAATTATTTTTAGAATTTTTAATCAAGCACAATTGTTAAAACGGTTCTTTGAAAAATCAATAAATTGACAGCTGATATTTATGTTATCTTTGCGTTTCAGTCAAAAACTTATCTTATCTTTGTGAAAAAAATCAGAGATCGAAGCCGATTTTTTCGGCTTAACTCAATTTTTGATTTTTTTTATAGAAAAAAGCCATTCAACGTCCATTGCAAGTACTTAAATTGATCTTTCCATGCTTTACTATGATTCTGTGTAATATTTTGTCAGCATGGAGCTAAAGGAAGCTCAGAATCTCAAGTTAACTGATGTTAAGCCGAAATTTAAGCCGATCGGCATAAAATCGGCTAACTTGAAATTTTGAGCTTACTTTAGCTACATGCTGACAAAATATTACACAGAATCATAGTAAAGCATGTAAAATTCAATTTAAAAACTTGCAATGGACGTTGAATGGATTTTTTCTATAAAAAAAAAATCAAAAATTGAGTTGAGCCGAAAAAATCGCACGCACAGATAAATTGCACATATTTTGATAAAAACAAAACAATTTATGTGAATAATTATTCTTAAATAATCATTTTAAACACGGACAAATCTTAAAATATTAAGAGAATAAAAAAAAATTACTTACGATACTCAGCAGTAATGAATATAATGCTTTGAATTGCCTCGATATTTTTGGAGTTATGTTTTGAGCATGTTTACTTGATTAGAATTTCAATGAAACTAACTTCAATATTGACTCAGAATAAATCGTGTACTACACACTTAATTGTTTGTTATCAATCAAAAACTGATAACCCGCCTTGGAATATTAAAATTCATACTTTGTTTGTCAATTTGTCTGTCAGTATATTTATTGTTACTGTTTCTTCAAAACCCTTGTTTTTAATGTAGTTTAGAAATGTTAAATAAATTTATTTTTTTAAAGCTTATATCATAATAATAATCTTTCTTTATTTCAAATTTGGAATTATTGCAGTTTAAGTTACATTTTTTTGAGTCTTATTTTGACGGGTGAAGATCATCTGGCAGACGGAATTCCTAGGAACTTTTCTTAGGAATTCCTAGAAAGTTTTCTGCGATTTCCTAAAAAAATTCCTTAGACTTCCTATCATTATGGCCCAAACTTCCTTAGTTTTTAAAAGTAATTCCTAGTAAATCTAGGAATTCCTAATTTTTTTAGAAATTCCTAGGAGATATATTTTTTTTGTAATAATTGCGATTCGCAAAAATATTTTTTGAAAAATTCCTAAGAAAATTAGGAAGTTGTAGAAATTCCTAGAAAATTCCTAGGAACTTATAGTAATTCTTAGAAATTACTATGAATTTTAAGGAATTACTAAAGATCGTAGGAATTTTTAAGAACTTTAAAAGAATTAATTTTCTGCGATTCTTAGGTATTGCTATACATTTTAGAAATTCCTAAGAATCGTAGGTCTTTTATCAAGGTCTGCATGACGAGAAATCCTTCACCATTTATTGGGTGTTAAAAGCCTGGCAGAAAGTAATTCTTTGGAATTCCTGTTACTTTACGTAGGAATTTCAAGGAAAAAGTAGAAAATTCTCCTAGGACTTCCTTTAATTTCCTAGGAATTTCTAGAAAAACGAAATTATTTCCTAGAAATTCCTAGGAAATTTCCTACTTTTTCCTTAACGACGAAAGTATTTTTGAGAAAATTCCTAGGAATTTACTTAGGAAATCCTAGAAATTCTTAGGTAACTTAAGAAATTCTTAAGTAATTTTTACTTCTACGCAGTAAAAACTGTAACAGCTTCTCGAAAAACTGTAAAAGCAAATATTTCCAATTGCGATAAAAATACTTCTTCTCAAAAATTTGAAATGCTGCCATGAATGACCTATACTATTCAGCACTAACTTACAGCTATATTAAATCACAGCTGTTAATTGCATATGTGTTAAAGCAGCTCGGTAGGAATTGTTTAGTACTTCGATACCTAATTATTGCAGTACACAACGATCATGGGTTAACGTATACAACAGTTATTTTACAATTTATTATACTTAGGCTTACGTATAAATAAGAATGTATACGTAGTGATTAAATTATAGCTGCAAATTTGACCTTTAGTTTGAATAACAAGCAGCTTTAATTAAAGATAATGCGTACTGCTTAGGTACGCTTATCGGTACTTGTTCATTAAACTTTTGCAAATTTGACTATATTATTTCCTTTTACAAAAAGTCTGGAGAAAAATGCCGATCGGAATTAGTTCTGTACAAGTCTCTATTTTTGCTTCAATTTTAGCCACCACGTTTTAAGTACAGATAAGCGATTTCCTAAACAATACATACCTCAATTTACAGCTGCATGTCATATAGACCCAAAAACTTACACCTGTGTTATGAAGCTGTAAATTAGGACTAAATAGTACAGAATTCTATTAAATCTTAATTTGTTTGGATAGAAACTTTTTGCGATATAGTCAATTGTATTCTGACAAAAACAAATAACATACTCGCTTTTGCTAGAAGATATTTTTAAAAATGATTAAAAAAATCGTTCAGCCATCGGCGTTTTTGGGTTGAATTTTCTAATATTTCTCAAAATTTTTGGGATTTCTTTAGTACAGCCTGAAATATTCTAGGTAATCCTAAGAAATCCTGATAAACCCTAGAAAATATAAGTAATTCTAGTATTTCCTAGGATTTTGGGGAAATCCTTTCAAGAACTTTCTGTAATATCCTAGGAAATCAAATGATATACTAGGAAATCATAGTAAACATAAACATTTTATAATTATTCTAACGAGGGTTCTAGGAATGACTAGGATTTTCTAGTATTTCCTAATATTACTAGGAAGTTTCTAGAAATTTCTACAACTTCCTAATTTTCTTAGGAATTTTTCAAAAAATATTTTTGCGAATCGCAATTATTACAAAAAAATATATCTCCTAGGAATTTCTAAAAAAATTAGGAATTCCTAGATTTACTAGGAATTACTTTTAAAAACTAAGGAAGTTTGGGCCATAATGATAGGAAGTCTAAGGAATTTTTTTAAGAAATCGCAGAAAACTTTCTAGGAATTCCTAAGAAAAGTTCCTAGGAATTCCGTCTGCCAGATGACCTAGAAGCATTTTGACACCAGCTTGAATATGGCTTTAATTCAACTATATCTTGATTAATTATTAATTTTGATGAATGAAATTTACATATATCATGAAAATGTGGCATAAAAAGTTTAAAAAAATTACAGAAGTCCTCGTGTTATTGATCGAGGGACTTAAGCGCATTTTTGTGTTAGCGATCAGTATTTGATTACCTATTTATTTTGCGTTCATTTACAGATTATTAGAAGATCATCAATTGGCAAATATTTATAATGAATGCTTATATAGAAAGGCTTTATTATTTAACGGTAAATAAATAATTTGAAATTTTCCCGCTAAAAGTTGCACTTCAAAAACACTAACTATAGTATAATTAATAATTTGTAATGATTTATCATTAAACGTTTTTTGGAATTCAAATTTTTTAACGGTTAATAAATAATTTGAAATTTTCCCGCTAAAAGTTGCACTGCAAAAACATTAGTTATAGTTTAAATAATTTGTTCCAGTGAATTTCCATACATAAAAAGTTTATCATTTAACGGTTTTTTGAGATTCAAATTTTATAACGGTCAGTAAGTTTCTGAAAGCTTCCCGCCAAAAGATACACAAAAAATTTCATTAATTATAGTAAATTTAACAATTTAATATTTTTCATTCTCATATATAAATTGTTTATCATTTAGAAAAAAAGTTTCAAGCCCCGCGCACAAAAACGTGGAAAAATTTTTATTAAATTAATTAAAGTGTCCAAGTCGTTATTAGTTGAAAAAACCTTCTTAGTAAGTGCCAAGGGTTGTGTTTTCCTCAAGGACAATGAGGAAAGCCAAAAGAAAGCAAGATTTGTCGCCAAAAATTGATTTGGACGAAAGTTCAAGCAAATCTAATGAAAATTCCAAGAAGAGGAAGCAAACGCCTCAGAAAGAGGAATCATCGGTTCCAGTCACAACAACAACTTCAGTCAAGCCAATATTTGTGCAATGCAGTCTCAAGGATGTGAGAAAATTAATTTCACTATTGAAATTGCAGGTTATGCCTGCATATAAAATTTCATCATCAAATACAACTCAAGTAATTGTCAAGTCTATTGAGGATAAGGCCTCAATAATAAACCTTCTGCGGTCTCAAACTATTCAATTCCACACCTTCTCCGAGAAATCGGAGAAAACAAAGTCATTCGTTCTGAAAGGATGTTACGAAACACCAACGAATGAAGTACTAAGATTACTTCAAGAAGCCAAGGTTTCAGCTGTCAAAGTGACAATTCTCGTCAAGAAGCCCGAGTTCACCTTTTATCTTGTGCATTTTCAAGATGAAAGTGTGAACATCAACGTGCTCAATCATAACCACCGTAACATCGACAACATCATCGTCAAGTGGGAGAACATCAAGAAGGGCAACAAAAGCCCAACGCAGTGCTTCAACTGCCAACGTTGGGGTCACTCATCTCAAAATTGTGGATATAAATTCCGATGCGTCAAGTGCACGGAAGTTCACGGACCAAATCAATGTCAACGATCCACTCGTGATGGAAATGCCAAGTGCATTAATTGCAATGGCGATCATGCTGCCAGTTATAGACTGTGCCCATCGTTCATTTCGTATTCCAAAAGAATCGAAAAGTCAAGAGCCAAACCACAACTCAAAACAATTTTCCATCGTTAAGCAAACGACATCAAGTTTCTGCTCATTCACATCCAGTGAATGCTGCAAGTAACTCATCAGCAACATTTAAAGAAGAGATTAATCAGCAACAACTGATCAATAATATCAGTTATGCAGAGAAACTCAACGAAGCAGTAAAGAATGAAAGCCTTTTCAAGAAATTCACAGAAGCTCAAGAACGTCTAAAGAGAATCCCCAACATTGAAGAAGCAATAAATCAGTTCTGCAGTTTCGTAGACGAAGTCGGAAAGATCCCAAAGGATGCACCTCAAGGAACTGCATTTAAAATCATGGTGAAGTATGGCTTCATTGGCTGCCCACCAGCACCGAACAAGCCAGTTCAAACATAATTTATTAACGTAGTTCATAAGCTTAAAAAAAAGCTTTTTTTTTTTCTTTTTTTTTCTCGCTCGGCAACTTTTTTTAAACTTTTTATGCCACATTTTCATGATATATGTAAATCTCATTCATCAAAATTAATAATTAATCAAGATATAGTTGAATTAAAGCCATATTCAGGCTGGTGTCAAAATAAGACTCAAAGAAATGTAACTTAAACTACAATAATTCCAAATTTGAAATAAAGAAAGATTTCTTTCGTTGTTTATCATTTAACGGTTTTCTGAAGTTCAAATTTTGTAACGGTCGTATGCATTTGAAAGTATCTTGCTAAAAATTGCAGTAAAAGCATTAATTATAGTATAAATAACAGTCTGTTGCAAAAAAAAATTTCAAATAAAAAGGCTTGGTAATTTAACGGTTTTTTGAATTCAAATTATCCAGTCTGACAGTGTAGAAGTTCCCACTTGACAGTGTAGAAGCACTTGACGCATCGGAATTTATATCCACAATTTTGAGATGAGTGACCCCAACGTTGGCAGTTGAAGCACTGCGTTGGGCTTTTGTTGCCCTTCTTGATGTTCTCCCACTTGACGATGATGTTGTCGATGTTACGGTGGTTATGATTGAGCACGTTGATGTTCACACTTTCATCTTGAAAATGCACAAGATAAAAGGTGAAGTCGGGCTTCTTGACGAGAATTGTCACTTTGACAGCTGAAACCTTGGCTTCTTGAAGTAATCTTAGTACTTGATTCGTTGGTGTTTCGTAACATTCTTTCAGAACGAATGACTTTGTTTTCTCCGATTTCTCGGAGAAAGTGTGAAATGGGATGCATTGAGACCGCAATACGCTGATTATTGAGGCCTTATTCTCAACATTTTTGATTATGACTTGTGTTGTTGCCGCTGATGAAATTTTAAATGCAGGCTTAACCTGCAAATTGATTTGTGAAATTATTTTTCTCACTTCATTAATATTTTGCTGGATGAACAAAAGCTTCTCAGCCTTTGCAGCTGTTACTGGAACTTCAGGTTCCGCCGTGGAGTTTTTTTTTCTGGAACTTGTTTTCTTTGTTTCTTGAGATTTTGTTTTGATCCACTCGGGATTTCATCAAAGTCCATTTTTGGACTTAAATCCTGCTTCCTTTTGCGTCTCTTCATTCCCAATGGGCAGCAGACAGCACCGTGTACTTAAATAAATAATTTAAACAACTAAAAATAACTTGGAAACTATTTAATTAATTAAATGAAATTTTTTCACACGTTTATGCACGAGGGGCTTTGAACTTTTATCTCTTATTTCAAAATATGTTGCAAAAATTCTCTAATTTTTTTGGGATATTTTCAAAATTTCTGACATCTTGTTACAAATCCAACTTGTAACAGTTTTTTTTATTTGAATTTCAAATATGTTTGTTAAAACCCCTAAGCTTTTATATTTGTCGACCCCTTAAGCTCAAGTTGCATTTTTTGAACAACTTTCGTGCTATCGACGTGTGCGAATTGTGAGTTTTGATTAATTGATTAATTACATTTAATTTATATTTTGCATAATTAAACAGAAAAATATATAAAGACATACGAGTTTGAATCGCTGGCTCTATCAGATATTAGCTGAGATCTGATTTTTAGCGAATTCCTCGTGTCTAAGTTTTTAAAATGCGCCGTAGATTCTGTACACATCTAAAAGCGCTCAATGAAGTAGATTTATTGAAATAAATATCAGTATATTGCTTGATTTAAAGATTAGAGGTAATGAATTAGCAGTCTTTTTTTAATTTAATATTGCTTAGTATTGTGAAATTATTAATTAATTTTTTAATTGACAGGAACATTACGAAATACTTTCGATCATACAAGAATAGTTCAAACAGTAAATTGTAATCATGTCAGCTGAACTGAATTTAGAAGAATCGATCAAGGTTTTCATTAAAACTGCTGACGATCATCTCGATCAAGAATTAGCAGGGAATGTTGACTCAGAGCTGTCTAAGCAACTGTTTGAAGCAGCAGAAAATTTGGTTGCAGCATCCGATGAAATGTTAGAAGATGATCTGAAAAAAGAGCTTAAGGAATTAAAACGTGTTTTGATTCCATCAGAAAGTGACATTGAGTCAGCTCAAGTACTAGCGGAAATTGTATATGCCATCATTTCAGCTTCAATAATGGAATTTACAAAAGGATTTTTCAGTCAACTTGGAAAACATTCAGCTGACAAATGTTTCAAGGTGCTCGAGAAATGGATGGATTCCGAAGGAGAATTTATGCAAAAGTCAAAACAGCTCCTAAAGAAAAAGTTAGGAAAGAACGAAGAACAAGTCGATATTGAGTTGGTAGAATTAAATATTCAGTAGTAAAAGTAAATTAACTCGTTTTTAAATTTATTTTGAAAAAATATTAAAATGAAGCATCAATTAATTCAAACATTGAGTTTTATTAAAATAGATCATTTTTGAAAATTGTGAAATTCTACAATTGTTATGACTCATGTATAACATTGATATTTAAAGCTGTTTTTAATATGTCAACTTGACTTCCTTGTAAAAGCTTAATTTTTTCGATGAATTTTTAAAGTATCGACAAATTTACATTTTTAACGGAAATCAAACTGTTTCAAAATGAACAAACAAATCGTAATAATCATTTAAATTTCTCTTTTTTTCCTGCACATAGTACGCATTGGCAAATTTTCTCAACGTTTACAAAAAAATCAAACTCCAAAATCTTTCTCCACTTACAAAAGCATCGTTCATCAAAAGTTTATAAAATATTTAAATATAGCTTGTTAGAGCGAAGAAAAACTTTTTAACCACACATCGTAGAAAGCTCGGGTTTGTTTTATTAGCACCGTTACTATCGATTTAGCGGCCCATCAAATGGTTTAAAGTCTTTAAATCATGTTTTTATTTATGAGTACGTTTAAAAATTTGAATTTCTTTTTACCGCTTTAAAAATTGTTCAGGGTATGTTCAGAAATTCAAATTTCTTTCTACCGTTAAAATATTTGAATCTCAAAAAAAAGAAAAATTCTTTTGAATTCAAGAAAATGGTTAAATGACAAATCCTGTTGAATCCAAGAGTTTTTTGTTGTGAAAATTGAATCTCACGAAATACAACGAATATCTCGATAAATAACACGAGGACCTTTGTAATTTTTTTAAAAATAAAACGAACTTAAACTGTTCAAAACTTTTGAAAAAATGAATTCTATTATTGACAGTTTATAACAGAAAGAGTTTGTGACATCATTCTTGATCAATCTTTCAAGTCATAATTGAGATAATCGATTTATGCTTCAATATTTGATGTATAAAAGTTTTTTGGTGTTCATATTTAAATATGAAATATGAAAATATGAAAATTACATAAAATCATATCATAAAAATCTTAGAACATCTTTTCATATTTGACCGAAATTCTCATTTTTAAAGTCAAACCAAAATCATTTAAAATCTGATTCACAGATGGCAGAAGTTGTTGATTTTACTCGTTACCACATTTTCAAATGCTTAAACCGTTTTGCTTTACAAATTCAGATCAGATGAACGATTTTTTTTTCCTTTTACGAAAAGCTTAAATTATTATTTTTAAGTTATTTTGACAAATTTAACTGCATGTCTTCACTTTAATTGATACCCAACAATTAAAAGCAGATAATTTTTAAACTTTTTAATATAATTAAGTGAAATTGATGAAAAAGTAGTATTAAATGGACTTAAAAATAATTATTTTAATTCTAATATGAAATGAAATGATATTCAATCGCATTTGTGCATCTTTGGCTGCATCGACATCAGTTTTGCTTGGTACATTATAAATTTTCTATCAAAAATGAGTACCAAAACAACTAAAGATATATTGGACGCAATCATTTTTTTTCTCCTCTTATTTCAATAAAAATGACATTCATCATAAATCGATTCAAATTTTATATCAAATAATGAAAAGAATCCTTAAGTCCGAAAGTTTTTCAAAAACCTCTAACTTTTCTTTAACTTTAAATTTTAACAAGAAATTGTGATCATAAAAATTTAAAATTCCTGAAAAAATAAAAATATATATTTTCAAGCTCCTAACCACAGATGTTTCAATTCCACCCAACATTTTGTTCCGTCTCGTCTCTTTTGTTTTACATGCTTCCCTCATTTACTTCATTTCTTCACAAATTTCACTTGATGATCGCGTGACAATATAAATGCAATGGTTATTGTTATAAATATATTATTAATATCATTAAGACTACTATTATGATGAAAATGACATTTAAATGGATAATATCATTTAATTTTAATGATACCGTGAACCTCTTTTGTTTTTTGAACATTAAATTTGTAAAGTTTTACTATGTTATTAATTAACTGCAATGTCATCGGCAGTTTAAAGCGGCTATTTTTTTTAATACTTTAATTTTTTTGTGCTCCTAAATCAGTGTTGTCCAAACTATGTTCAGGGAGAATTTATAGTTCAACAAGATTTTTTGCTTTCTCCATGCAAATGTTGTTGAATAAAAATAAACCAAATCGTTCATCCAAAGCAGGAATCGAACCTCGCACCTCTCGAGTCGGTCATATGCTTAAACCTGTAAGATATTGGGCCGTTGGGTCAACTATTTTGTTATAATTAAGTTCAAATTCTTAATAAAATCTAGTTATTATTTATACTTTTAAAATAATATGTGGAGTCTGAGCATAGTTGGAATTTGGGATCATATACATAAAACCCTCATTAAGTGGTGACAAATTTTTTTAAATTATTTACTTCATTTGTTTTAAGTTTTGATTATTTCTATGAGAAGAGTGCATATCCTAAAGAAAAAATAAAATTGAGAGTTGATTCAAAAAAATCAGTTCCACAAAAGAGAACAAAATAAATGTGTTCAGCAACATTTTCTCACTTTTTGATCCTTTAATTCTCATTCTCATTTGCTATAAAACATTTCCAGCACTTCTCAATAAACAATTCCCTAATTCCAAATAAAAATTCCAATTGGAATCTCTTCTAATTCGTGCATCTCATCGCATGTCACACAACAATGTTCCAACATGTAACAGACCTTCCATTCACTCAACACAACATGCTCTCACATTGCAACTCTCTCTTACTCTTTGTTGACGTCGCACAGACAAAAAATCCTCTCACATCTCTTTGTGAGGAATAAAATTTATTTTAATTTAGTTTGCGTTCGGTATTTGATGTATTGAGACATCGCCATCGCTCAGTTTTATTTTCTCACATGCGACGACGGCAAAGTTATTCGGATAATTCTAATTTGATAAACGTGAAAATCGTGAGGATCATTCTACTTTAAGTAGATTCAACTCCTGATGATGTAAATGCTATCGCATTTTAAATGTGAAATTGGATTACAAAAGTGAAAAATAAAATTTTAAGAAATTGAACTTTTTTTAATTGAAAAATTGAATAATTAAATAAGTCAAGATTGACTGAAATTAAATTAAAAGAAAAAGACCTGGAATTTTACAATATCATGCAAAACACCGTAGACGAGTGCTATACTACAGAATAATCAGTTCTTAATTAAGCTATCAATAAATTGGAAAAGATTCTTCAGTTTTAGTTGATATTATGTGAATCTTAGTTAAAAGAACTGAGTCAGAACTTGAAATTTATTTGATAGAATTTGTTTTGATGATCAAAAAACAGTTACTTTAAAAAATAAAAGACAGAAAGGATTTAAGAAAAGCTAATTTTTCATCAACATTTTTTGTTCCTTATCGTCCAAAAAATCGAAAAAAAAAAATATAAAAACAAATCCACTTCATTAAAATCATTAAAAAGGGATTTAAATAAATTTATAAAAAATTAAAAACAATTTTTTACTGTCAATATCGACCCTATTACAAGTACCCCTCACATATGTATGATTGTATAACAATTAAATTAAATTTATATACAAATATATGTGCGATTTGATAGCAGTAACATATGTACAATACTAAAAATTGAAAAAAAAGGGTCTCGTTGATTTAATTTTCATCCCCTTGCGGTGCTCGAATGGTCGACATTGCTATTAAAAACACTTGAAAGCCCTTGAAGGAATAATTTTCGGTTCTCTTTGTGTTGAGAATAATCGTTAAGAAACGCCAGGACAGGCAATAAATTATCAACAAGAAAAGGTTCCAAGTGCTTGAAATTAATTTGCGTTTAAGAAAAATAACAAAACAAAGGAATTTTTGTGGTTGTTTGCATTGTTCTTGGATTAAATATTTGTAAAGGATCTGCAAGATTTATAGAATTTGATAATTCACCACGAATCTTAACAAATTCACCACAATATTCACCAAATTCACCACAATATTCACCAAATTCACCTCAAATCTCATCAAATTTACTACAAATCTTGTGAAAAAGGAATTTTAAAAAATTCATACAAAATTTGAATAAAAGTTGTATTTAAAAAAAAATTCCAGAACTCAGCTAGAAAAAGTGTAAAAACATTTTGCAATAAAAAAAAAGTTTAATGATCGTGCCATAAAAAATCAGCAAGAGAACATTTGGAAGTGAAAAAAGACGAAGGTGAAGTGGCAAATTAAAGTAAATAAAAAAAGAGAAAAGAATTAAGTGAAGTATATGACAATATAAAGAAGTGACAGAGAAGATGAAAAAAAAAGGTTTTGTGCAGCATAGAATAAAGGGTCTTAAAAGAGATTTTTAAAGGATTTTGTTCGAAGATAAATAGATTTTAAGGATATAAAAACAGAAAGTTTCATAAAAAGTGGATTTTAAGACTTTAGCAGTGGAAAAAAAGTTAAAGAAAATTGTAAAAAAAGTTAAGTTACAATAAATTACAAAAATTTGACAGAATTCGTGAAAAAAAGAGTCAACAAAAATCTTCAAAGTCCAATGAACAACAAGTCAAATAAATCAGCTGATTTACTCGCCATGCTTCATTGCAATCATTGTGTGCATTTGTGTATTATTTGAACATTGTCTCTTTGTCGTACTACTGTAAGATATTATACGAAACTGAATTATTGAAGAAAAGCAAGTGCAGTGAATCGTGAACATAGCTGCAATTATTAAAGGAATTTTGTTTAAAATAAAATAATTTTTGATCAAATTTATCAAAATTCATCGAAATCAGAAAAAAAATTCAACTCAAAAAATTATTTCAAAATTGAGGAATTAAATGTTTAAAAATACAATCAAAAAATCAAGTTTCAAAAAAGTGAAACCAAAAGTCAGCAGACAAGAAAAAAGTTTCCAAACCCACTCAATAAATTTTCCTATTTTACAACCAATATTTCTACAACATTAAAGTCATAGAAATTAAAATGATAAAATAACCAACGGAAAACGGCCGAGTTGATTCTACAAGCCACAAGCTGCTATAAACATAGTAAAAATAGTGAAATAATTTATGTTATTTGCTATCATAAAAGTGAGCAACAAAACAACAAGACGTAAATATTTACGGAAGAATTTAAATAAAAACGGAAGAATTGTTACGGATCTATCCAAAAGTAGAGCTGAAATCAATAAAAAAAGTGTTAATTTTCAAGCCAGAGGAAGAATTAATTTGTTACAAAATAACGAGTCGTGTGAATCAACCCACAAGAAATAAATTTCATTAAATAGTCAGTTGTGCAGTTAAATTCATCAAAAAAAGTCACATCGTAAAGGAAATTAACAGCACAAAAAAATAATTCTAACGTGTCTTCATAATCAGACGTAAATGATTCGACATTTATGGACATAAAAGCATAGAAACGAGCGAGAGAGTCATAAAAATAAAAATTAATTAAGTGCCGTGCCGGTTGATAAAATAGAAAAAACAGAAAAAAATTTGTCGAGCGTAGAAGTAAAAAAAGGGAAATAACAAAGAAGTGTCATTTCGGATGAATTGGATCAAATGAGCTTAATTCGTTAGATAAATAGCACACAGAATAATTTTTATTCTCAAACGAATAGAACAATTTTTTTGAATTTGAAGGGAATTAAGACGAAAACAAGAAATTTGAGAGACACGCGAGGCTTAGGCAAATAGAATAAAAATATTAAATTATTCATTGGAATCTCCTTGGAAAGAATTAAGACATTTTGAGGCATTCTTTGTGTGAAAAGTTCAACTAGACGTCGTTCCAACTAGAATTGAATTTTTTAAAAATCATCACAGCTAGTTTGAAGTTAAATAAGCCTAAATTTGACAAAAATTCATCAAAAATTAAAGTTCATCGTTCAAAAAATTCAACATAAATTCAGATTTAAAGCTGTTCTAAAAATAAAAAAACAATATTAAAGCTGCATTTCCGCACGAGCAGCAAATGTATTAACGATAAAGTATCACATTCAAAAAGTCATTATAATTGTATTGAAATAAATATCCCGAAAAATATAACAAGTCTAAAGTGGAAAGCATAGACGGAGCCTATAATAGCATCAGGCATTAAACATTGAGAAGCAAGCATAGATACAGTGTAGATTATTCTCTCGACAAAAGAGGCATAAAATCATCCACATTAAGCATATCTTTTCATTCACGCACACATCTACATGCATACATGCATTGAAATAGACTGGCAACGAAGAGATATTATTTATTCAAACATTTCATTTCATTCTCACTGAATTAAGAGTGTAAATAGAAAGCCAATTAAATTTTATGCTTGGATAAGAGTGAGAATATTTATCTTATATTAGCTGATAGACATTAAGGCTCCCACATCAATAGAATATTACGTCTAAATATTGCAAATATAGTTAAATGTGCCATATGTGTATTAATTTAAGTAATTTTTAATTTCATCATTCGAGAATTATCTACAGCTAGTCGTGAAAGACTTCAAGTCTGAGAAGCTAAACAATTTTTTTCGGATTAAATAATTTAATTTTATCTGTGTGTGAAAAAGGCTCATAAAAAGGGTCCCGTAAAGTAAACATTGAGATTATCATTAAGTTAATATCAACAAAGGAAGCACAGCACAACTTTTCATTCCAAAAGGAACTTTTGTGTGAAAATTACAATAACAATTAAAATTATCTGCAGAATTTTTTTTTGTCGAGATTATTTTCTGATATAATTGATTAATTAAAGATAGAACTTATATAAGTTGACAGCTGACCTTTATTAAAATAACGAAATTCAACATTTTCACCTAACTCACCACGGACAAAAAACTCACCACAAATATTATAAAAGTGTCAAAATAGTGAAAAAAAAACAAATTAAAATTCATAAAAAAAATTAAAAGTAAAACAAAGAGAACAAAAAAAAACTTCCATCAGATCCATAAAAGGCAGGAAGAAACCGTTTAAAATAATTAAAAAGAAACTACACAAATTGTTAAGGAGCATCTCGCGTTCTGTTAATAAAAAGAAAGTTATACTTCTTTTCAGCTATAATAATCAACATAAGCTGAATGTTCAATCATAATTCATAATTAAATTTAATTGAGTGTCGGTCGTAAAAGAATTAAGCTTAAACCATCATTATTAAAAACTATAAATTTCTTGTTCATAATTTTAAGCGTAAGGAACATAGAATGTTATTGTTAAGTGTATAAATTATCATAGTGAAATAAATACAAGAATATTTTTAAGTGTGTTTAAGCAAACTTAGTTATTAAAAACTCGTAATTTGCATCACAACATATATAATCAATAAATAAGTGTAAAAAAAAATGAAAATCACAAGTGAATATAACAAGATGATGAATCGCCGCGAGCGATCAGCATCAGCATCAAAAAATTACAAATGGAAGCATCGTCGTGTGCCATTATTAATGGTCACAATAATTATTTTTATCGAATTATCTCTATTAACAAATGTGGCGCATTGTCTGCAGTCGTTTGTGATTTATTGGAATACCACTAACCCAATGTGAGTCATTTTTATCAATTTTTAAAATGTTTTATTTATTCATTAATTTCCCGAGCTGAACACTTTGAGTTTTGAGCGTTAAAACAAGCAATTTACTTTTGGAACTATTTATTTTAAATGAAAATTTTGAATATATGAAATTTTACCGAATTCAGCACAACTGCTAGCAAATTATGTTCGTTAAGAATCAATGAAAGCTGGAAAATGGCATCAGTGGTTTAAGTGGGAGAGTGTTGGACTTAACTGGGTTCAGTTCCAGGCCAAGTCAAGTTTTAAAAGCTCCTTTTCTATTTTATACGTTTTGACTACGAAGCTCAGTTCATATGCTGGGTTTAGTTTATAGGCTAGGTTTACTTGGATATACTAGAATCTGGAGAATGTCATTACAGCATCTTGCGCACACGAATTGTGAAGAGGTTTATTGCAAGGGAAATCAGGTTTTTATACGTACTCGTGTCTTTGCAATGTGAAAAGCTTGCAAGTGGTTCAGAATCCACTATAAACTGTAGGTCTAATGGGTGTGGAACAATAGATTCAGTTCTAATTTGAATCGCGGTGCCTCCAGCTCAGAAGGGCGGAACCCTGCACTTTCAAGAATCAACAAAATAACTTTAAAATCTAAACGTGAGAGTATACTGACCGGAAACATATTATAAATTGCATCAGATAATTTGATAATTTTAAATGCAATTTTCGAATTGTTCACATAACAGATGAGATTTTCAGTGGATTAAAATGTTTAATTTTTTTTGTGTGTGGTCAAATTGAATAATTATCACAGTAGTTTTTATTTATTAATTCATGTATAGGCTGGAAAATTAGTTTCAATCTTTATCGAACATAACGATTGTTTGAAAAAAAAAATAAGTTTTACAATAAAACACAAATTTGGGGGTTTAGAATTCAAGAAATCCCTTATTTTTGCTTTTCACATGCTACTTGATATATTTTGACTTTGTTGCAGCAGGCATGTTTCAAAAATTCCTCATTCTATGCTTAAAACTTAAACATCAATTAAAAAAATCATAAATTGAATTTATTTTAAAACTTAACAGCAAGAATGCAAAATTTCACCCATAATTTTTGCAGTTTTGTTACCTAAACGTATTAATTATTTTTACCTGAGTAAGCAACTCCTTCGAAACTGTTCGTTGTCATGAAAATATTTATAACATATAAACCAACCAACTATCTCTTAAGATATCAAATTTTCAACTTAAGAAACCCTCGCTTCCACCTTAATTAAGTTAAAAACCAATTAATTTCTCTCTAAAATTAATTTTTTTTTCATCCACTCTTCCTCATCGTCTTTCCATTAATCATCCCCTTACGTAGTGACTCACTTTATTTTTGTTTCATTAATTCAATTTTCTTCTTCGTCTTCTTTCTCCTTTTTTTTTGCGCCCTCAAACTTCTCATTTTACGCTCTTCACATTTTTTCCATTGATCCGTAAAGTCAATTTCTTGCTGCTACTTGCTTCAATGATGTTCAGTATTACTCTAGTTTGGTAAACAAGATGTAAATTAATTAACTTATTGAAAACTCTTCCGTATTGCATGTTGATGGATAAATGTTGGGTGTTTATAGGAAGAAATGACTGTTGGACGATGAAATTATTTATTTTTCTAAAGTAAGGGTTCTGAGGGAGGAATATTTGATGAAATAAAATTAAAAAAATCAGTTATAGTTGTTAGAAGGTTGATTATGATAAAAATTATGTTGAAAATTTAATAAATAATTGAGAATCTTCTTAAGTTTGAATACCTGGCTGCTCTCTTTGGATATGATAAGATTCAAACTTTTGTACATACTTTCACAATGGGTATGATTATGGGTACTTTTATGTTGTACCATCTAAATGTGTTGTCTTAACTGATTAGACTAGAACACATGAAATAAGTCTTTATCAGAGATTTGTTCGTGATCGTCAAAACTTTAGATCTTCCCATAGTTGCCGTATGTGTAAACTAATGTAAAACAAGTCGGGTTCGCTGAGAATCAAACCCACGAACTCAAAAAAGGTGACCTCTCAGCACTCGATCAGAGATTCCTGCCACTCGACTACCGAGGTTCTCATCAAACTTCAGCTATTCGTCATAAACATACAACCAGTTTTACAGTGAGCCTTATATTCAGGTCTATATTTTTCGACCATAATCTACAAAAAACATGCTCAGACAACGTTTCTTAATTCTCTAAGTCAAATTTTTCATTAAAATCTCTTAACAATATTCCACTAAATCAAACCCTGATCTCCCAACCTTACATAGTCACACCAATAGTTAATTCATTACTATATTCTCACAAATCAACTTTAATACATCTACATTTTTATACAAGGCTATGTTACTGACCAAATTATATTCACAAATGATCAAGCGTGAAAACTCAGGATTAATCCTTTAAAATCCATAAAATCTTTAAAAAATCTCTGAGCCCATAAACATGGAAATGTAAAATCTTTTTTAAAATCCCGAAGTTATTCATCAAATGCATCAGGGATTTAAAAGGGATTTCACATTTCCATGTTTATTGGCTCAGGGATTTTTTAAGGATTTTTGGGATTTTTCAGGATTAATCCTGAGTTGCCACGCCTTGCAAATGATAAAATCTGATTTACCAGTTCCATATCCTTATTTAAATCAAAAATGTGGAATTGATAAATTACATTTTGTTAATTTTTGATCATTTTCGACTATTTCATTAGGACTGCACCATTGATTTCAATCTCAATTCCTCCTTGTCCTGATTCATTATTTCCAACATTTCAACAAATCTTTTTTTTTACCTTGACAACTTACTCAATACTGTATATTTTTATTCTTTTAATTTGTGGAATCATCTCAAATTCCCAAGGAGGAAATACAACCAGGAATGAAATAAAATTTAAAAATGTTAAGGAAAATGAAGATTGTAAACTTGTTGGAATGAAATTAAAATCAGAAGGTAAAAAATTCATGTCAATTTAAATCTCATTTTGTCATAGTTACGCTTCCTTCAAGTCTAATTTTTTCTACAATATAATTGCATTGTAACTCTCTAAGTGGATTTCATATTACACGGAAAAAGAGAAAATCTTCATCATGGATGAATATAGTTAATGCTTGCACAAACAGGGCGGTGTCTAGGAAGATTTATAGTTGGTATGATATTCCTGGTTGTTTACTGGATCTTTTTAACATAAATAAATTTCACACAAGTTTAGGATCAAATATTTTAAGTTCAATCAATTTTTTTAAAAAAAATAATTTTGACCCTAATTCCTTTAATCCAACTCTGTCTACAATATCTGCAGTAAACGTGTAACTAGGGAAAAATTGAAGAATGATGATGAGATAATTGGAAATATGGGAAAAACTGAAAGACGAACAGGATATGAAAAAGTTAATGGAGATAAAAAAAATGTGAAAAATATGAAGTTACATAGGATTTCCATAGCAAAGTGACGATGATTTTACTAAGGAAAAATAATTGATATGAGAAGAGAATTTAGAAAATTTTGTCGATGAACTTGAGCCTTAATATCTGCCTACATTTCTTCATACGCATGCTTTTTATTTTGCCTACAAAAATTTGTTGTTTTTTTTCCACTAATTAGTAGAAATCAATATAAAATGTCAAATAAGTAACTAGAAAAAGTATTTTGGATTGCAAAGTAGAAATTTCTATGGAAAATACAACCCTCATTAGTGATGATAGAAATGAGAAACTTAGTAACTAATGTGCTTATGCTGAAGTTTGAATTTATATGTTTTCAAAAGTTTTTCAAAATTGTTTGAGCTCGTGTGCTAAGCAACGAGGCAGTTTTTGGATGTTTCATTTAATTTGTTAATTGACTGTAAAGCGGCTTTGAATTAATTAATAATAAAAAAGTTTAAACTTGGTCTTTGTTGATGAAGGAAACTCCTGTATAGTAATAATCAATGAATCTTAGTAACCAACTTTTGGAATAAAATTTATAACAAGAGGAGAAGAGGGAGGAGGGGGAGAGGGGGGGGGGGGGGTTTAAAAAACTGCTTTATCATTTATTGAACGCCATTTATGAAATCAAAATAATTTTGTCTTGTTCTAATTCGTCCAAAAACTGAATAAAATTGATACACGCATGATGTCCTCTATTTTAATTTCAGATCCTCTATTTTTCAAAAAATAGCTGATCAGACCCTGTTTGTGATCACCTCCATAGCGATGACGATTTTAAAAGAAAATTAATAATATTTATTTGTTTGTTCCCCATTCGAGCATAAACATCTCCGTACACACGCTCATATACAACTGACATGGTACACACCCTTAATGAAAACATAATTTTAATTAAATTTTTTTTTTCTCTTCTGGAATCTCCTTACCCACCCTACTCAGCTCATACCATCATAATAATCATCATATTTCAATTTTTTTTTCTCTGTATATGTGTTCATGGCACCTATGAATGTATTAATTTAAAAATGAATAAAATAATAAAGGAAAAATTTCCTTAATTGCCTTCGCATATATGCGGATACATATATGCAAGGCGTGAACACTCAAAAATATGCTGGGATTGTTGAGGGTTATTGTGATTGATCAGGATTATTGGGATTATCGGGATTATTGAGGATTTTTATGATTATTGAGGATTATTTGGATTATTGGGATTATTGAGGATTATTGGGATTATTGAGGATTATTGTGATTGATCCTAGTGTCCACGCCTTGCATATATGTATGATTTGTATGAGATTAACTGGTTTTCGGATTATGAGAAGAAAATGAGATGAGATGAATTTTTAATTGAAATACAATATAAATTTAATTGATAGACAAATGAATTTAATACATTTAATGGGACATGACTGACGGAATCACAGACTGACAGAACGTAACAAACCAACACTAACAAGCTGTTGACATACCTAATGCAGATTAATTTTATATTAATATAATCAAATCATTCAAATTTCTAGCAATTTCTGTGGATAATTTCGGAAAACCTCCCAAATATTTTAATATCAGTAAAGAAATTAAGCAATTTCGTCCTTCATCGTTATCAATTAACATAACTGTATCCTAAGTAAATATTGACTTTATGGAGGTGTTATGATGAAGAAAAATAATTAACTTCATTAATTTTGCCAATAAAAATTAATTGAAATGCTTGAGGAAAGGAATAAAAACGATAATGACTATAAAAGAAGAAATTGAATGACATTTAATGGAAATTAAGGTTTTCTGATCGAATTTCTAAAGAATTGAACATTTTTTGTGCTTAGTGATTTTGTTTTATTTTAGATACCGCATCCCACGCACATACTAGACTCCTCCTTAATTAACCTTAAAAAAATTATGCGTAAAAACTTCAGTAAGGTTGCCACGGCATTAATCAAGGATGAAAGAGAGTAAAAATAAATTAAACTTTTTTTAAATGCATTAAATTTTTTTGAACGCATCAAAAGGAAAATTTTAAGCCTTTTAAAAACTTTTTCATTTAAATTTCAATTAATTTTTTTTTAATGTTTTAATTGTTTTTCCCAGTTTTTCCTTAAAATGTTTCCGTAAAGTATGAGACACAACATTTATATTTATGATGTGTGCCTTTATACAACAAAGAGTCGTCAACATGAGATATTGTATTAATTTCCATGGAAACTGATAAAGATCTCATTTGTGATTCTGTAAAATATTACATTTTAATTAGACGTATTCATGTCAATGCACACAATTCATTTATGTTGATGATGAGGAGAATGGCGGAGATTATGTTTATGTTTCATTTGAGTGACATTTGCAAGATAGTGGAATTTTATGGGGTTCTTTATGCAGTAAATTTTATTTTTTACTGTTCACACAAAAAAGGGGTGAATTATGGAGTGTAATCATGTGATAGCATATGGACGTAGATTGTTGAAAATTATTGAAATTTATTGAAATTTTTTATGGTTAGGTAGCTTAATAGATGGTTTTTGGGTAATGATAAGTTTCAAAATATTTATTTCTAATACGTTTTTTGAAACTCTAGTAAAGAACTCTTTCATTCATGATTATCTTTGTGAACTAAGAATAAGATCATATTTTATAAGTTATTTAAGATCCAGTAAACATTCAGACCAAATTTGTGATCTTCTGGATTAAATTTGTCAAACTTAATAGGATCTAGATTGGGGCATAGCCAGGAATTTGAAGAGGGGGTGGGGCAAAAAAAATTTTATATGGAAAATTCAGAGGGAATTTTAAAAAACTCATAGTAAAATGAAAAATTTCTGTTAATATTGGGGGATTTGTCTCCTAAATCTCCCCCCTTGGATCTAGAAAACATCCAAGAAGATTATAACAAATTCTTCAAAACAATTCAGTTTCATTCATTTTTCAAATTAATTTTTTTAACGGTCAAAATAAATTTGAATTTTTATACGCACCCTGAGCAATTTTTTAAAATGGTGGCAAACATTTAATTTTCTGAACGCACTCATCACGTACTTTTCAAATTAAATGACAAAATCATTAATTATAGTACATAAATCACTTATTCAAGAATTTTTTACCATAAGTGAGGTCAATAACTCGATGGAACTAAGCTATTAAAAGAAACCCGAGCTCTCTGTGATGTCTGGTTGATGAGATCTCAAAAACACAATGTTTGCCCCAGTCGAACGAACGAACAAACAAAGTGAATTATTAAGCTACCTTTTAGAAACTAGCTTCAAAAATGCGCTAAAAACTCAAATAATCTTCTCCAAAATCCCATCAGTATCAAATTTACTTCCTCAAAAAATAAATCATTTAAAAAAGAGTTTACTTAATACAAGAAAAACAAAAAACAAAAAAAAGCGAGCGAAATGAGAAATAAATTGATGTGACATAAAAGACGGCAAAGTAATGTGAGCCCGAACGTGAGGGAGATCGAAAAGAGAATATTTCAAAATCATCATCTTCATGACATCGTGTCTGTTTGTCGTGTAAACAAATTTCAATTAAAAAGAAATATTTACAAATTAATGTCATATGTCGTACTTTTTACTTGTTCTCATTTTTGTTTGAAAATTGAGTATTTTTTTTTTTGTGAGTGATTAAGACTTGAAAATGATGTAGATTTAGAGTGGAAATATGGTGGAATATTTAATTTTGGTAAGTTTTTGAGCATTGTTAAAGAGTTGGGTGTGATATTATTTTACTTGAGGCAATGGTGCTAGATAACCTCTTTATAGCTTCAATTTTGGGATTTTTACTGTTTTATAAATTATTTTACAGTGATAATTTAAGTTCAAACCTATTTTCGAAGTGTCAGGTTTGTCAAATTAAGAATTAAAGAGTTTCACTAGCTTTTAGGAGGATAAAGGAAGTTAACTTCTTGATCTAGTATTTAAAATTATTGATTAAGAGCGAGTTGCAGGCGCGTAGCCAAGAGGGTTCTGTCGCCCTCGGAAACGTTTTGAACCGTAGCGAGAGCAACGCTTAAGAAGAGGACAAGACATGATTCAAGTGTAAAATCAAACTTTGACAAACTTTTGAACCTCATGTGAACCTCATAAACCAACTTATAAAACCAAAACAGCTCAAGAACTAGCTTAAGTACTTAGAACTAAAAATAATTTTTTAAAAAAACTGCTCATTTCGTAAAAAATATAAAAATTTTTTCATCCGCATTATTCACAGTATTTTTTTTTTATTACGTTTCATGCAATGAAATTGAGAAGCACACTTCCTTTCCATACGATGCTACTTATGCTTCTCCTCATGAATATGTACATAGTATTTACTCAAATTCAATTCAAATTTTTCATGCTTTTTTTTATATGAAAAGAAGAAGATTATGATGATGGAGAAAAAAAAAGAAATATTTTGTTTATTTTGCTACTTTTCAGCTTCAACTTCTCGTCTTCTTTTTTTTCACTTTTGTAACATATGAAATGAGAAATTGAATTGAAAGTGACACACGAGCTGCCATTTGTTTGCTTTTATTTTATTTTTTTTGTGTGTTACTTGCTGTGTAGCAGAAAGAATTCTCGTCATATCTTTTCGATGGTGCTTCTCGCTTTTTTTTACGTTTTATATTTTTTGAATGAGTGAATGAATGATACTGAAGTGTTTTATTTCTTCTCATTTTTGGCTTAATTTCTTTTGTATTTGTTTATCTTAATGAAATTTTGTGCTTCAAGCAGATGAGGCTTCTGCATATATTGTCAGTTTATGGGTTGCGGGTGGGGGTTCATGGTGTGATTTCATTTGAACTGATTGTGAATTTTTGGACTGCTTTTTATTGCATCGAATTTTCTTCTTCTTCTTCTTCTTCGACGACCTTACAGATCAGTTGTGATCCATGGCCTCCCTCAGATGCCGCCTAAAACTGGCTTTATTTCTGGCTATCGCTTGCCAATTTCCTATACCAAATGCAATACTGTTGCATGCTCATCTGCTGAAATCATATTTCATGACTCTGAACTATAAAGCAGTACTGGGGGTGTAAGCATCGAGTTTAAATGGTACAAAAACATCAAACCAGATGAGTTTGAGATTCGATTATTATGATTCATTGTCTTGAGGTTGAGCTTTTAAGATTGAGTTTAGTCTAGTTCCTCACTTGAAAATCAATAGCTAATGACATGAAAAGAGTGATTCAGACCTTAACTGAAGGTTAAGGTTTAAGTGCTGTGTTTCAGCCAACTCCTGCTGCTACCTAACCTCTAGCTAAGCTAATCTAGCCAACCCCTACACTTTAACGACACCTCCATAACCCCTAATCTTTCAAAATAAAAAATTCTCATAAATTTCTCCTTAAAAGCGAACTCAAAAGTCACAAGATGAACTTTATCTTACAATGTATTTCTGACTTTTTATTCCAAATTTAACTTCATCTTTCCATTATTTTATATCTCCTTGAAACCTCAAATATCACAACAGAATATCAGTTCAAATAAGAAGTAATGTGGGAATTCTTCCATGTTATGAACATTTTCACATCTGATTAAATAATCAAATTACAATGCAAAGTAACAACAACAAGACACAGAAAAAAAAAGATGCAGTCTGAAAAGAGAGAGAAAATTTAATAAATGCATTCATATTATCATGGATATATGCATAAAAATTAATGTTGTATGTACTAAAATTCGCAATTAAGAGATGTTAACATGATAATGTATAGAGCTGGGCGTTGAGAATTCAATTTCCTTTGTGTATTATGATACAAATAGTCGTGCCCGTCGCTTGAGCGTTTCTGTGAAGAAAAATTACCATTAGAGACATATGAGACAAACATGAGACTTATTATATCACATATATATGTTTGTATTTTGTACGGATATTGCAATTTCATATGTATATGCATACATACATCAAGATAAGGAATGTCTTATGCATAAAATCATATTATTGCATTACATGACATGATCCTTAATAGGAAGAATTTCTTTTCCTTGTTTGTATGATATAAAAAAATTGTATGTACAAGAAATTGAGTTCCTTATGAGCAATGATGATATTAAGGACAGGAATAGCTCGAGTTCTCGTTAGTTTTTAAAATATTCAATAAATTTATTTATTTTTGTTGCATTTTAAATCTTTATTACACTTGCATAAAGATTTATATTTTAAGGATATAATGTTGTTATTTGAATAATGGAAATTCTTCTTCAATTTTCTTTTAGTTTTATGATTTATCCATGATACAAGTTTAAATTGAGAATTTCAAACATAATGATGTCAATTTCTTCAAGTTAAAATGTTTCTCAATTGACTTGTAAAGATTGATCTGAAATTGGCATGCTATAGACTAACTTAAGTGTAGGTTGTCATTTACAATGTAGAGTTTTGTAATTGACACTGCATAAGGTGCATAATTGATGTGCTATTAAGTAATTGTAAGTGAACATAAAGTAGATGAAGCTATACTAAGGTTTTTCCTGAAATGGGATTTATACTAAAGTTCTTATACGCTTAGCTAGTAGTATACGATAAGTAGTGTAGAAAAGACCAGAATAATCTGAACTGCATCATTAAATCTCAATTGCTGCATCGCAACTGCACCAAAGAAACCATCACCAGAAGTTTACAGATCTTATTTACTTTCGTCAATGACCTTACAGATCAATTGTGATCCATGGCCTCCCTAAAATGCAGCTCTGGTTACCGCTTGCCAATTTACTATACCAAATGCAATACTGTCTCTATCAAAAGCTTCATTTCATGAGTTTTTTGGTCTTCCACTTGACATCATCTTCTGTAAAGAGCTGATACAACTCCACCCCGAATGACACAAGTCGGTTAATCGATCAGAAATTTTGCACCAAGCCGGTGTGACTTTGACATGGTGCTGGATTTAAATTTATGTTAGCACCATGCCAGAATCATGCCTGCTTGGTACTGGATTTCTATTCGATTAACCGACTTTTGCTATTCGGGCACATTGCTCCTGCACTTGTAAAAATCTCCTTTCTTAGTTCACATCAAGTAAATTAAACCCGATGTAATGATAAAATATCCATTAAAATTATTGCACATTTTCATCTTCAGACACATTGAATTTTGTGGACAATATTTTAGCTCCTCATCTTTATCTTTACATATGTTCATCAGATATGTTACACAATAAAATATTTTAGAACTTCATTTACATCCTTTCATGTCTCATAAATTCATACGTGTGTGTAAGATGAGGAACATAAATAATAAAGATAAATGAGACGAGATAAATGTCAAGGAAAGGGAGGAAGGGGGGTGAATGTTTAAAATATAAGCTGTTAGTCAAAAAACATGACTGTCAAGGACATGATGGAAGACTAAGGTACTTTGGATGAATTTCTGCCTTTTGGAGCTACCTATTGAGGTGTTTATTATTTTTAATACCTAGCTCCCTATTCATCAAACCTAAATAGACTCAATCATATCCTTCAGTATCCCATTTAATCAAAACTCATTAAAATCAAACCCTTTTAAATTCTAAAAACACGGTTTTCAGAACATAACCTCAAAGAAAATTCGACAACTCATGAGTCACTAGTTAACACCCTCAAAAATAATTTCCTGTTGAATTTCCTTGTCGAACCGCAAAGCCAGCGCTTCATGAAGCTGAATAACAGAGTAAGAGGTGAAATGAATTACGCGTGTCATTAAAGGTGTTAAGTTTCACCTTTTTATTTCATATAATTTTAAAGCTTCCGTCACTTCCGGTGTGATATTACCGCACATACTCAGATGAAAATAAATAATTTTAGAGAATGATTTTTTTAATACTTTTATATTTAATGTTTTTATACTCAAATATTATTGTTGCTTCTTAAATCATAAACCACAGCTCACAGCCACATAAATGAATATTGTTAATAGATATGATAACGTGCGTGAGGATATACATGTGCATTTAAAGCAGCGGTTTATGTGGCATTTATGGTTGTGTCAAATTTTACACTTCAAGGTTATAAAAATTGTTAAATTAAAACGATTTTTAAATTTATTATTTGAATGTGAAAAAGAAGTTTTCCATATCTTGGACATTTTTAAGGGATTTAGACGTGAAGGTACAAAAAGGAATACAATCTTAAGGCTCAACTTGTTGTAGATCTCCCTATAGCTGCTATATGTGTTTACTAATGTAAAACAAGTCGATTTCAATTGGAATCGAACCCACGACCTCAAAAGAGGCGATCTCCGACCACTCGTTCAGAGATTCCTGCCACTCTTCCATCGAGGTACTTATCATACTTCGGCTATCAGTCAAACACATACAACCAGTTTCAACGCGATCCCTATGCTTAAGCCTATCTACTAAAGATATGCTCTTCGAGCCATATTCACAACAGTGATGTAAAAATTCAAAGTTTTATTTAATAAATATGTTAATTAACTCATAAATTTATTCCTTAAAGATCCACTTGAATTTATTAATATTCCATGTTCCAAATCACATATTAAATAACATCCAGCTATAAAGGTCTAAAATTAATTAAACAAAATTCAAGCAAAAAATATTATTTTAACAAAGGGACTTAGCTATCTTAAAAAATACAGTTAATAAAAATCCCTAGACATTGTCCTTGTTAAGTAACGAAGAAAACAGGGATTGAAATCGACCGCTCTCATTCATGTGAGTGAAAAAAGTATGTTTATAGTACTTGCTATTAATGTCTACTCACGTTTTCAGTCCCTGGGAAAAAAGTGAATTTTTATGAGCACCGTTGCATGTACTTACGATTAAAATTTATTAAATCATTTTCCCTTAGGGATCATTTGAGTTTTTCTTTCAAGTACAGGCTTAAAAAATGCTTCTTCCCCGAAGGTGATTTTAAAAAGGGAAGAAATTGAACAGGAAATTTAGGAAGAAATATTTTTTAAGAGGTGAATTTTTAATATTTTTTAAATTATGACAGTCATTATTTTCAAGTATTTTTAGCGCATTTTTGAAACTTGTTTCTAAAGGTTGCTTAACAATGCACTTTGTTCGGCTGTTCGGCTGTTCGGGCGTAGAACAACTTTTTAACCAGACATCGTAGAGAGCTTGTGTTCGTTTTATTAGCTCAGTTCTATCGAGTTATAGACCGATCGAACAGTTAAAAGTTTTAAAACAGTGTATTTATTCTTTAATTAATGAATTTTTTTATTTCATATAAAAAACACGTGATGAGTGCGTTCATAAATTTAAATTATTTTCAACCGGTAAATAATTTGAATCCCAAAAACTGTAAAATGATAAAGCCTTTCTACAAGGACATTAATTATAATTATTTTTATTTGTCTTTGTGTCATTCCGCTCTAAGCCGGGCCACTTTTACAAAAAAAAAAATTGAAATGACTGAATCCAAAATGGCGATTTGTTTATGTATTGTAATCTTCATATAAACCTAAATGATCCAAATTAAAATCTTTATTTCACGAGGGTTATAAATGCTGCCCGTATTTGATTACGGGATATCATACTAGTAATGATATATTTGAAAATCCAGATTATAATATTACCAAAATTGAACTACGCAATTTATTTTCAAATGATTAGATCTTCCATATCCCCAGCTCATTCACCTATTCAATATCAATTACCAAAATCATTGAATTGATGATAATGAAGTTCAATATTATAATCTGGTTTATATTAGAATGACTGGATAATGAGTTTCGATATAATTTTGATAATATTTCATTTTAAAAGAAACTTTACAAATTTTAAAAATTTCTTATTTTTATTTTCAAAAGCGACAAAGACAATATTTGTTATTTGGTATTCAAAGTTGAATGCATTAGCCTACAAACATCTGCATTCATTAAAAGTATATAGTCATCTCATCAAAAAATAAAAGTACTCACATCATATAGTAGTGTCACATGATCATCATCAACAACAATATTCGGGCTATATTATTCTTTTCTATTATTATTCAAATGCTTCTTCACATTACTTCCAGTACTGCTGTATTTATTATTTGCTTTATTCACAGTTGTTCATATTCTCTACATGCTCAGCTCTTCCTTTTTCTATTACTATTTCAAAACGCATACAAATGTAAAGGAAAAAAAATTTACATTTATTTTGTATTGTATGTTGTGGACAAAATGCAAATGGTCAGACAATGAGTAAATAATGAAATATTAATGTAGATTTGACTATGGGAAAGATAGTTTTGTATGATTTTGAATTTATGGCAATAAAAGCTTGGATTTTATACTGTATGAAAATTAAGATTTTTTGGGATTTTTGCAAAGCGATGCTAACGAATACTAGAAATTTCTAGGTATTAATTACTCAGTAAGTGATTCTTAGTCAGTGCTGTAATAGTATGTTTTCATATTTGGTAGTCATTTTGTAGCCATTTATGTACTTAGAGCAGTGTTGCCAAAATTTTTTTGAGCCACGGCACACCTAAGGTTAAGCCATTACTAGGGTTACCATCTAATTTTCATGAAAATACAGGACATTTGGGAAATTTTTTCGAAAAAAACAGGACATAGAGTAAAATTCGAAAATTAACGGAAATTTTCATGAAAAAAATACAGGACCAAGAACAAAATTTAAAAATTTATACAGGACAGTCTTGAAAAATACAGGACTGTCCGTTGAAAAACTACGCAGATGGTCACCCTAGCCATTACCACAGTTGCACACATTATGCAGATCGCGTCATTTTTAAAAAAATTCTATGGCACACCAGTGTGCCGTGGCACACAGTTTGGACAACACTGACTTACAGGGTTAAACCAAGTTGGTTCCAACTCTTTCATTTTATGGTCCCGAGATCAACAAAATCTTATTTTAAAAATCCACAAAGTCTTAATTCTCACATCCTATCTTTTATGTACATCCAGCTTCAAACTAGTATTTTTTACGTACTTCAAACTTTATACTCCATATATATGCTACATTCATGAAACAGAGTAAATAAATATTTTGAATGAAAATGTTTGAAAATTATTCAGAATATTATAACAAAAGAAATTTCATGAAATGCATTTGATGGGATGTTTATGTACTGTTATCGCTTTTGTTATCGTATGGTATGATTTTTTTTGGGTATGTTTAGTAACTAGCATATGTTTCAGTATCAATGAACATAATTTTTTATGGATGTGAATTTGTTGCATGTATATGAAATTTTGGATGAAATAGCTTTTGTAGTTTTTTTTTTGAAAAATATTATACTTAAGGATTACTAAAGCATTACTTACTTACTTACTACACTGATCGTCCAGAACAATTGTGATCCATAACCTACCTACCTTACTTACTTCTTTGGCTGGGGCGCACGTGGGCCCATTGCCGCGCTTTGAGAACGTCTATCAGCTCTGTCTTTAGAGAACTTCTGCCAGTTTAAGATATTCAGGACTCTAGCGTCCTCTTCAACACAACCAATCCAATAATGACCTCCCTTAGTCGTCCCTACAACTAGCTCTAACGCTAGTTCCCCTCTGACAATTGCCAATTCCAAATGCATCACTGTTTCTATAAACAGCCTCTTTTCATGAGTTCTTTGGCTTTCCACGTGATCCCTTTCCATCTACAAATTATTAATCCGGGTAATTTTGAGATTATACTTGAGCTCTTGCAGCAACCATATAAAATCAAATAAACTTCAAAATGAAAACAAATGTCCTGCAACTAACCTTAAATTTATATTTATAGCAAAATCTACTAACCTGCAATACTGAGATCATTTATAATCATGAAAATACTAACCCGACAAACTTTAAACCACATCTAATTACATAAAGTTCCTAATTATGTGACACAAAATCAAATTCATTATTCCCACACCAGTGCACATTTTCATAATAATTCAAATTCTTCCGCAGATAATAATTATCAGGCTTAAGCGCAACAGGCACTCAATTATATGGAAACCTACCCACCTTCAACCCCAAAATGTTGCCGCATATAATCCATAAAATACAGCAACAATAAAAATACATTAAATGTTATCTTTCAAATCGGTATCAAAGAAAGAACTTCCAATATGCATAAATGTAATAACTTGTTGTTGTTATGAATAATTAATCGTATAAGTATGCATGCACATATAGATGATAATAAAAAATAATAATAATGGTGATGACTTATCAAGATAATCGTAAAATATTTCATTTTTTATAAAAACAGCCGAAAGTATTGGTAACTTTTAATGTATTTTCAGTCATAATTTGCGAGGGGACCTGATAGATATTGATGCATATGGGAATTATTGAAATTGAACAATTTATTGTGTGTGGGAGTTTGAGGTGAAGAGGATGTAATTTTGAGAATTACTACAGGTTATAGGTCATTATGATAGCGTTTTTTGGAATATGTGTGTTGTATAAATTATTCAATTTATAGTAAAAATTATAGTCGATAAAAAAGTTAACTTTAATAAATGGATAAGCACATAAGTTATGGATTTTGATAAAAGATTTTTTTTCGAAAAATGTAGAAATCATAAAACTTTAACATGGACCCTAGGTATGCCCTATTTCTTTTATGTAGTTAAATCCCAAAGACTAATCTTGACTAGGTTTTACAATAATCTTGGTTTTAAATGACTTAGATGTGCCACTTACTACTTATTTACTTCGATGAACTTACAGATCAGTTCTGATCCATGGCCTCCCTCAGATGCGCCTAAAACTGGCTTTATCGCTGGCTACCGATTGCCAATTTTCTATCCCAAATGCAATACTGACTCTATAAAAAGACTCTTTCCATGAGTTCTTTGGTGTTTCACGTGCTCTTTTTCCATCCACAAAGTCCGATGTGACTCAAAAAAGTGGTATCAGTCTAGCGTGAAGCTGAATTTAATGGAATAGTAAAGCTATAGTTGCTAGTTGATCATTAATAACAAGTATTAATTCCCTGAAAATAATTTTGCAAGTTTTACTTTTTAAATTTTGACTTACCAAATAATCTTAAAGTATTCTCAATTCAATGTCTCTTAAAAACTTTGTTCAATGCTTTTGAATCATCGCTTCGTGTCCCTTTTCAATTTTTAATGCCTTTCTTTTTGTACTAAAAGCACACACACACAACAAACTTTTTATCAATCTTTAACGATCTTTACATCCTTTTTTCTTCACTCAATCTTTCAGATTTTTTTTTTCTTTATAAAGCACGGCAAAAAAGTTTCTTTTTTCATCCTATTTTGATCATAAAAGAAATTTTTTTATTGACAAGAAAAAACTGCCTTTCATAATGGAGGAGAAAGAAAATTGTTTGCTAGTTCTTCATGCTTCATTATTCGCTTCCTTTTATTTAAAAAGACACTTTTTCCCTCTTTTTTGCTCCTAAACAAAGAAACTTTATGCTTTATATTTAACGACATAAATTCTTACTTACACTGATAATGTTTGATGAAAGGTCAGAAAGAATCTACTGGGATCTATCCTCGAAAACCTTTTGCCAGCTTTCATATCGATGCTCCTTCTTGATCTCATTTTCAATTGAATGATGCAGCTTAAAAAAATAATCCCATCCTTTTTATCTCATCATGCATCCAATCAGCATGACAATTTTTATTTTCTTCTTTTTCATTCGGTTCCGCTTTTCATTGCCAATTCGTCCTTGTCAAACTTAAGCCTTCGACATATTCAATGTTGATTGAAAGGCAATGAATGAATGAATGAGGACAAGTTATTGAATATATAAGGAACTTTGAAAGTTATGGGTAGTATTGATAAGATGAACAAATTCACCGATTCCAGGACTAGTTGAAGGGCAATGCTGTTTTGCCAAGTCAAAAGAACATATATATCACAATCTAGGTTCAGTCGATTTCTGCTAATACTTATAGATAGGCACCTACTTTACTACACACCTACATTAGACAGGATAAGATAACCTAGAATTATTCTCAAGGGTCAGATTAAGTTCACAATAAACAAGACCCTAAGAGTGACCACAAGACCACAAATTTAATGTCCGTGCTCGCAAACCAAACCCCAAATATCCCCAACTTTAAATCATCTATTCCACAAAATCACACACAAATAAAAAAGTAGGAAAATTGAATACGATGAACACACAGAAAATGGGGAAAAAAATCAGAAAGACAGAAAGAAAAGGATGAAAAATAATGAGATTGATATCAAATGCTGCTTCTCTTATTATACTCTATTGATGATAGCGATAAGCCTATTGACGCATAAGCTCATTTATTGATAAATAAAGAAAGGAAAATTTCTCGTTCAACTAAAGCTCATTGATTCATAGGTTGTGGTTTTGGTGTGTCAATTTAGAATGTTTGAGATGATTTGTAGGATGTTAATTTGCTTTGTGGAGACTATTATGGAGGTTCTGTATGGTTGAGAGTGTTGTTAGGAGGTTTAAGGTATTTTAAGATTGTAAATTGACTTTTGGTTTAATATGATTTACATAAAGTTCAGTGAATTCTTTCATTAGTAGACTTAATACTTCATGCTTGACTGTTAGCTATCGAATGAAACCATTTTAAACATTAAGAAGCAATTAAAGGTGTGATAATGATGAAATGATCAAAAAATGACCAAAAATGATCAAAAAATTATCAAAATTGATCAAAAATGATCCTTGGAAGCAATTAAATCTAGTTTTTAAGACGATGAATATTAATACACCTGCTTAATCTTTGTAATATAACCTTAATTGCTACTCGATAGTTTGACCTCAACTAAACCGACCTGCTCTATCCCTCACAAAACTTCTTTCTTAAATAAATCTCAATTTCATCCAAAAATTCAAAAAAAAAAACATTTATCACAAACTGAATTACTTACTTCCTTACTTCATTGGCTGAGGCGCACGTGGGCCCATTGCTGCGCTTAAAGATCGTCTGAAGGTAGCTCTTTCCTTAGAAACCTTCAGCCAGTTCGAAAATTGAATTAATTTTAAATATTAAAGTCAAATCATTCAAAAACGAGAACTTAAAACATTAAAATAATTTTTTAACTTTCCTTGTCATATGCCACTGATAAGATAACTTTCATATATCATTTCACTTGAAAAGAGGAAGCAAGAAGGAAGCAAAAAAATGTGTAATGTTCATTCAACCTTTATCAATATAAAAAATAGGGCAAAATTTCCTCCCCAATAAAGTGAAAATAAAAAACGATAAGATGGAAAGAAATAAAAGGAAAGGCTCCCAAAAGTTCCTCACTTCCTTTGAACACAGAAAATTGCTTTCATTTCCGAAGCTCTTTCGATAATTTTTTTTTTCGTCTATCAATTTCTGTGCATCCCTTTTCCATTTTTTTGCTCCTTTTCTTTCCTATGTTTACTTTGATACGACATAACATGACATTTCCTGAGCTTTTTTTCCTCTTTCTTTTGTGAATCAATGGACGATAGAAATGGAAAATAAGGAGGAATGAGAGCATATTTTTATGTCTATATGCTGAAATATTTTTTAAATTTTTTGTTGAAGAATTTTTTTTTCTTTCATTTCCTGTTTTCTTGTTGAAAGAGCTGTTTTTAAAGGATTTTAAGGTCCTCTATTAAATTACAATATTTTATTAAAGACCGTTTTTGGGATTGCCCTACAGCTACACCTAAATGGCTGCTCAGTAATATCGATTCATCGTTAGAAGCTTTAAGAATTTCAAACTTACTTGGATATCGAGAAAAGATAGTCGACTTTTAACAATTATTGCACCTAATCGCAGATTATGTTATTCAAAATTAGTATCTTTACCTTTAAACAGCTTTAAACTATGTCGAAGTCATTAGTCGATTTTTAGCGCATTTTTGGATACTTGTATACAAAAAGGGAGCTTAATAATACGAAATGTCGTTCGTTCGTTCGTTCGTCTCAAGAAAAACTTTTTAACCAGGCATCGTAGAGACCTCAAGTTTGTTTTATTAGCTCCATTACTATTGTTTATTGTCCGATCGAACAGTTAAAAGTCTTGAAACAGTTTATTTATACTATAATTAATGAATTTTAATTTTGTTTTCAGTGTAACCTGCTTAAATTTTATTTTACCTCTATAATTTCAACATTACCTCTATAATTTCAAATTTTTTCTAACCGTTGTAAAATTTGAATTCCAAAAAACCGTTAAATGATAAAGACTGTGTATATGAACATTCATTGTAATTATTTGTTAATTACACTAAAATTAATGATCTAATCTTCTCATGATCTGTAAATGAACGCAAAATAATTAGATAATCAAATACTGATCGCTAACACAAAAATGCGCTTAAGTCCCTCGATCAATAACACGAGAACTTCTGTAATTTTTTAAATGATACCCTGATTATTATGTCCAATTTTAGTATAATGAGTTTTTCAAATCAATTTTTCATTGCTTTTTCGTATGCTCTAGATAAATATCGCAGTCAGTGAATACATAATTTAAACTAAAAAGAAGTTATAAAAAGAATTCTATTTAATTATTCAAGTTCATAAACCTCAATATATAAAACGCCAATTGACGTCACTTCTACTTTTCATTCGTAAACAAAAGAATATCGTGCACGAGACATGACACAAAAATAAACCAAAAATAAACCGAAAGCGGTCAGCAAAATAAGTCTTAACATTAAACATTGCGTGTCATTAGAAAATCATCATCATCTAATATCATTAAAATGTCAGGAATAAGAAGAAGAATTGAGAAATAGCAAAAATACCTTTAAGCCGCTTTGGCTTCTTTCCTACTCGCACACAAGTTGAAGTTTTTCTTTTCTCAATCTCTCCCACTTCCACTTTCGATTCACATAATCTCCTTATTAATTTTTTTTTGTAATGCGTAAAATTAGTTTTATTTTTTCAAAAAGAAGGAAAATAAGCATAGAGGCAGAATGGGAAGTTCGAAATCAATTTGACTAATTTGAATGGCCTTGACTTAATTTGAATGAATTTGAGTTTAGCTTTTAAGCTCAAGCAAGATTTTAGCTGCCTAACTCAAGCATCTGTATTTATAATAAGTGTAAAATTAATAAGCAGTTAAGTGCCTTGCTAGTCGATTAGGTAAGACGCTTGGCTCGAATTTCGTTGGTAACTCGAAGGTCCTCGGTTCAAATCCAGCCATTTCCAAATTTGTTCATTTTCGGAAGTTTAGAAACTTCGACTGCTTAATGTACGAGATCAAGCCATAATTGGGTATTTGGACAACGTTGGATTAAGAAACGGGTCAGGAACTTGAAGTGTAGCGGGAAAAAAAGGAACGAAAGCTACAAGATTACCCAAGAATGAAATATTGTTGGAATGGACATGAAATGTATCACGTCACGCCCACAGAAGATTGAAACGAAAGCCTTAATTTATTTGAAACCTAGATTTGAAGATTGGAAGTTTGATTCTACATAATATTAACTTATAAGTCTATAAATACAAATGTGTAAAATGTGAATTAATTTCCAATTAGACTGGATTTCACGTAGAATTCAAAAGAGTTTCTAAGAACCCCTGAAATGATTAAATAATTGAATTTGAACTTTCACTACTTACCAGTCAATAAATCATGCTTCTACTAATTTATCAACTAATAATACTCATCACATGTAAACTTCTTGACCACTCAAAGTTCTTAATAATCAAAAATATTCCCTAAAGTATCTCTTGGTAGGGAACGAACCCCTTGAATTTAATATCATTTTACGATAACAACCGATAAAGTACTAAAATATTCACGCAATATTGGGGATGAAAGCCGTTTTGAGTATATTTAGTAGGGACTTTTATAAATGCATTGAATAAAATAATGAAAATAATAAAAAAAATAAGTAGAAGTCTTTTTCTATACAGAAGATGAAAAAATAATTGCGATGGCTTAATGAATTATTAATAAAAATTTCTCTTCGATTCAAAAGCATTCAATATACTTCTTTTGTGTGCTATTACATGAAACGATTATTTTTCGATAAATTCTTCTTTTTTCTCATAAAAATGTTGTTTTTCTCTTCATGCTCATGCTTGCTGTATTTATGTATTTTGATAACATTTATGAATGGAGAAAAAAAAAGGTTATTATGATGTATAAAGGGAAGTGGAACAGGATAAATTTTTCCAATGAAGAAAATTGAATAAGGAGGAAATAATGGAGAAGACATTTATAAGGGTTGAGAACGTTGCTTCTGAAATCGATAATGGAAAAGTTTTCATATAAATTATTGATCTTGAAAATCTTGTTGGAAAATTTAAAAAAATATTTATTTCAAGAAAATTTTGAGATTGAAATTATAAAGTTTTCTGACCGTATATTTCGCATTTTAAAACATTAAGTGCATAAAATTTGGGACTTAACAATATTTTGGCAGTTATATAGTGGGACTTAAAAATTTTGGGCACTTGATTGTGCGGCAAGTTTTTTGTAGGAGCAATTGATCATAGGGCAGTTGATTTGGAACAGTTGTAAGACTCTTCTATCTAGGATTTGACTAAAGCGTACCTAAGGGCGTGTATTGGGCTTGTTTATTGTGTATATTTTAAGATTACACTACACACGTACGTTATAATGTACACTTTGGCATAAACAATATCTAGCTTATTTACAAAATTTTTGAATAACTCGATTCAGAGCTATTTTAAAAGGGCCAAACTTAAGATTAAAAGCAGTTTTGTAGATTAAACAAATTGAAAATTATTTGGACTAAAAGAAAAGAACTGAATTTTCAGGCAGAAAAAAATCGAAAGTGTAACCATCAGTGTTGCATTCTGGCCATTTGTCTGGATCAGAAAAATTCTGTGACAGAAATTTCTTCATAAAGATCGATTCTATATGAAGATAGAAAATCTAATCTACACAAAGATTATTTCTACATAAAGATTCTGTCTACATAAAGATTCGATGTAGATGTCTACAATTCTACATTCTTCTCTGATGTAGACCTGGAAAAAATGTAGAATTGTGTAGATTGTGTAGAATTGTCTTTGTGTAGATTAGATTTTCTATCTTCATGTAGAATCGATCTTTATGAAGAAAGTTTCTTAGATAGACAAAAACTATTGAAGAATCTACATTCTTCATCTAGTGTAGACATCTACATTTGCAACACTGGTAACCATATTTATTGCTTAAATAGTTACAGGCTTTCCAATGACAGGTTCAGTACCAACTACTGGTGGTTCTTTGATTTGAGTAGGAATCTTATTCTAGAAAAATCCTGTTCAAATCGAACCTACTCAAATTGAAGACCCATAGTATTATGATGCACTGTAACGTTTTATGATTCAGATGCTCAAAAGTGTTTTGATTTGCATTTTTTATATTCACAACAAATTTTAATCTGTTAAGAAATCGAAATGCTCGGTGAAATATTGATAATTGAACCTTTCTTTAAAAACTTAAATACAAATTTTATTTATCCTTATTTTCTCTTTCTAGGTAAGTCCAAAAACTATTAATTGCATCCCTCAATTGATGACAAATCAGAATTGCTCAGTAAAATACCAATTATCAACTGAAAACAGCTAAGTCATTCAAACTAAATATATCACAATAAAAAACCATTTTACAGTCAAAAAGGAAATTTTTCTACAAGAAAATGGAAGCACAATTTATTTGAAATATTAATAACAATAATAATTTCATTGTGTTGCGTAAGCATCTATAATTCACATATTTATATTTCCAATTTTTATTTCTCCATTTCGAAGAAATTCATAAACGGAAAATAATTGCGTCATTTTACCCACAAAAATATTTCATTTCCTCATCTCCTTTTTTGTTGTTGTGTATTCGCCCTCATCATAAAAATCATTTTATGATTATTTGGGTGGAAAAGTGAGGAAAAGAAAAAAAAATTCTGTTTATTGCTGTAAGCTTTTTCAATATTTTCATTTTTATTATTACAACAATTTTCATGCTATTCAATGAACGTCTCTGAACTATGTCTACGGACAAATAAAATATTTAATAGAAAAAGTGAAAAATTCATGAGCAAGAAAATCCTTCGGCTTAGTCATCGACCATTATTATAATATTGCCGATATACATTGTAATGAAAATGTCGTCATCGACAGTAAATTTTTGTTATGAGATACATTGAGGGATGTGGATGATGGGGGAGTGCTTTAAGTGTTTTTTGTAGAGTTTTGTTACAATTTGATAAATTTTGCAGTTTTGTTGATGCTCAACTCTCATAACACTGTTTCTTAACTGATTTCCATGGAATCCGACTTGTTTTACATTAGTATACACATAAAGCACTTATATGGAGATCTACAAAACCAACACAATATTTCGATTCTTCAACCTTTAAAGTGACTACATACTCCCCTTCCCCTTAAGTACACCCCCAAAAAAATCTAAAGAAATTGAATCAATAATAAATAGAAAACTATTTCCTAATAGACAATAAGAATTGGATCATTTTTCTATTAGAAGAAGCACAAAACATTCAACTTGATTCCAGCAATTTCTTTATTGCTTATTGTCATAAGTTTTTTTTCACTTCCTCTCCTTTCTTTATTTACCGAAAAGCAAAAAAAAACTGAAACTTTTATGAAGAAAAGAATTGCAATTGTTTTTCATTTTTTAGCAACTTTTTATGAGTGAGATGCGGATGTGATTGCAGTTTTGGCATTCTTAGTTTTTAAAGCGTTAAGTTTGAATCAAGTTTATATCATTTTAATATTACTTTTACTAAGAATCAGAGCTTAAAGTCGACTCGAGTTGACTTGAGTCGACTCAACTTTTCTCGAGTTGACTTCTTCATACAAAAAAATTACCGAGTTGACTCCAAGTTGACTCAAGCCATGTTGACTCGAGTCGGCTTAAAAAAAGGACAGCAAAAGGGTTCTTGAAATGTACCATGTTAATTTGAATGGTTTGCTCCTTGTTGCTACTCTAATGCTCATCTCTATGCTATATCCTCGGAAGACTTTAACACAAGGCTAAACCCATCCAGCAATTCATAGTAATTTCATTTAACATTTTGTCATCATTAATCCAATACAGTAGAGAAGATGGAAATGCGCCATCGCTCCTATATTCTCAAGTTCTAGAAAATTTTCACAATTCATAGACCAACCAAAACAACAACATGATCCCTTAGTCCTGCTGACAATGATAGTGGGTATTGCGAATAATACTAAGTGCTTTGCACTATGGGCCAGAAATGGAAAATTTTTCCAAAAATTATTTCTACAGCTTATATGATAGTCCTTATTCTGCCCTACATTTACGTTCTTAAAACTTTGCCCAAGTCGACAGCGTGTCCGAGATATGGCACTTCAAAGTTGGTCAGACGACCATTTTCACGTTACATTGAAAATGCTCTCACCAGTCACTGGATGGATGAATCTCCTTCAATTTTTTTTTGGTAATAGCTTTAAATAGTTCCTTCATTTTAAGGTATAAACAATTGCAAAAAACTTTGGAAAATTTTGTGAAAAACTTGATTTTTCTCAAAAACCACGTGTTCGTCATACTTCCGTTTGTGTAGGTCTTCACAAGCACAACCAAAGTTACTAATTTCTTTTTTATATTAAAGATTACATCAAAAGCTATAACTTTTGCATACATGTCGTATAATTTTAACAAAGTTTTGGTAGTGAAAAAAATTTTTTTTATAAAAAAAACACCAATTTTTTGACAAAAATCGCTGTAGTGCTCCAGGGATACCCATGGTAGTGGAATTTTATTTCACATTTAGAAAGCTCTCTGGATATGCTATCAATTAATGCAGTAAAATGAACAAGTGTTCTCTTGGCAAAGAGCACTTTTTTGACTCTGAAAGTCGTATGTCGAGCAAGGTCAAAAAAGAAAAATAATCATAAAAATTTCAGTTTTAAGTAAAATTTAATTTTTTTAAGTTAGATTGATAGATCTTTTTAAAACGCGTCTTTTGAGTATAAATATGTCATAGTTTTGTCAAGTTTCATGATCAGTTTTTTAAAAAAATAGTTTTTTTCAAAAAAAAACTTGAAAAATAAAGTATTTGACTTTAGAATTTCATAAAATGCATTCTTTTTAACATTTTTTTCACTATTTTGTCTAGTTTTGCTCCTCGTTTTTTCCTAAACATAAATCAATAAGAACTTAACATAATTGAAGCCATTTGGAGGTTAAATTGAGTTAAAAATCGTTTAAAATTTTTGTATTTCTTAAATAGTTCTTTACACAAGTATCTAAGATATAAAGTGTTGCATAGTTTTGAAAAGGTATTAAAATTTCCAATATGTTAACATGAAAATTTTAGGAAAATTTTCAAGTAATATAGTCAATTTGGGTAAAAAACGCATTTTATATATGCTAGTTTTTAATGTTTTTCGTTTTTCTCAGCAAAGACTTTATGAAAAACTCTCAAAGTTTGCACACTTATTTTTTATATACATGTAAATGACTCGTATAAGTTTTGGAATTTTCTATTGAGTTTTTCATGAGTTCTCCAAATCTGAAATTTTCAATATTAAAAATCCTTTTTTCTCAATAATTCCGATTTTTTATTTATAAATAAATATCTTATTTTGTTTCATTTTTCAATATCTTTTCATTGTTATATAACAATCTACGAAAAAATTAAGACTAAAGAGAAATCAATAAAAAAGTGTCAAAAATTTTTGAAAATTCTACGCTATTTTAATTTTTTAAGCCTTTTCTGGTCAATTGCTAAGTTTTATAAGAGTGTTATACCTTTTTGGAATTATATAACTTAACACTTTCATCCACTAAAATTCTTATGAGTCTACGATAAGCACAACTGAAGTTAAATAAGCTTCACGTTGGCGACAAAAGACAGTTCCATATGAAGAAAACCAGATATTAATTTTAATGCTATTTGAGCTATAATATTAAACTTTTTCATTTAGTTTTGTTATAAATGTTTCATGTATTTAATAGCAGCCTGAAGATTTAATTTAAAGCTTTTAAATAATTTGATTTTAAAAAATTCAAAATTTTTGGTTGCGCCAACGTGAAGCTTATTTAACTTCAGTTGTGCTTATCGTAGACTCATAAGAATTTTAGTGGATGAAAGTATTAAGTTATATAATTCCAAAAAGGTATAACACTCTTATAAAACTTAGCAATTGACCAGAAAAGGCTTAAAAAATTAAAATAGCGTAGAATTTTCAAAAATTTTTGACACTTTTTTATTGATTTCTCTTTAGTCTTAATTTTTTCGTAGATTGTTATATAACAATGAAAAGATATTGAAAAATGAAACAAAATAAGATATTTTTTTATAAATAAAAAATCGCAATTATTGAGAAAAATGAATTTTTAATATTGAAAATTTCAGATTTGGAGAACTCATGAAAAACTCAATGGAAAATTCCAAAACTTATACGAGTCATTTACATGTATATAACAAATAAGTGTGCAAACTTTGAGAGTTTTTCATAAAGTCTTTGCTGAGAAAAACGAAAAACATTAAAAACTAGCATATATAAAATGCGTCTTTTACCCAAATTGACTATATTACTTGAAAATTTTCCAAAACTCTTCATGTTAACATATTGGAAATTTTAATACCTTTTCAAAACTATGCAACACTTTATATCTTAGATACTTGTGTAAAGAACTATTTGAGAAATACAAAAATTTTAAACGATTTTTAACTCAATTTAACCTCCAAATGGCTTCAATTATGTTAAGTTCTTATTGATTTATGTTTAGGAAAAAACGAGGAGCAAAACTAGACAAAATAGTGAAAAAAATGTTAAAAAGAATGCATTTTATGAAATTCTAAAGTCAAATACTTTATTTTTCAAGTTTTTTTTTTGAAAAAAACTATTTTTTTAAAAAACTGATCATGAAACTTGACAAAACTATGACATATTTATACTCAAAAGACGCGTTTTAAAAAGATCTATCAATCTAACTTAAAAAAATTAAATTTTACTTAAAACTGAAATTTTTATGATTATTTTTCTTTTTTGACCTTGCTCGACATACGACTTTCAGAGTCAAAAAAGTGCTCTTTGCCAAGAGAACACTTGTTCATTTTACTGCATTAATTGATAGCATATCCAGAGAGCTTTCTAAATGTGAAATAAAATTCCACTACCATGGGTATCCCTGGAGCACTACAGCGATTTTTGTCAAAAAATTGGTGTTTTTTTTATAAAAAAAATTTTTTTCACTACCAAAACTTTGTTAAAATTATACGACATGTATGCAAAAGTTATAGCTTTTGATGTAATCTTTAATATAAAAAAGAAATTAGTAACTTTGGTTGTGCTTGTGAAGACCTACACAAACGGAAGTATGACGAACACGTGGTTTTTGAGAAAAATCAAGTTTTTCACAAAATTTTCCAAAGTTTTTTGCAATTGTTTATACCTTAAAATGAAGGAACTATTTAAAGCTATTACCAAAAAAAAATTGAAGGAGATTCATCCATCCAGTGACTGGTGAGAGCATTTTCAATGTAACGTGAAAATGGTCGTCTGACCAACTTTGAAGTGCCATATCTCGGACATGCTGTCGACTTAGGCAAAGTTTTAAGGACGTAAATGTAGGACAGAATAAGGACTATCATATAAGTTGTAGAAATAATTTTTGGAAAAATTTTCCATTTCTGGCCCATAGTGCTTTGATGTGTGCATATGTATGTGCGTACGGAAGTAATAACAATAATAATAAAAGAAGGTTAAAGTGAATATAAACATCAAATATTGAGTCATAAAAGTATAGGAACAGCTCCGAGATTTTCAAATTGACTTCACAAAAGGAATTTTCTGTCCTTTTTTGTTAAAATTGTGATAACAGAAAAAATGTAAAATAAATTGAAAATCGAAAAGAAAATTGTCAACCAAATGAGATTAAAGTGGGCTTCTTGAAAATTGAGGATTAGGTTTGAAATGAAAATTGTCCTTAAAAAAGGTAAAACTTGAATTTTTGTAGGAGTTTTCCTTATTTTATTTGCAAAATAAATATTCATATTCATCTTTAAATATTTTAAAATTTTATTTAAACATTTGAAATGTTTGTTGTTGTGTCTATGCAAACACAATTGCTGAGACAAAATACTTGAATTGAAATTGAATAATATCATAGACATTGACTCTGTAGATGAAAGAGACAATATTATTTATTAAAAAATTACAGAAGTCCTCGTGTTATTGATCGAGGGACTTAAGCGCATTTTTGTGTTAGCGATCAGTATTTGATTATCTAATTATTTTGCGTTCACTTACAGATCATGAGAAGATTAGAAGATCATTGAATTTCCACATAGAAAGTCTTTATCAATTAACGGTTTTTGAAATTCAAATTTTTTATCGGTTCAAAAAATTTCGAATTTCTAAACGCACCCGGATTACAATTTTTACAACGGTAGAAAATAATAAAATTTCTGAAAGTACTTACCACGTGTTTTTCATATGAAATAAAATAATCATTAATTAAAGTATAAATACACTGTTTTAAAACTTTTGACTGCTCGGCCGGCCAATAACTCGATAGAATTGAGCTAATAAAACAAACCCGAACTCTCTACGATGTCTGGTTAAAAAGTTGTTCTACGCCCGAAGAGCCAAACAGCCGAACAAAGTGTATTATTAAGCTACCTTTTAGAAACAAGTTTCAAAAATGCGCTAAAAAATTGTTTGAACATTTGTAAAGAATTTTATGAATTCTCTTCAAATAAAAATGTAAATTAGTAAGACTAAAATTAAAAACTAGTTGATAGTCTGTAAAAACTTGATAAAAATTAGAAGTAATAGTCAAGCTAGTCATATTACAGTGTTGGTGGATGCAGCCCCATTCCTTCACATCTGACAGAATTTGAGTATACATACTTGATTTTTAAAAAAATGTCAAAACAAACAAATTCAATAAAAAATGAAGCTCAAAAGCCACTTTTTAATATCAAAAACATGTCAACTCACATAGTAAATCATATTATAAAAGGAAAACAAATTCCGAACAGAAGCAAAAATATTTAATTAAAAATTTTGCAGAAATGAAAATTGTAAAAAAAGGAAAAAACAAACAAAACAGAGTTGAAAAAAAAGACATGAAAATTCAATATTCATTAGAGAAGCTGAAGCACATTTGTCTGTCTTTATTCATTGGCTTTGTCTCTTTCAATTTTCTATGTTCATCATCATCATCATCATCCATAGCAATATCAAGGATAGATTTAGGATTTTATATAGAAACAGGGAGTGACAAATAAAAGGAAAGGGAAAACAATTTTACCTCAATATTTGCATTTAAAAACAGTATATATACATATAAAGTTGCATGCAAACAAATATGGAAAGAGATTCTCGTCTATTGGGGTTGTTGCTTACGAAGAAAGAGAATTTATGCATTTGAGATACTAGAAGGAAGTCCGTTAAGTATGACTGCCAGTAGAGCATCTTAAAGAGCATTCAGTGAATTAGAGAAATTGTGTTTGATAATTCGCTGGTTGAATTGGTTGGTTAATTGGCAAATGGTAGCCAGCAATAGAACCAACTTCAAGCGCCATCTAAGGGAGGCCATGAATTACAATTAATCTGGACGGTCTGCAAAGTAAGTAAGTAATTAAGGTTTGATAGGCTTCGAGAAGATTTGAGGGAGTTTTTGAGGTTAAGGAAAAGTCAGAGATATTAGAAAGTGATTCAAACTTCTCATTAGATACAAAATATTCAAGTAAAGTTTATCAGATCCATATCGAAAGTTCTAAAGCTACGTCCATGACTCTTTTGCTTATATGTGTTGGTATATACATAAGAGTTGTCCATACTTTTTGAGCCACGGTACACCTGCGGCACACTTAAGGGGTAAGTCATGACCAAAGTCGCACACAGCATTCGGTTCGTGTCATTTCTAAAAGATTTCTGCAGCACATCGCGGCACACAGTTTGGACAACACTGATATACATATATAATACTTCAAGGATTCAGCCTTTTGAACTGAAGGCACTGGGATTGCAAATTTACTGTATTACACCCTTTAGACCTACTCTCGAATGGCACAAGTCGGTTAATCGATCAGAAATCCGGCACCGGTCAGCGTAAGTCTGGTATTGTGCTGGACTTAAATCGAATCCAGCATCATGACAGAGACATGTCGGCTTGGTGCCGTATTTTAATTCAATTAACCGACTTGTGCAATTCGGGAGTTTATGAGGAATTCGGAATTCGAACCACTTGCAAGCTCCACATTAGTACTTAACCGATACATTCCGGAATTTCTCGAACCGATAATCACCAAACACATTCAGGAATCCCCAATAAAAATTTTCCTAAACTCACCATGAATTGACATCATTGATTTAAACATAAAAGTAAAGTAAGAGCAAAAAGCAATCACAGACATGAATGAGAAGTTCCTTTTAGTTATTTCATCTTATATATTTTTTTTACTCTATAAATTTCAAACAGAAACATTGAGATAATTAAGATTGAAGTATGACATGACTGAAATTTCTCCGTTCAAAAAAAAAAAAAAAATAAAATCGTTTGAAGCAAAAAAAAAAAGAGGGAAAAAGTTTTGCGCTCGACAGAACAAAAATCAACTTCAGAGATGCTTAAAAAGCAAAGCAAATTGAATTTCTATGTAAGAATCGAAAGTCAATGATGATGATTGAAGATTGAGAGAGTATTGAGAATGATAGACTGAAATGATATTAGGGGAAGAGACAAAAGTTGCTGTTAAATCAATAGAAAATTGAATTGCTTTGATATGAGAGTAGCAAATTGGATTAAGAAATTTGGTAAATATACAGAAAATCTTGAGATTTAAGGTTGGAGTTGTGTAGGTAGTGAACTTTAGTAATTAAAAGAATTTAATGTTGTTAATTAGTTCAGCTCTTAATTGTGCTAATAGCACTGATTGACACTGATTTTAAAACAAAAAGCAAATTTCATTTTTAATTATTTATAAAATATTATAAAAAATCACATATCGATAGGGTGACCATCTAATTTTTATGAAAATACAGGACATTTGAAAAATTTCCCAAAAAATACAGGACACAAAGGAAAATTTGTGACTGTCCGTTGTAAAACTACGCAGATGGTCAAACTACATATCGACCATACGAGATCTTTGTCAATTTTATACTAAAATGGCGATAGTTTAATCAATAAACAAAATTATTAAGAAAAAAATTTCTTAACAAAAAAGAAATAATGATAATTGATTACAGAATATATCTGCTAGTCATTAGATGAAATGCAGGATAATGAAAGATTAATGAGCACCAAATGAAGTTGATTGAGAGATATTATATGACTTTGTGAAAATTTGTTCTCTGTATTGAGATATAATTAGGATCAGTTCTCAGCCAAAGGTTTTTCAACTCACCCAATGATTCATCCCAAGCAGGAATCAAACCTTGCACCTCTTGATTGCCGGTCAAGTTTCTTTTTCTCAACATTTTTTGACTTTTCTCTATTAATTCGTTACATTCGCACAAACTAAGATGGCATACAACGTAGAAAAGTCACAAAAGATTTGAACTATCCTAGTGTCTTTTTGGCGTGAAGCAGAAATTGACTATAATGTAATTTAAGAATTATTACACACATCTTGTCACTAAACTATATCAATTAGTTTAGTTGAGTTGGAAGGATTTCTAATTTACCTGTCTTTTGAAATTCAAATCTCAAAATGATAGAAATTAATTCTGATTCCTGAACGCACTCATAACTGTTGTTTATGTTGGTATAATAATTTTCCATTTCTAAACGCACTCATCACATAATTTTTCTATGAAAACTATTAAGTCAATGTTTTATATTTTTTAATTTATTTCGACCACATTACTCGATTACACTGAGTTCTAGTTTAAAAGATAATTTCGATCCAAACTGCCTATAGATCTCCCTATAACTGTTATATGTGTATACTAATGTAAAACAAGTCGGGTTCGTTGGGAACCGAACCCAAAAGCTCAAAGGAGGCGATCTCTTACCACTCGATCAAAGATCACTGCTACTCGGTACTTATTTCACTTCGGCTATCCGTCATGCACATATTACCAGTTCCAACGCGAGCCCTATGCTCAGACCTATCTACTACAGATATGCTCTTCGAGCTATATCCAGAATGCTGACAAGACAAAATTCATTATTAAGCTACTTTTTTGAAACCAAATTATAAAAATTTCTCTAAAAAGTTGGAAAAACATTTAAAAATCAACGACAAAAAAAGTGGAAAATTCTTCAATTTAAATACATTTTCATGTGTGTTCGTATGTATGAATGAGTTCCATTATGAGAAATAAAAGCTGCTTCATAAAAATTTCATTTTCATTTAATGCGACACAATTTTCTCATTTTTGTTTCTCAATTTTTTATTTATTAATAAAAAAAAAGAAGGAACAGAATTTTTCATACAAAATTGTAATTCATCCTTTATTTTATGCTATTTTGTGCTGCGCGATATTGTTTTATGTTTCGTTTTGTTGTATTCGTGAATAATTGAGAGATTTTTTCCCTCCTTTTTACTGATGTTCTAGGAAAATTTAATTGCAATTGAATTTTTCTTTATTATTAAATCTGTTGGATGGATTGTTCTTTATTGAATAAATTAGGAGGCATGGATCAACTTACGAATGATATCTACTTTTATGATTTCAATTTTGATATACCTGAGAAATACTTTTCGTCTTTAACGAGGATTCAAAGATATCACATATTAGTAAGAGCATAGCACCTCATGTAGCCTGAAGGTTTGATCTTTCATAATTTAACTGTTCATTCTACAAGACAATCTTAAAAAACAAGCTTCATTCCCCAATTCTGAACTGGAAAAATTACACAATAGCTAATAATAAAGAAAATCCTCGTCTTCTTACTTTATTTCTCGTTCATTCTTAAAACAGAAAGACACAAAATGGAAAAATTCCATTTCAATCATTAAAAATGCAAATCATTTCTTCATCAAAAATTTATGGACTTCTTTCTTGATTTACAAGACTTTTTGCTCTATTTCCTTTTTTCACATTTCTTTATTTCAACCGTACACAAACTTACAATTTACCTTTCCATCTTCTGTCACCGCCATTATTGTGTCACTTTGCTCATTTTGAAAATGGAATGTTTTTTTTTTCGTTGTTCCTTATTTACGTCCTCACTCCATATCAATCATGTTGTCAGTTTCTATTAGCCTCAAACTACTGGATTATTTTATGACATACGGGGATGTTTTTAAAGATGTTATCAGGCTCGTAGCCAGGAGAGGCTTGTCCTCACTTCGCCGGCGTTTTAAACCGTGCTCTTACTTGGGATCAAAACGGTTAAGAGAGTGACAAGGCACTACTGGCTAAGCGCCTGGATGTAATCGTGACTTTGTAGATATAATTTTATTTTTGGGCTAAGGTTTGGTTGCAAGTGGTTCAGATTCCACTTTAAGCTGTAGGTCTAAAGGGTTTGGTACAATAGATTCTGTTCTAATTTGAATCACAGTGCCTTCAGCTCAAAAAGGCTGGGCCCTCTCCACGCTATTTTTTAAGGTTTCGTTCCAAGCTATTTTCCATAACCTCCATTGATTTTATTATTTTTAATAAAGAGGGTGTTAAGAGCTGAAAAATATTTTTTCACGTATTCAGAAGGAAAATTCAATAAAACATCAATTTCACAGGACCACCAGCTATTTTTAATTCAAATTTTTTCAATAACAATATTTCAACACAAATGTAAGCAAAAGTTATCGCATAAAAAGTGCCAAAATTCCTCAAAGGCAAAAAGAGAGATTTTGAAATGTTTTCTTTTAATTTCCTTTCCATGAAAATTTTGTGATCTTATTTTGTTTACTTTAGTCGCCTTCTTGGCTTCTTACTTATCTCATCCTTAAAACTTGGCAATATAAATTTTAGTACAGTATATGAAATAAAAATATTTGAAAGGTCTACAAGAAATTGCGTCAACTAAATGGAAAAATTGTGTCAAACTTCTAAAGGCAACAAAATAAAATCCTTAAGGAATAGAATATTTAAATCTATTTGGGAGCAGGAGTTCAGACTTCAAACGATGAATGGTTTTAACAATGAAGAATGAGACAAATCTTTTTACAATAATAAAGTTGAGTGAAGTTCTTAAAATAATGGCACATAATAAAATATTCATGATTCGCTTAACGCTTTCATATTGCTCCCCAATGTCTTTCCTTTTATGTTTTCTTATTTAATGTCGTTTTTCATTTTTTGAGACAAAGCCCGAGTAACAATCAATGATTAACTGATGTGGTCATTTTTTCTTAATGGAACTTTTCATTGAGACCAAAGCTCGAAGTCGAAACGAGTTGACTTGACCCGAATCCTAACGCTAGCGAGCTCAGATTAAGACTGTCGGATATTTGGTTTTAAGGTTACCTCGTGTACAAGGTGCCTTGAAAGTGGCTGTCAAAACTATTGGCAGAAATAAGCAACATCCTTAGCAATTCAGTCTCTATTGTCAATCAATATACGCGTTGATATTGTTTCCTTATTATTTGAATATGAGAGTCGATGTTTTCTGGGATTTTGGATCTTGTCACATCAGAAATGTCTGGCTAAAGAGTCCTATTCTTAAAGTTTTATCCAGCAACAAGACAAATTTGAACTAGCCAAAGTTATTAAAAATTTTACAAAATCTTTTCATTCTATATCCCAACATTCCATCCAATTAAAGGATCCCCAAAAATATCATCACAAAATTACATTATTGAATATGATTCACACAATTAATAAGCTTAAGCTCTTTTAAGCTCCCATAAAAAAAAGGAATCATTAAATGAGCTGTCATAGAAAAACTTTTTTTTTGTCGACAATGAAAAATTCACAACAGAATGAAAAACTTTTTCATCTTAATGGACTCTCCCCATTTAAGGCTTTCTGTATATGTATCATAATGAAACCTTTTTAGCACCTCATAGAAAACAAAAGTATGTTTGTGAGATAATAAAAAAGCTTTGTTATTTGGCTAAGGAGAGGAAATAATGCAATAATAATCATGAAACATACAATAAAGTAAGAGACAAAGCAGAAATTGAGCTCGGTGAGGATGGAAGAATAATGGATGAAGAAGTTTTTAGAAAGCCGATAATGAAATTAGTTGAAAAATTGACTTTCAGCTCAATATTGTTTAAAGTTAGAAGATTTGTTTATTAAAGGTAGATTATATTGGAGGTGAATGAAGTGAATTTTAAAGAAAACTAGTTTCAGGCCAATTTTTTGTTCAACCTTGAGACTACTCAGGACTAATTCAGTAGTTCAATACTAGTAGCTATTAAAACAGGAACATTGTGAACAGTAAGGACTATTGTAACGTAATGTTGAACTATTATAAGGAGGACCAGATATTTTTGGAAGAGGACTTAAGTGTGAAATAGAGGATATCCCACGTGTTAAACAATTTCATTCGTTTTCTGAACGAATTAGAGCAACACAAAACAATTTAATTTTGGAAAAAAATAGACGACTGTCCTGTGAAAAACCAAGCAGATGGTCAGAGTATCTAGTAAATAATTTAAACCAAAAACCACAAAAAATGGGAAACTATCCTAATAAATATATTTAATATTGGGGTCCATAATAAATTTTAAGTGCTTTTAATACTTTAATTATCATAACTTTATTAAAAACTTGTGGTAAAAAAAGCCATTTAGACTAAGGGGTCGTTCACTTATGACGTCTGAAGTTAACGGTAATTTTTCAAAAAAGAACAATGGATTTTCCAAGGGTGTGGAACTGAAGAACTACATTTTTATTAATTTGGATCATTTTTGATCATTTCATCAGTACCACGCCCTTGGGATTTCCAGAAATTTCTATTTTTCTTTTCATGCTGCCCCCCCCCCCTTCCCGCCTGGACGTTATAAGTGAACGGCCCTCAAAAGAAGCTCCTTAATTGTCAAATATAATCCCCCAAAAAAAGTTTATGAATATCTTCTCAAATTAAAATTTACTTCATCTTCTAAAAACAATAAAAATTTTCCAAAATCCCAACAGTAAGCAATAATAATAAATTTATTTAAAAGAGTCTGAAAAGCCAACACAACACAAAAATTTAATCCAAACTAATGCTGCAAAATACACTTATTTTAACAAAGTGAAAAATTTGTCACTAACAGACACAACTTAATTTCCATTATTCGAGAAAAGATAAAAAAAGCAACAGAAAAGAAAAGAATTTCAGCATCGTGTGAAGTCTTCAAAGATGCTTGAGGATGTAAAAAAAAGTATTTTGTGTGATAAGAAATTAATCCCTCACACCTTTGTCATGTCCATAAATTTTCGTCTTTATATCGCACGAGAAATTTTTGAGGTTTTTATTGTCTCCAAGATCCACAACTCAATTGCTCATCGTCTGACTCATGTCTTTTGGATGTATTTTCACTCATGTCAAGACAAATGTCTTCCTCTAAACTCAATTTTTGTTTTGGTCTTTTAATTAATTCACATTTTAACAAGAACAGGAACAACAAGGGGACAAGCAAAACAGACACAGATACAGTCATAAAAAGGTGAAGTCTAAATACAGAGACATTAAGTGTGAAAAAGATGAACCTTTTAGATAAGAATTTTTTGTGACTTTATTTTCAAAATGAGGAGTAAATATTGTGAAGATGTGGTCAGGTGTGACTGATTAAAGCGCATTTTTGTTATAACAACAGACGAGTCAAATGGACAGACTCCTTCAAACCTAGAATAAACTGTGATAAAATAAAGAAATATTTTAAACAATTTAAAATTTATTAGTTTGTTGATTATGTGAAAAAATGTTCTGTCTTGTCTGTGGCTTATGTGTGGCTCTCCATGTACTCAATGGAATGGATACTAATAAAGATAAAGACGACTATGATGATGATGATGATGATGCGAGGACAGACAAAGCTGAGAGATTGAGAGAAATGAAGGAAATTGAAATTTTGTCGCCTTCTTTATTGCCATTGGCATTATTAGTATTGGAACACCAATGAAGATGTTTTAAGTTTAATAAAAATACTAGCTTGGGGTGGTGTTCGTGATCCAGTGCTATAGAACAGAGCTCGAAGTCGATAGGGTTTGAGTCGACTCGAGTTGACTCGATTCGACTCAAAACCGAGTCGATTCAACTTTTTCGAGTCAACTTCATTTTCTCTTGAGCTCTGTTATAGTAAGAACTGGACATTGTACTGTCCATTAAACCAACAAAGACTTATAACAATAATTATATAATACAAGTCTATCTCACATGAGGACACCATACATCTACATCTAAGTCTTCATCGTAAATGTATTAAATCTCCAATGAAAATTAAGATGTTTTGATGACAAAACATAAAAAAAAACTTGTTGAGTTATATTGCTTTCTAATAATAAAAGAGATTATGGAAATGGAGAATAAACGTTGATGATAAATTCTTTAGAAGTTATTGCATGAAGCTTATATGTAAGTCAAGAGAAATAACTTAAGGATATATATTTTGATGAAGCCATGCAAATGCAATGAAATGATAAGATTTGAGATAATGAGTAATAAAGATGGGTTCTGAAATGGTAAATTTATGTAGAATTTGAATTTTTTCAGTTTCAATTGCCATTACGGGTTTAGGAGCATGTTGAGGATTTGAAAAAATTACCCTTATTATATCAAGTGGCTTGGGTCAATGTCAAGGTTGTGGTACTGATGAAATGATCAAAATTGACCAAAAATGATCAAATTGTAATTTATCAGTTCCGCATCCTTGGTCAATGTTTTGTTATTCTCAATGTTTGATGGCTTGTGCATTACTTGTTGTCTACGTCTTCAGAAAAAACCATGTTATGGCATCAGTAGCCTAAATGGTAGAGCGTTGGTCTTACCAGCCAAAGGTCCTGAGTACAATCCCAGGTGATGACTAATTTTCGAAGCTTCTTTTTCAATTTCACCGTTTTAATGAACGTAACCTCAAAGAGTCTTAATTTTGAACATTAACACAAAATCTGCCAAATCAACCGAAAAATCCAAATTAAGATAAAAGAATCCAGCACTAAAAAAACGAAACATAATTGGAAAAATTATATTCAAACTAAAAAAATAGTAAGAATTTTTCAAAATGCCTTATTTTCTTTCATTAAAATAAAAAAACATAAAACCGTCTTTCCCAAATTAATTAATTTATGTATTTATTCTCCTTTTTCGCTTTTAATATTCACAAATGAGAGAACATTACCAAAAACTAATGAAGGCAATTAATCTTTTTCGTTTCTCTTATCCAACAACAACAACAACAATGTTAAAACATACAAGCAGCCAAAAACAAACAGCATTGGATATAAAATGTTACGCGAATGTCTGCATTTGCTGAAAATTATTTTCTCCCTTGTGTAAATTAATGTGCGATAATTTTTGTAGACTTTCAATGTGAAGAATATTTTGATTAAAATTGAGATTTTAAGTTGTTTTAAAATTATTGAAATATTTTAGATACAATTTGTTTAAAATTCACATAAGAGGAAATGAAGACACAAAAAGTAATTTCTTCCTTCCACGAACAACAACGCAAAATATTTTCTCACTTTTTCATTTCAATTCACTTTCTTTAGAGTCTTATACATTGTTAACCCAAGCAGTACGAATAACAATAAAAACGATGAATTGGGGAGGTTTAACAGTGATGTAACTGGAGTGTCATTTTCTATTTCACCATTGATCGAGGACCGTCTCTTTATTAAGGTTCAATAATCGGTTTTTTGTTTAATCAAGTCTTGGTTCAAACTAAGAATACAGTTTTGAAACCTTAATGAAGTGCATCATTGTAGATTTTATTATAAAATTATGGTCAGTATTATTATTGTCTACACTTTTAATCCCAAAATTGATCAAAAGCTAATCGCAAAACAAAACAATTATACGACGATCTATATTATATCTAAAATACAAAATTATATTCATGATTTTCACCAACATCATTAAAACGATAAACAACACATCTAATGTGTCTTTTTAAATTAAACGATTTTTTTGGTCCACAAAAAGAGTCAAGAAAATTAAGTAAAACAGCAGACATAAGGCGGTAAAAAATTAACACAAAAAGGCCAACATAAAATAGAGAAAAAGGGACGAAAAAGAGAAAAAAAATTAAACTTTTGTGGTTTCTTTTCACAAAAATGTGTCAAATGAAAAATTGCTGTCCCTAATACAATCCATACAAAATTTATGACTTTTTTTTTCGTTCTGTGTGTCCCCATCGTTGTCGTAAACTTCCATGAGTTAAAGTGGCCCCTAAAACATTTCTTTCATGAGACACACTATAAAAATTTATGTCAAGTGACTCAATTTGATGTAAGACGAATATTGAATACGATAGATAGATGATATGAAATTGAATCACTTGAAGATGATGCAATGCATTTACCAATCGTTTTGACAAGAGTTCTCATCTTATGTCAACTGCTAGTTTTGTCTTTTAAGCCATCACTTTTATCGATGAAATGAGAAAGAAAACAAAAATTGGATAGTTGCGGCTGAAATTTGAGTTTTTGAGAATATCTCATGGCACATCATCAAGGGCGTAGCCAGGAATTTGAAGAGGGGGGGGGGGGGGCGGGGCAAAAAAAAATTTATATGGAAAATTCAGAGGGAAGGAGGGACTTTTATGATTTTTTCATAAAACTCCTAGCAAAATGAAGAAATTTCTATTTACGTTGGGGGATTTGTCCCCCAAACCCCCTCTCTTGGCTACGCGCCTGTACAGCATGTACATCCCAGAGTTTACTCTACTTGAGGGCATTCACAAGGTACAAGGATATACAATGTAGGTTCTGCTAGGATATATTATCACTAAGATTTATTATTGAAACCACCATTTAAGTAAAAACCTAAAGAAAGGCCATTGAACCTGATTAAACACTTAAGGAAGTGTACAACTCTGCATCAACCCTAACCAAACCTAATACTAGGCTTGCCATCTGACCTTCTGACCATCTTACACCCACCCTAATACTGAAGCTCCTCTAAAAAAATTGTAATTCATCGCAATCAATGCCAATACTCCTAACATTATAGCTATCAATTACCCGCTTGCTTGCCGGAAAATAAAAAAAAAAAACAAACTACACTTAAAAGTTAAGTAATTGGATAATGGAAATTAAATGAAAACCTCTTTAATAGATCCCAATCCATGAATGAAAACTGAGATGATAATTGGAAGAAAAATATAAAGAAAATGTGAAACTGAGACAGAAAATGAAGCACTTTATCGAGAGTTGATTTTCGTGATTGAAGCATTAAATTATATTATAGGAGGAACTAGAAACTTAAAAGAAAGAAAAATAAAGGGAAGAAGGTTTCTTTAACACGAGCGGAAACTGAAATTATAGTTTTGAATCTTCAACTTCAATTAAGAATGATAGAAGAACTTTTCCAACAAATTTAATTGCTCGTAAAAAAATAATTTTATATGAAATAATTTCTGCTTCATTAGTTCAATTTTTTATTATATTTTTTAATTGAATGTTTTAAGAAATATTCTTTAAATGGGAATGTAGTCTTATTGCTTCTTAATTGGAACAAGTCGATAGTTCAATGTAAAGTAATTCAGGGGCGTATCTAGAGAGGTTGTCACAGTAATAATCCAAAACATTGAAAAAATCTTTAAAAACCTCTATTGCATCTTTTAAATGATACTCTCAAAAAAAGAATCAACAAATCTAATTGAAATTCAGTTCGTATAATTTTTTTCTACTTTACAGCTATTATTCATTAATTTTTCATATTTCTTTCATCTAAAACTTTTCTTTCAAATGTGTGAGATTCGTCAAAGACACATTTACAGCCTCTTCACACATTGACTCTAATTTAATTTTCGTTCTTTCCTTCTTCTTCTTTTTTTTTTGCGTAAATTGATACTTTTTTGTCTTCTTCTCCTCATTATTTTTAGTCTCTTTTATGAAACAGGCATTTACGCTTTTGTAATTACGCTTCATGCGTGTGTGTTATGTACGTTCGGGTCTCAACTTTGAAATGTCTCATTTCTCTTTTCTTTATAATTAATTTTTCTTTATGACATTTTTTTAACATTTCATGAAATTTTAGATTTTTTTTTTGGAAGTCATTTTTCAATATGATATTATGTAAAAATTACATGCATTATGAAATGAATCTCTAGAAGGTCCTTTGATGTTGTTTTAAAAATATCAAGTTTCGTGCTCTACATTTTGTTTTGAACTTAAGACATTGATAAGCTTATGGATGAATAATTTACAATTTTAATTTACAAAAATAAAACTTTAGCTTCTGTCAGACGCGTAGCCACGAGGGTCTTGTCCCCCCTTAAACGTTTTGAACTACAGCAAGAGCACGGCCTAAAACGATTAAGAAGGGGACATTACCCTCCTGGCTACGCGCCTTGCTACTGTAATGTCGTGAGAATTGTGCGAATCCTTGTCATGGGAATCAAACCCACGTACTCAAAAAAGAGTGACACATATTTTGGGTCTGTTGCATAACCACTCGGCCACAGAGACCTTATTCTCGAACTGACAGATTCGACTTTATATGATTTGATAACCCAGATTCCACTCAGCTCAAACACCACAGCTATACGTCCTTTTGACTCTTCACCATTGATTCATAAGTTGGCTTCTATTAACAACTAATATTTTTCCTAATAAATCAACACACTAATTCATTTAGCAGCTATGCTTCTTATGATTTCATCGAACCTTTCATGCTTGAAAGCAAAATAAAAAAGAAGTGAAGAAGAAAATATTAATTTATAAATGAACGGAAGTATGCACAAGTTTTTTAGATTAATGAGAAGTCTCGTCAGGTTTTTATTTGTAACAAATCTTTTAATGATTTGAAGATCATTTTGTATTATGAGCTGAATTTTTCGATGACTTAAACCCAAGTGGCACAAGTCGGACAATTGAGATGAAATCTTACGCAAGGATAACGATTTGAGAGCAAATTTCTCGTCCTGGCGTAGGATTTCGTCACTATAATCTGACTTGTGATACTCGGGAAAAGAATGTAGACTTAGGAAATAAGCAATCGATCGAGTTTGGCTCGATAACTTATCTAGCATTGTCTAAGGCAAAGTTCTTTTTAGACAAAAGTGTCGAAAAATAAAGAATTAATTTAAAGTTTCTTTATTATTAAGAATTAATTTTAAAATTCTTAATTATTAATTTAAAAGGATTGGTTACAGAGCTCTCGACTGACTCCATCACAAAGCTTTTAATAATAATCTTATCATGCCTCGCATCATTATTGACCGTCTGCTTTATCTTAACTAGCCTCAACATTTTCTCCATAAAACTCAAAAAAAAAACAGAACCAAAATAAGTCAAATATACAATTTCTCGAATATTACCCAATAAAATAAAAACAATATTGCTGATAAGTTGATGTTGCCACATGTTTGCAATTCATAAATTGAATATTTTCAATAAAAACCTTTTTAAAACAGTTTGAAAAGAGAGAAAAAGAAAATGTGAAAATTATGAAGCAACAACGATGCATTTAGAAGTTAAATTTATTGATACTAAGGTCTCGAGAGCACTGTAATAATATAAACAAGATACAGCGAAAGCAGCAGCTCGTTTTGAAAAGAGAGTCACATCCATTTCGTACTTAAAGCCTTCAACTTTTCATTCATTGGATTAAGCTGAAAAAGGTTGTAATGTATCACTTTATATTTCACTATCTTTATTAATATCGCTATTATTATTATTGTTATTATTTCTTTTCAATAAATAATTTATAGTTGCTTTTAACAGCAACAAGCTCTAAGTGCTTATTTACAGCGATTATTGCCAGTCGAAGGAATGAAAAATTATTAAATCATGCGATTATGAACGAGAATTTATGATATTTTATGTAATTTCAATTTATTGATTGTGTAATAATTTTATTTTGTAGTTTTTTGCTGTATTTAAGGGAGGATCTTTTGCAATTATTAGCTAGAATCATGGTCCAAGCGGGGGTTCAAGGGTGTGAACTAAGATCCAATAAGATTTAGAGATTAAACATGATTGAAAGAGGATTCAAGACTCACTGAATGCATTGCTATGTTTAACCTAACTTTCAATTCCATTCATAACACAACAAATATCCAAAAAATGAATCAAAACAGCAACAATCCTCAAAAACGACCACAGCAACTATAGCCAAATGCCATAAAATTATTATTATTATTTTTTCAAAATTTTTTCATATTATTCAATCAAGCTATTTTTATAAATTACCATTTAAAGTTAAAAACGCACCCATAGAAACTCGTAAATTTAAATTTCAATAAATATCCGCAAACAAAACAAAAAAAAACATCAAATCTGATCACTTGAATCTTTGGCATTTGAAGAGGCTAGTTAACGAGTAATATTGTTGTTAAATGCGGTAATGTCAAGTATTTGACACTTGAATGTTGCAAAATCACATACTAAAGTAACAAGTTGAAGTCGCAGATCTCAATGTGTTCATGATTTATGCACTTACGGTGATTATGAGAATGTTGTTTTGTGATTTTGTAAGCCTGGAGTTTAAAGTTGAAGTGAATTGAAATTTTTTGTTAATTGCTGATGTGAAACAGCTTAGTTATGGGCTCATGTTGAAGCTTCAAAGCAGTTATACCTCCGATTTATTATAAAATACATATGCGTGACTTTTTTGCATTTTTTACTGAGCATTTTTAACAATTGATATTCAAATCAAGGGTGCGGAACTGATCAAAATGATTAAAAACGATAAAAAATGATCAAAAATTATCAAAAATAATCAAAATTGATCAAAATCTCATTCATCAGTACCGCATTCTCGATTCAAATTTGAACTATTTTAATAAAATAAATTCTGTACTAATGATTTTTCTCTCTTATCTCTTTTTAGGTAAGTTCTTGTTTTAATCCCAACAAACTAGAAACATAATCAGTTGATCGGCTTTATAATGGTTTCGTAAGTCAAATAATGTCAGAGACGATTTGTTAAACAAAAGTTTCATTTCTAGCTCATTTATTTTTCAAACGCTCCATAAAACCCCTCAATGAATAAAACACATTTAATTTTTATCTTACAATCCAATTCCATTTAAAAATTCAAAGAGTTCAGAGAAATAAAATTAATTAAATATGAAAACAGCGAAAAACAAAAAAATATGCGACATTTTTATTAATGTGAGTCATTCATCATAAAATTGAGATGTTGTACATATGAATGACAAGTGGAGCTATGACTATAAACTAGCGTGTGGGTGAATTCAATGCTAATGTATGAATGTTAGTAAATTTTTATTTCATTCAAAGTTGAGCTGTCAAAACTCAAGAAACTTAAAATGTTTAAGGGAAATCAAGGGTGCGGAACTGATCAAGGTGTGGAAACTCTGGATTAACCCTGAAAAATTGCAAAAATCCTTAAAAATCCCTGAGCCGAAAACCATGGAAATATGAAATCCCTTTTAAATCCCGAAATTATTCATCAAATGCTTCAAGGATTTAAAAGGGATTTCACATTTTTATGGTTTTCGGCTCAGGGATTTTTAAGGATTTTTGGGATTTTTCAGGATTAATCCTGAGTTTCCGCGCCTTGGAACTAATGAAATGGTCAAAAAATTATCAAAAATAGTCAAATTGATCAAAGTAGATTAAAAATGATCCAAATGCAGATTATCAAAGGCGTGGAAACTATCCCAAATATCCCGAAAATATTCAAAATAATCCCTGAGCCTGTATGCATTAGAATTGAGATATCCCATCATATCCTGAAATTACACGTCCAATACACTAAGGATACATTGGGATATCTTTATTATCGTGCATACATGCTCAAGGATTATTTTGAATATTTTTGGGATATGAAGGATAAATATGATATTTAAGATAGTTTCCACGCCTTGAATTTATCAGTTCCGTTCCATTAATAAAAACCATGTGAATGATTCTTGGTACATATTAATTCTGTAATTATTATCGTATGGTCTATTGTCTGTCCAGCTTTCAAACGACTCAGGTTAGTATCATTTTAGATGCACACTGAGCTGAGTCTTAAAAACTCAAGGTTAGATAAAAATTTTCTTAAAAAACCCAATTCCTCATCATACAAAATGGAAGCAGTCACTAGAATACAAAACATTTTCCTTGAAAACACACAATAACAAACTTTTCTTCATCCCATCACGAGCACAAAATAGCAAGAACCTAAATATAAATTACATTCATACTAATGGAGTTTCGTGTTTTAATTTCACTTCTGTGTCACATTACGATGGTGATTATTAATAAGTAAATGCGTGTGCTATGCGCCTTTACCTCTATGCTATGTTTATTATGTCATGTTGAGTAGGAAAGGTTAGGTCGGATCGAAATGAGCTCCATTGAGAATATTTACAATATTTCTTTTGCTCTCTATATTTATAGAGTCAGCATGCCAACAAGCTGACACTGTAATGTGTGGATTATGAGCAGCAAATTTAATGTCACAGAAATAAAATCAGAAAAATATTTTTGATTGACCGAAAAAGGTCAGAATCTTTCGTTACGGACAGCATGTAGTTGAATAATTTTCATATATTTTATGAATTGTTGGTTCTGATTGGAATTGTGCAGCACTATTCAAAATGATTGAATGGCGTGAAGGTCGTCATGTGATAATTATTGCTGTTTATTCGGAATTCCAGAGTTATTTTGAATAGTTTGCCTATTTTGATATTTTTTGGAAAAGGATTGATCTTAGTAGCTAGCAAATAGCAATGCACACTAGCTTTTGATGTAAGTTCTGCTCCTGATGCTGTCTTAGCTGTTGATCTAGTCTTAAAGATTTTTAGAACTAAGAATTGCTCCAAAACATCAACATAATTGCTACTAAGTTTCTTAAACTGCTTTTATATTAAGTAAAGACCAGTCTCCCTCCATAATATGAACAATTTTTACATAAACAAAATTTTCCCTTTCTATTTTTACAATGACGACAAATTTATATGCAGATCATAGTTCATAAAGATCGTAATAATTCATAAGAACGAGAAACGCACATGAAAGATGTGAAAACATTTTCACTAAAATCAATATTGATTGAGTATTCTTGTGGGATACTCTATTTTTTTTCTCCTTTACATTCCAAACATTTTGTGCCTTCTTATTACCGTGATTTGATTTTTATGAGCAATTTCTCGTACACATGGAGAGATAAATGAAAAGGTTGAGGTTTGACAAAGTGTGATTTATGGAAAAATGATACTTTTTTTTGTGTTTTATGAGGTCAATGGACTTTCTGGTTTGGATGGCGATTTCTCGGGACATGATTGATGCTACTCCCGAAAAGCATAAGCCAGTTAATCGAATGGAAATCTGGTGCTAAGTCGGTATGACTCTGGCATGGTTTTGGCTTCGATTTAAATTCAGAACCATGCCAGAGTAACACTGGCTTGGTGCCAGATTTCTGATCAATTAACCGACTTGTGCCATTCGGGATCTATTAAAGTTTCTATGAGTGTAAGGATATTTGAACAAAGATGATGATTAATTTAAAGATGAGAAAATGGACTGATGAAAACTTTGACCCAAAATCCCAGCCCCAATTTTTATCGGCCGAAATTTGTTATGGCTACGTTTATCGACCAATATTCTGTTCACACGTTTTTAATTGAATGCAAACTTGAATGCAATTTTAAAATGAATCAAATTTTTTTTAATTCAAAATTAAATCTCGTGATTTATAAATCCTTCCTGTCTATCCTCCAAACCATTGAAGTTCATAGAAAATTTATTTAAATTTAAAAATTCTCAACACAATTAAATTTACTTTAAACATATTTTTAAGTCACCTCAGCAACGTCTATTTTAAATAAAATCGTCCAATAAAGGAGAGAAAAAAAGTCCAAGAAAATTCAAATTATGCAGCGACTAACAACAGCATAAAATAATGCAGAAACATAACTTAAAAGTAAAGAATTCTGTAAAAGGAAGAAGCTGAAAAAGAAGAGTTTCTCGCATTTTAAGTCAATGCTCATTAAAATCTAACATAGAAGAATTCTTCAGAACTGAAAAAGAAATAGTTGAAAGAGGAAGAGAAGAAATTTTTTCTTGTTGATCGTTGCGAGAATTCATGCTCATAAATGCGTAGAAATATTGAAATAGTAAGCATCTGTTAATGTTTGGTCTTTATGTTGTGAGAAACGTTTGAATATGCTTGAAAATATTAAATTTTTATATTCACACCGTTTTCACGTGTGATTCTATTGGTTTTGTTCAGATTGAAAAATCAGTTTTTCGCATTTTGTGAGAAAACAAAGCAAAATTGGTTATAAAAGGGCAAGAAGAAAAGTTTGTGCCTGAAATTTTACATCATTTTCAAAAAACAGATTTCAAATTGGTTGTGGCATTGCTGACAAAATCGCAAAATACGCTTTCTGTAAGCAAACAAGCAAGCAAGCAAGCAAGCAAGTTAATCAGCAAGAAATCTCAATAACGAGACATCGTAGAGACTTCTAGTTTTTTACATTTGATCCGTGCTACTCTATAGAAGAGCTGTATTGTTTTTGGGCAAGGTAGGAACAGCCGTTGCTTCAGAAATGGCAAAAAACTTTCCTTTCTTACGAATTTTTTAAAACAAAAGTTGACTGTGATTTTTATAAAATTCAACTTTGGATGAAAATTTTTTTTAAAAAACTTTTAAAGAATATTTGGCATATTCGTCAAGCTTTATACCTTCAAACTTATGCTGAGCGTAGCTCAGCTGACTCGATAGCTTTATATCTTCAAACTTATGCTGAGCGTAGCTCAGCTTACGCGATAGCTTTATAACTTCAAACTTATGCTGAGCGAAGCTTAGTTGACTTATCAAGCTTCATACCTTCATACTTATGATGGGCAAATCTTGGTCTATTCATAAGACTTATGATAGTACGGTGTGAATATAATCCGCATTGGGTTTCTACCCGATACACTAGTTTTAAATGCATTGATGAATGATTGGTGATGTTATATTAGAGAGTTTTAATTAAATTCAATAGCTTTACTGTCTAATTTCAAGATGACTAGGTTTCCCGAATGGCACAAGACGGTTAATCGAACAAATATCCGGCACCAAGCTAGTGTGAATCTGGCATGGTGCTTGATTTAAATCGAAGACAGCATCATGCCAGAGTCATGCCGGATTTCTATTCGATTAACCGACTAGTGCCATTCGGGGTTCCTTTCTTGGATACAACGTTCTGGATTAGGGTTCTGAGTCCAATCCGAGCTGAAATCAGAATTTCTTGATAACCAGACTTCATGATTTACTCTGATCTAGCTTTTTTGACTCAAACTCTTCACAACCATCATACTTCCTCTGACTTCCAACAAATATCAGGAAATAACATTATTTTGCAAGCTTTTTCAATTGACTCAGCTAGTCTTCTCACCATAACTCCAAAGAAAATGTTTTTTAATTGCAAACAAACAAAAAAATCTCGCGTGCAACAAGTCAGCATCTAGCAAAACTTCCTTAAAAGGTCTTTAGTTCATTTCGAAGAGTAGCTTTAACATGCATTCTGGAAATGTATAAAGTCAGAGAGAAAAATAACTACAAAAAGCATGTCCGAGAATACAATGTAACTAATAGAAGCAACAGATAGATGATTTAGGTGTCGTTTGTTAATGATGTCAATGTGAGTTTTAATTGCTAGAACAGCTCGGGGGTCAATGAAAGAATGCAAAAATATCACTGTTGTCTTTAAAACATTGCTTTGTGACTGCATGACTTAAAAGTATTTGAAAACCTGAGGATTGATACTCTCCATACCACAATAGCCAAAAATATTGTGTTATTAAACATTAGTAGCTTGGTAGCAACTTAAACCAATTAATTGCATAAGTAAGACCCTCAAGTTAACTGTACACCTGGATAACCCATAATTACCTCATACTTGCCATTAAAAATATTATTCCATTTAAAATGACTCAGTAAAAAGTCATTCTTGATGTTCACACTGCTGTTTTCTTAATTGGACGTGCAATTTTCCTCATGGATGGTCCCAATAATTGAGTCTCCGTCTACGCATGCATTCATTGATACTCATAATTTACTTTTTTTCAACTCAACTCTTTCATTTGTCATGGAACAATGGACATACAGAGAATATTCATTTCTCATTTATAACTAGCTATACGAAATCGTCCATTTGAAATGAGTCAGTCAGCAAGTCAGTCTGTTAACAAGGAATCGAGAAAAAAAAAGAGTTAAAAAATCCCCCTTCAATTGTTGCTAATTACATGGCATTTAAACATCAAAATGAAATACTATTTAGAGACTATGAGAGTGAGATGGAGTTAGGAGGAGGAGGAGAAGGAGGGAAATAGCAGTTCCGCAGACAGTTAATTATCTTTTTTTATACTGTTCAGTTATATGGATAGATAGATGTAAGCAGCATTGCGTCATACTCACATGTAATACAAATGTAGATGGATATGTGGAAATAAATTGCAATGCAGATGAATTGAGACTTACTTTACTATGGAAATAGTGTTAAGGGTTTTGACGATGGAGTCTGGCACATATAAGTATCATACCGCATGGTCTAAAATCAAGCTAAAACTTCCTACAAAACAAGAATACTATAAAGTCAACTTCTCTTCAAAATTAAGTTCTTAAGCATCTCCTTAATTTAATATGAAACTTATAAAGCAATTCTACAGAGCTTTGCATACATTAACTCTCATTCTTAATTGAAATTTTTAATTAATCAAAACTTCATTCAAGAAAAACTTCAAAAAACATTTTTTTTTGTAAAATTGAAAAAGTTTAAAAAAACTTTTTCCTCAATTTTCTCATTTAATTTACGTTCAGTCATTTATTAACGTCAAAATTGTAAAGGAATAGGAAAAGAAAATTGCTTATAATTCTCTAAGACACTTCATAATGGTTGACAGTTACACTACATATTGCAATATATGAACAAGCGTTCTTATGTCAATTCGTAGTTTTTTGAAGATGACAAATGAACTTTTTGCATGAATTGCAATTACAGCTGAGTACTTGTGTTGTTGTGCAATTGAAAATGAAACTTCGTTACTGAACAAGTGAGAAATGACTTTTTAGAAAATTACAAAAGCATTGAATTTGACATGAGAATGATGGACTAAGATAAATGGATGAATGAATCAATGTATTAAGTTGTTGGAACAGTTTAGATAAGATGCGAGGTTTAGTTAAATTAAATTTTGTTTCATTGATTTATTTTTAATTTTTTTATTATAAAAGGTTTAAGAATTGAGGAAGTTGAAATTATTTGATACAAGGGAGCAGGCGCGTAGCCAGGGGAGGGGATTTGGGGGACAAATCCCCCAACGTAAATAGAAATTTCTAGGAGTTTTATGAAAAAATCACAAAATCCTCCTCTTAAATTTTTCCATAAAAAACTTTTTTTGTACCCCCCCCTGTTTAAATTCCTGGCTATGCCTTTGCAGGGGAGGGGTGAAGTATCGTTGGCCTTTGCATATTTACTTTATATAAGTCTTTAAAAAGCTAAATTCTCAGGGTCAGAGGTGGAGCAAAGGAAATTCAAAGGGGTGGGAGGGGGGGGGGGGGGGGGCGTACAAAAAATTCTTTGTATCGACAGATGAAGGAAGGTGGGATTTTTGCGAATTTTTCATGAAAACCCTAGCTAAATAAAGTAATTTCTGATGACGAAGGAATTATTTGACCCCCAAATCACACCCCCCCCCCTCTTGGTTACGCGCCTGTTCAAGGTTAGATCTTGGTTCTAAGATTAAACTTTACTTAAATTAAATCCAAAGAATTGTTCTAAGATTATCTGAATAGACGCTCTTAAAATCATGTTTGAGACTTTTCTGTGCATGAAAAACCCATAAAAAAATCCAATCATTTTATTTACTTCATCATTAATTCTAATTGCCACTTTCGTCAATATTCATTTCTCATAACAGCCAATAACATCCATAAGATGTCCAAAATAAAAATAATAAAACAATGAAAACGGAAATTTTCATTTTTCTCAATTACAGCTGTCATAAAGTCGATTGATGAATGTTTCAAAAAATGATATACAAAAATGACATAAAATAAATATAAAAATTCATGCAATAAATGGAAATGATAATTTTACTTTTTACTATAATAAATTGATTGATGGATTGATAAGACATTTTTTGGAATATTCAATATTGGATATTGATTTAAATGAATTGATGAATTTGGAATGGTTTTTAAGACTGAGAAAGTATTTTAAATATCATGGTTGTAAATTATTGAAGGTTGGGTCCACTTTTTGAGGTTATGATTATTTTTTTTAAAAATCTACATTTTTGGAGGATATTTGATTATTTTAAGTGTTAAAATCCTGAAAATAATTCTTATTAAAGAAATCAAGAGCCTCAAAGCAATGCAGCTTGATGACCCAAGCAACCAGAGTTTTCATCAATAAGGCTAAATAACTCCATGAAATACGCGACTGCACTTAACAACAAACACGATCTTTTCATGCATACTTTCCAGCATTCTCCCATCAAAACTTCAAACAAACCATAAAAAAAAACTGCAAAAAAGAATTTTTTATATTCGCAATTGCGTTTTTCTTTTACTTCTTATCGCTTTGTTCTTCTCGTGGCTTTTTTATAAATTTTTTTTTCTACAATTTCATTTAGCAAATGTAGACACACACACTTGGTATGCTGCTTTATATATGCACGACGACCACTTGCCTCATTTCTCTGCATACTTTTTCCTGAAATAATTTTTATTTCGCTTCTCTTTTCTCCGCTTTTTCCTTATGTTTTGCACATTGTGGCTGATTTGAGACTTTTTTTTTCTTATTCCGTAGTGCAAATGCATAACCAGTTCTTTTATTCTGGGCTCTTTTGGCTCATGCATTCTGGGGAAAGGGACTGCAGCTTAGTTGCTCTTTTAGATGAGCTTTTATTTGAAAATGTGATTAAAATTGAGAATTTTTGGATGATGGAATAACGGACTGACAGGCTGGTGATAAAAAGGGACAAACCGAACTAGCTTGTCTAGCAATAAAGTAACTAAGCTAGTCAAGCATTTAAGATATCACAAAACTGCACACCCTTTGCTCCATTTGCAATGCGTTCCTTTCTTTCTTTCTTTCCATTCCCATTTCATTGCTCTTTTTGATGTAAGTCTTGTCTTATCTCCAATTCAATGCAATGCCTTTTTATGTAGTTCCTGCCATCTAGAGAATTTCTTTCTTTCTTTAAATATCTGCTGTTTTTTTTCGTATTTTTGGTGTGTATGCAACATTTGGAATAAGAAATGCAAACTCTTTTTCTCTGTGCTGCATTTTTTTTTTGTGAAAGGCTTGTTAACTAACTGCGATGTTTCTTCTTTTAAAATTCAACTCACTTCTGCTGGGTATTGATGTTTATGGATGTTATTCTGTGTATTTTCTTTTTTTTATCTCTACGAAATTGTTGGTGTTGCTTTTAATGATGATGGAAATGAGAAGAAAAATGTTTTTTTTTTTCTTGTGTTATGTGCTGGTTGTAAATTTTATTCAGAATTACTTGTATGGGATATTTATGGGAAAGGAAGAAACTTTTGAAGGCTCATATCGCATAAAATATTTTTTTTATATACTTAGTCATACCCGTGGGTTCTATAAATCGAGATTAACTACACCAAATGATCCCCAATTTTTTTAAATATATATATTCATGACATTGTTGCTGCATTTTTATTAAAATCAACATGAAGCCAATTGCAGCAGTGAATGTATAAAGACATAACTAATAACTTTATTAAGATTAACATGGAACAAGTCCTTGTGGCCATAAAGTATCTGCAAGCCAACTCAATGTGTCCCATGTGCACCAAATTGTTTAAACATAATCCTTTTATTAAGCTTCTGGTTTATTTTTTGCCACCAAAGACAAGCTAGCAGCAGTAAAGATGGGGTTTATTATAAAAAAAATGATATTTAAGTGATTAGCTGGTTGTGTGGATTTTGGCTTGAGCATAAGCATTTAAAGCTCACAATAATCACAACCAAATTACTTCTCATTACTTCCTTTGCTGGGCGCACCTGGGGCCATTGCCGCGATCAGAGATCGTCTAAAGACAGCTCTATCCTTCGAGACCTTCTTACAGTTCGGGATATTAAGAACTCTAGAAATCAATAAAGGCATCATTTAATTTTTAAAAGTTTTTTTACTTCAGAATCCTTGACAGGAGATGAAATCACTGAACTTCAATTTAACTGTAGTTTCAGAGCTTTATCGTCATCGTTCTTCATTTCCATTCTGTTGAAAAAAAAATCCTTTAATCTCATTCAACATCATCTTTCATTCTCAGTTCTTTTTTTATTAAAAAAATGTGTATTAAGGAACGAAAAAAGAAAAAGAAGAAGCAAAAAAAAATTGAATATTTCATTCGTCATGGCACATTTAGTCGCATTTAAGGCACTTTATAAAGCCTTTATGTTCCTCATAACTGCCAAAAAAGAAATAAGAATTGTTGCCAACTTGCCTCTTATCTCCCTCATATTCATCATGAGTTTGACTCTTTCCATCTCACTTACCCCCACGCTGTCCAAAAATTTTCATTCTTCCATAAGTCATCTTCCAATCTCATTTTAATTTTTTTTCAACATTTCTCCTTTTTCTTCTACACATCACCAAAATAAGAAAGATAAAAAGATAATTTATGCACATGAGTAGAAAAATGGATGTGATGTTGATGTGTTTTTTGGTGCTTATTGCGCCTTTTTTAAAAGAGACTGGATCAAAGTTTTGAGTAGCTGTACCAATGGGAGTGCTAAATAAATGGTTTATTGCTTCTCATCCCTACAAACTATTCCAGGGATATTACTTAATGTCTGTTTACTTATGACGTTCAGAGGAGGGAAAAGCAAGAAAAAGACAATAGAAATTCCTGGAAATACATTGTTTTGTTTTTGAAAAATGACCGTTGAAATTGGACGTCATAAGTGAACAATCACTTACTAGACCTGAGATTTTGTTTATTTGCCAAGCACTACACTTGGTTATATCTTCACTGATCAATTTATGTAGCTTATGCTTGATTAACATGCTGGATGTTGCATTGCTGGATTGATATCTTTGGTGCAGATTATGCTCTTTTACCATCTACATAAGTGACTTCATACCCAACCTTAGCTTTAGTATAAAGTTAAAAGCTTAAAGTTTAAAAGCCTTAAAGCTAAACACCATTAAAGTTAAACAGACTTAAAGCCTTGCATCTCCATCGAAAATTAAAAACAATCCCAAATCATCACATATTGCACAACCTACCTTTACATTAAGTTCCTAAAAAAAGATTTTCTTATTATTATTTCATTTTATAAAGCACACCATCCAATACTTTAGCGATAATAAAAAAAGAGGCAAAAGTTGGTGATGAATAAGAATCGAAAGACGAAGTATGAGGCACTCAAATAAAAAAACAAGTTGAGATAATAAAAATCACACCTCACATATAGAGAGACCCAAATATTTTTGATTTTATTTCTTTTCCAACTGCGTGGGCTAAGAAATCATTTTTATTGTCATTTTGATCACTTCTTTCCATTCCTTTTGCTTTCTTTACTTTCCGTTCATCCAAAAAATTTCTTGTGTTGTGAGTGATGATTGAGCCGTTTTATGGGTTTGTGATTAAATGGAAGTGCTTTCGAATGATTTTTCACATGGGATGTATTATTTGAGGTTTATGATTTAAGGATGAATTTGGAAGAGCCTTTAAAGTTCCTTTAGGGAGGATTTAAGGAAGATTTGAGATGAAATTAGAGTTTTTAAAATTGTTATGGATTTTTTGGGGGTTTTTGATGTTATCAAAAAGTTATAAACTGGTTGATTGGCTTTGAGGTTTGGTTATGGAGATGTAATAGGAGGAACATGATTTAAAATTAAGTTATGAGTATGATGGCATTCCACAAAAAAGAATCTGCAGAAGAGATCTATATTAAAATCAATGATTCATTTTACCCCTGAATCTTCAGTTCATCGTAAGCGTTTTAGCAGGGAGCAGGCACGTAGCCAGAAGGGTATTGTCTCCTCCCTTAAGCGTTTTGAACTGCAGCGAGAGTAAAGCAGTGAGAGCACGGCTCAAAATGCTAAAGGGGGACAAGACCCTCCATGGCTACGCCCATGGTAGTGAGAGATTAGACTGTGCTTATTTAAAAGGTCAAATTTCAACCTATTTAATAAAATTTGTTACCTAAACTTCAAAGGTCGATTTTTGACTGTTCCTTAAGTAAAGCTAAGAGTACATAGTAGCTGTGGACTAAGTTTTGCTTAAAAACGACTCTATATAAACAATATTCTCATTTTATGCCTGCTCCAAACCAGCTATACTTAAAATGAGCCAGTCTGGTGTATATTTCAACATTGTAAGAAAAGTCAACAATTTCACAGTAGTTCCAACATTTTTTCTCCACTCATTTTTCAAACCCGATACCATTTAACTAATTGAATGTCGAACATCAGCCCACATTTGACACTAAATTTCAATTTTGATATTGTTCTCCCTAATTTGGATATAGGAGATAAATTCTGTTGCACAATATCTCAGTCCCTGTCTCTTGTTCTCAGTGTCCAACAACGGCCAGAACATGAAAGTAATGCACATGAAGCAGAAAATTGTCTTGTTTGCTTGTGTAAAATATGTGCAAATAAATATTTTCGTGTAAAGTAAGTGCACCAGATGTTCAATTACCCAACATTTTTTAAAATGTAATTTTTCTTTATATAAAAAATATTGACCGCTGTCCACATTTTTTGTACATGACATGTCCAAGAATTAAAGAAAAGAAATTCATTAATAATCACCCGTTGCAAGATTGTTGCGCAAAACTGTTCACAATGCAACTTGGGATGTAAAAAAATAATACGTGAGATAAAAGATTTTTTTATTGCACTTCATTTATTAAGCATGTGCTTAAAGTGGATTTTAATGAGTCATATTTCTTCCTTCACATCTAAACTGACGGAGAGAATTATTTATTCTTATTAGTTGTGGTAAAGAATATGGAAAGATGATGAATTAATGATTACTAATTGAAAGTTTATAGCTGCAAATGGATGGGTTGTAGATTATAAAAGCTGAACAATTTTTAAAGCTTTAGTCATGTTTAGACTTGATAATTGATAATCTTAAGAATTGAGATGAGGATTGTAATCCACAAAAGCTTAATTTCAAGTTAAACAAGATAAACCCGAATTGCACAAGTCTGTTAATCTAATAGAAGTCCGGCATCCAGTCAGCATAACTCTGGCATGGTGCTAGCTTCGATTTAAATAAAGCACTATGCCAGAATCACACCGGACTGGTGCTGGATTTTAGATCGATTAACCGACTTGTGCCAATCGGGAAAGCATCAATTATCTTATCATCTTCGAGGTCCTATGCTAACCTATCCATAACACATGCTCTCATATTTAAACTTCTGACCTTCTAATTACATCAACCGCACTTGCGTCATTTCATGTCCCTTAATAAACCATAAATATCTTGAAGGTATTACAAAATTTTACAATTATTATGTCTTATGCACTTAATTTTTACTTCCCTTACATATTGCAAAGCCGACACATAACATAAAGTCGGACATAACATGGAATATCATATGCTATAAAATAAAATTACTATGAAGTATGTCAGAAAGAAATAATAAATAGAAAGCAAAGAATGTATATGCAATTGTTAATGCATTAAGTAATAGCATGAAGTCATAAAACACGTGTGCTTGATAAATATATAAAAAAAAAAATATGTAGGAAAATTCTTTTATTAAAAAACCAATCTTACTTTGCGCTTTATCCAATAAGCTATTGTAAATGATTTAGTATGATCGCAAATATTGGACATTGGCTAGTTGTTTGTGGATGAATTGGACTGTTGTTCTGCAAGGAAATTGAGTTGGTCGAGTTTATTGATTTTTTTTAAAATAGATTGTTTGATAGGAGTGGAAGGATTGAATTATTCATACTTACTTACTTGCTTATTTCCTTGGCTGAGGCGTATGGAGCCCATTGCCACGCTTAAAGATCGCCTGAAGACAGCTCTATCCTTAGAAACCTTCTGCCAGGTATTAAGGACTCTAGCGTCATTTTCAACACATCCAACCCACGAGATCTTTGGTTCCTCGTGATCTCTAGCCATCCATAAAATCTGTTTCTGTCACTTTTAATTCCTTTGGCATCTTGTGAGCGTCTGAATACTGTCCAGCCCATCTCAAGCAATTTGAATGGGTAACTTTAGCAATTTCAGCTCACTGAAATAAATGATATAGCTCAACATTATGTCGACTTCGATACTCTTCTCGATCCTTCACAAGGTCATAAATCGCTCTCAGTATTCGTCTTTCAAAGACACCAAGTGCTCTAAGAATTATTCATAACCTGTTTTTAGTTGCAATACTTCAATGTAGCTTACTTATTTACTAGAACTTACTGAAAATGTGTTACTAATTTTTATTTTTTTTTCCTTTCTAGGTAAGTCAATTAAAACTTTTAAAGAATTGTTCTACATCAAAAATCAATCTTTGTCAGCTAGGCTAAGTACATTTTTTTACAAATTTAATTTAAGGACTAGAAACTTGGTTCTTTTATTTCTAAAATGATTATTCACACTTCAATAACAAGCTCATGAAGCTTCACAGGTGAATAACACTTTGACAGCAGACACGCAGTCTTTAAAATGCAATTTTTCATCACTTTTTAATTAAATTCATTTCAAGAAACTCGTGTAACATTCATACAGATTTATTGATTAAGAAATCTAAATGACAGGTCTTGTAAAGTGTCAGCGGAAAAAAAAACCCTCAAAAAATAACGAAAGTCATTAATAAATGTCGAAAAATTATTGTACAGCAGCGACAGCATTTACTTGAAAAAAAAATTATTTTTTTATTGTTCAACTGCATTTCATCCACAACAACCACGCAACATTGTAAGAAATTCAATGAAAATTTATCTCGACAGTTGTGAGGAACAGCAAAGATGAAGAAACAGGGGAAATTAGTTAAGACTTAAATTATTTTTACTTTTGAATGAAGAAAGCGCATTTTAGAGACAGATGAATTGGAGGTTAGACTGACGGACACACGGACATACTGAAAATCAACAAATTTTATCAAAATTGCACAAAAAAAATTATTAACATAAGGAATGTAAATTTTCAATTAATCCCTCGTTTCTTTTGTCTCATACCATGGCTTATCATCTTCCGCCTTTAATAAAACATTTTTTTTTATCACAAGATAAAAAAAACTTTTTCTTTTTGTCTTCTTTTTAAAGGCAATAAAAAATTTTTTCTTCATCGTCCAAAAATGGCAACAAGAAATGCAAATGAAGAACTTTTTTCTCTCTTTTTTTATTTTTCGTTGTAATTCGCAGCTCAATTTTGATTATTGCGCAGATATATTCATATTTTTTTGCCTGTTGTCGCTTAATCCAAAAATTTATTTGGCAATAATTTCACCTCCGGTAGTAATAAATGATTTTTTTTATATTCCTTTCTGTTGTATTGTGCTATAAGTTTCTCGTGATGTTCAGCAACAACTGAACTTTAATCCCTGAACAAAATCTGTGAATAAAAAAATGTGAGGTGGGAATGCATACCGATGGGAATATTCATAATCTCTTCTGTTATTGGAATGGGAATTAAAATTGTGATCGAAGGATGGAATGTGCTGAATAAAGAGCATTTAATTGATTTTTAAAGGAAACTTCTTGAGGATTAAGCTTAATTTAGAAAAGGATGAGCATAATGTTAAAGCTTTAACTCTAAAGCTATCAAGTAAACTGAATTGAATGTGTAGTTTCACACCCTGCAATGCGATTTTATTAGATTTTAAATTCTAATTCTTTCAAAATTCACAAAAATCAGCAAACATCTCGAATGTATTAAAATAGCAAATCTTAATCGATTATCGTCATTAGTGAAGCATCTAATCCAGTGGTTCTCAAATTGTGTGCCGCGGCACTATAGTTTCATGTTTAATAACTACAAAAAGAGTCATGAACATCATTTACTGAGCCCAGAGACTATTCGATGTGCCGCGAAAAAATTTAAGTAGAAAAATGTGCCGTGGACCGAAAAAGTTTGAGAATCACTGATCTAACCCTTTAAATTGTCAACATCTTCTCTCTTTTGCTACAAATCTTTAAAATATTTCAACGTTTGCTAAAGTTTTAATTACAAATAATTTAAATCCATCATCCAGTGCCCACCCACAGACCAACAAATTTTCCATTCTTTTCCACGACACACACCATGGTCATCAACCGAAAAAAAAGTTCATTTTATGATGGCAGAAAAGATATTTGCATGCAAATTTGAAATCTTTTGTTAAAAACCAACTTTTTTTATTTGAACTTTTTTTGTGTTTCTGTGGAAAAAAGTGGAAATTTTTTTGTTCTGATGGTAAATGAAAAACTTTTTTTTTTCCTCTTTCTTTTGTGCTCTAAACACATTCTCTCTGTTGCGGCTCTATTTTATTTCATCATCTCTTTATGGTGACAGAGTTTTTACATTTCTTTATGATTTGCAATGCGAAAAAAGAGAAAAAAAAATATTTGCAAAGTTTATATTAATGCTGAAAAGTCTTCTTTTTATGGTTTGGATATGCATATGACTATATGATATTAATTTTGTATGTTGAAATCTACATATGGGATTATTATAAGCTTTATGGTTGAATTAAATAATAGGATTAAGGAATGATTTGAGTTTTTGTCATTTTTGCAGAGATTCAGGTCTGCTTGTCTTGAAGCAGGGTTAATTTCAAGGAGTCTTGAGTTGGTACAGTTGTATGGAAGAGGTTAGAAAGGTTTGGGAGGTATAGCGAGCAGAGGAACACTGTTGAGAGCTACAGAAATCCCATTGCATTTAGAGTCCCAAAGAATAAAGAATAGTTCAGCCAAGAAGTCAGGAAGAATAGTTTGGATCTTATTAAAGGGTATTTAAAGTAAAAATGTTATTAACAATCCAATAATTGTCTGTTATCACCATTGGCTTATAGCTAGCTTCAAAACTAATCATTAAAAATACCCAAAAATAGTCAATTAATAATAATGCTTTTTTATTCATTTCACATTTTGAACTCTCATCCGTAAAACGTTTTTTTTGTCACATAAAATATTAAAATTGCCAATTAAAACAGTCTTTTCACTTGAGAGACGATAAGATTGTTGAAATTATGAAGGAATAAGAATATCCACAATACTACTAATGAGTAATAAAATAAAATAACCCAGTATAGTTTAAAAATGCTTAGATTTTTGATATTCGTTTAGTTCCAAAAACTATAAAGATAAAAATGTAGGAAAAGAAATGAAATTGAAATAGTTTCTTGAAATAAAATGAGGTGATATTTTTATAACTTTATAATAAAGTTGTAACTTTTTTCTTCTTCTTCTTCTTCCTCAGCTTAATTTTTTTTATTTCAAAAAGTGAGCATGTTAAATACGAATCAAGTAAGAAAGTGGTTTATCGGTTGTGGAATTGAAGCACAGAAACTACTGCGTAGTTTTGCACCCTTTAACTTGCAATTGCGTCGTTTTACCATCGTTACACTTGAAATTGTATAGTTTCGTATCCGTTAACTTGTAATTCTGTAGTTTTACACCCCTTAAACTTGGAATTGCATAATTTCACACCTCTTAAACTTGTAATTCTGTAGTTTTACACCCCTCAAACTTGAAATTGCATAATTTCACGTCCCTTAAACTTGAAATTGCGTAGCTTTAGAATTTAAAACTTATAAGTTGTGTAGTTTCAGTCCTTTTTAAAAATCATTCACTTACTTTTAAGAACAAGTAAAGCATGCAAAACTAAAAATGCTGGACAACCCAGACAACATGTCAATATCTAAGCTCACGATCAAAAACTATAAAATAAAAGAGGTAAAGAAATTAAAATAAAAGAAATGAACGTGGAAATAAAACTAGCTTATGGCTTTTGAGATAGTTTCACCTATTTTTTGTCGCTCATTCGCTGTGTGCTCTACGATATCTGATTCTGCTTTACTTTAATTCTTTTCATTTTTATTATTTTTATTTCTACTACTTTTGCTTTTCTCTTTGAATATTGCAGAATGAAATTTAATAAGAAATTTTTCAATCTGATTGCAAAATTCGAAAGAAAAAGTGTGACTTTGAAATTTATATTAAAAAAAAAAAATAAGAACTCTTTTTCTTACAAAGATTTTTATCGAAATTGGAATGGAATTAAATAAATAGAAATTTTTTGTGTTGAGGAAAATGTTGCTTGAATGGGACTAGAGTTCATACTTAGGATTTTTTTTATTTAATTGGGTTTAAAGAAAATGATGAGAATTCTGATAGTCAGGGTGGTAGGGTCAGTTTTTAAGACCATTTAGAGCATCCATCTATAAATTCAATTTGACTATGATTATAGTAGCTTGCTAGACTGAAGAGCTCCAATTCTCTTACCAAAAAACACACAAAAATGATAAAAAAATTTAAAAATGTTCATGAGAAACTAAAACCATTCATTATACAGCCATAAAATCACTCCTGGAACTGGAATGTTTGTAAAATATAAAAATATTAAAATTTAATTACTTGATTGCTTTAAATTTCTAATTTATCATAGAAATCACAGTGATAATTTAACAACTTTTTGATATGATCGAAAATTTCTAAAACAATAAAAAAACTATATTAAAATAAAGTAATTAGTTTCAATATTGTAAAATTAATAAAAAAAACCAATAAAAATTTTTCAAAGACCAAGTGAGTGACAGTGGGTCGCAAAAATTGTTTACGGTCAAAATGCTAATTAAGTGGCAAACTCATCGGTTTTATTTTAATTATCAAATTGTCTTGTTTGAGAAATTTTAATCCTCAGAACGTGTCATAAAAAATAAGTCTCTTCACAGCTGTAGAGTTTTTTTAGTTTGATAATTTTTACGAGCAGATTAGTAATTAAAAAATTAATATGTCTAATTAATTGCTGTACCTTTTAATGGCATGCAATTGGATATTTTTATATAATTTTGTACAATGAAGTTATAGCAATAAAAGCTATTATCATAACAATTAGAATATTTCCTTGCCAAATTGCTCTCCATGCGAATTGTAACTTGATAAAAAAAATTCTTAAATTTTAATTGCCAATAAAAGAAGAACTTTGATTCGAAAAATAGCGAAAATTCCAATAGTATCGTTCATTTTTTGAAATTATACAAAAACGGTCATTAAAATACCGCACAGCAAATGATTCAAATGAGAGGGAAAAAGAATAAAAAAATTTACATGATGCAAAAATTTTACTCAATGAACAATAAAGTGAATTTTCGAAATAATCGATACAGAAAAATTTATTGAAACAATTTTCATTAAAAGTAAAATAACCATTTACGTAATTTGCAAAATATCTTTTTTACGAAGCGCCGGCAAGGTTTTTGTTCGATTCCGATTGTAAAATGAAATTTTTTTTATTAGATTTATTTAAATATCTTTGAAACTTTTTTCATTATTTTATTTTTTTTTTATTTTTTAATGATTTTTTTAAATTTTAAATATTATGATTAAATTTACAAAAAAATTATATTTCCACAAAAATTCAATCTCACTTTACCGAAACTGCACTTAAAAAATATAAACATCCAATTACATCCTCTTCGCCAGTTATTTCTACTGCTGCCAATTTTACCAACAATTAAATCGCCATTACAAATTTATTTTATTATAAAGAATTCTTCATCCCATCCTTTCTCATTGCATTTAATTTTCATTTCTTTTTCATGAAGCTAAATTGGGTCTTAATGCTCCATAAAAACGAACCAAAAGCAGAGACAAAATTTTCATTTTAGTAAATTGCACACTTTAAATGCATTTTTTATATTCGAAGAATTTTTTTTTGTTCCTCATTCGACTGTTTCGATGCTGTATGGTTCGTGTTGTTCAGGAACTTTTATTCGGAATGATTTCTTAAACAGGAATTAAAAACCGGAGTGTATCTAGGAGTCGGTTTCTTGATTTTACTCGAGCATCTAATCCTCTCACTTTGTAGTCTTTTCCCCTGGGCACATCTCTATTCAAGTTGAATTGACTTGCATTGAATTTACTGCTGTTGTTAAGCTTTTCGATTAAAATTTTACCAAGTAGCTATAATTCAATTTAAAAATTACTTTATATAATTTCACTTGAGGACCCAACCCCTTCGATACTTTAAAAAAAATCTTTGCCAACAAGCTGAATGGCAATTCAGTTTTAAAAACGAGGAGGCAGCAAAGGATGAAAATGTTGGCAATATGAAGCAGTAAATGGAATGTGTCACACTCAAATTAAACTTAATGTCATTTTCAGTAATTCAGCGCACATGAAGACATACAAAGTAGTTTTATATAGCAGAGTATATCGTTGGATGTTGGCTTTGAAGCTGAATGTTGTGGACGATCTTTTTGGGCAACGATAAAAAAAATAGCAAATGGAATGGAAGTAGATTAGGAATAGTCGAATGGATATTGTTAAAGGATTTAATTTGGAATTTATTCTTAATAGCTTTTTGAATTATCTTTAATGGTTATGATTTTGTGCTATTCTAAACTGCGTCTATAACGTCTGAAAATAACGGTCATTTTTCAAAAGAGAATAATGGAATTTCCTGGAATTTCTGTTGTTCTTTTCTTGCTGATTTTTTACTTTCCTTCCTGGACGTCATAAGTGAATGGCCCCTTAAAGTTGCTGCTGACTAAGGTTTTCAGGACTAGTGTGCGAAAATTCATAGATTCAAACTAAATGAAGAAATACTTAATGAAAAAATATTTATTTTATCAATCGATACATTAACACGCAAGTATTTAGCTCAATAGCCTTCCAAAAAAAGAGCTAAAGCTATCAAAATTCAGTTCACTAGCTAGCAAAATTTTCATAATACATTTTTCATCTCGCTGTATTTCACTGCACCATAATATTTCATCATAGAAGATTCCGCAAAAGATTCAACCGAGATTCAAAGCTAGTAAAAAGTTTCATATTTCCTCAAAGCATACTCTTTCCATATTTAACTCACTGCACCAAAAATATAAATTAAATTCCTAAAAGCAATTTGGATTCATAAAGAATTCTTCTTCCACCTCAGTAGACTCATATGTGCCGACATATTTAGGTCATTCTTGAATTCCATTTTATTTTTCATCTTTCGCTGCTCAACGAAAAAATATCTTCATAATTTTTAAATTTTTATCACTTTTTAATGCAGTTCCAGCCTACATTTCTCCTCTTCTTTTTGTCATCTTTATCGATATGTAAAATATATTGACTGCACTTAAAAAATATCTCATTCCGAATATGGAAATAATAATAAAACTTTTTTTTTCTGTTTTCACACTCTCAGCTTAATGACTTTTCGTGAGAGACAGTCACACAAGATGCGATTGGATATGCAATAAATATTCACGAATAAAAAAAGGAAATTTGATTATCAAAATCGGTAGTTTGAATGAAATTTAAGATGAAATAAATTTTTGGATTAAGCTTTCCAACTAATCGTATGCAAATTCAGTCAGGAAAAGGTGATGGAATTGAAGAGGTTTTTGATTTGATGATTATCGGTAAATTGGGATTGGAGCAATAAATTTTGTGGTGTTTCATAAGTTTATTTGGGAAGGTGACAAAAAGATGATTTGAATGGCTTGATGGCTTTTTTTGAGGTCTTCAATTCTTTCAATTTATTCATCTTAAGTTGTGCAACAGTGTTAGGGGCCGTTCACTTATTACGTAACGCTATTAGGGGGGAGGGGGTCTAAGATTCAAACAAATGAAATTTTTTTTGCATACAAATTTTGTTACGAGGGGGAGGGGGGGGGGGTCTAAAAAGTCATTTTTTTGCGTTACGTAATAAGTGAACGACCCCTTACTAAAACCTTAACATTAATAATTCTTAAATCTACATTATATACGCTAGCTCAGTATGTAGCACATAATCTTCACTAAGCAATTGTCTGTCCAGATCCTCCAGTTGAGGTTCGGATCCCACTATAAACTGTAAGTCTAAAGGGTATGGTACAACAGATTCTGTACAAATTGAATCGAAGGGCCTCCAGCTGAAATGCCGGGCCCTTCACATATTATTATTATTGTTGTGTGTCCATCAGTCTATTAAAAACTCTTTAGATCTTAAAACTAGTGTTCACTCTCGTTCCAATTTTCATTAGGTCACAATGTCTACAAGTCCGTTCCAGTAAAAGCCCTCCATGGTGAATTTAAGGCTCTCGGTACGGTCTTAATTGGCTTTAACTAGTATAAAATATTTTTTTATTAATTTTTGGGATGCAAATAAGAAGTTCTCAAAGGGAGTTCCATATCATATTGTTAACTCAGCACAAACCTAATAAAACCAAAGCTGATTAAAATAAATTTTCACTCAAAAAATATTTTATTACAATTCTTTAGTCATGCCAAACTCACTAAACTACATTAAGTGAAAAGATATAAAAAAATTTTACAATCTAGAAATTAAATTTTGTCAAGATATGTCACATTCTTACTGCATACACGATAATAAATGAGAATGAAACTTCTACGAAAAAGAAAGCTCATAAAAAGCACATAAAAATTCAACCCTCGAGCCCGTATCCGTCAACCTTCACCTTCAGAATTTGAAATTCATACAGCATATACAGGTAATGAAAGATGGTCAGGGTTGTAGCTAGGGATAGAGATAAGAGAGCTGATTACTTAAGCTATGAGGAGTTCGAATCCTGTTTGATTCCCTTGTGATGTTACAAACTCCCCTAGATACACCCTAGAGATGATATACAGCAGTTTCAACTTAATAATCATTTCCATTTTAAAGAATAAAAATATAGCATAGTAAAAAATATAACATATGTATGTGGAGGAATAATGGAAATAACATGAAACGTGTAGCATACATAAAAAAAAGTATCAAAAAAAGAGAAGAAAGAGAGAAGAATAAACGACAGCAACTTGTTACACATGCTTTATAATGTCTATACATCTATAATATATATATATTTTGGGTAAAGATGTGGAGGATTAAACATCTCATCTGACACTGATCGGCTTTTCGACATAAACCTCATTCAACATTGCGCCTTTACTTCTTTTTATTTCTCTCGTTTCTCTCCTTCTTCTTCTTCTTCTTCATGATGCCATCCAGTTTTGCTCATTGCTCTATGTCAGAAAAGGCACAGCTTAACATCAAATAAAAATATGTGCGCGGTACAATTTCAAATGATCAATTGGACCACAAAAGTCATTCATTGGAATTTTTTCTCTGCTGTTGCTTTCTATTCAATGCTGAAATTCCATAAGGAATATTTTTTTATGTCCATGTCTCGTTATTTTTAGTCAGACTCTTCTTCATGCCTTTTATTTTTATTATTGAAATGTATGGTAATGTTCTTTTTGTATTGTTACAATGACTGACTGTGTCTTGTGGTTGTGGGAGCTTAATGTGAATTTTTTGTGGATCAATTGTTGCTGATTTTCAATCGCTAATTTTTAAATTTGACACAAAAGTTGTTCAAAAGTGAAACGTTGCCGAATAGCACAAGTCGGTTAATTAAATAGAAATACAGCGACAAGCCAGCATGACTCAAGCATCGTGCTGGCTTTGATCTAAATCCAGCACTATACCAGAGTCACACCTGCTTAGTGCCGGGTTTCTGATCGATTAACCGATTTGTGCCATTCGGGGTTGCTTTACAATTAAGTCAAAATGCTTTTAGAGACCCCAGAAATGCGATCTTACTTAGACAGATCAGTTGTGATCCATGACCTCCTTTAGCCGTCCCCTACAACTAGTTCTATTGCTGGCTACCATCTGCCAATTGCCAATTCCAAATGCAATATTATCTTTATCAACAAACTTTTTCCATAAGTGCTTTGGAAATGCGCTCTAGTCCAACTTAATAGCAATCAAGAGTTTTTCTTTTGCATTTACGAAAACAATTGAATTTTTTAACTCAACGGAATTTTTCTTTCCTCTTTTCATTTGTAAGCATTTTCCCTTACTGACTCGATTTTTTTATTTTTAAAAAAAAATTAATTCTGAGTTGCTCAATTTGGAATTTCTCCTCTTTGAAGATGGAAAAACAAAGTGAAGAATTTTTTTTTTCTTTTTGTTTCGAATTGTTTCGTTCATAAAAATATTTTATTTTATTTTTTTTTGATAATGTTGAGGAATAAAAGAGTTGAAAATTAGTGAAAAGAATTTTTATTCAGTTGATTTTCAAGTTTGTCTTTCGATTGTCTTTTGGAAAAATGAAAAATTTTTGCTGATGTTTTGCTAATTTTTATTGAGATTGTTTATTGAAACTTCTCGTTTGTTAAGTTTTGTGGAGAAATGGTTGTGAAATTAGTCATTGAGTAGCTATTTTGGCATTGTGGACTGTGCTGTGATGTGACTAAAGCGTTTAGATGATCAGTGCTGGTGTTATTTCAAAGCATTTGAATATTTCTTGTCTCAATCTATGAATATTCTGCTTTATGGACTCCTTAAGGGCAAAACTATTACTTAAATATTAAAAAAAGTATGCAAGCTTGTATTTAAATGAGAAAAGAGCATTAATACTTCATAGTTATCATTCTGCATCCCAACTTTTCCAGTTTTAAAGTTATAAACAATTTATAACCCATTTGCCTCTGCTATAAATGCTCATGTAAACCATTAGGTCAATTTATCATCCACAAAATCATTTTACATCTAAATTTACACCAAACTCAAATTGAACTAACGTTTCCAAATCTGATTTTTATTGCACCATTCTGAAATTTCTTTCTTTTCAATTTATTTCAATAAAATATTATTTTTTTAAAAAAAAAGTTTGAATTAGAATGCTCATACATCAGATATAAAAGAGTACAATAGAATATAGCATAAAAGCAATAAACGCATATCATGATCACATCAAATAAAAATCATCCGAAAGAGAAATTCTGAAAAAAAAACAAATGAGAAAAAAAAACTGATAACAGAAAAAATTCATGAAAGAAAGACTTAAAAAAAGAAAAAAAAATAATAAAAATGTGTGAATAAAAATATCATAAATTTCTTCGATAGTTAAATTCTCTAGCGTTATTCTCCTCCCTTGATGCATAACTATTTTATAGTTTTTGACGAGTAGAATTCAACGAACATTGACTGCAGTGTGGTTGTAAGACGTAATTTATACTAAACCAGTCTTTGAAGGTTATGTTGAGTTTTAAATAATTATAATAAAATTGTAAATATTTGTAATAAAAGTAAACAGGCTCCGAAGGGCTGGATATGTTATGAGGAAACCAGTAGAAGTTCCATTAAGTAGAGTCTTTAAGACGGACTTTGTCGATAATTCAAAAGCACGTAGAATGCCAAGAACTCATGGAAAGAGGCTGTTGATAGAGATAGCATTGAGTTTGCAAGCCGTAGCCATCGATAGAGCTAGCTTTCGGTGACACCTAAAAGAGGCTATGGATCACATTTAGTCTGTCCGGTCATCGAAATAAGTAAAACTGTTTAGGAATTCAGAATTGCAAAACTTAGTAAATCATCAAAGCAATACCCGAATGGCACAAGTCAACTAATTCGGTTAATCCGGCACTAAGCTGGAGTGACTCTAGCATGGTGCTGGATTTAAATCGAAGCCAGCACCATTCTAGAGCCGTTCACTTATTACGTTCGCATTTTAGAGGGGAGGGGGGTTTGAAAATTTGTAACAAAATGTAACATAAGGGGGGGGGGGGGATGTCAAGAAGTATGTAACGTTCCAACTGTCGTCTGTCTTTTAAAAAAAAGTTCATGAAAATTCACACCAAAAACATTTTTTAAAATTTTCCATTTTTTTAAAATAAATTATGAACGTTCAGGAGGAGTTGTGAGTTGTAACATATTGTAACAAGGGGGGAAGGGGGGGGTGGTGAAAAAAATCGTGTTTTACGTAACGTAATAAGTGAACGACCCCATACCGGTTTGGCGCCGGACTTCTATTCGATTAACCGACTTGTGCTATTCGGGATAATTATTACAATAATTTCGAAATGATCATGTTGACCACTTCAATAATTTCTGCACAAAACCTGATAAATATTAAAAATTTGACCTCAGATAATGTAAATTATTAATCACCTGCTTCCTGGCAAAGAATCTCCATATCCACTGTAAGCTCAAGAATCATGAAGTTATTTGGAATTTCAAACAAAAAAAAAATTATTTCTTATTTTTCACAGTTTTAGAGTTGAATGAAAAAAATGCTAGCTTTTATGTTGTTATTTAGTTTGTGAAAAGAGAAAAGAAAATTTATTTATATGGATATGATGACCATAGAAGTGTGAATAATCCGTGAATTGATGAGATAGATGAACTCTCTATTTTTTTATGTTTTCTTTATATTTACATTTTGGATAAATTTAATGAAGAACTTGCTTATTTACTTATTTATGATACTTTTGTATTTTTGTTCTCATTGCGGAAGAGATTAAAGTTGGAAAGAAATTTATTGTTGTTTGTTCGTAAGGGGCCGTTCACTTATGACGTCCAGGGCTGGAGAAGGGGGGCAGCAAGATAAGAACAATAGAAAATTCTGGAAATCAATTGTTCTTTTTTGAAAAATGACGGTTAATTTTGGACGTCATAAGTGAACGATCCCTAATGTTTATACGTTTTTGGGACTTTGTTGAGCTATTTTTGAGCTATTTTGACTAATTTTGAAGCATATTTTTGGCTGAATTTAGCAATTCTAAGATATTTTCGAATTTAATCAGATTCTGTAGATTATTATTTTAATCTACTTTTATTTGCATTTTGAAACATTCAAAACGTTCAAGAATAAAAAGAACTAGATATCTAAATCAAATGTTTAGTCAGTTCCACATCAAAGCAACAAAAACAAAGCATATTTTGGATTATAGTCAACAATAAATCATTCAATTAAAAGTTAATAAAGCTTAATATCATAAAAACTCATCACGCGTGAAAACTTAATATCCCAAGTAATTAATCCACTAATTAATGGTGTCGATGACTTTCTCATTAATATCTCGTGTCTAAATAATTAAGAAACACTTAGTTTCTCAAATGAGAATTCCATGAGACTCAAAATCTCCCTCTTGTGTCACAAATTTGATTTTTTTTCTTCCTCTTCGATTCTCTCATCATTTTCATTATAATTCCAATCATCGATGAGGAAAGGAAAAGAAACGTTTCATCTCATGCTGGCTCTCATAATTATGTTTGTAACAAATCATCACTTTTTATTAGACTGACTGTTTCATACAGAATGTTACACAATGAATTGGACGAGAGTTACATCGATGAGGTCAATTACCCCACACTTTAGTGTTTGTAAGCCGCAACAAAATAATAACAAATTAGTTCCAATTTATCAAAAATATATTTTTATTTTGGTTTATTTTCTTCTTTTTGTGGATGAGATCTTGAAATGGAGAGCAATGATGCACGGAGAATTTCTTAATTTCTTTGCTTTATTTCCTTAAAAATGTTTCATCAGATTTTTGGGCAAAACTTTGTAAATGGTCCAATAATTTTTGTTCCTAAAATTCATAAAGGGTCGTTTACTTATGACGTCCACAATTAATGGTCATTATTTAAAAAAGAAAAGTATGTAATAAATAAAGCATAATCTAAACCTTATAAGTATCTAAAAGACAAAAGCTGAATAAATATCAAAATTGTAAATCAAAATGTTAAAAAAAAAATTAAATTAAAATTAAGAAGCGAAACATGAAAATAACAGCAACGACACCTCCTCATATCAAATTCCAGTAGCATTGTTTCTATCATCAAACAGACACAGCAACAAAGTTTAAAAAAAAAGGTTGACGACAAAAATCAAAGCTTACAAATTTTTTTACACAAAATATAAAATAAAAAACTTAAATTTAACAATCGATTCTTTATTCAATGAAATATTCTGCTTCTCATTTTTCAATCCTTTTTCTTATTATTCAATTGTTGTTATAACCAAAAACTAAAAAGGCAGCAAATTTTTATGGTAAATCAAAGACAACAAAAAAAAAAGAAAAAAATTAACAGCAAAAAGCAGCAACAATTTCTATTGTTTTCAAATTTCCTTATTTATAATGAATGAAAAATAAAGAAAAAAAAACAAGAAGATAAAAAAAGTACAAAAAATGAGATGATATGATGATGAAGGTAAAATAACACCATATTACATAACGCTCCTTGTTGTTGAGTGTCAGTATTGTCGAGTTTTGAAGCTAGTTTGAGTTTAGTTTGACTATGACAGTGCAACATAATAAAGGATAGCATGTGCCTTAAAGAGTACACTACTAGCATACTACTCTTAGGCTAAGGTGACCATCTGCTGGACTTATCACAGGAATATCCTGTATTTTTTTTTGAAATTCGATGGTCACCCTAATAATAATGTGTGAAGGGCCCAACCTTTCAGCTTGAGGCACTGTTATTCAAATTTTAAAGAATCTTTTGTCCCATAGCCTTTAGACCTACAGCTTATAGTCGAATCCAAGCCACTTGCAAGCTCTGCATATGCAATGATACGAGTACGTCTTAAGACCTGATGTACCTTGCAATGTACCTAGTCACAATTCATGTGCACAAGATGAACACTAACCGAGCTTCGTAACTAGAACGATGAAATCGAAAAAAAACTTCTAAAACTTGACATGGCCTAGGATTGAACCCTAGACCTTTGGTACAGAAGGCCATTGCTCTACCATTTAAGCCACTGATGCCATTTCTCTACTTGATGGTCACCCTCCTCTTAGCAATAACTTACTAGAGGACTCTCTAGAATCACCACAGGACTCCTGACACTAACATAGTGAGGATACTAATAATTGGAAGAACAAAACTCTTTCTAGCTAAGCATAAACTCTGATCAACTTTTGTTATTATTTTCACAAAATCATCACAATGGGTCGCTTCAATAATCTTCTTCTTCCTTTCACTTCCATTGTCTTTTTTTATACATTTTCAATTTTTTTAAAAAAAATTCTCATTCTCGTCGTCTTGTTTTGTCGAATTGTCTCAATGTACATGCTTATTGCCTTCCGTATATACATATCCATGTTTATATAAACATTCATTCGACATGTGCACTGTACTTTGACAATTTGGTGAATTTACAGACATATGAGAAGAGACAGCAGCAACACAAAATTTTCTTATATCTTTATGTGTCTCATTTTCTCAATTCACAATTGTTTTTCTCGACCGACTTCTTTTGTATTGTTTTGTTGATTTTTCCTCTTCTTTCTCGGCTACTGCTATTGATTCTTATTCGTTTACGTTTTTGTATCTTACCTTGCTTTGTGTCGCATTGTCAAAGTAACAACTATTAAACACATAATTTATCATCGCCATTTGATTTTTACAATGAATTAAATTGATAACAAAAGTAGAGTGAAAAAGCTGTTTAAGGTCAGACGTGGGATTAAGAATGTTATTTTGGAATTTTTTTTGAAGGAGTTTTTTGATTCCTTTGGTAAATTAGTGTACAAGAGCTTATATTCTTGTATTAGAACCATAATATAGTGTCAAACTGAGGACTTGCTATAAACATACAAAAGGGCTGAACTGATCAATCACTAGGGTGACCATCTGCGTAGTTTTACAACGGACAGTCCTGTATTTCAAAACCCTGTCCTGTATAAATTTTTAAATTTTGTTCCTGGTCCTGTATTTTTTTCATGAAAATTTCCGTTAATTTTCGAATTTTACTCTATGTCCTGTTTTTTTCGAAAAAATTTACCAAATGTCCTGTATTTTCATGAAAACTAGATGGTAACCCTATCAATCACTATGTTTTGATCCTTTATTAAGGGGTCGTTCACTCATGACGTCCAACATTTACGGGAGAGAGGGGGTCAAAATATTTGTGGCACATTGTGACAGGGTAGGATGGGGGGTCAGGCAATTTGTGACATCCAATTTTTTATCAAAAAATTATATTTTTTTTGTGTCTTGCATTGGACATCACAACGGGGAGGGGGGTTATTGACATATGTGACAGTTTTGTGACTGAAGGGAAAAGGGGGGTTTAAACATTATGTTTTTTGATGGATGTCATAAGTGAACGGCTCCTTAATCAATCCAATTTTTTAATAGAGTCAAGTTACTTTTAAATCAAGTCCACTTACCCAATTCATTTTAAGTTCCAACTTGATTCAAAATTCCAAAGAACAAAATAACCGATTCCAAAAGTAACAAAAATATGCACGAAATGAAGCAAACTAAAGATCGTGATATGAATTTTATAAACATTTAATTCGAAATACTTCTTCAATTTCGTTACTGATTGTATTTGGAATGTAAAATTAAAATATCCAGTTATGCTGTTTTTGGTGTATGAACAACCTTTAAATGGAGTTGCTTAAGTTTGGAAAAGAATAATGTAAAATGTTTTACAATAGAAATGAAATGTTCTGGAACAAAGTTTGGCATTGCCAGGAGGGAATTGGGCAGCTATTACCTTTACTCACAGTTAATTGAAAATAGCTTGTCATGTTCTTTACTTACTTACTGTAATAATGTTCCTATGTGGAGCTTAGGTTACAACAAAAGGCTTTCAATCTGACTCTGTAGTTGTCCTTGTCATATAGTTTGTACAAATTCTCTGTCCGCACACTAAGCTGACATTCCTTCATCACTGTTCTGCGCCAAGTAGCTTTTGTAGCTCCTGGGCATCTCTACCCTTGTTGATTCTATCCAAGGGAGGTGTAACAAACTTGTATTTCTGTCCCAGAAATGATGTCTTCTCTGGCGATTTTCTTACAAAGTGAATGTCCAATCCAGCCGTCCAAACTCATCTGTATCTCCTTATTGATGTCTTGTGGACCTGTTTCTTGTAGAAGCTTCTCAATCTAGTCATTATGTTGCCAAGGTAAAGTTACATTAAGAGGTTGGAACCAGAAGATATAAAATCTAAAACTACAAAAAATATAGAGCTCTGTAATAATGCACAGCACTGGTGTCGAAATCTAAATAAAATAAAAAGGAAATCAAAAAACAAAGAACGAACAAAAAAATAAAAAAATTTGAATTAAATTTCATCGCTGCAAAAATAAGCATTTGAATGTGAAAAGATTGATAACAAAGGAGCGAAATCGCAACGTATACGAAAAAAAAAATGCCCGTCTGACACTCACTTCTTCCCTTCCTTTATTTCACTTCTAATGTTCTCAAAGTTGTTTTGAATTTGTAGATACACATTTCAACTGGCGGCGTCGGCATTTGTTGAGATTTCTTTCCATCCATTCAGCCTCGCTGCTTTTTTTTTCTCTGTTTTGTTATGTTTTGCAATCCAACACAATCTGCTGCTCTTTTTTTATATTATTTCAACTTTTTGCACCTTTTTTCGTTCCTTTTCCTCTTTTTTTTATGCAGTCGCGATGAATACAAAACAAATCTTCACGATTTTTGTATTTTCATTTCATCCTCGTTCTGTGTATCGCGAGTATGTGTCTTGTTTACAGTGCCTTATTTTCATTGCGTGACTGTTTGTGGAATTAGTGAGGACGGATGGAGGAGGATGGGAATATGAACAAAATATACAGCAGAAAAAAAATGTGCGGCCTCAATTCACACTTAGTCATCGCACTTTTAGGCACAATAAACAGTCAACGCAGACGATTGTAGCAATGATGATTGTTGATGTTGGATATTTTTTTTGCTTTTAGAGTTGTTGAAATTTGCAAAATATGTTCTGAAGTGTAACGAAGGGTTGGTAGTCATGCGATCTGCTGACATTTTGAAATTGCTGAAAGATTCTCAAGCATGATTTTGTATACTTTTTTCAGCATTGCTTGCTTTATTTGTTCCGCTTGTGTTACTCAAATTGTTTCTCAGGTCATTTATAGATTTATGTGGAATTTTACTGACTTTGATTTTATTGGATTTTGCATTATCGCTAAGGTTAGTAGGAGGAAAAAGTAAACATTCTAATGTGTTTTGTCATGATTGTGGTTTATAAGACAACATAAATTATTTGCGTTTAGAAGCAGTGTTGCATTCTGGCCATTTGTCTAGATTAGATAAATTCTGAGACAGAAATTTCTTCTTAAAGATCGATTCTACATGAAGATAGAAAATCTAATCTACACAAAGATTATTTCTACATAAAGATTCTGTCTACATAAAGATTCGATGTAGATGTCTACAATTCTACATTCTTCTCTGATGTAGACCTGGAAAAAATGTAGAATTGTAGACATCTACATCGAATCTTTATGTAGACAGAATCTTTATGTACAAATAATCTTTGTGTAGATTAGATTTTCTATCTTCATGCAGAATCGATCTTTATGAAGAAAGTTTCTTAGCTAGACAAAAACTATTGAAGAATCTTCATTCTTCATCTAGTGTAGACATCTACATTTGCAATACTGTTTAGAAGCAAAGATAGTGAACAAGGTAGAACCAACCAGGCGCGTAACCAGGATCGTCTTGTACCCCTGCACCCTCTAAATGTTTTGAAGAGCACGGCTCAAAACGTTTCGGAGAGGGACAAGACACTCCTGACTAGGCGATGAACCTAACCGTTTGTGATTCTTAAGTTTGTGACTCAGTTTGATGACATTGCAATGGGAAAAAACCAGTTTTGTGGAATCAAACTTGATGAATTAACTGTATAAAGTGCAAAATATCAAATAAATACATCTTGAGCAATAAATTAACTTCAAACAGCATGATTAGCTACTTTTTAAATGAATTTGAGTTAATTATTAAGTAGGTTGCTTATCTATATTATAAAAGCCCAATTCAATGGCTCACTGACTCCAGAACAGAAGCCATGTGAAGCCATTTGTGAATTCATGCGAAACAATAACTAGGGGGATGTCAGGGAGGGGATCGGTGTCAGGTGTGAAGTAAGGTTGGTCCGAATTTGAGGAGGTTTGTGAAGCCATGTGAAGTTTTGTGGTAGAATTGACCTTAAAAATATTAAGGTTATTTGCGTCTTACAATTATTTAAATAATAGTAATCAAATTTAAACCCTGATAACAGGCTCCACGGGTGCCTTCGGATAGCCTAGTATTTATATAGTAGTGTGTAAGGATATACCGTAGATAACACTTAAGACTCTGGTTCCTAGACCTTTGCTATCCTTTTCTAAACCAAACAATACCAACTTGAATGACAAACAGTTAATAATCTAATGTAAGATTGGCGTAGTGCAAGCTATTTCCATTTAAGTCACAAGTTCTGATCCAATCTAACAATTCACCAGCCTAATGTCAGATTATTTGCCTCGGTGCCTTTCGAATATATTAAAAAAATAAAAATTTATGTGCAAATAACTCACAATATTACATAAATCAACTAATTACTTCGCACGCAGCAATTTTGTTTCCATAATTTAGTCAACTCAAGTCACACTTTGCCGTCAAACGTTTGCAAGACATTTTCACACTTATTACTATTATTAGTAATTTTTTTGGCATTTGCTAATAATCGGTTTTGTTAAAAAGTTGCATAATTCACACATGTCGTGCATTCCAAAAGGTTGAAAATCATCAGCATGGGTGTCAATTTTGTAATGAAAGTTTTAAGGCTGCCAAACCATGACAAAAAAAATTACAGAAAATACAGAAACTGAGAAAAGAGCGAGTTCAAAGACGCAATGTATCAACAAATTAAATCAGTGTTGTCCAAACTGTGTGCCGCGGTACACTATTGTGCCGTAGAATTTTTTTTAAAATTGACACGAGTCACATGCTGTGTGCGACTCTGGTCATGGTTTACCTCTCAGGTGTGTCGTGGCTCAAAACTTTGGACAACACTGCTTTAAATTAAGAAAAAAAAAATAATTTAATCTCACGAGAATCAATCGATTAAAATAAAAGAAATCTTTTTATGATTCATTGCTCGGTTTTGTCATTGTCAACTCCATCCACATATTCATCAAAAGCTCTCAATTCTATGCAAAATCGTTCACATTTATCATCGACTGTAATCTAAATACATAAAACATTCTCAAGACTATACGATATGACTGATTATCATATACAGACCAGCTTACAATTCTTGGATATATTTCTCACAAACTTGCGTATATGTCATAGAGATCATAACCAATTCTAGTGAAAAATCAGAGAACGATGATGATGAAAAAGAAAAAGATGCAAAAGATCGTATTTTTTAGATGAAGTCTTGCCATGGAACTATGATTGATTTATGAGCTTTTATTGTTTAGTTCTTTTTTTGAATATGCCATGATGCGCGTTATTCTATTCATATTCAAAAGAAATGAACGTATATGAAATAAAAATGATGAGAAGAATGAGACGAGACGCATATTAGCAGAAAGCATTGGACAGAAAAAATGGAAAAAAGAGTCATGAAGTTTCTTTTGTTATTTATTTATTATTATTATTATTTAAAAAATAAAATATTGTAAAGAGCAATGGAACAGGCATCGAGTTATTTTTTTCTCATATCGTCTCATTCATCAGCGAAGAAGGAATGAAGGAAAAAAAAGTTCAACTAATCAACCTCAGCAATGCCCTCTGACAACACCATAGAGCTAAGAGATAGCACATATCCATGGATAAAGAAGTATATATGTATAATAGCACAATATATTCATTCATCTGGGCAGTCATTCACATCATAGGCAATGTATATATCAGAAGATAACAACAAGACGAGTGAGAAAGATGGATTTTGAAACAAAGGTGCAAGTAAAGGTGATTAGGTTAACTTTGTTGGATTTGACGCAGTTTAGAGCTGCAATTTTGAATAATAAAATCTAAATTGGATTATTTTATTAGTGTTAATTAAAATCATCCTTAAATGCGTAACCATAGGGGGGGGGGGGGGGGGTGGGATTTGGGGGACAAATTACCCGATGTTAACAGAAATTTCTTCATTTTGCTAGGAGTTTTACGAAAAAATCATAAAATGTCCCCCCCCCCCTCTTCAAATTTCAGGCTACGCTCGTGTATCACTCAAATAAGTTCAAAAACCATATCTTGTTGGTATCTTGAAGAATCCACAGCAAGGTTGTTAATTCAATATTCGATCTTAAGAATTGAAGACCAGGACAAGTGTCCTATTAACATTCAATTGCATAAACTTGCTTTTTGAACTACTACGGCGATTTTTAAAAACGTGTGTATAAAATACACGGGAGTAAGTTGTCAAGGAGTCGTGAAACTTGGTCTGAATTACGTCAATAGTAAGTTCATTAACGTCCCGCATTTAACTATTTTCGTCTTACTTCATATGACTGGATATATCCCTTACAAGGTTTTAGGTATCTTTCCTGCGTACTTCACTTTTTCAGCGGGAGTAACTAAAGACACTAATATTTTATGTCCAAGTTATATATGAAAATGGATCTACTAAGTACCACCCAAAAACTAGTAGAAGCTCGTAAATATGAATGACTTTGAGCAATCAGGTCTAAGATCAAAAAAACCTTACTTACTTCATTCGCTGGTCGTACAGATCAATTGTGATCCATGACCTCCCTTAGCCGTCCCCTAAAACTAGTGCTATCTCTGGCTACCGTCTGCCAATTGCCGATTCCAAATGCAACACTGAATATAAGAATATAGGTCTCTCAAAATGACATTCTATAGCTTGGTGTTACTTCAAAGAGTCACAATTACTCACTCCAATCTTAAAAGCCATTGTGAAAAATTATTTAGACAGCCAAATATCCCATATTGCTTAATTTAAAGAAATCCAAAAGACATCATTGCTAAAAACATTGAATATTGTGCGGTGCTAATTTATGGCGTGAACCAAAAGGCGTTCAAATCAATTGTTGAATTACATTCTTTTCTGTTAGTAATTTTTTTTTGTGTGTGCTGTGTGGCTTTCAATCATCAGGCGAGAAGAGTGAGAAGAAGAAACACATACTTTTTTTTTTCATTATTACTTTATACACATATTTCTCGCCTGTAAGTGGCCTCAATTGAACTCCTTCATAACAATACAGCGAGGCAGCAACAACAATAGATTGTCAGAAGATCTTTGAGTGATGTATGAAACACTTCTTTTGCATTTTCTCACTTTAATTTCACATAAATGGGTATATATGGATGGTATAAGAAAAAGAGTGAAGAAAATAAAAAATTATTTATTGAGATTTGTGGAGCAAAGTTCAAGCCACAATCATCATATCCATCCATCCATGAGATCGCCTCAGCATACACATGAAACATAATTGCAATTCTTTTTCATTCTCATTTTTATTTTCGAAAAGCCATAAATCAAGCGGTAAAAAGAACATCAGAAGGAGAAAGAAAGAAAGAAAGAAAAAAAATATTCATTTTTAAATTGCAAAATGCATAAAAATATCGTCGACGACGGCAGCGGCCTGATTTGGCAGTCGAGTTGAGGGCAACAATGCAATGGAAAGGAAAGAACGAGCCGTGAAAAGAAATTGAGGTGAAAATTATATGCCTTTGTGCATTAAATTGATCGAGGTCTTGGAGCTGACTGTTGAAATTGCTAAAATCGCCCTTGCGATAATTTAAGATCAAGAAGTCAATGAATCCAGCATGTAATGGGCAAACTAGATATAAATACCCAATATGTTCAACTTTCGGGTCGTTTTCATGCAAACCTCTAAATGTAAATTATAATTTTAACTTGCTTACACTATCCTTTCAGTCCATTCATTAAGGTATAAATTGTAATCGACTTGTAGGACAAAACTTAAGGTATATCCTAATTCTACTATAGTTGTAACTTCGCATAAATCCGGCCTTAGTCATTTACGAGAAACTTAGCTAATATTCCTTGTTTTTAAACGACTTAACTTAATCTGAGTAACCAGGCGCGTAGCCAGGAGGGTCTTGTCCCCCTCTTAAGCGTGCTCTAGCTCCGGTTCAAAACGTTTAAGGAGGGGCCAAGATCCTCCTGGCTACGCGCCTGTGAGTAACTCAACCTAGTTCAACCTTTATTCTGTTATTGTGGATGACTCTAAATTGGCTATACTCAACTTTATTTACTGACATTCTTACAACAAGGGAACACTGCTTATGCATATAATAAGTAACATGCATATACTTTTGGCATATTTTCCGAACTATCAGATTCATTGTGATTCGCATTCATTCCACACATGTCATATTGTCCGCCTGCTTAAGTTTTTTGCATAACTAGTTGCTAGTTTAGAAATCGAATTGCTGTTCAACATTTAAATATGAATCAGATCAGTTATTTTAAAAAAGTTTAGGAAAAACTTGATTTTTTTCCGGTATTGGAAGTTTCATTTAGTTTAAATTGCAAATATTGGACGCACATTTTACAGTTAAACCAATTAATTATTAAATTTTAAATGCATCTTTAATCCAATCCAACTCAAACATTTTTTTAACCATTTTCAAAATTGACACAAAAGGGAGGCACAAACTGACTGAATATAATTTTGTTATTTTTCTTTCTCCTTTTTTTTATGCGCGGCACGAAATGAAGTGCAGAGTGAGAAATTGAGAAAATTAAAGAGCAAAAATTAAAATTAAAATATTTTGCGTCGACGCCGGAGCCGGGACCTTTTTATGTTTAAAATGTGCTTATTTGTGCCCTTGTGGCAATCACGAGAGAAAAAAAAAATATAAATAAATAAGAAACAAAATATTAAACAAATGAGATATAAAGTAGATTTGAGAGTGCGAATGGGAAAGAGGAAATGTGAATGACAAAGATGGGATGAGTGTGTGTGTGTGAACGAAAGAATATGAAGGAAGTTTAATTGGTTGGCCAGGCTTGGATGTAGATTTGTTTTTTTATGAAATTCATTGTGAATTGTATTTTATATTAAAGTTTTAAGACTCTTTATAAGTTCCTAACCTCTAAATTTTGGATTGTATGAATCCCAACCTCGAAATTCTTAATTTCATGCATTGCAACCTCAATGTTCTGAATTTTAAGCTTACTAACCTCAAAAATTTGATTTTCAAGATTTCTAACCTCAAAAATCTGATTTTCGGGATTTCTTACCTCAAAAATCTGTTTTTCGAGTATTTTAACCTCAAAAATCTGAATTTTAAAATTCCTAACCTCAAAAATCTGATTTTCTGATTTTTAACCTCAAAAATTTGAATTTCAAGATTTCTAACCTCAAAAATCAAAATTTCAAGATTTCTAACCTCAAATTCTGAATTTTAAGATTTCTAAGTTTAACTTTTATAATCTTGAATTTCCTAGCCTTAAATTTTCAAATTCACCAGTTTCTAATCAAAATCGTACGATTCCTTACCTCAAAATTCAAAGTCTAAAAGTATTTAACCTTTTTGGAAATCTGAATAATCAAAAATTCAAAATTTTAAGATTCATAACCTTAAAATGCCAAACCAGAAATTTTACTCTAGTTAGCCAAGATAAATCACAATGATTAAAAAAAATTCCAATTTCAATTCCACATGAAAGTCCAATTCCATTTATATTCTTTCCTCCTTTTTCTTCTGCTTCTCGATCTCTTTTTACCTTCAAGCATGCAAGCAAGCACATCAAGCAGCACACATAAATGACTAAGAAGAAGTAAAATTAAGGTTTAAATTAAAACGCGCTAAATGTTCGTCACTTCATTCCCTTGACCTTGTTTTTTCTTTCATCATTTATATTCAATTGTGAATGGGAATGAAAGCAACTCTTTTGAATGCAAAATTACCACATTTCAATTTTATGAATTGCATACCGGATCTATGTCCAATTTTCTTCTTTTTTCACATGTTGAATTTGCTTACCACGATCACTTTTCTAATTCTTTTGAAAGTGCCAAAAAAAAAATAATAATAACAGCAGTGAGCATACAGCGGCACCTGAAGGCAAATTTTGTAGTATTTTACAAGAAGTGAGAAGAATGAGAAAATGCACGGAAAGTGCCGGTAAAAGAAGAACCTCGTTAGGCATCAATTTGAGTCATTGCCAATTACCGTGCATGCAATTTTCGCGCAAAATGCACATCTTCTCTCCTCCCCAACGAGTCGTGTTTTGGCCACATCGAAATAATCTTGTTTTTAACTCTGGACTTTTTTAAAATTTCATGAACCTCATCGTCATCACAAATGAGAATGGATGGTGGAGAATGGGAAAGAACAGAAAAAAATACTTTTTTTTTCATTTCCTTTCTTGCTATTTTCTTTCTTTCTTTGCAACAAACTGCATTTCATTTCTGCAAATTGGATTTTTGCTGTTGTTATTCTTACTTTTTTTGGTTTTTCAATTCAAATGCTATGCAGATTCCCAGTAAGTGGAATTTGTTTGGTTTCTGGAACTTATATGGTGTGACTTTAAGTCGTTTAACTTTAAACAGTTAAGTGTTTTGCTGGTCGATTAGGTAAGGTGCTTGGCTCAAATTTGGGATGGTAATTCGAAGATCGTCGGTTCGAATCCAGTCATTTCCAAATTTGTTCATTTTTGGAAGTTTAGATACTTCGATCGCTTAATGTACGAGATCAAGCCATAATTCGGCATTTGGGAAACGTTGGATTAAGGCACGGGTCAGGAACTTGAAGTGTAGCGAGGAAATAAGGAAAGAGAGCTATAAGATTACCAACGAATGGAATATTTTTAGAACGGACCTGAAAAGTATCACGTCACGCCCACAGAAGATCAAAACGAGAGCCTTTATTTGAAGTCTAAATTTGAAGATTGGAGGCTTGATTCTACATAATATTAATTCGTAATGTCTATAAACACAAAAGTGTAAAATGTGAATTATTACCGGACAGTATGTCATCAGTAATGCAATTAAGGTCCTCTAAAAATTCCAACTGGGCAATTAAACGAGCGATTCTTTCTTCGTCTTTCATTTTCTGATGAAATAAAGTTTCTTTTTATTTAACAAAAAACTGCGAATTTCAAACAGCAAGCGTAAAAAGAGTAAAAGAGATAAAAAATTGCTATGTGCGCCCCACAATTGCAATTTGTGTTTCATGACTGAAAATAAAATTTAAAATAAAATAAAAAAAATTTGTAGAATTAAAATTGAAATGTAAAATTGGATGTTGGATGGATTGATTTGGGTGAATGCGTATAATTTAAAAGCTCTCTTTTTGGATTTTAATTGGATGATGGAAATGTGATTTTAATATTGTTAGGAATTGCAGACGATGGATATTAGCATTTTCTTATTTAATGATAGCTAGTGATTTCCTTAATGCTGCATAACAACTTATCCAAAAATTAAAAGCGTGATTTGTGAAAATGATTCTTAATAATTCCAACGAATGCTTAATCCACTAAACAGATCCATATTTCAATTCTCATCACATTTCCATCATTTCATCCTCGGTCAATTCACTTCATTTTCATCCACTTAAAGAGATTGCATTTAACATGATTACAGGCTCAATGTTGCGCACAATATTTTTTCTTTCTTTCTTTCTCTTCCTTCATGCTCTCGTGTGTGCATGCGAAATGGTCGAGCACAGTCAAACAAGCGAGGAGATGAAATAAAAAGGCGTGAAAAAGGCAACTCATTTCAACTGCGGGGCACATAAAGAGATCTCTTTTTAAATTCTCTCGCTTTACATAAAACTTATTTTTTGTATTCTCACATTTTGGGATGATTAGTTTGCAAGCTAAAGCAGTATGCATGGTAAGCTGGCTGTCTAGTTGTTGCCTGATGGATGTTTAACTTGTAATTTGCTAGTTTTCTGTCTACTCAGCGAAATGTCAGGACAATCATTTCTATTAAGCATCTCTTTAGGTCAGTGTTGTCCAAACGTTTTTGAGCCACGGTACACCTTAGGGGAAAGCCTTTACCAAAGTCGCACACACACTAGTGTGCCACGGCACACAGTTTGGACAATACTGCTCTAGATTAACACTTGAGCTAGTTCAAAATCTAGCGAATTGGAAGTCTGCTTCTTGGTTTTCTAGTTCTAGTTATTCTGATAGCTTCTACGATTCTAAATTTTAATGTCAATAGTTCACAAAGAGAATTTAAATCATAGCCAAGAAAAAAATGCGCATTTGCATTCCTTTCAGCACCAGCATAACTTTCTCAACTTTTCTTGTATTCTCGCATTCATTTCGGGTTGGATATGATGAAGGGTCCGGATAAACAAGTCCATGGATATTAAATCGAATGAGTAACGAAAAAAATCGCGATCACGACTTTTTAGAGTGCGCGCAAATTGCTAAAAAAGAAACTCTTTATTTTTTTTTGTATTTTAATTCAAAGGGAATCTTATGTTGTGGCTATTGCTGTTCCTACAAATTTTAATTGCAATTTTTTTATCTTTCACGAAATGAAATGAAATTTTTATACTTTTTTCATACAATTCGCATGCATGAATGTTTCACAAAATGAGTTTTTTTTTCTCTACTTAAATTTAATGCCAATTTTGGGGGGGAAGCTGACGATTAAAATGAAAGAAATTCTTTTAACTTTGTGCTACAATATGTTAAAATTTAATATGGAAGAATAAAAATATAATTATTTTAATTTCCTACAGTTAATGAATCGTGTCTTTATTAAATCATTTTATGGAATTAAGAAGAATTAATGAGGATAAAAGATGTTGACGATTAAGCGAAATTGGAATCAACAAGAAACAAGCAAAATCCGCAACCAATCAAAATTTCTAAAAAAAACATACACAATTAATTAAAACATTATAGAACTCAACCCAAATATGCATGAAATTTCAACAAACAATCCAAAAATTATATCACAATAAAATAATAATTTATTAACCAACCTTATTGTTCAGTTGTGTCATCCACAATTTAACCCCTCAAAAATAAATAAAATTGAAGTTTTGCAGCCACAAAGGTAGTGACATTATTTTACACATGTCCATGCACAGCATGAAAGTAAACAATTTCAATTGCAAATTATCCCTTATATTTCAAACTCCTTGTAACATGATTGCAAACAATCAAAATGTTTGTGACACATGTAATCTGAGTGAATAATCAAATATTACAAAAAATAATAATCACAGGGGAAAAATATAAAGTTAAACTTAATTCAAAAACAGACTTGAGAACAAAGAAGGAAAAAAAAAATTCAATTCTAGCAAATTCCCTGAAATAAAAAGTAAAAAGGAATTTTTTTTATTGTTCAATAAATAAATGAGAGTTCGTAGTTGCGGGACTGAGAACAGTTGCAATGGGAATCATTCAATAAATTTATTTCCCTTTGCTGAAACTTCCACTTTTTACACTTTTTATTGTTCACGATAATTTTTTTAGTACCTTTATGATTTAATTTAATTTAATTGTATATCTCTCGTGGATTCTTGGAAGTGCTGTTTTAGTTCTTATGATACTAGATGAACTTTGATACATTTTAAGTTTTGATAAAGTTTAGTAGATTTTTTTGAGGTTTTCATGCAGTTTTGTGCCTATTCAATATTCCTTAGCGTGACCTAGGAGTCCTCCATTTGTATAGATCATGTAAAAAATCTGAAACTATGCCTTAAACCCAGAGCTCGAAGTTGATAGCGTTTTGAACCGACTCGAGTTGACTCGGAAGAAATGAAGTCAACTCGAGAAAAGTTGAGACGACTTGAATAAACCCAAATCAACTTCGAGCTCTGCTTAAAGCAGTGTTGTCCAAACTGTGTGCCGCGGCACAAAATGAGCCTTGGAATTTTCTTAAAAATAACATAAGCGGGATGCTGTGTGCGACTTCGGTCACGGCTTACCCCTAAGGTGTACCCTGGTTCAAAACATTTGGACAACACTGCCTTAAAGAGTATAACCCAAATTTTCTAAATCCTAAAATTTAAACATTAAACCAAAATTTTTAATATAATAGATTTTTGTGCCCCCAAAAAATAATAATGAATATTTAAAAACCTCAATTTCAAACCTAAAAACACATTAAATAAAAATCAATCAAGAAATTTTGAATAAATTCGAAAATTTCGTGACTTGCATCTTCTCTCATTTAAACTTACTTTCCCATTCTTAAAATGTATTTTTTCTTAAAATCTTTTCAATTCAGTTTCTTCTTCATAATCCTCATAATTCAATTCAATTTCAAGAGTCGTCACAAATCGCACAATAATTCACACAATAACAAAAAAAGTAAAGAAAAGAGAACAGAAAGAAAAACGACAAACGAGCCATCATTCACACTATCCATTATATACGGTGTGTTTTAGACATACGCATGTACATGAATTCCTTTTTTTGAAAGAATAATAATGTTAGCAGCATTAATGATATTGTAGAACGAATTTCTTTAAAGCATATTTTATGAAATATTAAATGTTGAAGGTATTGAAATAAAGGAAATCGTGACTTGGCCCTTGATGAAGTTTTTGTCAGATAGTTTGATGGTGGTTTTATTGCTGGCATATAGTTTTGATACAAAATTTCACGGGTTTTTAATAATTTTTCAATCAAATAAGTCAAATTATTTTAAATTTTGAATTTTGAATTTTTAAAAAATAAAAATAAAAAGTTTTGATAAAAATATAATTTTATTTAAAAAAATTAAACGTTTTTTAATTTTAATTTTTTTAAATTTCAATAAATTTTATTTTTATTTTTTCGAATTGCAAAAAACTTAATTTTTATTTTTTTCTAAATTCCAAAAAAATTAAATTGTCTTCTATATCAAATTTATTAACTTAATTTTGAAAAATTAAGCATAATTTCATCAAAAGAATTAAAAAAGTCGACAAAAGACAAGCACCATGAGAAGGGAGCAACTGTAAATTAATTTTGTTTTTTCATTAGAAATCACTTTAGGACTTTTCAATACAAAAAAGTAAAAAAAAAATACATCATAAAACTCAGATTTCTCTTGGCATCTCCGAAATTTGCTCTTTGTCTACCTTTTGTGTGCAAAATGTGCAGGTAGAAATACAAAAGGGATGAGAAAATGTTTGTGTGATTTTCGTCACACTATGCGCCAATGTTTATTACAAAACACACATTAAAGGTACCTTATTGAGAAGATATTGAGGATCGAAGAAGGAAAAGAGAAAAATTTCCAGACGACACCGAAAAATGAGCAAAAAAACATTTTTGTTTTGTGAATTTTTTACCTTGATTTTTGATGCTATGTTTTTTTTTTATGAGAATTTGATTGCTTGAAGTTGTCATGGTTTGATAAGTTTAGACTTTATGAGGGTTAAAAGAGGATTGTAGACACAACTGTCCTATTTAATGTTCTCTGCTTGAGTTGGAGCTCTTTTATGGCTATTTTGGTTTAGGTTTGGGGTCATTACTGAACCTAGTATATGTGATTCTTGAGTGTACATTAGGGTTTACTGAGGACACTGAACTGATTGACAAGTTTTAAGAAGTTTGGATTGTTTTGACTCATACACACTGTTGAGACATTACCTGTCATACCAGAGACTTTGGTCTTAAATCTGCTAATGCTGATCCAACAATTATTGATTTTTGAATTTTTTTACAATTTTTAAATACCAAATTTTTTAACAATTTCTTTTCTTTTTGTTTCATTTTAGGTAAGTCAAACCGAAATTTAAACAAAGAAAACCAAAAAAAATTCTGCAAACATGTGAGTCAAATGTGAATAATATTTATTTTGATCGTGATTCTTTAATCAAAAACAATAAAAACAAATCTTGCACAACATTCCTTAAAGTTCCTTTCAAATTAAAATTCAACCAAACAATCAGAACATGAATCATGTAAGTAGTGAGTCATAAAGTAGTGCATTATTCAATTTTTTATGCCCATGAGTGCATTCTGTCGTAATAACAGCAAACTGGAAGTTCTTCATGTAAAAAAAGGCCTTAAGTCATGGCTGAAAATTACAATGCCTCGTGAAATCAGCCACTTTTAAACATAACGTTACAAACTGCAATTGTTAGACATACAGAAATCGGTAAATGCTTTGGGAAAATATCTGATTTATGTTTTTTTGTTGCTTAAATGTGAGATTAGAAAAATTGAAATTTTTACATGTGCTTGAGTTATTGTTTAAATTATTATAAATTTGAAAATTGGAAGAAACAACTTTAAGGTACGAATTGTTCCCTGAACAAGCTAATCTAATTTAAAAATCATTTAACAAATTATAAAGTAGATAGAAAAGTCTGGCAACGCTTGGGAAAAATTTATTCTTTTTTTTGTGCTATAGTAGCTATGATTAGTCTGTCAGATCTTTAGTTCATAAACTTTTTGCCTACTCCACCAGTCATCTTATATGTAACGGATACCAGCACTAGTTTTATTTATTTTTCAAAGAAATATATTTTAAAACTAAATATTGAAGCAGAGCAGAGCAAAAAATTGAGTAAAAACACAACACCCGATACACTATAGGCCTTCCGTCTGGAATTTCTATTTACCTTTTTTTTTATACACACATTTTCGAATGTTTTGTTTTGTTGTATTTACCTTTAAATTGTTTCCATTCCTCTCACTCTCTCATTCTCATTCGACTCTCATCTATTGATAGAGTCTGGATAGTAATTTGATATCAACATTTTGATATTTGTTATTTAAAAATTTATTTAAGGCGCTTTGGGTAAGACTTGAATAATGTTATTGCCAACACATTTCAGTATCACATGACTTTGACTTAAGTGATTCATAGGTTGACAAAAACAGCTAGAATATAAATTATTTTGCTGATGATTTATAAGACAAAAAATCAGGACAAAATAATAATTGTAAATTTAAATAATATTATGACGGGAACGTAATGACTCATTTACTAATATAAACTGCTGGTTGGATGGTTGGCTGGTTGGTTTGTTGGTTGATCAATATGTGGTTCTAGAGCTTTTCTCAGTGGTTTTCTGATATAATAAATAGTTCATTTTGATGCTGGGTGATCGAATTCTCGGCTTATAAAGTTGCTAACTTCCTAGCTTATTATACAAGACTTTTTAAAATAACACATAATAAAATAACTAAAATACGACTGAAATAAAAAGTCTGTACATACACACAAATATTTAGATCACCGTCATTAAGTCATGCTGCTCACGTGAAACATCGAGTGAGAAAAAAAAACCTGAAAAAAATTCTGTTTGTCCATTTTATTCTGTTTACTCATTAAAGAAGAGTCAGGCATGTTACAACAAAAAAGAACTGGAAGATAAAGGCATAAAGGAAAAGAGAAAGAGAGAAAATATTGAGTTATAAAAAATAATAATACCTGACGCCACCTGAAAATTTGTATTATATGTTTTTATGAGCTGTAGATAAGGGCATTTGTAAGGCAGAACATATTTTTTGATTTAAAGAATTTTTTTGTGAATTTTAGCAATTGCAATAGTTTTACATATAGAACCTTGGCTAGTTCCAAACTAGTTCGTATTTTATTTTAAATAAATAACATAAAAGCTTTCACTTGATGGGAACACTAGTCATCAATAATTTCCCCCAAACATAAAACTTCACCAAACTTCCATATCTGTTAAGCCAATCAACTTCTCAAAGAAAAAAAAAAAATCTGCAAACATCTCAAGTTCAAATTTCCTATTTATTCTCAAAACAATCAACTTAAACCATAAGAAAAGATTTTGAAAACAAATTTAAAAGTCCCAAAACAATTACATCCCAAATCTGTTCGCAGCTGTTTCAAATATCAAGAGAACATTACATTGATCTCCTTAAGAATAGCACGAGAGATACACGCATGTGGAGATTGAATAAGTAAGAGAAAGAAGGCATCCCAAAATAGAAATAAATGTGTTGATGATGATGATGCGATTGTCAATAAATATGGGAGAGGAAAAACAAAATTGGAATAATCGTATAGATGGGGGGTTTTGTACAGTCATTGACGAGCTGGATAGTTTCTAATAAGAATGTTGGTTATTTTATAATTCTTTTTAGTAAACTCATTTGATTCTTGGTTTGAAAATCACTTACTTTATCTACAAATAGTAGTTTAGCCTAGAATTATACAACATCTTAGAAACTAAGCGGAATGGTTTAGTGCTTCGGCACTTAATCAATGCTATACCGACACGGGTTCGAGACTGGGTATGAGAAATTTTTCACTTGTCCTTTTTCAAATCATATGTACTGAAAATAAGGTTCTTTTCCTACCTTTGTAGGATACAGGCAAAAATGTCATCAAAGTAGTTTTCGGATCGTACTATTAATTGTAGGTCTAGGTTTAATTGCAGAGGTTTAGCGCATCATCACTAGTTAAACTCTCATTAGCTGCGAATCGCCATGGCTAGCAACCTCTGGATTACAGTTGATCTGAAAAGTTTGAATGATTTGGTACCTAAAAGTTAAAATATAAAACCTTTAGTTGTGGGTTCTAAAGAGAAGAAAAAACCTGTCCTTAGTACACTAATGTATACGATTAGGTTAAAACAAGTAACCTCATAAACTATGTACTCGGATATCAACAGAAAGTCATGAACCAAGTCCACTTTAGCTATAGTCTATATTGACTTAATCAGCCTTTGTTAAATCTAGAAATTGATTAACATGTAGCATAATTTAATATATTAACAATAGCATTAGTTTTACAATTTCTTAAAAAGTTATTAGCCCCCTTAAGCCATTCAACAAAGTAACACAAAAATCCTTGTTTTTAAGTCTATCCTTTTCTCATCATGCATCTATTATTATTATTAATACACATATGAGATTTTTTTACTGTATGAAAAGGATATGAGTGAATATGAAGTAAGAGCAGTTTTAATAATAACTGGAAGGAGAAAAAAAATCTCAGAGATAGTCTAAGCATAAAGGTAAGCACAATAGAAAGAAATGAGAAGATGATGATGAGACTCTAAGGGATTCTTAATGAATAGAATGAATATTATGTGCGTAAAGAATTTCAATAGAAAAGAGGGAAACGAAATAAGATATAGGCAGGGACCATAAGAAGATCTTGAAAATAATGAAAATAGAATCTCAAGATGATGATGAAGTGGATTTCTAGTAACAGTTTGAGCCTTAAAAATATTACAGTTGTATGCGTGTGTAACTTACACCTTTTTTTATACGCTTATTGATGAACAAAAGGAGCATTTTTAAAAGGATTTTAATTATTTGATTCAAGTTACTTTATTCAATGATGATAAAGGCATTTCAGACTCTATTTTATTTTGATTCCTTTTATGTTCCTTTTGAGAACTTTCGTGTGAGTATTTTGTAACAATTTTTTGATAAATTTATTTACTTACCTATTTAACATAACAGAACAAACGATGTCTATAGAAAAATTAGTAATATTTATAATAGTGTCCATGGTTATGGGCTACAAAGCGCTTTTTCTGAGTTTGAAAGAACAATTTGAACTACACTGTCATTCCGCTCTAAGTCACTTTCATACAGATTTTCAAAATGGCTGAATACAAAATGGCGAAATCCATAATGGCGATTTGCTTGTTTATTTTAATCTTCATTGAAACCCAAATAATCCAAATAGGATTAAAGGTTGCTGCCGAATTCCTGGAAAAAAAAGTAAACTGGATAATAAACATGAAATTATGATCTTAGAAATATATTCAAAAATAAGTAAACACTGCAATTCAATTGGACAGTCAGAAGAACAATATAGCGACCAGACAAAATACAAGCAACAATGTTTTCACTTTATAGAAAAGTTGATAAGTATATAAAGACATAAAAATTCGTTGCATGTTGTCTTCGGAATTAATAGAACAGGTTTTTATGTCTATTGTGATAAAAAGAAAAGATAGTTTAAATTTATTCAACTGTTGATAATAATTTTGTGATGACTTTTTCAACCCTTTTTAATTTTAAATAGACGGAACAGGTATTTGACATTAAGTCACACATGTGAAATTGTCTAGAAAATATTAAGATAAGGATTATGATGTTATATTTAGTATTACTATCTAGTTTTAATCTAATTTAACTTCAAAATATTTGCATATTTTTAGTTGTGTTTTTTGGGATATTAGTAGATGATTGTTAGATTAAATGATAATATTAAGTAGCTAATTAAGAACTATTTACTAAGTGGAAATAAATGAGTTTGAAATGGTATAAAGGTGGCTTCAAAATAAGTTTAGAACATTAACTTAAAACTCTATAAAGCAAGATATATGTAATAACTAATGAGCAAATGAGCAATAAACTGAGCCTAATTCTGAAATTTTTCTGAATTTGACTTCAATTTTTGACCTTTCAACATTCTGAGTTGGATAATAAATCTCGACAAAGCCTTCCTTGCATTCAAATTGAATCTTTTTGATCTATTAAAATCACGATTTTCAGTCGTTGATTTAAAATATGAAGAAATTCAATAATTGTCAATAGATGAATCGAATTGCTTTGAATTTAAACAATGAACATATTATTAATAAGTTCAATCCATTTGTCATCGTGATTTAATGAACATTTTAGTGAATTTACTGCCAATTGAAGTCAAGGACTTAAGATTGCTCAGAGTTCGAAGTCGATAGGGTTCGAATAAACTCAACTCAAAACCGAGTCAATTCAATTTTTCTCGAGTCGGCGTCATTTTTTTCGAGTCAACTCGAGTGAGGTTGACTCGTAAAAAATGAAGTAGACTCGAGTCAACTCTAGTCGACTTCGAGCTCTGAGATTGCTTGATTAATTGAATTTGCTCTAATTTTAAATTAAGGTTGTGCTGATACTCAAGAATAGCTACTAAACTATAACCCATAATTACCCCTCTAAGCTACTGACTACAAAATACAACATCTTCAGATTTACACATTTAATTATGATTCTTTCTAAGGGGCCGTTGACTTATGACGTCCAGCGAAGGAACAATAGAAATTCCTGGCAATCCATTTTTATTTTTTAAAATATGACAGTTAATTTCGGACGTAATAAGTGATAGACCCCCTAATACAAAATTAAAATTCACTTCATTCTACTTAATCACCTAATAAATAAAACTTTTTTTTAAAAATTACATTTCAAAAAAAAGTTTTCATCAAAGCAAATTGCATAAAAATTAGCAGCACTTCAAAAAATACAGCAAAAGAAGCACAAAAAAAAGAAAGAAAATTGCCATGTGCTCACAAAAAATGTAATTTTTTTCCCTTCTTTATATTTCTTTTTGTATTTGCCATTGTTGCATGTGGCATTTCATTATATGAGTGCATTCTTGTTGCTGTTATTTGTATATTCAGTTTGTGGCTCATGTGATGATAATCAGATTTTCATTCAAAAATAATAAAAGATGTTGAAATAAAAAAAGGAAGGAAAAAATTGCTTCTTTGTGCAAAAAAATCGTACTTTTTTTGGGGAGATTTAAGGAATGAGTTGTGTTTTTTGAATTTTTAAAGAAAAATATTTTATTCTACTTGAAATCTAATTTCTCTAGCTGAATATAAGAGGGTCAATTCATCTGGCCATCTTTTTAGATGACTTTTCCTTCAGTTGTGGTTTTGCGCAAACTTCTTCTAAAAAATGTTCTCAGGTTTTGATTTTACAGCATCACTCGCAGTAGAAAATATTGAACCTTCACTCAGCAACTGCATCTAAAGTGTAACAAAGCTTCTCACAAACATCTTACCTCTACAATTTATTTCCACAACATTTTTTTCTCACTTAATAAACCTCCATGCCATAAATCTTGCATTACATTTTATCCAAATTGTAAGTCTCTTGTTAAAATTCCATCATGCACTGATCATAAATGTCATAAATCCCCACCATCAATTTTCATATCACATTCAATCTTGGCACTTTAAAATCAAATTGCACGAATAAATTACCTGCAATAATGATGATGATGGTGTGGAAAAAAAGAATGATTGAAGAATTTACAGTTTTATGGCTGAAAGAGGATTGAAGAAACATTTGCATATAGTTTTTATTGTTTGTTGCTGTTTTTATGGGATGTTACCTGAAGCTCCATACAAAAGAGTATACTTCAACATCCCTAAGTGTCAAGCCTTCCTAAAGAGTTACCATAGGTACAATACCCTAGTACCTTCAGCATCCACGCTATTTTATATAATTCCAATCTAGTAATAAATAAGTATACGAATGTAATATAAACCATCACGAATCGTCAATTGCAATGGAATGAACGGTGTGCGATATATCCATTACAATCTGCAATTTTGTTCCTTAAACAATGCAAATTACTCATTCAATTGCAATTTTATGCGAAAAAGAAGTAAAATGGCAGCAAATAGCTGTAACAGGCGAGCCACAAAAGTGAGATAATTCTCTTATTCATATTCACATGTATGTTGGATATAATACGTATAAAATATAGTGAGGAGCAGCAGCAGTAGCACTTTTGTGCAGCGGATCATCAGATTACAGCTTCCATGTACATTGGAAACCACAAAAGTGCATTAAACCATTGCCAATCTCTTTTAGTTCGTTTTTTTCTGTGTGCTCTTTCGCGTGCACATAGAATGTTCTTGGACTTGCAGTTTTTAAGAACAACAATTTGAAATTGAGATGATCGGATGTCTCTGTTGAGCAGTTTGTCTTATGTTATTTACGATATCTTTGGGATTGTAGTTAAAATCATTCAAGAGAGTTCTATTAGATGAGCATTTTTCAGCTGATCGTTTCTCCAGCTGAGCGTTTATCCATCTGAGATTTTCTCTAGCTGAGCGTTTCCTTAGCTGAGCATTTCCTTAGCTGAGCGTTTTTCCAGCTGAGCGTTTATCCAGCTGAGATTTTCTCCAGCTGATCATTTCTTCAGCCGGGCATTTCTCTAGCTGGACTTTTTAAAAACTGAGCATTTCTTCAGCTAAGCGTTTATCCATCTGAGCGTGCTTTAAGCTGTGCATTTATTCAGTCGAATTTATTGTCGAGTATTTCTCCAGCTGAGCGTTTTTACATCTGAACATTTCTCCAGCTGAGATTTTCTCCAGCTAAACATTTCTTCAGCTGAGCGTTTTTTTCCAGTTGAGCATTGCTTAAACTGGAAATTCCTTCATTTGTGTTATAGCTAAACAGAAGTTTATGGCAGCTGATTAAACTTAACTGAATGCGCCTCAAAAAACTTGACTTCTAATCTTCATACCCAACCACTTTATGGCATACAAAAGTATATCGAGTGGCATGCACACGCAAAGATTTTATTTTCTGCATCTGATGTTGCTGCTCTTGCTACTTTTTTTTTATATTCATTGTTAAGCAAGCAAATGTGTCGCTATCGTGACTTATCAAATCTCGCTCTCTCTCTCTCTTCCTTTTGTACAAATTCTACTGGTGCTTCTGTGCTTGCCTTGACTTTATTATTTTTATTACAGCAAAAAAGCAGAAGCAAATGTTGTTGAATGAAATGAAATGAACGAGATACATTTTTAATTTTATTACACAAAGCGGTCGTTTCTTTTTCCTCCTTCCGATGAATCTTTATTTCCTTGCTCTTGCTCTCTTGCTGATGATATTGTGAATTATAGTGGGAATGTACATATGTGCATTTGGCATGCAATAAAAAAAATGAAAATTGGCAAATGTTAAAAGTCCTTTGAACTCTTAAACTTTTGTCATTTTTATGGAAAATCTGTGAATGTCCAATAAGAATGAAATAAGAATTTAAGGATATTTCTTGTTTGAATGCTATTTTGAGGATATTTTTTTTAAGTTTTCTATAATTGATTGAATTTGATGATTTTATAGGAAAATAACACTGTTAAATGAATTGAGTTATTTTAGTGACAAAAAGAGACAGCACGTGAGGATAACACTTTACTAAAATTATCTAGATCAATCCACTGAATTGAAGACTACATGAAGCAACTCTAAAGAATTAGTTCAAATTTTTCAATCTCAATTCTAAAGTAAATCCTATAAAATGATATCAGATTTCACAAAACTATAATTCACCCAAACTCATTCACTTGCTAAACTATTTTGCGTTGTTTACATAAAATATAAACTCAACCCTTAATCCTTCTTGAGAAATAAATTTAATTGTGTCCATCAATTTGCACTCCCAAAAGGATCATAATGTTCAACAATGAGCTCATTCATTGTCTCGAGTAGAGTCTTTCAGTCTTAAAATAAACAAAATCATTTTTCATGGCAAAGAAAAGCAGAAAACTACTTCTCGAAAAACAATTTTTGTGACACTGCAGTTTCATTAATCATATTCTTATAGCTCTTCTCGTTTTTTCATTGTCTTAAGAAACCGAAAAAAAAACAAAAAATTTCATGTGAGAATGGCATGATAAAATTATTTATGAGGACATTTTAGAAGATTTTGTATAAATGCTGAAATATTATTGCAGTAAACAAATGGATTATTACTATTTAAAGGGTTTCTTTCAGTAATGTTGACTGGTTGTTGATTTAATTATATAAACAAATAAGAATCAATTGTAAGAAAATCACTCACAATTCGTGAGTGCAAGATGATGTAATGATATCATCCAGATGCTAGTATATCCTTGTTTACCTAGCAAAAGAGACACTTTATGTGCCGAAAACCACAAAACTACATCCAATACACGAACCTAGCTTCGAAACTAGAACTGGATTAGAACGGTGAAATGGAGGATGAGCTTCTATAGCTTGACTTGGCCTGGGATTGAACCCACAACCTTTGGCCAACGCTCTACTACTTAGGCCACTGATGCCATTTCACTAGTTTTTGACCTCGCTAGCTCAAAATTATGAAACAGAATTGAGAATCTTTACGAATTTTAGTTATATCTTCGACTAAAAATTTTGATGACAACACTGGCATTTTCCATCCACCAAATGAATTTCCACTAGCTTACTACTTAATTATTCGAATTCAAGTAGATTAACTCGTTTATTTGCTTGCTATCCTCTCCAATCTACACTAAAATTGAACACTACAAATTCAATTTGCAGTAATTTTTCTTCGAAACATTTATCGATCTACTTTATATCCCATAATTATTATTTCCTGAACTTTTCACATAATTATCAGTAATGTCTATTCATACAGCAATTTATGAACTGATAAGCAGCCATTATATGGTTAAGGAGCAAATCTATTTGAAAAAAAAAAATTTAATTAAAACAACGGCCTCATTGCATTCATAACCTGATAACCGCTAATGAACTTTTCTCTACTTTATTGTTCATACAGCAATGCCGTGTGGATATTTCAAAACAGAATCATCTTTACATCTAACACAAAAATCATAATAAAGTGAAACAGAAAAGCACCAACAATGACTTTCTAATAATAATAATAATCAGTTCCCTCGTATTATCGACTATTTCCAACATTTTTTTCCCTAGTCGTCTTCTTGTTACGTTCCTTGCCTTCCTCAATTAAATTCTTCTTTTTCTTGCATTTTGCTATGTTTTTCATTCTTTAACTTTCCTCATAATAAGCATGCACATAAAGGTACACAAGGCATATCATATAAGTCACGTTGCAATAGCACAATTGCCAATACTTTACAATATTTTTGAGCTGTCTTTTTTGTTGTGGTGTTGGAATTTAAGTCACTTTGACTGGAGCTATGAATTAATTATTGAGAAACATGTTTTAGACTTTAAGGATTATTAAGAGTAGGTTCAATTAGGCTCAAGTCAGGTTAGAGTAGTTGCACACTGTTGTTTTCTAATAAAGTTGCACGGGGTGTGACCAAAATTGCATGCCTTTCTAGATTAATTTTCGATCTGACTTCCAGAAAAAAATCGAATTTCTAAACGCACCCTTATTCCAATTTTTACAATGGTGGAAAACAATTCAAATTTCTGAACGCACACATCACGTGTTTTTCATATGAAATAAAAAAAATCATTAATTAAAGTATAAATACACTATTTTAAGACTTTTAACTGTTCGGCCGGCCAATAACTCGATAGGACTGAGCTAATAAAACAAACAGGAGCTTTCTACGATGTCTGGTTAAAAAGTTTTTCATCGCCCGAGCAGCCGAACAATTTGTATTATTAAGCAACTTTTTAGAAACAAGTTTCAAAAAGGCGATAAAAACAACGCTTTAATCCCACAAATAGGCAACCAAACTCAACTTGCATTATATTTTTCGTAGAAAAAAAAAATTGCTAAGTGAAACACGTAAAACATGAAAAGCCATTAGAAACTCCGTAAGCCATTAGATCAATTGCTTTGCGATAAGACAAGAAATCGCATTCCATGTTTCGGTATATTATTTCATGTTATATGCTGCTGCTACCTTCCTGACTTCAATAAACCGATAACTACTTAATGTGTTTTCTGTAGTTCTCCTATTTCTCTTTAATGCACACTTTGCGTGCTATTTTGCAATTAGAAGAACGAAAAATGTTAAATGAGAACTTTTTTTTTTTGAATTTCAAGGAAACGGGAAAGATTTTCTCTTTTGGGGAATACAAAGGCAAGGTCTATTGAGCTAGGAAAATAAGAATAGAAATTAGGCTAATTTGAGGAACTAAGTTTCTTTATGTAAGCTTATTAGGAACATTTTGTTCGAAAATGCTAATGCAAAAAATTCATTTAGCTCCGACAATGTTAATTATGAAATAATTTGTATATCAATGTCGATAAATGGAATCTAGACGGTAGTTTTTGGTGTTTCCGTCTACTTGACAAACTACCTTGAAGACTTTTTTAGTTTAGCAGTGAAATTTCTCGCTAATACATGCGATATTAAAGGAGTGCTTATCGATAGGCAAACGGCGACATTAATGTGCGTTAGGAAAAATTATTTGATAAAATAAATTATTGAGTTTGGCACAAATTCTGTAACAGCAAAAAGGAAATGAAGAGTTTTAGATTTGGAATGAACTTTGAAGCAAGTTTTTCTTTTTTTTTTTTCATTTGTAGAGCATTTTGTGTGAAAGTCACAACAAGTAAATAGGACTTAATGCCTATTCCTATAGTTTGACTTATGACCAATAGACTAATCATTGTCTAACCTCCGATAGCTCATTGGTTGGAGCATGCGAAAGGACATCGTAGGACGTGGGTTCAAGCCCCACTCGGAATTCGGTTTTTGGAGGAATTCTTTTCTTCTGTGATGTTGTCATCCAGAAAGTAATTCCTAGGATGGGTGTTGAACCAACGTTAAATGATGTTCATGACAAAACTTTAAATTGTGGCGCTCAGGAAACTTATCTTGCTTAGCACAAAATTGCAAAGCTATTGAAATTATTACAACTGGACATTTAATACTGCCTTTAAAAAATTATAAAAAAATGACAAAATAATAACAAAATCACAATTTTTTCTCAATTAAGGCTAAGTACCTCCTTTCGGATGCAACCTTCTGCTCTGAAAACGACAGAAAAAAAGAAATTTCTGCACGAATAATTTGTAAAAAGAAGTCATAAACTGTTCAGTAGTCCATTGCATGGTCTTTTAATTCTTTTCCCTGCATTTTAAACAGAAAAAAATCAAAGGAAATTAAACAGAACAAAAAAAAATTCACTCATTTGTGCCAAAAATGCAGAGCAGAATTAAAAAAAAACTTGGCGCTCCTCAAAAAAAAATTCCTCATTTCCTTGCATTTTCCTTCGCTTCCTTTTTTTTCGAGGCACACTAAAAATGTTTTCATATAGAAAATGAATTTTAATTAAATCGTTATGTTGTGAATGTTTTCTTTATTCAATGTGATTTTTTATTTTCAATGTTGGCATAGCATGAGTAGAATGGGACTGATTATTACGCTATGCCGCTGCTTTTTCAACTCCTTCGCCATCCTCATTTAATATACATACAAGCTTTTGGTGCCGTACACACATACACATATACTCATAAATATTTTTATTATTTTATTTTTGTAGTCGTCGACAAGTCTGGCGGCGATAAATTAAAAACAGTTTTTCCTCGCTCTTCTAGTCGCTTCTTCTTGCCTTGTTCTTGTGCAAGTTGTGTTTGTGCAATGCAATTCAAATTACTATAAATAGAAAGAGGGAAATGAGAGGAAGTCTAGCGGAATGGGCGGTGGTTCAAAAATTAAAATTTATCGATATGAATGTAAATATTTAAAAATTAAAATGAATATTTGGGTATGTTGTGATTTATTAATAGACATTAGGGGCCGTTCACTCATGACGTCCAGGAGGGGGGGGGGGGGGGGGGTTCAGCAAGAAGAGAACAATAGAAATTCCAGGAAATCCATTGTTCTTTTTTGAAAAATGACCGTTAATTTCGGACGTCATAAGTGAACGACCCCTTAGGAAATTAGGGTATTATTTGGTTTAAATTAGGTTTGGTTGGGGCAAGCTAAGCTTCTTGAACGATTGTCAACAATAATATTTTTGTCAAGGGGTAGCAAATTTGAATTAAATTGAATCATAAGTAAACTAGTTCCATAGAAGTTCGTTCACTAATGATGTCCAAAATTTAGGGGGCCTAAAAGTTTGCGACTCATTGTGGTATTGACATCTGTGATGGTTCCCTAGTCTAATCCATAAATCAAGTTTTAAATCACCACAACAGACATTTTTCCATGCTTATATTTTCTCATAAATTAAAGACGCGTCACAATTCTCAACTCCATGAACATACTCTTTTTTAAGCATAATAATATGTGTAGCAAAGCTATAAAAAGAAGGAAAATTATGGTTAGCGCAAGGAAGTAAAAAAGATGGACATGATATTTTTGCGGGGTGAATTTAAAAGGAGATGGCGAGACATTAGACTATAAAGCATAGGAAATTGACTTAGAAGTGAATAATGGTAAAAAAAAATTAGAATTGAGGGTTGTTCTTTGATGATGAATAAGGGCTGGTACTTATATGTTGTAGAAATCTATTAGTTTTTAACAAAGAGCTAGAAAGAGTAAGAAGTTGAGTCAAATTTCTAAAAAAACACCCAAGCTATGTCTATATTGTTTAAATCAATTAAGTTATGGATTGTAAAGAGCTCGATGCTATAAATACTAGACGTCATTTGGAAATGCCCCTAAAATGAAGCAAGATTTAAATCAACGTTACAAATTGTTATTGTTTTTAAGAAATTTAAAATGACAGCCTTCATTTTGGAAAGTCAGACACGCATCTTGATGAAAGAGAATTCAAACTTCCATTTTTCCATCATGGCTGCATCAAATTCCCCCTTTAACAAAAACAAACCCGAGTGGACAAAGTACTAGTTAAAAGCTTGCCATTGACTTGCCTTTTCATGGCGAGTAAGTATCCATTGACGTGCCTTTGCAACAAGACTTAGGGACGACTAATGACATATTTTGCGCTTTCCATTTAACTGGACATAGGAATTGCACATATGTCTAGTTAATGTCAGGTTACAAAAAAAATCGAAATAAAATAAATAACACGTGTCTTTTTCTCCATATTTTTTTCTTTTGTAAAATTTTATTATTGTATTAAAAAAAAAAACCTTTACCTATTCAGATCAATTGTGATCCAGAGGTGCGCTAGGGCGATTCGCAGCTAATGAGAGTTTAACGAGTGAGGATGCGCCAAACCACTGCACTCAAACCTAGACCTACAATTTATAGTGGAATCCGAACCACTCCTTTGATGACATTTCTGTCTGTAGCCTACAAAGGAAGGCTGTGAGCCTCATTTCCAGTACATATGATTCGAAAAAGAACAAGTGAAAAATTTCCCATACCCAGTCTCGAACCCATGATCGCTGTGTCGGTATTGCAATAATTAGGTACCGAAGTACTAAACCATTCCGCCACCGAGCCACTTCAGCTCACATTTTTTATTATTGTATAAGTGTAATTAATTAATTAAAGTACACTATCACTTATGAAAAATCTCTAGTATAAATTGAGTCTCGAACACTTGCGCATGAAACATTTATATTTACTTAAAAGTTTCATACAAATTTTGGTGGATCTTATATAAGTGATTTCTGTAAGCGCTTGTGAAGTATATGGTCAAAAAAGTAAGGAAAATTATTTTTGAGATTCGAGCACTTGATTGATTAGCATGAATGTCCAGTTAAAGTCTAGTTAACGTATAGTTCTCTATGTCGTATATATTTCGACAAGTTAAAAGACTGTTAAATGATTGTCCAATAATGGACTTTAACTGGCTGTGTCCACCCGGGAAATGAGTTCAATTAAACTTAAAATGATCCTCCATGCTATTGTTTTTATTCATTTGGAACTTGACACACAAATCAACCAAGTGTTGCAGTTCTCACAGTTAATATAAACATTTAAAAAAACTATCCAATCGTATAAAAGTCATCAGGCATTCTTAAATGTTCCTATTAACTTCATAAAATTTTTATAATTTATATAATTCAATAATATGCTCAATAAATACAATTTCCTTATTTTTTAATTCCAAAAAGGAACAAATTTATTGCCATGATACCATATTGACTCAATGGCATGAAGAACAGCTCAATATGTTGCAAAGAAATGAAAATTTCATGTTACTAACTTCCATGACTGTTATTTGCTTTGGATGAATGTTTATAAATTTGCTCAATTTAATGCCTGACTTGTTTACTTCATTCCACCCCCATAAATTACACTTTTTTGTTGCTGTTGCCATTGAACATGAATTTTATATCTCAATATTTTTAATTTTGCAATTAATTTTTTTAATTAAACTTTTCATGTGCATGCATGCAAACTTTAGACTTTTTTTTATTTTTTTATTACATTGGATGCTTTTTGAATGTTAATGACAAAATAGTGGAATAATTAGATAATTAAAATTAACAACAGTGGCTTCTCGTCAAGAGCTTGAATGTTTTAATAAAACGACTATACTAGCTTTATTTGGCAATGCATTAAACTTTAGATCAGAGTTCAAAGTCGATAGCATTTAAGTCGACTTGAGTCTAGTCAATAAGTTGGCGCTACACTAGACTCAATAAGCTTTCTCAGTGAAATATTCCTTGAATCGTCAAAAAAAATATTCAAATTTCAAGAAACTTTAACTTTTAATGTGCAATATTTATTTCAATTTTAATTTCCATTTTCAAAGAAAATAAACATCTTGATTGACATTAATTGAAAAAGTTTTTGTTTGATTCCAAATCAATATTTCTCTCGTTTTGCATAAAATTTCATTTGTTCTTTTTCAATACAATCATTTAATGAATTTTTGTTAATTGATAAAGTTTTGTTATGTAATTTATTACTTTTTGTGGATTGTTGGGGAACTTTCGAAAGTAAATTTATTTTGGGATATTTTTTTTGTTATGGAATGTAAAATGAACTTTATAGTAGTAAAAAAATGTTTGTATCGCTACTTATAGAAAGAATCTTTTCTACGATTAAAGAATCAAAGTTTAAAAAATGTTTGGCATAGTTTTCAAGTTTGTCAAGTTTCAGCCCCTTTAGTTTAGGTTTTCAGTAATTGCAAACCCCTCAAAATCTAAGATTTAATTATACTATTGTAATTCACTTAAGATAATAAATCAATTGACTAATTTCACAATAAATATTCACCCCATATTTCCCTCAGCATTCATTACAATTCACAGCAACACAAACCTGTGAAAATCATTTCATCCCTTTTTCTGGCCAAATTACATTATCATTAAACCATAATCTCGTCGTCTCAACAGAAAAACAAAGTAAACTTCCAGTCACTTGAGCAGCAAAGTCCTAAAAAGATTTCAATTTCATTTCAATTAATATTCCAAGCAAGTTCATAATCCATGACATGGATCAACATTAATTTTATTTTGTGCCTTTTACCCTCCTTTTTCTTTACTTTATTATGTCTTGCCTCACCTCTACCGTATCAAAGGATTCATGCAATTCATTTCTGTGTTTTAGGTGTTTTCTTGTATATACTTTTGACCCTTAAGACCTTCCATTTATTGTGTTTTAGAAGAAAGTTTTTTTGAAGAAGGTGAATGAAAGAGGTTTTTTTGATGAGGTCAAGTCATTATTTGTTATTAATTTAATGTGAATTGAATAAAAAGCTAGGACAAGATTACCTTTGTTTTACTATAGCAACAATAGTGATTTGTGTGATTTGATACTTTTGTTCTTTGAATTTGGATTCAACTAGTTTTAGAGTCAGTAAGCGAAAATCTATAGATTTCTAGTGCTACCGGGGTGCGCAACCATAATCATGAACCTTAAATTTCATTTCTTAGGAAGATTGTTCCAGAGTAGTCTTAAAAATTAGCCTCAAACGTGTAGTCATCACAATATTTTTTTTGCGTGTCACAGACACAGATCTGTCAATTCTGCCCACAGATCACTATGGGGCAAAATGAAAAAAAAAGGGACTTTCACTTTGAAAAATGGACTTTTCCGATTTACACTTTTTGGGTGATTTTTTCTTGTAGAGGACATAAAAGTAGATAGAAATGCCAAATTTCAGGTCATTTGGTGCTGATTTCGCGATTCTAGAGCTGTTTGAAGTTGAAAACTAGTGAAAATTCTGGTTTTTTCATACCATGTTTGAACCGGGAAATATCTTAACTGGTTTAAGATATTGCAAAACGGTTTTCAGTTCCTATTAGTAGTATATAAGAGCTTTATTTTGACATATAACAAAGTTTAGGTTCTGAATGTTTTCGTGCCATTATGGTAGAACATATGTGAAAATTTCAGGAAAATTATCTTCAAACAAGCCGCAACTATCATAAATGAAGAGTTTCCAGGCAAGTAAAAACGCAGTTTTGTAGCCCCATATATCTAGTTTTCAAAACTGTATAAACTTTGAAAAAGTAAGCTAACGTAATTGAGTTATGTTGATTTTAGTAGGTCGTTGAGTATTTGGCCAAAAACTAATAATTCTTTTAAAAATACGAAAACATAGTTTTAAAAATAGTTTTTTGGTGTTTTCTTATGAAAAATAACAATTTAAATGATTTTGTGAAGAAAATTTTTCAAAAACTTCAAAATCTTTCGAGATATAGGGGGTATGTGCTCTCCATCGATTTGGCCATTTGTCACCCTACTTAAACCACTATAACTTTTTTTTGAAAAAATATTTTTTAATTCTGTTTTCGGATTATTGTAGCCTAATGTAATACCTATCCAACGATATATAATACTTGCTAGTTAACTTAGTCCTGGTTATTTATAGGGCTGTTGATTGTGACATACGCAGTTTTTGAAATATTCCCAAAAATTGCATTTTCAAAAATACCACTTTTAAGCAATCTCGAGTATTTTTTTAGAACTTTTTTATGTTTATTTATGACATTTATGAGATTATAAAGCCAAAAAATTAAATTTAGAAACTTTTTACTTCCCTAGTTAACAACTTTGTAAAGTACCCTTGGTAGTCACTATCAGGTGTGAAAATCTCAGTTTTGAAACTATTTTATATATATACTCGTGAAATTCTCTCTACACATCATATCAGTTTTGAACTTCATTGAACAAGTCACTTTCAAAAATGAACCAAAATTCAACACTTACGAAGAAAACACTCTGTGAAATTCTTCGCGACAAAACGTTAAATCTTGCAACACAGCACACGTACTGTTTGGCAGTAATAGAAGAAATTCATGGGAGAGAATTAGCGGAATCACAGAAACCAAGTTTAATTAATAAATTAAACAAGCTGAAGTCAAAGTCAAAAATGTTTTGTAATCAGTCAAATTGGAATAATGCATTAAGAGATCATGCATATTTCTATGAAGAGGAATTTGAAGTTGACTCACGATACTTCAGCGAATCTAGTGGAGGGATTCTTTTTGAGGAAGAATCTATATATGAAGCAGAAAATGTTACTGACACAGATGAAGATATGGATGAGATTGAATACATCGTCCATGACATAGAGCCTTCATCCAGCAAGGGCATCAAGAGGAAATCATTTGAACAACTAACAAGCGATAAGCATCGACGTAGAAGAGTGGACGAATTAGATATCAGTTTAAAAGAAGCAAAAGGATCATTGTTATCAGTTCTTCACTTGGCACTTCGCCTTTCTAAAGAAGAAGGAAAAGTAGAAGGAGCTAAAATGTTAAAAGAATTTATTAAGGCGTGCCAAAAAGGAGAGGATCTTCCAGAAAAAACTACATCAAAACCTAAACAACTAGATATACATGTAGCTCTAGGTGTAAAAGCCTTTAACAATTTATCTCGAAATCAGTACAACAATATTCGACAAGTCCTGAAACTGGAATGCGAAAACGTTTTACCGACAGCTAAAAAATTGTTGAGGTTAGAGAAACAATGCTATCCTGATGACATAACGGTCACCGATACAAGAGCCGTTATTCCACTAAAAAATTTGACACAACTCACCACAAAAAGAGTTATTGAAGCACACAATTCAGAAATATACGACAAAATCAAAATATTACCTTCAGAATCAACTCCAAAAGTTATTCATGCAGAAATGATCGTCACATGGGGGATGGACGGAACAACAGGACAGTCACAGTATAACCAAGGAAAAACAAATTCAAGAAATCAAGAACGAGATAGAACACAACCGAATCAAACGACTAATAATGAAATTATAGAAGACAAATCACTATTGACAGTTAGTATGAGTGTTCAGCAACTACGACATGAAGACGAAAACGGAAATTATATCTGCTTATGGGACAACGAAAACAGTCAATCTGTATACTCAGTACGACCAATACAACTTGAACATGCCAAAGAAACCAGAGTAAATGTTAGAAGGATATATGAAGATATAAAAAATCAAATATCAAAACTTGAACCACAGAGATTCATATGTGAAGACATGCTTTTGGAAATTACGTACAAATTCTACCCCACAATGTTAGATGGAAAAGTTTACACAGACCTTACAGAAACATCAGGATATTGCAGATGTCAGCTTTGTAGATCTGGACCAAACGAGATGAGTGACATAAATAATCTTGATAATGGAAGATTCGAAAAAACACACAGAAAATTTGTTAAAGAACACTTGTATTTCAACACTCAGCCACTTCATACATCAATGAACGTACTCACGACTCTATATGATTTGTCATATAAACAATATGTTCAAAAACACTGGCTGGAGATAACTGAAGAGGAACAGATTGTTTTAGATGTTGAAAAGGCTAGAATAAAGCAAGCAATGTGGGATGCATTTAATGTTCGTGTACTCGAACCAAGACAAGGGGGAGCTGGATCATCAGATACAGGAAACGTTGCAAGAAAAGTTCTTGAAAATCCAGAGCTTCTAGCTAAAACTCTATATCTTAATGAAGAAATAATTAAACGTATATGCTATGTGCTAAACCAAATTCGAAGTTTAGAACCAGTTGATGATCTAGATGAATTTGATAGGTACTGTAAAGAAACATACAGAATGTTTTTGACAACATATAGTTGGTTCAAAATACCAGTAACACTTCACAGAGCACTTGCTCATGCAAAACACTACATGGAAGCCTTACCATTACCTCTAGGAAGAATGAGTGAAGAAGCCGGGGAGTCACAAAACAAATATCTCAGACAAGATAGAGAACTACGTGCCAGAAAAACTTCAAGAATACACAGTTTTACGGATGTTATACATAGAAGACTCTACAGTTCTGATCCAGTAATAATAAAAAAATATATGGATGTAATAAATAAAAGGTTAATGAGAAAAAATGTCCAAGAAGAAGGTGAAACACCTGAGCAACAAACAGAAAATGAGGAAAAAGATGAGGAAGAAATTGAATTGATTGAGCCAGAAGGAGAAGGTTATGACTTTTCCCAAGCAGAAAACTATGATTATTCCGAAGGACAAGACCATGAATATTCTGAAGAAGCAAACAACGAATGAATAAATAAATTTCATTAAATATGATAAAAAAATGTAAATTAAATTTCTTGACAAATAAACAAAATTTCATTAAACTAAAAATTAAACTTTATTAATTTTACCTATTATAGTTGCGTATCAGAGTATTTTTTTTATTACTCTAATGATAATAGCTTTTTTCAGACTTAACATTTCTTAAAAAAGTCCAAAAAATACTCGAGATTGCTTAAAAGTGGTATTTTTGAAAATGCAATTTTTGGGAATTTTTCAAAAACTGCGTATGTCACAATCAACAGCCCTATAAATAACCAGGACTAAGTTAACTAGCAAGTATTATATATCGTTGGATAGGTATTACATTAGGCTACAATAATCCGAAAACAGAATTAAAAAATATTTTTTCAAAAAAAAGTTATAGTGGTTTAAGTAGGGTGACAAATGGCCAAATCGATGGAGAGCACATACCCCCTATATCTCGAAAGATTTTGAAGTTTTTGAAAAATTTTCTTCACAAAATCATTTAAATTGTTATTTTTCATAAGAAAACACCAAAAAACTATTTTTAAAACTATGTTTTCGTATTTTTAAAAGAATTATTAGTTTTTGGCCAAATACTCAACGACCTACTAAAATCAACATAACTCAATTACGTTAGCTTACTTTTTCAAAGTTTATACAGTTTTGAAAACTAGATATATGGGGCTACAAAACTGCGTTTTTACTTGCCTGGAAACTCTTCATTTATGATAGTTGCGGCTTGTTTGAAGATAATTTTCCTGAAATTTTCACATATGTTCTACCATAATGGCACGAAAACATTCAGAACCTAAACTTTGTTATATGTCAAAATAAAGCTCTTATATACTACTAATAGGAACTGAAAACCGTTTTGCAATATCTTAAACCAGTTAAGATATTTCCCGGTTCAAACATGGTATGAAAAAACCAGAATTTTCACTAGTTTTCAACTTCAAACAGCTCTAGAATCGCGAAATCAGCACCAAATGATCTGAAATTTGGCATTTCTATCTACTTTTATGTCCTCTACAAGAAAAAATCACCCAAAAAGTGTAAATCGGAAAAGTCCATTTTTCAAAGTGAAAGTCCCTTTTTTTTTCATTTTGCCCCATAGTGCAGATATAAGACATACATAAGCCTGTGACAGGCGATCTGTATAAAAAATCTGATTCACACCAGAATAATAAGAAATAATTCAATATTAAAATATATCCAACAAATCTTCACACTCAACAAGATTATGATGCTCAACAGCTCTGCTGACTCTGAAAAAACTCTCCTTTTTAGCGCATTTTTGAAACTTGTTTCAAAAAGGTAGCTTAATAACGCACTTTGGTCGGCTGGTCGGCTGGTCGGCTGGCTGGTCGGCTGCTAAGAAAAACTTTTAATCTAGACATCGTAGAGAGTTCTAGTTTTTTGCATTAGTTCCGTTATATCGAGTTATTGGCCCGCCGGACATTTAAAAATCTTAAAACAGTGTATTTATGCTATAATTAATGAATTTTTGTTTTGTTTTCAGTGTAAACTGCTCAAATTTTATTTTACCTCTATAATTTCAATATTACCTCTATAATTTCAAAAAATTTCTAGCCGTTGTAAAATTTGAATTTCAAAAAACCGTTAAATGATAAACTTTTTTTGTATGGAAATTCATTGGAACAAATTATTTAATTATACTATAATTATTATTTCGTAGTGCAACTTATAGCGGGAAAATTTCAAACTATTTATTGACCGTTAGAAAATTTGAATTACAAAAAAATGTTAAATGATAAACCCTTTCTGTATGAAAATTCATTGCAACAAATTATTTAATTATACTATAATTAATTTTTTCGTAGTGCAACTTATAGCGGGAAAATTTCAAATTATTATTATATTGACCGTTAGAAAATTTGAATTACAAGAAACCGTTAAATGATAAACTCTTTCTGTATGGAAATTCATTGCAACAAATTGTTTAATTATACTATAATTAATTTTTTCGTAGTGCAACTTTTAACGGCAAAATTTCAAATTATTTACTGACCGTTAGAAAATTTGAATTACAAAAAATCGTTAAATGATAAATCCTTTCTGTATGGAAATTCATTGCAACAAATTATTTAATTATACTATAATTAATTTTTTCGTAGTGCAACTTATAGCGGGAAAATTTCAAATTATTTATTGACCGTTAGAAAATTTGAATTACAAAAAACCGTTAAATGATAAACCCTTTCTGTATGGAAATTCATTGCAACAAATTGTTTAATTATACTATAATTAATTTTTTCGTAGTGCAACTTTTAACGGCAAAATTTCAAATTATTTACTGACCGTTAGAAAATTTGAATTACAAAAAATCGTTAAATGATAAATCCTTTCTGTATGGAAATTCATTGCAACAAATTATTTAATTATACTATAATTAATTTTTTCGTAGTGCAACTTATAGCGGGAAAATTTCAAATTATTTACTGACCGTTAGAAAATTTGAATTACAAAAAATCGTTAAATGATAAATCCTTTCTGTATGGAAATTCATTGCAACAAATTATTTAATTATACTATAATTAATTTTTTCGTAGTGCAACTTATAGCGGGAAAATTTCAAATTATTTACTGACCGTTAGAAAATTTGAATTAAAAAAAACCGTTAAATGATAAATCCTTTCTGTATGGAAATTCATTGCAACAAATTATTTAATTATACTATAATTAATTTTTTCGTAGTGCAACTTATAGCGGGAAAATTTCAAATTATTTATTGACCTTTAGAAAATTTGAATTACAAAAAAACCGTTAAATGATAAACCCTTTCTGTATGGAAATTTATTGCAACAAATTGTTTAATTATACTATAATTAATATTTTCGTAGTGCAACTTTTAACGGCAAAATTTCAAATTATTTATTGACCGTTAAATAATAATCCTTTCTATATAAGCATTCATTGTAACTTTTTGTTAATTACACTAAAATTAATGATCTTCTAATCTTCTCATGATCTGTAAATGAACGCAAAATAATTACATAATCAAATACTGATCGCTAACACAAAAATGCGCTTAAGTCCCTCGATCAATAACACGAGGACTTCTGTAATTTTTTTTAATGACGATCAATAATTTATTTTCATCTTTTTGCTATTTAACCTTAGGTCATTTCATTTAAAACCGAAAAAAAAAAATCTCAAAGAGTTCAAAATTTATTGACCTGCCCTCATTTCCATCCACTTTATCTATCAACATTCATCTTCGTAATATTTTTTTTTTCTCGAAAATTAATAGAATGTTTGAACAAGTGCATCATAATATTTACTTTTAGATGTGTCTAAAGATAGAAAAGTTGTTTTAAAGGAACAAGAAGATAAATTAAAGGAAAATAAGGCAAAGTAGAAGAAGAAGAAATGTATTAATGGGTCTACAGGTACTAATTATGAGTTGATGTTATGAAATACTTGTTATTAAAGTGCATATAGATTTGTTTGTGATTTGATGGATGCATGAGCTGTAGAAAGGATTAGTTTGAAGAATAGAGAGCATGTTTCTATGTTGATAGGCACATTTGTTGAATGCTGAACTTTCAGAATCTTAAATTACAGCTGTATGAGAGATATTTTAATAGTTTAACAAGTCAAAGGTTTATAAAACTAGTTCTTAACTAGTGCGACCATTAATTCCCGGATGGACACAGCTAGCTAATGTCCATTAATAGATAAACATTTAATAGCCTTTTAACTTGCCACAATTTATAAGACATACAGAACCAGACGTTAACTAGACTTTAAAACAAAACCTTTGTCCAATGCAAAATATGGCATTAGTCGTCTCAATGACTAGTTGCAATGGCAATTTTATGGACACTTATTCACCATGAATAGGCAAGCTTTCCACTAGTTCTTTGTCCACTCGAGATTAGTCAATGAAAAAGACTTTCCAGCCTACCAAAAATATCACTTCATCCTATCACATCCACATCCAGCTTATATGTAATCTCCTCACAACTCCTTCCCTAGTCAGTAATTTCACAAAATTCAAAGCATCAGAAAAAAAACTCATCTCATTTCCCACTAAATTAACATCAAATAGCCTTTCAATCAACTGCATATCTATCCAAATAATCAATTTTAAAACCACACATGCACTGAATGCATGAAAATTAATTTTCACAATCAAAAGGTTCTTGAAATTGTGGCAGAGACTAAATTTCACGCAGACAAGCAAATATCAATTGATTGATAAACCACAGGTATCATTACAGATATGCAGCAGTATGTGGATATTTTGGACTTTCAATTTAATTAATTTTGGCTGTGCTTTAGTGAAATTTGAGTTTGAATTGTTGGTAACTTACATTAAGGAGAGGAGTGTGTTGGTTGAGGGAGATAAAAAGAGAAATTAGGAAGCTGTGGATGACTATAGACGATTGATAAATGAGCAATTGAGAGAGTAAGACCATAAAGAGTAAAATCTAGAAGTGGATGTAATAATTAAGCAATCCATGAATTAAGCCTGACAATTTACTTTTAAAAATTTATTTATTTAAAACCTAATAAATTGCAACTGTCCATGCCGTCAAATCCACGCGTAAAATTATTCACATGTCTACATGCACAAAAACCCTTTTATCAATAAAACTTCTATCTCTTTTTTTTCATGCCACACACAAAAATGTTTAGCCACATAGTTAATTCAATAGGAACAATTGAGTGTTGGATAGAATAAACCGAAAAATGTGTTTTCTGGTGCCAAATATAAAAGCTGCATAACGAAAAATCGAGACAACCTAAATATGTGCAAGCCACAGACTAAAGCATGCAAAAAACAAAACAAATCGATTAATGTATGTGCGGAATGAGCACCCAAAAAACTTTTAGACACATTCGAAAAAAATAATGAACAAATATTTTGTGTACATGATCATTGGGAGAACATTTGAATTTAGGAATATACAAAAATATTCACATTATGTCTCTCGTGTATACAAAGATTTGTGGTTAATTTCTAATCCACAATGAAGATTTTTTTTTTTGTTGCTAGAAAGCTTTTTCACCATGAAATCGTAATCACAATTTCCACTTCTACTGAGCTTTCAATTCCCACGATTGTTGTTTTTCCTACAACTATAAGAATTTATATTGTACCTGGGAGCAGTCGGGTGGTCGAGACTGTTATGGGATATGTGCAAATTTTCAAATGTTAAGGTGATTTATGAGATGCTAGGGATGGATCAAATATTTTTTTGAGGTTAGAATTTTTTTGTGGCAATTTTGTTGGTTCATCAAAGTTTAATTGGGTTTGTTAAAGGTTAGTGCAGTTTAGGAGAATCCATAAACTCCTAAAAGTTGACAACCCTGTGTCCATTCATCCCACAACAACCGAATCCATCCTATTTGATTATAGAAAACTTTTTCCATTTATTGGAGAATTTATACCATTTTGCACTTGGCACAATTCACACAGTAAAAGCTGAATTTGATATCATAACAAAACTATGGACATTGTCTATTTATGAGTTTTTACCTATATACACACGAAAGTACACATGCACACACTCGAAATTTTCATAACCATAAATTTTCCTCTTATTTTGTATGGAAAAAGCTTAGAATTGCGAGTGTACACAGATGTATACACATAAATACCCATATCATGTGTGCTGGTCAATTATCTTTTATTCCCATTTCTATTGTTGTATTTTTCTGCACTTACACTTGCTTCCATTTTTCATATATATATTTTTAAGACTCGGAATTGGAGGACAAAATGAGTTGGATTTTTCACAAAATAAGCAGCGATTGAAGCGAATGTCCTAATGGAACAAGTCGAGTAATCGATCAGTACTTCGGCAACAAGCTAGTGTGACTCTAGCATGGTGCTGGATTTAATTCGAATGAATATTCCGGCTTGGCGCTAGATTTCAATTCGAATAACCGACTTGTGCTGTTCGGGAATGTTTGGGTCTTTATTAGATGATGGAAAGTGAGCCTAAACTCAGTTTTCCTTGTCTTATTTTCAAAACGGTTCATCCACAATAAATTAGTATCTTCTTCTTCTTCTTCTTTGATGACCTCACAGATCAATTGTGAACCATGGCTTGCCTCAGATGCCGCCTAAAACTGGCTTTATCGCTGGTCAGTAAATTGGTAACCATGTAGATTTAAAAAATACACTTCTATAAATTTTGAAGCTCAAAAGCTTTTCAGTCAAACCATCGTCAATTTCCCAAACATCCATAATAAAAGCTTCCAAGTAATTGTCCATTGAATTGATTGCTTTACAATCTAGTCAGTCGATTCAGCTTTTTACCAAAGAATTCTTTTGTTCTCATACCTCCATTTTATGTCTTTTGTCTATTGTGCTTAGATATTTTATTATGGGTTTGAATGTCCACTGCCGTTTGCACTTTCTGACAATTGAAAATATTTTTTGGGGATCGTTCACTTATGACGTCCAAAATTAACGGTCATTTTTTTAAAAAAAAAGACCTAGTAGCTAATGGAAAGATGCTGTTAATTGAGACAGCATTTGGCATAGGAAATGGCAAGCGATAGTTCCAGTTTTAAGCGGCATCTGAGCGACGTCATGGATCACAATTAGGGTTTCCAGAATACCTGTTTCCGTGTAATTTTGGGAATCGGAAACAGGAACTGGAATGAGAGTCGGGAACAGGATATTCCCGGGAATTTAAAGCATACATAAAAGTTCCAATATGGAACCAAAACAGCATGTTCTGACTTTAAAATGCACAATTATATTATTCTAGGCTAAAATAGTCATGTTCTGTAGCTAACAGAACTGAAATAATTGAGTCTAAATTTCCAGAATTTCTATTGTTCTTTTATTTCTGATCCCCTGCCCACCTTTGGACGTCATAAGTGAACGGCCCTTCAAGCTTTGTGTGAAAAATTGGTTTTGTTTGACATTGTTGAGAAAAATTGGATGAAATATAAGTTTGTGATAATTTCGTGGACGTTTAGAAGTCTAGAGGATTAATGAAGGTATGAATAAAGACCAAATTTGATAGAACCCAACAAATTCTGCTCCATTATAAAGTTCTTAATCAAAACCTTAATCTTATCTGAACAACATTCATTCCATCTTTATAATTAATTTCAATCTTCATACATTTCAATATTCTGTCATCTTTATCTTAATTCCTACGTATTATGCACATCCTTTGCATGTATAAAAGATCTAAAATTGAATGCTCTTCTCATAAGAAAGAAAACTCATTTATGAAACAAGATAGTTCATCTTCCTTTTCATTCACATCACCCTTCCATCAATAACTTATCATTCAATAGGAGAATTTTCTTTCATCCTCATCATGTTGCTCATGCTATTTTTATTTTTCTCAAGATATTTTAATTACTTTCTTATACATTATAGATAGAAAGATGAATGTGAGGAGTGTTTGCTTTGTATTCAAACCCTTGAGGTGCTTTTTGATGTACATTAGGAATATTTTCTATTAATATTTTAAAAAACATCTTGTCAACACATGTGAAAGGATAGGAGATTTTTAAAGATAAACTTATAATGGTACGGTTGATATTCATTCAATTTTGAGATGAGCTGATATCAGGAAAATAATTTATTAAAGAGATTTTATAAGATAATATCGGGAGGTGAGAAATATCTGTAGGAGCTGGCAGGTCAGAACTTTCTTGTTTTAGATCAAAATCTCCAAGATTTGGGAATCGAGCATTTTTTAATTTTTTTCAAAATAAAATTTTTAACGGTATTTTGAAATTCAAATTTTTAACGGTTTTTGAAAATTCAAATTTTTTAACGGTAATTTGAAATTCAAATTTTTTTACGATTTCTGAAAATTCAAATCTTTTGACGGTTTTTTGAAATTCAAACTTTTAACGGTTTTTGAAAATTCAAATTTTTTAACAGTTTTATGAAATTCAAAATTCAACGGCTTTTTAAAATTCAAACTTTGACTATAGCAAAGTTTGACTTCTGATCAAAAACTCGACTGTTGCCAACTACCAATCAGCAATTTAAAACTCAATCTCAATCCTCATTATCCTTACATTTTTATAAACACACCCAAAAAAAAGCAGAAAGGTCAGTGACGTAATATCAATATCCATCCATTTAGAGTGAATCTTAACCCTTCTAAAACATCCTTTTTCTGACTCCATTTACTATCACTATGCCAACAGATGCTTTTAAGTTTGCTTGTTAAAATTTTACATCTCCATTTACTATTCACCTTTTATCCTCTCTTTTACTTCGTCTTTTAATGAAAAAGTTTTCTTGTAAATTTCTCCCCAATGCGTAATTAAAATGAAAAAGCAGCATAGCTTAACTGAGCATGCAATATAATACATTTTCCTTTTTGGTGTTATTTGCAATTATTATAGAATAACTTTATACGTGTGTATGTGCTGGTCATGTTTATGTGCTTTTATTTCTTAAGGATAAATTTATTCATGGAATTTCCATTATGATCTTGATGAGCACGTGTGTTGTTTACTCTTTTAACTGCTTTTAACTATATTTTTGAGGTTGTGATTTGAAAAGACTTTAGCAATGAGGTTATAAAGTTTGATTTGATAATTACCTAAAACATAGGTAAGAATAGTAACTTTTGTTGATGCTTTTTCAGAGTGGCAAATATTAACGGATTTGAAATATTTAAATTTAACGGTTTTCAAACATTCAAATTTAGTATTCTCCCAATTAACTCTCAAATCAAAGTTTAAAAGATCATTTACAAAACAAAAATCATAATTAGGAGATTATTATTCCAAAATAGCCACCAAAACTACCCTTATTAAAACTTGGCTACATCCATTAAGTTTTTATATCTTCTACAATTTTTAAAAAGCAAATATCTACATCTATTCAGCTAATCCCATCTAATTTTACATTACACGAGCTTGACATAAAATCCATCTGTAAGCATCTCATGCCACAAAATCAGAGAAAAATTTGTTTTCTTGCGATTAAAATTCATGCAAATGCCATCAACGTACAGCTTTTCATTTCCATCTAGTGTGGAGTAAAAACGAGACGTCGCCACAAAATTGCTGCTCTACTAACTTTTCGAATTTTTGTGGGATGTTTTGTGTGTGTTGGATTGATGTGACTGAAGCTAACAATGCTTAATGGATGTGTTTGGTAAAGGATGAGAATGGAAAACAATATTGTGTGCTAAATTTTTTTAAGTTTTGGATCGGTGAATCACTTTTGAAGTTGAGGGATTTTGAATAATCATTCTAGTGTGCCTCTTAAAAGCTTTCATTTCTTAATACATTAAAATCTTTTCAAAATTTCATTCCTCTATTCAATTTTCTCACCCCTTGCAGTTTTAATACCTCTTTCAACTTTTATACTCCCTAAAGACTTTAATATTCCTTTGACTTATCACACTTATTTTAACTTTGATATTCTTTTTCAATTTTCACACCTCTTTCAACTTTCATTCCCCGTTCAACTTTCATACCCCTTTTTGTTTTTAATACCTTTTTCAACTTTTATACCCCTTTCGACTTCCATACCCCTTTAAACTTTCACACCCCTTTAAACTTTCACATTCTTTTAAACTTTCATATTCCTTTCCACTTTCATCCCCCTTTAAACTTTCACACCCCTTTAAACTTTCACACCCCTTTAAACTTTCACACCCCTTTAAACCTTCATATTCCTTTCAACTTTCATAACCCTTTAAACTTTCACACCCCTTTAAACTTTCATATTCCTTTCAACTTTCATACCCCTTTAAACTTTCATACCCCTCAAAGCTGACACAATTTTAAAGTTTAAAACCTTAGTCTTTTCTATCACAATCCACAACCCCTATGCAAATTTATGCGAAAAACTTTTTGTTAAGCATGGATGTGATAATAAGAAAATTTCTTTAGTAAACATAAGAGGTTCTTATACCAGCGTCAACAGTTCCTGAGCACTGCAACGAGACACAAAAAAATTGTATTTTCAAAAAACTCAAACAAGTTTTTATCATTTTCGGTGCGATTGAGAGGAAATTATGCGAAAATCATGTGACTTAATAATAGTTTTTGTCATTGTAAGAAGATTAAATAAATGGAAAATATAGCAGAAGAGATGTGGAAATGTTCGTTGAATATGAATGAAGAGAATACTTTTTGGGTAGTTTCGGGTGGAACGAGAATGCTGTCAATGCACTAAGATGTTACTTTATGTAATGGCAAGACACTTGGAGCAGAATTGACGAGTTTTCATAAAACTAAAGGGGTTAATTTTTGATATAGTGTCATTTTTAAGGATATTGAGGATGAATGGATCTTTCAGCTGCGATGATCAATTTTTAAATTTTTGCTATGCAGGATTGTACTTAAAATGATATGTAGAGAACATCCAGGATCATCGGAAATCTGGTTTGATGGAAATTAAGCTCAACACTAGGGTTAAAATCAAAATTTTTGCTGTTATCCTCAACATGACGTTCTGAATGTACCAAAATATACTTCTGATGAACCAAACTATATATCAACATAAAAACGAACCATTCTCAACTTTCAAAGATAATTTGAGATTAAATGAGAACGTCTATAACATTAAAATTGCAAGACTGAATGCTTTCATTATTTTATGCGGTGTTATTTTTAACGAGTTACGTTAATTTTGCATTTAGAAGCATAAAACGTGTCTTCATGACTGGTGATGTTTTTAATTATTAAACTCGGTTTGTTTTCAAATTATGCATTGTCAAAATGAGTCTTTTGGGAAACTTGACGTTCGCAATGATCGATGACAGATTGATAGATCCTGGTTAGATTCTTGTTATCAATTATTTTAGTTCAATTACTTCTAGGATGTACTAAACTCAATTTATTATGTTTTTTTTTTGATTTCTTTGATTTATTTGTATATAATTTTACAATTGAGATACAAAATATAAATTCTTATGACTAGCTATATCACATTACATTTTATTAATTTCACAATAAGATTCGTAAAAATGCTCCTTTATTCTAGTTTTAAATATATTTTATGAGAATTTATTCTTAACCAATGGAGGTAGAGAATTAAATAAATTAAATGCTCTAACGTAAAAATCCTGATTGCTTAAGTGCATTTGATAGTTGGGAGTTACAAAATTTTCTCGGGTACGCGTTGATGATGTCGATCAGGATCGCAGGGCCATTAGCTCGTCGCAACGTGGAGTAACACATCGCTTGGTCGGAACCTTCTCGCATTATTATTATGTTGATGATTTAAAATATTTCCAAAACATTTGCAGAACTTTTATTGAAATTGCTTAAAATTAATTAAAAAAAAACTTTATTAATTTTTAATATTTTTTTTTCTTTTTCTTTTAGGTAAGTCCCTGAAAACTTCATCATCTTTTAAATATATTCTGCAGAATTGGTATGTTGTTCAAAACGATTAATTAAACAAGCCATGGTTCATTAGAATATTTACAAGTTTTGCATATTTGACACTCATGTCACTTGTCGATCAAGTTTCTATAAATTTTAGAAGTTTTTTAGGGAACAAAGATAACATTTTTGACATTTTTAAACCAAGAATCAGAGGACTTTCCAAATTCACCCAAAAGTAGGCTGATCATCTGCTTGGTTTTTCAGAGGACAGTCCTTCATTTATTTTCATTTTCAAAATTTGTTTTGTTCTAATTTTTCCACAAAACGAATAAAATTGGTAGACACGTAGGATGTCCTCTATTTATTTAAAAAAAATATCTGGTCAACCAACACTCTTGTAATGCCTTCAAAGCTCTGACTGGATATTAAAATCATGATGGATATTCATTTTTATGATATTCAGTACTTTATAAAAATTTTATTCATATCTTCCCCAAAAATTCACGCCAAAAAGTTAATTTAAAATTCATTAAATTTAATTTCCTGTTCTTTCAAAGAATCTCAAACAATTTATTTTCTTCGATTAAATCATGTACAAATCCAAAAGCATCAACATCATTATTGACATCATGAACAGAAGCTTTTTGATTTTCCGATTTTTCCACTCTTGCCATTCATTTATCTTCTTTCATTCTTCCTTTTTTTTAAAACATTTCCATACGATTCTCTCTCTGGTTTATATGGCTGACTGCGCACAGCATGCGATGATTATGTTAGATTCCGTCATAGTGATGAATTACCTTCCACATACTTGCACATGTGATACGATGATGTTCATATTGAATATTTGAATTTCAACACATTTGTGAATGTCAGTCAATGTGCAAAAAAATAAAGGAAAAATATGCGGGTAGGGAAAATTGAAAAGACTACAAAACCTTTACAAACACATATATACAATAAAAAATATAAATATTAAAATGAAAAATAAAGAATCAAAAGGCGGAAATTGGAAAAAAAATGTCGGAAGTTAGAAAAGCTTCACAATTTTGTGCACACTTATCAGCATCATTCACAATTCCTGCAACAAACTCACTTTTTTTTTATTTTCATATCTTCATTTTCCATTTGAATTGACAGCTTCATTTCCTGTCGCTGTGCTTCGTAACTGACTGTTACTTTTTATTTTTATGTTTCGGATTTTTTTTAATCGATAAAAAAAAGGAATGAAAAAATTATTTTTTATTTTGTCATTAAATGATTGAAATTTTGCTAAAAACATTTGATACTTTTGTGTTTTATTTGATGTTTTTCCGGTTGATTTTGATTGGTTTTTGAAGTTTGATAGACTTTTCTATACGAATTTGAGAGAATCTCAGCCGACTTAGGCCATAAAGTACTAAAGTTTATTATTAAGTGTTCTTCTGGTTCTTAAACTCTTAATCAATCTTAATAAACTCCTTAAAATCAATAATCTATAATATAAACACCTAATTCCCTCCCTGACTCTAGAACGGAAGCCGTGTGAAGCCATTTGTGAAGTCGTGTGAAGCCAATAATTTGGGGAGTGTTGACAAGGTGAGGGTTTGGTGCCAGGTGAAGGAAAAGGGGGTTGGGGGGTAAAGTGGGTCCGAGTTTGAGGGGGTATGTGAAGCCATGTGAAGTTTTGTGGGAGGATTGACCTTAACAATTTTATAATTATTTGCGTCTTTCAGTTTTTTATAAAAAAATAATCAAATTTTAACCTTAATAACGGGCGCCCCCAAGTAAGCTAGTATTAGGATTATCATTTTTGATGATTATGATCAGCACAAAAATTTATTTTGCTATTATCAGAGCAATGATCCAACTTTCATGGTTATCATGAGTGATCACTTCATTTTCTCCATCAGTTTTCATAATTTAATAGCAAATTGTCAATATTAATAGGAATTGTAGGATTTGAACGTTCGAATTGTCATAATTCTCTCTTTTAATCATTTCCAACTGATAATTTTGAGTAGCTTAAAACTGATTATAAATTCTTCAAAGTTATGCTAGTAAATACATCAGCCAATTACAGATCCGCATGCTACTGTACTCACAATACATGTCCACATTTATGGCCTACTTTAAGATTATCATAAAATAAAAACATCAAGTTCAGATTGAGAGATTTCACGAGAAAAGAAAAGCAGAAAACTGTCAACTTGAGCCTCGATTTTCATTCCTCATTTGATATCTCATTTGTGAATGAATGAATGGATGAATGGATGAGAAATGTATAAAAAACTTTAAGATTTTTGTCGATCTCCATCTCCACATCGTTCTTATGATGTGACTCTAATAAAGTGTCAATATCTATGTCATTTCATGTCACTTCTTGTCACAATTTTTTTTCTCCTCTCCCTCTCGTCTTTTGCCTTCTTTTTTTTACTGACTGACTGCTGCTGCTGCTTATTGCTGTTGTTGTCATCTCAGTCTTGATTCATTTGAAATAAAATGAAGTTGACATTGTCGTACTGTCGTCATTAATAATCCTCATAACAAAACTGTTTTCTTATTTCATTCCTTTTATTATTAGTTATTTCTTGGATACTATCTGATGGATTACTAATCTTAAGCTGCTAGTTTTTTTATAGTACTTTTGACTTTTTAGTATTTTATAGATCTTGTTCAAATGTGGAATGCTGTATGAATGTGATTTAAAGTTTTGTTTTGGGAATTGTGTTGAAATTTCAGATTCATTGCCATGCATTAGTGGTTTATTAGGGTTCTAGACTGTGTAGTTTTACAGGTTCATATGAAAAGATGCCTAGCTGTGAGATAGTGCTTGATTTTAGCTACAGTTTGACAAATTTAAATCAATATGTAATCTTCTAGGTAGAGCTCTACCATTTCCTCAAAACATTATATCATTAGTCGACCCTATGTATATCGATTTACTAGACACATTGTCTGATTTTAAGTTTTTTTTAAACCTATGGAGTTTTGGTTAACAGTAGAGCTCGAAGTCGACTAGAGTTGAATCAGGTTTTTTCGAATTAACTCAACTTTTCTAGAGTCTTTCATGACATTCGATAGAAAACTATAATTATTCATCGCTTAGATTTTTTAGCCTAAACCTTATTAAATAACGAATTTTATCAATACTTTTTAACAATTTTTAAAATTTTGAGTCTTAAAAAATATTTCAACAAAAAAAAAATAATAAAGAAATAACTTCAGCAAAAAGGCAAAGGCTGGAAGATGGAAAATATCCACATAAACAAAGATTAAAAAATACTTTTTTTACTCTCGTTATCGACTTTATATTCACAATATTATAAAATAAAAGAGAGATTTTTACACAAACGGTCAAACGAGTGTGAGTAAGGAGTGAAGCTGAATTGTGAATTTTAGCGCATTTATTGATAAAATTGAAAATAATTTGGGTAGCAATTGTGAATATTTAGAAGGTTACCATCGTCATAGCTATAAACTAATGTAGTGCCCTTAACACAAGACTATATGATTTGCAATAGATTTTTCCTAATTTAAAAATGTTATAAAAATCAAGGACTCTTCAGAATTATAAATTGCATCGGAAGTGAGCATCAAGTATCTTTCTAATCCTGAAAAGCCATCAAGACAGAGGCCACAGCTATGAATAATCCCAGACTGACAAAAGATGCACAGTCAGAACCATCTCGATCAAAATATGAATCACAAAATATGCGAGACTTACAAAAATTTGCATAAAATTCTTATTTTTTGTCCTCTCTCTTCTTACCTTCTTTCCATTCCGATTCCGATTGTTATTGTTGTTATACACCATGAGTTGACCATCGTCTAGCAATTGTGCTTCATTTTGCATTCATGGCGATTGGCGACAGTTAATTTAAATTTTATATTTTATTTACATGGATTTTCGATCATCATTAGAGAGACAACAACGGCAGCAACGCGATTCTGTGAATAGAAAAAGGAATGAAAGAAGTGGAAAAATTGTAAATTCAGTGTTAAGTGAGGTGATAGGTTGATTCATCCTATTGTCGATGATGGCTATTTAAATTGTCTGAGATTGTTGTTTCTTCTGAATTCTGAAAGTCAGGCTAGGCTTACCAAGCAGATAAAGACAATTGAAGGTTTTTTTTTTAAAAAATAGATAAAATATTGAAAGAAGCCCACGACTAGTTAAATTAATGAGAATTTATGACATTCTCTTGGTATTAATAATCAGCTTTCTTAAATAATAATGATAGTTTTGCAGATGTGAATAGCAAATTTCCGTAAATAGACAAATATGGGCAAAAACCATAAAGATATTAACGAAATTATTGCGAGGATTATAGAAAAATGCCACGAAAATTGGGAAGTGGGTTAAGATAGTTATAAACGAAAGATAAATGACTGCTTACGAAACAATCTGGGTTCTTTGTTTCGTGTAGATTGTGTCCGTTCTGTACCAAGAGTGCGGAGCTAATATGAATGCTCAAAAATAAACAAAAATGATTAAAATTTATCAAAATCTTATTTATCAGTTCCGCATTCTTGTTCTGTAAATCATAGTCACCACGAATCAAAAAAAAGTAGAGATGCTCTGATAATGCTATGACGATTATTACTAGCCTAATTAGAAGGCTCCTTGGGAATGTTAGACCATAAAAAGCAAGAAAAGGGCCAAGCCTTTTGAGCTAGTAAACCTAGCAAAGGAGACACTTTATGTGCCGAAGACCTCAAAACTAAACCCAAAACATGAACCGAGCTTCGTATCTAGAATGGTGAAATGAAAAAAGAGCTTTTAAAACTTGACTTGGCCTAGGATTGAACTCATAGCATTTGACAAGTAAGGCGAACGCTCTACTACTTAGGCCTCTGATTCAATTTCATCGCTATGTTAGACCATACACAAACCAATAGAACAAGAGTCAAAGTAAAACTTAATCTCAAAATGCGCTTTAAAATGTCATAGTCCAAATAGTTACTTGCAGCTAAGCCTGAAGTCGTCAGTTCTATTTTCAAGTATGCATATCAATTCGTCATCATCATTTTCAGCTCATACCCACATTATTATAATCCGCAATGAATATATATAAAATAATATTAAAACGTTGAGTTGCGTTGCGTGTATTCAGCCATTTATTCCTATTTTGTTAAAACACAAGAAATTATTATTACTGAATACACACAATTTTTTTGTTTGTTTCGTTGCTGTTAACTAGCCATGAGACATCGTGCATACAAAACGGTTTTTAGCGTATTTTCCTAAGGAACAATACGCTTTTATCTTCACTTTGGCTGGCTGGCTGGCTGGCTGGCTGGTACCGTGAGATCTCAGCAATGAAAGCATATAGAGCCTTCGGATTTTTTGCATTCAATCCTTGCCATATTGTAGGCAAACCGAATCCGCTTTATGTTTCATAACTTCTTACCAAAACTTAATTAAATTAACTTTTATATGTTTTTTGCAACGACTTAGCCGACTTTTGCATAACATACGAGTTTGATAAAACAATTTCAAATTTCAAAATAGCCGTTAAAATTTTGAACGTTGCTTCATGTAACGTAACTGGATTTTAGTTTTTGAGTTTCTGGATCTTCGTTTTTGGGATTGGATATGACTTTAGAGTTACTGTATCTTTGTTATTGGTGTTGGATATGACATTAGAGTTACTGGATCTTTGTTTTTGGTGTTAGACATTACATTGAAGTTACGGGATCTTTGTTGATGGTGTTGGATATGAGTTTTGAGTTACTGGATCTTAGTTATAGGTGTTGGATATGACATTAGAGTTACTGGATCTTTGTTGATGGTGTTGAATATGAGTTTAGAGTTACTGGATCTTAGTTTTTGGGATTGGAAATGAGTTTTGAGTTACTGGATCTTAGTTTTTGGGATTGGATATGACTCTAGAGTTACTGTATCTTTGTTATTGGTGTTGGATATGACATTAGAGTTACTGGATCTTTGTTTTTGGTGTTAGACATGACATTGAAGTTATGGGATCTTTGTTGATGGTGTTGGATATGAGTTTTGAGTTACTGGATCCTAGTTTTTGGTGTTGGATATGACATTAGAGTAACTGGATCTTTGTTAATGGTGTTGGATATGAGTTTTAAGTTACTGGATCTTAGTTTTTGGGATTGGAAATGAGTTTTGAGTTACTGGATCTTAGTTTTTGGGATTGGATATGACTCTAGAGTTACTGTATCTTTGTTATTGGTGTTGGATATGACATTAGAGTTACTGGATCTTTGTTTTTGGTGTTAGACATGACATTGAAGTTACGGGATCTTTGTTGATGGTGTTGGATATGAGTTTTGAGTTACTGGATCTTAGTTATAGGTGTTGGATATGACATTAGAGTTACTGGATCTTTGTTGATGGTGTTGAATATGAGTTTAGAGTTACTGGATCTTAGTTTTTGGGATTGGAAATGAGTTTTGAGTTACTGGATCTTAGTTTTTGGTGTTAGACATGACATTGAAGTTATGGGATCTTTGTTGATGGTGTTGGATATGAGTTTTGAGTTACTGGATCCTAGTTTTTGGTGTTGGATATGACATTAGAGTTACTAGTTCTTTATTTTTAATGATGGATGTGAATGTAAAGCTACTGGATCTTTGTTTTAGGGGTTGACTATGACTGTAGAGCTACTGAATTTATGTTTTTGATACGGGACATGTTTTAAATGCTACCAGATCTTTAAAATAAAAATCTGGAACGAACTATTAAAGATCTGGTACGAAAAATTAAGGCCCTCAAACGATTTTGAGTTACAACTAAGTTTACTGATCAGTAAGAGGAAAATACGCTGAAGTCGCCCAGATCCAAAGTACTGGCGATCTTTTTACTAGTTTGTATTCAAGATGGAAAGGAAAAAAAAATCTGAATTGTAGAAATTGGAATAAAAGAAAGATGAATGATAATCCACTCATGAGTCCCACACCTTCGGATTAAATTTTTTTTCTTTCCTTTTCGTTTTGTTCGTCGTTTGAATTTATTTTATTATATACGGCAAATTGTAAAATTTTTTTATAAATAAAAATGATTTTGGTGTCTTTAACCGGATTACAATTGTTCTTTCAAGGAATTTTGTTTCTTATGTGTTGACGGTATTGATCTTTAAGACTGTATTTATATCAAAATATTAACTTTTAAAGCTTTCATATTTTTTTGCATATTTGAATCACATGTTAAGGATATATTTTAACTCGAACTAAGGGTATATTTGTAAATTCTGTTTTAATCAAAGTTAATCAAATTTCCAATCGACGTGAAGATTCCAAGTAAATATGAATGACATTCTAAAACACATGTTCAAGCTTGTTTTACTTCTAACGAATGCTTCAATTTTATTCTCTCAGTTCCTATTCTTACAGCTATATAATTCAAAAAAAAACACACTAGATAAAATTAAAACTTATAAAAAATCAAATTTGTCAAAAGAAGTTAAGAAATAAACCACAAAAAAATTAAATAAATATTTTATGACTTAATTGGTCTCAAAAAAATTGGCGAAAATCGTCTATAAATTAAACTATATTCACATTATAAAGCCAAACAGGTCTCTGCGACAACGTTTAAAAATAATTAATTACTATTTACAACCGTAATTAAATGATTCACAATCATCGTAATCATAATTGTAATTCCAATGGCATCGAATTCATAAAAAAATACTTTTTTTCCATAAATCTTCACCTTAAAGGTGTCACACAGCCATTAAAAAAGTCTCTCTTATCTCATTTCATTCCCATTATTTAAATTAATATTCCAACTTTTTTTTTATTGTTTGAGTGACTTATCAGCAAAATACGAACGTGAAAGACAATAAAATATCAGACAAAAACAGAAGAAGTAAAAAAAGGCATAAAAAAGTTTCCAAATTAACAAATCATAAGTCACTAAATGACTTCTTCTTCAACATTATCATCTTCGCTGTGTTTATTGTCATCGCACATTTTTATGATATCATTCTCATTCATGGCAACAGCTAAATAATAATAATTTAGCACAACTTTGCATAATTAATGATATTTTTTTTACTTTTTTGCTGTTTACGATTCGTTAATTTGATTTAAATTATTTTTGGGGTTTAGTAAAATGAACTTTTTTGGGGTTTCGGGTCAATAATTCAATATATTTGATGAGAAATTGGATATAAATGAAAAGAGGCTGTTGATAGAGACAGTATTGCATTTGGCACAGGAAATTGGCAAGCAGTAGCAAGTGATAGTTCCAGTTTTAAGCGGCATCTGAGTGACGCCATGAGTCATAATTAGGGTTTCCACAATTCCCGTTCAATTCTAATTTCGGGAATCGGGAACGGGAACGGGAATGAGGGTCAGGAAAGGGAATATTCCCGGGAATTTAAAGCAAACAAAAAAGTTCAAAAATGGAACCAAAACTGAATGTTACGACTTTAAAATGCACAATTATATCATTCTAGGCTATAACAATCATGTTCTGTAGCTAAAAGAACTGAAATAATTAAATTCAAAAGGAAAAAAAATCTGTTGTTTTTTAAACTTCCTGACTGTCTGTCCATACGTTTGTACATCAGTCAAACTGTCTTTTTGTTTTGGGTATCCAAGTGAATCTATAATAAACTGGGTCCTATAAATTAATATATTTATCAATTTGACTCATACCTTAAAATCTAATTTGTCGACTTTAACAACGTCGTCTTCGAGCTCTGTCTGTCCCTGTCACATAATCATTCAGTTTACCAGTGTCTTTAGTATTCAATCCTTTATTAAACCTCAATTTTTCTCTCGATACTCTTTTAATAACATTTAAATCACAAATAAATTCCATCAGCAAAAACAAAAAAAAAACATTTTAATCTTTCCAATAGAAAATAAATAATCCATTCAACCAGTTGTACAACAGTCATGGAACATGGAAAGAATTTGATCAGCATTATTATATGCAGAGTTGAATGAGAAGCTTCATCAAATATTCAAATCAGCTATAATCACATTTTCATGTTGCGATGATTTTTCAAATTTTGTCAGCTCTTTGGTGCAATGTCTCATAGACTTGAAATAATTCATAAATTATGTCCAGCTTTTGAGTTTGATGATGAAAATTCTTTTTTTTTGTGTATGATTTTAAATATTTTTGATTTGTTGTAGCTACAAAAATTGCTTTTAACAAAAAATCATCTTCCTTTCTCACAGACAAGCGTAAAACTAATCCTCACAATTGGCCATAACTAACGATTTGTTGTTTGCTTCAAAGTGTTAATAATATCAATAATAGACAATTCATGTGAGAGGTGTTAAAGACTTAAAGGATGATTTCATTAAGAATTCAAAAGAGTGAATAAAAAAAAATTTTTATATATTTTTGTGGCGGCTTTTTTCCTCTCTATAAATGCGGTATTATGGAACTTCAATTCTCTTTAGCGTGTGATTTATTATTCAAATCACATGAGAGAGATTCTTTATTTATTTCTTTGCGTCTATCTTGAAAAAAAAATGGATTTTTTAGCGCATTTTTGAAACTTGTTTTCAAAAAGGTAGCTTAATAACGCACTATGTTCGGCTGGTCGGCTGGTCGGCCGCTAAGAAAAACTTTTAATCTAGACATCGTAGAGAGTTCTAGTTTTTTGCATTAGTTCCGTTATATCGAGTTATTGGCCTGCCGGACATTTAAAAATCTTAAAACAGTGTATTTATGCTATAATTAATGAATTTTCTAAAAAAATTAGAATTCTACACTTCGAACTTCTACACTATCCGAACATTTGATGGGAACTTCTACACTGTCAGACTAATAATTTGAATTTCAAAAAACCGTTAAATTACCAAGCCTTTTTATATGAAATTTTTTTTTGCAACAGACTGTTATTTATACTATAATTAATGCTTTTACTGCAATTTTTGGCAAGGTACTTTCAAATGCATACGACCGTTATAAAATTTGAACTTCAGAAAACCGTTAAATGATAAACAATTTATATAGGAGAATGAAAGATATTAAATTGATAAATATACTTTAATTAATGATTTTTTGTATATCTTTTAGCGGGAGCTTTCAAAAACTTTCTGACCGTTACAAAATTTGAATCTCAAAAAATCGTTAAATGATAAACAATTTATATAGGAGAATGAAAGATATTAAATTGTTAAATTTACTATAATTAATGATTTTTTGTGTATCTTTTGGCGGGAACAAGGCGGGAAGCTTTCAGAAACTTACTGACCGTTAGAAAATTTGAATCTCAAATAATAACTAATGTTTTCGTAGTGCAACTTTAAGCGGGAAAAATTTCAAATTATTTATTAACCGTTAAAAAATTTGAATTCCAAAAAACGTTTAATGATAAATCATTACAAATTATTAATTATACTATAGTTAATGTTTTTGAAGTGCAACTTTTAGCGGGAAAATTTCAAATTATTTATTTACCGTTAAATAATAAAGCCTTTCTATATAAGCATTCATTATAAATATTTGCCAATTGATGATCTTCTAATAATCTGTAAATGAACGCAAAATAAATAGGTAATCAAATACTGATCGCTAACACAAAAATGCGCTTAAGTCCCTCGATCAATAACACGAGGACTTCTGTAATTTTTTGTTATTTTTATCGCACCGAATGGAATTTAATGACAAAGAAGGAAAACCGACTAAATCGAGACAATATTGTTCATGAATGGTTTTAGAATTAAATGAAAAATTAAAGGAAATGTCAAGAGGAAGGGATTAGATCTTTTGTTTAGTGATATTTTAATTTGTTCAATTTACAATTTGTTTTGTAGACATTTTTAAAATTTAAATTACAATTTTTACTTTAGAAATTATTATTAAGAATAAAATTAAAAAAATAATAAAATAAATGCCAAAACTTCCCAAATAAAAAAACCTGAAAAATTGACATTTATTTTCTTGTCATAATACTGCACGTTGTTACTGCTAATCGACTTTTTAAGCCGTACAAGATTCTGTTCGTAAATCACATGATAAATGTTCAATCGTGTAACCTCAAATTGCTTTTCGCCATAAAAGCATATCCCACATGTCTGAAGCAAACCACAACAAGAAATAAAATATATAAAGAAATTCATAATTAACGTGAATATAAAAAAAAAGAGAAAAGAATTCTTTCTAATAAGCCACAAGAGCAGCAGAACATTGGAATAAGACAAGAATAATTCATTTCCCAATTGACTTTAAAATTCTCTATTCGACTTATGTGCCGGCAACTCTATTTCATTAATTGAGAAACACAAAACATAGTCGAGGATAAAGAATTTTTAAACAGCGAATCTCTCAGTATCAGGAGTGTAGCCAGGGGGAGAGGGGGGTCCATAGGTGCCCGGGCACCCCTCCTTGAGATTGAAATTTAATACAAATTTTTTTAAAAAACTTTTTTAAACTTTAAATCGCATTTAACTAGCAAACGGTAATTGGTTTTTAATCAAAAACCGTAAAATTAGCTTTTGATAATTGAATAGAGAAGTTTTATTGATTTTTGACCACAAAATTTTTTTGGGCACCCCCCATTAAAAAATCCTGGCTACCGTCATTGCTTAATATTGTTGACTTTTTAAAAATAAGAATAAAAGGCTTCTAGAGGATTACATCGATGAATTGAGCTATAGATAGGGTGACCATCTGCGTAGTTTTACAACGGACAGTTCTGTATTTCAAAACCCTGTCCTGTTTAAATTTTTAAATTTTGTTCCTCGTCCTGTATTTTTTTCATGAAAATTTCCTTTAATTTTCGAATTTTACTCTATGTCCTGTTTTTTTCGAAAAACTTTACCAAATGTCCTGTATTTTCATGAAAACTAGATGGTAACCCTAGCTATAGACACATTATTTTAAACTTATGCTGGAAAACCACGAAAAAAATGTTGAGGGTACAAAACTGCTTAGAGAACATTTGTAGACCACAAAAAAAAATTTAAGACAAGGAAATTACAAAAATGACACGAATTTCATTAAAATAAAAATTCATATCAAAAGATAAGTTGATAATCTAAACATTCATTTTTAGTAGAACACATTTCTAAAAGTAGTTTTTTAAAGCAGAGTTGTTCTGCAGGTTTCAACAATCAAAAAGAAAACCGAATGGAAGAAATTTTTTATGAGTGAAAATTCAATTGATTTCGTTTTGTTTTATAGTTAATTTTTATGTTACTGGATCTTTTTATTTTCTGGATGTTCACATTTTCTAGTCTGGATGTTCATAAGATCTAATATGAGAAAATAAAGTTGATCAAGCAGTAACTTGATTACTTTACAATTTGAAAAGTTAATTTAATTCCTAAAGAAAATTTTTAAATATTATGACCAAGGATACGAAACTGATCAAAATGATCAAAAATAATCAAAAATGGTCAAAATTGAATTTATCAGTTCCGTGCCGTTAGACAGACTGACGATCGACCAAACTAGTCCAGTAAAACAATTTAAGAATGTAATTAATAATGAATGAAACAGCCTTAAACAGTATTTAGAGATTAATCAGTTCTCACAATTAAATCTATTTTAGTTGAATGAAAAATAAATTGTCACTTTCATTTTAATTGTATTTTTCAATAAATGAAGTCGATAAATTTGTATTGCCTTATAAATTTATTTTTATTTTTTACAAAACTTACAAATACACAAAATATTTCAATTATTAACACTTCAATTTGTGAAATAATTAAACAGATTTATTCAAAATATTCAAAAAATATTGAAATTATAGATTTTGGCGGATCTCATCAACAATTAGTGACAGAAATTGCTCAGAATTTAAATAATTCGATTGCTGTGACTTTACAAAAGGCAAAAGTGCCACAAAATTGGGCAAAAAATGTAACAACACAAACAATTTTGCTGTTTAAAAGTTTTTCGGATCTAAACAGTTATAATGGAAAGGATTTAATAGATATCAAGTACATAAATCCGATTAGAATTCTGGTTTACTGTCAAGATGCATCAGAATGGGAAATTTCTCAGTTACAAACTGATTTGTTGATTCCTCATTATTATTACTTTATAATAATGAATAAAAGGCACAATACTGTGAAACTTTTTACTTTTGAAAATCGTGATGACTTATTTTTTTGTCACGAATCTCAGCGACTTATACAAATTAATGAATTTTCATTGCTATTACAAAAATGGATAAATGATCCAGTATTTCCAAAGAAGTACAATAACTTTCATGGATGTATTATGAAGATTGGAATTTTTTTTGCACAAACAATCTTTTTGAGATTTTTTATCAATTATAAAAATGATCATGATTATTACTTATATGCCGATGGTCCACTTGTGTTGATTCTCAAAGATCTAGAACAGCAATTAAACTTTTTTATTGGCCTTCAAATATGCCAAACGATAGGCTGTGAGGATTCATTACTAAATCAGACTTTATACAATGCCTTACATAGTGAAAGACTAATTGGATTTGCGTTTGACACCACAATGAAAAATCACAATGTTAAATTTGTTATGTTAAATATTCAATGCATGTGAGTATCATTTTAGGTTTTATTCGGGTGCCTTCACACTAGTATTTTTAAGATTCAAGAGCATTCACATTAGAATTTTATAGTAAATGCACCTTCACAATAGATTTATTGGGTTAAGGTGCCTTTACATTATAATTTTAAAAAAATGCAATAATACCAAAATTTTGAGAATCTGGTGCCTTCACACTAGAATTTTTTTTTGGTTCAAGAGCATTCAGACTAGAATTTTAAAGTAAATGTAACTTTACAATAGATTTTTTAGGTTAAGGTGCCTTTACATTATAATTTTGAAGTTTCATGATCAAAAAATTCTTGTTTTAGACCAAAACTGTTTGTTCCGCCAGGTGATTTATACACGTCATTTGAAAAAATTTTGTTACCATTTGACATGAAAATATGGACAAGTTTCGGCATTACATTTTTAGCTGCTATCATATCAGTCATTACAATAAATAAAATCGCTGTTAGAAACTTGTTTTACAAGCAATCCGTTCAGATACCAATCATAAACATTTTTCGAGTATTTTTCGGGTTTGCTCAAACTAAAATGCCAAATAGAATGTTTGGACGAATGATTTTGATATCATTCATATTTTGGTGCTTAGTAATGAGAACAGCTTATCAGGCAAAGCTATTTGAATTTACAACATCTGCGATTCGTAAGCCTCAAATGAAAACGTTGGCTCAGATGAAGGCAAATAATTTTACACTTTACCTGCAAGGTGGAGCATCAAAAGCAGCTCTTGATTACATATCTGAAGACATTGGGTGAGCAGGACATTAATGACCGATAATATGATTCTAACATTTATATTTTTAGTCTGAATATACAAATTGTTCGATTCTTGAATTATTCGAGTCTTTATATGAACAACCTTTCTGACCCATCATTTGGTGGAACTGTCCTTTCGAGCGATATCGAGCATGACATAAGTATGCATTACTTAGAAACAAAGATGGCAAAGAGATTTGTATCAGCTCCGATTATGAATTCATACTTTACAATCGGATTCTTGTATCCCAATATATGGGACGAGAGACTTGAAGAGATTATTGAAGGACTCATCACAGGTGGAATCATTAACTGGCATTTGGAAAAATATACAAAATCAAAATGGAATGCAAAGACACGTGAATTTTCGCAAAAAGTTGTTCTCAATTTAAGTCATCTCGGATTTGGCTTTCAAATTTGCTTTTATGTGCTTTATGTTGCATTTTTAGTATTTTGGATTGAAATAATAATTAAATATTTTAAAAAGAGATCCTTACAATCAAAGAGAATTAATATGAATAAGAGAATTGCTCGGAATGCTCGAAGATTACCAGTATGGAGAGAACCTAGTAAACTTATTTTAAGCCAATATGACACTTTTTGTTTGGAAAATGTATTTGGAGAAAAAGTTGATTTTGTATTGGAATATTTACAAGAATTTGAACAATTGGTCAGAAAAATCCATAAAAATTGATATTGGGTTGCGCGCGTTCAGAAATTAAAAATTTGAAATTTAACAAGAAAATACGGTACCTTTAATTTTCTGAACACAGAAAAAGCTCAGTACGCCATACCTAGATTTGAAGGTTATAATCTGTGGGAGCCCTAGTTTAGGGCCGACTTTGTTGGTTGTACCGACTCCATTATATCTGTATAAATTTAATATTGGTATTAACTACCAGTATATCATTATTTTGTCAATTTGGAAATCACTGCCGCTCTAAAATTGAGCGTGTGATATACAATAAGCTTATAAAATATGAATGAAACAGTCTTGAAGATAAATCAGTTCTCACAATTATTTTCATTTTTATTAAATAAAAGTCACTTTCATTTTAACTTTGTATTTCAATAAATGAAGTCGATTAATTTGTGTTCTCTTTTAAATTTCCTTTTATTTTTCATAAAATTAATAAGATCGCAAAATATTTCATTACTTAGCATATCAATTAGTAAAATATTGGAACAGCTTTTCTTGAAATATTCAAAAAATATTGAAATTATAGATTTTGGTGGGTCTCAAGGACAATTAGTGACAGAAATTGTTCAAAATTTAAATAATTCGATTACTGTGACTATACAAAAGACAAAGGAGCCTCAAAATTGGACTAAAAATGTAACAACTCAAACAGTTTTATTGTTTAAAAACTTTTTAGATTTAAATAGTTACAATAAAAAAGATTTAATAGATATTAAATTTATAAATCCAATTAGAATTCTAGTTTACTGTCAAGATGCATCAGAGTGGGAAATTTCTCAGTTACAAACTAATTTATTGATTCCGCCATTTTATTATTTTATTGTATTAAATAAAAGTCATGAACATTTAAAACTTTTTACCTTCGAAAACCGTGATGACTTACTGTTTTGTCACGAATCTCAGCGACTTCAAGAAATCAATAAGTTTTCATCAAAGACAAAAAATTGGACAAACTATCCAATATTTCCCAAGAAGTACAAAAATTTTCATAAATGTTCTATGGATTTAGGAATATACTTCGCAGAAACCATTTTTATGAGATTTTTTATCAACTTTATTAGCAACGACGATTATTTAGTATATGCTGATGGACTACTTGTTTGGATTCTCAAAGATGTACAGGGCGATTCTCCAGAAGAATTGAATTTTTCAAAAGTGAATTGTAATTCTTCTTTTACTTGACATTTCAAATTTGAGAAAACCGTTAAAAAATATCTATTTCAAACGATTTTTTCCGGTTTTATGGTCAATTGTAGGTTGAAAATTTAATTTATATTTATTTTAATGATTATTATAAGATATAGTTTAGATCATTATCATTTTTGTGCCAAATAAACTACTGAAAGTTTTAAGATCTAACGGTTTTTATCAAATTTTAAATTTTTCTTTGAGCAGATTTTCCCCTATAAAGCGTTTGCGTTGCTCGGCAACATTAAATTTTGTTCGAAGAATCGATTTTTCTCTTAATTAGAGCATTAAATCAAAGATGTGTTATTTAAATATGATAAAACTAAAGACGATCTACCATTTAGCATGTATTAAGTGCAATAAAAATAATTCTTTGATAGTAATTTTTTGATTCTTCGTAATTGAATTCCATTTTTGGTTGCCGAGCAACGCTTAAAAAAATTGAAAAAACTAATGATTTAAGCTTAATTATGATTTCTGAATGACTTTAAGAGATAGAATTAGGAAAAATACATCTGTTTTAACTGAGAACAAACATGCTTTACTGGGAAAATTTAAAGAATAATCAATTTGAAAGTGATTTTTGGCTGATTTCCCCGCTGGAGAATCGCCCTACAACAACAATTAAACTTTACAATAGATATTCATGTGTGTCAAGTACTTGGCTGTTCAGACATTTTATCAAATCGGACTTTATATAATGTCTTACATAGTGAAAAACTCATTGGATTTGCACTTGACAGCACATTGAAAAATCATAATGTTAAATTTGTAATGCTAAATATTCAATGCAAGTAAGTTTAGTTTCCGGTTCCTTCACTCTAAAGTTTTCAATTCAAATGCATTCACTCGTTTTAGATCCAAACTTCTTGTATCACTAGGCGAACTTTACACATCATTTGAGAAGATTTTCTTACCATTTGATCATTCAATATGGACAAGTTTAGAGATTACATTCTTAAGTGCTGTCATATTAGTCATTATGATAAACAAAATTGGTGTTTATGCATTTTTTTACAAAAAGTCTGTTCAGATTCCAGTTTTTAACATTTTTCGAGTATTTTTTGGAATTGGACAAACTAAAATACCCGATAAAATGTTTGGACGTATGATTTTGATATCTTTCATATTTTGGTGCTTAGTAATGAGAACAGCTTATCAAGGAAAACTGTTTGAATTTACAACATCTGCGATTCGTAAGCCACAAATAAAAACTTTAGCTCAGTTGAAAGCTAATAATTTTACACTTTACATGCAAAACGGGACATCAACAGAATCTTATGATTTTATTTCTAACGATTTAGGGTAAGCAGGATGGCGAATTATTCATTTAAGATATCTATTTTTTTCATTAATGGTTGACGACATTGACGTCTTAAGTAAATGACCTGTATTATTTCAAAAGTTCTTAAATATTTTCTTTTTAGTCTGAATATACAAATTGTTCCGTTCTTAAATTATTCAAGGCTTTATTTTAAGATTTTAACTGATTCATCATTTACTGGAACTGTCCTTTCAAGCGATATCGAGCATGACATCAACATGCATTACTTAAAAACTAAGTCGGTAAAAAGATTCGTATCAGCTCCGCTTATGAATTCACAATTTACGATCGGATTCTGGTATCCTAATTTATGGGACGAAAGACTTGAAGAGATTATTGAAGGACTCATCACAGGTGGAATCATTAACTGGCATTTGGAAAAATATACAAAATCAAAATGGAATGCAAAGACAAGCGAATCTTCACCAGGAAAAGTTGTTCTCAATTTGAGTCATCTCGGATTTGGCTTTCAAATTTGCTTTTATGCGCTTTATGTTGCATTTTTAGTGTTTTGGATTGAAATAATTATTAAATATTTTAAAAAGAGATCCTTACAATCAAAGAGAATTAATATGAATAAGAGAATTGCTCGTAATGCTGGAAGTTTACCAAAATGGAGAGAACCTAGTAAACTTGTTTTAAGACAAAATGACACTTCAAGTTTTGATTATGTTTTTGGAGTGAAAGTTGATTATGTATTGGAATATTTGCAAGAATTCGAACAATTAGTCAGAAAAATTAACAGCAACTGTTGATAGGAAGTCCGATCCGAGGCTAACCAGTGAGAAACGGTACTCATTTCCAAGAAAAAATAAATCAAATTCAATCCATAAATCCACAAAACACAACAAATTTATATAAATAAGGAAATATGTGATTCTAAAAACAGAATTACATCAAACATGGAATTGTTAATAAAACAAGATTTTGTTCTCAATTCGCAATGAGTAAAGGCTATAGTTGAGTGAGCCTTTGCGATGATGAGAATTCCAATCAATCGCATTTTACCTCTTTATTTACTTCGTGAGCCGCATACAAGAATTAGTTGTATCTATGCTGTCTTATTAATACTATTTTTTAAAGACATAGACGTTGGTAAAGGGACAGGAACTTGTGTTGGAACAAATATTTCAATTAACAGAAGGATCAATTACAAAAATCGTGTATCACATTCTAAAAAGTATCTAAATTTTTAAATCTTTTTGAGCAAATTATTCTAAATTGAAGATTACTAAATTCCAACATAATCAAGAAGAGTTGCATCACCTTGAGTAAAAAAAAAGTCAAAGATGGAAAAAAAGAAACAAAAAAAAGCACAAAGAGCAATCTAATTGGTGATTTATGATCAGTTGTGATGTGAATGAGACTTTTCATTACAAAACATTTTTTTTTCCATTCTTCGATTATTTATTTATATCTTGCTTTTCTGTTTGTAGCTGCGTTTTGGTGCCCATTTGACTAATATACACATAAATAATAATTCAATGAGATTTTTAAAATGGAAATGAAGAGATTTCTTTATGGAGTTGAGGAATAACGAGGAATTATGTTTTGTTGGGATTGAATGAATGATATATGGAGTAGTGATGAGTATCGATGGAGGACATGTAAGATTGGATGTAATAAGTTATGGGATTTTTGAAATTTTAATTAAATGCAGATGATTCTATGATAATGAGCGATATCTCAACAGCTTTTAAACTTCAATATAGTTAAATGAAGTAAACAAGATCAACTGTAAGGTTTGGAATAAATTCTCAATAGTGAGCAAGTTGGCTAAGAATTGAGGTAAATTAAGATTTTTTTTCATTTTAATTGAAGATGTATCAAGAGTTAAATCTTCAAATCTAGGCTTCAATTAAATTAAGGTTCTTGTACCGATCTACGTGATACTTTTCAGGTCCGTTCTGACAATATTCCATTCTTGGGTAATCTTATAGCTCTTTTTCCTTTTTCTCCCGCTACACTTCAAGTTCCTGACCCGTGCCTTAATCCACCGTTGCCCAAATGCCCAATTATGGCTTGATCTCGTACATTAAGCAGTCGAAGTATTTAAACTTCCGAAAAAGAGCAAATTTGGAAATGGCTGGATTTGAACCGACGACCTTCGAGTTACCAAACCAAATTTGAGCTAAGTGCCTTACCTGTTTGACCAGCAAGGCACTTAACTGCTTTAAATTTCTTAAAACATCATAGAGCACCGAAGACCAAAAGAGATCTCAGAATAAAGAATAACTTCTAATGATAGCACTATCATCATTTAAGCTAGCACAGAAGTATATTATTAAGTACTAAATTATTCATTTTAACCTAAATTCGACTCACAAACAAAACATTTAATTCAAAATTTTCAAAAAACATTTTTTACCGTACACAAAAGCACTCAATTAAGATGTTTTGAGAAGCGTCGGCCAATTTATTTCAATTAAATTAATTTTTTGCATGCAATTCAGTCATCAACTCAATTCAGTTGCTCGTTTAAATTAATAAACACCTTTTTTGAAGTTTGATGATTAAACAGACAATTGAATGCAAGTTTTGTTATTAAATTGCCAGTCCTAAAGCAGTTTTGAGATATAAATTGCTAAAAAAAATTAAATTCTTATCTCTGTCCCTAAAACTTAATCGACTTTATATCATTTTTAATTAACTGCTTTAAGGCTCATAACTTACTTGGTTTAATTAAAATTCTTTCCCTTATATCAACTCAATGACCCATCCATAAATTTATTCATAACTGTACTGGATTGCATTAACAAAAAGCCATTTGAGATAATCCAGCCATAATTAATGATGATTAACATTATCGTGCAAGTCTGCGCATTAGCTCGACTCTTAAATTGAAAAAATATGCTTTCTCCGCTTTCAATTATCATCTCTTGAGTAACAATTAGTGTTATTGATTTCATTTAATAATTGGTACTGCTTTACAGTGGGAAATAGAAACTTCTTTAGAGTTGTTGCTTTGTAAATCCTTTTTTTAAAAATAAAATTGTATAGCTTTGGATTAGAAGTAGAATAACACTAAGTTATGCACTAAGGAAAGTCTTAATTTTAGTGCTAATCATAAAGTATGTCTAATGGATATCAAGCAAGCAGGACATAAAAAATAAAGTCAGCTTCTGTTCTCAAAAATCAAAACTTATCACAAATGTGTTCAATTTAAAAATCAATAAAGCGTCTCATCTTACAAAGTGAAAGAATTTTTAATTTTAATGCGCTATAATAAGCGATTTCTTTCGATTAAAGCTGCATATTAATAAGAAGAAGCGCGAAACGCACCTTTTAATCTTCTCAGTTGGCCTTCTCTTGTGCCTTTCATTCTGCTTCCATCCACGACGTCTGCATGTGCTTATTTATTCTACTTGATGAATACTACATTTTTATTTGCAACATTGATGCAATAATGTTAAATACGATGCATGTATATGGATGGTGCTGCATTATGTCGATGATAATTGTCGTGATGCTCTTTTGCCTCTTCTTTTGCTTGGTCGCTCGCTTGTTCATTTAATTCTTATTATTGCTAATATAAAATTATAATGTTGGCATTTATGGATGATGATAACTTCTGAGTGGGTTTTATTGTATAATATTGTCGAATTTTCGGTAAGGGGTCGTTAACTTATGACGTCCAACATTTAGGAGGATTTTAATGGGGAAATTATAATTTTTTTGTGTCTTTCATTGGACGTCACAAGGTGGGGGGACGGGTTTTGACAATTTTGTGACTGAGGGAAGAAGAGGGTCTTAAAATAGCGTTTTTTGATGGACGTCATAAGTGAACGGCTCCTAAGCTTTTCAATATTTGTGACCCAAAGGGGTTCCTGCATTGTGATTTTGTATGTTGATAGCTTTAATACTAAGTGCAGTTAAAAACTATTTGGTGGATGAATCACCCAAATGGCACAAGTCGGTTAATCGATCAGAAATCCGGCACTAAGCTGGTGTGACTCTGGCATGGTGCTGGATTTAAATTGAAGCTAGCACTATTTTAGAATCATGCCGGCTGGGCGCTGGATTTTTTATTCGATTAACCAACTTGTGCCATTTAAGTTATAAATTGAACAGTTTTCAGTTTCATAAAATTAATAATATAGCATGGAAGTTAGACAGCGGCACCAAGCAAAGGCCTTTCTTTTGATCATACAATGTATTAAACACAAAAGTGTCTTATCTTGTTATTTATTAAGCGAAATGGAAATGAGATGGATTTGTGAAGCATAATATCTGATCTAGGTTTAGACTGCTTAATTTTAAGGTTTGAATTATAAATATTGGAACTATGAAGCATCTTTAGTAGCAAATTCTAAAGTCAATTGATCGTTATTCTCTAAATTAATTTGAGCTTTACAGTAAACTGAAGAATGTGCCCAAAATGTAAATGCAATATAAGAACCAAACTTTTCCTTAAAAAATACACATTAATTGCAAGATGCATCCAGTATCCCAACTTCAAACAGAACTAAAATAATAAAATTGTTACAATGTAAGCATGATTGAGAGATTTTTCATTCGTTTAATCCTCGCTCTTTATACTTATTGTGAATCGCAAAATGTCGAGAAAAAAAGAAAGATAAGCCAAAAGCGAATCATGAATAAAAAATTACATAGCAAGATAAAGATAGGAAATTTGAGATAGTTTAAGCTGTAATTCTTGCAATTGCAGAAAAAAATGCGAATGAAAAAGTTTCTTTGATATTTATTTTATTCACAATTGAGCTCAAACTATGTTGTAATTTATTGAGTATTTTAATTTAAAATGAAATGAATGGAATTGAAACTAAATGATGATTAATGTAGTTCAGATATTTATATGAAAATGTTGTTTGATTTAATGAATGAATGAAGTTTATGGCAGTTAAAGTTTCAGTTTGGTATCAGTTGATAAAATAATTTATGGTTTTGGTTTGATAAAATATGAAATATGAAATTGGAAAGAGGAAAACTGCAAATATGAACACAATTGAATGTGATATAAATTTTGTGGATATTTGCAGAAAGGAAATGGATTTTAATCTTTGATTTATTTGCTATCCTAAATTGGTTATTTAGGATTATGAGGAGTCAGCTTTCAACCCAATCGAGTAGATTGCATTTATCTAACCTTAACTCATTTATTATTTTTGGCAACTTACTGAAAACTCAACATTCTGTAAAAGATCCAGCATGTACCAAAGACATTAACCTCGCTAAATACTAATAGTGATATTGTTCCGCACAAAACTAGAACAAAACTTTCTGTATAGCCTTTACAAAAAACTAAAACATAATAATCATAAACCCGACATAAAGAGATCTTTTATTACGAAAATTGAGCAAGAATGCGAGAGAGAGCTCATGCAAGTAATGAACTTAATAATTCACTTCTTTTCTTTATCCTCAATCGATCTATTCAGACATTGAATATCTAAAATCATAGTGCTCTGCTCTAGTCGATATAATATTCAGCGTATATAGTTAAAGACTATAAAAAAAAATAGAAAAACGAAAGAAAGAAAAAAAAGACTTAACAGTAATGCCACAATTTCAGGTTTTCTTCTGCCTTGCAAAAATGAAATAAATTAAAAGCACGATCAGCTCATGCGATCTTTTCAATTCAAATATCTATAATCTATGGTACAATAAAGAAACATGATTCATTGTTACAAATAAGAATTTATTCTCATACCGTAATGTCGAGTGGACGCAATTATCGTCGTTTTGGCTTGAAATGCTAAAGGAGAGCTCATTGGCAAAGGAAGGGAATTTTCTGGTATTAGGTGAAGTATTTCTGGATTGAAACTTCAATGGACAAGTCGATCATAATAGTTTAATATTATCAATTATTATCATGGTATGGTAGCTGGTAACCGACTAGTTCCTTATAGGTAGGCTGACCATCTGCTTGGTTTTTGAGAGGACAGTCCTCTACTTTTTTCATTTTTTAAAAATAAAAGAGTTTTGTTTTGTTCTAGTTCGTCTAGGAATTGAATAAAATTGGTTGATAGGTTGGATGTCCTGGGCAACCTACTTATAGATAGACTAGCACAAGCTATGTTTACAGTAGCTGAGTATAAATTCAGTCGCTTCAGTCCGATTTCCAGCAAACCAATTTTGAACTTGATTATTCAAAAATCAATAATTTCTGCCCTCGAATTCATCACATTAGCACCACAACAGCAAAAAACCAAACGCAGTCCAAAACAATTTTTTTGTATGGTTTCATCGATACCTTTAATTTTTTTTGGCTCAAATCATAATTGAACATTTTTACCGACGAAGAATGCTATGAATGTGTAACTGTAACTCTTCATTTTTTTCTTTTTCGTTCATTTCTTCTTCTTCAAAATCATGAGTTCAAATTTAATTAAAGAATATCGTGAATACAAAAGGAAGAAAATTGCCGAAAATAGCGGCGCTTCTACATTTCTTGATCTTTTCTGTTATCTTAAAACTAGTGCTTCATGATATGATGCACGAATAGTCGACAGAAATAATTAGAGACGGATTCATTTCTTTTCTGGAGAGCTCTCATTCTGTCATATCATCAATCATGTTGTTCTTATAGTAATTAAAGTACTTGAGAGATGGTGAAAGGATAGAAACTGCGAAACATCATCGATTGAGGTGAGAAACAGTAGGAATATTTTAATTGCGAGAGTTTGGTATGCAAAAGAAATAAAAAAAAAATTTTGTTGGAAGTGAAATTGCCTGCATTGGAATTTAAGATGATTTTACAAACATCATTCATTTAATGATAGTTTTGAAATGGCTGTCATTTGTCTTTCCAAAAAATTCGACTCATTTACTCCAAAAAGCATTCCACTTCAACTTCTCATACACAAAACTAATTTTATCTTTCTTTTAATCTTAATATAATTAAACGAGAAAGACAACATGTATAATATTTCATAAACCATGCTTAAACAACTATGCATCCAAGAAATTGCTAGCAGTATTGTTACTAATACCCGAACACACAACGAAAAAAAAGAAGAAAAAGAAAATTTTAACAAGATTGTTACAGTATCATATGATATAAATGTTAGTTTTAATAAACTTCAAATCCAACATAAGAACAACATTTCCAACAAAAAAAAAAAAAAACGAAGAGAAAATGAAAATAACACCACAGCAACAAAATTCAATCGTTTATGAAATTTCTCAATTTTTTAAAAAAGAATGAAAAAAAAAATCTCACAATAAAAATCACGAGTCATACATTACATCATGTAAGATGTGAGATAAGTAAAGCATTGGAAGAGAAAGAGAGAATATCAAAAAAGTTTTTAGAAATATGAATCCAAGGGATGAACAGCGATGAATTCAGAAAACTTGAACCTTACTTGAATCAAAGTTAACAAATATGAAACTTCCTTGAGTCAAGTTGACAAAAATGAAGCATACTTGAGTCAAGTTGACAAAAATTAAACTTACTTGAGTCAAGTTGACAAAAGTGAAACTTACTTGAGTCAAGTTGACAAAAGTGAAACTTACTTGAGTCAAGTTGACAAAAATGAAGCATACTTGAGTCAAGTTGACAAAAATAAAACTTACTTGAGTCAAGTTGACAAAAGTGAAACTTACTTGAGTCAAGTTGACATCAGTGAAGCCTCCTTGAGTCAAGTTGACAAAAATGAAGCCTACACGAGACAAGTTAACAAAAATGAAGCCAATTTGAGTCAAGTTTACAAAAATAGAGCCTCTTTGAGTCAGGTTGACAAAAAATGAAGCCTACTTGAGTCAAGTCAACAAAAAATGAAACTCATTTGAGTCAAGTTGACAAAAATAAACCTTACTTAAACCGAGTTGACAAAAATGAAACTTACCTGAGTCAAGTTGACAAAAATAAAGCTTACTTGAGTCAAGTTGACAAAAATAAAGCTTACTTGAGTCAAGTTGACAAAAATGAAACCTACTTGATTCCAGTTGACAAAAATAAAGCTTACTTGAGTCAAGTTGACAAAAATAAAGCTTACTTGAGTCAAGTTGACAAAAATGAAACTTACTTGATTCCAGTTGACAAAAATGAAACATACTTGAGTCAAGTTGACAAAAATGAAACTTACTTGAATCAAGTAGATCATATTAGTCGAGCAATAGTTAAATGTATAGAAAAAGCAAAAAACTTCAAATCAAAAAGACAAAACATCCTCTACGATGTTCCACATCTTGTACATTAAGCGAAAGAGAAAGAGACAACAAGCAGTTTTTGCTTTAGTTCTGGAAAAGTAAGAAAAAAAATCTTCTTCGTTCTTTTCCTCTTCAAAGAAGAAAGCCACTTGAGATAATAACGCTCATAATGTTCATCTTCGTGTTGAATCTCTTCATCTCCACTAACTCTCATTCTCCTTCCTCTCCTCGTTTTTTACATTATTTTATTTTTTTATAGATTTTACTTCTTCTTACATGGCACAACAGCAGATTCTTACTTAATTCTTCTTAGTATTTTTATTATTACTTTATTGGAATGAAGAATGAATTACAACCAGCACAAGAAGTGATCGAGAGAGGAAGAGAAAAAAAAAACCTTTCAAATTCAAAACATTTAACAAAGCGATAATTTATGATGCAGCGATAAATTATTCTTACATTTGTTACTTTTTTTTACTAACAAAAAAAAATCTTATTTTTTCGTTTGTGTTCGTTCCTTTTGATGTGAAGTGGAAGTAGAGAATTCTGTTGTTGCTGTTGAATTAAGTGCTCATTTTTGTTTAAAAAAATGTGAGAGTAAAAAATATTGTAATAAAGAAATGAATTATTGGCTTTCGTGGATTGTTGCTTTATTGGAAAATGAAAATGAAAGAAAATTTTTCTTATTTATTCTCTTAAAAATTTCGATAATTTATTGAGGAATTGTTTTTGGAAGATTATTTGGCAAACAATGAATGGATGAAGTTTTTTTTGGAGATGATCCATGAGTTAGGGGGGTCGGGTATTTATGATGTGCGATGAATAATGTTAGTCTGGACTTTACATGATCTTATGAGCATCAATTTTATATGCAAGAATTTTATAAGATGCTTAGTAATTGCTTTCTTTAAATTTTGTATGGGATAGGGTATGGGATAGGGTATGGGATAGGGTATGGGATAGAGTATGGGATAGGGTATGGAATAGGGTATGGGATAGGGTATGGGATAGGGTATGGGATAGGGTATGAGATAGGGTATGGGATAGAGTATGGGATAGGGTATGGGATAGAGTATGGGATAGGGTATGGGATAGGGTATGGGATAGAGTATGGGATAGGGTATGGAATAGGGTATGGGATAGGGTATGGGATAGGGTATGGGATAGGGTATGAGATAGGGTATGGGATAGGGTATGGGATAGGGTATGGGATAGGGTATTTGATAGGGTATGGAATAGGGTATGGGATAGTAAAGTGCTGATGAAGGATTATAAGTCTCAAAATTCCCAAAATCACACTTCAATTAGCATCATGTGAGTCGCAATGATCAAAAAAAGTTGTCAGCATTTTACAAATTTGTTATTTCTGCATTTAACACAGCAAAACATGAGTAATGATTATCAAGTAAATAAATTTCAACACAATAAAGTTTGTCATTTTAATCCCCACATTCTGCAACAAGAAAATAAATAAATTCGTTATCCGTAAGTGCTTAAACGGCATCGATTTTAAATTATCTGACTTAAAAGAAATCCTTCATATAAAATATTTTTTATTGCCAGCAGAATATTTTTTTTTTGTAAACTCGCAATTTTTTTTATAATCCAGCAATGAGAAGAGCGAAAAAAAAATCCCATTTACAAAGAAATTGCGAGTGCCGAGACCTTTAATCCGACATTTATGGTTATTTTTGCTCATTTCTCAAAGCCATTTTAACATTGCAAAAAAAGCTGCGTCTCTTTTTCTTCTTCACACGATTACAATTTGCGATAATTTTTTTTGTAAGCGTTGGTTTTTGTTTGGAAATATTTCGAATTATGAATATTTTTTTAATAAGTTTGGATTTTCATTGTTGAGTGAATAATTTATCGATTCCAAAAATTAATGAAATTATATTTTTTTTACAAAAACTTACAAAATTACACTTTAACATCCATTTATTTACCTTAGGCTACCAACTGCAGAACTATTTAAATTTTATTATAATTTATGAATTTTAAAAATACCAAATAATTAAACATTTTCTTTTTCTTCTCTTTAAGGTAAGTTTAATAAAATTTTGCCAATTTTCTACTGGAAGCAGTGAGTACGGAACAATTAATAAACAAAAAAAAATTAAATTTAAGCACATTCAAATTTACTAATGATGCAAGATTTAAAATTGAAATTATTTTTTATGATTTTTGAATTCAAAAAAACCGTTATACAATTTTTTAAAAAAATAAGTAAAAATATTGATGCTTGCAGTTTCTATCTTCAATATCACCATCATGAGACTGCAAAGCTTATCGTCAAATTTATATATTTTCTTCAATCCAGCCATATTCCCCACAGAACAATCTCTAAACATATGTTCACAACAATTTTATTACACATTTTTCTGTCTGCATTTTCATTCAGTTATCTACAATCAATTTTCATCTCGTCTATCGATTTCCCAAGAATACTTTACGTATCCATAAGTCCTTACATAAATATCCTCAATAATTTTTAGTTTTTCTGTAAAATAATTCCGGAAAAGGAGAATTGTGTTGAGAAAATAAAGAATGAGCATTGTAACCACATCGATTGCAGTCGAAATAATGCAATGTGATGAAATAATTTTTCTGCAGACTTAATTCTTGTGTGGTAATGCACATTTTGATATGTATTAGGGTTTAGTTGTAGTATGGTTACTTCAAATGATAACTTGGTAATGGGACTTGAGCAGGGTTGTCGTAACTTTCTGATCCATTGCACACTTAAGGGGTAAGTCATGAAAGACAACACTAGAGCTATATTTATCATACTCAAATTAAGTTTCCTTTTTGCAAGTCAAAACCAATGCTCATCATTAGATTCTCTAAGGTTTATCCTTAATTATATTCTTAGGTTGTTGCTGCAACTAAAGATTCTTTCAAATCCTTAAAATAATGTGTTTATAGCAAGGAATTGTAATTAAGAACCTGATATGAAGTTTTATCTTCTTACACTTTAATAAATTCAAAAAAGTCAAAAGTCATAATTCACAAATGCGCTTTAATCCCCAAAACTTTCCCACTAAGCCAACAAACTTTCAAATAAATTTTCCTCAAAAAAAAAGAGGAAGGAAAGAAGCTTCTCACCATAAATTTCTCGATCCACATTTCTGGTATTTACATTGTGCACATTATCATGAATAGGAAGCCGAACTGCAGAGATGAAAAGTTAAAAAAAGCATGGTGCAGCACCATGTGGGCGTTGTAGCCACAATTATAGAAGTGCATACAAGTTGCATGCAAGTTTTTCACATTGATGATGATAAAATGATCATTTTATTAGATTTTATTGCATTTGCGGTTCGTGCTGAATTGAGAAAGAAGAATGAGAATTGAACTAATGCAAAAGCCAAAACATAAAGCATTTTCAGTGACTCGAAAAAGAAAATAAAACTTTAATGTAGTTGGAGATGGTAAAGTGCAAGGACATAAAAATTAGAATTTAGTTCCAGTTTTGGAAGCTAAAACTTTTTTTAATGCACGAATACATCTTCGAATAAGATTAGAGTGAATTGTGGTAAGTTTTTATGATAAAACTTGATTTTTAAATTTATTTGAGGCTTTTGAGGGGTTTTACATATGTCATGGGTTTTGTGAATGTAAAAACGTACTGACTTTATGATTAATGGCTACTAAAATTTTACTATGTTAATGATTCTAAGTGCTTAGTATAAATTTTGAATAAGTCATTGTCAATTCAATTAAAAATCATTTGAACATTTTGACAAATTCAAACATAAATTGCTGCAAAAAAAGAAAAGAACAAAAACTTTTTTAAAAATCTTTATCCGGAACCATCAAAGTATAAGAAAATCTTTAGTAAAAAACAGTTTTAGTAAGAATAAAACTTCAGAAGTAATACTAGAATGAGAACAAACAGAGCAATAGATTACATAGTAATCTGAAGCTTGACATATTTATTGTGTGTCATGAGATATAAATGGCGAAAAGAGGAACGTAAGTGGATGCTGGAAAAACTTTAGAGACAAATAAAATATTTTTATAAGTTTTATTATTTCATTGTCAAAGGTTTGAGACGCTGAAAAAGATCAAAAAGAATAGAACTTAGAGTTTCGTTCTAGTCTGATTTAAAGTCTGCTTCTTGGTCACGGCCAGAGCTCGAAGTCGATAGGGTTCGAGCCGACTCAAATTGACAGGACTCGACTCAAAACCGAGTCAACTCAACTTTCTCAAGTTTACTTTATTTTTTTCGAGTCCACTCAAGTCAACTTGAGTCTCGGAGTTGACTCCGTGAAAATGAAGCTCTGGTCACGGCTAATGAGTTATCTGAATGGCTTAAGTTGGTAAATCGATCAGAAATTCAGCACAAAGCCTTGACGTCTGATTTCTATCCAATAAACCGACTTGTGCTCATCGAAATTAGAAAGATAATTAACAATTTTGTGTTCAATATTATTTAAAAGATTTCTTTTTTATCCTTCTAAGTTTAAAGTCATGACCAAACTGTCTCTACTAGTTAAGTTCTCAATCCCCTTCTAAATCCATTCTTATTCAAACTGAACGCTGGATAAACCACTTTAACCGCAGCTTTGAAAAGACAAGAAAAAAATGTACAAATTTTCATAATTCTTGTTACAAGGAGTTTTTTTCTGCCTTACAGTCATCATTTAATTTAATTAAAAAGTTCTGCGTTGAGAAATCGAGAAAAAAAAGTTTTTTTTCACTTGGCAAGTGTTAACGATTGTTGGAGTTATTGTTTGTATTTTGTCTTGGGGGATTGTTCATAAATTCCTTGTTTTATTAAGTTTGTGGTGATAGATTTGATTAGGTTGGCCAGATTATTTTTGTAGAAAGAACAATTCAGTTCCAAAATCATTAAATACTGATGTTGCATCCATTTAATATTAAAAAATTGTAACTATGAAAGTTAAGAATTGATAAAAAATCATGAAAGACGCTTTCGATCTGAAAATATTAAATTCGAACCCCAAAAACATTCGGCTACAAAATTTCCCAATACTAAGGAGTGAGCAACCGCATTTAATTCATTTTTATCGCATAAATTTTAGTCTTTGAAAATACAGAAAAATTTATTCTCACCCGAAATTGTAAGAAGAGAAAAGCCTAGAAGCTCATGGATATAAATTTATTGAATTTGAAAGAGGGGAAAATTTTTGCAGACGGAAAAAAAAGTTTTGGCGTCATAAATTTTAGTAGAGGAAATTCAGTTTTTTTGCATTTTTTGGCAGTAGAAAAATCTTCTTCATTTAAGTTTTGGGTTTGATTATTTTTTGCGGCTTTTGAGATTATATTTGCAATTGTTTCTCCAATTTTTGTTTAAATGTAATTTTTTTATTTTGCATAACAGAAGCAAAGACAGTCAGAATCTCCCTTAAAAGCACTTATGTGAATTCAAACATTAATAATCACATTATTTCAATTTCATTAAGCTCATAAACTTTGTTGTCTACTGTATCGGTAATAATTAATAAAGTTTAAGGTATTAAAGCTATAAGCACTTACAAAGATTAAGAATCTATTTTGAAAAATAGCACAAAAATCTTTTAAATGCAAAATTACTTCTCTGACTAGTTCATGACAACTTGCGAATGATTCTAAAATGGCAATAGATTTTCTCATAATTTAATCTCTTAGTCTTAAATCATTGCTCTTCAGTATCATTTTGATTTTGGATGGTCTCAAGTACTTATCCTTACCTAGTAATAAATCTATATCTTATTCTAAAAGCCTCTTGAGTGCTTAAAAATCGGTCACTTGCATTAAGGATATTTGGGATTTTAACACCTCAATACTAAATTAATCACATTTAAACTAATTCAGTGTTTTTTGGTCAATGCTTGCGACAGTTCAAAGTTTTTCGATCAATAAATGTTCTGTGTAGTCTCATCCGTTTCACAAAAAAATAAAAAATATAAATTCAGCTCAATGTCCACTTAAAGACACTTCTTCCTTTGTCTATCTGCGCTAGATTGTCTTATTGGAAGTGCAACTTATTGTTTGTTGTGCTATTGAGGATACCAAGGAGCCATGTCAGATTGATCCTGCAACATACAAAAATCACAGCTTGAGACTTTTTTTTGTGTGCTGCGCTAATGAAATTCACCTCAGATGTTATGGTGAATAAAAATTTGTCGCTCAATTTGGTTCGAGATATGCAAATTAATGACAATATTATTAGAGTGAAGTGAAGAATCTCATTCACTTTCAGTTTCATGAATATATTTTGAAAATTAATGTCATTGACCTACTCACGACATCATCATCTACTCAGAGAATTTTTTTGTGAATTTATTTCTAATTTGATTCTTTGATCTACGGGGTGCCGCGTGTTTTGTGTTAATTGCTTTTAATGGTTCATCTGTGATTCTTTATGTTTGATGTGTTTTGTCAAAGAATTTAACGTACTTAGGAGTGGTTTTGAAGGAGCTAGCAAACTTTAAGTGCTAAGCCACTGAGAAGAATGAAAATTGGCCTAATGACGACTCTGGATTTACCTAAATTATTAAGGTAGACTTGAAAGTTATTTTAGAGCAGGGCCTGTCAAGGAATTTGAAGGAGGAGGGGGGCAAAAATAATTTGTATGGAAAATTCAGAGGGTAGGGGGGATTTTCATAATTTTTTCAAAAAACTCCTGGCAAAATGAAGAAATTTCTGTTAACGTCGGGGGATTTGTCCCCCAAATCCCCCCCCCCCCCCCTCCCCCAATGGTAGCCCGCCTTTTTTAGAGCAGTATTGTCCAAACTGTATACCGTGGCACACTGGTGTGCCGTAGGACATCCTTATGTGTGCCGTAAAAAAATGTATAAAGTGAAAGTGTACCGTTGATGAAAAAAGTTTTGACAACACTGTTTTAGAGACTCCAGAACGTTTAAATAGACTATAAATGCATCCTAAACCTCCAGATATCAAGAAAACAAATAATTAGCCTACAGCAGTCTCTAGCATGTTAATTACTTAATTTCACGCAATTTTGACCTTCTCACAAAATTATAAAAATTAAGTCATCAACAAAACAAATTAAAATAATTCATCAGAATGTTGAGCAAGAATTTCTTTGTCATCATCATTGCCACCAAAATGACCATAAGCAGAAGTCAAAAAAAAAATTGTCCAGAAGACATGTTGTTAACAGCATGGAAGCAGTACAATATAACAGTATGAGGTTGAAATTTAATAACCAGCGAGATATCGAATGATGAAAATTATTTCTTGGTGCTCGCATTTCGCAGTGAAATGTAGAATGGATTTTTTGTGGACTTTTTAAAGGTTTAGTTGGTAGCTGTTGATGTTGTTGTGTGATATTTATATTTGCTATTCACCGTTCAGATGAGTTTTGTGACATTTGGTGTAGTTTTATAGCATATTTGGGGAGTTTTTTTGTGATTTATGTGTTTGGTATCCAAAAGCGGGTACTTTTTTGACCCCAAACTTTAAACCTTTTTTTTTTAACTTACCTTAAATGAAGTTTATAGCTGCATACCCTATAAATCAAAAATTTCTAGTCTCGCTTTAATTTTTTTCAATAAAATTTACTTCAAAACTTTATCGTAACTTGATACTTTTCAACGCTTCCATTTCTTGTTGCCTCTTATCGATTTTTCTTACGTCTTTCAATTCTTAACTTTGAATTTCTCAAAAAAAAAAAATGTGTAGCGATCATTCAACGATATTAAAAATCTAAATTTCCTACGCAAGCAAGTAAAGAGGCAGTAACAGCTTCGCAAAGGGCTGTAGACTAATGATGTGTCTTTATTCTCATGATGATGATGATGTTTCATGCTTCAGTTGATTTTACAGTTTGTTGCTGTCGAATAAAAGACGACTTTTTTTTCCTCGCTCTGCCTCAATTCATTCATCTCGTCTCACTCATGACTTGAGTGAATGATGTAAACTGATGTTAAATGTCGTTGAATGATGTCAAGACATTGGGTGGATAGAATTTTCATGTCTACATCTGAGGGACGTCCGTAGGATTGGGAATTAATGATGGTGAAGCTTGTGATTGTAAAGAATTGGAAAAAAATGAAGCAGCAAGTTAATAAATTATGTACGGGGTATCAAGCTTATGATTCAGCCTTAGTAGTAGTGTTTCAAGTAGGATGTAGTGTTTACTTGGACTATGGGAAGGCTGTTCATCGTTTATTTTTTCAAATAGTCGGGCATGTCCCAATTTCAACTCTGAAAAAGCGGGGCAGACCGAATTTTCAAGCATTTTCTAAGAAAAAAAGGTACAAAAAAGCAGAACTTTAAGGATTTTGGCGAGGTATATGTTCAAAAAAGCGGGGCTGTCACACTCTAAAGTGCCTTACTTTACTTGAGCTCAAAACCAGAAATATGCGAGGAGATCACTTAACAGCTCTTAAGTAGAACAAAATTCACTACTTTTCACTATTTACGACTCAAGAATGGGGTGGAACGAATAAATTGACTTACCAAGTCGACTCAAGTCAAGTTGACTCGAACCCTATCCACTTCGAGCTCTGATAAGAACCTCCAAAATCCAAGCTATGACCTTGGAACCCTCAAATCTCCTCCATCATCTTCTCATCTTTAAAAATTACAGTTTTTTTCTTTATTCTACAATTTTCTCTTCATCGCATAAAAGAAAATTTTCAATTTAATTTTTCCGAGCAATTTGACTGAAAATCCTCGTCACTGCCTGCTCATAAATTTATAACAATTTCTTGATGAACAATTTGGTCATAAATTTCTCGACATCGTAAACATAGTTATTAAAGATTTATCGGCTGGAAATTTGGAGATATTCAGCATTATGGCGTGTGGATGTTCAATGTAAAGTGCTGTTGATAGAAATTGAAGAATTTTAAAGAGTTTTAAGAATTATTGATTTAAAAATATTAAAATAAAATTAAATGATTTTACTTTTTCTTTCTTTCTAGGTAAGTCACGAATATTAACTCTTTTATTGTAATATATAAAATTAATCATCAACTGTGAGTATAAAAAATTCAAATGAATCAAAAAAAAATCAATTTGTCGATAAACTAATCGAAAAATTGAATAATAATAGATCTAAATCTAAAATTCAATAATAATAAAAATCATCCTTTTATTAACAAATCTGCTCAATACGAACAAGATTTGTCAATTGGAAGATTTCCATCAGAAATTAAACCTTTTGTTTTCGTCATGGATTTTTCATATTTTCCACTTTACCTTTTTGAATTCAATTATGTGAAAAAAGGCTCTGCGTATAATTCCTTTATTTATTGTTGTCAACATCAGCCATTCGGTATAATTCATATGACAAAAGAGGCATTTTTTTCTATAAAGTTAAAATACTGCTTTTTTCGATTTGTTGCTGGTTCGAATAATTTTGTCAGGTTTTGATGAAAAATCAACAGATGAAAAATTCAAAAAAATATTAAAATTTGCAAAAACCTTAAAAATTATCAAAAATAGTCCCATATTTTTCACAATTTCAATATAAAATCATTCCAAGGACCCAACAACTCATCTTTTGTTTTATTTCCATTTGAGAATTTTTCCATGCTTGAATATATATCGCTTAACAAATGAAGAGCGACTGAAAATGATGGCAATGAAATTATTATATTTTTTCTCTATGCTATACAAAAGCACCAGCAACAACCATACGAAAAAAATCATTCTGTTTTAAGTCATACACGCGGAATGAGAAAAAAAAATAAATTACGAAAGTCAATTAGGCACATCGACACCTGGGGGGCTCTTTCATCTCACACTGATGCCATTGCCACGTATCACACTTACTTTATGTGCCTTTTAGATTACAGTGAGCATGAGAAATTGTGCGAATGGGGGGCGAGAAGAAGTGAATGAAAAAAAATTAATTGAAAATCATCATCAACAACATTCAAGTCTTCCTTACTGTGCTGTGTGTATGAGTGAGAAAAAATTAATTTTTTTTTTGGTGTGAGGTTAAGGAGGATCAGCTTTGCTCATGGCAGAGGTGTAGTGAAGCGAGTATTTGAAGAAGGGCAGGAGGTACTCAATATTGTTGTGGATAGATTTGTTTGAATTATTTTTTGGATTTTTAAGGTTTTTTGAACAACACGATATTGCAGAGCAGCTGTTGATTCTTACTTACTTACTTTCTTCAATGACCTTGTGATCTATGGACTCTTTCAGACGCCACCTAAAACTGGCTCTATCGCTGGCTACCACTTGCCGATTTCCTGTACCAAATGCAATACTGTCTCTATCACCAGCCTCTTTCCATGAATTCTTTGGCCTGATCATTTACAATGATCGACTTAAAGACCTTACTTAATGGAGCTTCCACAGGTCTCCTCCAAAACCATTAATATAATGGACCAAGTAGCCCTAGAAACGTGCATTTTATCTTTCTGAATCAACTTAACTTTTATATACCTCCCAACTTCCTTAAAATTCATTCCTATTCCTCACCACATCCCTGCATATCATAGAGAGGTGTGATGAGAGGAAAAAAAGCACTTTTTTATATAAAACGTGATGGCTCCTGGCATAAATACACTCAAGTATTTTTTTTTCTTCATTGAATTTAATTTTTGGTACCTCTGCTGTGTGGGTTGATTTAATAGAATTTCTTTTGTTCTGTTATCTCTCAGATTTGCCGAGATTCACTACACTTTTTGGTCTGAGTAAATGTCTAAAGACCCGAGCTGTAAATAAATTTGAATTCTGTTTTGATGATTTTTTTATTTTGTCCCAATTTCAAATATTAGTTTCTAAAAAATCTATATTTTACAAAATCACTAGCTTAAAATGTCTAAATGTAATTGAACTTTTTTTTATTTTTATACAACTATTTATTCATAACGAAAAAAAGCACAAAAAAATTGAAATAAATTTTTCATGTGAATTTCCTTTTATTTTTATAACTCGAAATATTTACAAATGGGCAAATCCACGAAGCTGTGGAATCACAAAAAATCGCATTGTAATTATTCCTCTACTTGGTTAAATTTTTTTTGAAAAATAGAAAACCGTTATTATTTATTTACCTTTTTATTGAAAATAAACTGAAAAATTAATTTAAAGCACAGTTAATATTATTTAAAAGCCATTAAAAGGCATCGGAAACATCCATTTAATTAAAACTTAATTAATTATCGAAAATTTAATAAGATTTGAGCTCGTAAATGTCACAAAAATTTAACGGAAAGTTTTAATTCAAATATTTTAACGGTTATAAAAAATTTGAACTAGTATATTTTGGTGGCAAAGCGTTTTGTGTGACTCAGGAAGAAAATTTTCAAGAAATTAATTAATTTCTCAGCAAATTTCCACTGAGCATCTACATTTTGCTTAATTATATGATGCTCCAACATGAAAGGAACAGATCTTGTTGATCAATGTCGCTTAAAAACTTATATTTTTTGAGATAATTGAATTTTTAGATGTTTTCCGCTAAAATGTGACTCAGGAAGATTTACAAAAAGTCAAATTTCTCTTTAATTAACGATTATAGAGAAGCAAATTTTTTTTAAGATCTTCTACTCACATCATTGCATTTATTAAAACATTCAATCTTTTTTTAATAATGTGACATAAGAGAGAAATAATTACTTTAAATTGAAAAATTTTGGAAAAAAAAAATTTTTGTTTCGTGGATTTGCCCAAATGCATGCATTAATAAGCATTTCCATTATAGAGTACACAAAAACTACTGAAAAAAATATCCATTTGAGATGATGGAAAATTGAGCCATTTTATTGCCAGCTTCTGGACTGTTTGCATATTGGGTTCATTCTACAAATACCATTAACTCAATATATCATCATCATCATGTTTGTGTGCTTTATTCATAGAGAGATTTTAGTCAGATTATTTTTTTTATTATTTTTTTTGTGAGCTGAAGTGGCTCGGTGGCGGAATGGTTTAGTACTTCGGTACCTAATTATTGCAATACCGACACAGCGATCATGGGTTCGAGACTGGGTATGGAAAATTTTTCACTTGTCCTTTTTCGAATCATATGTACTGGAAATGAGGCTCACAGCCTTCCTTTGCAGGCTACAGACAGAAATGTCATCAAAGGAGTGGTTCGGATCCCATTATAAATTGTAGGTCTAGGTTTGAGTGCAGTGGTTTGGCGCATCCTCACTCGTTAAACTCTCATTAGCTGCGAATCGCCCTAGCGCAACTCTGGATCACAATTGATCTGAATAGGTAGAGGTTTTTTTTTTATTTTTTTAAAAAAAAATCATTAAAATTTCGAATTTAAGAAAAATAAACCAAAATTTGAATTTTTAGAAAAAATCATCAAAATTTGAATTTTAGAAAAATTCGTTAAATTTTAAATTTCATAAATCATAAATTCATTGATATTCAAATCTATAAAAACCGTTGAGAACTACAAATCTGACAAAACATCCGCAAGTCCAAAAGAATCATAAAATCTATTTTTATTCTGATAGCAAACGCTAATTGCATTTAAATATTTGCATAGGGATGAAATAGCATCAGCGGGTAGCAAAATTGAGATTTGTTCAGCTTTTGTATCAACACATATGCATGTGAGCATGTACATAGTTTTTTTGCTGTTACTTTTAAAAACAGAATCATGAGAATCTCTTTCCTAAGAGAGGAGGGAGATTGGGGCATAAAACTATAATGATTTGCATTTAATTTCTGCATTATTTGGCTGAATTTCAAAAAATGTTAAAATTTTCCTGCGGTTCATAAAATCAAACAATGGAGAATAAAAAAGGCAAGCACAATGATAATTGAAGGTAGAAAATTTGTTGAAGCCAAATTATGTACATAATTTTTTTGTAATTAATTGTTGAACCATAAAATACACACAAAAGTCTGACTCACTCTCAAATTCCATAATGTTCAATTTTGTTGTTGTTCAGTTTTAGTCCATAACACATGGGATTTCAAATAATTATTGCAAATATTGACGAGTTTGTGTATGCATCAGTAAATTTTGAAATTGTTGTTCATCTGTAATTTTATGCTGCAATTGCTTATTCGACTGTTAATTATTTTTTGTGATTTTTTGAAGTGCAATTTTGTGCACAACAGCTTTTTCATTTAGGACGAATTTGATGTTTAATTTTTAATGCTCTTTGTTTAATTTTGAAGTAGATGTTGACTTGGGATTAGTAATCATTATGTATATTTCTAGCGCATTTTTGAAAAGGTAGCTTATTAATACATTTTGTTCGATCGTTCGTTCGGCTGCTCGTTCGGGCGAAGAAAAACTTTTTAACCAGACATCGTAGAGAGCTCGAGTTTGTTTTATTTGCTCAATTCTTTTGAATTATTGGCCTCCCGGTTGGTTAAAATTCTTAAATCAGTGTTTTTGTACTATAATTAATGATTTTTCATTTCATTTAAAAACACGTGACGAGTGCATTCAGAAATTTGAATTTTTTCTACCGTTGTAAAAAGTTGCTCAGAGTGCGTTTAACAATTAATTTTATTTTGAAAACGTTGAATCTCAAAAAACCGTTAAATGAAAATTTCTTTAGAATTCACGAAAAATGTTAAAAGACAAATCCTGCTGAATTTAACAGTTTATATTGGCTGCTTTATAAAGCTATCTGGGATACCCATCCCTTGTCACAATTCTTGCACCCCTTGCAAGCTTCAAACAACAACCTTAAGATTGAAGCACTGAAATCGGAATTCAAGAGTTCATTAAAATATTCTCAAACATGCAGCTGATGTCATCACTTACTCATGTCTTTATTTCTGTCACTTTATATTACTCACTTCGATCAAACGAATTCTTCCTTTTTTTAACATTCCGAATTCCTCCATTTAAGAATCAAAAAAAGAGGCAAAAGAAAAAAAAATTGTAAATGACTCAAAGCACTTACTCATTCCAAAGCATAATTATTCACAGCCAACAACCTCTTTGATAAGTGTATGCATATACACATCTTAAAAATGTGGCACGCATTATGTAGGAATGAATAATACTTAAGTCCTCACATACCCTCATGCAAATTGCTTGTTCCTCCTTTTTTTTCATTTGTGTTCTTATTTCCCCCCGAATGTACACTCATTCCATCCGATCGCACTAAATGTTGAGGGAAAAAATTGAACAAATTTCTTTTGTACTCAGTAATGTTATGCATTCAGTCATCAGATGTTACAAATGGGATGCTATTATGTTGTCAACATTGTCCCGGAAATTTTTGTTTTTTTTCGTTTCGTGTCGTTTTGTTTCACTTAAATGTATGGAAATTTATAAATGACAAGAATGAATATGATTGCTGCTATTTCTACCATTACTTTTATTGTTATGCTTTATGGTGAAACAAGTTTTTTTGTGGTTTAGATTGTAATTTTGTTTTCGTTGTCTTTTGAGTGAGTTTGATGACTTTATTCAGGGCAGGGCTCGGTTTTGTACAGATCTGGTAGGAGTTTGAACTGCTTTCGTCTAAAAGGATAGTTTAGGAATGAGTGGATAAGCTAGGTTCAATTTGTAAAATCATGAACCATTTTTAACCTCAGATCCAGCTACCCAAAATATGTAGCACAAGTCAGTCAATCAAATAAAAATCTGGTACGAAGCTGGCGTAACTCTGACATGGTGCTAGGTTCGATTTAAGCCTATCACCATACCAGAATCACACCGGCTTGTGCTATTCGGGTACACTAACATACCTTTGCCTAGAAACACTCGAGACTTGATTCATATACATTTATAATGACACACGTTAGAGAAAAGTCACAAACCAGTCACCTAGGTTCATATTGCACTTACTTACTTACTTACTTCGCTGACCAAACAGATCAATTGTGATCTATGGCCTCCCTTAAATAGAGCTTGAATCTGGCTCTATCGCTGGTTACTGTTTGCAAATTAACCATACCAAATGCAATACTGTCCCTGCCAACAGCTTCTATCCAAGAGTTCTTGGGACGCCCGCGTGATCTTTTGCCATCTACAAATACATTATTAAGGACTTAAATAATGGGAGCTTAAACAGGTCTCCTAACGGCAGGTCCAGCCAAACGGAGCCTGTTGACTTTGATTCGTCATACGATATCAGCTTCATTGTTCAGCTGATATAATTCTTCGTTGCTCCTGCTCTTATAAATGTCACCTTCATATTTCACTGCTCTTTTCTATTTACATACATAATTAAAACGCATATAAATGCATTAGCTTGACGTCTTTATTTTTCCTTTAAAATGACTTCAAACCAGAGGATAATCTCCAGCCAATTAAACAGAAAATTATGACAAACAATTTTTTAAATAACTCATTACAATTTATTTTTATTCCATGCATTAATTACACAGTTTCAATTTCCTCTTAATAAACTTTAAAATTTAAATTTTTTTAATTTCCATTTTTTTTGACGGTTCCATTAAAAATGTCAATAAACTTTGTCACAAAATGTGAATAATTTAAATTATATTGAATTTTCGGCAGGAGCAAAAAAAAGAGGAATAAAAATAAAATTCATCATCATCGATCACAATCCATTATGCATGAAAATTCACACAATGAAGTGTATTTGATGTATGCATAAATGAAATAATGTAATACATTGTACATGCACCTATAAAAGGGGTTATTGTTATCGTTTTGTAGGGCTGTGTACCGTGACATACATTCACGCATTTATTTATTTATTGATGATACAGTAAATAAAAAAAAAATTAGGATAAAAATTGAGTAATGAGTTTTTTGGGGGTATTGAATGGAAGTGAATGATTTTTGGCGCATTTTTCGGGATTTTTTTTGTGAATTTGAGTCAAAGCTCAATGTGAAAAAGGCACCCAAAATCCGACTAGACATTATCTGGTATTGAACAAGAGTCGTTAGGGTTGGTTGGCTTACGCTCTAACCACTGCTGCTGTTTTGCTGCTAAAATCAGTCTATAAATCCATTTGCAGTTGTCAATCTATACTCAGACAAAATGCATCCATGAAACCTCTTTTCCATTTCCAAACAACCCAACTTCCATAAAAAAATGAATAAGAGGAAATTCGAGCGTATGAATATAAAAAATGTTTACACTTAAAAATCATCATATACGCATCATCATCATCGACGTCGTCATAATAATAAAAACAACATCGACATCGGATACTGAGGGTTGTAATGCTTACTAACATACAGTTCGTGGGGTTGAAGAAGCACTTCCATTATATGTAATTTGTGCTGTAACGGGAGGGAAGTGTTACGCACACTGATACAACACAAGCCAACATCCATAGCAGTAACATATGATGAATATATGCGTGATATTAAAGCACAAGGAGGGCAATGCACTTTAAAAAACATATTTTTTTCACCATTTATCTCCGTCCCTTCCGCACATGTACATATATGTGTATTTGATTTAAAAAATTTCATTTCACAAATTGATTTTGATGCCTTTATCAATGGCATGTACATGTTTGTATTTTTATCCTCCTTATTCTCGAGTAGTATTTCGTGTGGGCGAAAATAAAAAAAAATTGAGGCAACAAGGAAAAAAAATTCTTCACAAATTTTCTGCTTGTTGATGCACAAATCGTACGTGATCATCATCAATTTAATTTTTTCTTCCTTCCTCTCTTTGATATTACACTTATAGATGAGAAAAAAGTAGATACGATAGGAAGAATATAATAGCTGGTGAGTGGGTGACTATAAAATTGTTTTGAGACTTAAGCGCATTTATTAAGATTTATTCGTAATACTAGGTGTGAATTTCTCGGATTCCACCTACACCTATGTCTCCTTTAGAGTATAGACCAGATGCACCAGTGTATCCAGTGTAGCTTTACGTGTAAGGGTAGGTAAAGGGGCCCTTGTGGCAAAGTTCGAGTTTCTTCAGTATTCACAGCGCTGATAATTCACAGTTGATTCACAGCTATTTTGAAAACTGTACAGCGTTGTCTATCGACTTCTTTTGACATACTTTTTCTGTAATACTTCTTTGGGTACTCAATTTAAGCATCTTAAACAAAATTACTTACTTACTTACTTCACTGGCCTTACAGATTAATTGTGATCCATTGCCTCCCTTAGATAGCGCCTGAATCAAACCCACTAAACCCCCAAAATCAGACAAATCGTTTACCTCCTCACAAAAATTTCCAAAACTAAGCTTTAAATAAGAAGAAAAGGAAGTAGGAAAGATAGATGAAGCATGAAAGAAGAAAAATTATTAGAAAAAAAGTAGGAAAATCGAGGGTAAAGAAAGAAACTGTGGATGAAGATGAAGATGAAGCACTTATCGTGCTTGCTTTACTTCAATTTTCTCTTCCTTAGCATTTTTAGTGTTTCTTAGATGGTCGATGATAAGTTTTTCCTTTATGTCTAAGAAGGAGGACAAGGCGTTTACGCTAGAATTTTGGTAATTGTGGGATGAAATTGAGTTATTATCTTTTGTGGAGGGAGGTGGAATGTTTGTGAACGTCGATTTTTCTTTAAATGATAAAAAAAATTGGTCACTAGAGGAGTGGCTGTGTTCGAACAAGAACGAGATTTGGTTCTGAATCTTATTGAGTTTAGAGATAAGTAAGATTAAGCCCGTGCTTTGTCATATTCAATTGTGATCCATAGCTGCGCGTTATATGCTTTACAAGGCTCATGATAGTTTTACGAGTGAGGATGTGCCAAAACACTGAACTCAAAACCAGACCTACAATTTAAAGTGGGATCCGAACTTCTTTTGATTCTCGAACCCATAATTGCAGTGTCGGTATTGCAATAATTAGGAACCAAAATACTAAACCATTCCGCAACCAAGCCACTTCAGCTCACTGCACTTTCGAGTATCTTAACCTTATTACAACTACCAGAAACCAAGCAAAAGAAGTTGAAATATTAAGAATAAAAAACTTTTTCCATCCAAAAGTAAATTTTTCAATCTCAATAATTGAAAGCGAGGGAAATGATGCTGAGGCTTACGAATGGATTGAATTATTTAATAACCATAAAGGCTGAAGATTTGATTGACTATTTCCATTATACAGATACTGTTGAGCTACTCACTTTTTTCTTCATTAATAATTCAATGTGGATAAAAAAAAATTCCAGAACTTTTTCTGTTTATTTTGTATTCAATGTTGAGATTTTGTTAAATTATTTTCATTAGATTGTTTGCTTTTGAGAGTTTTTGAGTAATTGAGAAAGTTTTGAGATGTTAATCAAAAATTTTCGGATTTATATTTTTATCGATTTTGTATAAAATTCTGATTTATTTTTTGAAATTGGAATTATTTTATAAATGGATGCTTTTATGTAAATTTACAAAAAATGTCAATAATCTACATGTCAATTCTAATTTACAATAATTCCTGATTACGTTAATGCTATATAAATATTCAATAAATCCAAGCACTTACAGCAATACATCAAAAAATCTTTTATTGATTTCATAAACTAGAAAAAAGAATCCTCATAAATTCATGCAGATTTATCTACAACTCCTTCATTAAATACTTCATTTTCAACCCCATTTGCACATAAATTTCTCAGATCGAAAAGAAAAAAAAATCAATTGAAAATTGAGAATAAAAATAAAAATCAGGAGGGTAGAAACATCCTGTAAGGGATTAAAGTTTATCAAGGGAATAATTTATGTTAAATTGTGTAAGCATTTAGGAAAATCAAAAAAGGAATAAAAGAAGAATTTGACAAATTTACAAGTTTGATTGATTGGGATTGTTAGTATGGATCATGATGGATTTATTAGATTGTTTTAGTTTTAAAACTAGTGATTCATACACTTTTGATGCTCTGAGTTCTTGACGTGGGGTATAGAAAAAGTTAGATTTTGGGGATAATTTTGACAAGATTTTGTAATAAATCAAGCAAATTTCAGCCAAAACTCGACTGCCACAACTTAAAAAAATTTAAAATTGTAGAAAAAATTATCAAAATTCTTAAAATTCCCCAAAAACTTGCAAGCAACTCAAAATCATAAAAACAAATTCTTTTCCCACCTAAATCTTCATTGTTTCCCAATTTAAACCACATAAAAAGCGGCATGCAACAAACAAGCAGTAAATTTATTACACGTTAAAATACAAAACATAATTCTGACATTTCTAGTCATAATAAAAAAATATCATATACAATAACATATGCATAATCAGAACAAATGTTCAGAATGAAGAAAATTTATGAGCATTTAATATGATGTTGAAATTACAACTGGCAGGCAAGAGCAGAGCGTATGCGGAAAGCGAATAGGCAAGTGAAATTTAAATGATTTTTGTATTTATTGCGATTTCTCCTTTCCATAATTTTTAATGTCAGATTTTTTTAACTTAAACATTCAACAATGCATTTTCATTTGTAAATTCTTATTCGAGATTTTTTTTTGGAATGATTTTTTGACTTGAGCTGATTCGTGACTAAGTTGATGAGCTAGTGTAAATAACAGTTGTATGTCCAGTAGATTTAGGGTAGCAATTTGTTTTAAATGTTACTATAAAGTTATGTTTAAACACTGATTGAATGGTCGATGCTATTCTTAGGTACCATAACCTAATGTTAACACGAACTTATTAGTAAATTGATGTAATCTATGAATCGGGTTAGGTTTAGTTCTATTAACAAGTAGTTTCAACAAAATGATTTTTTTAAGATGACTGAAAGAATTTCTACTCAGCTACAAATTAGAGATTTAATGAGAATATTCTGTTATATCTGAGCTGAAGTGGCTTAGATAGGCTTTAATACCGACACAGGGATCATGTGTTTGAGACTCGGCATTGGAAATTCATCAAAGGAGTGGTTCGGATCCCACTTTAAAACTGATGGTCTAGGTTTGAGCTGGGATCTGGCGAACCTTCCCTCTCTGGTTAAACTATCAACAGCTGCGAAACGCCTATATAACGCGCAGCTATGGATCTTAAGGTTTTAACGCTAAAGTTTATTTTTTTGGTTTTATTCTATTTTAACTTTTGAAAGCATTCTGAGCATAAACATGTTTTTCAAAAAGATATTTAAAAAGGCTTATAAAAATTCAACTCTAACTCACATCCATGCGTGGTTTCTGTTATGCACAACATTCACATCTCCATAGCAATATCCCAGACACACTCGTTTATGAGAAAACTTTTATTATTGCATTCATCATAGAAAAAAAGGAGAAATTTCTAAGGTTTTGTTATACCTTTTTTTCATATTCAGTTACCATAGAAAGCTTTTGCAACATGATGTATTTGTGCTCTTAAATAAAACTCGCAGTTTTATGGCTGCATGATGTCTTCAAACCCACATTTTCTTTTTTATTGCTAATGAATATGCGAAAATTTCCTTAGTTCCTTGTACATAACTATGACTACAATATTTTTTTGGCTTAAACGGGTGTAAATTTAATAAAATGTTGTAAATCTAAAGGAATTTTTCATATGGCTGTATAGATGACTTTGCTTGTAGATTGATGAACTGAAATGTTAAAATTTTCCATTTTGATATCTAGAATCTATCAAACTCAGCAAATCATGAAATGTCATCAGATAGCCATCCGAACCAACGACACTTCACTATGAGCAGTTGGCATAGTAAACAACACAAATAATGTGAGAAAAAAAGTCGAGAACAGTTTAGAACCTAGACCATACGATGATGCGGTAACAGCAGTTCAAGCAATAGCAATAGCATTAAAAATGAACGGGTTACCCGATTCCGTCATAATTGGCATCATAAATCATAAAACATTTCCTTGCTACGGCTGCTTGCTATGGGTTTTATTTTTTCTTATTCTTTTCATTCTTTTTTCACAGTTAGTCAATGGATAACAGGCAAAAAAATGCCGAATGGATAAGGAAAAAATCTGAAAATTCTTCAAATGCCTGAATTGAAAATTTGTTTTGCTCAGCTTAACAGCCATATTTTCAGCATTCTTGATTATTTTTGGATGTGAAATTCCTTTTTTTTGTTAGGGAAAAATATGCTTATGGGTTGTAAATTTTGATTGCTGAATATTGCTTGTGTGGCGAATATTTTTATTACTTCAAAAAATAAAGAAAAAAGTTTGAATTATAATGAATGGAATTTGATTCATTTGATTAAATCTTATAATTGTACAATTTTTGAGTAATATAAACTCCCTTACACCTTGTAAATAATAAATTGAGCTGAACTGAACCGAAATGTACAAAACTGAACTTGGTGCAATTCATCCATTGGTTCATCCCAAGCGGGAATCTACGCTTGCTCCTCTCGATTGCCGGTCTAGTGTTCAGACTAATAAACTATTGGGCTTTGCCATTGCCGGTCAAGTGCCGGTCGAGTGCTCAGACTACCCAGCTATTGGGCTTTGCCATTGGAACTGGCAATTTGCCAATATATGTAAACCACTCTTTTTCAACTTTCTGTTCTAGAGCTTATAACCTTAGTGTCTATTTATCTCATTATTGCAGAGATAAAGCCACTAGAAGCCTTATGAAACTTAATAAGCATAGTTTATAACTTAGATGAAATGGTTATCTTTAGGCCTAAGTTTGAATCAACTTAAAGACGAAGACTAAAATTCTTTCATATAGAAGCTCAGAACTGAATAGAACTGACCTAAACTGCTAAATATCCAATATCTGTTTTACATCTAATAATAGCTACCTTACGCTTTTTAATAAAATAATTTTCCACCTTCAGCATTTCTAATTCCGTTAGGAATTTCTTAATTTAATTCGTACAGATTTTCATAATTTTATTCCAAAAATACAGCATTCCACATTCTAAACATAAATTTTCATTATTTCACATTCAGCATTCATCTCTTAATTGGCATTGCCATGGAAGGAGAAAAAAATCGCTGACTTTTTTACTTTTTTTTGTGATTTGTACTCTCATGCTCCCGTGTACCACAAGAAAAAAAAGTAAATGCGATTACAAACATTTACACGAAATTTTACAAACAATAAGATGGCTCAAGTAGATCCTTAGCATATGAAAAGTGGCATAAAAATAACAAACATGAAAAAGTAAGCGGAATATTTTCTTTTTTTTACTCGCACACCCCAGAAATGATGGAAAATGCGATAAAAATGTAAATTTTCATTTTCTATGCTACAATACACAGGTAGTAAGGCGCAATTCATGTCAATGTTTGACGTTTCAAATGTTACATGAAAAAGGATTTTTCACTTTTTTTGTTCTGCTTTGCTTTAATGTGTTTTGACGCAGGGGCGAAGCTAGGAGGCTAGAGAGTCAGATTATAACTTTTGATACGTTGCGTTTTTAATTTCAAAAAATTAAATAAATTAATACCTCCTAGATGATTTTGGACTCCCCCCATCCCCACCTCACACTCACACACACACAATCACATTTCAAATGTGCAAAACATTCATTACGGAAAGGAGCAAATAGCAACGGCAATAGAAGGAAGTTTATGTTGTTATGTAAATGCTATTATAAAACCTACAATAACAAAAAGGTAGGAAATAATGTAACATACAGAAACACATTGTTGCCACAGTTACTGAGATTTTTTTTTAATTAAAGCTTATGATGTGTGACATGTTTTATACTGCCATGACACTTCCTCCTTCTGTTTAGTGACTTTTTCTTTAGATATGAGATTTTATAGAAATATGAAAATTTTTGGAGTCAATTTGGTGATTTCCTATTGAGTCCGATACTTAAAATATATTATTTGGGCATTTCTTCTGGAAAAATAGAGAACTTGAAAGTAAAGTAGAAGACACCCAGCGTGACTGCCAATTTTATTTGTTTTCTGGACGAATTAGAACAAAAAAAAAACTTTGTTATTTTGGAAAAATGATATTCTCAAGACCAAGAAAATGGCCAGCCAGTTATTCTCTAGGTTTACTTCAAAAATGGAAAATAATTGCGTCTTGAAATCCCCCAGAATATCCCAGAAATCGAACTTAGACATTCCTCTCCCAAATAATAATAATCATGTGTGAAGGGCTCAGCCTTTCAGCTGGAGGCACTGTGATTCAATTTGTAAAGAATCTATTGCACCAAACCCTTTCCTCTTCCAAACAAAAAGCACCCAGAAAATGCTTCAATAATAAAACAAGCATAAAATCATCTTACTTGCTGTTCGTTTAATTTTTGCCGTCATACCTTTTTGATTGGTTGTCATATGAAGTATTCGTATGAATTTACTCACTTTCATTATTTTTGTGATGAATTTAAATTTAACTTTAATTTTTTTACTGCCGTCAGATGTTGAAAATATGTTCGAAGTAAGCTTTAAAATACACGTTCTGCTACTTTTAGATCAATTTCCTTTTTACTTACTTCCTTTTATTATTTCATTTAATTCTATTCATGCATATCATCATCTCATGTCATCATTTTTACTTCCCCTAGATCTAACATCTCTTATGTATGCTATTGAGCCTTTGTTCATCTATTTCTATCAAATAAGATTCATGATTATTATTATTATTATTTCATATTAGAGCAGCATAAAAAGGAAGGAAATGAAGATGATGACGGAGAAAATGTGGAAATTGAATGAAAGTTGCTGTTTTCTAATTTTTTTGTGTCATTTTTGATTTTATGGAAGGATTGACAGAGGGATGAATTTATAAGTTGTGAGGAATATTATGATTGATGGGGTTATAAACAAAATTAAAATAATTAGGGGAAATGATAATTTAATATTAATCTGAATTGATGAACGATTTAAAGCACATTAGTAAGAAAGGAATCAAAAAAATCTAATAAAGGAGGTATCAAAAAAAAAAATCTACAAGGATCAACAAGAAAGTTGCAAGAAAAAATTTCACAAAAGCCAAAGAAGGATGAATCGATAGTAAAATAATAATTGTATCAAATTGGAGTCCATGGGAGGAGTGACTGAAGTACGACGGCATGAAGTGTCCAATCACTTTGAAACTTTGTCAGAATTAAGTCCACATTACGTCCAATTGCGTCCACCAAAAAATTAATTAAGTCCTAATTCCTGAGGCTGGATAAAGCAGGTCCCATTTTTAGGTATTATGCCGTTGAACTTCAGGTTTTAAAACGGCATTATTTCCAAATATCAATTTTATTAGACTTGTTATACATCAAAATTGATCTCATAATGAGTATGAGCTTGAGAATCCACAAGGATCCGAGAATAAAAATAAATTAAGGAACCTTAAAATTTGACGCATGATTTTATGAAGCAAAAATTAAAATCACAAAAAAAATCCCGATCAGCACACATTGAAATGTTTGCCACACGGTTGCCAGGTTGATAGTTCAACTAGTATCAAGTGGTTTAGCCCCTTGTAAGCTCTTTCCAAGTGGATGCCAAGTTGATTGCTAAATAGCTTCTGCTCGGATCTGATTATTCTATTAACCCGGCTGCCGTGTGGCAAACATTTCAGCGAATTTCAATGTGTGCCGATCGGGAAAACAATAAATTGTTTTAAAAAAAACTTAACGTTTTAATAAAAAAATCACACACTGAAAAAAAAGGAAAACAATTCAATTTAATTTTCATTTCCACGCTTTTTTGTGTATTGTTGTAGTTCTATATCCCGTATGTTTTTTTTACCATCTTTTTCTCCACACTCATGACTATGAATATGATGTTGTTGATGTGAGGATAAATTCACATATATGTATATTCGAACATTCCTGTCTGCTCTTGATTTCTATCCTTTCACTTGGCAATAACATTCGTGCTTATCGTTCCGCAACACAGACATATATTGTGTGCTGTATGTACCGAAAAAAAAAGAAACGTATTTTATAATATTCATATAAGCCGAATGGATGGAATAATCTATTTTTATGTCGTTGACATGACAATATTGATGCTGTTTCCTGCCTTGATTGTAATTTGACATTTTACATATGATATAGTAGTTGTTTGAATAATAGGATTCGAGTGTCGAATAAATATTTTTCTATCGAATTTGAATGGATAAAAAGATAAGAAAATTGGGAAGTTCTATGGATTGGGTGCATTTAAAATAATTTAAAAACTCCAGCTGATCACATCCCCTATATGCTATCTGCCATTGTACACATCCATTCAGGATAAAATTTATTCATAAAAATCCTTTGCTTCCAACCATAATAATAATAATATTTATAGAGTCAACTTGTTTTTGTTTGAATAATAATTATTAAAATAACAATAATCATTAAAGATGAGACAGCTATGTGAAAATAAGCCGAGAATTATCATTAATGGATGAATGGATGAATAAGCTTTTAATTTTTATGGTTCAAAAATAATGAAATTTATAAAGCGCGGAATTTTTTTCTCATATTTTTCTCATTTATTTGGTTAAATTGATTTATAATTTAATTTTTATAGACATACAGAACTTTCTTATGTACCAAGATACTGTTAAAGCATGGAGTGGGCCCAGTCTTTTTAGCTGGAGGCACTGCGATTCACATTAGAACAGAATCTTTTGTACCGCACCCTTTAGACCTACAGTTTATAGTGGAACATGAACCATTTGCAAGCACTGCACATTGAAAAGACACGAGTACGTCATGAGACCTGATGTGCCCTACAATGTACCAAATCACAATTCGTGTGCGCAAGGTGCTGTAATAAAATCATCCAGATGCTAGTATATACTAGTACATATACCTAGCTAAGGAGACACTTCATGTGCCAAAAACCTCTAAACTATACTCAACGCATGAAACTCTTCGGTTTTTATTTATTACATAAAAGTGTCTGTGATAACACCAGACCTACGCAACAAAACTTACAACAGCTGAAAGGCTCTTTCACATGATATTTATCAATTCGACTAGTGATAAGACACACCTTACCAAGGGTGTGGTACTGATGAAATGATCAAAAATGACCAAAATTGATCGAAATTGATCAAAATGTAATTCTTCAGTTCAGCATGCTTGCACCTTACTTGCCCTTTGATGGATCCATATCAAAGCTTTTGACATATCTGTCGCTCGAGAATTTTATTATCAATTCTTATCGAACTTTCGTTTCCTTAACAAGCTGTTCAAATTTATCTAAATATTCTAAAACAAAATCAATTTTATCTCCAAATACATCATCCACACTGATTCCTATATCTTGTTTTTCACATGCTTTTGGAACTAAACCCAAATTTTCAAATGTTAAGTTTTCATTAATGTCGATTTTTTTCGATAAAAAATAAGTTTTCTTATAAAGTCCAACGACTATTTCCATACAAAATACCAAATGAGCGATATAAAGTACATAAAAGCAGATCTCAAATCCAAACCCAAGATGACTTAAATTAAGTACAATTTTATTTGGTGATGATGTACATGTCTTTGCATTCCATTTAGATTTTGAGTATTTTTCCAAATACCAGTTAATGATTCCACCTGTTACAAGTCCTTCAATAATTTCAGCGAGTCTTTCGTCCCATATATTTGGATACAAGAAGCCAAATACATAGAACGAATTGGTTATTGGAGCTGAAACAAATCGTTTAGCCATTTTAGTCTTTAAATAGTGCAGATGTAAATCATGTTCGATGTCACATGATAGGACAGTTCCAGTGAATGATGGATCAGTTAAATTTGTGTAATAAAAATTAGAGAAATTATCAAATGGAATTATCTGCATATTGAGCCTTAAAATAGAAATAAAAATTAAAACCTTCAAAATGTATAACAGCACAAGAGTCAATCTGCTTACCCAATATCCTCAGAAATGTAATCAAAAGTGAATTGTGCAATTCCATCTTGCATATAAAGTGTAAAATTATTAGCTTTTAATTCAGCTAAAGTCTTCATTTGAGGCTTACGAATCGCAGATGTTGTAAATTCAAACAACTTTCCCTGATAAGCTGTCCTCATTACTAAGCACCAAAAAATGAATGAAATCAAAATTACACGTCCAAACATTTTGTTCGGCATTTTAGTTTGTCCAATGCCGAAAAATACTCGAAAAATATTCAAAACTGGAATGTGTATAGTTTTTTTGTGAAAAAACTTTCGGACACCGATTCTGTTTATCATGACGACAGATATGATAGCAGCTAGAAATGTGATTCCAAAACTTGTCCATGTTTTCCTATCAAACGGTAAGACAATTTTCTCAAATGATGTATACAACTCGCCAGGTGGAACGAACAGTTTTGATCTAAAATAAAGAATTGTAGATTGTAGCTGAATCTCTAGAACTTCAAAACTTACATGCACTGAATATTTAACGCCACAAATTTTATATTGAATTCAAATAATTTGAATGCATATGCATAGCCTTCGAGTGTTGTGCTATGTATTACGTTGTATAGAGTTCTATGTGCTAATACATCCTCACAGCTACTATTTAAGCAGATAGAAAGATCAATTGAACAATTGAGACTTTTTTGAATATCCTTAAGAATCCATACAAGAGGTCCATCGGCATAACTGAAATCCTTATCAATATCGTAATAAAATCTCAGAAATATTGTTTGTCTAAAATAATTTCCGAGTTTCATGACACATCCATGAAAGTTTTTGTACTTCTTTGGTAATATTGGTTGACGCATCCATTTTTGTTCTTGAAATGAAAATTCATTAACTTCTTGTAATTGTTGTATTTCATGACAAATCAGTAAGTCATCGCGGTTATCAAATGTAAAAAGTTTTAAGTTTTTGTCATTTTCGCTTGAAACTATAAAGTAGAAGTAATGGGGAATCACAAAATCAGTTCTCAGGTCTACAAGATCCCAATGTGTTATATTTTGACAATAAACAAGAATTCTAATTGGACTTAAGTATTCAATTCTGAATAAATCTTTCTCATTGAACTCATTTAGATCAGAAAAATTATCAAACAGCAGAATCGACTGACTTGTTACAGTTTTGGACCAATTTGGATCTTCTGACTTCTGTAAATTCACTGTGATCAAATTATTTAAATTTAGAACAATTTCAGTCACCAATTGATCTTGAGATCCACCAAAATCTATAATTTCAATACTTCTTGAATATTTTGAGTAAAACTGCTCAATTATTTGATAAAATGAAAGACTTATTAAAGAAATATTTTGCGTTTTTGTAAGTTTTGTTAACAATAAAACCAACTTAATAAGAGAATACAAATTTATCGACTTCATTTAATGAAGCATAAGCTAAAAATGACATTAATTATATTTTCTGAATGACAAAACTTAATTTAATTGTGAGAAATGATTTATCTTTAGAAGTCTTCAATTAAAGGCTGGTCCGTTTAAGGTTAAAATTTATTTTTTACTAGTGTTACTGGAAAGCTATGAAAACTATAGAGCTATAATTAGCTATTTGAATTTGATTTTAAAATTGTGATGATTTCAATTATATGGTTTAATCCCCATTAAATTAGCTCCCTACATTGAACCATAAGTAGCCTTATTTTTCATGTAAGACTGTAAACTGATGTCAACTACTTCTTATTAACAGTTACTGATATCATCATTTAACATAGTAATAAACAGAAGCTGAAAATTAATTTTAGGAAAATAAAATCAATAGATAAATCACCAGACATGCTAATAGAACCATCGAAGATCTAGAATCTATACTAGAATCAAGAATCTAGACTAGAATCAATGATCTAGACTAGAATCAAAGATCTAGACTAGAATCAAAGGTCTAGACAAGAATCAAAGATCTAGACTAGAATCAAAGATCTAGACTAGAATCAAAGATCTATACTAGAATCAAGGATCTAGACTAGAATCAAGGATCTAGACTAGAATCAATGATTTAGACTAGAATCAAAGATCAAGACTAGAATCAAAGATCTAGACAAGAATCAAGGATCTAGAATAGAATCAAGAATCTAGACTAGAATCAATGATCTAGACTAGAAACAAGGATGTAGACTAGAATCAAGGATCTAGACTAGAATCAAGGATCTAGACTAGAATCAAGGATATTGACTAGAATCAAGGATCTAGACTAGAATCAAAGATCTAGAATTAATGTACAAATTTGCAAACAGGAGCTCAGCGATAGAATCAGCTTCAGGCGCCATCTTCAGGCAAGGGAGACCATAGATCACAATTGACCTGTATGGCCAGCGAATTAAGTCAAGTAATCTCAAAAAACGCCCTCCCTAAATTGGCATTCATTCATCTTCATTCATCATTTAAAAGTAAAAAATTCATTTAAATTTAAAATTTAACAAAACATGAAAATTAATTTCTCCCCTTAAATAAAAATTCCATATTATCCCTCACTTGTAAGGTGAGTCAGCTCATAATACCGAGCATTTTTAACATAGAATATAAAAGACGATAACAAATAGCAACAACAACATTCATCATCGTCATCATTTGCAATTTATATTCATTCACTTTTCATTATGTGATGGAAAAAATTCTTTTTAAGCTCTTGTCTATTTTCATCTTACAGCAACCGTCGCACTGCTTTTATATTAATACATCCATTGTTTTCTAAAAATTATTATAATTCCTCACGCCAATCATAATCATCATTGTATGCTGATGCTATTATTTTAAATATTAAAAATATGGAATATAATAATAAAAAGAAGTAGATGGATAAACGGTGTGTGCATGGCGGATGTTGTGTCTCTGTCTATTATTATTATCATAATCCTTCTTATTTTCATGATGAGCATTACCGCAAAATTCACTTTAAAATATTCTCTTGTTTGGGATTTTTTTGAAACTTTTTTTTTTCTTTATTTCTTTCTCTTTGTTTTGTTAGGGATGCAGGGATGACAAGGATGATAATTGATGAGCTTCAAGGGGTTTTTTTTCATTGGCAGGAAACATTTTGCATTGAAAATATTGCAAAACTCGAATATTTTTAATCTATAGCTTTTAAGAAAAGGTTTAAGCAAGAATTTTGGAATATTTAAAATGAGGCCTTGTTGATCGTTGGATCCTTGAAGACTATAGTCGTAGATAGGACTAGTTTCCTCCCAATTTTAGGAAGAACCTTGGAAAACTAGGTACAATGAAGAAAAATACCTTAATTCTAAATAACATGTCATATTAAAGGCAATTAGGGCTGCAGACCATAAAGCCTGTCTATTTTCATGTTTCTTTGTTTTGTATACGTTGATTTCGAAAATGGTTGATTGTAAACCTCACTCAAACCTCACCATCGCTAGTTTGAATGTGGGGTTGCCACTCTACAGGCGAGGTTGTTTGGATAAGCTTTTAATCTATCATTTTAAGTACTTATTGCGGCACAGGGCTCGGTCACCAACGGTGCATTTAGTGGTTTAGGGGTTACCACGAGAAGGTATGCACTTGATATTTGGTCAGCTTTGTAATCAGACTTTGGCTTTCTCAATCTCTCAAATTTATTTTGCATAAAATAAGTGAAAGAGTTCAAACATCTTGGTTTTCAGTCTTTAAATTTTCGGTACTTTAAACCACTATTCAACCCCCTTTCCCATGACATAAAAATCATCTTCGTGTTAAATTTCAATTTTCTTTTAAAAAAATCACTCTCATCACCATAATCAATATTTTGGATGAAATTGAACGTGCGTTGTATGATTTGTATGTTTGCGTTAGCTCAATCTTGAATATCCCTTGAGGTGTGCTGCCGTGCTCCTCCCTTCTTTACCAAAAAACAACTTCTTCCCTTTTTTCACATCTCTCAAAAAACTTTTTGTTTTGTTTACACTGTGCACTTCTGTGTCGGTTGCTGTTATGATTATAATGTGTACGCAAACAGAGCACACAACATTATTGCATGATGGATGAGTGAACGTCGTCAGTCATTGTGTTATCAATTCAATTGCACAACAAGCGAGAATGTTGATGATGATGATGTGAATATCAAATTTTCCTGCGCTGACTTTATTGTTTTGTTTACTTAAAATGGAAATTGTTGGTGAAGTTAATGGAAGTGTGAGTTGTGTTGCTATCTATGGACAAACCCGTGACTTCTTCACCAAATAATCTGAAAATCTCAGAAAATTTCAAGATGTATCAAGAAACTTCCTTAACATGAAATTAATGCTACATGACGTCAGTACTTTCTTGTCAGTTTCTGTGCTTACTCAAATTTCATGACATTGCAAAAAAATCTTGAACAAATCTTCATTTTTCCATCAACTTCTTACTTTTTCCTCATTTTCCGTTCTTCTCATGTTTGTTTACACAAAACAAAATTTCATGCTTTTTAAAAAGTACAGCATAAGAATCCATTATTGTATCAAATATCAATGGGGTGTGAAGCCTTGTGGAAGTTGAGTATGAGGGTAATTATGGAAGTTTCGATAGCTTTTTTCTTGATTTGTTTGTATTATTTTGTGACAAAATGGAAATTGCGATAGATTTCTTTCATGAAATTCTTGGAAAAAATGCTTTTTTATAACAACGAAAATTTATTTTTGGGTCACCAAAAATGAGCAAGTTTGGGAAATTTATCTTACAAAACTCACAAGGGTCGTCCGAATTTAACGATCCTTTTTTTTAAAAAAAGAACAATTGATTTCCAGGAATTTTTATTGTTCTTACCTTGCTTAACCCCCCCCCCCCCCCTTCCTGGGGGGTATCATAAGTGAACGGCCTCAATGAAATTCCAACTTTCACTTAAAAACTTGCTTCACATTCTTTAAGCAACGCTTAATTATATGAATGCTTTTACTTGGCCCTAGTTGAATATCCACCAATCTTATTTTAAGCAACAGAAGGCTGAAATCCTTAATGTACCGCTTTTTCAACTTGTTTTCATTGAAAATCCTTCAAATTTTGGTCTGTCCCGCTTTTTCAAAGTTAAAACCAGCAAAAACCCAAGGTCAGCATGCAACAATGAAGTAGGAGCCGAATTGTTTACCAACTGACTCTAATGATCAAAAATTATGCTAAAACTGATTTGATCTAAGTTTTATTATCATTATTGAACTTCCATGCAATGATTTGACATCACTAATGAACGATTACATCATCATCCATCGGTTAAAACCTCTCATATCTAAAACATTTTCCATTTCATCAAATTCTCATTCAACTCACCATAAAATTGAGCCTAATGGATGAGAATTCTTCAATATTTTTACCAAAAGAAAAAATGAAAGCTTAATGGAGGTCATTTAGTGTAAAAATGAAAGAGGATTCGGTAAAAGCCTGCTGTTGATGGTTTGCGGGGGATCCTTGACCCTTGTCAAAACTGAAAAGAGAGAAAAAAATTAAATTTGAAAAGAACCGCAAATCAAAAATTCAATTGAAATTGCTAATGGATGATGGGGGATGTGGACGAAGAATTGGGGATGTGAAGTTGTTTTTTTTTCAGTTGGAATGGTGATTTGAGATTTTTGAGCAGAAATAAGAAATCATTATGTTATAAATATACAATCTCAAAATTACTTGAATTAACCACCAGAGCATGCCATCTTTTCATTTCCAAATTCCCAACTTGATACAAAATTTATGCATAAAATTCAGCTTCGCTTAAAAGTAGCTGACATAAAACTCCATAAGTAAGCCGTCACGAGTCGAAGAAAACAAGCGAAAAAATTTGTCGCAATTCACGGTCCACAGCTGGAGAATGTTTCGTGACTTACTGAATGACTCATGTTTTCATGTTTACCGTACACAAATCCACTGTTGCTGTTTCCATTTCGCCTCAATTTGCAGAATATTGCGAGTCTGACAGTGCAACAAGAAACGAAATTGCACAAAAAAAAATAACGAAAGAAATTTGTTAAGTTCAACATGAAGTTCTCTGCTTGACATGCAGGACTTATAAAACAGCATGAAGTTTCAACAGCAAAATCGTCTTAAGTTTTTTGGGCAACTTTTGCATGGCTCAATTGCATTTAAATCTGCTTGATTAAATTTTAAAGAAGCTTATGCGAAATTTTAGCATGCAAAGTTAAACTTTTATTGAATTTTGAATTAAATTTCATTACAGTGGCTGGTTGGTATGAATTTATATAGTCAATTGAGTTAGAACTGCTTCATTTTTAATCGAAAATTCTTAAGAATTTCCATAAATATTTTCCCAATTCTCAATCCCCATTTAAACTTAAATCTTATTAAAAACAACTCCAACAACTACAAAATTCACCATTTGGACATGAAATATTAAACATGTACTGTATATTCGTGTACAGATCCAAGTGCTTGTTCCCTTTCTCATGTAACTTACCAAATGTACGAAAGGAGAATGCAAAAAAAAGTGTTAAGAGAATGAAAACGAGAAGAAAAATTGTTGCTGAACGTGATGAACAAGTTCAGTCGCTCTTAAGTTGCATCTATACAATTTAAAGTCTAAGCATGTGTAGATGAAATGTTTTGTTGTGTAAATTTTTAATGACTTTTTGTCGGGATGTGATATATGAGTGGTGTGGTTAATGAGGTGCTTTTAAAAGAGTTAAGGTGGAGAGGTTGTTCTTTAAAATGATATGAAGTGTCAGAAGACATCCAATTTTCACAGTAAGTTCAAGGAATTCAAAACTAAAGAAGAATCCGAAAAACTATTTCCAAAAATCCCAAATGACCATCAAAAAGCTATTAGGTCATCACCAAAATAAGGTCAAAACTTACAAGTTCAACATTTTCACTTTTACTATCCATTTAGTCCTAATGAAGTTATCATTTAGTTTCAGACATTGTCAAATGTTTCTATCCTCATTCGACTACAACTTAACTTTTACTCCATAAGTCTTTTTTTTCTCTGATGAATAAAAGTTTATTCTCGTCGAAAGCTAGTTGAATTGTGCGAGGATTAAAGCAAGAAGATAGAATCGTTTTAAATTTCATCATCATGACTGCTGTTGCTGGTCGCCAAGTTTATCCATAGCTTTCTCTATCTTTTTCTTATGGAAATTAGAAGATGAAGAATAGAATCTTTATTGAGAGGAAAAAAGTCAAACCTAACTTACTTATGAGTTTTTTTTCTGTGATTTTTGTTTTTTTTTTGTCGAAAAATTTGACATTATTTTAAGATTAAAGTTAAATTGTGATGTTGAAAACTCAAACATAATCGATAGATATTGAGGTGGCGCAGAATTACAGTTATTTAAAGCTGCATTGCAAAAAAGTAAAGATGACTAAATCCTTCCTTACTCCATAACTTATTCTAGCTCATAATAATACAATAATCTTCCATAGCTCACAAAATTGACACCAATCTCACTCTGAAATCTTTATGTCTTCACTTCTCTCAAATCTGTGTAAGCAAGGAAACTTTAATTTGCCCTTGAGACGCTCCAAGGCGTGAAGATCACTCAGAAGAAGACACGAGAAAATATTTTCTGCTTATCAAACTAGAAGTAATGCATATCTTGTTATATTATAGGCTATCCATCTGAGCACTTGTGAGTGGGATGGTCCCGCTTTCTTGAACAAAGTTCTGCCTAAAATCTTTTATGTCCCACTTTTTTGAACAGATTTTTATTTGAAAATGCTTGAAAAATTTGGTATATCCCGATTGGTTACATACGACTTTTTTTAATAAGACTTAGGATTTTCGACTTTAGAAACTAAAATATGAGCTTGTTCTTTGTTTTGACTTTGTTGAAGTTTTAATACTTTACTTATTTACTGTAACCATGTTCCGATGTGAAGCCTATGTGAAGCTTTTGATCTGACTCTGTTGCTGGCTTTGTGACCTAGAAGTTGTACAATTCTCTGTTTGCACATTTAGGTGGCATTGTTTTATCACTGTTCTACACCAAGTAGCTTTTGGAGCTCTTGGTTGTCTTTTCCCTTGCGGATTCCAACATATGGCGCTGTAACAAACGTGTGCTTCTGTCCCAGCAAAGGCATTTTTTCTGGCAAGTTTTAATGATTTATAAAAACTTTAACAATAAATAAATCGAAAGCGAACGCGTGGCTGAATTTTTTAGACCCATATACATCCTTTGATTAGTTCCTAAACATTCCAAAAATTCTTAATTCCAAATAAGTGTGATCACTTTAATAAATCCATCTTAATTCACTACAAAAAGTTATTATTTAAAGCAAAAACCTTGTTCCTTTATCTGTGAGGTAATGAAAGAAAAAATCAACTTTTAGTGTATGTACGTCTATAAATTAATCAAAAAGTGTGAGTGCCAGCATCATCACAAGAACTGAAATTTTCGCCCATAAATTCCACAGCAAATAAGCAAAGAATGTCAATTGAGTGGAAAAAGGATTGAGGAAGTTGATAATATAAACGACGAAGGTGGAAGAAGCCTTTGTTGTGACTACACCAACACATTTTTGTGTGTATTCATGAATGGCAAAGATGTTTTACATTGTGAAAAATCTTTAAGTTTTACTCACTTCTTCGTGTTTTCATTACACATTTTTTTGAAAAAAGTTTTTTGAATGAGAAAAGTTTTTCATCCGCACTAAAAAATTTCTTCCCAAAAGTTTTTTTGAGGAACATTTTTTGAGGTTTGACATTTGAGAAATTATTTTTTGTAATACTTGAGAAAGTTGTGGCTTGAAGTTTGTGATTGTTTATGAAGTTTTCTTAAGAAGTAAGTGTTGCTGGCTTTTTTAATAAGAAGTTAATTATATAAGATGACTTTTGGATGTAAAATTAATTTTTTTGCTTTGTTCTTTAATCAGTTTTGGATCTTTATCATTCCTCAAATCTTAATCACATTAAGTCAAACTTTTTTATAAATCATAGCTACAGTTTAAATCTTAATTAATTGATAAGATTATTTATCATTGGCCAGAAGCATATTATAAAGTCAATCAACCACACTCAGGACATTAATTGAAAATCAGATGTTCTGAATCTCGTTGAACATCAAACGCAACAAGTTGAACACATTTGTAACGGTTAACTAGGTAAAAAGCTAGTATAAAGATCAAGTTTCAGTATACTTATTTTACTTAAGTTATCCTTGATAAACATACAACCAGTTCAACGTGACCTCTATGCTTAAGCCTATCTACTAAAGATATACTCTTCGAGTCAAATCTACAGTTGCCAAATGACAGTTAAAACAATTCAAGTCTCAAATATTTTCAATCCTAAGCATTCGCTTAAATAATAACATTGATTTATTGATTGATAAACATCACTGAAAACTTTTTCCATTCCTCTTTTACAAAATTGAAGTGATTGTCACTTCCAATGATTCTTGCATGCTTCTCAATTCTTTATTGAGATGATTTGAGGAAGTGGAAAACTTTTTTCTGTTTTGACTTTTTTTGTTTTGCAAGTTTTTTTCTTTCTTCCTTTTTCAATTTAAGTGATTGAATTTCTGCCTCCTACTTTGGTACTCAGCCTCTCCTCCACACCCGTTTCTTATGATTTCGTCTCGTTCCGATCTTAATTTTATACTTATGTGAATGAAAAGCAAATGAATGAAAAGCAGAGAAAGAGAATAAAAGTGTGGATAATAGGAAAAGTAAGCAGAGTGAAAGGAAGTGGCACATAGCAAGAAAAAAGTAATTTTCTGTGCGTGATGCCGTGGGTTGATTGTTAGATGTAAAAAGAAATTCTCCCTCCACAAAAAGCATATAAAATGAAATTAGGAAAGCAAATTCTTTTGTGAGAATTTTTTTTTCTTTCTTCCTTCATTCTCATCTGATGCTGCTGCTGTTTTGCTTAATCTTCTTTTGTGAAATTCTTTCAAACTTCTTTATTTCTTTCTTTCTTTCTTCGACTTGTTTAATGAAATTAGTCGTCATTATCAAGAGATCATTTCTTTCGAGCTGGAAATCTTGCAGTTAATTAAATCATCGTGGGGATGATATGGAGGATTATATAGATTAGTTTTTAATTGGTGGAAGTCAGAAAACTTTGAAGTTAATTTAGAATTTTATGTAACAGGTGAGGTTTTTACAAAGCATTGTCTCAAATTTCTCAGTGAATATGGAAGATTTCAAGACCTAGGAAGGATATTTTAATCTATTGCATCTGATCTGAATATGATTGAAGAGGGAATCTTGAAGAAGCTTTTTAGAGTCATCTGAAACTCCTAGGATTTTTACAAACCATCCTTGAGTCTTAGGACGATCTATCGAGACTTTTAAGAGCCATTTGATGATGATGGGTTCCTATTGCTCGACTATGAAGTGTAGTACGTCCACAAATCATTTGAATCGCACTCGTATCTGGGCCAAAGCTGCTATTTCCTGCAGCTTCTTGTTCTGTTGTTCCGCCTCCGGTTCAACAGATGTACGTCTTAATGTATGTCCAATCCAGTTATAGAGAGCCATTTAAAGCTCTCTAAAGCTCTACAGTTTTTTTTTAAAGTTCCTTGTTTGTTTAAGAGTGTCTTTATAAAAGTTGGAAGCTCGGTTCAAGCTATAATGAGCATAAAATGATCAGTCTTGAGTCTAATAAAGTAAAATAAGGAAACTATTTTAAAACCTAAAATCTGACCCAGGGAATATTCCATTAAACATTTAAGTAAATAATATATTCTATCTATACACAAAGGATCCAACGTCAGATGTTCACATTAGGTGAAAAAGTGCTGGCATGACTTTTAGTATAACAATATTTAAAGATATTTAAAATTCTGACTCAATCGTTAACATTAAAGTAAAAATATTACAAATTAAAGTTCCGATCTCACAAGTATAATATTCAAAAAAAGAGAGAATCCTTCACGTTAGAAATAACCATCACAATTCCTTCAACTCCTCTCATCTCCGCCTCTTATTTTCCATGCCTTTCTGATGTTTTTCACAAGCAGCAAAAAAAATAAATTCCTATTTTTTTCTGTTTTATTTGATTTCTTCTTCCTCGGTTGCTTGCTACTAATTTCTGCTAATGACACGAGAGATAAGAGATTCAATGTTGAGTCTATATGTATTTAAGAATATAAATGATAGGAGCAAGAAATTCTCATATAAAACGTTTTTTTTTTCTTCTCATACACAAGAGTATATGTGCGTGTTATAGATATATGCACAGACATTTAGTGCTGGAAATTTATTTGATGCTAATGTAAGATGATGATGATGATGATGACGATGGTGAGATAAAGGAAATAGCGCAAGAAGAACAGAACTAAGCAGAAAAACGTTTTTTTTTTTTGCTTCCTCATTGAATGGAAATGAATTGATGTCAAATGATGTTGATTGTGGATTTAATGTGGATATGCTTTTTGGTGGAACGACACTAGGGGAGGGAATTAATGTGAATTTCATGTAATTTAAAGTTTTTTTCTCGTACATCGGATGGAAATAAAATTATGTAAAATATTAAAAGTATTATTGCTGTTGATGAAATGAAGATCTAATGACTTCAAAATTTACATACAAATGTTCTTGAATTTAAATGAAATGCTCGATAAGATTACTAGCAATTGATTGAGGAGATTTTGGCTCTTTTTTGCATCATTGATTAGCATTCGTGTTATTGGCTATGCTAGCTATTTCCAGCTGACAATTTGCTATGCCAAACAGAGCTAGTCAGCTACTTTATCCGTCAATCAGTCAACTTATTCAGCTTTTAAGCAAGTCTGTCAGCAAACATGTTGACCGGTCCATGGGTTTCAGTTTATGTTTCTCATTTATAGGTTTCCGATTCTCGGTTCTTACTTCTTGGTTTTTGGTTTTTGGTTCTTGATTTTTGGTTCTTGGTTCTTGGTTCTTGGTTCTTTGATTTTGGTTCTTGGTTCTTGGTTCTTGGTTTGTGGTTCTTGGTTCTTGGTTCTTGGTTTTTTGATTTTTGTTCTTGGTTCTTGGTTCTTGGTTTATAGTTCATGGTTTTTGGTTCTTGGTTCTTGGTTCTTGGTTCTTGGTTCTTGGTTCTTTGATTTTGGTTCTTGGTTCTTGGTTCTTTTTTCTTGGTTCTTGGTTCTAGGTTTGTGGTTCATGGTTTTTGGTTCTTGGTTCTTGGTTCTTGGTTTTGCATTCTTAGATAGTCAACTAGATATCCATATTAAGTATCTAAAAAACTACTATTATAATTAATTTCATACATCGCAAAACTCGCAACACTTACTTTAATGTTCCATAAGTACCCTTACTGAAATATTGATGAAATTTCCATTACACTCCGTCATTGTCATCATCATAGTAAATATAAATTTTCATTAAGTGAAGAACATAAATATTCAATCAATTTCATTAATGAAAATTGAGAAAAGGGAGGAAATCAGGACGTAAAAGCAAACAAAGGAGAGTTGTTGCTGTTGACTGTGATGCTTAAATGATTTTTCAATTTATTCACTCTGTCCTGTGTTGTGTAATATTGATGAAAAGTGTTGAGCAAATTGTGTGTGAAACTTTTAAATTTTTTTTAATTAAAATAAAAGTTTACAGATTTTTGAAAAAAAAGTATACACTAGAATTGTAAGCTACAATTTTAAAACTGAGATCGATTTAAAAACAAAACAATTCAAAACAAGAAATGAAAAACTCTCCCATTTGCAATTGATGTATCCTTAATGAAGTGTATGGCAATGAAAATGACAATGACGAAAAGACTATTCAGCATTAAAGTGAGGGGAATTGATATTAATTGCAGGAAGATAGAACACAGAGATAGGAATCGAGGTTAACAAAATAAAAAAAATGCTGAATTGAAGATGGCGACTGTCTTGACGTTTTGTGAATTGTGGAGGGTTAGTTTGATCAAAATTAGGGAAATTATTTTTGAAGTTAAGTTCTTTCGTGGTTTTTACTAAGTTTATTCTATTCAATGTTATTTGATACCATAATTGAATAATCCATCAATAAATGCTTTAAGGTTTAATTCATTACCGCTAAGACTCTTCATAATGTTGAGTTATACTTACCAGATTCATGTTAAGTTCACATTTGTAAAATAACGAGAAAGCAGAGATTCAATTTAAAAATCGCCCATCGTAATTCTAACACAACTCTTTAAAACCATTAAAATTTAATATTTTTTGTCTTGTGACTTGCCATAAAAACTTCTTAATTTATTACCACAATAAACGTCCTCAATGTTTCAAATTCGCCATAAAGATAAGCACAAAAACTTTTCTTCAATTTAATTTTTGTTTCATTTTCCTCAAAAATTATATTTTATTTCATTTTGTTTTAATGCTAGTTGTACAAATCAAGTAGACATCCAGACATCATCTTCAAGTAATCTTAAGAATGGAAAAGCGAGCGTGATGTAAGAGAGGAAAAGCTCAAAAAGAAAATTTTTCCCATTAAGATAATTAGGATGAGATGAAGATCATGATGAGCCGCTCGTTACGCCTTTTTTTTTTGACTTAATTTCATTTTCATTCTAACTCATTTCTTAATTTTTTTTCTGCTGTTTGCTGCTTTTCATACTTTCTTCTTGTTCAGTCTTTTGAATTAAAAACCAAGGGATTCTTAATTTCTCACTTTTATCTTTAACGTTGTGTCCTTGTGGTGATTTAACGTTGATTGAAGGATTGATGTTTTGTGTATTTTCGGGAATGGGACTGATAAGTTTAGTTTGTAGGATAAATTTGGTTTAAAGGATAAGATTAACTTAAAGAATAAGTTCAGCTTGAAGGTAATGTATAGTTTATAAGATAAGTTTATTTTGACAAGCGCGTTTAGTTTAAAGGATGAGTTCAGTTTAAAGGATAAGTTCATTTTAAAGATTAGGTTTAGTTTATAGTATAATTTAAGGTTCAGTTTGAAGGACACAATAACTTTGAGGATACGTTTAGTTTGAAGAGCGCGAGTTCACTCTAACGGATAAGTTCAGTTTAGAGAAGAATAAATTCATTTTTAAGAAAAGGTTCACTTTTAATGATATGTATAATTTAGAAGATAAGTTTAGTTCATGGAATTATAAAAAAAATTCAGTTTGATGGATGAGTCTTAAGAAACTTCTAATTGCAAAGAACATTTCCACTTACTTAATTCCAATTCACTAGCGCACTTGATTCACAACAATTTTCCCCTAAGGACAAGCTACTTCGATAATAAAAAAGGCAGCAATGATGATGAGAAGAAAAACTTTTCATTTTAAGATGAAAATTCTTTTTTTATTCTTTTTGATGTGGAAAATTTTTTGTGTGCTTCAGCCTCTCAGAAAATGAATGAAAATTGAAATTAATTAACAAAATTGGCGAAAATTCTCTTTTCCATGCTTTTAAATTTCCTTTTTTTTATTCTTCTTATTTTACAATTTTTTAACTTAAATTAAATGAGAAAAGAAACACAACAAAAAACGAAGTAAAGTGCTTTTGAATTCAAGAGAATTGTGAGGAGAATAAAGGATGGAAATGTTCTTGTTTTGTCTGGAGGACAATGAAGATTAAAGATCTGGTTTATTGCCAACAATTATTTGCAGAATTTATAAAGATTTATTTTGCATGATTTGTAGAATAATTAAATAAATCACAGATTGAAGATACTTAGAAGCGAAGATTCCACAGTTTTTTGTCTAAAAATATCTTTTCTTGTTGGAATATTTTCATCGTGACTGAATTGTCTAAGCCAGTGCTTCTCAAACATCTAAAAAGTCTCGCAGTACACTAAATGAGTTTTGTGATCTGTTTGAAATCGTAAAACATGAAAATCTAGGGTCAATTGTAGGGGTCAAGTTTTTTCGCGGCACATAGTTTGAGAACCACTGGTCCAGGCCGAAAGAATAAATATTTGTTTTATTGAAAAAAATATTGTTTACAAATGGACCGTGAATGTTTTCAGCACATTTTCTATAAATTCTTTAGCTATTTTAATCAATTTTAATAAATAAGGATGATTATTTACTGAATTTTAACTAAGCTTAGTCTAGGTAACGTAGTTGTTGACGGAGACAGTATTGCATTTGGTATAGAAAATTGGCAAGCGGTATCCAGCGATAGAGCCAGTTTTAGGAGGCATCTGAGGTAAACCATGGATCACAATTGATATTTAAGGTCAACGAAGTAAAAAAATAGATTTTGGACCCTTCCAACTTGTGACTTTGTGGTCAGTGTTAACTTTTCTTCAAAGAACCACCTTCATAAACATCAATTTTGGCGTGGAACAATGAGTTCAATTAAAATAATATCAAAAATTTCGGACTCCTTTCGCAAATAACAAAAACAGTATAAATTAAACAGTTCAAAACCTAATAAACCAAAAGACAACTTAAACATTTTTTTCATATTTTTCATAAATAATAAACAACATCACATAAAAATTCTGTTTAAAAATATTCAAATTAAAAAATATTAATTAAGTTGTTTTCACTCATCATGCATGCATGAAACATTTTTTCTTCAATTTTTATTAATATATTAAAAACCTCAAATATATTCATTTCGTAATTCACAACAAGAAAATATCGTCGAGTCGGGGAAAAAAAAGTTATTTTAATGAAAAAATCCACTCAAAATCTCATAAAAAACTTATCGTTCATCATCATAAAATTGTAATCTTCATACACAGACAAGAAAAATTAAGAGGAAAAAAATAAAAGATTATAAATATTTCCATGTTACTACAATGTGATGATGTTACACAACATTTGACACCGCATCGCGTCAAAACATAAATAAATTGGGAATTTTTGGCGGGAATTTATCGTGGCATTGGGTTGGGTTTACTGATGATTTGAAGGACATTTGAGATCTAGACTAGTTCCAATATAGTTTATAAGAGATCAAATTAGTGACTTTTCTAGTGCCAAACTAGCTTAGCTCTGGCATGGTGCTGGCCTCTATTTAAATCTAGCACTGTGCTAGAGCAACACCTGCTAGGTTCCGGATTTCTGATCGATTAACAGACTTGTGCCATTCGGGTTGGTTCAAAGCAATATGGTATTCAAGCTATTAAGCTTGATCTAGGTTTATTAGAATCCACCTTAATAATTTACATTTTTAAAACAATACTAAGCAATTAACCGGTTCTTGGTCGTCCTTTGAGATATTATGATCATCAATGCCTAAGCTCTGGTGTAATCTTGCCTTATTTTTTGTCACCACTAGTTCCAATCCCTCTAAAATCCATTCATTTTTCTAAAAATAATCCAAAAGCCATTTTTTATTGATTTATTAAAGCTGTTTGTTTTTCATTCCCGCTGGCAGACTGACTGAGGTCTGAGTTGTTTATTATTCACAATATTTTTTTTCTCTCTTTCTTTCCAACCTCCTCAACAAATGTGTCGGCTAAGTTTTTAGATTCTTTTCACTTTTCATCTGAAACAAATGTTGATTTTTTATTGCGCAATTAATTTCTTATTTTTTTATTCTTTTCATTTTTTTCATTCCTACAATAAATGAAGTTCACTTTTACAACAGTCGAAGCAGCACACACAGTGTATAGTGTAGTCGGATGCTGTACACTTGATATTTTATATGAATATACATTAATTCGTGCTGCAGACAGTTATGATGATGATGATGTAGCTTGAGAATGAAAAGAAAGAAATTAAAATAATATTATAAAAATAAGATGAAGAAGAAGATCAAAGCAATGAGAATTACGACAGCAAAAGTGTCGCAAAATGCTGTTAATGGATGACAAATTTAAATTTATTTTCATTGCTTTGTCAGATGGTCGAGATTTTTTTCTGTCTTGTGTGTTTTTAGTTTTCCGTTTCACATCTTTTTCATTCCTGTCTGTTCTGCATTTACTTTGAGATTTTTTTTCTTTCTTTCTTCTTATTTTTTTTATGCGCTTTTATTGCCATCGTTCCATGGAGTTAAGTGTCTATTAAATTCGTTCTTTACCTTCTTGCTGGCTTTTTGATGTTGCTGATGTTTTTATTTGGATTGTGAAAAATTGTTTGAACATTTTTTTTTGTTCTTTGAAATTCGAGGAGGATCAAATAAGTTATTTTAGTGGATTTGGTGTTTATTGTTCTGGTGAAGTTATTTGAAGATGAAGTGTTTGATAATGGTTCTTTGATATGTCTTTGTACCCTCCTAATGAAGTTTCTGGATCAAATATAAACCAGAATGTGGAAAAACAATCATTTTTATCACATTCTACACTCCAAGAGTTCATTAACAGTTTTAGTCCTTAATCCCAACGAGCAAATCCTAATTCACTAGCTACAACAACTCAGAAGTAAAGAAAATCTCAAAATCTCCACATAGGCACGTTCACATCCATCAAAATCAAACAAAAAAATCACAGATGTGCTCATCAAAGATTTTCCCTACCGCACATGGGATTTTTATTTCTAATCTTCTCTCATTGATCTCATCACTGTCTCCATCATAAGCATCAGTTGTATTTCCAGAAATATGAATAAAAAAAAATCAAAGAAGTTTAAAAATTTCCACGTTAATGGTTATGATGGCAACTGCTGATGCTTAATAGCAAAAAAATTACTGTATAGAATGAGCCATGAAATTGAAATGTGTCTGTGTGTTAAAATCCCCTCGCAGGCGAATACCGGAAATTGAGAAAAAAATCCAATTATTGACGCAGTTGTAACTCTCAATTTTTAACATGCCAATGACATACGTATGGATATCTGGTTTTACTTTTGCGTCGTTCACATGGATTTTAATAATTTGTGGAAATTTTTGAGATTTTACTGTGATTTTTTGATTGAAATTTCTGATTTGTTTGGAGTAGATTAAGATGAGATGGGGCTGGGGTATACCTACAGATGTCCTAAGAGGTTTTGGCTAATCTAGGTCTGAACAAACATCATAATTGATTCTGTAGGGGGTCGAATGGTTTTTAAATATAAGGATTGGTTCGTCAAGAATAGCAAAAAGCAAGCATAGATTGAGGGGGTCTATGCTCATCGACCCAAAATCACCATAATTGCGACTCTGAATGAGCTAATCTAGACATCTTTCAAAGCCTCTTTTAATCAACTTTTAAAAAATTACTATAATAATGATCATTCATGACAGACACAATAATAATCCACAACCATACATAACATTTACACTACTCATGACAAATTTAATTGATTTATGACTCTCTGCAATGACAAATCTTAAGATCTTACTAAAATGCATGAATTTTAAGCTACTGATGCTACTTGTAGTGGGGAGATCTTTTCGAATCTTAGTATTGTCATCATTCATATTAATGGCTTATGCAGTCAGGCACTGAATGTATAAAGTATGCAAACAGATGGTGAGCTTGAGATTATGCTAAGCGGGGTTTTAAGATTTTTTGGTTGAAAACTTGTAAAAAATGTTACAAAATAAAATTTTAAAATTAAGTAAATCACGAGAAGTTCATAAAGCTAGTAAAATTGCCATAATCTCCCTTGTAGGTATTTCAAACGACTGTAAATACAACAAATCTCTTGAATATCACTTACACAAAGGAACTAAAACTTCGACGTTAGTCAAAACAATTCAAATAAAAATTTTCTTCATTTTCATTTTTTTTTTCAGAAAAGTGTGAAATTTTATTTTTTCATCTCATTTGACTTTTTCTCACATCTTTTTGAGGGCCTCTTTCTTGTGCTGTCTAAATGATACAAAAAATGTTTATTGTGTGTGACTAATTGATGCTTTTTTGCGGCATTCTTAATTGCTTCATTTCATCGTAAAGAAAATTGTAAAATATTTTTTCTAGCTTAAAATATTCAACAGTTTTATTTGAAAAGGTTTGACGCAAATAAAAAAGAATTTTAAAGGTTTTTTACGTTTAAGAGTTTTAAAAATCAAAAAAACTAAAATAGAAAATTTTTAAAAAAATTAAAAATTGAAAATTTATATAAAACTAAATAAGAAAATTTAAAAAAAATTTGATTTTTTAAAAAATTCTGCAAATTTAAAAACTGAAACTTAAATTCTAAAAAATATTAAAATTCAAACAATGATGTCTTCATTACTTGTCATTCCTTACAAAATTTTACAATCCAACAGAAATTTTTTTTGATCTTCATTTAAATAAGTATTTAAAGTCTTTTGTCTCGTGTGAATATGTGACTTTTGTTTTTTTATTTATAAAGTTTTATCTGTCGACTCAGAGAGAAACATGACATTTATTTACATACAAAATAGCAAGCAGCAGAAAATTTGAAGACAAATGATGATGAGAATGTGATTTGAAATTAAAATAAATTCAACATAACTGAAAAATTTGTCTCGCACGCTTGATTTCGTCATTTCACGTTCAATTGGTTTTCTTATTAATTTAGCGGTGATAATTGGATGATGAGTTAATTATTGCATTTTATTGTGACTGTAAAGGAGAAAGTTTTGATTTTTTAAATTGAGACATTTTAAAAAAATTACAAAGTTTAGAAAAAATGGAAAAAATATTTTTAGTGTCATCATCCGGATGATAATCACCTCTTCCACAGAAATAGATTTAAAAACAAATGAAGCATCAAGGAGAAAAAACAATAAATTTGCGGTTAAATGCTAAAAAGAATAAATTAATGAAAAAAATGTCTCGACTTTTGCGGTTGACGTAAGATGTGAGACTAAACTTTTTTGTGTCTTTTAAAAATATAAAGAAATATGTTTTTGAATGTAAATATTTGAACACTAGAGAATTGACCCGTTAGGTTTAGCTACTATTAAGAATTCGTTTAAACAAATTAAAATCATTTTTTTGAAGTTTTTCTTGATAAAAAACTAGTTTAAAATCCACACATTTTTATAGTTCATTGAACTCCATAAGAACCCACCAAATAGACTTAATTTCAATATTAATTAACCAAACCATTATTCCCCCTATAATAAACTTTATGGCAACATAAACACATTAACAGAAAAGCAAACATTATTTTTAAGAAAATGGAAAAACCATCAAAAATCAGAATTGATTAATTGACTAGCATATGAGAATTGTCATTGCGTACATTCAATTTTCCCATCCTCACCAATTCATCTTCTTGCACAGCCAAACAAAATTTCTTTCCTATGTTCTCATTTACACTTACTTTGTCATTTATATTTCACATTTTCATCAATTAAATAGATTTTTACTCTCATTTTTAAAGACAAAATTTACTTTGTCACTTTTCATGCTCATTAAAAAAACACACGAAGAAGAATTTTTATGCACTCAGACACAATTTAGTCCTAAAATACGACGATTGACAAGAAAATGAGTGAAAATGGTTTCTTTGTGAATAATGACGATTTTAGGGAAAGATGAAGACCCCATTTAAGTTTAATTAATGGACTCTTTGTAAAAAATATTGAATTTCGTAACTGGAAGGAGGGAGGTTATGTATTGATATAACAAGAGTTTAGGGTTGGCAAATGTGCCACTGCTAGTTTTATTGCATTAAATTTATGGAATATTGGTGCAGTTTGTTAAAAGATCTTACGTCCAATACTATTTGATTGTTTCAACACAAATCATGGAATCAGATGTAGCAGCAAAAAAGAAGCAGTGGCGTAGTGGTTAGAGTGTTGGCCAACCAACCCTAACGACCCGGGTTCGATCCCAGATAATGTCTGGTTGAATTTGGGTGCTTTTTTTCGCAGTTCTAGTCATGGCAACTTAGTTTGTATGATTTGAGACGTGCAAACTGTGGCTAGGTACTTTGCATTAATATACCCCGTGTCAATGGAATTGTGCAGAGTTGCAAATACGCAATCGTCCGTTGAGGACAAAATCTGTCTGTAGCAAAGACAAAAACCAATTTTCCGTTGAGGACAAAAAAAAAATCAAAATAATTTTGGATGTCAACGCATCGGTCATCATCAATGAATTATTTCAAATCTATAATTAAGTTGTAAGCCGCTGTCGCTAGCCCTTTTAAAAATGTAAATCAATGAAATGCAGAAATCAAATATAACGTTCTTAAAAACAAAATGGAATCAGATGCTGGTTTCTTGTGTATTTCAGCGAGATTTATTAAACTTTTTACGAGATTCATATGATGCTACTAGATCCAAGAAGTTATGAACATTTTGATAATTCTCCATCTTTAAAACATAAGTACACAAAAATTGTCGCAAATGTGATTAAAATCCCATTTATTTAAATACAAATATAATCATTTAAATACCCAAAAAAATTCCTCGTCTTTAAATTCATTTACCTCGCACAAAAAAAATTATTTTTTATCTCAAAACAATCTCATTTAAATCTTCTTTTCGCCAAAAAAATAAATACAACACGAAATGGGATAAAAAATTTCCTTTGAAGTTTTTCTTGATGTTCCAATTTTTATTTCAATGATTTCCACTTCGCATATTTTCGCTCAATTTTCATTCTCTTTTCATTTCCAGTCCCCTTGAACATTTATTTTTCTTTCTTTAATTTTATGCATTTAATCACGTTTTTCTCATAATCATAAATTAAATGACGGAAACAGAAAAGAAGAAAAAGTGAGAAAGAAATGTGAAAAACAAAAAAAAGTAGCAACATTAAAGAAAGTGCAAAAAAAAGAAAATTTAAAATGAAGTGAAATTGAAGTTGAAATAAAAATATCAAAGAAAATTCTCAGCAGTTCTTTCATTGCCACATCGCGTGTGTTCTTTTTTTGTTTTTCTATCGTCTCACTCCGCACATTCAGAGTTTATTGCACATGCTGAACACTTGCATGAACAGTTCTTTTGAGAACATTTTTGTTGACTTTTTTTTTGTGTTGGATTATTTATTGCAATTTTTTTTCGGTGGATTTCTTTGCGATTGACAAAAATTAAGTTCACTCTTGGATCATAAAATGAGAATGTTGAGACTTTGTTATAGTCAATCAATAGTTCTAGCCACAATGCTTAATCCGCGCCAGAATTGGGTAACGCGAAGTCTGAATCCGAAGCAGACCAAATATCAAGTGCATCTCTTCTCGTGTTATCCCTTGATACCGCTGTAGACCGAGCCCTGTGCCGGAATAAGTATCCTCAACCTCGCCTGTAGGATGCCAGCTCTTAGCTCTTACAATTAAAGGCATTGTCTCCTACTTAATCAATGAATATTCAAGTCAGGGACCATGCCATGTCGACCTCCTTATACTTAGTCCTTAAGAAACAGACGCTAAGATTTTGGTGCCATCAATATCGAGATTTTTGGTCAATTTCATGAATCGAATTTAAACTGGAGCATAACAACATTAAAATGTCAACACTACATTACCCTTAAAAATGCAACATTTCCATAAAAATCATTAAAATTAATTAATTAAAAAATATACTTTGAGATGAAATAAAGTGGTTCTTGTAGGCTCCGTTGATTCTCATATAAATTTATTTTCACTCATCATTCTTCTTATTTCTTCATCTCGTGCCGCGATAATTTTCCACTCCCTCATCACAATAATTTTCCTATATGAAACTCATCAGCTCATATGAAAATTGATGATGATGAGCATAAATATGATGGTTGGTAATAAGCATCATGATGATGATGATGAAAATATTTTCCGAGGCACTTAATATGAGTTGGAAATTCTATTATTGCTTTGAGTGTAATAGATATGGAGGAAGGCATAGAAATTATGTTTGGGTTTATTCATTTGTTACGTTGGCATAAGAGTAAGGATGTGCTAGGATAGAGTGTATCATGATGTTCAAATTATAAACAACAACTAGATTAATACTCTTAAAACTTTGATGGTTCACTTAGATCAGTGTTGTCCAAACTGTGTGCAGAGGCTGGACATCCTTAAGTGTGTGGTGATAAAATATCAAAAGTCAAAGTGTACCGTGGCTGAAAATAGTTTGAACAGCACTGACTTAGATGATTTTAATTTTCCCTAGTCAATTGAATTTGTCTCGCTTATTTCTATAATATTTTCGGTATGTCTGCAATCATAATGTAATTAGAATAACTTAAACAATTTTATGTCAAATAAATTGTCATCTTGAAGTTTTACTCAAAAATCTTGATTGTTCATTAATTATCAGGAGTCGTCAATAAACAGCCCATTTTCTTACTCTAGAATATTAGGTGTGAAAGTAATATTATTGACAATTAACGTTTTAATAGTCTTAAAACGTAATTGAAACGTGTCACATATTTTAGAAGCACTTGATTCATCATCTTTTTAAAAACACTTGGTAAAGTTTGACACAAAAATAAAGTTCTTCAAAATAATCAGTCGATGAAAATTTGTAAGGAATCGAGTTGACTCCGCCATTCAAAATCGATGAAAATCTCGAGTCTACTTCGAGCTCTGTTTTAAAGTCAGGGATTATTTTTTGGTTCAAGTAGATTTTTTTGAACAACGTGATCCCCAAGAGAATTCAGGTTCATCAAAGAAGTTTTCATTTTTTAGTAAATTGAATTAAAATCCAATTATAACAATTAAGCTTTATTCGAAATTATACGAGGATGAGCTGTGAAGATGGATTCTGTGAAGATGAAAAATTCTCAGATTTTAAATCTTTCTTTCTATAATGAATAACTTTATTGCAAGGGGTGGAAACTCAGGATTAATACTGAAAAATCCCAAAAATCATTAAAAATCCTTTAGCCGATAACCATGAAAATGTGAAATCCTTTTAAATCCCGAAATTATTCACCAAATGCATCAGGTATTTAAAAGAGATTTCACATTTTCATGGTCATTGGCTAAGAAAGATTTGTTAAGATTTTTGCAATTTTTCAGTATTAATCTTGAGTTTCCACGCCTTGCTTAGTTGTTTTGATCAAAACAATATCAAGTTAATTTTTTGTACATTTTTTTGATCCTTTTTTCTCATTCTCAGCTATTCTGGATACAATTTATAAAAACTCCACAGAATCCTCGAAAAAATATTTAAACTTTTGAAAAACATGATTTTTTGGCAATCTGAAATTCAATTAAAAATCTGTTATTACATTAAACATGACCAACAATTGAAAACTACATTGTATGAAATTAATGAAGTGCTAACAATGGTTGCAATATGCCTCCGAGGAATTTTTAATTTCCATTTTACAATAAAACGGAACTTTTTTCAATTCAATTGTATTTTTTTGCATTTTAATCGAAATTATTCTCAACAATCGAATATTTTTTAATTGAAGGCTTCCAACTGACTTTATATGAGCTTTTATAAAGCTTTTCAATATGTACATGCGGCCTTTTTTTGTGTCTGAAAAAATCTTTTGAAAATTTTGATAACAAAATATGTTAAGCGAAAAAAATTTTTGTTTGAGTTTTATGGCAATTAATAAGATTTAAATGACTGTGCAGCTGTGCAAATGTTGATTCAATTAATTGAAAATTTTATAAAGGAAAGTCTATTGCTTGCTGTTTCTTTTCCAGGTTGACTTTTTTTACCTCATTTGAATTTTTTTACTCACTCAACTCTTTAACTTTTTAAAACATTCTAAAAACTATAATAAAATTTTCCATTTTTTTTCTCTCAACAGCTTCCGAATAGACAACAATGACCACGTAATTGACGTCAACAAAGGAAATCTTAATTTTGAGTACGATCAAGTGCACATCATATGTCCGCTGTATGATTCAAATGCAAATGAGAATGAGACCGAAAAATATATAATTTACAATGTATCAAAAGTTGAATATGAAACGTGTCGAATAACTAATCCAAATCCACGGATAATAGCTATATGTGATAAGCCATACAGTGTCAATCTAGTAACAATTTCATTTAGGCCATTCACACCACAACCCGGTGGACTAGAGTTTAAGCCTGGCAAGGATTATTATTTCATATGTAAGTGTGAATCTACTAAGTGTATCTCTAGTTTCTCTTAATTTAAACACTGCCTAACCTAATTCTAGCTTACTCAAACCTTACTAGCCTAAGCCTACCCAACCCTAACATAGCCAATACCATACCTATCCTTTATACATACACACAATATAAATCATTGTCAATTAAAAAATTGCAATCCACAAAAAAAACTAATCAAAAAATATTTTAATTTCCACAGCAACATCATCACGTGACGACATTCACCGTAGAATTGGCGGTCGTTGTCAAAGCCATCATACAAAAGTCATTTTCAAAGTTTTCGGAGGGGATACTGAAGCACAAAAGACCACAACAACAACAACGACAACATCGACAACACCACAGCCGCATACTCGTTCACCGCCACGTATTGATTGGGAATCACCAGTCAATTCGTGGCGAAATCATCACAATGATGAGCCTTATGGCGATCATAGAACAAATTCTGATAATACACAATATAGTAATCGAATAAATCATGCTCATCAGTCGACACAGCGACCGGTCTTTGTAAATAATGCCTACGGTAATGTGGGAACGTCGGGGAGTGGATTTACTGTCAATAAACCTACAAAGAAGACAAGTAAGAACGTGAAATGAGTTTAATGAATTTAAAATGCAATTTTAAAACACTTATTTATTTTTAGATGATTACGATACTAGACAAAATGAAGTCATTAAGACAGAAGAACTGACATACAACAATAATTCAAGTGCTAGCTATCTAGGAAGCCATTTTGTAATTCTTTGTAGTCTAATTGTAGCCGCACTTTCACGACTCTTAAATTTCGAGGCCTAAAATGTTAAAAAAGTTCTTTTCTATCATGCGTGCTATATTTGTATGTGTGTGTGCGTGTATTTCTATATAAATGACACAATCATTATTTCTCATGTATATACAAAAGAATTTAAAAGGATTATTTATTTAAGTCAAATGAGATTTAATAAATTATTTTGCACGCTACAGTCAATAGAATGAAAAGATAACATGAACATGAAAGTTTAATGGAAATTATGAGGAATATTTCATTAGGTTTATTAGGTAAGACTTTATAATTTTAATTTTTTACAATTTTTTTAAGTTTCAAAAAGTTCAATAAAAATTTTAAATTTTCATCTTTTTTATTTTCTTTTCAGATTATTATTCCCCACAACAATCCCTAATTTGAAAATAACTGGATAATGACATCACTTAGGTCACATGGATGGCTTTATGTAAATTTAAAAAATTATGAACGCCTGCAAAAATGTCCTTCTAATCCTTAAAAATTAAGTAAAGAATCAAGAAGTTTGCCTATCAATATTAAGTGCATGTTTCATGTTACATGTGATCATAAAGAATTAGTAATATTAAATAGAATTCCCATAATTTTGTAACTGCTTTATCAAAATTAAAAAATTAAAATTCAAATTATATTCTTTAAATTTCACAATTATATGTTAAATTTAAAATTGAATTCAAATTTGTTAATTTTTTAATTTTGATATTTTTGTTACATAAAATAGTAGATTTGAAATTAAATTTGCAATTTATTTAATCAATTTTTAATGTTTAATAATTTTAATCATTTAAAAATCAAAAAAAGATTAAAAAAATTGCAACTTTAATTACAAAATAAAAACAAAAATGTTAATTTAAAAACCCAAAATATTAAAAAAATCAATGAAAAGTAAACTTAAATCCGACGAATAAAAAAACAACAAAATGGAAAACCGACGATGATTAAAAATATCTAAAACATGAAAAACAGAAAACATTTGAAAATGAAGAAAAAAAAATCCTTTTTGTGATGCAACTCGACTGTGATATTATTTTAAATGTTTACTTTAAATTAATTATTGTAATTATTAAAAATTAGAATTATTATTCTCATAAATTAATGAAAATATTATTATTACGATTAATATGAATCTTAAATACAAATATTAAACGAAATATTAATGGATGACATTGTAAAAAAAAATCGATGATGAAAAATAAAAGTGAAAAACAAAAAGTTTTAAAATTTTCGATTACTGATTTTGTTTCAGATTTAACAAATCAATCAAAAAAAGTGAAACACGTGGAATTTGAAACTAGACATTCTGGACCTGCTTTATCTCTATGCTAACTATGCGTTAACATTGTCAATACCTTTTCTGCTTTATCGACGGCAATAATCATTTTAGAAGAGCAAAACAGAAGATTTATCAGGTTTTTCAGTGTCTAAGGCTTCACTGGTCATCCTGGTCATGTTTTAGTCCGATTTTAGATACACTCGAAAGCGTATTCCATCGATTTTTGACTATATTGTAGAATCTTTTAATTAATTTTGATTAATTCTAATCGATACCAGACCAGAAAGCTCCAGAAAACTAATTTTTTTTTGTCACAATACATTAAACTTTGTGATGCTTAAATTAAATTAAATAAGCAGACGACGGGTTTATCACGAGACAAGTAAGTTTAAAAACAAATGATCTATTCTTTAATTCTAAATCTTCAACGTCAAATTCATAGCTCCTGATGGCATACCTAGTCCTTAAAAATTATGATTTAAATTGAAATGTGTAAATAAATTGAGAAATGACAAATTCGTGTGCTAAATCTGACAGTCAAGAATGATATCAATTACAAGTTTGACATGTCTAGCTATATTTATAGATCCATATAGATATGTCATTTTTGAGACAAAGTAAAACGACCGTCCATGGAAGATCAAATTGTGATAAAATGAGTATTTTTTGTAGTCAATTAGCTTCCAATTTTTCATAAAACTCACCCTGGATATGTAACAATAATCCAAGTTCCGTGGTGCAAAACAAAACGGCCCACAAAAGTAAATTTTTTGACAAAAACTTATAAATATTTCTGTTGGTGAATGTAAATAATTTTTTCTTCTCTAAAACGCATTTATAACTCATTTAAATTCGCAATTTCAATGTCAGCACTCTTGTTTTGCTAGGATTAATTCAAAAATAACGGGAGATTAAGATCATAAGCTATCAACAGATTCAAAATACATAAAACAAAAACAATCAATTATTCATAGAGCCGTGATTGATAACACGTATTTAAGGAACATTTTTTTTTCAAATATTGGAAGTGTATAGCAAGAATAAGAATACAAAGATCATCAATGCTTCATGACAAACGCTCCTGCCTTGGAATCCAATTTCTATGACTCATTTCAATTTATATTAATTAGAAAAATTCATTTTATCATTTTATTTTAAATTTTAAATACAAAATATATTTTGTTAAATTCAATGTGGCAGAACAGATCAAAAAAAATAATCAATCCGTTGGCTAATTTATTCACTATCTGGGAAGAACGTATCAGCTGGTGTGTTAGCTAAAAATCTATTCACTGTATCAATATGTGTCTTGTCCACAATTCTCTCTAAAAGCTTATAAGCAACTTTCGACATAACTTGACCAAACATTTTTACAAAAGTTTTCGATAATGGTCCAAGTTTATATTCAAATCCAACTGGCAGCGTCAGTTTCACATTATCTAATTTTGTGTTATCAATAACAAGTTTGACTGAAACAACTTCCGCATACTCAACACCATCGCGTTTGTAGAACTTAACTCCTGTATCACCATGAACTTTAAAATCTTTCATTGAATAGCTCATATCTCCTGTCAAAGGGATTCGACCCAAAATTGGACTTGTGACTCTGTACTTGAGCTTAAATTTTACTTCTGGGATTTGAACTCGATCTAGGACTCGAAGGTGATTTCCGTTCAGCTCATGTCTGAAATGGTAATGATTAGGATGCATCCATATAAGCCAATATGTAGTTATGGGTCATTTAGCCAAGATAATAATATTTACCATCCACAACACAGACTTATTATGTTTCTTATTAATAATATCAATCCGTTCCCCAACGAAATATCAAAAACTTACTTTATATCCATTAAGTCAAAGTTTGTTGTACCACTCATGTAGATATCATAGACTGTGAATGTAAAAAATTGAGTTTTTGTGATTTCTGTCTCATTCAGGTAGAACGGATCAACTGAGTCAATTATCCAGTCGCGGGATAATCTTCCTGTCGCTAGTCGAGGTCTGATAGTGTTCATCATCTTAATCATACATTGATCAAAATTTTTCGAGCGTCTTCCACATTTTGGGAATACATCAGCTGTAAAATAATTTGCACTTATGAATCATCACAGTTTTTTGTTGACGGGTTTGTTAGATTAGCATTTCTGGTTATTAAGATTTATTTTTATTTTTAAGTGGGATTTGATTTCAGATTCAAGACCATTTAGATTCCATTAAAAAGGTTCTCTTTCCAGGATGCACTTTTGGACATTTTAATTTTTAAAAAACAAGATGATTCATTGAATTGTTCACTGCGAGATTTAGAACTAATTTAGTTTATTTATTCCAGTGTTTCGCAATTTTTTTGAGCCAAGGCAGACTTGAGGGTTATGCAATGACCAAAGTCGTACACAGCATGAGGCTTGTGTCACTTTTCAACAATTTCTACAGTACACTAGTGTGCCGCAGCACACAGTTTGGACAACACTGATAAAGATTAATCGTAAATCTCCAACAAATCACAGTTCTTTATAAATTCATCAAAAGTTATCACTTTGAAACATATAAAAAATAAAATCATCATTCTACTTCTATTTGCACTTACGAGATTCTTGCAAATTAACAAAATTACACACTAAAATCAGGAGCACCAAAAGTTTTAATCCAATATTCATCTTGTCTAGTTGGTTGTGTATCATGAAATAGATTAAAATGAGAACTGAAATTTATTTTGACATTTTATCGTGCTTATATGGAAATTTAAATCCAAAATTGCATTAATACCGTTGCAACCTGTTATATTGAAAATGTCAAATGTCTTAAATGGTGATTTTTTGAATACATTTGGAACTAGACAAACATAAAAAATTGATTATTGGTCCGTAGCTTAATTTCAAAGTTGCAAGTCTTTGGGTAGTCAAAAATCATCATGTTAAAAAGATTGCGCTCTACTTGAAATTCAAGTTCTTGCAAACAATCGTGCATCATAAAGTTTTGGAGATATTCATAAATTGACGTAAATGAGTAAGAATGCCAGCGATTTATGGTCCTGTAAAAGAAGGAGAAGAGTATCGAAGTCTACATAATGTTGAGCTATATCATTAATTGCAAGAAGCTGATATTGTTACTGTTCTGTGTGCAAATCATTTGAGATGGGCTGGACATGTGTTCAGACGCTCACAAAATGACCCAGTATTTAAAGTTACAGTAGCAGACTTTGTGGATGGCAAGAGATCACGAGGAAGACCGAAGATCTCGTGGATTGGATGTGTTTAAAAGGATGCTAGAGTCCTTAATATCTGGCAGAAGGTTTTAAAGGATAGAGCTGTCTTTAGACGATCTCTAAGCGCGGCAATGGCCTCAAGTGGCCAAGGAAGTAAGTAAGTAAGTAATGAATACTAATGGACTTTGACGTCTGGAACAGAAAAGTAATCAAAGGAGATTCTTATGGTTCTATCAATAATGTGAGAGGATTCCAGTCAAGTGATGTGTTACTACACGTTGCGACGAACTGGAGGTACTGCGATCCTGATCGATGGTTGTATCAAAAGATGCACTAAAATTAATTTAATTTTTCTAGCTTTTTTTTGTCTTTTTTCAATCTAAATAGTGGATTTAGAAGCAAGTGTTGAAAACAGCATTTCACTTTATTGGATGTCAAAACATTTAACAGCTCACAATAGACTTAAATTCTCAAAATATATTCAAAATATAATGACTATAAAGTTTTTAATTAAAAATTGATCTTAGAATTTTCTTAATTTTTTTAAAGGATAGATTTTAAAATCTTTAATGCAAGAGATTTAAATTGAAATCCCCCAAAAAATCACTTTGCAATGATTTAAAACAAATTCTACAAAAACATTACTTGGGTAAAAGGATTTAAGTCAAAATCCCTTTTTTCATAATATTGCAAAAATAAATTTTGATTTTGACTTATGATTTAAATCACCCACCCTGCTTATTCCTTTAAAACGCTCATCAATCAGAGAAAAAATAGTTAACAGGAACATTTTCAATAAATCCATTCGCAGTGTCTAAATGAACTTCGTCAATTTTCTTCTCGTAAGCTTTATATAAAAGTTTATACAAAAGTCCATCATACATATTCAAAATTGAACTTATCACTGGATTGACTTCCATAATTCTTCCATTTGGAAGTGAAAATTTTATATTTCCTAACATCATTCTGTCAATTGTCAACTTTGCTTGTTCAATTTTAAAATATTCCATGCCGTCACTCTTTTTGTACATAAGAACACTTCCATTTCCATGAAAACTAGCATCGAGCATTGATACAGAAATTTTTCCATGTTGAGGCATGTCACCAATCCTGTATTTTCCTATTATATCCATTCTGTCAATTTCAATATGTGGAAAGAACTTTAGGTGATCACCAACAAAATATGCACTAAAATTAAAGGATTAATTGGTTTTAAGACATGATACACAAAATTAGATTAAATTCAATTTCACTTACCGAATACTTTTAACATTAAAACGTGTTGCACCAAGAGCAACAACGTCAAATAATGTGATTTTTATTGGACCTCGATCTATTTTAACATCACCGATAATATAAGGATCCCAAGCAGGTATGATAAATGTTGGACTTAGCATTCCGGTTTTAAAACTAGGCCTAAGTTTGTTTAGTGCTTTACGGATACATTCACCAATGTCTGGATATTTTCTGCTGCACAATGGGAAGACATTATCTAGATATTTAACATAATCATTAAATAATCATGGCTTGCTAGTATTTAATAAACTTACTAGACTCCTGTAAGTCAACAAAACTAAAACAAAAAATAATTAGAACTAAGAATTTTCGAGCAGTGTTTTTCATCCTTATCGCTTCTTTACAGCTTGACAACTAAACTGTCTATGGCAAACTGAGAACATTTAGGTCTTAACAGCACCATATTTTTTTACTGGTAAAACACGTTCAGATTTTGGAGCAGATTAAAACAGCGAGTAATAAACTCTACACAAAAAGAGATCTTCAAGGTCATTTCCGAAGATTGAACCGTCAAGATGCTTTTAGGATAAAATTCTGGCATACTTTTTAATATGTTGATTAGAACTTTAATTAACATATTTTTTTTTTTGATTTCCACAAACAAACAATTTAATTTTATACTTTGAATAACCTTGGTCAACAAACGTGATCTGCTTTGACTAGCCTTGACCAAGTTTTATAGAACTTGCAGGTGCTTTGAATACACCAAAGTATAGCTTAGCATGTAGTCAGCACTTAGTACATGGAGAGCATTTGGCTAGATATGAACAAAGCATACATTTAAAATTTTTTAGGTTATTTTTATTACATTTAATTCCAATCGTTCCATTTTCAAGAAAAAAGGAGGTTTTTAATACAAAAATATAGCTATTAAGTCTTAATCCCCATCAATCACTAAAAATATAACTTACTGGCAAGTCCTTAATAAAACTGTTCTTAAAATTAGCATGAGCTTCATCAATTTTACCCTTTGATGCTTTTAACAACATTCTAAATAAAATTCCATCATTAACATTCAAAATTGAGCTCACTATTGGCCCAACTTTCATATTCATTCCATTTGGTAATGTTAACTTAATATTTCCTAATTTTAATCTATCAACAGACAACTTTGCATCCTCAATTTCAAAATATTCTACACCGTCCTTTTTGTAGAGCAATACGCTTCCATTGCCGTGAAATTTTGCATCGAGAACGGAGAATGAAAAATCTCCAGTCATTGGTTTAGGAAGAATACCTTCAATGCTGTATTTTGATTTAATGTCAAATCTGTCGTACTCAACTTGTGGCATGAATCTCAGGCGATTACCGTCAAAATATGCACTGAAAATAAAAATAAGGTATAGATGACATTAGCATAAGGGGTTATTCACATTTGGGAAGATTTATAAACTTTAAAGCGCTCAGGCAGCAACTAGCTTAAGCTTTTACTCCATGGTTCCCATTTGGAGCCGATGCGAGTCACTCAGAGGTGAACGAAGGTGACTTCAGCAACACTTTAAGATACTAACATCGAAAACCAGACAGAAGATAATAAATTTTTTTTTTATTAATGCCACTTTGTATGATCATTTGAACTATTCCAAAGGTTCTGAGAAAGGCACTTTCGTAAAAAAAAAATCCAGATGATTTGGTATGCAAATGTGCCTTAACTTGTTTATTTATGGATGACTTGCGAATAAATATTTTTAAATATCAAAATGCACTTACCGAAAATTTTTAATGATATAATTTGTTCCTCCATAGAAATATAAGTCGTGGATCCTGATTTTAAATAACTTTTGATCTATGTCAAAATCAACTGGTCCATACGGATCTACTGGTGGGATTGTTATATCTGGACTTAATTTTCCTGTTGCTAAGTTTTTTCTGAGTTTGTTGATCGCTGATGTGATGCATTTGCCTATGTCTGGATCTCTTTTGCTGCAGATTGGAAATGAAATTGCTGAAAATAAGATTTGAATAAAAGCAGTGGACATTGACTCCTCAAAGTATAACTTACGAGTATCCTGCAAATCGGCATATTCACAACACGCAACCACGAGTATCAAAATTCCTAGCCAAGAGTCCTTCATGATCAACTTCTTAATAACAAATGATAGCGTTAGAATCTTCAATCTAAATGTTTATTCTTCGTCAAACTTGTTTAATCAGATTGAAAGAAAAAAACCAAACATGAATGGAAAAAGAAAATCACCAAAAAAACGTGCGTCCGTATTGTATTCACACTGAAGAATGCTTTTTGAATAGATTTTATAATATCAAAACTGTGATCCTTGTTCTTAGTTTTTAATAAAGTTTTTCAAGTTTTTTTTCTTCAATCTTGATTGATCCTGAATTTAGCCCTCAAAAAGTGAAACGCAACGCTTTCTTACAATTAGGTCATAAAGATTTTGAAGATGAAGCTGATTTTATTCAAAACGAAACTCTTTTTAATACGTGCGCAGTTGAGCAACCTAGTTTTTATTTGAATAATTTAATATTATTAATTTATGGTCAACAAATGTGATTTTGACGTCATTTTTAAGAGTTATTTGCGTCATGATTAGTTTGCATTAAGAGATGAAGCACAGACAAGCTTGGGTTCTATGCATACTTTCCCGATTTCTCGGCCTCAAAACTTTTCGACACTCATGATCAAAATTAAAACCAAAATTTCCTTGGTAAACAGAAGTAACTGTTAAGCTTTTTGGAATAAAACTTTATTTTAATAAAACTTGCCAGGCAGTCTCAAGAAATTTGAGCTTTAATTTTTGCCTTACTCAAAACTCGATTATTTAGACATCAAACACCGGAAATATGAATTTCAATTTTGTCTAGAAACAAGCAGACAAAAACAAAGTTTACGTTTACGATGTCTAACATATGATCGAATCATATTAAATTTTAAAAGAACATAAAAATTTGCATACTTAATTTAGTATTCTTCTTACGTTTTTATACAAGATAGTTTTATTCTAAATCAAAGATGATGTCTTCAATAAAAACTAGTTTAGAAGTTTTCTATTATTTTAGCATTTAAACGAATTTTTCAATTCCTTTGAGCAGCTCAATGTATTGAGGAACCCACAGTAAACCACTTAATTATTGCAAATTCGCATTTTACGATATATTATTTATTATTATTATTTATTTATTTATTTATTTTTTTTCTTTCAAAGGAAAAGCCATATATCTGAAGATTTTTGGTGTCATAAGTGTGTAGTGGACAGCAGTGTCTAGACTGCGAACAAAATTGAAATCTTAATAAATATAAAATCATTTTGATCTATTTTATTTACGAAAACTTTTGTTTTTTACCATTAAAAAGGTAAAGCATGGATAGGACCCACCTTTTTGAGCTGGAGTCACTACGATTCAAATTAGAACAGAATCTATTGAACCACAGCCTTTAAACCTACAGTTTATGGTGGAATCCGAACCACATGCAAGCTCTGCACATTGCAAAGACACGAGTACGTCATGAGACCGGATGTGCCCTACATTGAACAAAATCACAATTCGTGTGCGCAAGGTGCTGTAATAAAATACAGTATAACCAGCAAAGGAGTCACGTTATGTGCCAAAGACTTTAAAACTGCACCCAACACACGAATCTAGCTTGACAAATAGAACGATGCCATTTCACCGCTTATGTTATTTACCATAAATTACTGAAATTATTAATGCATAAAAATATAAAAAAAAAATTAGAATTTATTTCAACAAATTTATTAAAAAACATTTCAATTTTTTTTCTTTTTCATATTTTCATCATCAACCTTAATATTCTTAATAATATAAACAGGTTGCGGTTCCACAACTTTATACTTGATATTTTCAAGTTTAAAAACTTCTGGCTCCTCAATGTACATATCAACATGATTTTCATCATGCATCATGCGACACCGCTTAATATGATAATAAAGTGATCGAGGCTTGAACTTTTTCTTACAGAACTCACAATTTACAAGGTCACGATGGTTCCACATGTGTATTTTAAGTGCACCAGCATGAGAGAATCCTTTACTGCAGATAGCACACGTAAATGGTGTCGATTCCATGTGGTTCTTCATATGTGTGTCAATGTTACGTTTACTCTTATAAGTTGTGCCACACAAGTCACATGTGAATAATTTTGCTTGCCCAATTCCATGGACATAACTTAAATGAATCTTCAAATTAGCTTTATTTGATATACTTTTGCCGCAAATGTTGCACCAGAAATCGCAGTCATGACTGAGATAACTAGCTTGAAATCGGAACTTTTGTCCACATTTTCTGCACCAAAAGTCAGCTTTTTTATGAATTGCTCGATGAGTTGTCAAGTCACGTCGTTGCTTGAATGATAATGGACATTTTTTGCATTTAAATGGACGTTCTGAAGCATTAAAGCAGTTCGGAACTTCAATTGATGCTGTGTCATGCTTAATATTTGGATTTGGTTTGGATTTACTGACTCTTGTGCCAAGAATTTTGCTTAAATTTATTCTGACACCTCTAAGGTTCATCTTTTTAGGCTGTATTTCTGTGACTAAGTCATCTTCAGGTTCTTCCTTGATTTTTGGCTCTTCTATTTTAATTTTGGTTGCTGGGATAAGTCCTTTGTATGGACTTTTGATGCTAATACTTGGATCATCTGGCTCTTCCTTAACTACAAGCTCAGTTTTGATTTCTGTCTTAATTTTTATTGGTGACATTTTCTTGACTTCTTCGACAAACTCATCAAGCACCTCAATTTCTCCATAATCATCGTCATCATCGTCGTATGGAATTTCTAATTCAAAGTTTTCTTCGTTCTCTTGTTTTATTGTGACTGGAAAGATGTTGCTTTGGATTGTCTGGATGATGACTGATTTGTCTTCAATTTCTTCCTTTTCTTCTTTGATTTCTGTAATTATTTCATCTGTTTTTTGGGATCTGCGAGACATATTTGATGGATTTATGGAAGGAGTTTGGTGGATTTAAGCTGATTATATCCAATTGTTTTAAGGATTAACTGAATTTAGTTCTATCAGATGATGCCTTATTTGCTTCCGGTTTCGTCTCAATCTATTTAATAATCGCTATTTATGTGTTTTTCATTGGATAAAGTAATAAATTCTAGGATGATCAAGCTTTTTGCTTCACTGAGAAATTTTTGTTTGTTGTTGTTTGGAATAATTTGAATTTTAAAGTTAATCTTTGCGGTAAATTCTTGTTTGGATTCGATTATAATGTTGATGATTCTTCAACTTATCTAATAAATCTGAAAGGAAATAAGTTAAATTATTAAAAGAACCGAAAAAACCATCAAATTATATGTTATGGTATGTCAAAAAAATTGAATGTTTGAATGTCATCCTTAGATCAGTGATAATAAATAATTTTGCAAATATAAAAATATTATATTATCCTAAGTTACTATCAACTATTAATTAGCAGCTTCACTTACCATAAAACTTAAAAATAGAAATTAAACTTCCTCCAATTTCATAATAAATGTAAACAAAGTCTTTTGTTTTGTCCAAGAGATGTCGCTGTTTAGTTTTTTCTTTACAACCAATTCTTACTCTTCAGAAAGTTTTCTTATAATAACTTTTATTTCTTGATTTTACGCCTTTATAATTAAATTAATAAATTCTCAGTGAAACAGTTGAGCTGTTGATGACATTACAAACTGATTTGTTTACAACGAATTAGGAAAATATTTTGATTTGTTTATTACCTGCGACCGAATGAGAATTTTCAGTTTTTTCTCCTCTTTGTTTATTTACAATTGAGCAGAGATGCAAAAGTGAAGCAGAAAATGTGCGGGAATAAATTTTGAATAATTTTCTGATGCAAAGATTGGAGGGAATGAGTCTGATTGGTTGAGATAAGAATTGTTGATGATGTGAATAGTTTGCAGACCCTTGTTTACGATTTATTTTCTTATAAGATAAAAATTTGAAAATCGAGACATGAAATAAATTTAAAATTCAGATTTTTGATGAGTCAAGTTTGAAATAAGTTTCAGCATCTACAGTAATTAAAATGTGATCAATATTTGAACTAAAATTTAAGATGATTTGAGATTATAAAATTGAGATAATTAAGGAATTGAAAAATACTTCCTGAAAAATGTGAAAGTTGAATCTTTTGTAATAATTAATTAATATTAAGCAATAAAAATGGAATTGGAAATTCTTGTCATTAATTTTGACTAAAAAGTTGAAACTATTTAAAAATTACACCACAAAGTACATCAATTAAGAATTATTAAGAAGTCAGGAAAAATAAAATAAGTGAAAATAAACAAAAAGTTTCTAAAAAGTTTGTTTAAAAAGTTCTTAAAAAGAAAAATCGAATTTCGAACAAAATTTAAATAATTATAATTTGAAAATTTCCAAAAAGAATTTCATTAAAATCTCCAAACTTACTTAAAAATCCTTAAAAAGACTTCTTCAAAGTTTGTTTCAAAAAAATCAATAAACATCTGAAAAACTCAATATTAAATTTTTAAGGAATTGAAATGTTCAAATCATTAATAAAAGCTCTTCGCTTAGCAACATGCAAATTATCTAGCTCAGTAGTCATTCCGATTATCATTTACATAATATTTATAACATTTATGCTCAATTTGACATTCCCAAATGGAATTGGTAAACAACGAGGACATCACAATAATAATCTTGATATATCCGATGAAGAATCGTCAGACTCTGATGAGCATCCAGGAGAACTGAATCGAGTGTTTCACAGTGACACAATTCGCGATGGAATGTTTCAGGAGCCACAAGTTCTTGGAGATAATTCTGATCCACTGACGATCATTAAATTTGCATATAAAAAGGCTGACGCAAATTCTGATGGACTTGTAACAATTAGGGAACTTGCAAAGTATATTAATTTAAGAATTCGTGACCATATTGACACATCAATCAAAAGAAATCCACAAATATTTGCTGAGATTGATAAATCACCAACTGATGGACTTGTTAGCTGGAATGAGTATCATACGTACTTTTTGAAGAATCTAAAATTAGATCTTGATGAAAGCTACATTACAAGTCACGATGAGACTAAACATGTGAAGCTTGATAGGAAATCTAAAGAGGCTCTTATGAGAGATAAGGTAAGTTTTGTTTTGTCTTAGTTAAGGATGTGGATGTAGTTTGATCGCAGCTTCTTGTTTATACTTGATTGTGACTAAGGTTCACTTGATAGGAAACCTATGGCACCGTTAATAACTACAATACTGCTTAGTAAACTTAAGATTTTTTTAACATTTATTAAGTATCCCAAATTCTAATTTTCCAGGCTCGATGGGCAGAAGTTCTAAGTTCAGATCCATATGCATTGACTCTTGATGAATTCCTAGCATTTATGCATCCTGAAGCTAGTACATCAAACTTACTGAATGTCGTTGAAGATATTCTCAGGCATTTTGACAGCGATGGAGATGATCAGCTTACTGTCGAAGAATTCACAAACACATTCAGTTCCAATGCTGAAAATAAGAAATTATTCATAAGTGATAATTTAGATGAAAGAAAGGCAGAGTTTAAGAAGTTGATTGATAAGAATCGTGATGGAAAGGTGAGGAATTGATTATGTTTGGGGTTTTCTTGAGACGGGATGTATGCTACCCATTAATGAACTGTAAAACTGATACCAAAATGTGCATCAGACCACAAATCATAGCTAGAAAATTTAAAAATTCTTTTAGACTAATTTAACAATTTTTCCAGGCTGATCGAGCAGAACTTCTTCAATTTGTCGATCCACGAAATTCACGATATGCAATTCAAGAGGCAGCTATGCTGATAAGTCTAGCAGACAACAATAAAGACAAGAAGCTAACAATTGATGAGATGATTAATAAGCAAGATTTATTTATGGGATCAAAATTTATAAGTTTAATTGAGAATTTTCATAATGAATTTTAAGCTATTTTAGTGATCTCTTGATTGATATTATTTTATTATTATTTTTATTTTTAACAATTTATTATAAGCAACTGAAGTACTTAAATGTTAATTTAAGAATTTGTTTGATTTATATTCGATTTTTTTTAATTTTACAAAATATAATTTATAGATTTTTCTGTGAAATATATAATTAAAGCTTTAAATGTATCACAAAATTCAGAAATATTGAAAAAATTACTTTTAATAAAATTAGCAACAAAAATTTGAAAAAGTGTCTTGATTGAAATAAAAGAAAAATCCAAGGCATAAAAACGCCTGTTGGAAGTGCGTCGGGCTAACTTCGAATTTCGAGCTAAAACTTTGCCAGTTTAAAGACCCTTTTGCGACACTTTTCGACATCTAATTACTTTTTTTCGACACCCTTTAGTTTTTGAGATATCGGAGCTTCAATTTTAGGCAAAAATCCCGACCAACTTCACGTTTCTAGTCGGGCCAATTTCTGAAAAATAATTTTATTAGACATGTTATATATCGAAATTAAAGTTCTTTTTACGACACTTTTCGACACGCAAAACGTTTTTAAATCTGATCATTTCTTGCTGAGGTATGAGCTGTCAAAGTTTTGCCTGCTGTTTCCATGCACCAAAAAAATCAAGTTTTACTAAAATTGTCAATTTGTTACAAACCTTTTATCAAAATGCATCTCCTTTTCATGACGTATCCAAATACTCGAAAATATTTTCAATTCAGTTATTATCAGTCGACTTATAGCATGTCAAATGACCAGTTATGGATCCGATCTCAAAGGATTTTTTTTCAAATTTTCTCAAAAAACTTTTGTTTTATCTTTTTTTTTGAACTTTCTGATATTTGTTTGAATTAAAAATATAAGTTTCAGAGATTGTTGAGAAAGTAAGATCAATTTTGAGATTCAAATTTCAAAAACTCTTTCCAAGATTTTCTCATGAAGCTACACTTTTGAAAAAATAATTTTTGGAAATTGTAATTTTTCTAAGATTTTTACAAAAATTCAAAAAAAATTGAAAATAATGCATTTCTTTATAATGGAAATTATAAGAAATTTAGAACAAATATTATTTTCCTGCAAAAAAATATTTTTTTTATGATTTTTCGTAGGATTTGATCCTAAGCAGGGTAATACTTCGATGGAACACTTTTGTTACATGTTTGTAAAACAAATATTTCACATATAATAAATAATGAAACATTTAATCTTCCATCGACATCGAAGAAATTAGATGAATAATATCGGGATTTTAAAAGGGAATTCAAATTTTCATGTTTATTGGCTCTAGGATTTTTTAGGATTTTGCAGGATTAATCCTGTATTTCCACGCCATGGGAACAACCCACTGAAAAAAGAAGGAAATGATCTGCTTGCATAACACATAATCAAAAGATAGCTGTAGTCTTAAAAGCAGAGTTGTCACTTGTCTTATCAGTTTCCCATCAAAGGTAAAAATCCACCACAGGCAATACCTTTAAAAAAGTATCAAAATTTACCTTTGTCAAGGCTTGCATTCGGATAGGTATTGTCTTTAACTAGGCACACTTTTTTGCCTTTGGCTGGCCGTACTTATGCATAAGTGTTGGCTGGAACAAAAGCAGAAGCTACCATGCTCCGGTGAAGCACCTTTCTGACAACTCTGTTAAATAGGAGCTTAATGCTTTTAGTAATTCAAGTGCATATTGCAAAACTGGTGCAAAATTGAACGAAATTATTTTACGACTTTGCCGCATAAAACTTTAACGAGTAAGCACAACACTAATGCACAGCTAAAAATTTAATGCTCAATTTTACTCTTCAAATAATCATGAACGTGAGAAATGAGCTTATACTGATCGTCAAAAGTCGACAGTAATTCACTTTTCGCGAGAGTTGCTCCTCAGTTCTATTCAATTTAAGAAGCTAAATACACAGAAAATATTTTTTTGTTTTGTTTGACTTTTATTAAGAATTATCAATAATTCAATAATCGGCTCAATGTAATAAGTTTAAATTATAGTCTTTGGTGAAATGAATGAAATTGTGTTTAGTGAGTAAATTTTTTTTTATTAATTATTTTAAAAAGAGTGGAAAAATTCAAAGTGCATTTTTAGATTCATTTCTGAGAATCAAAATACTGAGAAGGAAAAGAGTGAATTAATGATCAAATTAGAAGTACGTTGCAAAAAAGTAAACAAAGATTAAGAAAATACAAACAAAAAATGAAATTAATTTTTTTCTTATTTTTTCAATCGATCTTCTTAAATTTTTGTATTGATGTTTTTTGAAGAGTTAATTTTTTTTGAACAAATTATTTCAAAAAATCACAAATTTATTCACAGGAGAGTCAATTTGTTATTCATTATCATATTAAAATATGGAAAAACCAGAATAATTCTTATTTTTAATTTATTATTAAAAACTCAATGTTCAATTATTGAAGTATATTTTAATATTAAGAATAAATGTCATTCAGTTCAGTCGTAATCTTTAAGAGATGGTTTAAAGAAGTATAAGATAATAACGAGGAGGGTGATAGGCAACCAAAGATTTGGCTTTGACACCAAAATTAGTAAAAGATAAAAATGCGTAATTTGTTTTTATTTTGTTGTAAAAAAATTAAAAACTTTATTTTTTCCGAATTCAATGATTTCAAACTTTTTTGATCTACGACACAACTGAATTGTCTCTCGGCACACAAAATGTTTTTCATGACCTGACCGAAGTCATTAATCATAAAAACAAATGGTTGATTTTTGGCATGATAAAATTTTCGCGGCAAATAAGTGTTTTAAACTTTAAACTAAAACCCCAAAAGAAAGTGCAGCTTACCCAGTTGGACACAGCTAGTTAAAGTCCATCAATGGAAAAACATTTACCAGTCTTTTAACTTGCCAAAATTTATAAGACATACAGAACTAGACGTTAACTAGTCATATTGAGTCATATGTGCAATACCTTTGTCCAGTTCAATGAAACGTGCAAAATATGTCATTAATCGTCCCTAAGTCTAGTTGAATAGGCATTTCAATGGCAAGCTTTTAACTAGTTCTTTGTCCACTCGGGTTATGGTTACAAACAAAATTTAATCTTCATAATACTTTTTAATCTGATAAACGAATCTGATGAAATTAATGTGAAAAAAATGCATAATTCAATCATCTAAATTTAAACTTGTATTATTTTATTTAAAAAAAAGTCCCAAATTCAAGACATTAAGGTCAATCAATATTATTATCACCATCAATATTATTATTATTATTATTGACTCACAGCACATTTTTTGTGATTGAATAAATACGTTCTTTAAAGTTTTTCATTTTCTTGTGAATTAAAAATAAGACTGACCAACTGCACACTTTTTAGCAGAATACGCCTAGCCAAACTCTGTTTTTTAAACCTTTTTCACCAGAATGATTTAATCTCATAGCTTAGTAGGATTCAAGCAACTGTCAATATAAATTCTATTCGCGAATGCATTAATAAACATCATAATAAAGTACTTTCTCCTACAGTTAAATAACTTGTAATATCTTTTTTACTTTTGTTCCTTATTATTTAGTTCCAATTCCACCCCTTCCGCCAAAAATTTCATCATGTGAGATCTCAATGCATGTAAAATCCCGAAGTAACACTTTCAAATTTAAGGAAATACTTTTTAGGCAGAAAAATGCTGACACATCATTTAAAGATGTTGACGGAATTATTATGAAAAATTGTTTAAATGCTGACGATGCTCTTCAAATGCTTCAAATGCAATGGTTTTTAGAGACATTCAATAAATCAGTTCAAACTTTTATGATAAAAATTGAAATTGATGAATTGATTGATTCTTTAAATACAGCAAGTGTGTCAAAATTGATGAAAAATATGAGAAAGAAATTTTGGATAATTTTGTTTCAAACCTTTTGCGGTAAATGTCAAATATTTTGGAAGTATGACGAAAAATCATTTTGGTTAAAAATGGATACGCAAGTTTCTAACTTTGTGCTGGATTTCTTGGCATCATCAATGACAAATGATCATCCAGGAGTCTCTAATGACATCTTAACAATGACAAGTTCAACACAACAAATTCTAGAGCTTGACCTGCTTTCTTTAATCGATTCTCGAAACTACAACCTCTTAATGCTTGCCGCGGAAGACACCCGGGTGGACACAGCCAGTTAAAGTCCATTATTGGACAATCATTTAACAGTCTTTTAACTTGTCGAAATATATACGATATAGAGAACTATACGTTAACTAGACTTTAACTGGACATTCATGCTAATCAATCAAGTGTTCGAAACTCAAAAATAATTTTCCTTACTTTTTTGACCATATACTTCACAAGCGCTTACAGAAATCACTTATATAAGGTCTACCAAAATTTGTATGAAACTTTTAAGTAAATATAATTGTTTCACGCGCAAGTGTTCGAGACTCAATTTTTACCAGAGATTTTTCATAAGTGATAGTGTACTTTAATTAATGAATTACACTAATACAATAATAAAATTTTACAAAAGAAAAAAATATGGAGCAAAAGACACGTGTTATTTATTTTATTTCGATTTTTTTGTAACTGGACATTAACTAGACATATTTGCAATTCCTATGTCCAGTTAAATGGAAAGCGCAAAATATGTCATTAGTCGTCCCTAAGTCTAGTTGCAAAGGCACGTCAATGGATACTTACTCGCCGTGAAAAGGCAAGTCAATGACAAGCTTTTAACTAGTACTTTGTCCACTCGGGACAGTGATGCAGGTGTGGTCGATTCTCTCATTCAACTAGGATTTGATGTTAATGTCCTAGTAAATGACAATACAGCGATCGATCTTGCATATAATAATCATCACTTTGATATCGTCTTAGCACTGCTGCATGCAAACTCATTGTATCCAAAAAACATTAAAAATTCTCAAATCACTGACGTACTTAAGAACTTCATCAGCATCAGCCGTGAGCTCCACAATTTTATTCGTCTAGGAAGGCTAGATGTAGTCGAAGCAATTCTCAACGATAATCCAAATTTGAGGCATTTTTACAATACAAAGAACTTATCTGCAGCATCACAAGCAGTCATTTGTGGTCAATTTGAGATTTATGATCTTTTACTGTCTAAAAGTGTCTACATTGGTCCTAAAGAAGATTTCAATGCAATTTTGAGAAAAGTCAGTGAAAAATCATGTGAAAGCATGCGAGGGATTCACTTGGAATACATCCAGTCATCATCCGATAAGCACTTAATGATCTTGACTGTGAATTCATTTGTTGGACATGACGTACCTGATGTAGATGAGAAGCTTAAGCACATCACAAAAGCATTTAATTTCCTTAATAAAGTTGATCCTCTTATATCACTGATTTTAAAAGTTGTTGCTGCATCACGTGACTTTAAAATAATTTTTGACTTCCATCGGCAGTCGATTCAGCATTTGGATCCAACATCAACTCAATTCACGAGAGGTGTTTATCATACATCAAGACATATCTACATTGCAGCACAACAGATGCTTAATCCTGAAACTGTTCATGAAATTTATGGAACAATGGCACATGAGCTTTGTCATTATGCTTTACATCTTGTGTATCACAATGACTGCAGACCATACTATGACGATGAACTGGATGTAATTAAACAATTCACTAGAATAGCACTTTTATGTAAATTAAGGCAGGATAAGGAGCCATTGATATCTTGTGTCTACAACATTTATTCAAAAGAATTACAACATGCTGAGCTGATTGTTCGAGTTCCACATATGATTGCTGAGTATTCAAATAATCCAAAAAAATTGCAAGAAATTCGACAAAATTTTCCAGAGCTGTTTCAATTTGCTGAAAACATCTCAGCTGTGGACATGGAAAATTCATTAATGGACATTGAGATTCATGCAGAAGATGAAATTAAGAAATTTGCACATCGAGTGAAGAAACAGGAACGTGAGAATTTTTGGCTGTGGATCTTTTCAGTGTTTTGTATATTGACATTGCCACTGATGGTTTATATTACTTTGTGGATGTCCGACACTTCGAAACCTGTTTATAGCTGTGGAAATCTTACAAATCAAAGGTTTAAAATCCAGGAATCAACTGTGAATTTCCAAGGAGTTCCTGTAATTTTTAAAGACTTATTTGGAAATAGTACAGATTCATGCAAGAACTTGACATCAGATGATCTTGGTACAATGCTGAATATTTATGATTCCAAAAAGTTAATGGATGAAAACGTCTATAAAGATTTAAGCGATAAAAACATAATCCAAAATGACCATGAACCATCCAAAACTGCAAAAATCTTAGACAAATATAAAAATACAACTGTTCGTCAGCCATCACTAAACGTAAGCACAAAGGTAGAACTTAAGGCCCCGTTCTTCATTGGCAGAAGAGTTTATCAAAGACTTAAAGGACATAATAGAAATGTATTTACTTTTAGTGAACTTACAAGGGCCAAAATTATGTTATTATCTGATTCAGCTGGAAATGGAAAATCCACGACTTTTAGACGTGCTGCATGGAAATTGAAGAGAACCTTGCCACTCCATTGGATCAGTTATGTTGATTTGAAGGAACATGTTGAAGCGCTGATTGAAGTTAACTTAAATAACACAAATGCATCTGCTATAATTGACTTTTTAATCGACTACATAATGCAGTTGAAATCAGAAGTGGATCGAGAAATTTTCAATCAAAAGTTTTTAGCTGACAATGTTATAATCCTTTGGGATGGAGTTGATGAAATCAGTCCAATCTGCACAGAAAAAATCTTGGGTTTGATTGACAAAATCTCAAAATTAACCAATAACAGCCAGTGGATCTCAACGAGAGTTCATCTTGAAAGCATAATAGCAAAAAGGTTCAATGTTTATCCTTACGGACTTTACTACTACAATGAGGCGGAGAAACTGAATTTCATTCGGAAATCCCTAGACATTCATAAAATAGTAAATGAAACAGCTTTAATTATTGAAGATCGAATCAATTCAACGATTTTGAGGCTTGAAAGTCCAGGAATATCAAGAAATATTCAAAATAAAGAAATAAAAACACCACTGATGATCAAAATGATCTGTGATTATCAGCTAGACATTTTTAAAGAAGAAGATCGAAATAAGACCATCAGTTCCTCCTCAAATATTTTGAATATTTACAGAATTTATGCATATTTGGTCAAAAAGCATTTTGACATTGCATATGACAATAAAAGTCAGATCGTCAAGGAGGATGTGGAAAAGATTCAAGAAGAGTATCAAACTCATGAAAATATCCATCAATTTTACGCACTAAAAGAGATTCTAGGAGCTGCACAGCTAAGAGATGTTGTCACTGATATAGACATTGAATATAAAAATTTGAGTATAATGCAGTCTATTCAGAATTCAACTGATCATGTGACGAATGAACAAATTACAAGATTTGGAATTATGTATGAAAATTCAGCACGTCAACTTAAATTTGAACACCGGACATTTGCAGAATATTTTGTTGCTAAATACATATTGGATAATTTATGGGATCCTTACATCAATCATGTAGACTCGGGAGAACTAAAGCTACGATTGCAAGTTTTATTGGCAATAATCAAAAATGATCAACATTTTAAAGTGATTTTAGATTTTATTGCTGGATTTATTGAAGTTAAAACACCGAAGAGTAAAACTACGTTTGGTCATAAAGTTCGAAATATCATGACTAACTATTATAGTCAGTTGTTCCACTATCTTGACAATAAAGCCAATTCCATCGACATTGCCACAAAATTCTTTAAAAAAGACAAAGAAATAATCAAAAAATTGTGGAAAATTGACCAAAATTTTACATTTTTCCAAGAAACTTTCAATTTTAACAGCAGTTTGAAAAGTTTTAATGAACTGAAGCAAGTCGTCGAAGACAATTTTGATGAAAATGATCAAAATAACATATTAAATGGAAACAATCAGCAGATCTTCATTTTGTTCAGGATTTGGAGTCATCAATATAACCACACAGCTTATAATGAGACTATTTCGAACTTAGACTTAATTCTTGATAAACTAAGTTCTATAGATGATTTTAAATTTATAAATTTTTTGGAATTCATAGACACCTTAAATTATTCAAAATCAGATTTTCGTGAATTTTTTCGTCAAACTTTCAATGAAATTCTTCAGTATACAGCTAAAGACATTGTTGATTTTACTAAATATTGGAAGTTCATCGATAATAAACTAGACAATAAGGACATCAAACTGATCTTATTTCACAAACAAAATGTGAATCAGCAAACAATTATGTTCCAAATCCGTAAACTACAGTCAAGTTTTGCACAAATCATTTTTGACTTTCTTGAGAATCACCTTAATAGCAGTGACATTATAGAACTGTTATTAAATCGGGATAAGAGTCAAAATGCAACATTAATGTCATATGATATTGAATCAAATGTTGACTTAGAGACTCTCAACCTAACATGGAACTTTATTAAAAATCACACAACAGATGAACTTCAGAAGCAGTTACTGTCATCATCTAATGGAACCATTTGGACCCTGAAAACAGTTTGGACTACAAACAACGTTACAACATTCGAATTTTACAGTCAAATTTTCATTGATTTATTCACAAAACTTGAACTCTGTGACATGATAATGGAATTGATTGAAAGCCTGCAAATTTTTGCAATCAACTTTGAAGAGCATGGAAAAAATGAAAGTTTGGTGTCAACAAAAAGAAAAGACTTTTTGGAGTTTATATTTGAAGGAGAACCGAAAAGATTAGAATATATTTACAGTAGAATTATTGACATTTATATTAGATGAACAATTCGATTATAAGTAATAAATAATAATGTTAAATTTACAAAATTTAATAATTAAATCCTTAAACATCTCATAATATATACAATCAATCCAAGCTTCAGAGAGTACAAGTGGGCATTAGCAGTAGTTTTTACCTGGGTTACTTATTATATGAAATAACTTGCATTAATTATCCACCAATACTTGTGTAATCTTTGTTTATTAATTAAATATTTCATAACTAGGCTTTTCATGTTCATTATTAGGGTTTAATTTTCATTACTGTTTTGTAAATAACTGTAGGACGCATATGACTTTAATGTTTTTAGAGAAAGTCTTCTCTCAAAACTTCATTTGGATTCACAAAATGTACATCCTCCCCCTTCGCACCTGACACCTACCTTGTCAACACCCCCCCACCACGATCCCCTTAAACATGTCCTTAATTATTTTACAGTAACAAGCGTCATCTAATGTTTATTTAAATTCATACCTAAAAACCACTGACATCTAGTGGAGAATCTAAAAAGTTTCCGTCACTTTCCTTTTGTTTATCAACAAAACATTTCAATCAGAAATAAATAAAGTGTTCATTAATTAATAATGCCTCCACCGAAAAGAAGGTTAAAGAAAATTTCAGATCCGCTTGTGTCACCACCATCAGCATCAAAGAGATTAAAACGTGAGAAAGCTGAGGATGTAAGCTTAGATAATGAAGATTCGAGTCCATTGAAACGGGAAAAAAGTTCAGAAATTGAGGAAAGTGATTTGTTGGAAAAAATTCCTGTATCAAGTAGGAAAAAGCAGCCACAACGCGGTCGATATGCAAAGTATGACAAAGAAGATCTGCTTGAAGCTGTCCAAATGGTGCGAACTAAGAAACTTTCACTTCATAATGCCGCAAAGCAGTACAATGTACCAAAAACAACAATACTTAACTATGTCACCAACGGAGATCGTGAGCACAGCAAACGAGGAGTTGAACCAGCACTAAAGCCAGAAGAGGAACAACAAATTTTGACATGGCTCCTTGATGGTTCTGATTTGGGAGTTCCTAGAACCAAAAAAGACTTGATTCAAGCAGCTATTGATGTTTTGAAGATTAACAACCGGCCGAATGTTTTTAAGAACCGAGACCCAACTCATCACTGGATCAAAACTTTCACAAATAGACATAAAAGTTGCGTTCGGCTACGGAATTCGACAAGTCCGATAAATGAGGGAAAATTCTTTCAAAAATTTTATTCATTTTTAGACAAAAGTGATTATTTGGATGTGCTGAAAAGACCAGATGGTTAGTATCTTGAGATTTTTCTTAGGGTTGTCTTTATTTAAGGATTAAAGCCTGCAAAGGCTTTTAGGTGTAGTTTGACTTTGTTATCTGCATATGAGCCAATAGGAGGTTGTTTGTTATTCTGTAGCGACTCTAACGTCCATACCTTAAATTTATTATGACTCTAATCCTCGCCTTGATGTTCTTAACCTTTCAACTAACAGATATGTTCCAATTTTTCAGCATTTTACATCATAGAAGACACAAATCTCGAATTTGATCGTGAAAAAATCAATCCAGAACGAAGAATGCTCCTTAAAAAATGTCTGACAAAGAAGTCCGATGATCCATCATCGTATCGTCTAAAGAACAGTGCAACAGTGATTTATGGATTTGGAGCTGATGGTCGAGGACTCCAACAAGTTGTAATTTTTCGAGATACTTTTAATGAAATGGCAAAAGTCGCACTTGCTGATAGAGATGCAAATGCAAATTTTTTATATCTTAGGACACAAGACGGTGGTAATGTCGAAGCGTCACTTCATTGCTACTTAAAGAGACTTGATGCTCAACTGAAAGATGTTGAAAGGCCAATTTTTGTATTTTGTGGTGAGACACTTCCATCTGTTGGACTTGAACTATCACGATGGTGCAATGAAAAGAAGATTTATGTCATTTCCTTCATTCCCAATAATGTTAGTGTACTGCAAAAATTTGACGATAGAATATTTGGAATTAAAAATACTGGTTGGGGGATAGAACTTGATAATTATCAGGATGAAGAACGCGTTGATAAATTATCGGAAATTGATTTTGTTAAAGTATTGAAAAAAACAAATGATCGAGTTTTTGATGAAGATAAAATATTTCAAGCTTTTGCTGAAGCTGGAGTTTTTCCATTTGATATGACAAAAGTCAATGACTTGCCTAGTGACTATCCTTCAGATGACGAGGATAATGCGGCTGAAAAGAAAATTACAAAAATATCGACAAAAATTCAACAAATGCAGGAATTAAGTAAAGAATTGTCAATTCAGCTAAAGAATAAAAAGCGAGATGATTTAGTATTGAACGTTAAGATCATCACTCAGCAGTTGGACTTTGTTGAATCCTCACTGTAAGGGATTGTTTCCTCATATTCACTAGAATTTTGTATACTGATTCTGAGTGTTAACATCCATCAAGTTTGTTTGGAATTCGTGAAAGGCATGCCAACCAAGAGCAACGACAGTCAAATTTGATATTACTCATTCGATCAAACCTAATACTTTGTAATGTTTTTTAATTAAAAATAAAATCTATATTTCTTAAAAAAAACTACCAAAAAGATTTTTCTTTATAAAAATCATGTGAGAATTTTATTCCAGTAAATCATTTATATTTGTTTTTTTTTGTCATAAAGATCACAAAAATCTATTCATTAATTTATATGTTTTTTGTTCCGTTTTAAATTCCTAACAACAATTGAACTGAAGATCCATTTTTATTTAATAAAGTCTATATATGCAAGTCAGTGTCATGGTCAGTAAATTTAAATTCATATCTATAGTTTGAGATTCTTAGTTAACTTCATCGTCCATGAAGATTGATGAGAATAAAATTTGACAAAATTTCTCAATTCCTTGAGACATTTTTCGATACGCCTTGGGTTTATTTTTCCAGTAAACACAGAGGAAGTAGAATGGAATGCCACTTAATGTAATTAATATGTTGATGCCTAAATTCATTGGCTCTGATATTGATGGAGTAAGAACAAGGACAAGGCATAGGATTAAGAATAACCATGGAATTAGAATGTTGACTTTGATTGGTCGTGGTGCATCGGGTCTGAAATGCAGTAAATATAGAAAATATAATGACTGGAATAGTTTCCTATCAAGCATGATAAAAGACTGACAGACAAATTTATGACATCTTATTTGTAAATTGCTACTTTACCTAGTTTTCCTCATCCATATCAATCCAAAAACGCAAGCAGCAATTGATAACCACAATGCCTGACTGAAATAGTTGACTAACTCGAAAGCATTTCCAAACAAAATCATAACAAGTGAGACAAAGCATGAAAATATAAGTGATGGAATCGGCGTCTGTCTGGAGACATGAAATAATGCAAAAAATGAAGGAAGATGTCCTTGATTAGCACCAAATGCAAATAGGCGTGCACTTGTGAAAATGACTCCGTTAACGCCACCGAATGTAGATCTAATTTGAATGAGATTCAGATTATAATGTCGGAAATTAATTTATTTTAAAAAAACTCACAAAGCGACGAAAATTGGAATCAACCAAGCAAGAGATCCAAATATTTTAGCTCCAAATGTCTGTTTATAAAAAAATTAAAATAGCATGAAGTGAAATTGTTGATAATCTACTTTTTTTGCATGAAATAATTGCTTACCACTGCAACAGCCAAGCTAGCTTTCATCTCAGCACCGCTCAAAACCGCAAAATATGCTACATTTGTAAGGCAATAGATTATTGTAACTATTGGCATGCCAATAAAAATCGCTCGCGGGAGGTTTCTAGGGTTTTGTGGTAAAAAAAGAAGGTTTTTTGGGGTTAGATTTTTTTTAATATTGATTTAATAAGTTTATTTCAGATTAATAATGCCCTTAGTTTTGCATGTAGATGCACACACCTAATAATAAGGCTATTAGAACAGAGTTATACAATCTAAGATATACCTTAGCAAATTCCTCAAAATGCAAAAGGGAAGATCATTCAATAATTCAATACTCACTTGTATGGATCCTGTAGCTCTCCTGTCACAAAATTCAAGTAGTTCCAGCCTAAATTTGATTTATTAATAAAAATAAAGAAAAATTTGAAAATATAGTAAAGTTAAAAATGATCAAATCCTAACCTCCAAATGCAAACAGTCCCTGCATAAATGCATAGCAAATATTCTTAGCATCATAAGTCCCTTCAAATGCATTATCAAAGTTACTTGTACCACTAATAGACATTCCATAAATTCCCATTATAATTATGGTTATCAAAGCTATTAATTTTCCTGCCGTAAAAATGTCTTGGACCTTCATCGATAATTTTGTCGATATGCAATTGATGGCTGTTAACAGACAGAGACAGATTGCTGCAAGCAACTTTACGAGATCTTGTGGAATTTCACAATTTGGAAAGAATGGCTTTGCTGCATATTCTGCAAATGTTAGTGCTACAATTGCCTGTGATAATGAAATAATTGTTGAGTGTTAAAATTGCCTGTAATTATTGTATTAAGTGACGTGACATGGATTTTAAAATAGATATGGAAATGGACATAGAATTTAAATGCTTAGTATAATTTAATTATGTTTGTAAGGGGTCGTTCACTTATAAGGTCCATCATTCTGGGGGAAGAAGGGTCAGTAAGTAAGTTTTGCTTTTTTGTGTCTATGATTGGACGTCACAAGGGGGGGGGGGGGGGGGTTGACATCTGTGACAGTTTTGTGACATAGGGGAGGAGGGAGTCATAAATGAACGGCTTACTGTGTTTTAAATGTCAATTACAATTTAAACAGCTCAATTTAATAAAATCTTTAAAATAAATTTATGGAAAATGCGTTTTAATAATCTCAACAATAAACATTTTTACTTAAGACCACTGCAGTTGACGGAAACATGAAGCAATTAACAACATATAAATTACAAGCTGACACCGCATTTGCATGCATTCATCAACAATCTTTTTGAAATTTTAAACTCGAATTTCGTCAGATTATTGGCGTAAATTAAATCAATTGTGATTTTTTTTTTTTCAATTTTCTCTCATTTAATTTGCGAACAATATAGCTGATTGATGAGAACAAGTCACCAGCATGAGATGTTGATAAAATTATTGAAATATATGATTGTATTGTATTTCAATTAAATGTCAATAAACAATCATTTAATGCGAATCAAATCAAACGAGGTGTCGAGTGGTGCATTTTTTAAAATTTATAAGGTGTCGTTCACTTATGACTTTCGAGATTTAAGGGTCTTGCGTTTTGTGACAGCTCAAATATATTTTTGACGGGCGTAATAAGGGGTCGTTCATTTATGACGTCCAAAATTAACGGTCATTTTATAAAAAAAAACAATAGATTTCCATTGTTCTTTTGTTGCTGACCATCCTCCCTCTGGACGTCACGGTCCCTAAGTGAATGACCCCTTAATTGAATGATACCTTTTTCGATGCTTATTCATTTCAATTTGAAAAATTTTAAAGAACTTTTAGTCTTTATATTTCCATATCCAATTCAATCCTTGCATGAACCTTTAAACTAGCTACTCACCTGAGTTGTAGGACGAATGATGAACAACGCAATCCATAATCTTAAAAATCCAACAAGTGGACCAAAAGCTGCCAGCAAATACGCATAATCTCCACCACTCGATGGAATGAGAACGCCTTTAAATCAGGTCGAGTTCAATGAAAAAATTGCATTTATTAATTATAAAAACTTTAATCTTTAGTTACCAAGTTCAGCATAACAAAGAGCTCCTAACGTTGATAATACACCGGACAGAATCCATACAAGAAGAGAGAATCCCACTGATCTGCATAAGGAAAATTAAAGGTTTTTTGTGATTATTGATGTGGAATATTATTGTAATTTAAGAAGTTATAACATGCAATCTGAGAATGATATGGGTATAGGATGTATTCAATTTATTATTAGGTATATAATTTTTAAATGATGTCTGTCTTTTCACTCAGTTACTGATTATGACTTACTAATGATTTATATTCAGAATGTTCATAACCCTAGTAAACAGGTCAGTCAAGTAAAGATCATTTAACCAGAGAGCACATGATAGTTAAATAATACATTCGTCATTTTCTAAGTCCATTAAAACTAAAAAGCCTAATAATTCCTGCCAAGTAAAGACCAGAAGCTAGCAATTAAAGAACACAATTTTATCATCGTTATGAACGAGCGAGAATTTCAGTTAAAAAGGAATTAAAATTAAGAAACGACGTAATAAAAGAGAATTGCCAAAAAATTGCGAGAATCAAGCACATATATCAAGCAATAAGAAGATCAACTGCTGTGAAAAATTTACTGTTATTTATGAACTTGAATTTTTTTAATTCTCTCAACAATGTCAAGGAATGTCGAAAAGTTGAAAGTGAAATTAAAAGTTTTTAACATGTTGAATTAATTTTATCAATTTATTATTAATAATGTCAATTTAAAGGAGCGTCTTTGAGAAGAAAATTAACTGTTTTCAATGCAGTACTGTTATTTATAGGTTTGAATAATCAGGGTTAACAATTAAGGTAGCATTTACTAAACTGTAATCGAAGTAAAAGAGATTTTTATTAAAATCTACCTAATCCAAGGCTTAAGGCTACAAGTTTAAACCAGAAGTAACTTTATCCATAATTTTCAACCTTAAAGATTCGCAATTAAGTGACTCTAAATCAGTGGTTCGCAAACTTTTCAGAACATGACACATTAAATTATTTAAGAGTGATTTAATACCATTTATTGGTTCCTGCATATACAAAACAATATTTTGCTGTTCTGTCAATCTATTTGCTGGGTACATAGGTCCACTGAACACTATAGCTTCGTATGGCATACTTTGAGAAACACGATTGATTACTTTCTAAGAACTTATTACGAGCAAATTCATCTTATTTAATTATGTGTGATAAATTCCGAGGACAAATCATTTCTGAACTATCGACTTTCATAGATAAAGTAGTTGACTAGTGAATGTAATAACAGGGTCGTTCACTTATGACGTCCAGTATATAGGGGGGTCAGGAAATTTGTGAAAAAATTATATTTTTTGTGTCTATGATTGGACATCAAAAGGGGGGGGGGGGGCAGGGTTGGAGTGGTGGGTATTGATATATGTTACAGTTATTTGACAAAGGGGGAGGGTTTTAAATTTTTTTTTTGATGAACGTCATAAATGAACGGCCTCAAAGAGAATGTGTGAATTATTCAGTAGATCTTTACTACATAAATTGCACCAAATAATATCGATCAAATCAACTTCAATAACTTTTCATCTCTAGTCATCACACACAGGTATAAAGAAATCATTGAAAATATGTTTAATGTAAGATTCACTTCATTTATAATCAGTCAATGCTATCTTTTTCTAATTTCATATATTTTATTCCAAAATAATGCTCATTTGTAGCTAAATAATCAGTATTTATTACAGCAAAGAAAAAATTAAATTGCTTTTAAAAAATCGAACAAATTGTTGCTTCGAAAATAAGAAGTAATGTTCCACGCAGTCAATGAGCAATTCTCGTTCTTTCTTTGTCTACAAAATTTATCAATCTTCTCTTCTTCCTCTCATTATTTCCACAACTCATGTTGGGCTTCATGTGGAACCAGTTTTTTCAACAAAATAATTGATTCGATTGTCTGGTAAAATTAATAATGCAGGGATGGAATGAGGAAGTTAACTTTGAGGCAAATGTTATGCTTTTAAGTATCAATATTCATTTCTTTCTGTCGTATAGAGGATTAATTATCAATCAGAGCCAGTCAATTATTAGGTACCGAGAATCTTAACATCCATGTGCTTATATATGAGAAGGTTAGCTGAAGAAAATGATTGAGACCTAACATTTAGCAATAGCTTCTAAACTGTGCTGTTTTAGTCGTTCAAATAATAAACTATTTTGTCTTTACAAACATCAATAAATCATATCTAAATCATAAAACTACTTACTCAGTATATTTGTAGACACCAGATGGAGATAAGAAGATTCCAGATCCTTTAGATTATTCAGAAATAAATGAAACAAAAGGAAGAGTATTTAAGATTTTTGTCGCCATTTATTAGTTTAGTCAGATAAATTTCTATTAATCATTAAAGTCGAGGGGTTGATATTGTCAAATTTCAATAGAATCATCCCACGGTATCAATTTACATTACTTTATTATTCAAATATGACGTAGCTTAGCGAGATTGATGAATCTGCATAAAACAATGTTTTACGAAACAATTTAAATTCAATAACCATAAAATAGTTTATAGTTGTTATTGTAGAGTGAGTATTTTAATGAGTTTAAATCTATTAAATTGTGTTTTGCATCAAATTTTTTTCTGTCATGTTTATTTGAGTGTTGTTTTAGTTTTTTAGCATAAAAAGTAAATAGAAATGTAATTTGCTTGTTGTTTTTGAATTTCAATTTGTAATTTTAGTTTGAGCAAAGACAGATCATAAGGACAATTAGTGTGCTCGTTATCAGTTATGAATAAGTTATCTTTCTGATCATGTCCTTAATAGGCTTTTGTCACAATATGTTTTAGAATTTTTAATAAATTATTTACAAACTTCAAAACCTTTCATCACCCTTTGAATATAAAATCAGTATTAAATGTCTCATAAATAGGGTGAACATCTGCGTAGTTTTACAACGGACAGTCCTGTATTTTTTTCATTTTAATTGCACTTTATTGCATTTATTGACGACATACTGTCCGGAAAATTTCAAAACCCTGTCCTGTATAAATTTGAAAATTTTGTTCCAGGTCCTGTATTTTCATAAAAATTTGATGGTCACCCTATTCATAAAATCAGAACCTAGTTTCGATTTCTAAACATGGCATCAGAGTTGGATAACTTCATTTCATTAATACTGTAGTTCATTAATTTTTAATCCAAAGATATAACCTCAATTAGTTTTAGAAACCAGCTCTTAAATTCATGGCAACTTAAACGAATTAACTTTTTATATTCACACCGTATTCACGTGTGAATCTATTGGTTTTGTTAAGATTGAGAAATAATTTTTTTTTTAATTTTGTGAAGATGTGGAGCAAGATAGCTTAAAATATCCAAAGATAAAAAGCTTGTGCCTGAAATTTCACATGATTTGCAAAAAACAGATTTCAAATTGGTTGCGGCATTGCTAAGAAAACGAGACATCGTAGAGATTTCTAGTTTTTACATTTGATCCGTGTTGCTCTATAGAAGAGCTGTATTGTTTTTGGGCAAGGTAGGAACATTCTTTGCTCCAAAAAAAGCAAAAAAACTTCCTTTCTTACGAATTTTTCAAAACAAAAGATTGTTATCTTAATAAAATTCAAGTATGAATGGAAAAAATCAAACAAAAAACTTTTAAAGAATGTTTGGAATATTTGTTAAGCTTATAACCTTCAAGCAAGAGTAAGTAAGAGCAGCTTGGTCTATACACAAGAATTTTGATGGAATGTAGTGAATATATCAGCATTGGGTTTCTACCCGATACATTAGTTTTGATAACAATTCAGAAAAGACTTGATTTTAGTTTTTACTAATTTTGGATGTTTTCATCATCAGCAATAATAAGAAAAACCGAAAATGCATCTGGTTTTCAACACGTGCTTATAAGAATAGAATATTAAGAATTTTAAAAAAAATCATGTTGCTCTTGTCTTGTCAAACAAATTTATCAGCAACAACTTTTAAAAACATTAAAAAATTTATTTCAAATTTTTAAAAATCAATAAAACAAACCAAATCGATAAGCTTTAAAATATCTAATACAGATCATAAATCACTTCAATCTCAATGAATCCTAACCACAAAAAGATAAAAATATCCTTCAAGTACCAATAATAGATCCAACAATGATTCCAACTCCATTCAACAAGGTGATTTTTCTCTCCAACACAACTTTATTATTACTATCTTCACCCATATTCACTGCACTATTAAATGTAAATACTGAATTTTGTTATTATTTTTTTTATATTCGGAATGTCGATGAGTATTTTCAATGGAATGACTGACTGTAGCACTTTATACACTAATTTTATGTCCTTTAACTATTTTTCCACTGCTGTTGTCACACAAAAGCCGATTTCATCATCTTTTTTCCCATCGTTTTCTATTTACATTTGGAAAATTGGTCAAATTAGACAAACTCTCGTCTCCAACAACTTTTGCTGCTGTTCAAGCATAATAATCAACACGATGTGAAATTATTGTCAGCACTTAATATTTTCGTGTGTCCACAAAAATGTTGAAAATAAAAAAAAGAGGTTTTTATGTTAAAAAAATGAAAAACTGAACACGTTGAACTGATTGGGAGTTTGGAGAGGAACTGACTCAAAAAATTATTTTTCATTCATTTTTTCCAGTTTCACTTCTTGCATTACTTTTTACTATGAATTTTTTTAGACATTCTCACATGAGATATACAAGTTGTGAGAGAATTCATTTTTGAGTATGCGCAGTCTGGCAATTTCTCATTAATTCTCTCTTTTTTTGTGTATTTGAAAGCATGTGCGTCGGTTTATTAAGATGAGAGAATTCGCAACCCCTTTCATTATGAATTTATGTATTAAGAAAAGGCAGTCGTTTGTTAATTTAGTTCTATTTACGGATACTTTGGCTAGTTTATGTACAATTTTAATTTATGCATATTATTAAAAGCCTTTTGGAGAAATGAGCCAGATGATTACTTCTGATTTATGTATTGTGTATCTTTTGTCAAGATCAAAATACGAGCATCAAGTTTTGACGACTTGTTGTTCATTTGATCATCATTAGAGCAACTTTTGAATAATGTATAGAAACCAAAATTGAACTTTTGTCTCGTTCTTAAGTAAGATGACGATTGATTTTGGATAAAAGAACGCTGGACAGTGCTCTAAAAATCATGAAAAAAATTGACATTCTTTTAAACTTACTTTATCCAATTTTGGCTATTTTTAAATTTAATTTTTCATTTATTTAAATTTTAAACTTAATTATGAACAAAATTTTGATTGCAGCTTTTAATATTTAAGGTTTCAGACATTTAATTTGTTTTTTGTCTCTTAAATTTAGCTTTTATTTGTACCTTAAGTTAAGCTTCCTACTCTGGCTTTGACAGAAAACAATCGGATATTCCGATAAGTGCACTATCGTCAGCGACATTTACTAGACATCATGTATTATTCATTAAAATTAATTTAAAAGTCTATTGATAAGTGTATAGCTAGAAATTGTTCAATCGGATCACGGTTTTAAATGTGTTTTTAGTTTAATAAAACCTTAAAGATAGAGAAGGAGATAAATTTAAAGTCTTGACAGAAAAATCGTGTTTTAGCAAGAAACAAAAAGGTTTTGATGTCCCTGTTCAAAATTCAACATTATTGCATTCTCATAAAAATCAACTGAACCTAATCTTAACACTATTCTAAGGGGCCATTCACTTATAACGTCCATCAAAAAACCTAATTTTTAGACCTCCTCTCCCCCTCGGTCACAAAACTGTCACAGATCTCAATACCTCCATTCCCTTGTGACGTCCAAACCAAGACACAAAAAAAAATTATAATTTCCTGATAAAAAAAAATTAGATGACACAAATTTCCTGGTCCCCCTCCCTCCCCTGTCACAATGTGTCACAGATTTTTTGACCCCCTCTCCCCCTAAATGTTTGACGTCACAAGTAAACGACCCCTAATCTTAATACTCATAATTTATTGAAGTTCAAGGTCACCATTTGTATTGTAATGATATTTTGCACATTTTACAATTCTGTTTTCTTCTTTCTACTCAGTTCATACTCAGTTTGTTCTTACGTCACATTTGTTTACGCTTACAAATGACTCAAACATTCTCAGTGAACTATGAGGTGTCCAATATTTTCTGTAAAAAGAAGATAAGTTGTTTTTTCAAAGGTTGTTTATGTTTCTTACGTGGAAGGCCCAAGAACTCATGAAAAGAGGCTGTTGGTAGAGGCAGTGATACATTTGAAATCGGCAATTTGCAGACGGTAGCCAGCGATAGAGCTAGATTTAGGGGACGGCTAAGGGAGTTCATTATTGGATTGGATGTGTTGAAAAAGATGCTAGAATCCTGAATATCCTCGAACTGGTAGAAGGTTTCTAAAGATAGAGCTGCCTTTAGACGTTCTCTAAGCGCGGCAATGGGAACACGTGGGCCCCAGCCAAGGTAGTAGATAAGTAAGTAAGGAAGGTAATGGATCACAATTGGTCTGTACGACCAGCGAAGTAAGTAATGTTTATCATCAATGCTGATTGCTTGTTTCCAATTTAGATGAATTTTTGATTTTTTTGTTGAATTTTAAATGTAAAATATTCACAAAAATTGAAAATTTTGTGTGAATATGAAAAAAGTAAAAAAAAAACGTAGTAAAAAGGTTAAATTTGTTTACCAATTGTCAAATATTTATCAATTCTTGCAAGTTTTTTGACCTTTTGATCTCAAAAATTGGCAATAAAAATAGATTTCTAAAAAGTTTGTTTACTCTTCCGATCAAATATCAAAATTCACATTCCTACAATTGACATTAATTAATATTAATCGACGTATAATAACAAACATGATAACATATGCCGAACGTCTAGTTTGTATACTTTGTAGCTGATTTATATGCAAATTTATTCATTGAACTTTTAACAGTTTTGTGTAATTATATTGATTTTCATTATATAATAAGGAGGTGCTTATTACTTTCAACAGATTAACTTGATAATTTACTTTCGAACATTTTCTGATTTATTGACTTGATAAGTGATTGAAGAATTTTTTAACATGCTCGATAATTTGTTGTTAAATTATTCATAATAAGCTTCTGTTCATGGTGAAGTTGTCATCAGTTTAGCTCAACTTAATACATCAACTTTTAAGTTTTCCAAGTGGCACAAACTTTCAGCTATTTAATTTTTTTATACCTCATTATCATTTCATTTCCAGCACCAAGAATCTTTCATCAAACAGTTTATCAATGCGAGCCTATTCATCAAAAAGAAATGCGCACTATCTGAAAAATAATCAATACATGCGCACTATATAAAAAAACGTGTTGCGCATTATAGAAAAACAAAAACAATATAGTGCCGAAGACAAAATGAGCACAGTAAACCCGTTTCGAGGTCGTTGTAATTATTTCCTTAAATATAAGTCTAAGCAGAATTGTTTCGCTATTTCATCCAGTTTGAATAAATCTTTTGACCAAGCAGCATCATGACATTAAAGTTTAAACCAGTGACACATGTGCTTTTCGATTTGGATGGACTTTTGTTGAGTAAAAACTTTTGACCACTAAATATTTACATCACGTTTGTTGTGTTTACATTCTTCTTTTTACTGTGACCTTAAAAATTTGATCTACATTTAAAGTGACACAGTTTTTAATTAATTTTAGATACAGAAGCGCTTTACACAATTGGAACTCAGAATGTCTTGGACAAGTTTTTTCAAAATCCAAGAAAACTTTACTCATGGGACTATAAAGTCATTCTAATGGGTTTAAAGACCGAGGAAGTTTGGAAAAAGATTGTTGAACATTTTGAGATTCCAATAACATGGCAAGAATATGAAAAATTGGCAATTGAACAATTTGATGTGCTGATGAAGGATTGTGTCAAGCTACCAGGTGTAGATAGACTCATCAACCATTTACACAAGCACAACATTCCATTTTGTTTAGCTACAAGCAGTTCACAAGAATCTTTTGATATAAAAGCAACGCATCATCAGGAATTTTTTAATAAATTTAATCATATTGTATTAGGATCAAGTGATTCAGGTGTAACAAGAGGCAAACCCTTTCCGGATATTTTTCTGGTTGCTGCTAGTCGATTTTTGAATCCACCAAACCCTGAAAATGTAAGTATATGACTACGACCAAAATTAGATTCTTAATAATTAAGAAATTTATCAATTATCAAAACTCTCGGTTCCGTTGACGACATGCATACAAAAGTCATAGACTAGTAGCTATCTAAGACTCAAGAATTCTTGAACTAACCTTAATTCCGCAATATTCTCAACTAAACTCTCAATTTTTCAGTGTCTCGTCTTTGAAGACTCTCCAAATGGTGTGAAATCAGCCCAAGCAGCAGGCATGCAAGTTGTAATGGTCCCCAATCCACATGTGACTGAAAATCAACGTAAAAATGCTACACAAGTATTAAATTCACTTTTGGATTTTAAACCAGAAGACTTTAATCTTCCACCATTTGATGACTAAAGATAAAAACTCAAGTTGTTTTTAACTTATTTGTTATTATTAATTGCAAACATTCCTAGAAAAATTGGCAAATAAAATCTACATTATAAAAGCCCAATTCACCGATTCACTGACTTTAGAACCGAAGCCATGTTAAGCCATTTGTGAAGCCATGTGAAGCCAAAAATTTTAGGAGTGTTGACAAGGTGGTTGTCAGGTGGAGATGGGGGCCAAGGGGGGTGTCAGGTTATTTTGTGAAGCTAATGATTTGAGGAGTGCTGACAAGGTAGATGTCAGTTGGAAGGGGAGGTGGGGGGGACAAGATGGGTGCGGCTTCGAGGGGGTTTGTGAAGCCATTTATAAAGTTTTTGTGGGATTTTAATTCTATTAAAATTTTAAAATGAAATTTTAACCCAGATAAGAGGCGCCACGAGCGCCTCTGGATAGCCTAGTTTAAAATAAAACATTAAGATACGATTTAAAAAATTTAAAGCATATTTCAGATCAAATAGAATTGAAGTTATTTGAATTTACCATCAATTTAAAGATTCAAATAAGAGAGAAAATGATTTTATATATCAAGATGTAAAAAAAAGGAAGGCAATTATTTACTTAATCACATAGATAACATTTTAAGTAGGACAACGATTAGTTGATTTCTATGCGCTCAATATATTTGATTTGCACAGAATTTCATTCGATAAGCTAAAGACTCTCATTTACGAATTTTTTTAGTAAGAGAGTTCTCATACAATTTTTGGTATTTAAAGTCAATACAATAATTAAAAATTTTAATTAAGTTCAAAAATTAAATTGAAGAAGTAAAAATTATAAATCATGAATTATGTAAATTATTTTACTTTAGTGTTCATCATCTCAGCCACAACATCAATTACTTTTTGTGATGATGTTAATTCACAACTAGATTCATCAGAATCTACAAAAACGGCTGAAAAGTCATTTTATGGATCTTACAGATGGGAAGAGATGCGCATAAATTATGTTCTACCAGAAGACGTGGTTTATGGAGGTCAAAATGCTGGACTTGAACCACTTTTTGTTGTCAGAGGTAAAAGCAATAATTATAATTATTTTGGGAAGTTGCCGATGCCATACAGTACCAGGGATGCTTATTTAACAAATGAAAGTCGAGAATTCGCTACAAAAGATTTTCACGTAAGTACTTTTTTGACTATTCTTAAAAAGATCTGTTAAGCTTATTAAAAACTTAATTTGAAAAATTAACTGATTTTTTTTCAATCCTAGATTTTGACTGCAAAAGGCTATTCATAGTGTAGACCAAATTCTTTTGCCAGCTCTGCAACTATAATCAATCCAATTTGTAGAGCTCGTTATGAAGGTTTCCTCACGCCAGGAACTCTCGCAAATAATAAATGTAGAGTTGGCTGGGGATGGAAAACTAATTTTTATGAAGACTTTGAAGTACTGATTCTTGGTGCTGGATGTTCATAAAAAAGAGTCATTTCAACAAAATAGTTGATGTTTAAGTAGAATGAGATAGAAGAATTTTGATTCCTGCATGCATAGGCTTGGTTTTTCAGGGGACAGTCCTTTATATTTTTTAATTTTTCAATAATAAAATATATTTAATACAGTTTTCTGCTGTTGCAGATTTAAATAAAGTAAGGATCAACAGACAATTATGGGCTTTCTTGTTATAATGTTTAATTCTTTCATATTATGAAGGTGGTGAAATGGCATCAGTGGCCTATGTGGTAGTGCATTGGCCTTAAGCGCCAAAGGTTCCGGGTTCAATCCCAGGGCAAATCAAGTTGTAGAAGCTCTTTTTTCTTTTGAGCGAGAACAAAGAAGATTTACGCAAAGCGTCTAAATTTCCGCCTTACTTGACCTCCGTAGCTTTCAAATGGTATACATATCAATATGATTGACTTCGAGTTGCGTGCTGATTTCGTAATGAATAAAGGTAGGCTTAAAATAAATCCATCGAAATAAAAATTGCAATCGTTGAAGCTACGCAGGTGTTGATGGAAGTGAGGCATGTGCTTATTTTGCAAAAATTGCAGTAATGTTTGATTTTGATTCTAGGCTTCAATTGACCAAGTTTTGGTGCTGAATGCTTCAAATTTTGTGGCTGAATGAAAATTCAATAATTATTGCAAAGGTTGCAGTAATGTTTGATTTTGATTCTAGGCTTTAATTGGCTAAGTTTTGGTGCTGAATAGTTCAAATTTTGTGGCTGAATGAAAATTCAAAAATTATTGCAAAGGTTGCTGTAATATTTGATTTTGATTCTAGGCTTCAATTGGTTAAGTTTTGGAGCTGAATAGTTCAAATTTTGTGGCTGAATGAAAATTCAAAAATTATTGCAAAGGTTGCTACAATGTTTGATTTTGATTCTAGGCTTCAATTGGCTAAGTTTTGGTGCTGAATAGTTCAAATTTTGAGGCTGAATGAAAATTCAATAATTATTGCAAAGGTTGCTACAATGTTTGATTTTGATTCTAGGCTTCAATTGGCTAAGTTTTGGTGCTGAATAGTTCAAATTTTGTGGCTGAATGAAAATTCAATAATTATTGCAAAGGTTGCTGTAATATATGATTTTGATTCTAGGCTTCCATTGGCTAAGTTTTGGAGCTGAATAGTTCAAATTTTGTGGCTGAATGAAAATTCAAAAATTATTGCAAAGGTTGCAGTAATATTCGATTTTGATTCTAGGCTTCCATTGGCTAAGTTTTGGTGCTGAATAGTTCAAATTTTGTGGCTGAATGAAAATTCAATAATTATTGCAAAGGTTGCAGTAATGTTTGATTTTGATTCTAGGCTTCAATTTCTAAGTTTTGGTGCTGAATAGTTCAAATTTTGTGGCTGAATGAAAATTCAAAAATTATTGCAAAGGTTGCAGTAATGTTTGATTTTGATTCTAGGCTTCAATTGGCTAAGTTTTAGTGCTGAATAGTTCAAATTTTGTGGCTGAATGAAAATTCAAAAATTATTGCAAAGGTTGCAGTAATGTTTGATTTTGATTCTAGGCTTCAATTGGCTAAGTTTTGGTGCTGAATAGTTCAAATTTTGTGGCTGAATTAAAATTCAAAAATTATTGCAAAGGTTGCTTTAATATTTGATTTTGATTCCAGATTTCATTTGGTTAAGTTTTAGAGCTAAATTGTTCAAATTTTGTGGCTGAATTAAAATTCAAAAATTATTGCAAAGGTTGCTGTAATATTTGATATTGATTCTAGGCTTCAATTGGCTAAGTTTTGGTGCTGAATAGTTAAAATTTTGTGGCTGAATGAAAATTCAAAAATTATTGCAAAGGTTGCTGTAATATTTGATATTGATTCTAGGCTTCAATTGGCTAAGTTTTGGTGCTGAATAGTTCAAATTTTGTGGCTGAATGAAAATTCAAAAATTATTGCAAAGGTTGCTGTAATGTATGATTTTGATTCTAGGCTTCAATTGCTAAGTTTTGGAGCTGAATAGTTCAAATTTTGTGGCTGAATGAAAATTTAAAAATTATTGCAAAGGTTGCTGTAATGTATGATTTTGATTCTAGGCTTCAATTGGCTAAGTTTTGGTGCTGAATAGTTCAAATTTTGTGGCTGAATGAAAATTCAAAAATTATTGCAAAGGTTGCTGTAATATTTGATTTTGATTCTAGGCTTCAATTGCTAAGTTTTGGTGCTGAATAGTTCAAATTTTGTGGCTGAATGAAAATTTAAAAATTATTGCAAAGGTTGCTGTGATGTATGATTTTGATTCTAGGCTTCCAATGGCTAAGTTTTGGAGCTGAATAGTTCAAATTTTGTGGCTGAATGAAAATTCAAAAATTATTGCAAAGGTTGCTGTAATGTTTGATTTTGATTCTAGGCTTCAATTGGCTAAGTTTTGGTGCTGAATAGTTCAAATTTTGTGGCTGAATGAAAATTCAAAAATTATTGCTAAGGTTGCAGTAATATTCGATTTTGATTCTTGGCTTCAATTGGCTAAGTTTTGGTGCTGAATAGTTCAAATTTTGTGGCTGAATGAAAATTTAAAAATTATTGCAAAGGTTGCTGTAATGTATGATTTTGATTCTAGGCTTCCAATGGCTAAGTTTTGGAGCTGAATAGTTCAAATTTTGTGGCTGAATGAAAATTCAATAATTATTGCAAAGGTTGCAGTAATGTTTGATTTTGATTCTAGGCTTCAATTGGCTAAGTTTTGGTGCTGAATAGTTCAAATTTTGTGGCTGAATGAAAATTTAAAAATTATTGCAAAGGTTGCTGTAATGTTTGATTTTGATTCTAGGCTTCAATTGGCTAAGTTTTGGTGCTGAATAGTTCAAATTTTGTGGCTGAATGAAAATTCAATAATTATTGCTAAGGTTGCAGTAATATTCGATTTTGATTCTTGGCTTCAATTGGCTAAGTTTTGGTGCTGAATAGTTCAAATTTTGTGGCTGAATGAAAATTTAAAAATTATTGCAAAGGTTGCTGTAATGTATGATTTTGATTCTAGGCTTCCAATGGCTAAGTTTTGGAGCTGAATAGTTCAAATTTTGTGGCTGAATGAAAATTCAATAATTATTGCAAAGGTTGCAGTAATGTTTGATTTTGATTCTAGGCTTCAATTGGCTAAGTTTTGGTGCTGAATAGTTCAAATTTTGTGGCTGAATGAAAATTCAAAAATTATTGCAAAGGTAGCTGTAATATTCGATTTTGATTCCAGATTTCAATTGGTTAAGTTTTGGAGCTGAATTGTTCAAATTTTGTGGCTGAACGAAAATTCAATAATTATTGCAAAGGTTGCAGGAATATTTGATATTGATTCTAGGCTTCAATTGACCAAGTTTGGGGGTTGAATTGTTCAAATTTTGTGGGCGAAATAAATAAATGGATAAATTATTACTTTTGGAATCTCCTTCACTATTCTATGGCATTAATTATCACATTTAAATTAATCAAAAGCTTATATGAGTTAAACGTCCAAAAATGTGTGTGTTTCTCCTGATTAATAAGCTCCTATAAATACATTGACAACTTCTAATCATATCTACGCATACAAACACAAACTGTGTTCATGTTATTATTAAAAACTTCCAAAAAAACTTAACAGTTTGACTATAAAATTCATCATGGATAAATGGAATAACAAAACTGCTGTTGTAACCGGTGCATCATCAGGAATTGGAGCTGCAATTATCAAAGAACTAGCAAATAATGGTTTAACAGTCATCGGATTAGCAAGAAGAGTTGAAAATATTGAAGAAATCGCAAAAGAATTTGATGAAAAAATTTTCGCGTACAAATGTGACATTGGAGATTTAAATTCCATTAAAGCAGCCTTCAAGTGGATTGAAGAAAAGTTTGAAAAAATTAATATAATTATCAACAATGCAGGAATGATTGCTGGAGTCAGAATCTTCGATGAAGGTGAAGAAGCAGAACAGAAAATGATTTCAACAATTGATGTCAATTTCACTGGACTCGTCCACTGCACCAGGGAAGCTGTCCGACTGATTAAAAAGTCTGAAGATTATGGAATGATCATTAATGTCAGTTCCATTCGTGATTCTAACATTCCATTTACTTCTTGGCCAACAATTTATCCACCAACTAAACATGCAGTTAAAGCATTCTCAGAAATTGCAAGACAGGAACTAATTGTCAGCGAACATGACAAAATAAAAGTATCAAACATAAGTCCGGGTCTAGTTAAGACAGGAATATTGTCTGACCAAAGTTTTTATGATACACGTCCTCATCTGGCATCGGATGATGTAGCACAAGCTGTTGTTTATTTATTAAGCACTCCATACAATGTCAATGTAACTCAATTGACTATTAAGCCTGTTGGTGAGAAGGAATAAAGTCATTAGGATTCAAAGTTTGGATTGGAAATTTGGTTTTTGAGAAGAATTTTGGAAATAATTTTGAGTAGAATCCTAGATTTATTGTCTTATTAATGATTTGGATGAAGAGTCGATTAATTACATTTTTATGGAACTGCAGAAATGTCATTAGGAAAGTAATAAAAAGGATAATTTTTTAAGAAAAAAAATTAAGTATAGCCTGGAATTACCTTAAACTAAGACTTAGGAAAACTCTTGGTATACTCTAAAGTTACACATTAGTCATATTCTTAAGGCATTCTAAACAACAAAGCGCATGGAAATCCTTTTTTTTTTTGAATATTTCAAACTAAAGTCCAAATTAACCCAAGGATGCGGAACTGTAGAATTACATTTTGATCATTTTTAATCATTTTAATTGATAATTTTTGATCATTTCATCAGAACCACACCCTTGGATTAACCAACAACTAAGGGACTTGTTACAGTTTTTTGACAAAAAGTAGTCATTTTACAAATGAAAATTTGAATTTGAATTTCAATTTAAATTTATATCTTAAAATGTCCAAACTTTTAAGCACTACAATTTAATTCTTAACATCAATTCTTAAATCTTTATTATATACGCTAGCTCATTATGTAGCGCATAATCTTCATTAAGTAGTTGTGTGTCCAGCAGCCAATTAAAAATTGTTTTTAAATCTTAGAAAAAATGCTCATGTCGGCTCTCCTTCCAATTATCAGTAGGTCACAATGTCTTTAGGTCCGTTCCAGTAAAAGCCCTCGATGGTGAATTTACGGATCTCGTATCTTTCTCATTCTAATTCTTAGTTTTACGTCTTAAACTGCTGTAACTAAGAAGGCGAAGTATCTAAACTTCTAATGAATCACCAGGCTGGTGGTGGGATTTGAATTCATCTATCGACTTGACATACTATGCTAGTGTCTAAGATAAAGCTAGTAATCGTTCCCCTTAGTTTAATTCTTGCAACCAGCTTTTAAATTTCAACAAGAACAATATTAATAAAAGAATCAAAAAAAATAACTGCCACCAAAAATTCAAATTTGTTTGTCAACATAAATGTTATAACAGTCGTATGACAGATAATATATTTTTTTATAACAGTAATTATGATTCATAGTGAAAAATTAAAATAGAAAAAAAATTCAAGAAATGAACAATTTACACAAAATTCTTGAACTTTATTGTGAATTACAACTAGATTTAAGTTTTAATGAGCCAAGAATAACAAAGATTTATCCACAAAATTACGGCGACGATGAAGTATTGAAAATTTTAGGGGAATTTGTGTTTCCTTGTTTTAGGTAAGTAGAAAAAAAAAATATTTTTTTTTCAATGACAAATTTTAAGACCAAAAAATAATAATTTTTTTTATTGTAGAACGAACTCACCGACAAAGACAGAAAAGTGAGTTTAAAAATAGAAATTAAAGCTTTATGCCAAAAAAAAATAATATTATTTTATTGATTTCAGGACAACAAATTCCCCAACAAGTTTCTCATTCGTACTCACAAATATAAATAAACAATATAAATATGGATTTTGTAGACAAGACGTAACATCTGGTAATGTAACGAATGCTATAGTTATACTCACACTGCATCCGTGGCATGATATATTCCTCAAATTCCTCAATGTCTTGTCAACATTAAGAAAGAAAGTCACAGATCGTCAATTTGACTCGTATTTAAATTATATTAATAGAAAAAGTCTTCCGGATGAGCATAAAATGATAAATTTCATTTTTTCTGATGGAAATGGAATTATTTTGCAAGAGTTTTGCTTCAAACGACCACTTTCGATTGCACTTCCGTCAATTCCTGAAAATCACAACCTAAACTTGTTCTATAACTACATAGAACCAAAGACAATGATTGAAATTTTTGCTGCACTTTTAACGGAACGTAGAATAATTTTTTTATCGAATAATTATGATAAGTTGTCATCATGTGTACAGGCATCATGCTCACTGCTATATCCAATGTATTGGCAACATATCTTCATTCCATTGTTACCATTCAAATTAAAAGATTATTTACTAGCTCCGATGCCATATTGCATTGGATGTCCAACGAGTGTCTTCAATCTTGTACGTAAAGAAGAAATTGGTGATGTTGTGCTGATTAATTGTGATACAAATGTCATAACATCGCCTTTTAATGACATTAGTGATTTACCACAAGATATTTTGAGCTTTTTGAAGAAAAATTTGACTGGATCGTCGTGTGATTTGCGTGGTGATCGAATTCCGAGAGTTTTTCTCAGTGCTTTAGTTCAGATCATTGGTGGATATCGTGATGCTATCAAATATACAGAAAAAGGATTAAAATTCTCAAATGAAACATTCATTGAATCACAATTGCCGCTATATAAGACATTTGTGCAGAAAATTGTTGAGTTACAAGTTTTCCAGCAGTTCATCGAAGAGAGATTAATGCTCATGCAGAGCAATTCGGAGACTACCGATATTTTTGAGATTGAAGTTGAGTTGCATGAGGCAAAAATGGGCAAGAAAATGAACCAATATAAGGAATTTATAAAGAATATTAAAGGAAAAGCTAATCCAGCTGTTAAGAATGCTGTTAAGTCGGTGAGTAAAATTAATTTAACTTATAGGCATTCCATGATCTCCCTGATGAAATAGTTTATTATGACAAGCATTGTTGTGTTACTTTAAGTCAGACGCGTAACCTTGGGGGGTATTTGTGGGACAAATTCCCCGACGTTAACAGAAATTTCCCTCTGAATTTTCCATATAATATGTATGGATCCCCCCTCTTTAAATTCCTGGCTACGCCCCTGCTTTAAGTACTATGTTTAGCATCATAACAATTTGCGTAAATAGAGATGATGTAAAATTCTCGGAAATAAACGTTGACGAATCTTCTTTTAAAACATTTTGTTGAATAATAGAAACAATGAATGCAGAATTTTTTGATCTGGGTTTTCCCTGAAGTGTGTGGGTTTTAGTTATATTAGAGCCAGATGATGAATGTGCTCTGTGATTTTTAGAGCTTTGGAGAGTTCATTGCAAATAAGACCAAAAGTTTACGCTTATTCCAATCAGTGGGTACAAACGTGGCCCTAGCCTTGAGCATCACAATATAAATAATCCAAAGTGCGATAAAAATTTTGATTTATCCTCAGAAACCAAACACTCTTGTTATGCTTTAAAATTCATTAAAGACAGATATCATAAAGAATGTAGCGAGAGATATTGCTGTAAAATATAAATCTGTTTCACCACTTATATCTCTCGCAATAATAATAATGCTATTGTATATTCAATTGAGATGTTTATTATTTTTTCCGCATTATGACTCAGTTCAAAGTGAAAGTAACGTATATGTTGGCAATTTACGTTGGCAGTAATGATCATAATAAATTAAAATTTGATGTGTACTATACGTGGCTTAGTGATAGCTGGTTACTATGATAGTAAGGCAAGGAAACTATCCCAAACAACCCATTTTTCCTACAACTCCCAAATATCTCAAAGATATCCAAAATAATCTTTGAGCCTGTATGCATACATCCAATACACTAAGGATTCGTTGGGATATCTTTATTATCGTACTTACAGGCACAGGGTAGTTTTGGATATTTTTGGTATATTTAGGATAGTTTCTACGCCTTTTGCGATAGTACACAAAAGCTGTGATATCAATATGAGCTACGATGGTATTAAAATAAAAATATGATATAAAACACAATTTTTACTGTTTGAAATAAATCTAATTAAATTATTATTCAAATGCTATTCTAGGTTAAAGACACATGCAAGGAATTCAAGCAAAAAATGCGCGAGAACTCAAGTCGTGAAAAAGACAAATTCAGACCCGAAAAGACATATATTCGACGTCTCGAGCCAATTGAGTCATTACAAATTTACGAAACTAAATTTTCAAGCACATTTATGGAAAGTCCATCAACCAGCAGTGGATCAAGCTCATCAGATATGAACATATTACAGGAACTTGAGGCTCAAGGAATTCTAAATTCGTCATCATTAACGTCATCGTCTAAGGACAGTGAGACTGTAAAAGAGTGCAATTTAATCGATTTAAGTAGTGACGGTTCGTGTGATAATATTGCCAAATTCAACCAACTAGCACTAAATAACGATAAGACAATGAATAATAGTAAAACAATTGAGAAGGACCCATTTGGAAGTTCTGAATTATTAAGCGATGTAATGAGTGAATTGTATAAAGCGAATAAAAATAATTGGACTACTTTTGAATAACATAGACCAAATAGAAAATTTGTTCTGCATTTTTATTTTTAAATCCTAACCTTAGATCAGTGCTGCTCAAACTTTTTTCAGCCATGCCATACTTTGACTTAAGATATATATTTTTTCACAGAACACCTGTAATTTTTTCTTTAAAAATCATCATTTTTTTATGTCGAAGTTTTTTATTGTAATTCCTTAGCACACCTACGGATAATCTACGGCACACAGATTGGACAACACTGGCTTAGATCAATCCACATTATGAATACAATTTAGACCAAGAATTTCAGCCAAAAACAGAAAAGATCTTTTAATTGCAGGTAAAGTCGAGAAGCTTTAAATATTTTCGCGACACACAGTTTGAGAACTACTGTTCTAATGCCTCGCCAATTGGATCTAATGAAAATGTAACTTTTGAACATAAATTTGTCTACATAAAGCTACATATGGCACACAATAGTGTCGACTAGCATCACACCTGCCAATAATCAGATGTGTCTATCCTGATAATCAAAACTAATTGAGTTTGATATTAAGTACGTTTATCCAAACATCAATAAATAGTCTCTGGTGCTACGTATGCCTCATATTACGCTTGAAAATGGCCATGCCTGACAACAAGACCTTCAAAAAAGAATTTTGTTTTGTTGATTTTAAATTATTAAAACTTTAAAACATTCATTATTATCTTGAGAAGATACTTCATCATCTACAGAATATTAAGATCAACATGGAGCTGTTTATCAAATAATTAAAACATGATTATCAACTCAAGTGTTTAAAAGTAAATAAAAATTGTCTTAAATTTATTTCTTTGTGTCGATTCTGCATGCATTCTTTGTTTTTCAGTAAAAGCATTGCAAGTAAAAGTAGCTTAGCTATAAAAAAGTTTGGTAATTCAGTCAGGAAACTACTTAGGCATTTTGTAGATTCCAAAGATTTCAAGGATGTAGCTAAGTACTTTTTTATGTCAATTGATTCGGTTTCGGGATAAAAACTCATGCTCGATTAATTTTTTTATAGCTAATTAATTTTAAAACCAAAAACTTAACAGCTGTAGCCTCGATACAAAAATATTTTGATTCCTCCGTTCCTGATGTTGATAATCTTGAAATGAATTAAATAAAAGCTTAGGTCTAAAATGTCTGCTTCACTACAACTCACGTGACAAACTAATTTAATAGTGTTCGAGGAACAATTTTTAAAACAGACATTCGTGTAGCTACATCAACTGGAATTTAATTGTTTTTTATTTTAATTTATCATAAGATCTGGTCTTTCATTTGATAACGAGTAGTGAGAATGAGCAGAAGCATCTTTAATAATCGTCCTGTTACCCACTGTATTTTCGATATGGATGGATTGATATTAGGTAAATTGGTGGCATTTTTTATTATGAATTTTTAAAAAATATTTTGAACGACAAAAGTGACATAATAGTGACATCTGTTTAAAAGACGGCATAATATTGATAGTTTTTAAATATTTTGTTGGTGGTGTAATTCGAGGTTTTAAGGTTTTTTGTGCCTCTTCAAACAGTTTAAGTACTGTTTGAGGAGGCTTTTTCTTTTTTGAATGGAGAGAAGAGCGTATTTAAAATAAAAATAAAATAAAATAAATAAAAAAGATAAAAAAAACTAAAAATTCAATTTAATTCCAACTTATATTGCTTTTTAAACAAATTACCTAAGCAAAAAGTCTGAGGTTATGTCAAGATTTAAACCCCATTTCCATTTCTTGAACTTTTAACTTTTCGGTTACATCTGTATTCTGAAGGCTTCCTGAAGGTCAGTTTCAAAAATTTGACTACAAAACCAAGACATAAACTAACCCGAATGGCACAAGTCAGTTAATTGAATCCATCGCCTAGCTGGCAATACCCTGTCATAGTCCTTGCTTTGGTTTAAATCCAGCACCTAAAGATCCACACTGGGTTGGTGCTGGATTTCTGATCGATTACCCGACTTATAACATTCAAGACCAAATTTTCGACCACAACTTAGGCTAGGTTCGAAAGCGAGACTAGTTCCTAAATATGATTTTAGTCTTGGTCTTTATCTCAAAATCGAGAATCTTAGTCTAGACTAAGTTCAAGAGCGAGACTAGTTCCTAAATATGATTTTAATCCTACTCTTAGTCTCAATATCGAGAATCTTATCCTAAGAAATTTCAAAATTCAATCAAAATTGATCAAAACTTAAACTTATATTTTTGTTCTAATTTATCTGATTAGTCTTCGATGTTGAATTGGTAAATATTGCAAATTTTCTATAAATTCATCCTCAGATACTGAACGTCTGGCATTTCAAGTGACCCAGAACATTCTCAACAAGTTATCGAATCCACCAAAAGTACATACTTGGAAGAATAAGGAGAGTTTATTGGGCCTTAAATGTGATGATGTCGCAAAAAAAGTCGTCAAAATCTACGATCTGCCAATTTCATGGCAAACTTACAAAGAAATGGCTCGACACGAAGCAAAAACTTTAATGGAAAACTGCGAAATTTGCGAAGGTTTTTAAAAGCTCATTTTTATTATTAATTCAGGTTTTTTATAAAGAATTATTATTTACTTTATGACAACACAGGTGCTGAACGACTCATTTATCACTTGTACAGCAATAACATTCCAATTTGTGTCGCAACGAGCAGCTCTAAAGAGTCTTTTGCAATAAAAACGACAAACTATAAGGAACTTTTCAGTGCATTTAATCATATTGTGCTTGGTGGAAGTGATTCTGAAGTTAGGAATGGTAAACCATCGCCAGATATTTTCATTGTTGCTGCAAGTAGATTTGATGACATGCCGAATTTCCAGAATGTAAGTAAACCTACCTAAAGTATAGGAGCGTGATGGGATGACTGACACTTTGTCTAATTTGAATTATTGGCCTTGATTGTGTGATCTTATTGATACCTTTTAAACCTTTTTTTAGTGTCTCGTTTTCGAAGACTCACCAAGTGGAGTTCAAGCAGCCATTGCAGCAGATATGCAAGTCGTTGCTATCCCAGATCAGTTAACTTGCAAATCAAAAGTTAAAAATGCAACAGTCATTCTAGACAGCTTGAATGACTTCCGTCCAGAATATTTTGGACTTCCTGCATTCGATGAGAAATAAGTTAAAGTGTTTGCTATGACGGTGGATATTAAAATTTTACAAGGATACATATTTTCGATAGGAATTTGAAGTATCCATCTCAGAAGCACTCAATGAAACCGCGACGAATATTGAGGATTATTTGGTATTCGGGTTATGAAGTTTGTTTTTAAAACAAACTTTGTCAAATGAACTGTAAAAATTGACTAAAAAGAACTAAAGAAGATTTTTACTTGAAGTATAAAAGTTTTTGGATTTTTTATTTTAATTGTATGGAAAGAACAAACTGTTTAGGAGCCGGTTTCTCAGGCTACTGCTAGAATGAACCAATAAACTGAACAACCTGCCAAGTTTTTAATTAAAAACGCGTCTTAAATCGAGTCGTTTAGAATCATCCATGCTCATATCTAAGGGATTTTTATTTTATAAACAGGATTCGGATTCCACTATAAATTGTAGGTCCATATTTGAGTGCAGTGGTTTGGCGCATCCACACTCGTTAAACTCTCATTAGCTGCAAATCGCCCTGGCACACCTCTGGATCACAGTTGATCTGAACTTGTAAAGTTTTTTTTTAATTTCCAAAAAGGTCAAAAAGAAGTGTTTCCAAATTTTTATTTTTTATGTTTTTAAAAGTTGAATGTTTTTCAGCAACATTCATGAGCAATCAATCATTAAAACTACAACAAGCAACTCTTACTACATATTAATGACTATTATGTTACAGTAACATCAACCTCTATGTATGGTGTCCTTACTAAGTGCTAAAACATTGAAAATTTTTAATAAACATCAAATTTCAGTAGATGAGAGCATTCAAAAAGCTCAAAATGACACAGAGAATGAAAAATCAACAAGTTGTTGATGCTGAATCGAAAAACAAATCTCAAATTTTATTTTTGGAGATGAATTTTCATTTTGAAGATGTTATTAAATTTTCGTCAGTTCCCGTGTTGTCTTCATTCGCTGTGGACGCTTTTAAATAGTAACTTCTGAATATTAACTTTGGTTTGAATTTATTGAAGTTAAAATAAAAATTGAGGAAAAAATAAAACAATGAAATTGTGAAAAAAATTTGTTAAAAAAAACATAAAATGTTATTAGGAAGTGCTTTTTTGAAAGCTTAAAAAATATAGTAAAGTGAATTCAACGAAAAATTCAAAAGAAAAAAAACGAATAAAAAAATAAAAAAAATTTTGAATTTCACAAAAATAAGACATTGTGGTCAAAAGTAATTGAAATTTGTTTATAAAAAATTCAGGTGTGTAGTTTTGGGGAAAAAATTAATCAAAATAAAAATTTTCGATAGCTTTAAAATGTTCAAAATTCGTGTTTTATAAGAGCAAACTGAAGTGCTTCCACATCATCGAGGCAATGGTCTAGAAAATCTTTTGTGTTTTTGCACTTTTCAATGTTGACAAGAGATTTTGTTGGACATTCCTAAAAAAATTTAAAAATAGTATTAGATCTTTAAATAGGCTGCCTAATTGTGCATTTTTTAGCAGAATAGTTTCGCTTTCTTGATCAAAGTCCCACCAAGTTTGCGGAACTGATAAATTTCAATTTTTGTTCATTTTTGATCGTTTTTGATCATTTCATCAGTACGACACCCTTAAGTTTTACTTAAAATCCTCAATAGTCCGTTTTTTGAATCTATTTTTCTTTTTAAAAAATGCTTGAAAATTGGCAAAACCGATGGACAGCTATTTTAATAACTGTTGTCAAAATTGTCAGGTTGATGAGTTTTGATCGGTTCTTAGCTACATCAAAGTAGCTTCAGCCTTTGCCAAAGGTCCATCATAGCTAATGCAACTTTTGACACTGCTACAAAGTCAAAAATGACTCCGGGGAAAAAAACCGGGGATTTCTAAGCAACCTAAGTAAGAGTCTTTAAGTAAAAACTTGGTGAAAACCTTAAAAAAATTCAATTCACTAATTTTTCACCTTTCGTGCCACTAAATGCATGCATGTGATATACGCTTGATACCTAATATCACAATCTTCATCTCTCACTTTATGAATCTGCTGTAAAATTTTCTTGTAGTGTGAAAGATTATCAATGCATTGATCAACAGCTTTATTGAAAGCTTCTATCCATTCTGAATCATTAGTTGAGTCCTTAATAAAGTTTTTGAAATCGCTTTTGTCAAATGAAGTTAGGTTTGATTTTTCCATATAAATTTTGGCTTTAGACTTTGAAATGAAAATAAATTAAAAAATATTAAAATAAATTCCATGATTAAGTTAAGATTTGAACTTACACAACGAACAACTTCTTGAGTCATATTACTTAATTCTGGATATTCCATTATTAAATTCGAAATATTTGTTTTTTGTTTTAAATCAGGAAGATTACAACATCTCTGGAAAAGGTTTACATTTATTTAAAATTAATTTAAGGATAGATAAAAAGTGAACATTACCACACCAGTTTCCGTTGAATTTGCAATTGTCAAACAATTATTTTCTGCTTTAACAAATAAATAAAACAAAGATGTGAGTAGAAAAATTTCATGAATGTTGACGTAAATCATGACTAGGTAGCTTAAAGAGCAAAAGAAAACTGATAATTTTTTATTATTTTAGAACGCCAAATTATAGTAAATTTAAAATATTTGTAAAAAGATCTTGTTCGTTTTTTATAAAAACATGTAAAATTATCACAAAATAGACAAGTGTTGACCATTTAATGTGCCACAAATCAAGATTTTTTTTATTTTTAAAATCCGAAATTTGATTTTTTTAAATTATTTAAAATGATGCTTTGAAAGTAAAATTTTCATCATTTAAGCAGCTAAGCACAGCAAGCAATTTCAAGTGTCATGTTATTTAATTCAGATTGTTTAAAGTTTTGTACATTTCTGGAAGTTTACAGAATGCTTTTCAATTGCAATACTAAGTTCAATATTAAAAATTTTGAATCAATAACCAGAGCTCGAAGTCGATGTATGGAGGAAAGTTGTGTGGAGTCGAGTTGACTCCGCCATACAAAATTGATAAAAATCTCAAATCGACTTCGAGCTCTGTCAACAACCATCAAGTTAACAGATTTTTCAAAAATAACATTAGCTTAAAACCAAAGCGTAGAAATTCAGGATTAATCCTTAAAAAATTCTAAAATTCCTGAAAAATTTCTGAGCCAATAAACATAAAAATGTGAAATCCATTTTAAATCCCGAAATTATTCATCAAATGCATCAGAAATTTTACATTTTCATGTTTATTGGCTCAGCGATTTTTTAAGGATTTTTGGGATTTTTCAGAGTATTACTGAGATTCACCGCCTTGCTTAAAACAAAAAAAGGATCAATTACATGATAACTTATCCTCAATAAATTCTACCGTCACAAAAAATATTGAAGTTATAAGCAAGCACTCGAACCAGTCACATTAAAGCTCTTTATAGAAATTCATCTGCAGGTTGTAATAACAGCACTCAAGGATACTTTCACATGACGTTAGTTCAAACACATGCTTGATATCGTACATAACAGGATGTTGAATGGAAATGCGATAAAAACTATTTCAAAGGGAATTGTTTGTGCCACAATGGATAAAAATGTAATATTAAGATTAATGTAGAGCCAATATCAAGCATTGTTGTCCTGAAAAATGGGATTACAGGTTTTTACATTCAATTTAACTCAGGTCGTTGCTAGGGTTTTCAATCCCGGTCCAAATTTTCAATACCGGGATTACGGGATTGAAAATTCTCGATCCCGGGATCCCGGGGAATCCCGGGATCCCGGGGAATCCCGGGATTAAGAGATTATTAAAGAAGCCTTAAAATTTTCAATAAATAAAACATAAAATCTTCGTTTGAGAGAAAAATTCTTGTTTTATATTTGTTCTATGTATGTTTATTGTTAATGATTAAGCAAAAACAAGAAAATTAAGTACTAATAATCTTAAAATAAGGTTTTTATTTTGGAAAGTACACTATGGGGCAAAATTGAAAAAAAAGGGACTTTCACTTTGATTTTGGGACTTTTTCGAATTACAAACTCAGGTATATTTTTTCTTGTATAGGACATAAAAATAGACTTCTATGCCAAATTTCAAGTCATTTGGTGCTGTTCCTGCGATTTTGTGACTGTTTAAAGTTGAAAATGAGTGAAAATTCTGATTTTTTCATGCCCTCTTTAAATCTAAAGTTCCTTATGATTATTAAAGATATTGAAAAACGGTTTTCAGTTCCTAATAGTAATATATGAGAGCTTCATTTTGATATTCCACAAAGATTTTAACTTTGTAGTTTTGGTACCGCTTTGGTAGGATATGTAAGAAAAACAGTGGAAAAATATCTTCAAACGTGCCGCAAGTATTTTAGATCGCAGAATAGTAGGGGGTAGAATCACACCAACATGTAGCCCTTGACTTGTAGTTTTCAGAACTGTATGAACTTTGTCCAATATAGTTCTGCATTAAAAAGTTATAGCGATTTTAGTGAGTCGATGAATATTTAACCAAAAACTAAAATTGCTTATAAAAAATATAAATCAATGAATACAAATAAGTTTTTTCATGTTTTCTAATCAAAAATACTGTTACAAAACAAATGGTGAAGAAATTTTTTCAAAAAGTTCAAAATTTGATGAGATATTGGGTACATTTGATATCTGACGACTTGTATGCTTTTCTCATCACTCAAACCACTAGTACTCTTACAAAACAAACTGTTTTTTAATTTTGTTTCCAGTTTATTATAGCTTAAGTCAGAACCTTTCTAATGATGTATAATACTTGATGGTTGACTTTGATCTTGGTCATGAATATGAGAATCTTGCGAACGAATTTTTTTACAAAATTTAAGAATTTTTTAAAAAATTTTAACTACTTACTCAATCCCGTAATACCGGGATTGAAGCTGTTTTCAATACCGGGATTACGGGACCAAAAAAAAAGCGGGATCACGGGATCCCGGGATTGAAAACCCTAGTCGTTGCTAATAGCGAGACTTATTTCTTGTTTTGATAAGCAATGCTTGTTTGATTGATGCAAATTGCAATTGCCACTGTAGAGAAGATCTCTTAGCTGCAATCCTGACCTCAACTCTATTGAATGTAAGCCATAATCTTCAATTCCATTAAAATCCTGTAACTTTTCATTGACCATATGTTACCAAATTAATTATAAAATAAATAAACCTGATTACAACCTACGTCTATTGCGTCATTTACTTCCGTACAAAAAAAATAATCTTTGCTCCTTTCCCACGTCAATTTTTACCTTCATTAAGCAAATCAAACTCATTGAATTACCTTCTTTTCATTATGTTATCCTAGACAGACTCATTTATATTCACGTAATTCCTTATGGTTGTATGTGCCATTTTACTCATGAATTTATATCGTCTATCAACGCAACATTGCTCTCCGATGATTGTTCTCATCCCAAAATAAAAACATTGTTAAAGTAATGGCAGAAAATTTTTAAAAAAAATTGAAGTCATCTGATTTAATTAAATTAAATTAATGTTGATGGCTTTCAGAATGGTTCTCCCGACAGTTCGGGATGGCTATAATGACACATTTTATTAGTCTCAAAACTGGAATTAAATTAATGCACTTACTTTTTTTGGAAATTTATTTTAAACTTAATTTGAAGCAGAGTTGGAAGCGTGCTGAAAAGCGTCCACAGGCAAAACCTGCAGACGGCATTGTCGGCAGACGCTTTTTGACTGCAGCCGGTAGTTTTTTTTTTGCCGGCAACCGGCAAAAACGGCTACCGACATTGCCGGTCGCCGGCAAAAACGGCGACTGGTATGACGCTGAGCGTCCAAAAAATGAAAATTTTAAAAAAAATTCTATTAACAATGAAAAATGTTGGGAATGTTGATTTAAAATAATAAAAGTAGTTAAATATGATTAAAACTTGTAAAAAATTATTTGAAAAATGGTAAAAAACGAAAATCATAACAAACGATAAAATAATTGCTGCAGATTCTAAATTTTTCTTTTTATTACTATGTTTAAACTATTTTTCTTTTTAAGTGTAAGTTTTTTTTGTTAAGTCGAAATTTTTTTTATTTGTTTTTTAAATTTCTTTCTGTTTTGTTTTTAAGTACGTTTAAGTTGATGATGTTAAAGGTGATTTGTTTGTTTTTTTTTGTGTTTTTTTTTTGTTTTTTTTTTGTTTTTTTTCTGTTTTTTTTTTCTTCTTTAAACTTCTATTTCGTCTTTTTTTCTAAGTGTGTCTAAGTCTAATTTTTTCATTCTCTATTTCCGTTTTGTTGATTTTTTGTTTATGCTTTGACAGTCTAAGTCTAGGTTGTCTTGGTTTTTAAGCTCCTATTTCACGTTTCCTTTTGTAATTTTAGAAAAATTTGATTTTTTGTAACAAGTCTAAGTTGTACTTGCACACCATTATTGCGTTGAGCGTGTTGTCTGCTAATAACGTCCTCAAGTGGTTAAGGACAAGAGCGAAACCACTGAAGTCTCTCTCAACCTTGACCTGTGAAAAAGCAGCCCCGTAGACAACCTGAGACACCTTGTAGATTTCTGGTTCTTTATCACGTTTGTTGTACCAGTACTTTTGCGGGTTTAACTTAGCGCCTGATGATATTCTTATCTCTGCTAGAAACCTGTTGATCTGTTGGCGAATGGTCAATCGCTGGTTTATGTTTTGCCATGATTGATCTTGTCCTCGTCGACCACCTCCTAGTCGTTGATCTAATGCCTCATAAATGACGTTTTGTTGATCTCGATTTTGATCCTCTAGTTGCTCAACTTGTCCTCTGTTGATAAGTACCTGGTGAATTTTTTCGATATGCACCATTCCTCTTTCCAGTAGTTCTGGGCCAAAGAAATCTTCTTGATTATTTGACCAGTTGATGAGAGGATCTAAAAGAAGTGCTGCGATGAAGGCGTCACATTCAAAGAACCTTCTCTTACGTCGTTCCAATGCCTCGAGTAGTCTGTCTTTAATTTCTTCGTCACCAAGTGGAACACCAGAGATTTCGAATTTTAAATTATTGGTTTGTAAGTCTATTTTTTTATTATTTTATATTTGATGGTTTCCAATATGAAAATTGGTAGAAATGTTACATTTTATTATTTCGAATAATACATTAACAAAAAAATATTTTTCAAAAATATTCTCGAACTTCAAGTTATGGATGAGATTAAAAGTTAAAAAAATAATTTTCGTGTTATATATGAAAAAATATAAACTTCAACGATGATTTTAAAAATGAATAAATATAGGAAACCTTAGTCTTAAACTCCTGAATCTCAAAATTTAGTTTAAAACATTGAGCAGGTTTTATTTTTGATTAATGTCATGAGATTTTTTGTTTGAGATTTGAAGCTTTCCTTTATCAAAAGTATAGTTCCTATATTAATTCAGAACTTTTAAAATTATTGTTTGTAATTTTCCAAGGAGTATTATTTCAAACATTTTATTTCCTTTCTATTCATTTAAAAATCATCTTATCTTTTTTTAAAATTATCGTTGAAGTTTATTTTCTTTTGAATGATAAGTTATAAACTCCGATATAATATATAACATAATATATATAATATAACATATATATATAAAAAATAACTTAAACCTATTTCGAAAATTACACAAATATATGTGAAGAAAGAAAAAGAAACAAAAATTAGAACTAGAAGTTTAATAAATGTTTTAAGTAAACTTAAACTTAAAAAAATAGTTTATTCGCAATTTTTTATCATTTTTCATGAATTTCAAATTTTCTTCCATTTTTAAAATAATTTTTCTATTTTCTTTTACAATTTTTAATCATTCAAAACTATTTTCATAATTTTAAATCAATGTTCCCAACATTTTTCATCGTTAATAGAAAATTTTCTAAAATTTTCATTTTTTGGACGCTCAGCGTCTTACCAGTCGCCGTTTTTGCCGGCGACCGGCAATGTCGGTAGCCGTTTTTGCCGGTTGCCGGCAAAAAAAAAACTACCGGCTGCAGTCAAAAAGCGTCCACCGTTTAGCGTTTTTACCGTCCGGGCGCTCAGCGTCGTGCCAACTCTGATTTGAAGTTTACAGAAAGTTTATTGGTTTAAATTTCAGAAGAATATTGCCATAAGAAATCTTCTCCTTAATCCATTTTCTTAGGTTGCTTCTCGTGAACCCAGAGATAAGCTACTAAAGTTTTTTGGGGGCTATAATATGGAACCCAAACAGCCCAAGTAGAGTAGTGATTTGTCGCAAAGCAGCCATGAATCTGGCATAGAGCCAGCTTCGATTTAAATCCAGCACCATGCCAATTCTATAACGGCTTGGTGCTGGATTTCTGATCGATTGACCAATGGTTGTCATTCGAGAAACTTAAATAAATCTTAGAATATCTAGAAAACAAGTTGTTTTTGAAACTACACACAAAATTTTTTGATAGGGCTCGAACCACTTATACCAAGAGCTTCGATTTGTATCGGATACCAAACTATCCCCAAGGTAGACTTTAACGTCTGAAATTAAATTTGCTTTAGTCCCGAAATTTCTTTATCAGCTTATCTTCTGCGGAGAAATCATATTAATTTAATTTACAAAAAAAAAACAATTTAAAAGCATTAAAAAAATTACAAAGTTTCAAATAATTTCTTTGTAAAATCTAAATAATTAACTTATCATATATCCACTTTATCTCAAAGCTTCTTCATACTGACAAATAAAATATGACAAAATTTTCCACAAGAATCTCCTCCTTTGTAGCTGATAATCCTCTTTTATATCTGATAAATTGCCACACCATAAAGTTGCAAAAAAAGACACGAGTTTCAAGTAATGAATTTATGAAAGTTTGTGAACCATGCAAAGACCTTTTGCTCAAAAAAGGATCATATGTGGGATGCTGAAAAAGGTAATTGGTCGTGTATTCTTTTGATGAGCTATAATGTCTCATTAAAAGTGAATTATTGTTGAAAAAAACTTTCATGTTGACGTCTTTTGCTTGTAATATTGCAATTTTGTATGAAGAAGTAAATTTTCAGATAATTTTTTAAGGTGGGACTAAACACCAATTTTCGTGGTTCGGATCCCACTATAAACTGTAGGTCTAAAAGGTGTGGTACAATAGATTCTGTTCTAATTTGAATCGCAGTGCCTCCAGCTGAAAGGCTGGGCCCTTCACACATTATTATACACTAATTTTAGATGCAGAAACTCCCCTTCTGCTTGGTTTCTTAGAGGACTGTCCTCTATTTTTTTTTTAAAATTGGCAAACACGTGGGATATCCTGTAATAAATATGGAAATGAGTTGAGATTTTTTTATAATAGTTTGGGTATATTGACATCCCAATTGACATTAGCTCTCGAAATCGAGACAACTTGAGACTGGCACCTCAGCATGGTTATAAGTGCTTCTATGATTTAATAGCTTAATATTTAAATCTAGGTTTAGGTTCTTTCTTGCCTTTAATTGAAAAAAATCCGAAAATTCACAGCGGATCATTCACATGTTAGATTAACAGATAGCCGATCCTAGTTTTAATGCAATAGAGTACCAATCATTAGTTTAGTTTTATGATACTCGAGTAAAGCGATATTTTAATCCACTTTTGTAATAATTTTTTTCGAATGCATGCTTTTGAATAACTGCTTCACTATCAGAAAAAAATGAAAGTGGTTTTGCAAAATTATTATTTTTTTTATAAAAATCATTCAAGCATGAAACGTTTTTATTGTTAAATGAGCTCTTTCACGATAAAGTAAAACCTGTTTTTAGTCGTTTGCGTTTATTGAGTCTGCAAATTTTATTTTAATATTTTTGAAGCATTTTTGAATTTTTAATATTTAAAATTATATGAAAAATTGACAATTAAGTTTCCCATTTCTAATCTGTACAGAACTAAGTTATTTTAAACTTAAAGTTTAATTCATCATCAAGCAAAATTAAGACGATTCTCCAAGGTGCCTTCAATCACACATGCATTTTTGTTCCTTAATATTCGACGCTCCGAATTATCTCCTAGAGATTTATTAACTCGAATAATGTTAAAATATTGAATGTTATTACCAATTTTTCAAATGAAACATTTTTTACAAATTAAAAATCGATTGCTCGCTTCAAGCTTCCTTTTATTTCTATAAAGTGTCATTGATTCCAATTTTTTTCAACAGTATCACTCATTTCACATTCAGTCAACAGACATGAGTTGGATAATAAATCCTCACAAAAAGGGTTTTCAATATTATTTTTCACAATTCTGTTAGTTTTTTTTGTCATTTTCTGTTTTGTTATTTCTTTTTGGGGTTGCGACTATTTGGTACCATCTGTCCATTTAATGGATCTGATTTTCTACAATTTATTGAGTAAATGATGTAAAAGTTTTGGGCACATTTATGATTCTGTCGATTGTCAGTTTTATCGGATATAAAAACTTGATAAATTAATGGAAATTTATTAAAATGACTTTAATACATTTTATGGAAAAAATTTGATGGATCGATGATGAAAATGGGTTTTGTTGATTTGTCATTGCTTTGGGGTATATAAGGATGATTTATTTAATATTTGTCTGTTTTTGTTAAAGTGAATTACAAACAGACTGACGACCTTATTGAAGTCGTGACTCGCAAACTGACGGACTGACTGATTTACAGTTTAGATCAGTGTTGTCTAAACTTTTTGAGCCACGGCGCACCCTGAGTATACCGAAGTCGCACACAGCATGTGGCTAGTGTCATTTTCAAAAAAAACTTCTACGGCACACCAGTGTGCTGTGGCACACAGTTTAGATTGAAAAAATTTATTAATTTTAGTATTGACACAGAATAAAAGATGGGTTTCCTGACTTATCATAAATCTAGATTTTCAAGGAGGTGTTGTCGTTAAAACTTGCCATTCGATCCTTCATCGTATCAATTTTCTCTCCAATTAAAAACCTGACCATAATAATTTTAATCTCTTTTTGTATCCTTTTTAAAACTTTTCCAATTAATTCGTCTGATTTTTATCAAGTTCAGCAAGAGTAACTTAAAGATCATAATCCTTTAAAAAGAAAATTCAACTTAAGAAACAAGAAATTCTTTACATTCTTAAGCAAACGCTGTCACATTGACAATACAACAACAAGCTATGTTCTCATTTTTTATGGTGAGACATTTTTCATGAAAATATTTCAAGTGTCATTGAAAGCTTGAGAGAAAAGAGAAAACACTATAAATTTTGTACATCTGTTTCAAGGTCAAGGGTTACAAAATTTGTAGCAGTAGTTTGGTCTACTTCCTGTCTCTCAAGCTGACAGAAATAATTTGAATGTTGAAAATTTTAATGTTTTAAATAAAATTCATGAAAACTTTGAAATATTTGAGTTTAAGTTCTAAAATTAAGTTCATCAATTTATTTAACAATTTTGCGTCCAGTTCATCAAAATTTTAATAATATTCTTAATTTTTTCACTTTAAACTCCACAAATCCAAGATCCTCATGTAGTTTTTGTTTCCATATTCTATTCATATTCATAGTTAATTTATAAACTTTTAAAATACAAGTAAATAATATTAATCGTGACTCAGAAAAAAAAACTGATCGATTTTGTTCCAGAAACAAACAACTGAAACGTTAAGCAGCTGTGGCCGAGCGGTTAAGGCGTCTGACTAGAAATCAGATTCCCTCTGGGAGCGTAGGTTCAAGTCCTACCAGCTGCGTTTGTTATCAAAAGGATTTTTTGAATTTTTTTTATTCTGGAAGAAATAAAGTTTTAAGCTGATTTTTTTTTTGTAAAATTGGAAATATAAGTTTAAGTTGTGTAGGACAAGAAACCTAGTAGGTCTGTAATAAAGGAACGTTTTGAAATGTTCAAAGTTAAACAACTATTATAAATTTTTTTTGTTGAAAACTTGGTGTGAAACATTAAAAGTAATAAACCCGAATAGCACAAGTCTGTCAATTAAATAGAAATCTGGCACCTAGCTAGGAAAGTAAGTTTAATCATTTGCTAAAAAAATTGACAAAAAAGATTTCTGCTTAAATTCGCAGTTGGTAGGATTCGAACCTACGCTCCCAAAGGGAATCTGATTTCGAGTCAGACGCCTTAACCACTCGGCCACAACTGCCAAAGTTCTTATGTTTACATTCTCACTTTTTACTTGTGCCTTGGCAGTGTCACAATCGATGTTCTAAAATATTCAGTTTAAGGTTAAGGGAAAGTAGCAGTTGTGTAAACATGACACTTTGAAAATACGAGACAAAACTCATCAGATGTTGTTCCAAACAACTTATAAATTGAGTTTAATTTTTTTTGTCAATACTGCCTCTAATCTATCAGTCAGATTAAATTTAAAAGATTTTACAAAGGGGTCGTTTGTTTATGACAGTATTGTCCAAACTGTGTACCGCGGCACACTGGCACGCCGTAGATATTTTTTGTAAATGACGCGAGCTGCATGCCGTGTGCGACTTTGGTAATGGCTTACACCGCAAAGGTGTAAAAAAATTTTTCCATTCAATTTTTTCCATTCGATTCATGTGACCAAGAGAAAGGGGAAGGGTGTAAATCACGTTTTATGATGGACGCCATAAGTGAATGAACCCAAAGTTATTTAATGAGGAAAATTTGGTAAAGAAGCTTTAAACAAAGTTTAAAGTCAACAGACAATTTTATGAGTTTCACGTGACACGTCCACAATTAGAAATATTAAAGCTTGTTATTCAGCTACCTTAACACTATAAAACTTTAAATGGACCTTCATTATCATTTAAGAACAGAATCTACTTCAATTCATTATCTAGCCTCTTATGGGCAATTAAAGCATAAAATGAAAAGCTTATGGCAAGAAAGTAAATTTATTTTCTTAACTTATTGTTCGTGGTTGAAGTTTGGCATTTTATTGCTGTTTTTTATTGAATTTATATTTCATTGTTTGGAAAAATCCTTCCAACTATTTTTCAATTTCAATCTAATCGACAAGAGGAATATTAAACTTCCAGGTGGATATCCAATAATACTAACTTGAAAATCCTTCTTTTCAAAAAACTTCTTTTGCTGCTCCTGTTTTCATACATTTGAACAGTATATACTCTTTTAATACTTTATTCCATTACATTAATTCATTAAAAAATGCAGAAATTATGCAAAAAGAATAGAGTAAATCCTTATTTATGGAATAAATAATTTTTATTGATCCAATACTTTTAATCAGAGCTCAAAGTCGATTCAAGTTGACTCCAAAAAAACGAATTCGATTCGAAAAAAGTTGAGTCGACTCGGTTTTGAGTGGAGTCATGACAACTTGAGTTAATTTGAACCCTATCGACTGCGAGCTCTGCTTTTTATGTTTTTTTTTTCTCCATATTTTCCAATTCATTACATTTTCAAATGTAATTGCATTCTGAATTCAACTTGCTGAAGCATTCACTACATTGTTTGCGCATATATTGTTTTATGTAAGCTGTTAGTTTTGAATGCTGAGCTTTTATGAGTTTATGATGAATTATTTTTAAAAAAAGAGTGAAATACCATTAAAATATTTCATTGGTATTTTCTGGGTATGTTTGTTTAATGTCGTGAGGTGTGCAAATCCTTGTCATATCGACAACCAAGGTGTGGATACTACGATTAATCCCAATAATCCGCAATAATCCCAATAATCCTGAATAATTCTGAAAAATCCCAGCATAATTTTGAGTGTCCACGTCTTGTCGATGACACTATATTTGATGAATGAGAAATCAGTCTCTTTTGGGAATCGAACCCACGTTCTCACAGAAGCAGATTAAAGACATTTGGTTTATTACCCAATCACTAGCGTCACAGAGGTCTTATTCTTGCACTGGCAGATTCGCTTATGTATGTTTCGATACTACAATGAAGTCATCTTGTTTGCTGCAATGATAGTAAAATACAATGTTTATTAGATTTATTAAAGGTTCCTTACATAAAAATGTTCATTAAATATACAAATGTATCATTAAAGTGTAATAAATGGATCTTTAATAGACGTGGCATATTTCACTCAATATAATTGATACCCAAAATGAATTATCCTTAAATCAAATACTTAAAAAAAGGCACCTAAAATAAGTTGAAATTTCAACAGACCTCCTTATTCAAAAGCCAAAGCCATTTTAATTCCCTTTGAAACATTTGAACATTTGCAACCAAAACTCATTAAACTAGTCAAACTTTTTCTCTTTCAATTCTCTTTTCAGACATTAAATAAAAAGTTTCTACATCAATCCATTCCATTTCATAATTACGGAAGTGAATTTCAAGCAAAATTTCTTCCCTTCCGCTGTCTTTATTATCAATGCTCATTATATCAATCCGCATTTAAACTGTTACATCATCTGGAAGCAAAAAACAAAGTTTTTCCCGTTCTCAAACATTCGTAAAGATAAATAAATAAGAGTCTATAAATTTACAGCAGAACCTTTTTTTTAAAAAACTGAATTTAATGTGCTGAATTAATTCACTTGTGGCTGATGTAATAAATTTTAAAGGTTTGTAAAAATATTTAAAAAAATTTGAAAAAACTTTTGGAACTAAGAACCCAAAAACATAGCAAAAGTTTTCATAAATCTAAAGAATTTTGATTAAAAACTTAATAAACTGCATTAAGATTGTCAAAGTGTGAACAAAAGATTACTACACATAATAATATGCAACCACAAAGTTTACATCTGTTCCTGAAAGCTCTCATAAATGCCACAAAAATTGTTTGAGACGGAAGAAAGTAAATCCCAAAAGACTACACAAAAATTATATCATATTAGTAAGGAGTGAGACAAATCAGCAGCAGAGATGTCGACACTTGATATGACAAACAATACTATTGAGTTCCCATTCTGTCAAAATGATCTTGACGACTTTCACACGTTGTGAGTATGCTGGATGATACTTTTTGAAGGTTTATTGTGTCTGACGCTGGTTAAATTTAATATGTTTAAGATGACAATGAGCGTGGTTCTTTTGAGAATTATTTTCTGTCTTTTATGTGACTCAAATGACCTTTTCTAGTTAAATTAATTTTATAAAATTATAGCATCTAGGTCAGTGTTGTCCACACTTTTTCAAACATCCAAAGTTTATTATAAAATTTTTAATATTTTTCCACGTCAAACCTAACGATTTCCTATGGCACACCAGTGTGCGACGGCACACAGATTGGACAACACTGATCTAGGTCGTTGTTAAAAACTTACAACAGAGTCCAACTCTTAAACTTTAAACATTATTCATCCAAGTGTTCATCCAGTTTTAGGTTATAAAGCTTTGAGAAATCAGGACAGACCAAAATATAAAGCATTTTCCCTTTGAAAAGTTTGTATATAACAAGCTCATGCTCCTTTCTGTACAAAAATGATTCAATTTTCTATTCTATCCCATTTATTACCAAACTCAAATCTCTTATAAGTTCCAACATAGTCATTAGATTTGTAAACATTGAAATGAAATTTTTTCATGAAATCCTTTCTATCAACAATCTCAAAGATTAGTATTTTGTGAGGCTTCTCAAAACGCTTTACTTAATCCAAACATGCTGAGTATAATCTTGTGGGATATTTTAACATGAGAAAAAAGAAGATATTCAATTTTGAAAAACATATGAGGAAAACAGAAGAGTTTGTTTACAATTAAGTTGTTTACTTGTAAATATAATTTTACATATATCCCGAATGGCACAAGTCCGTTAATCGAAAGGAAATCCGGCGCTCAAACGGTATCACTCTGGCATGATGCTGGCTTTGATTCAAATCCAGCAACATGCCAGAGTCTCACGGGATAGATATCGAATTCCTGATCGATTAATCGACTTGTGCTATTCGGATATGTAGAAAAATTTCATCGAGTGACTCTAGACTTTTGTTGAATTCTTTAAAATCTAATGTTTGGTGGAAAATTAGATCCAAAATCATCCTATTGACAAAATGACAGTCTATAGACACTCATATAAAATAAACAAAATTCCCTAAATGAAGCTAATTCCTCTGAAATCTCATGTGCTACTAATCCTGACTACTCTACTTAAAACGTAGAATCTATGTCATGAGAAAATCTTAAAATTTCTCTTTTTTTTTGTCAATCAAATGCTTCTAAAATATAAAAGAATTCATATTCTGACCAAATTAACATTTCAGTTGTAAATATACACAAAACTACAAATGAACCACAAGATAGCAAAGCTGTCATCAAATAAACATACTAAATTTGTATGAAACCCATTTCAGAATACGATAAACAAATGCATGCTGAACCTCAATTCACAAGCATGAATAAATTTTCATTTCTCATTCACAGCTTCAATGCTATTAATTTCAAGCTGAGCCTGTGCATTTGCATATTCGGATGCATCACCAATGTCCTGAACTTTATTGTTCTATCGCAAAAAGATCTCCGAACACATATAAACTACATATTGGCTGGACTCGCGATTTCGGACTTCCTAGTGATGCTTGTTTATTTCCCATATGCACTTGATCATGCATTCAGCATAAATTCGCGACCCGAGAGACTAACATATGGATATGCACATTATATTTATACGCATGCTATGTTTAGTCAAACAGCACATACTGTATCTATATTTTTGACAATAACTTTAGCACTTTGGCGATACATCTCGGTATGTCATCCATCATGTAAGAATGCATTTATGAGACGTACATTTTGGGCAATTATTGCATCATATATTATAAGTCCAATTATATGTTTACCGTACTACATGTCATTGACAATACAATCTAAATCTACTTATGTGTATAAAGGAAATATGACAGAATATAAAGCATCGTCAATTAATGACACTGAATCACAGTTTCTTGCAACAATAGATGAAGATAATGGAGAGATTGAAAAGTACACAAGATATTATGTTTCTGTATCAAGCTTTTATATGTCATATAACCAGGCATTCCTTTGGGTATATTCAGTCATTATTAAACTTTTACCTTGCATGTTGCTGACCTATTTTTCCTTACAACTCGTCCGTACGCTTTATGAAGCTAAAAAAAGAAAGGAAAAGTTGAATGGAAATTTGCAAATGTCTGCAAAGTTATTGAACAAAAAGAAGCAAGCTGATAGAACAACAAAGATGCTGATTGCTGTTTTGTTTCTGTTTTTAATTACTGAAGTTCCGCAAGGCATTTTGGGACTCATGTCAGCTGTCTTACATCAAGATTTTTATCTTCATTGTTACCAGAAATTGGGTATGTTATTCAATGTAATTTATTTAATATGTTTCCTCTTTGTTGCTGGTTTAAGGATAACAGATACAGATATTCATGAATTAGTCAATTGGGTGTAACTGAATATGTTTGATGAATTATTGATTGCAAATAAAATGTTGGTAATGGCTTTGTTGAAGGCAAGATGGCAACAGTAATGTATTTCGTTCGGACCTCCAAATTCCCAATTGCTGCATCAACACTCCGTATTTTACAAAAATTCTACGCCTTTAAGCATTGACAAAATTGTATTTTGTGTTAAATTACCAAAAAAATATGTAAACACATATATGAATTTTTCATTAGGTTGATATGAGAGTATCATGGATGTAGAAGGAAGGCAAGATTTGAATGTCAAACATTCGCTTAATAATTTTCACCGGTTAAATTATAAATTCCTGAATGGCATTAATCTGACTAAAATATTCATGCATTTTTTTCGCACAGCTTTCGTGCTTTCTTTATTGAGAATTTTTATTATATAAAAAAAAAGAACTTGATTTTTTTGAACTAAAATGAATTCATACATAAAATGAAATCAGATTGCATAATCTTTGTCAAATCATCAGGTCCGCTACAGTCTTGTAAACCAGTGGTGTGTTTGTGCCACGGCACACTTAGTGGTAAGCCATGAGCAAAATTGCACGCATCATACGATTATCTCAAAAATTTTCACGGCACACTAGTGCGCCGCAGCACACAGGTTGACATCACTATCTTACTTACTTACTTCGATGACCTTACAGATCAATTTTGATCCATGGCCTCCCTCAGACCTGAAACTGGCTCTATCGCAGGCTACCGCTTGCAATTTTCTATACAAAATGCAATACTGTTCTATCAACAGCCTCTTTCCATGAGTTCTTTGGCTTTCCATGTACTCTTTTCCATCCACAAAGATTGGCTTAAAGACCTTAATTAATGGTTCTCCCACAGGTCTTCTCATAACATGTCCAGCGCATCGTAGCCTGTTTACTATAATACGTTTAATGATATCAGCTTCTGTAAAGAACTGATTCAACTACGCATTGCTCCTGCACTTGTAAAAATCTCCTTCTTTCTTAGGTCTAAAGATGCCTCTGAAGATCCTCCTCTCGAAAACACCAATTGCATGCTCATCTGCTGAAGTCATATTCCATGACCACCATCACTGTCTTAATCCATTAAAATCAGTGATCGACAAAAAAATCCATTAGCTTGCAACTGCAGAAACTTGAATTTGCATATTCATCAATCACTTGCAAAGCCATTCATCTCTTTCTCAATCAAAACATTAACCAATGCTCGTTAGAACTTTAATGCACATGAAGCATCCAAACAAATAGCAAAAAGTCATGAAAATCATTTAAAAGTTTATTTTTACTCTCATCCACAGGTGATTTAATGGATTTTCTCGCCCTCCTGAATTCATCCATAAACTTTATCCTTTACTGCTCAATGTCTCGACAATTTCGTGATACATTCACAAAAATATTTTTACCTCGATGTCTCATACGCACTCAACGACGTGTAGCAAATGGAAATGGATTTGCCGAAGTGGATAGTCATGGACGACATGTTGAGACGATGCACGAGACACAGATGACACAACTTTAACTAACAGTTATCTATCGTATTCTCAAGAACTTTCAAAGAAATGATAATTAAATTAAAGATTTTTGTCTTCTACAAAAAGATTTTAAGCTTTGCATCTTTGTTTTTGGGAATTCCGAAAAAATCAATTTTTTCATTTTTTGAACGCAAGATATAATATTAATGAAAACATTAAATTTAAATTGAGAATATCACAAAAAATACAAAAATAGGTGCTGAAATCAGAGTTGTGATCTGTCACAGGCAATCAGCTGTCATTTACCAATTAACAGGCACGGATTTGTCACCTGTGCCTGTGGCAGGCGATTTATATCGCACCTCTGACTGAAAATTTACGAAAATTCAAGCTTAAATTTATATTTAAAGCACAAATAAAGTGAAAATGACGAATAAAATATATTATTTATTAAATTGCACACTGGGAAAAGAAGATCAATTGATTAGGCTGTTCATGTATTTTTTGCGAGTTTTTGTCCATTTCAGCACTGATAAAGAGAGACAGACCGAATTTTGAAGCATATTCCAATAAAAATGGGTTCAATAGGGCGATTATAATAAAAGGATTATAATAATTCACTTATGACGTCCACGATTTAGAGAGGGGTCAAGGATTTTGTGACAGCTCAAACTTGGCTCAAACAAAAGAATTGTTTTTTATAAATTTTTGACAGTAGCATTATCAGGACATTATTTGCTTAATAAAGGACATTGGAATTCTATCATAGGGGACTTGGGATGGTGCAACAGATAATCGATCGAAGAGCCGCTTTTGCTATAAGCAAAACCCTACATTACATTCTATTCTTTGACTGTAGAAGGGAAGGGAGTCTAAAATCATTTTTTGACGGACGTCATAATTGAATGATCTTAATGAAGACTAATTAATTTGGAAATGATCTATTTTCAAAATAATTTTTACACTCCTTATAATTTAAAATTGCAAATAAAAATACTTAATTAAAATATGTTGCGCAGGTTGTTATGTAAAAATTTAAAAAACTTGAAATAAAATATATTCGCTAAAATGTTTATTTTATTAAAATGTTATAGTTTTCTTGTGTAGTTTTCCATTTTTATCCAGCTAATAGTATTATTACCGTTATATAGGGTGACAATCTGCGTAGTTTTACAACGGACAGCCCTGTATTTCAAAACCCTGTCCTGTATAAATTTGACAATTTTGTTCCAGGTCCTGTATTTTTTTCACGAAAATTTCTGGTAATTTTCAAATTTTCCTTTGTGTCCTGTATTTTTTAAGAAATTTATCAAATGTCCTGTATTTTCATGAAAATTGAATGGTCACCCTACCGTTATACCAATGCAAAAAAAAAATTATTCAACTATTAGTGGTCTATCCTGACAATTCTAAAATAACACATACTCATGCTAAAATCTTCATCTGTTTTGTATTAAGAAACATAAATGCAGGGGCAAAGTCAGACCCTTTTAGACCCCTTTACTAGACCCTTGCATAAATGATAAAACTATCTATATTCCGGTACAAAACAATTGGGTTTTTCCATGTAAATTACATTCTTCAGTCCATTTATATTTTAAGCATAAAATGAGATAAGAAACATTCAATTCATCACAGTATGAAAATCATTCGTCATAACTCAGAGATTCATATTTAATTTAACAATTTTTTTCAGCAGTATCAAGTGAAGAGAGGCGGATAATAAACATTCGAGAGCATTAAAATTTGTAAATTTATTATTAAGTATAATTTCCAAATTTCACAGTTCTGCTCAAATTACTGACTGCTTAAACTTTACGAAAAAAAAATGTGTTAAGAAAATTGATCGTTTTAGTTTGCTCAAGTCATGATTGTAGAGCAGTGTTGTCCAAAGTTTTGAGCCACGGCACACCGACGGGTAAGTAATGACTGAAGTCGCATACAGCATTTGGCTCGTGTCAGTTTCAAAAATCTACGGCACACTAGTGTGCCGCGGCACACAGTTTGGACAACACTGTTAAAGAGACTTGTATTGTTTAGATCATCACATTTAGAGTAGATTTATGAGAATTTCATTTTAATCTCTCTGAGCTTTCATTAAGTATGCACGCAAATTTTGTTTTTGCAGATTTATAAAAATATTTTCTTAATCTTCTAGTAATTTAAGAGAATAAGCCAAGTAGGTAAGTTAAGACAAAAAAAAATCATATTTTTTTTTCTTGTAAAGGTTAGGTTTAAACGTTAATTTTTTTAAAACAAGGGGAATTGAATTTTTTTCTTTAGAGGAATCTATTTAAAAGTATCACAAGTTGAACTTTTGACCCAAATTTTAAAATCATTTTTCAAGAAAAAAGTTCATAAAAGCGGAATTGTAGTTTTTAAAAGTGTGCAGTTGGACAGCCTTACTTCATCACTACTCTTTCTCTTTTATTTGATTAAAAAGAGCCAGTCGCGTTGCTGGGAGGGTCTTTCCTCCCCTTCCCCTACCCCCTTAAGAATTTTGAGCCGTGCTCTCACTGTGAACAAGATCCTCCTGTTGTCCTCCAAGATACGCACCTAAAAAGAGGTAAAGAATCCAGCACAGAAAGAGAAATTATTAAAATTTCCTAAAGCCGGTTAAAGAATATTTGCTAAACTAGATTTACATGCCTTAAAATAATTTTGCAATAATCCTTTTATAATTAGAAAGTAAAAACCCTTTAAAAAGCCTGTAGAAACAAAGTTTTAATGCAATTTCTAAAACCAGAAATTTTAAAAAAAATCCCCTTTTGTAAAACAATATGAATATTTTGATAAAACAATCATAAATCCATGACTAAATTAATATCAACAATATTATAAAGGCTAAAAATAGCATTCTGACATTTTTCATCATTAATGAACCATAAATTATTTCTTTAATCTTTCATTTTTAAATCGGGATTATTTACAACCAAATTTTTGAAGTTACTCAAAATTAATTTGTCATGAAACTTAGATTTTTTTATTACTATGTTTTTTTTTTGAAGTTTGCCGGCAGTGCTGTCATTTGATTATATTTTTTAAAATGACGCTCTTGAACAGTAGTGAAAACATAAATTATAAAGGAAGTTTCCTAAAGTTGAGATTCTAGCTTTAGCCAACGGTGTTTAAAAATAATCAAAATTCAACTAATCAGTTTCAAATCAGTGATGCTTAGGATTATTAGGTTCGGTTAATTCTGAGTCTATAATTTTTTCTAATTTTTTTTCTTGACAAGCCGATTTCTTAAAACAATTTGTTGAAAGCTACAATGTATTCAATAAAGAAAGGACTTCCACAAACCGATCGAATTTATGAAGAAATTATTTATTTGGTCAACAATGACGATAGTAAATTCACCAACAGTTCAACATCTGAGTTTAATGAACATCAAATACCAATTTTAAGACAAAATGCTCTTGATTACATTGAACAAGCATTTAAGGTATCAGATAATCAGCACATTGAGGTGTCCAAAGATGTTGCTACAAAAAAATTCTCAAATAATACTGAAACATTTAATGAGAATGCAATTGAGATGAAAGCTTTTAGTGACAACCCGTACAACCTTTCACCAGGCGCATCTATGGTTGGAAACATTGTTGGACATGCTTCTCTAGTTCGCACACTTCTTAAACATGAATTGCATCGATTGAATGTGCCAAACTTACAATGGACTAAGTTTGAACTTTTACCAAAAGTTCTAATTTCAATTCATGCAGAATATTATAAAATTAATGAGATTAATGCTTGTTTTGCCAAGTGGAATGCTTACTCTGACATCAACATAAGCCATTCAATAAGTTTTGATGCATTTAACAAGTTGCTTGACATTTTAGTCGAAGAAAATGAGAACGACGAAAAGGATAAGAAAAATGGCAAAGGAAAATTTAAAAAAGCATTCCAGAAAATCAATCCATTCAAGAAGAAGAAAAAAACTGACGCAACGGATGGGATTGTTGGTGATCAGCTAAACACAAATGACGTTGAAATTGAGAAACTTTTTTGCGAATCCAAACGAATTTTGCTTAATTCGTTTCTTCAGTTCATGAAGAATATTCACGATAGCGATGCTGATACAGGACAAAAACAAGGTGAATTTGTTGAAGCACAAAATGGTATCAAAGTAAACAGTTTCAACAAAATGTTACAAATCATCAATCGGCTTGAGAGAATCTACTTAACTGATGGAGTCTCGAAGGTGCTGTCCAATAAAATTGAGTTTTACAAGCTTATGATTAAGAATTTTGAGATTGGAATTGTCGAGCATTTGGACAAAAATATTAACAAAGATCTGTTAAATCAGTTTGATGTCAATGAGCAAAAGTTGAGTGAACTAATTCGAGTAGTCAAACTGGCTATTGAGCATCGTGAAAAGTTTGTGGCTTGCTTTGACCAAAACTTTGACAGGTATGAGTTTTTGCGTTTCACCACAAAAGATCACTTACAAAAATGATAAATTTTTAACTGATCTTGTTTGGTGCCACTCGATAGATGAGTTTCAAGGCAGCAACTCTTCCTACCATTTTACCCAAATAGCATAAGTCCGTTAATCGAATATAAATCTGGCACCAAGCCAGTGTGATTCTGGAATGGTACTGAACTTGAATCGAATCCAGCACCATGACGGAGCTACGTCAGGGTAATGCCGATTTTCTATTCGATTAGCCAACTTATGCTGTTCGTGTAAGTTCAAGCTTTAGAAATTAGATTAATAAAGTTCCAATTTTCATTCAGTTTCTCAGACATATCAATATCCAAAAGGATGTATGAGATTTACGACATCCAATTTACAGCATTAATAAAGCCAATTGTCCTTGAAATCTGCAAATCAAAATGCTGCAATGATAGCGATGATGACTTTATTCAGAAAGAAGAAGCTGTAATCAAAAAACTTTTTGAACTTTATCGTGAGCTTGAAATGTTTGTAAATTATGGAAAGCAGCACTTTGTTGACAACAAATTTGGAACATCTCAATTCTATAGCTGGTTTGCACCTGGAGTTGACAAGTTTTTCAAATTCTTTGCATTTCATGCTAAGACGAGGTAGGTTCATAGATTTATAGACTGCCTTAAGGCTCATGTTATTAATACTTTCATGTTATCATACTAGAATAATAAAATCCATCGAGTCTGATCTTTTAAAACCTGATTCTGATACTGGAAAAATGTCATCATCAGTCATCGACACAATGCAGACGATATTTTCAATCAAGCGTAATTGGGATGTACTTATAGGGCTAACAAAGACGAAGGAAGCCAACATGTTGAAGAGAATTGTAGAACAATTTTGTTCATTTTCTAAGATTTACCTTGAGACTTTTCTGGATAAAAGTAGGAAAAGTTTGGAATCTAAAAATCTTGAGTCACTTCAAGTTCCAACAGAATTGTCAATTTTAGTTGCCAATTTTAACTATTTTGTCGTTAATTTTAAGGAATTGATTGATGAGCTTACAAAAGATAAAGCAATAGATCAAAATATCATCAACAAACAAATCGACAATACTCAACTAAACCTCAAAATCATGATTCACAAATTTATCGACTTTGCTATTCAAAAATTGAGTCCAATGATTAAGGAGGCAATATATGAGGATATAGACGAAAATCAAACGACCCTTGGAAGATCATTGTTTAATAGAATCGAGCAAATGCTTATGATTTTCTTGGATGAATTTAAAGAACGAGAATTCAAAAAATCGAGGTTAATTTTATGGCAAAATGTAGTTAAAGCTCTCGAACAAAGTGCTCAAAATGGGCTGAAAACCAAAATGTCTTCAAAATTCTTTACAAATTTACAAAAAGTTTTTGAAGACTCAAAAGCCGCTTTTAAGTACAATAGTGATACCAACTTTATTGAAGACATACAAACAACAAGGAAGGTCAAAAATCTTGATCGCTTGCTGCAACGCAACAGGTTCAGTATATCTGAACTGATCTGTCAATACTACGCAAGTCGACATGAAAGCCAGCAAAAGTTTAAAGACGACGGAGTGAATCTTTATGGAAATTTGACAGTCAAATGCTTTATTTACCAAAATGTATTGACTATTGAGATCAAAAAGCCTGAAAACCTTGCTCCGATTGATGATGATGGCATCAGAAATCCGTATGTGAAAATTCTTATGATTCCAAAAGATAAATTTCCAAATCCTCGCAAAATTAAATGGCAAAATAAGAACAATGGAAATATAATGTCAAGCAGAAGAAATATAACATTGAAAAAGGATGTAAACATAAATGAATCTTACATCCACTTTAAAGTCAAAGACGAGGAATCACTACTATTAATGTTTAGGTCATTTTGTGCCTCATTGAATTGTTTCGAATGCAGAAGTCCAGAAGAAAGAAACAGCAGATTTTTAGGAGAAGCATTCATATCATTTAAGGATATTCCAGAAGTTAATCAAGGCAATGACACTCAAGATATTGAATTGACGCTAACGAAACTACAAAGTTGCGGTAAGATAGAACTCACTTTATTTCTAGTAGAATGCTATACTTAAAGGCTAGTATATATGAAGGCGTACGGTCGATTAATGATTAATTCTTCGGAGTTTGTAAATACCAATCGTACGTCTAGTTAGGAACTAGAAATGATATTTAGTGTTCCTCTAAAATTTAACAATTTTTATTGAATATTCTAGATCTAGAGCCATTAAAAGCCATCAATCAATCAGCCAAAGCTGGAAATAAGCAAGCCATCAAGTTTTTAAAAAGCTTAGAAAATAATTCGCATATAAAGCTTAAGTTTGAAGATGATCCTAATAACGAAAACGTTCATTCTTAATCATTTTAAAACTGCTGTATAAGTGCGACGAGAAACTTATGTATTTCATCTGAAAATTCTCAAATTTTACTACGGATTTCGAAACATTAACCTTATATTTTAAAGAAAAAGTGAAACTTATAGTACTCGTAATAAGTATACTAGTAATACTTATAGTATATAAAAATATTCAATAAATATCACAATTTTACCATCGAAAAATACACAAAAATGTCTACATCCTTTAACATCTACCATTTTGAACCTAATTAAAAATAAAATTCGTGTTTCTATTTATATCCATTATTTATCTGAATTGTACACCCAGCATTTAATTCTAAACCATGATGCGCGTCAATTTATTTCAATGCAACCCTTTTCATTTTTAACCGTCTCGTTCAATTGCAGAAGGAAAGGAAATTATTAAAGGTTAGTGATGTTAAATGTCTAAAGCGCAATTTTTGAGATGCAGCTGATAGGAAGGTGTTGGTCGAAATCGTTTGAATTTTGTGATGCAAGGGTGGAGGATGGATTCTTTGTCAAAAGTGGAACGTCAGAAGTGTTACCAAAAACAAGCGATTTGATTATTTTTGTCCTCAACGGACAATTGGTTTTTGTATTTTAACAGTCAGATTTTGTCCTCAATGGACGGTTGTGTATTTGCAACTCTGCACAATTGTATTGACACAGGGTATATCAATGCAAAGTACCTAGCCACAGTTTGCAAAGGCTAAATTGGACAAACCGAGTTGCCATGACTAGAACAGCGATAGGGCACCCAAAATTTGACTAGACATTATCTGGGATCGAACTCGGGTCGTTAACGTTGGTTGGCCAACACTTAATTTTAATAAAAGATCAAGCTTTCTTTTGATTTAATTCTAGCTCGAAAGATTATCTAAACATTAGTTTAGTTTTATGACTAAGTTTCACAAACCTTAATCCAAGTCAACCTCATCAAAATAAGCCTTATAAATTATTATGATGGACACCATGTCGTAGATACTTCAAACCCATCTCATATCCTCAAAAATGCCGCGAAAAGCGTAAAATTAAAGACGATGAAAATTTACTCAATAGAAAAAAATTGTGTCGCTTCTCGCAATTCTGTTTGTTTTGTTTCCCATCTTTCTTCATAAAAAATAAAGATAATGAGAACAAAACAAAACAAAAGAAGCATTGACTCATTTTAAATTAAGAACGGAAATGTAGAAATGTACACAGTCAAGATGAACTTTAAGCATTTTATTATCTCTGTACTTAGAGCTTTTAGGAGACAAAAAAATAAGTTTTGCAATTCTTTGTGTCAATGAACTTTGATTTGAGGATTAAAAGGAGAGAATATGCTTTGTGTTGTGATTTTATTGGGTCAGTGAAGTTTGTTGTTAATTGAAAGATACAGATTTTAATAAAACCTGATCTGAGTTAACAGATTGACTGTAATAACATGTTTGAACCAGAACTGAAGCTAGTTTTAAGTTACCCTCCCTAGTAACCAAAAGGTAGATCAATGTATTCCATGAGAATCTTCCATGGATGATACATATGTATTATCCATGTATTATCCATCGGAAGATGATGTCCTATGAAAATGGAAGATAAATGGACAATGCAATTAGACATCAATGTAATACATCAAAGGATTACAAATGGAAAACAAATGGATTACTTTTTTTTGAATAAAACACGTGTTAAATTCCACGTGTTATTTTGTATTTTTCATTAATTTGTGTAATTTTTTGTAAAAGTATTAGTGTGTACTTAATTAAAGTACACTAACACTACGAAAAAGAACAAAAGGACTTAATTTAATTAAGTCGCATACTGATGAACGACCAAGACTCGCACATAAACATGAGGAAGATAAATAATTAATTGAAAGCCCCATACAAATTTAGAGAGAACTTATAATAGTGATTTCTTCGAGCAATTGTGAAGTATATGGCAAATGCCAAATTTAGAACAAATATTATTTTTCTGCAAAAAAATATTTTTTTGATGATATTTCATAGGATTTGATCCTAAGCAGGTTCGGGTAATACTTCGATGGAACACTTCTGTTACATATTTGTAAAACAAATATTTTCCATATAATAAATAATGATACATTTGATCTTCCATCGACGTCGAAGGAAGATTATATGGATCATTTTGGTTACTAGGGCTAGTGGAAGTCAAATTTCATTCACATTTGAGAGCGGAAAAAATTTATTTTTGATTTTAAGATATTTATGGTATCTGATCATCTCAAGTTTATTTTAAGCAAATGACCAGCAACTGTAAGACGTAAATGACCGTAATGCTTTCAAGGTCAATCCTATCACAAAACTTCACATGCACGGCTTCACAAACCCCCTCAAACTTGGCCCCCACCGGACACCCACCTTGTCATATCTCCTCAAATTATTGGCTTCACATGATTTCAAAATTGGCTTCAAACGGCTTCCATTTTTAGAGCCATGTTGTGAATTGAGTGTTTATATTAAAGATGGACAAAACATGAAGAAGTAAAATGTAAACCGGCTGATAATTTTTGCTTTATTGTAATAGAATATATAAATATTGACAAACTGACATCGATTTTAAGGCTACAAAATAAGCACATTGGTGTTCTAAAGGGCCAAAATTATTAATTATTTATTTTCGTGACCAAAAAGTTTTGTTCTCATCCATGTCTTTAAACTTTTGCCTTCACTTTTTAATTTTTTTTCTTTTGGGACTTTTTTGTTGTTGTTGTCTTCTTCTTATTCTTCCTTGCATTCACTTTTTGAGCTTTTCCATTTTCCAATCGCTTCTTAATTTTATTCTTCTTCTTTTTATTATTTTTCTTTTTGGTTTTTGTCAATTTTTCTTCGTTGGCTTTGCCTTTGGTTGTCCTTACATAACTGCCAGATTTCTTTGTGGTTGTGTTGGTTTTAAAGGTAGAAGCTGGTCGAAAAGTCGGTTTATTTGGAGAAGCAGTGGAACTTTGAATATTTTGTGACTTTACTGTCGTTTTCGTACTCACCGTGACAATGGGTTTGGATGTGCTTGAAACTGTTTTAAATGCTGTTGATGTGGACGTTGAAATTAATTTAGTTGTCGTAGGAATTGTTTTTGTGGTTGTTGAGGCTCTCGTTGTTGGTTTTGTTGTCGTGGTTGTTGAGGCTGTTGACGTCGATGTTAAGGTTGTTGTTGAAGAAGTCGAAGCCGTTGTAGTAGAAATTTTTGTACTTTCTGTAGCAATTACAGGTACAAGTGGAAATCCAACAATTGGCATTCCAACTTTACTCGTGGTTGTTGCTGAATTTACTCCCGACTTTGTGGTACTTGTTGTAGTTGAAATGACTGTAGACGTGTTAGATGCTCCATAATCATAATTGTAATAATCATTGGAAGCATATCCACCATAATTGTAATCGCTGCTATATGTGTCATCGGAATTGTAAGCGTAGTCTGGTTTCAATAATAGAATTCAAGAATATAGGATTCAACTTTTTCTTAGTCTTAAATTTTATAATTTTACCTTGACTAGCTGATTGTACTATTTGCTGAAAATTTAAACAAAAATTTCTATACTTTTACAATTTTTGGGGGAAAAAAATCATTTTCTAACCGTTGTGAAAATAATGAAAAATATCAAAGTAATTTTTTTAATCTTTCTCATCGCTTGATGCCTTTTATTCACTTCACATTATCCATTCAAATATGATTACAAATTGGTAAATTCATTCAATTAACAACTTAATTTATATCAAAATTTTGAAGTACCTCAAAAGTCATTAGCAAATATGATAACTTTAATGCGAAATAAATTGACCATTTTCTAAGTTAATTTCTATTTAATGATTGAATTTTGCAAATTAACAGTTTAAATGAATTATTTGCAATTGAATAATTTTCAAGTTGAATTGTTTTGCAATTCTTGCAAAAGAATTAGAACATAGATTTTAAATATGAGTAATTTTACATTCACATAGAAGCATGTAAAGTTGAACATTGGGAGTTATGTGAAACCATCACCAAAGCATACATTTATAAATTAAAAAGCGTTTTTTGTCATTCAACGATTTTCTAAAATTCAAAGTTTATAAGTGTATAAAAAAATTCGAATTTCTAAACGCACTCATCACGTGTTTATCATTTGAAATAAAAAAGTCATTAATTATAGTACAAAAACACTATTTCTAGACTTTTAAATGCAATTGCCCGAAATAAAACAATGGACCAGAGATAATAAAACTGACTAGAACTCTCTACAATGTCTGGTTAAAAAGTTTTTTTCGTCCTGACCGGCTGATCATAGTGCATTATTAAGCTACCTTTTCGAAACAAGATTCAAAAATGCGCTAAAAACAGTCACACAGAAATCAATGTGTTTATAATAATTCGCTAAAAAGCATAATGTTTTTGAATACAGAATTCCACTAGATTGTTTAATCATTGTGTTTTCAGGTCGCACTTTGCAATTTAAAAGCTATTAAAAATTGTATTAAAGCTAATAAAGATCTTTCTTAGCATTGCTTCTGAATAATCACTTGCATCATGTGAGAAAATGTGATTTTGCAATTAATTTGCATCAATAAATAAACTATTAAAAATTCTAATAAGAGGCTATTCAATTATGACGTCCAGGAGGGGGGGAGGTGGGAAGGGATTAAGCAAGAAATAAACAATAGAACTTCCAGGAAATCCATTGTTCTTTTTGAAAATGACCGCTAATTTTGGACGTCATAAGTAAACGACCCCTAAAGTTTAGAATGAAAACTATTGCTTAATTTGTTGTTGTAAATATGAATTGTCATGCACGGCTTTAAAATTTTGTGCCTTAGAATTCTTTCAATGAAATTATGATCATCACTCCATGCACATCCGACCAACACACGCATCCAAACAAAAAAACAGCAAATTGCGCCATCAATTTAGGAATTCTCTTTTATGCTTTCGTCACAATAGCCACACGAAATTAAATGACATAAAAAATCATCTGCTAAAGCAAGCAACCAAAAAACGCAAGATATAAACCGGTTGTGTGTGTGTTTTTTTTTTCTCCATGCAGATTCGATAGAAAAATATATTTAAATTATGTTATTGATATCGCGTCACACATTTTTTCATTATTATTTGTTAGTCGTTGTTTGAGAGCCGTCCGTGTAGGTTGTCAAAATTAAAATTGTTCGGAATTTAAAAAAAAATAGTGATTGAAAATGCAGAAAAAGACAATTTTTGCGGTGTCAATTTTCACAATAGCTGTAATATTAGTAGCATCAATTGCTGTTTATTGCTATATTCTTGCAAATCATACAAGTCTGTTGAAAATTGACGACGAAAAAGAAGAATCAAAAAATGTGTATGGAATTGTGATTGATGCGGGCTCCACGGGCACTCGATTACATGCGTTTGAGTTTGAAAGAAATGGAACTGAATTAAATTTACTGTATGAATATTTTAAACAGGAAAAACCAGGTTTATCATCATTGACACCGCAAGAAGCTAAAGAACAAATTAAAAAATTATTGCGTGATGTTGAGGAATTTATTCCTGAAGAATTTAGGAAATCTACTCCTTTAAAATTAAAAGCTACAGCTGGTTTCAGACTTATGAATCCTGAAAGGTCTGAAGAAGTTCTTGAGGCTGTCCGTGATGTTTTTAAATCCTCACAATATTCGTCATTAAAAAATGCAGTCGAAATTATTGATGAAAATGAAGAGGCAATAACTTCGTGGTTTTCAATTAATTATTTAAGGAATTTATTGACATCCGATGATAAAGTTACTGCACTTGACCTTGGTGGCGGTTCCACACAAGTTGCATTCGAGATAGTTGACGAAATTCCTGATCACTTAACAGAACATATCCATAAAGTTCTTAATTTTGACAGTGAAAGTGAACTTTTTGTTAAAAGTTATCTTGGATTAGGTTTGATGGCACTCAGGCATGCTGTAATTACAGAAGAAGCTTCAGAAAATCAAGAAAACGTCGACACTTATTGCATTAATGCAGAAGCTCATCCATTTGAGTGGACATACCAAAATATTGTCTATAAAATCACACCAAAATTCACTGACAACTCTACATTCGATGATTGCCTCATAGCTATAAGAAAAATTGTGTCGAAATTGCTAACGCCAAAGATCCCAAGTCTACAAGATCAAATTATCAATGGATTTTCATATTTTTATGATCGGTCAGTGGACGCTCGACTGATAAAAAAGAACGACGAAGGTGATGAGATTGAAGTTGAGAAGTTCCGATTGAAAGCTTTAGAATATTGTGAAAATAAACCAAACAAAGATCCTTGGCTGTGTCTTGATTTGACATTTATATCTGTGCTACTTCAAGATGGATATGGATTGAAGGATGATAAGAAAATAAAGGTGAGTAAATGTTTTATGTTCTTTTCTTCTAGCCTTTTCGTAAGGTAAAAACTACACATTTGTATTGTATCTTGCTGCCAGTTATGCAGTTGATGACATTCTCGAGTATATATGTTGATCTAAATCAGTGCTGTACAAACTGTGTTCCGCACAAATTCTTTGAAAATGTCACTTACCGCATTCTGTGTGAGATTTTAATCATGGCGTCCTCTTAAGGTGAGCCGTGGCTCAAAACGTTTGGACAACACTGATCTATAGTGATACAGTCAACCAGAGCTCGAAGTTGACTCAAGATTTGAGACATCGACTTTGAGCTCTGCAGTCAAGTAGCAATGTACAGTAATATATTTGGACTCCAAAAAACACACATGCTCTATTAACAATAACTGCCTTTAAAAATCCTGTAAACTATACAATTTGAATGCCACTCCTACATAATACCCCGTCTCATAACTTACAAATTTAAATCTTTGTAACATAAAATTCGAAAAAATATCAACCGCTATAGTTGACATAATATGTAAATGATCCACATAACCCTGGCACTATAATAAACTTTTTTTTATCGCAAAACATAGATTTGCTAATAAAATGACATCCAAAAAATATGCCGCTACAGTTATGACCAAACAAATTAAAATATATAAATTTTAATGAGCTTCTCTAACGTGTCTGCTAATAGTAAACAAATGCTTTGGATGTGGAATTTTTTTGGAATTTTTTTGCAGAGGTTTTCTTTTAATAATTATTTTTGAGATATAATACTTATTGAAAATTGCTTATTAAAATTTAATGCATTTTAATTTTATATTATTTAAAAAAATTCTTTTATTTTATTTGTAGCTTTTTTCAAAAATTGATGGCCATGAAGCAAGTTGGGCACTTGGAAGCTTCTTACAAGATTATTTATCACAAAAGAAGAGACACTGATGACAGCAGCTTAGTAAATTATAGTTTAGGTTATTAAATATTGTTTTCAGAGCCATAAGTCGATAAAATTTTCGACTCGGAGTCGACTTCGCCATACAAAATCTATAAAAATCTCGAGCTCTGATTATTTTAGCAATTCAATTCTGTTCAATTATCATTCATTTTGGTCTATGCAACCAGCCGAAGTAACCAAAAAAAAAAATGAGATTTTAGTTAGCTTTAAAACTGGTTCCAAACTAGCTCTCGGGCAGTTCAAAAATTATGTTCATTTAAAGCAGTGTTGTCAAACCTTTTTTGAGCCACGGCACACCTTAGGTGTAAGCTATTACCGAAGTCGCACACAGCATGCGGCTCGCGTCATTAAAAAAAATTCTACGGCACACCAGTGTGCCGCGGTACACAGTTTAAACAACACTGATTTAAAGTCTACTATATTGTGACATTTTTAACAAAATACATCTCAAATTAATATAGGGTAATTTAAACACTTTTAAGCTAGATCTGACTCTCATCCCTGAAAGAAAATAACGTTTACAAGTATGCTGAAATATAAAATTAATTATGATCTTGTGCCATATAAAATATATTTTATAAAACTTTTCAAATCATGTTCAGTAAAATTCCCTTTTTAGGGTTTGTCATTAATTAGGGCTCCTTTTGTTACATATAAGGAGGAAACGATCTAAACTTGTCTAAAATTATTCAAATTTATATTTCCAATTCGTTCATTAATTGAAGAACAATCCAAAGCTAATCTCTGAAAAAAATTATTCTGACTTCTCAAGCTACAGAAATTTACTTATACGCATAATTTTGATTGTTGATTCTAAGGTAGGTCCAGAATATCCACAAAATCTCAAGGTTTGTCTTGAAACCATCTCATGGCTAAGCTATTGATCGTGCTAGTAAGATTTTGGAAATTTCGCACTAAAGACACATATAAAGGTGCCTTAATTTTTGATTTGATAGCTGGCACAATAATATAATAATAATATTGTGTAAAGGGCCTAGCCTTTCAGCTGGAGGCACTGCGATTTAATTTGTAAAGAACCTATTGGACAATACACTTTATATCTACAGTTTATAGTGGGATCCGAACCACATGCAAGCCCTGCACATTGCAAAGACACGATTACGTCATAAGACCTGATATCCCATGCAATGTACCTAGTCACAATTCGTGTGCAAACGCTCTACCATTCAGGCCACTGATGCCATTTTACCGCTAGCACAAAAATTATTTGCTATCCTGTGGTGGTTATATCCATGATCAGATCAATATGTCCATTAAAACAGTTTTCAATTTCGCTTCAAAGTTGCTTCTGCTTGACATTTTTAATAAAATTATACCCTAAAAACCTTTGAACCTAGATGTAAGAAACTTAAAAGTTATTCTACAAGCACATGCAGACTGAACTTGTCAAATAAAATGGAATTTAAAATTCCAAGTCAATAAATAAATTGCAATAAATTTAAATTATTGTTAAAGAATTAAGTCAAATGTTTTATTATTTCTGTGAACTTAATATCCATGCTTACATGTCAACATTCAATAAGTTGATTCCTCTCAAATGGTTTGTCCAAAAGACTGGATCAGTTTCCAAGACATCAGAATGATCAATATGAATTAAAAGTGGAATTTTTAGGGTTCGACTGCATCGGATTTCATAATCAAACATTTTAAATCCACGTCCATCAAACTCATCGACTGAAGCTTTGTTGATGAAATTTGCAAATCCAAAATTACGTGACTTCTTCAACTTTGCATTATGGCAAATTCTGATTCCTGTAATAGTAAATTGTGACTCAAAAAGCTTCGCAAGTTCCCGCAAATAAAAAGTCGTCTCAGTCATTCGCTTTTCTAGATTTGTAAGGAATAAACTTTGTGGTGCACCTGGAACTTCTGAGTTGGTTGGTTCCATAACTGCACTTCCGTTCATAAGTTTTACACTGGATATTCTGACATAACTACCGTCCATGTAAATTTCTTGCAAAGCTTCCATCATTTCGATTTCTTTCTCGTCCATAAGAATTATGTAGACAATTTTGGATGTCATTTTAGCAACATAATCTGTGGCACGGAAGCATCCAACAATGCCACGCAATTTACCCATGAAAAAATCGAGAATTTCTGGAATTCTCATTGTCAATGGGACATTTTCGAGCTGAATTGTTGGAAGCATGTGATTCAAGAGCTTCTCAATGTTTGCCTTCTTCTTTTTAGCTATGGTATTATGATCAGCCATGAATCTTGGATTATTCGATGGACCATCCTGCCTCATTGGATACTTTTGATTTGGTTGATTTTGCATCATACCTGAATTCATTGACTGCATGCTTTGATTCTGAAAATTTTGACTCTGAAAATTTAAGTTTTGACTTTGTTGTCCTGAAAACTGATCACGATTATCAAATGATGTCTGCCTGAATTTTGAATGATCCATAAATTCTTCTTGTGGTCCTGGCTGATCAAATCTTGACCTCTTAGTTTTCATCTGCATGTCTGGTGGTCCTTGCATTCTCCATGGTGGAATTGGATCATTGTCTGTACCAAAATCACCTTGATCAAACTGTCTTGGCTGCTCATAATCATGTTGGCTACTTCCTTGGAATACCATTGACCGACGATTGTCTGGCTCATGTCTGTTAGGTCCTGGACGATCATAATGCTTATAATCATCATCGTCGCTATCCTTTTTGGAATCAATCAATCCACTTCTTTCAACACTTTTTGTTCGTGCTTTCTTCGGTGGTGGATAGTCGTTATTGGTGACTCCAAACTTCCTACGAACTTGATCAATCTTCCATCTTATTTCTTCATCATGCAACTCACGCATTCTGTCCACAAAGAACTCACACCATTCATCATGAAAGTCATAGTCTGATGGATCTTCTCCACGCTTAGCTAAGTCATCAGCCTTTCGGTTCCAAAATAGTTGCCACTCTTTTTCATAGAATGGATGAGATTCTGGATCACGGAGATGATCCTTAAACTTTTCTTCTAGCTTCTTAATTTCTTCATCAATAGCTGACTTGTAACCTGAATTAATGCTGCTCTGTGGCAGCTCATCACGATTTACATCCGAGAACTTTGGTGGTTCTGGAGGATTTATTGGTCGCTTCCTCTGCATTGGCATTTGCTGTTGCATCTGCTGACTTCCTGAAGCTCTTGGAGCTTGAAAGTTTTGCTGCATAGGACGATTCCTTGGTGGCTCATTCGAGCTGAATCTTGTCATGTTTACATTAGAAATCATGCTTTGAAATTGTGGATTTGATGGATGAAAGCTTCGAGGTGGAGGTTGAAAATTGCGAGGATTAAAGTAATTTCGTGGCTAAAATGTGGAAGAGACAATAAATGATTATAGATTGTTAATGAAATGATGATGCATGTTGCTTCTGTGAGATTCAGAAAAATAGGAGTTTTGTTGAAATTATGACTAGGGATTGATACTTTTTAATTATACAGTCAATATCGTTTATGAACATTAAGTAAGATTTAGACTTGGTCTTTAAAATATTTCAATTTTAAGGTCGTGAATTATTTTCGTTATTTTTTTTTTGGTAAAAATGTAAATGAAGCTATAGATTTATTATAAATTGATCTATTTAACTAGATTTAAATTAAAAGAATTGCGTGATTACTTTATTATCTAGCATGTTTGCAAAAGAAAGTCAAATTTCAATTCTTAAATCTTTGAAAAGATTAAAATCTTAAAAAACAATATTAAAAAATATTTTTTTTAAAAAACTTGATTAATTAATATTAAAAAGGAATTTTATTAATTCCAGGAGGTTATTACGAAAGTTACCCAAAACTCTCATGATTTTATACTTACATTCATGTCTAATGGCTCGAAATTAAAATAAAATGTTCAATATTCAAAAATTCTGTCACTTTTGTTCTTGTATTTCTTACTAAATAGATGATTTTTCAATTGCTTAATATTTACGTCTGTTCCTTGATTTGTTCAACTCCAAAGTGATCAAATAAATTACCAAAAAACTGTTCTGCAAACTTCGAAAAGTTTTAAATTTTAGAAAGTATCTTGAAATCTTATTTGGTGTAAATAAAAAATAGGAAGATGTGTTTTGCTGTCGACAGTGAAAGATGCGAAAGTTTTGCATCATTTTTGAATTCTAACGGAAAATAAACCTAATTTATTTATTTTTTATTTTTTATTTTTCGATAAAAAAGTACTTTTGGGATTGTAACGGAAGATTGAGATTTAAATAATATCTCAGGGAGCTTTTTTTTATCTTCAAACAAAGAAACATCGTTTTTTTTAATGTGATTTAAAATATAATTAAGGCGATATAAACTGGCGAAACTTATAATTAAACAATTATTAAAGAGACAGGCCATTTATACAATTCAATTTAAACTAATTATTCATCGAATTACAGAGATATTGACAAAAATATATATTTAAAGGTTTAATCACCTAAGGAGTTAAATTATCATCCATCATAAAAAATAAAATCATATCATATCATAACATATCATAAAAACACGCTTTTAACAAAAAGACTAAAAACCAAAAAGATGAAAATAAAATAAGTTCACACTTTTAGCGAATCAGAATTTTAAAAGTTTTCTTGTGACATCTAGAAATGTAACATAAATTTTTTTCAAAATATTGTGATTAAGTCCAAGAACACAATGACTCTAAAAGCGTTGGGCGTAATTTAAGGATGAATTTCTTAGTTCAACTAAGTTCTTAAGTAAGAAAAGCGTCAAATCTCAAAGCCCCACGCTTTTAGAGTCATTGTGTTCTTGGACTTAATCACAATATTTTGAAAAAAATTTATGTTACATTTCTAGATGTCACAAGAAAACTTTTAAAATCCTGATTCGCTAAAACTGTGATCTTATTTTATTTTCATCTTTTTGGTTTTTAGTCTTTTTGTTAAAAGCGTGTTTTTTAAAAAGTTTTTTAACATTTTTTTATTTGCTACTTTTTTGTCTCAATCTTTTAATCGAATATCGATCACAACAATTCAAATTCAACTCCACTTCGTTTTACCCCGTTTCGTTCAACTGTTTATAGATTACATTTGTTCATTCATTTGTTTTATAGAATTTAAGTCATACCTGGAAACAGATGAAACTTCTTAAAAAATATCCTGAACTTCAATTATGTGCGCTTTCTGTGTTTTTTAAAGCATTCATTAGTACATTAAAAATGAATCTTGGAGATTTTGTGTTTATCTGTACCATTCCTACTACATAACGTGTGGATTCTTAACATAAAGATGCAACTCACATCTATATGTAACGTATTTATAACGGATTTTTCAAATTTAATTCAATGAATGTCATTTGTTTGTTATGCAAATATACTTCAAGCCGTTAATAAATAGCAAAGTAAATTTAATTAAGTTGGTGAAGTTTTATAAATAATGTAATACATTAAAAACTACATAAATTTATGCTCAAACTTTGTGTGCTAAATACACATCGCATATTAATAGTTATTTTGCATTAATTCGTAACGGACTTGTGCTTAACGGTTTTTTTGAAAATTCAAATTTTCACTTGCGAACATTCATGAAAAAATTACATGTCAATTTTTTTGTCTTACCAGAATATCTTTAGATGCTCAAATTTATAGTATAATTAATATTTAGTAATATGAATTAAACTATAATGAATCATATAAATGACTTTTGAGCATTTCAAGTATAATATTTTAAACAAATCAAAATTTTATATCATTGACATTGGATTTTTTTCCCATATAAAAAAGTTTTACTTAAATTGTTCTATAATTAAGCATTTTTGTAGTTCCAAAATGTTAAAATATTGTATTGTCACCGGGAATACGTGTGCATTAAAAATTTGAGCTCTATTGGAGCAGTAGAATTGGTCGAAAAATTGATTACAAGATTTGACCTCGACAGATAAACAGACAGATAAGAAAGCAAGTTAAGAAAAACGTAGTAATAAAAAGCGTGTAATAATAAAAAAGCGTGTAAAAAATATAAATTAAGTAAAAAAATTATTTATTTAAATGTTATTTATTGGTTAAATCATTGTTGAACATTGAATGTCCATCATTGAGCCATAACAATCGTTAATCAAGTTTTATCACACATGCAGTAACGCATGGAGTCTTGATTTGGGTCGAAACAAGCATTTTAATCCTGTACTACGACTGGATTTTACTCCATTTACATGATTAGATCCAGTGAGTCATCGAATCATCCCATCTTTCAAGTTTAAAGTCAAATTGGATGATCCTTTGGAGATAGCATCGCTTGATTTTATCAATTCGTTTGCAGAGTCATTTGAGATATCTCTAAATAGTACAGTGTTGCAAGTTCATCCATTAATTAATGTAGCCAAGTGGAAATTTAGTCGAGACACAAACCGAAATCAAATTCAAAAGTTTCCGTTACAGATTGATCACGTGTTAAGATTATTAAGATCTAAATTTCGTGCTATAGGATGTCTTAAAAAACAATAATTCTTTATTATATTCAAAATCTCATTTTTATTTATTTCAATTAAATCATTATTTTTAAAATCTATTAATTATTTTTTAAAACTTTCCTTTGCCTTAGCTTCCATTTCTCTTTCCCTTTGTTTTGCTCTCCGTCTTTGTCTTCTACCTATATATTCGTCGTTCCCTTCCGTAGAACCCTTATCATTCTTCTTCATAAACATGACTTTTAACATTTCAATTTCTTCGGGTGCAGCTTCATCCTTTCCCATTTCTTTCAATGTCTTCTTAATGTTTATCATCATTTCATGCTGTCCAATGAGCTTTGTGATTTCATTGACTGCTTGTTCAACAGCTTTTGTTCTGCTTTGTGATATCAAATGTGCCATTTGCATTCCGATTATTTTCTCCTTTACAGTTTCGATTAAGATTAGGTTTTCATTTTCAAATAAAAGTTCATCAGACGGTTTTGAATGTTCGCGTTCGAATGCGATGGATTTTGAGAGGAGGTCGAGGACCTTTTGAGCTAAAAGACCTAATTCTTGCTCAAGTGAAGTGAGAAGTCTGCATGTTGTGATTAAAGTTGTTGGTTCATTCGATCTTGGTGGGGATCTTTGAGGCAATGTTCGATCAACTGGTTCCCGTCGTTCTACTAAAATTGGTTGAGGTTTTGGGCGCTTATTCTGGTCAATTCCAACTTCATGTAGGAATTTGCTAAAAATTTTCTTTTCTTTTTTATAAAGAACATCCTTTGGAATTCTTGGAGCAAGTTCTCTGAAATCTTCATCGAGTGAGCCTTCATCATCGCCGTTATTAGCATATCTTCCTCTACGTTCACCTAAAGGTCTATCTTTATCCTGATTATCATGTCTGTTCCTCTTTGGTTCTGGATTGTCTGATTTTCCACCAAGATCCTCCATCGTCAATCCTAAGTTTCTTCTAATTTGATCAACTTTCGATTTAATTTCATTTTCGTGAAGTTCACGCATTCGCCTGACAAAGAATGAACACCATTCATCATGAAAGCTGTGAGTTGTTGAGTCCTCCCCACGTCTTGACATGTCATCAATCTTCTTATTCCAGAACAATTCCCATTCAACCTTATATTTAGGATGTGAATCTGGATCTTTCTCATATTCTCTCAACTTTTCTTCCATTGTCCTCTTTGCATAGTCAACAGTTGATTTGAACTCTTCGAGAACATTTTCAGGAACTTTTCGCTTCCTTTTCATACTGAAAGGAATTTCGAGTGACTCTCTTGGCGGTTTTGGAGCATTTTCACTTTCCCATTTCGGATCATGCAATTTGATTCCTTCAAGCAGTTTCTCTTCAGCATTCGGAATGTCATCAATTGTGACATGCTTTTTTAAGTTGATGTTGTCACAAATATCTGCTTTTGTATCAAGAAAGTCATGACCTTCATAGACAAATGCTGATGATCTTCCAAATTTAACCTCAATTCGTGAGCAAACTATGAATAAAACCTTTTGACGGAACTCCAAATCTTCATTGAATCGACGAAAAGCTTGAATTTGTTCAATGATTGGTGCAAAGTGCTTTGTCTGTAGGAAATGGGAAAATTAAGGGATTTATTAATAAATTTTCAACAATATACGGTTTCAAAGAATTTATAATCGTTAAGGGTCTATCTAGTGGAGTGTTGTCCAAACTGTGGGATATGACGCGAGCCGCATGCTGTGTCCGACTTTGGTCATAGCTTACCCTTAAGGTGTGCCTTGACTCAAAAAGTTTGGACAACACTGATCTAGCGTACACTCTAGATCCAACCATATCTCAAGGAGGATACTAAAGCATCCTTCCACAGAGAAATTCTTCATAGGTCTTAAGCTAAACCTAGTATAGATGCTATTCAATAATTAAAAAAATATCTCACCAAATAGCTGATCCTATGTGTCTGAGATATAAGGTGCTTTTCAATGGTTCTTGGATCACATCGCTTCTCGCATAGTACACAATAGTAACAAGGCTCTTTTACTTTCGAATCTAATACTTCAACAATATATTCTAATGCTATTAATGGCTGTTTAATCGATGCGATGATTACCTCGAACATTGGTTTGTGATCGTAGTTCTTCTTGTTTCTTGATATTTCTGTGAATTAAGTATAATTTGGTTAAAAAATTTGGGAAATAAATTTTCTACATTATTTTGGATATGCTAGAATTCAGAAGTCGGGACATTGAGCGTAACCTATAAGATAATTACTATAAACTTAGCTTATCTTCACGATAAGGTTTATCTTAGTGTTATCTAATCTATGGATTTATGTGTACAATAGGGCATGAATCTAGTGAAACACGAGGACTATACATTAGGGTCCTCAATTGGCTACATCATAGGCCATACTCAGGACAATACGACCATGTTTTACTTTTAGTCTGTATTGGATTATACAGCGCTGATTAAAAGAATATATACAATCAATAGCACTGCAGATTCCAGAAAAAATACCAACTTACCTCTCAAATGCTTCTCCTTCTGAAACTTTGTTTTTCCAGGCAGAGAGTCTTCAAACAATTTCAAAAAATATCTATGCTTTTTGCCAGCTAAATGTGTTGGAACATTCTTATCAGGCAGACAATCAATTTTACAGACTTTACAACTATAGACACAAGTTCCATTGTCTTCTTTTTTCACCAAATCAAACACGTCCTCAAATCTAGGATTAATTTTAGGTTCACCAATGTCTGGGAACTTTTCAACCCTAGCCTTTTGCTCAATAATAGAACGAATTTCTGGTTCACGTCCTGAAGTTCTAGGTTTCAGTTTTGAACTATCTGAACTGACTTTAGGAGCGCTTTTAAAACTGCCTGCATCTTGTCTTGAATTGTAATCTCTTCTTCCTTCATCTCGACTTCTCTCACTTCTCTTTAAAACCCGATCATCAAATGCATTTTGTTCACTTTCCCAAACAGAATTGTAGTTACGACTGCTTGAACCTACATTTGATTTCTGTTGACTTGATGATCCGTATTCGGACCTTGGCTGATTTGATGATCCGTATTCTGATCTTTGTTGGTCCGAAGAGCCATAGTCAGATCGTTTTAGGTCTGATGATCTATAATCCGATCTTTGTGGATCCGATGATCTATGATCCGATCTTTGTGGATCCAATGATCTAAAATCCGATCTTTGTTGATCTGATGACCTATAATCCGATCTTTGTGGATCCGATGATCTATAATCCGATGATCTATAATTCGATCTTTGTGGATCTAGTGATCTATAATTTGAATCTAGTTGACCATCCGATGATCTAAAGCTTAAATCTAGTTGACGATCTGACGATCTATAATTTAAATCTGATCGAAGATCTGTTCTACGATCCAATCCATCTGACGGTCGTAAGTTTGAAGATTGAAATCTTGCATCTGAATTGAAAGGCATAAGATCTTGAGCAGCATTGATTGATGTGAAATTTCCAATAATATTTGATAGTTGTGTGCTGAGTGATGAGTTTGTGAAGTTTTGATTGCTTTTTGAATCTAAAATGGATATTAGGTTAGTATTTTATTGTGTATCAGATATATTATATAATTATATGTCAAGTAGAAGAGGTGCTGAGTCAGTGAAGTAGGACCTGATGTCTCAAAAATATGTTTGTGAGCTAGTCTTATATTATTGGGTTTCTATTGCAGTCGTGTTACTTAAACTATATTTGTGTCAACAAACTGTTCAGGTGTGGCACAAAATATATGACAACACGTCAAGGTCCAGTTCTTCTAATCTGACTAGAACTAAAAACTAAATTCCTGTGAAAAACTCACCATATCCCGAATAACTACCTCTTGTATTTTGACTATTTACTTGATCGTTTCTTCTACTTTCTGTCTCATTCCTAAACCACCCACTGTCAAAATCATTCTGATTTTGTTGATTATTTGAGTTGTCGATGTCTCTGCCTTGATCACTTTGGAGCTGATAGAATGCTTGTTGATATCTACTTGATGAATTGTCAAATGGATCAATTTGTTGGTTTCTATTTGATGATGAATAGCTATTGGAACTCATCATTCGCTGAGGAGAGAATGCTCTCTCATTATATGGCAGTCGAGTCTGAAAATTGAAGTAAATTTTGGTTTAGCAATGAGACTAAGCAATTTGGGATGAATACAGCTAAACTTATAAAATTGAGCACAAATATTTTGCAAAATTTCAACTTACATTTCGATTGCTCATTTTTGAATTTAATTTTTGACAATTTTTACTGTATTTCAATAATTTTGCTGCTTAACGACTTGTTGATTACAAACTTTATCCTAATATTCTCCTTAATATTCCTTAATTCCTCACAAAATCATCCTTTAAATAATCAAAAATCTCAAAAAATATTCGAAAACTTTTTTCATCAATAAAATACTTTCAAAATATTTCACAAACCGCATGAAAAGATGCAAAAAAGTTTCGAGAGTCGACATAAAAATTATTTCCATCAACTGTATTCCCCTTCAGCTGTTCCTATCCAATTATTTTTTTCATACACTAAAAAAACTGTAAACAATCGAAACAAAACTTTTCAAAAAAAAAATTAAAAAATCTCAAAAACTTAATAAAAAAGTTGCAAAATCATCGAAAAAATGAACGGAATTGACTCAAGTGACGAGAATGAGAAGATGGAAAATGAAGTTTGCTGTCTAATTGACGACGGTGTGAAGTGCAATCGTATAGCTGGAAATGCATCGTTTTCAAAACGTATCCAGAAAGGAATCAGTCAAAGAAAAATGAAGCTTTCACTTGACGCACTAGCACGAAGTCAATTCATTTGTGATTATCACAAGTCAAAGATCCAAAGTGCACGGTCAATGAAAAGACATCAGCGGACCACAATCAGTCGAGATTCTGATTCTGGAAGTGATTCGGAGTCTCCAGAAGTTGACTTTTACTCATTGCAAGTCCAGACACTAAGGAGGTATAAGAAGTACTATAAAGTCAGCACACGTCCAGGTCTCAATAAGGCACAACTTGCTGACATCATTTCAAAGCATTTCATGACAATTCCAGTAAAAGAAAAGGAAGTTTTGGCTTACTTTATTTACACGGTGAAGCATTCAGGACAGGTTCAGAATAATACAAAAGGATTGGACTAGATTGAACTACCTGAAAGTGACCTCAAACATTTCTCATTAAGAAAATAAAGATTTAGTAGAGAAAATAAGAATTATATGTTTATAAGTTTGCCTCAAAATGAAGAAAAACAAGCAAAAATAGAATTTTTAAGTTGCACATTTTGTGCTTAAAAATTTATTATCAGAAAAGAAAAATTCATAAATGTTTATTATTTTAAGTTAATTATTATTATTTGTTGGTGTGAATCGACAGTTTAATAATAAATGTGAAGAATTATTTGAGAAAGATAACAACAATTGTTTGATTAAGTTGGTTGTTTGGGAGGGTGTTGGATATGAGATGACGCTGATGTTTAACATCTGGACAGTCAACTAGGCTCCATTCAGTATATGGTTCTGTTCCGTCTGTTCAGTACTTTTTAAGCAAATCCACATTAATATTATTCTATTCTGTGATTCAACTGGACAGCCTCACAGGTTTGAAATCCCCACCATGACTTCCCTTAACATGCTTTGTTGCATTTGCATAGTCAAAGAAAGTCAATTCACAACATGGACATCCGTAAGGCTTCTCCATCGTATGAGCTGATCTGACATGATACTGAAAACCACTAGTGTACCTGAATGCCTTATCACAATGAGGACATTGATATCTAGATGAGTTCTGATCATGAGAATATAGATGGCATTTGAGCTGATAATTGGTTCTAAACTTCTTGCTGCAAAATGAGCATTCAAAGTTGTGAGGAATCATGTGTTTTTCATGAACAACTTTCTTGTGTTTCCTTAATCTTTCAAAATTTTTAAAGGATTTACCGCAGTGACATTTAGCAAGAACATCTTTGTCTTTATGGATGTGATTGACATGTGACTCAAGAACTGCACGTCTATTAAAAATTGCACCACATTGTTCACATATTAGTCTTGTTGATGTTGTGTGGCTCTTCATGTGTGCAATCATGTTATTCTTAGTTTTAGTGCTCAAATTACAAATATCACAGATGTGAACATCCCGATTATCAATATGATGATGATTTTGGATCAAATGAGTCTTGAGGACATGAGTTGTATTGAAATGTAAGCCACAGTAGAGGCACATTAAGATCCTTTGAGTATGATCAGCTTTGTAGTGCTTGAATAAGTCATTTAAGTTCCAGAAGATTGTTGAGCATATTATGCAGCTGAATCTAGCATTTGTGTTGTGATATTTAATTGTGTGAGTCACAAAACTTGGGAAGTTTGAGCAGGTGATTCCACATTGATTGCAAAAGTTTTTGTATCTTGATTTGTGGACTGTCTTCAAATGTAAGTTAAGGTCTACAATATTTTCGAAATTTTCAACACATTTTCCATCATTTTCTGTACACTTCCATTGATAATTTGTCCATCTTAGTGCTGAGTATTTTGACTCAGCTTCCAGTACTATCCGACCATTGCTCAGCATTTCATTAGAATCAATGTTAAGTTGCAGAAAATTGTCGGAAAATTTGTTGTTATTTTCATTTTTGTAGATCAAATCAAGAAAATCTTCTTTTGTAACCGAATGTGGTTTATCTTCTTGCTTGATGGATGATTTTGATGCGGTTGATGTCTTTTTTGATTTTGTGCTGGTTTTTGTGGATTTTCTGAGTTTTGGTTTTGTAGATTTCTTTTTGGTTGATGTTCGCTTAAGCGATTTTTGCGGGATCTAGAAAGAAATTAGAATTTATTGAATAATTTGATATATTTTGCTGCATTTCGAAGTATGAATCTCGTCATATTTAGTGGATAATTTAAGTTACAAAAAGATAAAATTGATTCTTATATTTTAATGAAAAACCTTTATTTTCTTCAATACTTAATAATCTTAATTAATACTTTTAAATCTTAATTGTAACTTGACTGCTATTCTTGAGATAATTCTAAGGAATCTCTTTTGATCAGGGTTGGACACTCCAGAAGTTCCTAAGAATTAGCTCAAAACCTACAAAACTTGGGTACCTAGTTTAAAAAATAATTCAATAGTGTTTTAACACTAGCATTTAAATCTTCCGAGCTGTCATAAATTTTAGCCATCAAGAACTTAAAAACATTCCTATTCGGAGGAGGTAAAGTGAGATTAAAGTACACAAACATATTCAATAAAACTTCAAGTGCCTTATAAATATTATTAAATTGATAGAAATTTCCATCGAAGCAGACTAAAAATTTATCTTTAAAATTCTCAAAATTAACTCCATAAGCTATGATTGTTGGTAGGAAGTTGTAATTTGAGTCTTTAAGCTTCTGTTTCCATTCATTCATCTCAGATTCTTGACAACTTTCATTCTTCACAAGTAGGACCATGAATCTAAATGACTCTAATATTGACGGTCGCCATTTTCCACTTTCATAAAGGAACACATGCAGTCCAAGAAGCAAAGCAACAACTTTTGCTGTTTCTGATAAATCTCTGTATTGAGTAAGCTTTGATTTTACAAATTGATTTGATATGTTTGCTAATAAAATTTCGAGCAGCATTGGTGCCATGAATTGCCATTTTTCTTTAAAATTATTGGTTGAGTGACAAAGCTGGAAGTCGGTGTTGAGCTGGAATGGAAAAGAGAGTTTGTAAGTCATAGCTGAGTTAGGTATTAGTGATCTGAATATACTTACCAGCATGTATCCATCAGTCCTAGTATAAGCACTATATTCACTCAATATCTCTGACAAGTTTGATTCCATTCCAATAATTTTATGCTTCCTGTATTTTGAACTTATTTTCCAATGTAGATTCAACTTATCAAATTTCCCATTTGGATTGGTCCTCACATAATCTTCTGAATAAATTTCCTCTTGACTGAATGTCACTTCTTCCTTTTCATCTTCATTTGACACTTCCTGTTCTAGTTTCCTCTTTTTTGTCATACATTCCATTTGATCATTCTTCCTGAACGTTCTCAATGTGTTGTGATATTTTGAGTACAACATTCCAGATGGCTTAACATCATCACAAAAGTATGTCTCGCTTAGTTCCTGCGGGAATAGATTCCTAATTTCATCTGCTAATCTTTTAAAATCTGGTTTTGTCAATTTTGTCTTGCGTGTGATAAAATAGTTGACGATAATTTCAATCAGCTTTCTTTTTTCCTTTTTCAGGAGACTTGATTGACTGTTGCAATGTTTTTTGAATGAGATTCCAGCTTCTGTGCAGTTGATGATGTACTCTATGGTCAAAGTTTCAGGCTGGAATTGATAAATGATTTAATTAAAACTATAAAGTATATAAAAATTTGTATATTACTCCTTCTTTTGACGATGACTGTGTATTTTGAGAAGCTTCTGAGGCGAAATCACTTTGAGCAATGACTCTGGATTCAGGATGATTGTCCTCAGTTAAGTAATTCTTTTGCCATACTTCATAGCTTTGACATACTTTCTTTTTGATTCCGAGTGGATAATCTTTTAAAATTTCATAAATATCTGCTTGATTGAGGACCTTAAAGACTTCAAAATCCACTTTTTGGTCTGCAAAATGTAAAGAATTAAATATTAGTTCAATGATTATAGTAATCAAGACTAAGGATAAGCTCATCATGTATGTACGGTTTTGCGAACTGGTTGTATAGTATACTCTAAAAAACAATAGTTTTTGGCTAGCTTGCTTTAGCTTGGAAGTGATTTAGATCCTACTGGATCTTTGTTTTTTGTTTCGGATGTGACTTGGATCCTACTGGATCTTTATGTTGTCTTCAACACGTAAAATTGTATGATTCTTATATTGACTTTTCCGGATATTAATATTAAAGATTAAAAAAACTGAAAGTTTTATGTATACCACTGTTCTAAACAGGCGCGTAGCCAGGAGGATCTTGTCCCCCCCTTAAACGTTTTGAACCGCAGCAAGAGCACGACCTAAAACGCTTAAGAGAGGGATAAGACCTTTCTGGCTACGCGCCTGGTTCAAGACATCAAAACTACTTCTTACCTTCAAATAATAGTTTTAAGCAATTAAATCCCATTTCACTTAATGCTGAGTTTACTTGTGATAACTCAAACTCATTATACAAATAATTCAAGTTGATAAGTTGAGTGGCTATAAACGATAAGTGCGTCACAATATTACTGAGTATACTATTTGCCTGTTAACTCATGCTTACCTGAAGACATTTTCAACGAGCTTTGATTCCTTTCCTCAACAGCTACCATAAATTCAGACTATAACAAAATTTCTGTATTAGAGCCTCACATAATCACTTTAAATTTAATGCATTTTGAAAACTTTGAATTAATCATGACTAATAATTATTATACAAGGCAAGGACACTGGAATTAGTACCAATAATCCCAAATAATCTCAAATAATCTCAGTAGTTCCAGCATAATTTTGAGTGTCCTCGCCTTGTTATTATCTTTAAACCAACACTGTATTAAGTATAAATCTAAATTTTTGAAATATCAATGTTTTAAATGGAAATCAATCTGGACTGACTGAGCCAATTGATTGAGACAATTGATTCATATTGATTCCCATCCAAAAAATATTACAATGACTAACACTCACCTCTTCATCATCATTTTCATCGTCCTCCTTAAAATCATTTGAAAAATCATCATTAAATGTTCCAGCATCATAAGAATCTCCAAAGTCCTCCTCAATATTCTCCTCTTTTTCGACCTTAATATCTCCGCAAATATTTAAACTTTTATCATCGAATTTCTCAACTTTAACCATAACTGTATTGATCTCAAAATTAGCTGACTCAAATTTCTTTTGATTTTCAACAATTTGTTGGTAAAATGAATGCGAATTGTTTAACTTTTTAATGCAAATTCGACAACAAAAGTTATTTGACAAATCATGATTGGAAGTTAACTCAAATTTGAAAGTTTCTTGTAGTTTCTTTTGGATTTCAAGTTTCTTGTCATTAATTTTTGATAAATCTTTGAGATTTCTGGATGTTGCACAGAGTCTACAGGTGTCCATCATAGATGTTTTTTTTTATAAACTGAACTATGTCATAAAATACTGGAATTTAACAAATAAGTTTAAACTACTAGAAGTATTGAAATCTAAGTGATTAAATTCTAAAATAAAGAATTATTAAATTACCAAATTAAATATTTTATTATTTTTACTTAAAAACTTGATTTATTTGGTTATATTAGATATCAAAGAAAAAAAAATAAAATTTCTCAGCAATTTCATTAAGTCAACAACATTAATTTGAAGAATAAACCAATATTTATCAACTGTTTTAAAGAATAAACTTATTTTTAATAAAAATTTTCTTTTTGTCAATAAAAACTTCTCTGTTTATGTTTAATAAAAGTTTTAGCAACTGAGAGAGTAAAAGCTTGAGAGCAATTTTATCTCATATTTAATTCTCTCTGTTAATCTTCAAGATTTCTAGATTGATGAAACCAATAATAATATGAGAGCTAAGCAATGTTTCCTCACGGTGCAACAAGCTGGAGCAACTGCGATCCTGATCGATGATAGAATCTATTGTACCAAACCTGATGTAACAAAACGGTTAAATATTTAGGAATATCTAAATCAACCTAGAGCAGTGTTGTCATCCAAACTTTTTTCAGCGATGGCACACCTATAAACTTTCTCCATTTTATCTAGTGTTAATTCTACGGCACACAGTTTGGACAACACTGACCTAGAGTGACATTCATCGATAGCTGATGCCTCGATGCTATTACTTTCCAATATATTGTCAGCAATGAAATTGTCCTTAAGTAAACAGCTTATAGTTTCACTTTAAACTATTCCTTTAATGTATCGATGGAGTCGAATCTTCTTCCGGCTTTGATGTTTAATCGTAATTCCAAAATTTTAAGAGAGATTTAAATGCTGTGCCTTCATTAGCAAGTTTTTATGCACTTGATCTTCTTGCTTTAAATTCTTGAATAAGGAAGTTGAAAAGCATGTTTGTTTTACCTTAATCAACACCAGTTGAACAAAAATCGTCATAAACAGGAAATTCCTAAAACACTTGTGCTCCTTGACTTTAAGAATTTAATTGAAATGCGACCAAAAATAAAGGTTTTAACCAAAGCTAGTGAACAGTTTAAATTCTCACGATTTTCCTCAATTGCAATCATGTTTTCTGCTTATCATAAATTTTTTTAAATCCAACGTAAATCTTAACATAGTATTTTGTACGTAAGAACATTTCTAAGTAAGATTTTGATTTTTGTATGGAACATGATACAAGTTGAATCGCCGTTCCTATGTTTTAAAATAATTGTAAAATTTTCATTTTAATTTTTAAATATTTTTATTATTTTTTTTTCTTATTTTCACAAATTCCGAATTTAACTCGTCCGCTGTAGAGCAAAAATAGTATCAACAATTGCCGAGTTCGCAATGATTCCGAATTCTGCAATATTTTTATACAAAACCTTCATCGGATTCGGATCTGACAAGCATTTATGCTCAATTCCAAGTAAAACTGTGTTTAGACTTCCAGCAAGAATTTTCATTGCCTTCTTAAATTCAACATTTTCAGTCGCTGCTGGATCATAAGAAATGACTTTACGTGGTTCCAAATTTTCTTTTTTTTCATTTTTTTCATGTCCAGAACAAAGTTTGCATTCAACTTTCCATCTCATCGTTAATGGACTTCCAAATTGATGTTCAAATGCCACAAAACTGACTGGCATTTTATATCGGTGATCACAAAATACATAACAAACTTTATTCTTCTTTCCAGATGCCTTGAAGCCTTCACTGACCTTAAATATTGATTTTGTTGCTGATGCATCTTTGAGCTTATCACAAAGATATCTAAGATAAGGAGTTTTTCCTTGAGTGTTGAAGTGACGTTTCTGAAGGAATTTGATGTGTCCATCTTCAACTATTGTGCAGTCATCAATTTCATTGGCTGTAAATTGAATCAGCTTGATGCAATCTCCTGTTGATGAACCTAATGGGATGATTAAAGAATGTCAGTAGAGTTTTGGGTGTCAAGAATCAGTAGTGTTGGAACTAGTTTTGTGCTGTTTTGTGTTATTTTCTAAGGAGCTGGTTGCTTTGCTTATTCTTGGGCATGTACTCCTCTAAGGCTCACCTTCTAGGTCTATATGGTGCATAAAACGTTATTCTCAGAAAAACTTTGTTCCTTCACTAGAGCGCCCTGAGTAGCCATCAAAATATATTCTTAAATGACTCTTCGGTCCCGTACCTAAAGCATTCATAACTCTATACTCCCTAATCGCTAGGATTGGTTTTCGGCTCATCTTTAACACTAGTTTTAACTTCAAATCTAGTTCCAAGTTACTTCTTAACTTTATAATGCTTACCATCTATTTGGTCAAATTTTCTCTTTTTCGGATTTTTGCTTAGTAATTTTTCTGCTGTAAATGAAGAAAGAATTGTTAAAGAAAATTAAATCTACATCTGCATAAAACACTTACCCTTTGGAGTCGATTGCTGACTCTCAGATGAAGTCTTCTTTTTTAAACTACTTGAAGTGCCACTTTCACACCAATCTTCATCTCCATCATCATCATCATCATCATCATATGTCTCCTCATAATCACCATAATCCTCGTCAATAACTTCTTCAGCTTCAGATTTAACAATCGTGATCAATGGATCAAAGTTCAGACCATCGAATTTCTTCTGATTTTCCACAACTTGTTGATAAAAATCATGAGATGTGTCCAATTTTTTGACACAAGTACGGCAACAGAAGTTATGTGCTGGATTTTGGCTCGTTGTGAGCTCAATGCTAAATGCTTCACGGAGCTTCTTTGTTATTTCTCTCGTGCTGTCATCGAGACTTGTTAAATCTCTTTGTGGTTTGGATATGTTGCAGAGACGGCAGACTTCCATGGTGATTTTTATTGAGATTATTGGTGCTGAAAAGTTGTTAATTAATAAAAACTTAATTTTAATATTGTTAAATTGCAAATTTTAAATTGATGAGAATTAAAATGCAAAATATGTAGAAATATGCTAATTAGCGACGAAAATATAACTTTGTTCAGGATTATGGTCAATATTCTTATACTTTGACTCAATAATTCATAAGAATTCTTTATAGGCACTATACTTAATCCACAAATTTAAAATAAAAACACCGCAAATAAATTCTCAAACCTAAAATGTTTTTAAATCTTTATTTATTCTTACCAATTAAGACAGTTTCTTTTTAGTTTAAAAGACTTTAATGGTTTTTCTTAACCCTTAGCTAAAAGTATAACTTATTAATCTTAAAGATTATATATAACTAATTTAATAAATCTTAATAAAGACTAAAATAACAGTTGGCAGTTGAAGAACTTTCGCAATTTTGAGATCAACAGATACAAAAAAAAAGTTTGTTTTTGTTTACAATTTTTGTAAGAGAGGATTTATGAGAGGAGAGAAACTTTTGAGCAAACAATTTTTATATTAAAGGTAGTTTTTGAATTCTGAAAGATCCATCTGATTTTAAAACTTATAGACTAGTTAAAATGTAAATTATATTGCCAACTTTTAAAATAATTTGAATATTTTAATTTGATATTTTACACAGGATCTTAAGATGAAGAAGTTTTACTTTCATCCTTGGCTGTGGCGCACGTAAACCCATTACCGTGCTTTGAGGTCGTCTCAAGACAGCTCTATCTTTAGATACCTTCTGGCAGTTCAAGATATTAAGAACCTAAGATCTTATTAAACATGGCAATTGTCTGTATACCTAAATCATGTTTCTCAGTTTGTCCAAGACCAGCATAAGGGGTTATTCAATTTTGATGTCTTGCTGACGTTACTCCCCCCCCCCCTCCTGGACGTCATATGTGAACTATTCCTATATGAAAATGAATTGATAAATCAAATAAAACTTTTTAACTCATTTTCTTTACAAGAAATGACGCTTTTGTCCGCACTTTTTTCGTCCGTACGTTCGTCCTTCTGCCTGTTTGTACAGCTATCTCTTCCTCTAGTTTAAGTTTTTTTGACGCAAATTTTGGCTTATAATATATGTATTGTGTCTGGCAAAAGCTGGCCAAAAAATCAGAATTATTGGAGCACAGGAAGGTTAATTAAATTAACTCTTTCTTAAATTTTGGATTACGTTGTACGTAAGTTTATCGACTTACAAGTAATGCTTACAAAAATTCAAGCGCAAACTGTAATTAATCCAGTTAAAACCAGACAATGTTCTGTTTCTTGACATCATCATACAATGAACTTTAAATATTAATTTTATTATTAAACTGTTTTTCAATTTTGCTGATTTTTATTGATAAATTTGCAATTTGTTTATACCAAACAATGTCAGTTTACTTAAAATATTCCATTGACAATTGCAATCTTTATGAATTAATATCGTCTGCAGTATTGTTTTTGAAAAAAAAAGTTTCATGATTCAGTAAAAGAGTAAAGAAGTCAGCAGTTTTGGAATTTACAAAATATTAGCCTAGGGTATGGTTAGCACCAATTAATGGAGGTTTGGTTAAACCTTTAGACTGACCTGATCAGTCTATCCCTGATTTTATCAAACCAAATACAAAGTCCCATCACAAAACCTATCAAATTCAATCAAATATCCTCAGGAAATCCTTAGATTGTCATCATAAATCGAACATTCTAATCAATGATCATTCCAGATTCATAATTGTACATGTTAATAAAGCTAATAATCAGTCACGTTGTACAAACATCTGACTTCAAATCAAGTAATTTTCTTCCAACTCAACAAACTGTAAAAAATAATTCAAAATACGAAAAAAATGAGAATTTATCTCTCAAAACCTTAAAATCCTCTCGAATGTACTAGATTCCTCTCATATTCAGCATAGATTCTTCTGAGATTTTCTCGTTCTTTCCGCCTTTATTGCTCACGTAGCGTGTTGGGTCGACAGAGACATTGCGACTTTCATACAAAATCATCTCTCACAATATTGTTATTGTACTAGAACCTCTGTCTGCCCAGTCTCGAACATTCGATGTTTATATATAAGCAAAACACTGCAAACGTGAGCGAGTCATTTTAAAAAGAGATTTTATAAGAAGTGCAAGACAAAAAATAATTTCTAAAGCTAAAAAGAAAGTTAAAAGTTAATTAACAAATTAAATAACCGGAATTAAATTTGAGAATTAAAAACAAAAATTAAAAAGTAAGCAAATTTGTGGATAAAAAGTGAAGAAAAAAAAAATTAAAAATATTTTTTGTAAACGCGTCAGAATTTTTTCCTTCGGTGGTGATTTAATAAATTGGTAAAATCTCACGTAGGCACAACAGGCTTACTTATAGCATCAAAATTCTAATGTCAATGATTTTAAAATTAGATTACAAAATCCAAAAACCAAAAAAAATAATTGTCAAGTTCAAAGGAGAACAAAAGATTAACTAGAATAATCCAGTAGTTTATTTTACGAGGAAGTTGCATAGCCGTTCTAAAAATAATTTCCTCGATAAAATTCTTGATGATTCTTGTGCTGAATGGCAGGTTGATGCAAATACAAAATCATGAATTATTCGTAGATTTAATTAGCATAGGCTTATATAAATGAATATCACGATAGTGTAATATATAAATGATAAAATGATGCCATGTGACTAGTGAACGCGGGAATGTCAAAAAAAAGGAAAGAAAAAGGAGAGTTCGAGAAAATTTTAAATTGATTGACGATGCCGTTGGGTTCAATATGGAACAAGAAGATTCCAGATGACCTTTTTGTAATCATTGTTTGATATTATGCTCTAGAAAAAGCTATGATGTTCCAATATTTTGTCTTTTACAATTAAGTGGTCCTCCCTCTAAAAGATACAAAATTTATAGTTTAATCCATAGGCTCGATTTCTGGGGCTACAAAGAGCACTTACACCAGTAGCAATTAAATTTCATTTCTATTCTTTTTGGGGGCTAGTCAATTAATACGTTTCGCTGTTTAATGGATTAAATTTTGTGACAGTTCAAACTAAAGAAACTATTGTTTTTGCAAAAATTTGTATCATATTGGGATGGAAGTCTAAAAAGTCGTGTTTAAGTAGTATGAAGTATCATTGAAGACCGGATCAAAATGCCAAAAACTCATCTTCTTTGAATACATTTTACATATCCTTATTTTGAGAAACTCTTCAAATGAAGTAAAATCAGAAACCACAAATTGGTGAACTTTCAGTAGTTCATTTTTTTTTTGCAAACCAGATGAACTATTGTAATCTAGTATAAAGACTGTTTTTATAGATAATGATAGATTCTATCATGGATCAGGATCGCAGTGCCTCCGGCTCGTCGCAACGTGTAGTAACACATTGCTTGGCTGGAACCCTCTCACATTAATGATAATAAACTCCATTTAAAATATAGAACAGAATCAATAGTCAAATAATGATGTTAAAAAAAAGTCGTAAGAGCCCGAAAATCTATTTTTGTAAATGCCAATCTTCTTCCATGACCTACATAACAATACCTAAATTTGTAGGAACTATCATTTTATTTAAAAATAATTCATCTAAAATTGAAATCACATTCATACAGTCAGTTACTTTGTATCAAGTTTTTACACAATCTGATTTCACCTCCTCGATTCTATCTAGGATTAATTCTAGAATTTGATTTTTAACAAGTTTTATTTTAATGTTTATTAAATGCTATTTATTTTTAAATAATAAAAGAAACATTGCACTGTAATTGTTGATATTATCAAATTTCTTCTGCATTTTGTAATTTGATAATTTGTCGATAAAATTCTACAAATTTTTCTAATTCTTCTGTATTTTTTTAAGTTTTTAACGTAGCTTTTTGAGTCAATTATAAATAATAATATAAACTTAAATCCCTAGCAATATCCTTAACTATTTCATATTCTAAACTTTGTCATCAATCAACTGCAATATCCCTAGACTTTAATACAATAAATCCATTCCCAGTGCCTACATCACACTATAAACAATAAAAACTAAAAAAAAAACTCTCATAATAATCCGAATGATCGAGAACGAAAGTTTTACATCATCACAAACAGACACGGCGAGAGAGAAAAAAAACTGCAAAGAAATAATAGAAAATGCTGGCACGTGTCAGCATAGTTAGACCAAAGAGTATGAATTGAAAGCGTGAAGCAAGAAAAGTCGGTTTATTGATTTGTTTAGAAAATCAATATTAGCTTTTGTGCATGGGAAAATTTATAAAGTTCTGAACTAAAGACTTATTAATGATGAATGGCATAATTTTGGGTGCTGTAATTAGGTTAAATGTGAATGGAATGTAATTAGGCGAAGGAGATGAATAGATTTGGATTAGAATTAGAGATGAAATGTCTAATATGAAATGGATATCCAGTATAATTTGTTGTATGAATTATTTGCTCTAGTTTGGAAAATGTGTCGAGAAATTCTTTAATCTTTGACAGTTGACTTTAACGACTTCTTTTCTAGAAATGAGGTCAAAGACCTGTTTTAATTGTCATGTTTTACCAGATTTATTGGTCCAATTTATAGTAAGCATACCACTCTTGCTTGTTTCTAATTAAGAGTCTTGTCTATCAATTTGTTTTCAAAAATTCCTGTGTCTTGTCAAATTAAATTTTCTAGCTGCAATTTTTTGATTTTGGTAATGTTTTGAAAATAGTCTAGAGCAGTGATTGCTAACCTAAGTGCTGCGGCACACCCATATGCCCTGAAGAAATTGTCTCAAACCGTATGTTGTGTGCGGTTTTACTCATGGCTTACCATCAAGTGTTCCGTGGCACAAGAGAGGTTGGTCATCACTGGTTTAGAGCAGTGCCACGGCACATCTTAGGGGTAACCCATGACCGAAATCGCTTGCAGCATGTGGCATGTGTCAGTTTAAAAAAAAATCTACAGCACACAGTTTGGACAACACTGGTCCAACGATTCTTCCAAAAGCAACGATTCTTAATAACCCCATAAAAACATTTTTACTGATCCTGTGCGTCTCACTTAATATTACTAGCCTTAAATTTGTTTCCTTAGGAATCTGAATAGCATAAATTAAAGGCTTAGATCTGGATGTTTCTAGACCAAGCATTTTAAACTCAGATTATGTAACATATAATCTTATTACTCTCAAATTTACGTGATTGTTGCGAACTTATGCAAATGACTGTTTTCTTAGAACATTCGTCAGTCTTCTCCAATCATAAAAGATGAGCTTGAGCCATGAAGAATAAGACATAATGTACAGATTACGACTGTGTACTTGAAATTAAAGAAGTAATGAAAATAAATCAGTGTTGATACTTTAATTTGTAATTAATGAAACTTCCTGAGAAAATTTTGTTTAAATTTCACCCCAGAAAGTTCCAAACATACAGACACCACCTTTCATTTTCACATGACTCACATACTCTTAAAAAATCATGTGCTTATTAAAATTCGCGAATATTCCTTCCTAACAAAAATAACAGACCGTAGTGAAATACAAAGCGGAATATTTCAGTTTTATTTTATCAATTCAACTTAAGCTATATTTACAATGTATTGAATCACAATCTTTTTTCGCATGTATGCATGAAACAACTTGTCAGCGCGTGTTGAAGACCACAAAAGAAAAGAATTTCTGGTTTGTTTATTTCTTGCTAATGTTTTAAAAAAAGTAAAAGAAATTTCTGAACTAATGTTTTGGTTTAATATTCAAAATATTTTGCATTTTCGATAGAAATAAGGTTTCTTGAAGTCTGTACCCTCTTTTGGAATAGTAGTGGCATTGATCCTCTTCCCTTTTGGCTTTGCGCCAAAATGCGTCACTAGAAGTTTTTGTCTTTTGTAGCTATCAGCTTCATAACTCTGTTTTTCTATACTTGCATTTGTTTCAAATATTTACAAACATTGACATTTACTTTAATTCAATATTTACTTTTTTCTTCAATTTAATTCAAATTTTTAATTAAAATACAAAACAATATCATCACCCAAAGTAATGAATTACCTTTAAAATGAGTTCAAGCACCGAACTGAAATAAAATCTTTTTATATTTTACAAAAAAAAACAAAATTAATATTTTCTCATCTCATCTCTATTTTTAGGATCTTTCAAGATAACAATACAAGTGGGTTGCTCGCATTCAATTTAATTGGAACAGTAATCGCAGTCGAGGTCATCACTTGGAATATCTATTAAAAAAATAAGCATTATCCCTAATCAATTAAGATACAAAAATGGGAAAAGACTTTTACAAAATCCTTGGAGTCGCTAAAGGCTCATCAGATGACGAGATCAAAAAGGCTTACCGTAAATTAGCACTTAAATATCATCCAGACAAGAATAAGACACCAGGTGCTGAAGAGAAATTCAAAGAAGTTGCAGAAGCTTACGAAATCCTCTCAGATAAAAAGAAACGTGACATTTATGATCAATTTGGAGAGGAAGGATTGAAAGGAGATCCAGGTACAGGTCCAGGAGGTGCAGGTGCTGGTCAAGGATTCACATATCAATTCCATGGTGATCCACGAGCAACATTTGCTCAATTCTTCGGCACAAATGATCCATTCTCAATATTCTTTGGAGACGATCGAGGTGGATTTGGTGGAATGGACTTTGGACATGATGGTGACGACATATTTGCACAAATGGGCGGTCGACATGGTGGTGCTTTTAGATCTCAATCATTTAACATGCAGGGAACACCACAAGCAAAGAAAATGAAAGTTGATCCACCTGTTGAGCACGATTTGTTTGTGTCACTTGAAGACATCAACACAGGATGTAGTAAAAAGATGAAAATTTCAAAAATGGTTGTGCAGCCTGACGGATCAGCCAGAAAAGAGGAGAAAATACTACAAATTAATATTAAACCAGGATGGAAAGCAGGCACAAAGATCACATTTCCTAAAGAAGGTGACCAAATTCCTGGAAAAGTTCCTGCCGACATTGTCTTTATCATCCGCGATAAGCCACATGGGCATTTCAAGAGAGAAGGCAGTGACATTAAATATACAACAAAAATCACCCTTAAACAAGCTCTGTGTTGTGCTGGAAGTTGGCAACTTCGGATTCCAACATTAACTGGAGAAGCAGTTCCAATTAACATCAGTAATGAAGTCATTAAACCAAATTCAGTCAAAAGATTACAAGGACGTGGTTTGCCGTTTCCCAAAGAGCCAACAAAGCGTGGTGACATAATCGTCAATTTTGAAATTCAGTTCCCTGACAATCTATCAAAGAATGCACGAGAAATACTGAATGATGTGTTACCTTAAAATGTGATCTGTGAGAATGTGAATGTGTGGATGAATGACGAATGACTTTAGATTGTAAGATGATATTAGTTTGTAAGGAAATAAAAGTTTGACTATGGAAATATTTTCAGAATATTTTGATGAAGTTGATCAGTCAGCTGACTAGGCATCCGTTAAGTAGCTTAAAGTACATCCATAAGATTCATTAATTAACAAAAGACTGTTAAACAATTTTAAATTATAAATAAATAAACTAAAACAACCTTGACAACTGCTTAAGGTTGTGAAATATGACAAATCTAAAACCAAGCATATTTTGTTTTTGTATTTAATAGCTTGGATTTGCTAAAGTCTAGCTAACATTATAACTTCAACAAATAATCATGAAAATATTTTCTCAAAATAAAACAAAATAATCTTGTAAATATTATTTTGAAATTTCACAAATTTATGAAACTTATAATTTGCTGAATGTAAATCCTATTAGTTAAGTTAACTTTTGTTGCTGAATGTCTATTGCAATAGAAAGGCTTTCTTGGCTTATTTTCGTTGATATGAGTAAACTGTAAGCAATATTCAATAAAAATGAATATTTATTATAAAAAAATTAATTTATTTCCAGTTTCAATTGTTTATTTTTGAATATTTTTATGATTTTCAGAAAGATTAGGCTGTTCATTATTGACATCCATCAAAAACGAGACTTTGTTTTACTGTTTCACAAAGTTTGCATAAAGAAATTACTTTTGTTTAAAGTAGTTCTGTCCAAATTCTTTGAGCTACGGCACACCTAAAGGGTAAGTCATGAGTCAGGTTGGGCACAGCATGCGGCTCGTGCCGTTTCCAAAAAAATTCCAAGGCATACTAGTGTGCCGCGACAAACAGTTTGGACAACACTGGTTTAAATTATCGCCAAATTTCACATATCTCCCGACCACCCTAATAAAAATTTTGCTGTTCCTTAAAAACTGTACTAAAATATTATAAAAACATTGCTGATTAATTTACACATATAGTTTGAAGTAGTGGTGAAATGGCATCAGTGGCCTGAGTGATAGAGCGTTGGCATTATTTTCCAAAGGTTCTGGGTTCAATACTAAGCCAAGACAAGTTTTAGAAGCTCTTTTTCTATTTCACCGTTCTAGTTACGAAGCTCGATTTGTGTGTTGAGTGTAGTTTTGAGGTCTTCGGAACATAACATGCCTCCTTTGCTGGATAGGACATACTAGCATCTAGATGATTTCATTACATGAATTCTACGATAAACTGTAGATCTAAAGGATGTGGTACAATACTTAATGTTCTATTTTGAATCGCAGTGCCTCCAGCTCAAAGGGTTGGACGCTCTCCATGCTTTTTTGGAGTAAATCTAGGCATTTTTTAAAAAAGTTGGATTTTGCTTGCATTTAAATTTTTAAAGATTTGCGGATCATTTTAAATCCACTTATCCTCTCTGACTCCATCTGAATTCATTTACACTTAAAAGCTGCTTGTAAACCAACCATCTACAAATGTGTTGGATCTAATAGTTAAGTACAGTGATTGCCAGCCCGTATGCAGCGCCACACTAGCTGTGTACCGTGAAAATTTTTGTGATATCCAACGAACCGTATGCTGTGCGTTGTTTTGACTACCAAGTGTGTTGAGGCAAAAAAAAAGGTTTGACACCACTGGTTTTGTAGATAAATAAAGTTGCATCCTAATAATGCGCCAAAGGTGAATAGTACAGCTTAGTTTAAGGGTAGTGCTTAAGGGCTTACGAACAATTATTCAGCTTAAGCTATTTTAAAGCAACATTAGACTTAAGCTCGTATTGTTCACTTTTTTGACATTCAGGTTAACAGAGCAAAAAGATCCAAAATATTTTAAAAAATATAAAACTATAGTAAAAGTCCTTTTAAAAGCATTTAAATGTGCATTCCTATCTTTAACAGTTTTTTAAATCGTAGAAATTAGTAAACGACAAACCAACGAAAACAAAGTCACAAGTCACTGAAAGTGGAATAAATTATTTAAAAAACCTTTTTTTTCTTTCCCCATCAATTAGTTTGTCGTTGTATAATTATGTAAAATTTGGACAAAGAACTTCGCTAGTCATGACAAAAAAATTCTTTTCAGAATTAGATTTCCATGGGCTAACACATTAAATTTTAGCTTATTGAGTTACAAATTAGCTCTAGAACTTGTGCGTGACTGACGTTAATATTACTTAAAATTCAAATTTCAAGGCTACGATTAAAATTTTTTGCATTAAATCGTTTTGATTGCCATTGCAAAAAAAGGGTCAGTAAAACAAATTGTCAATAAATTTACTATAAATTGATTGGAAAGTACATAAATATCTATTTCATTAGTAAAATGGCAGTCGAAGAGTTAACATCAATAAAGAAATTTTTCGATGGTTGTGAAGTTTTCATCACCGGTGGAACTGGGTTTGTTGGTCGTGTGTTGATTGAGAAGCTGTTAAGAAGCTGTCCTGGTGTAAAAAAGATTTATGTGATTATAAGATCTAGAAAAGGTTTAACCTCATCAGAAAGAATTGGTGCAATAACTGATTGTAAATTATTCGATGGATTAAAAGCTTCAAATCCAACTGCAACTAATAAGATTCATGCATTGGATGGAGATGTTCAGAAACTTCAATTAGGTCTTTCTGATGCAGATTTAGAAAAGATAAAAAACTGCTCAATAATCTTCCACTGTGCTGCATCTGTGAGATTTGATGATCCACTTAGTTCAGCTATTTTAATGAACACTCGAGGAACTTTAGAAGTTTGTAAAATTGCTGAGCAGATTCCAAATTTAAAGGCACTGGTTCATGTTTCGACTTCATTTATTCAACCCAAAAAGTATGGATCTGATGAAATTTTCTATCCAGCTGATGTCGATTGGAGGCAGTTTATTAAATTAGCTGAAACTGTTGACGATGGAATGTTGGATTCTCTCGAAAAGAAGTAAGAATCCAAAACTTAAATTAGCAAACTTTTTAAAAAATATCCAGTTGTTGACAGTTTCAGAGTTCATTTAGGGTCAATAATTAATTTCACTTTTTCAATATAATTTGATGAAAGTCCAAAAAGTAGATTGATTAATTGATTTTTTCCCCAAGGTTAACGGACAATGCGCCAAATACTTACACATTTACGAAGCACTTATCAGAACAAATCTGCAAACACTACAGGGACACAAAGAATCTTCCAATCGTCATTTATCGACCATCAATTATTGCTGGTAAATAGTTAACTTAGTCGTAATTTGATTCCAACAATTAATTCTAATAATTTTCAGGTAGTGAAAGTGAACCACTTCCAGGTTGGCTTGACAACTTAAATGGTCCCTTTTCATACTGTTTTACAGCAATCTTAGGTATTCTACACGTATCAATGGTTGATGGATATAGAAAACTTGATTACGTTCCTGTCGACTTGTGTGTTAAAGGAATGATAGTTGCAGCATGGAAGACTTGGAATGAACGTCAATTAACACAAACTATTCCAATTTACAATGCAACAAGTACGAAAAAGCCCTCATTCTATTCCATGAGCTGGCAGAAGCTTCATCTTGTCTATCCATCTAAAAATTCAATAATGTATATGGAAATGACTCATACTAGCTGTGTATTCCTATTCTGGATGATCAAAATTGTTGAGCAAATTATTCCAGCGCTCTTATATGATGGATTGTTAAGGCTTAGTGGAAGAAAACCTAAGTATGTTAATTATTGGAAGCATACATAACACAACTCTTTGTAATAATTGGAAAATTGGTCATTAATGGCAATCGAACCCAGGTCTTCACAAATGGGACATTTTAAACTTGACGACTCTGCCACAAAATTCTTATTCTTGCCGTATTACGATTCCTTGGGTATAAAGGGCAGTGGACTAAGAACTTCACAAAGCTTAACACATTCAGTCGAGGACTGTTTTGTGAATAACAATTTAAGTAGCACTGCCGCAAGGTTGTAATCAAGGGTAGGGTTTCTAGAATTTTCGTTCGCATTTTTATTTTGTTCTCGGGAACGGGAATATTCCTATTCTCAAGAACAAAAATTCTCAATACCGGGAATTCTAGAAACCCTAATCAAAAAGTTACTTTGAAGTTTCTCTCAGAAGACCTCCAACATGTGAGATGTTAATACAAATTCTACCGTATTCTGCTACCATACCAAGCAGAGTTAGAATTCAAGTCATTTTCTTATTCTGATTATCAAAAATCACCCTAATCATGGATCGACTTGAAGCCTGGCTCGGAAAATAGACGGTATACCGCCAAATACCCCCAAATATCCCCAAACACCGGCTTTTTATGTGAAATACCACCAAATACCGCCTAGTTTCCGAACCTAGACCTAAAGCTTTATATCCAAATTAATAAGCAACATTTAAAATTTCTCTTTTTTTTCTTCATTTTAGACTCTTGAAGTTTCAACGCATCATCATGGAATCTGAAAAGGCAATGCTTCATTTTACTCTAAAAGACTTCAAATTCACAAACACAAAATTCCTCGATCTAGATCGAGTCATTCCACCGCACGAGTTCAAAGAATTTCAAGTCAGTTCCAAACTTTCAGACGAAGTCACAATCATTAGGTCAATTTGCTTGAACTTTATACAAAACATGTTGAAAGAAGACGTCAGTGACTTTAGTAAGGCATTCCGAAGACAAAGACTTGTAACTTATATTTGGAGAACTTATCAAGTTGCAGCCTATTCTTATCTTATTTATATAACATGTTTGCTATTTCAAAAAGTTTTTGGTGATTTTAGTTCTCATGGAATGTTCATTGCTGAGTAAATTAAAATACTTTTTGTATTTTTCTTAAAAAAGTGAGAAATAAAATAATTAAACAAATAAAACAAAAATTTGTTCCTTCTTTCGCTTATATTTATTTAAATTTCGATATTTATATATTCTTAAAATTCGCAAATAAATGATTCAATAAATTCCATACATAAATATGATTATTCGATTAAAATAATTAAAATAAAAATGAATTTCTTCTTTTTTCCTGTTAATAATTTTGAGAGTCGCTTTTAAATTCAACAATTAAAAATGAAAGTGGAATAGTTTTTGTTATGGATAAGTTGTCATAATTTTTTTGTAATATATATTCTGTATATGGAGATTAGTGTTGCACAATATTATTTATAATAATACGCTATTTATGATTTTTTTATGATGTGGTATTTGTGGGGACTAAGGTTGGTTTTAGTGTTTGCGTGAATTTGGTCGAAAATTTTCATATTTTCTTAGGTTTTTTGTCAATGATAAAGGCTAAGTGCTTGAGCTTTGCTAAAATTATGGTCTCTAGCTACATAAGATAAAGTCTAGGAGGATACAGGACAGGGGCGTAGCCAGGGGGGGGCCATAGGGGGCCCGGGCCCCCCCTACAAAAATCTGATAATTGTTTTATTAAGTATTTATAGAGAAGAACCAGTTAATGTAGAGAAAGTGATGAAAGAAATGTCAAAATCAGCACGAAAAATTAAATTTAATGTATGAACAATGAATTAAATATTTAAACTTATGAAGAATGAATATAGATTTAAGGATACAAAATAACGGTTTTTTAATTTTCGAAAATGGGCCCCCCCCTTAAAAATTTTCTGGCTACGCCCCTGATACAGGATCCAGAGTATGGCTTTAGGGTACCTTAGGTTTAGAAAAGGGGTTTTCAGAGTTGCACCAAGTCTAAGCTTTCACAAAAGCCTAAGTTATATAAAAATCAGATTCAATCTACACGTCTATAATCCTCAATTGTATTAGATTATCAAACAATTGATCAAAATTTCTGATATCTAAAACTAATCAATTGATGCAAAACTCAAACACAAATCGAGTACAAAAGTCCATACTAGTTCCCACAATTAAAATTCCACATCACTAAAGTACTACGTCTAAGCACAAAAATTGTCATATTCATTAAACATACAATCAATTAACAAACTTTAATGTAGCACATCACGTTAATAGAACTTTAATTTACTTGTCATTGAATTTCAATAAGTAGTTCTTATGAACTTCTGGTTTGATGTCATAGACCAACTGAAGGATCTCTTGAATGACCAAATTCTTGTTAACACTTATTGCCTTGGTCATTTCGCCAATTCTCAATACTGTATCAGCATCGATCTTAGCAGCAACACCCTCACGTGAGCCCATATGCTTCGATTCAAACTCTTTAAATTGTCTTTCTCGTTCCTGACGATATTTTTCAATTTCATCTTGAGCCTCTTCCTTTGCTTGCTTCAAACGCTTCTGTTTGCGCTTCCTAGCCTCTGAAACCTTTTCAGCTGCACGCTTCTCAGCAGCCAACAATTGCTGAATTCCTTGAGTTTGACTTGCCATGACGAATTTCAGAGACTTTCAATTTTTATCGATCTACAAAAGATGAAGGAAAATTTATTGTGTCTACTTGGAGTTTTTTTTTCGTTCTGAGTAGATGGAATGTGCTTATCAATGACTGTTGTGTATTGTAGAGTTTAGAAACTTTTTTTTTGTAGAGTTTTAAATCACAACAATTGACTACTGAGCTGAATAATTTTTGTCATAACAAACGGATTACTGAGATCAAAAGAGAAATTTTTTGTCAATTTTTGAAGAAAAGTTTATAATTCTCAAGATAAGGAGCAGTTCATATATCCACAATGTCACAGCTATGTCGACTGTGCCTAACAGAAAGCTATGAAGCTACAGATTTGAATGAATATCGAGAAGGACTTCCAATTTCTGTATTAGCAATGATTATATTACCTATAAAAATCTACGATGGTGAGGATTTCAATCTACCTCAAAAGATTTGTAGTTCCTGCCTGGAAATAATTGTTAATGCTTATAAGCTACGAGATATAAGCTTAACTAGTGAAAAAGTCCTAAAATCTAGTATTGAAGAATCTACTTGTAATATAAGAATTAAGAATGAACTACAAGACTACGATACAATTTTTGTCGAGTCTAATGCTTACGATTCTGACCTTCGGCCACCACAAAAAAAGGTTCGAAAGGAACCAACAAAAAAGAATACAATTTGCAATTATTGTGCACTTGAATTTGACACTTCTGAGGAACTTGAAGATCACGTATTAGAAGAACATTTCAATAGTTCAACTAATCAAGGAGCTAGTGATGAATGTCAAGAAGGAATGCACATTGACTGCTTCAAAAAGGATAGAACTCCAAAAACTTCAATGGTTTGGCGACATTTTGGAAGACTTAATAATGCAAACGATGAGCACATCAACACATCATTCAATTATTGCAGCATCTGCTTTAGTCGAAAGCTTATTACTAAGTACAAAACCACAACATCAACATCAACTTTGATTTTTCATCTCAATACTGTTCATGGAATCGCTAAAGATGATAGTGTAGCTGAAAAATCTTTTGTTAAGGAAAAATATACACAAAGAAAAGAACGAGCTACTACATCTGGACCAGCAGTATCAGCGACTATATGCAGTGAATGTGGAAAAGGCTTTGCGAATCATCATATCATGAAGAAGCATATGAAGATACATTCTGGGCAGTTCTTTCCATGTGATAGGTGAGTCAAAGTGAGTTTCTCGACTGAAATTTAAAGTTCAGACTATTAGTGCGGCCAAGATAATTCTGCTCTTGGCACTGATGTGTAGAAAAATGCCATCAAATCCACTTTAAAGGAGCTCATTATTAACAGAACTTTCCATTTATTTCAAATATTTCAGCTGTCCAGCTAAATTTTCCTACATTGAGAACCTCCATCGCCACAAAAGATGCCATGATCCCAACCATCTTTCACGTTACGTCTGTGACATTTGTGGAAATCGATTTGCTGAAATAAAGTCACTAAGAAACCACATTATGAGAGTTCATCTGAAAATTACACCACAAAAGAAATATGCTTGCCCGTATGATGACTGTTCACTGCGGTTTGCTGCTGCATTTAATTTGAAAAAGCATATGCTTACACATACAGATCTAAAACCTCATGAGTGTCAGTTTTGTCCAAACGCGTATACGTCAAAAGGTGAGTGATGCATGCTATATCTGTAGTATATAAGCCTGGGCATAGGGCTCGCGTTGAACTGGTTGTATGTGTATGACGGATAGCCAAGGTGAGATAAGTACCTCGGTTGCCGAGTGGCAGAGATCTCTGATCGAGTGGTGAGATCGCCTCTTTTGAGGTCGTGGATTCGATTCCCATCAAATCCGACTTGTTTTACATTAGTATATACATATAGCAGTTATAGGGAGATCTACAGCTCTTGCTCAATTTTGTATCATAATGTAGCTTTGAATCCTAATCAACCTATTATTACTTTGCTCAATCCTAAATCATCAACTATTTAAATCTTTCAACAGGTGATCTCATCAAGCATCTTCAAAAGAATCATGTTGGCGATTCCATTTATCACTGTGAACATTGTTCAGAATCATTTAGGTTTAAAATTCAACTTCGAGAGCACTACAAAGTTCACTATCAAGGTATCACAAAAGAAGAGAGAAGTGAGGAGTTTAGCAGTTACTGACCCGATAGCTATGTTTATTATTAAATTCATTCCCAGTTAGGTTTAGATTAAATTAATCATTCGACTCAATTGGATGTTCCGTATTTTTCAATCCTAAATGTTTGTAAATATACCATAAATATAGACACTGAAAATAAAGTAAGTGTAAAAATTTATAAAATAAGATAAAAGATATAAGTAATAAAAAGCAATTAAGCACGATTAAATTTGATTTTTTAAATTTTTTTAATAATAAATTTCTTTGGTATGGTCTCTAAAATTTACAAAGCTACCTCTCGAAAGCTAGTCTATTCCCAACCTATCCATCAGTACAAAATTATCCTTTACAATGGCTTTTCGTATGCCTCCTTAGTCCACTGGTACTTTGAAAGCTCCTCTGACACAAATCACATTGGTACGTGATCCCAAGATGCACACTCTCCTGATGTTCCCTCAAATTCTTCTTAATGTAAAACATTTTGTCACAGGAATTGCACTTGAGTGTTGGTGATAAATGATAAATTGAGTGTGTTTGGAGGTTCCTAAGTGAATTGAAAACTTTACCGCATTTATCACAAGGAATCTCCTGTTTGTGTCCATGTGTGTTATTGATATGATCAGTCAGCCGTGGATTAGAATTGAATCCTTTATTACAAGTTGGACATTTGTATTTTCGCTCACCATTGTGGACATTTCTAATATGTGATTTTAAAGTTTCCTTTAATGCATAACTTTTATTGCAGAATATGCAGATGTGGGGTTTAAGTCCTGAATGTTTATGCTGCTTGTGAGTTTTAAGACTCATTGCTGTTGTTAGAATGGACGGACACAAGTCACATTTGTATTCCTTCCTTAGTTCCAGTGGTAAATGATGGATAAGGATGTGAGATCTAATTTCGTACTTTCCATAACTTCGGAAGCCACAAAGATCACATTGGTACTTAGTAAGCTTCAAATGCTTCGTTTTTATATGAAAATTTAAATGATTATTGCCTTTCAAGATCTTTCCACAGTCTGGGCATATCCGTACATCCGAAGTTGAATTGTTTTCTTTTAAATGATTAGATTTGACATGCCTAAGCAGTTCACTCTTACTGTTGGCATTAAAGTCACAATATTCGCATGTTCTGGTCTTTTTTTCGTGAAATTTTTCGATATGAATTTTAAGTTTCCTTTTATCGACAAAAGTTTTGTAGCAGTGAGGACATGAAGGTGGTTGGTTCTTGTATTTTGGATCTAGTTTTATCGGGTCAGAGGTTTCTAACTTCACAATATGTATGGTTGGAGACTCTTCTGGATTTATATCTGAATCATCTAATTGATCAATTTCTTCAATAAATTCTTCCTCAATATGAGATTCATCTTGTGATGCTAACTGTATGCTGACTTCTAGTTCATTTTTTGGGAGTGTTTTGATTGAATTTGGTATTTGATCGTCTAAACTTAATAAGGATAATAGCTTTTCCTGCTTTTCAATTAGCTCTTGTTTATATTGGTAATAGCTGCTTATTTTTGTGATGCAATTCGTACATAATGTGTTGGATAGCTTAACCGATGACACTAGCTGATGAATAAAATTGTTAAAAATTTTAGTTCTTCAATAAGTCAGACTTAATATCTTACCTGTTTACTAGTGATAAATTCATATTGTCTTGACGTTTGATCATCAATTTGTTCACAGTCTTGACTTGATATTTCTAACCAGCAAAATCTACATTTACTCAAATAATAATCTATATCAAACATATTTTCAGTCTGTCTCGATGAAATATTGAATCAACAATTTCTTTTGTTTATTTTTGAGACTGAATGGAATAAAAACAAAACTTGTTGTAAATTTGAAATATTTTAGACCGTTCCGACACAAAAATAATATTTCAAAAATTTAAACAATTTTTTTTCAATTTTTGATTTTTTTTAATTAAATTATTTTAAAGCTAAAGTTGTAAATTTAAAATTTGGTATAAATATGACATTAACAGCATTTCACACTTTAAATTAAAATTTTAACGGCCAAAGCATCTCTCCAATTACAAAATATTCTATCCCATCAGTCAACATCTGTTAGAACATATCCCAAAATAGTTCCAAGTTCCTCAAAATCTAGACTCAAGTAGAAATTTCGATAAAATTACAAAAAATAACATTCAAAAAAAGTAATTTTAAAAAAAATTCTAGTAAATTCATAAACAATAGCTATAATTTGTGCTTTTGCTTTTCTCACATTTTCTCACATAGATCTTAATAAAGGTTGTTTTCGATCTTCATTTAATGTCCTTGTTTAAACGATTCAAGTTAGTTCAAAGACTCATTTTTATGTTTTTAGTTCGCAATTTGCATAAACTTTTACTTTTGTGTTTTGTTGCTAATTTGTAATTCAATTGAAATTTTATGTTATAATTTTTAGGACAATGGAAGGAGCTGCGATGGATATGGACATTGATGCTATTGAAAAGCAGGATTTTGGTTCCGATTTGATGCACGGTGGTCGAATTGGAAGGTAAATATTGGTAAAATTGTGCAATTTTTAATAGATTTTAGGGTGTGTGAAGTGATTGGGTTTATTGGGTCATATTAAGTTCTGAGATAAGATTCAATTTTAACTGATGAAAGCGTCACTATTCGATCGTATAATGTAGGATAGTCCAATAATGACTAGGAATTCAGACAAAAAAAAAATTTTGAATTTTCAAATGTTTACTTTTTTAAAAAAATAACAATGTTACTAAAATTTCCATGAAGGTTTTTCAACAAAAATCATGTCCTTAAATTTACAGCAAAAATCAACAAATATATTTTTCATAAAGAAACTCAAATTTTTTGATAAAATGTCAATCATTGCTAGTTTTTGGACCTTGAACAAGTCGAGAAAGCGCTTGACTGTGGGATCCTTATAATCCAGATTGTGATTAAAATTAATGATCTTACCAATTTATTCAAAATTGACCTGACATCTCACTAATCCTTAAATCCTCTATTCCCACAGAGATCACCTTATGTCAATCCTCGATGGAATCGATCGTGAAGTTGAAGGACTTCGAAAACACGCCAGAAAGCTCCAAGAGAAGCGTGATGAACTTAATACACGCATAGATATGCTAAGGACTGACTTCCTTGTACCACAAATTGATGACATGGACCAAGAAGAGATGCATTTTCATCTAAAACGTGTCAACGATCGCCTTCAAACTGTCAACATTAATGTCCATACAATCCGTGATGATTCACAAGTCGAATCTGTTCATGTAATTAATAATTTAATTGATGAAGTCATCAAATTTGGTGATCCAATTGAAAAGAGAAAAAAGTGTCAACAATATTTAAATTCATGCTCATCTTCGGAAATAATTTTTAATGATGACGGAAGTTCGACAGTTTTAATTGATAAAAGATTCGAGACTCATTTGCTGTCGTGTAATTTGGATGACCAGAAAATGATACGAAAACGTTTGGAAGCCTTGATGATGTACATGATGAAGCAAATGGTGTCTGAGTGAGGAAGTAGTAAAGAACTAGAAGTGGATAAAATTATTGATAAAATGAGGTCACTTTCTGGTTCTTAAATGATTTAAAATGATTTTTATGTTAATTTTTTAAACAATTAAAAATAAAATCCAAAGATATAGAAAATGGGGAATTGAGATATTAATTGAGAGTGTGGAACTGATCAAAAGTGATGAAAATGTAATTTATAAGTTTAACACCTTCAATATTGATGCGAAAAATTTTTTCAGTCTAGTTCAGTGTTGTCCATACTTTTTTGAGCCACAGCACACTTTAGGGGTAAGCCATTACCAAAGTCGCACACAGCACGCAGCTCTCGTCATTTACAAAAAAATTCTGCGGCATACCAGGGTGCCGTGGCACACAATTAGGACAATACTGGTCTAGTTTAATTGCATTCTAGAGCAAATGAGATACTTAGAGATAAAGATTACTATTAGTTGGATTTAAACCTAACCATTAAGAAGGTATAAAGGTAAAGAAGTGGGATTGGAAACTTATTTAGACACATTTGGACATATATAGCTAAAACACACCTAGGAAAATATTCACTTTATTTTAAGGCTTATTTTGGTATAAAAAAACCCTTTAACCTATTCAGATCAATTGTGATCGAGATTTTATGAGCTATGGCTAATGAGAGTTTAACGAGTGAGGATGCGTCAAACCACTGCACTCAAAATACTTATTTTGGTATGCTGTATTTATTTAATCAGTCAAATATGTTTTTTTTTGCATTAAAATAAATCAATTGTAGTTTAACAAATAATAAAAAGAATTTTATTTAAAATAAGAGCGAGTAATTTTCTCTTACATTAATTTTACTCCTAAAGACTCTTTTTGGAACTGACCGTATTGATTTGCAGGAACAAATAGATTTTTAATCATCAAGAACAAAACTCATTCCAAAAAATGATTTTAAAAATTCCGAAAAATTATACAATTTGCTATAAATAAATAAACATTAGGATTCAGACCTTTAGATCCATAGCTGCGCATTTTATGCGTTACAAGGCTAATGATAGTTTAACCAGAAAGAGGTTCGTCAGACCTCCTGCTCAAACCTAGACTTACAGTTTATAGTGGGATCCGAACCACTCCTCTAGCCTACAAAGGAAGGCTGTGAGCCTTATTTCCAGTACATATGATTCGAAAAAAGACAAGTGAAACTTTTTCCATGCCGAGTATCGAACCCATGATCGCTGTGTCATTATTGCAATAATTAGGCACCGAAGTATTAAACCATTCCGCTACCGAGCCACTTCAGCTCACAATTTGCTTTAAAAGTTATAAATTGCGCTGTCGTCGTTTGTGAATGATCGCGTTTTACTTTCTTTGTATTGATGATCATGTTATACATACGATATAAATAAAAAAATAAACAACATTCAATATATCTCAATATTTGTTACAAAGACAAGAAAATAATTCAAATTTTAAAGTATTTTTCAATTTATCAGTTATTGATTATAAAATTTGAAGATAATGTGAGTATTGGGAAGCGCTAAATCATATGTTAACAACAATAAAATTAGACAAGTGAGAATTAATCAAAACACATAAATTTGAAAATAAAATTTCCGGCATATTAACTTTTTTTGTTGATTGTAAAGGTTAATATAAGGAACTTAGAATTGGTTTAACAAAGTAAAGATTGTTAATTTATATTTAAATTTTCACAATTGTATGAATCTACAAATGTTATAAGTTTATTGTAAACTATGATTAGCGTTCATGATTACGTCAAGTTATTTTTAATATTGACCAGGCCAGCCTACTTAATCTTCATTTTTTGACTCAAAACTGCATTTAAACAACTGTGCTTCCAAATATTCTGTTAACAGTTTAAAGAAGATAAATTTTGATGTAAATATGTCAGATTATTAATTATATTAAAGCGTTAATTTGTCATTCTGTCATTTCGCTCATAAATTTCTTAAATTGAAAATGGCGGAATTCAAAATGGCGATTTGTTTGTTTGTTGTAATCTCCATATAAACCCAAATGATCCAAATAGATAACCTTTATTTCACGGAGGTTTTAAAAGCTGTCCGTTAATTACGGAATATCATACTAGCTAATTAATAAAATAAATCAATTTTAACAGAACTTATTAGCCATGAGATGCTCAGCTTGTGAAAATGGTGATTGTGATGGATTGTATCAGAACAGGAATAGATGTGTTGGAAGAAAAGAGGGCATTTCGTGTGCCTGCAAATGCAGAATAACTGCAGCAGCTGACGTTTTAACAAAAGGAGCATCATTCGTTGGAGGAGCTGCTTGTATTGGAGGTAGCAACCTGTACCTGTAGTTTGAATCAATTTTGAAAAAAAACTTTCTTTTTAGGTGGAATATTAGCTGCTGGATTAGCTCCACCAATTCAAGGTTTTCTCATTGGAACTGGCACCAGCTTAGTTTCAAAACCAATTCGCAAGGAAATGAGTGGAGAACATTTAGAGTTTGATGATTCTGTGTCAGAAGCGTTAACGTTTGGTGCTATAGGAGCTAGTATTGGGTCAGGAATTAGTCTTGTAAATGGGGCGGTAACTGCTGCTGAGATGAGTTCCGCTGTTGTGGTTCTGACTGGAGCAGCAGTTGCTGGTGCTGGCGTTTTAAGAAATAATAAAACATGAATTTTATTTTTTGTAAAAAATGTGATCTTTAATGTTATAAGTCTTAAAAGTCGCTTTTATTGGCAGTAATTGATGATGTTTGCAGTTTTTTTTATGATCATGTTATATCTTTGATCATGTTATATCGCTGATCGTGTTATATCGCTGATCGTGTTATATCTTTGATATAAGTTTTATAACATTGTTCTCCGATAAGATTGAATATTAAGTTTTACTCGAACATTCTTCCGTCTTTTCTGCGGAATTCTTACTTTATTGCTCATTTAATTTGAAGATTTCAAGGTAAGTCTTAAAAAAATAACATATTTATTACGATTTACCATGGAGACTGGTAAATATTATCAATTTCATTTTGTTCTTAAAATTGAAAGTTAACTAGTTTTTCAATTCTACAGCAATTATTACTATTATAAGCCTTTTATACAACCATGAAATGTTCAGCTTGTGATGATGAACTTTGCGGCAGGTTATACGAAAATCGTAATAAATGTACTGGAAAGAAGGAAGGTATTACTAGGGTGACCATCTAATTTTTATGAAATTACAGGACATTTGATAAATTTCCTTAAAAAATACAGGACACAAAGGAAAATTTGAAATTTAACGGAAATTTTCGTGAAAAAAATACAGGACCTGGAACAAAATTTTCAAATTTATACAGGACAGGGTTTTGAAATACAGGACTGTCCGTTGTAAAACTACGCAGATGGTCACCCTAGGTATTACCTGTACCTGCAAATGCAGAGTAACTGAGTTTGCTGATGCATTTACAAAAACTGCATCATTTGTTGGCGGTGCAGCTTGTATTGGAGGTATATTAAATTTGTGTTCTTACAACATAGTTATTGAAATTTCGAATCTTAGGTGGAATTTTTGTCGGTGCACTGGTTCCTCCTGTTCGAGGATTTTGCATTGGAGCTGGATCAAGTTTGATGTCAAAACCGTTCAGGAAAGAAATGAATGGTGAACATTTGGAGTTTGATGATTCTGTAGGAGAAGCGTTGACATTTGGTGCTATCGGAGCGAGTATTGGCTCTGGAATTGCTCTTGCTAATGGAGCGGTTACTGCAACTGAAATATCAACTGCTGTTGTGACTTTGACTGGTGCAGTTTTAGCTGGAGCTCAGAGCATTAAATGTAATAAAACATGAGTTTCAAAATGTTTTGAGAAATAAAAAGCAATTTATTTAAAATTTTTAAATTTTTAAGACAAAAACGAGTTTGATTTTGTATGAATTAGTCAAAAACTGAAGTCGATTGACGATCGAATTTTTCTTCCATCGTCTCAAAGATAATACAATTTTAATAAATATCAAGATTAACATCGTGACCAAAGAGATGCTTCCAGCTTATTGGAATTTTTAAATCAGCTCTTCCTTCTTTCTCAATTATTGGCGTATCCAGCAACTTGTTAAACTTTTCAGCAAATTGCATAGAATCAAACATATTATCACCTTCACTGACATATTTATAAACTATTAATGATGGAATTTGATTTATTATGGCTAAATTATGCAACTTCATAGCTATTCCACATCCTGGAATCTGTGAATTTGACGATTTGTTGAAATTAGCTGTAAGATTCTCATCAATTTTATAGCTGTCGCTGGCAACAAACTCAAATGGGTTGTTCTGGATAAAATGCTGCTCATAACTGAATGCTGAAGACAGTTGAATAATCTCATTGATTTTTTCAGACTTGACAAAATCGATAATTTCTTCACACAAACTTTCGAGGTAAAATGCCGTAATTGGACTTCTTATTTGTAATATTAAAATCTTATTGCTTTCAGAAACGAAAAATTCACTAGATATAGAGAGCTCCTTTTCATCCTCACTAAATGCCGACGGTCCAATTATTGGAATAATTGCTGTATGATAGAACTGAAAAAACACAAATAAATGAAAAAATCTGTTTTTGATGAAATTTAAGTAATTTAACTTACCAAAGCATATTTTTCCATTTTCAATGAATTAATCAAGAGATCTGCTGTAAGTTGACCAACATTTCCAGTCGATACACTTGCTATTATCAGCTTGAAATCCTTTAAATTATTATTTTGCAATTTTTTGATAGTCATTTTTAAGCCGTCTTTACAAAATTACAAGGAGTTTGTATCTTTACGTTTTTTAAAAACTATTGAATTTCATATTCACACCGAATTTTCAATTTTGGTCAGAATCAACGCAAATAGGTGAAAGTCAAGACTTTAAGCTTTGTTTTGGGGCTGATTTGTGTAAGAGATTGGCTGCAACATTAATATTACAACCTGAAGCATGATTTGCTTCATTTCCAGTTTAATGACTTTAACTGCACGCAAACAAAATCAAAATCTACCAAAAGAAACTGTTACAGCACAATTCAAAAATCTCTTCAACTTAACGAAAAGTCTACAATTGTCATTCCGACAAAATATTTCACATCCCATCATTCAACAAGTAAACTTCATAATCATCGGCTTGTCTTCTTCTTATTATCACGAAATCTTCGATTTAATTTTTTTTTTATTTTCACATCAAAATAATCATCAAATCAGTTTTAAATGACATTCGATTGGACTAAGATGGATTTCATCGGATTCGCATATTCTGCTTTAGTCGCAAGTGGTGGAATTATGGGCTATGTTAAGGCCCAATCAGTTCCATCGTTAGCTGCTGGACTTACATTTGGTGTTGTTCTTGGTGTCGGTGCTTATTTAAATTCATTTTCTGAGCCACCAAAGCCCACTTTACAATTTGTTACGGCTTCTGCTTTGGGTGGATTAATGGGATACAGGTGAGTTGTTGAAATTGGGCTATGAATAGTTTTTGTAGTTGTTAGATGAATTGGAATTTTAAGGGAATATAAATATTTTTGAGGATGTCAACAAATCATTCAAAATGTCGATTTTAGAGATTTAGAATATTCTAGAAATTAGGAAATTTTCAAAATTGTTCTGAAGCTTCAGATGTTCAAAATGTGCTAATTAAGAGCCTTTAACGGTGAAGTTTTTTTTTGTTTTGAGATATTCAGGTATAAAAATTAAAAACATGCAAATTTGTGGATTTTATTCTTATCGTACAGGGTGACTCGAATAATTTTAGTTGTGATAAATGTGAACAATTGCTGAGAATTGCACTTTGGCTTGTAAGGCATTATAAAACATGTCAAACAGCATGACAAATCTAACGACAAATCTCAAATATTTTTGATGCTATCCGTGGTACTTTACTCTAGCCTAAGATAAGCTCTTTATTGAGGTCCATGAGTGGAGTTCTAGAAACCGATCAAAGTTGTGTGCTTTCAAATGAATTTTAATATAACGCATAGCAATAGAGTTTTAGGTTTTTAAGGCCTCCTCAAACAATAATCAAAATTGCAATTTTGAAAACTATTCTACAATTTATTAAAACTTATCAACTGGACTACCAGAAAATAAACTTAAATCTCAAATTTTAATCCACAGATTCCTGAATTCCGGAAAAATCATGCCCGCCGGTGTTGTCTTCTTATTCTCACTAGGTGTCGTTGTAAGAGATCTTATCGTCTATCGTCAATACTTGCCTTTAATAGGAAAGTAAATTAATTCCAAAAAGTCATTTCCATTCATTTAATTGAAAGTTGAAAGACATTTACTTGAATTTTCTATCAGTTTTTTGATGGAAAGTTGATAACATTTAGGATGTCACACTATCTCAGCCCCAAAATTTATGATTGTCAAAGTTTTTAAAAAAACGTATCGAGGTACAAAGTGGAACCATAAAATTATTATTGATATTTGTATTTCTCATATTCCTCAACAATTCTTTTGTAAACTTTATAAGGAAAAAAACAAATAAAATAAATTGTTTAAGGAAAAGAAGAAGTAGAAAAGTTTTGACTGATAAGAAGTTTCTTTCAGAAAGTGATCATGTGGATTAGTTTATATACTTTTCACTAGTGAAATTGTTTTGGCTTTATGTGTCTGCTTATCTTTAAATAGATTGAATGAACAAAATAATTTGAGAATTATCAAATATTTCTACAACTAACCTTTGACCTGCATTTGAGTTATTCTTTCATACACCTATGGCTTCCTTAATAATTATATCAGTTGGCAGACGACTTAAAAAAGTCCTAAAACACTATCATCAGGCTCACATGAAGCTTCATGCTGAACTTATGTGAAGAGGGTGTTATCTTAATTTTAATAAAAAGCAAAGTCATGAATGAATAAATGTGTATCCTAAAGAGCAGAAGTACCTCAGTACCTAATTATTATGATTCAACACCGCAAAAATGGTGCCAGAGAGAATGTCATTACTGGGACAGAAACACAAGTTTGTTGCACCGTCCTTGGTTGGAATCATCAAGAGAAAATACGCCCTGGCGCAGAACAGAGATGAAAGAATATCAGCTGAATGTGCGGACAGAGAATATATACAAACTAGGTGACAAGGCCAACAACAGAGTCAGATTGAAAACCTTTTGTTGTAACCTAAGCTCCACATAGGAACATGGTTACAGCAAACATGTGTTTGAGACTGGGTATGGGAAATTTTTCAGTTGTCCTTTTTCGAATCGTATGTACTGGAAATGAGGCTCTCAGCCTTTTTTGTGGGCTACAGGCAGAAATGTCATCAAAGGAGTGGTTTGGATCCCACACTAAATTGTAGATCTTGGTTTGAGTGCATTGGTTTGGCGCATTCTCATCAGTTTATACTCTCATTAGCTGCAAAACGCCCTAGTGAATCTTTGAATCAAAATTGATGGATTGTTACTGGATCTATAGGCTTATTTCACCAAAGAAGCCTAAAAGACATCATTTTAAACTTGAAATAATGACAATATTAATAAATCAAACAAAGTGTTGAGTAAAGTTGACAGTATTTTTGAAAGGAATTGAAATTTTTTTGGAAATTTTCAGAATCTTTCTAGCTCAACCCCTGGAAATATTTAATTTCCATTCGCTTCATTTTCATAAATGCCAAATGTCATCAAAAGCCTGAAATTCAAATGTCAGCGAAATGAATTTTAGAATGAGAATTAGTATGCAGCAAACAGGTAATATTCATTTATCCTTTTATTAATAACGGAATTTGATAATTCATATTCACAACTTACTGGCAGCACAGCCAACGCTCAGCTAGTAAAAAAAATTTAAAAATATAAATAAAAGAAAAAATTTAAACTTTCAAAAAAATTAATCAAATAGTCCCAAAATGATTGCAGATAAAGTTGTATTTGGCTTTAATCTCATTGACACTGGAGCAGTTCTGTTTCTTCTCATTTATTTCGTGAGTTTTCATTGAAAATTTTTTTTTTAAAATTGCACAAGAATAAAAAAATTAAACAAAAAATTCCCAAATTTCAGGTACTTACCTTATCAGATCTCGAATGTGACTACATAAATGCACAACAATGCTGCTCAAAGCTCAATATTTGGAGTATTCCAAAAATTACCGCACACACACTAATTATGCTGTTACTGCTGTTTACCGGACATTGGGTTCTATTTCTAGTCAATCTGCCATTCGCTGGATACTTAATCTATGAATTCTTGACAATCCCGAAAGGAAATATTGGACTTTTTGATCCAGCTGAGATTCATGTAAGTTGAATGGTGGAAAAATGGGCGTAATTTTTTTTATTTCACAAAGCAGTTCTTTAAAAAAAATTTACGAGATTTTTAAAATCATTTTTTGTTCAATTTTAGAACCGAGGTCAAATCAAGAAGCACATGAGCTTATGTTTGGTTTATTTGGGATTCTATCTCATTATTTTCTTTATATATCTTTACAAGTGAGTCTTTTGTCAATTTTTTTTACTAATCTGATTCAGTTGATGCCTAAAAGCCAACATTAATGCTAATAATCAATGTTTGTTTTTAAATCTTCGCAGTTTCATCCGTGCTCTCTTACGTGAAGATCCAATCAAGCGTCAGGACGATGACGAAATTATAACTGATCTCTAGTCTTTAAAGTATCTCATCAATTCATCATAATGCAGAAAAAGTTTTAATTTTTGTCAAATTATAACAAAAATAATTCTTTTTAACTCTTTTTTTTAAAAAAATTTGAACCAAAATTATTAAATCCATGCTATATGTGAAAATTATTATTTTTAAAAACTTTTTATTTCTTAACTGTTTAAATTGTGAATTGATGAATTAAAATGAGGATCTAAAATCTATGAAAATTTGATATGAAAATTTAAATTGATAATTGAGAAATTAAAAAAAGTGACTGTGTGAAAAATTTAAGAATTCAATGTAAATTCTGAAAATGTGTAGACATGTAAGAACCTTTTTAATTTCGATTAATTAATGTCAAAAGAGGTTATTTTTAAAAGAAAATTAGTCATTTGTCTAGAGTTTGTTGAATGAACTTCGTTTGTGCTATGAACAAGAATTAACAAGTGTTGTAGCGAATGAGAAGGCTTTAAAAGCTCCAGCTTGAGGGATCAAACGTGAACAGTGTTGCATTCTGGCCATTTGTCTGGATCAGATAAATTCTGAGACAGAAATTTCTTCATAAAGATCGATTCTACATGAAGATAGAAAATCTAATCTACACAAAGATTATTTCTACATAAAGAATCTGTCTACATAAAGATTCGATGTAGATGTCTACAATTCTACATTCTTCTCTGATGTAGACCTGGAAAAAATGTAGAATTATGTAGCAGTATCTGTACCTGGAATTATAAACTGCAGGTGAGGTTTTTAAGTCCAGGTGCAATTTGTATCTGGACTTATAAACCTTTATTGACTTTGATTTTCTGGACTTATAATTTTCTGTGCACGATTTTTGTACCTGGACTTATAATCTCTGGACTTATAACCCAGCATCCTTACGTCACGTTTAATTTCTATTCAAATTATCTCATAGAATGATGAAATAGTAAATTGAGAGTTAATTAAACCTTTAAAGCTTTTTAAACATTAATATTAATAAAAACTAGTAAGGAAAAATAGAATAAAATAAATGAAGGAAGCAAGAGTGGATAAGTGATGATAAGTCCAAGCCAGAGAAGAGAGATTATTCAAATCTCAATATATCGTTACACCTTCAAGCACATTTACGTACGGTCGCATGATTTTTTCAGAACACCCAAATATGGCCAATTATTCCATAAATGCTCCAAAAAATAATTTTAAAAATTTCATGTTTTTTTAACAAAATTTTTTCAATATTTTTTACAATTTTTTATTTTATCATTTGCTTTAGTGGGCAAATAAATCAGTGGGCAAATAAACTTGTGGCCATATGATTAGTGGCAAAAAAAGCAGTGGCGAAAAAAACAGGTGGGCAAATAAATAGTGACCAAATAAAAGGTGGCGAAAAAAGCAGTGGCGAAAAAAACAGGTGGGCAAATAAATAGGGTTACCATCTAGTTTTTATGAAAATACAGGACATTTGGTAAATTTTTTCGAAAAAAACAGGACATAGAGTAAAATTCGAAAATTAACGGAAATTTTCATGAAAAAAATACAGGACCAGGAACAAAATTGTCAAATCTATACAGGACACGGTTTTGAAATACAGGACTGTCCGTTGTAAAACTACGCAGATGGTCACCCTACAAATAAATAGTGGGCAAATAAATAGTGGCAAAATGTACAGGTGGCAAAATGTAGTGGTGGTGAAATGTCAGTGGCCAAATGTAAAGTGGCGAAATTACAGTGGGGAATTGTCGGTAACCCTCTCTGATCTAGTGGTCAGAGATCGTCTCTTTTGAGGTTGTGGGTTCAAATCCGACTTGTATTACATTAGTTTACACATATGGCAGTTATAGGGAGATCTACAACTTTCAACACAACAAGAAAACTTAATACGATCTAAAACAGGGAACTCTAAACCACTTTTTGCAAGATTTTTCCAGTATGCCCAAATATGACCAAATTGTTTCATTCATCCTTCAAAAAAGGTCGTTAAATGATCTAAAACAGTGTTGTCTAAAATCTACAAATTTCTGAAAAACTATCTATTTTTGAGATTTTTATTATTTTTCCACTAAACACCCAAGGATGTCTTACGGCACATAGTTTAGACAACATTGATCTAAGATAAAACTCCTTATTTGATAACTCGGATTTTCTTGCCTAAAACTACAATCAACTTAATACACAGCTTAATTTATTGAAGTTGACATGATTAAAATTAAATTAAGACAAAATATGAATCAAGGAACTGAAAGAGTCAAGCGAGATATAAGATTAATGAAAATACTCAAAATACTTTAAACATAATTTATTAAATACATTCTTCAAGGCAGAGATACATTTTCTAAAAGTTAAAACAAAATAAGTTGAAAATGCAAGTCTTTTCCACCGTGGTTGAGTCATGTAGGATATGATTGATCTGATACATAATTTGATCCAAAAAATTAATTAAAACTGCAAGGATTTTTCAATAAAAACAAACTTCAATCTCAAGGGGATGCAGATATTTTGAATCCTTCTTGGTAACAGTTAGGCTCTGTCAGTGTTGTCCAAACTTTTTTGAGCCATGACACCCCTGAGGAGTATGCCATGACCAAAGTCGCACACAGCATACGGTTCGTGTCATTTCCAAAAAATTTCTAAGGCACACTTGTGTGCTGCGGCACACAGTTTGGACAACACTACTTCATGTGATCCAAGACTCTAAATAAATCTTAAATTTTCAATAATTTTGAGTACAACTTCAGCAGTACCTTCTGCTTTGATCAATGAAATAAATAAAAAAATTGATGTAATAAAAAATACGAAACCAAAAAGTTTAATTTAAAGAATTCGATAAAATTAATCAATAAAAAAATGTTTTATTAAAAAAATCTTTTTAAATGTCTTTAAATTAAAAGTGGCCAGCATGTACAACAGCAAAAGAAAAGGACAAGTTGACACGATAGAGATTCATTATTACTACCCTGCAGCAAACATTTCACGTCTGCTAAATGTGCAGATTGAGTGATGAACAAGACCAACAACAATTCTAAGCCACAGAGAGTTGAATTCTACTGTCTCTTAAGTGTTCAGAGTTGATTTTGTAGAAACTTCTTATCAAAGCAGGAGGTTTGCATCAAAAGCCAAATTCTGGCTTTGTCTTTGAATCAATTCATTATCTTTAGCACTTATGAATAATCTTATCTTATCAACTTATTTAATGAATGTTTATTGACTCATAAGATATGTAAAGGGCTTGTTAATTATCACTGTGATTAGTTGTTTCATAATTCTTTCAGTTCGAAGTGATGATTTTTTGCGGTTGAAAAAAACTGTATTCAGTTGTAGTTTAAGTTTTGAATAAGTTCATATATTCTATCATTGCTGTCTAGACATCTATTCAACCTTATTTTTTAAACAACTCATTTACAATTTATTAAAACTAAGAAAATAACGGCAAAAAATTCAAAAACTTTCGCTTCATTTCCCTCCTTTGCATCCCAAAGTTTGTTTACAAACAAAGTCCCAACATCTGATATCCCAAAAGTATTCTTTTTCTTCAGGTTTTATGTAAAAAGTTTTATACTCAAAATTATTTTTTAGTTCAATACCAAAAAACTCGTAGTCAATATCTAATATAGTGAACATAATAACCTGGAGGACACAATAATTTAGTCAAATTAATCAAATTCAGATGTCAGATGAGGAAATTAAAGTTCATCCGCTAACAAACAATGCGACTGAGGCATGGGAGCAGATTTCTAAGACACAACGACAGATCAAAATACAATACAAGGCACCAAAGACAGAGAATGCTGATCCTAATAAGTAAGTGTGAAGATTTTTGAGGTTTATCAAAAATGTGTAAATTTGCATAAATATCAAGAGGATGTGATTCACAAATCATAACTGTTGATATACTATGGACGTAAATGAGTTTTTGTGTAAACTTATTCATTTTTGAGAATCTGGCATTAATGCGTCATTAATCAACATCCAATAAGATAAAGCTACACAAAAGATGTAATATTTGGGAGTTGTTTGTGAGTGATGTTGATAGTATTTGGATATGATCGTGTAAGAATGTACAGTAAAAGTATACTTTAATGGTAGCTCAAGGATGCATTCTTGACTATACTAAGCTACCGACCCTGCAAGACAACAATACATCACTTAGGAACAAACCCAATCCACAAACGTTAATAACAAACTTCATTTCTATCTTCTAGAGTCCGCGTTGTCTGCATGAGCGACACCCATTCCCTCAATCATTATTTTAAATTCCCAATACCAAATGGTGACATATTTATCCATGCCGGTGACTTTACAGCATGTGGAAAGCTAGACGAAGTAATTTCATTCAACAATTGGCTGGAAAATTTACCGCACAAACATAAACTAGTCATAGCTGGAAATCATGAGCTTTCATTTGATCCAGCATTTAATGATCCATTGACGGCTGAAAAGGGTGTATCAAGAAGTAATGGATTACTTGATGAGATTCCGACACTCGGACATTCAAGAGAGGTGCTGAAAAAAGCAGCAACGACGGAGCATGTTAGGAAATATTTGACAAATTGTACATACCTTGAAGACAGTGGCGTAGAACTTTATGGAATTAAATTTTGGGGAACACCGTGGCAACCGGAATTCTGTCGATGGGCATTCAATCTTCCCAGAGGACAAGAAATTTTAGATAAATGGAAATTAATTCCATCAGATACTGACATACTTATTACACACACTCCCCCTGTTGGATATGGCGACATGACAGCTTCGAAGATTCGTGCTGGATGTGTGGAATTGCTGTCGACAATTCAAAAGAGAGTCAAGCCAAAATATGTCATTTACGGACACATTCATGAAGCTTATGGAGTCAGATCTGATGGACGAAGTGTTTTTATTAACGCATCAACTTGTGACATTAATTACAAACCTGACAATTTACCCATAGTATTCGATATAACAATCAAAAAACCTTAGAGATGTAAATCACTTTTTATTACAAAGTTTTTTTAAAAACTTTTTTCAATCTTTTTAAAATTATTATTTAAATGCTTTAATTAAACAAAGATTTTTTTAAAAAAATTGGATACTTCTTAAAAAAAAATGAAAATAAAAAAGAAAAAAGCAAACTCGTGTAATGTACTTCAAACAAAATAAATTAAATCAATAAAAAAATAACAATTAAAAACGATTGTAGTGGTTTGAATCCTGTTTTTCGCTGACAATATTAAGTATATTTCAATTAGGTTGATCCCCCATATAACATCGTATAACATTGCGATGATTTATCTACTTTCGAAAATATAACACGTTATATTCATTTTTAAGGCGTCAGTGAAGTGAAGAATTGTGAAAAATTAAAAAATTTAAAAAAATTGTTTATTATTAAAAAGTCAATTTAACGATATGTAAGCAAAATTAATAATCATACAAGAACTTTGATAGTAAATCCTATGATGCAGTTATTAGTAATTTTTAAGCCTTTTTCAAAATTTTGACATTTCATTTCTGAGAATTTGGATCTTATTTTAGATCTCATTTGTGAACAAAGCTTTTAAAAAATTTATCAGGAAATTTCCAAATTAAAATGTCACATTAGAACATGTTATACATTCATTACTAGTACATATATTGTTATAATATTTTATACATTGTTATCTACATTTCACTTTTGTAGCACACATTAGCTTCAAAAAATATTTCTGAGGTTTAAAAAAATACTTTTTTACTTTAAAACGCATTTGTATTAAAATTTTATTTAATTTATAAACATTGCAGATTAAACAACTGTTGATAAAATGGATGATCTTCATTACAATCCCGATTTTCTGGTCAATCACACAAAAGATGGAATAAACTCTGAAAAAGCATCGAAAAGGTTGTGCAAAGTATTAAAATTCTCTTCAGAATTTAGCTTAATTGAAAATTTAAATTATATTTCGATGCTAAATCCGACATTATTTCCATGTTTATTTGTTTTTGTTATCGAGATAAAATCGTTGAATGAATTTCAAGAAATTCAAATTGAAGATCATTTTTTCTACCGTTTTGACAAAACGCGGCCAATAGTATTACAAATTAAAGCAGGAAATGACTCGAAATGGTTTTATAGCGAGGAAAATAAAACTCAATTTGTTTGTATTAATGAAGGACATGATGACTATATGCACTTGTCGATACTTTTATGGAAATTTTCAAAAAACAATAATAAGCAAGATATTGAAGAGTTTATAGACGTGCTGATTGATGAATTTTCCGATATTAAAAATACCTCAACAGTTTTGAGATTTCTAACAAATTTGACAATTTCTGACGAAACTCTTTTTTCAATCATGTTACAATGTGCATTAAATGGTTCTCAGGATGAATTCTCATCGTTCCTGAATGATTCATTTGACAAAGAACATAGAATATTTAATGCTAATACACAAAAACTAATGAGTTACTATCAAATAGATGAGGCAACACAAAATAAAATTTCAGTACTGCTTCAAGCAGTTGAAAACCCAAGAGGTGACGTTATTGACTATTTGATTTCCAATTGTACACATCTGATTCAAGAACTCCCATACCATCATCGGGTCAAGGTTTCAGAATATGCAATGACAATTAATAAGTTTGGAATTTTATGTGACTTATTAGAGTTTTCAGATTTTCCTTTTCCACACGTCATTAATGACTTTTTAATTCTAAATGAAAGATTTTCTAAAATATCAAATGATAGAAAATTATTTCATAAATCAATCTGCGATGACAACATAGATCAAATTCAAAGTTTTATTAATAAAAATCAAAATTTAAAATTTGCTTTCAACATTGACAATAAATCAGCACTTGCTTGCGCTATGGAACTGAAAAAATTTAAAACTTATACTGATCTTAAATCAAAAGGCTTTAAAATAAACGATGGTGAAATTAAAGATTATGAAAAAGACCTAAAAAAGAAGGAATTGATGGAATGGAAGAAACAAATATGGATACAGACACAAAAAAATGTAGCAGAAGCTAAATTGGATCCTAAAAAGCTTATTTACCACTTTAAATCCAGATCACTCATTCATAAAAGAATGATTACAAAAGAAGCTGAAGCTAAGAATCGGACGAAAATAGAAGAAATGTTTGAAAACATTAATAAAATTCCAATTTGCTCAAAATTTCTTCTTGTGGCATCTCAATGTGAAGATTTAAAGTTTATTTTTGACTTTGACAGCGAATCGGTAAGTAGCACAACTTAGGTTTCTCATAAAATTATGTTTTTAAGAAATATGTCTAAAAAGCAGTTCATTTATGACGTCAAGGAGGGGGAAGGGGAGGCGGTGGGTTCAGCATGAAAAAAATTATAGAAATTCTTGAATCCATTGTTCTTTTTAGCGCATTTTCTTTTCAAGAAATGATGCTATTGTCTGCGTTTTGTACGTCTGTCTGTTAGGTTCTTTTAAATATTTTTCGAGCGTTGTTTTTCAAATATTTTTTGACTGTTATTTTACAAATGCTTTTCGTTTTTGGTTTGTTTTTCTACTCGAATTCTGTCCGGGGAAAATGCACTTCGGTCGGTCACGAGTGACCACCTCTTTACTAGATTAAAAATGACCGCTAATCTTAGACGTCATAAATTGAACGACCCCAAACCTTGATTGATGATTTTTGTTCAATTCTTTTTTTTTTCTTAACGCGCGCAGGTTGAAAATGTAGATATGAAAAGTGGTTCTCAAACAGTAGGTGTCACATATCCTATCAAAAAATGGATCTTCATTGGAGCTAAAGAAACAGTTGAAAATCACAGTAAAATAATAGAAGGAGTTTTAATGCATGAAATCAGTCATTACGTTATGCGGTTGACTTTTGAAAATGCTGAAAAGCCTTATTTTAAAAATGACAAAAAAGCAGAAACAAAATTTGATAAAATCTGTACAGCAGTAAATAAGTGGTCAGAAAATATAGAAAATGAAGTTGAAAATTTTGAAAATTCTTCAGTCAGTTCAATCGATGAAGATGATGACTGTGAAGGGATCATATCATCAGTATTTACAGACTATGAGGAAAAAGATTATCATCCGGAATTGATAGTTCGACCACTTCAAATAGTTGCTCAATTTAATGAAAATGGAAGTAGATTAGTCGTTTTAAAAAACAAATATAAATTATTATTTGACTATATTGATAAGTTTGTCTTACCAGAGCTTGAAAATTGTAACATTCAGATACGAAAAAGTACAAGATATTTCAATAGAATGATTGGAGATTGGTTGACAATTGAAAATGAAAATTTTCAACTCAAAAGCACAAAAATCATTAGAAAACATCTGAAATATAATTTATTAATTATTATTTCAAACATCCCAAAATTAGCCATAAGAAGTATATTTCAATGTATTCAGACGAATAATTTACCAGATGTGTCAAATTTATTCATCTCGTCTGAAAGTTTCCAAAAAAGTGAAATATTTGAAAATTTCAAATCTATTACATGCGAGAATCAAAATATTAAAGTAATTATTGACTGCTCAAGAGGTTCAAATAATTATTTCAAACAGCTTAATGATCTGAATTTGAAATTAATTGTTGTGCTAGGAAATAAAAATCAACTTATTGAGTTAGAGGAAATGCTTACAAGTCAGCACTTTAGCCAAAGCAAAGCAGTTAAAGAACTATATTTTACGTTTGAAGACTTAACAGTTGAATGTCAACTTTCTTTGGTCCAAAAGAAAATCAAATTTCAAAACAACTCAAACTTGACACTTGAAGAAATACTTACAAATAATGTAGCTGAGTCATTTGACGATGGACTTTATAAAAAAATTATTGATGATGAGCTTTTAAAGTTACTTGTGGAAAATCCTCTTGTCTCTATCAATACGAATTCTAAAACTGGAGATGATGACAAATTTTTTGATATTCTTTTTCAACCTCGGAATTTAGTCAATACAAAATCTGGCTTAAACGAAGTGGTGTCTGAGGATAGTCTATTTGCTAATGTAAATAGTATGAAGAATATTCTTATTTCTGATCTTGGTGGAACTGGAAAAAGTTGGATGTTGAAAAAAATTACACAAATTTTAAACAAAAAAGTTCCAAAAACTTGGGTCTCATATATTGATTTGAAACAGCATATACAGGCATTTAAGAAAATGCATACGAAATCTTATTTTCCACATTTTTTGGGTGAAGAAATAATAAAGCTTGAAAGCAATTATGAGAAGCAAATTTTCAATTGTCTATTCGAAAATGGAAGAACAACCCTTCTTTTTGATGGATTTGATGAAATTTCTCAAGATTGTGCAAAAAATCTTTTGAATCTGCTTAAATCATTTGAAAGTAATAATGGCAATCAATTATGGATTGCAACAAGGAATTATTGTGAGGAATACTTGCAGAATGAAATCAATTTTGATGCTACTTTCAATCTTGAAGAAATCACTGAAGAAAATGGAATTGATCTAGTGATTCATACTTGGTTGCTGGAAGAAACACCAAACATAGAAAATGATCTAAAATCACATCATAACTATGCAAAATACAAGAAAATGGTAGAAAATCTTGGATCAAAATTACCAAAGAAAAAAGGTCGCCCAATTGGATTTCCTTTGTTCTATAAAATGATTGCAAATGTTTACAGTAATGAAAAAGATTCAATCGATATACTGACAGTTTTTGTAATAGTTCATGGCTTTGTGACACAACAGTGTAGAAGATGGATGTCTGAAAAAGGTGAATGTGGAATTGAAGCAGCCATCAAAAGTCAAAATAAAAATTATGGATACTTTCTAATTCATCAGTTACTTGCACTAAGAAGTATGTTTCCAGAAAAGAAAAAAATTTGTAGTCTTGATTATGATAAACACAAATGGTCGGACAAATGCATCAACAATTGTGGATTAGCAACAAAAAACGGTGGCTTAGTATATTTTCAGCATGAAATTATTCGTGAGTTTTTTGTTGCCATGTTTATTTTGGATATTTTGAGACAATCACCAGATTCTATTGATGAAGATTTTATTTCATTATTAAAAGATTTGTTCACAAACTATAAGTTTAATGTCATCAGGATATTCATTAATGATGGTATAATTCAAGATACAGAAACAATTGATTCAAATCATCAGGCAAATGTTTCTTTAGAAAATATCACAGAACAACTGATATGTGAGAGAGTTTTGTTAAAATTATTTAAAGAAGGACACGTTAATTTAATGAAAATATTTATGCCATTAACTCCCAGTTCTGATCATTATGAAATGGTTGAAGGAACGCTAAATCAAACTATTAAAGAAATCATTGAAATAACTCAAAGCAACGAAAAAATAATAGAAATATTAAAACTTATCATAAATTTTTTGACAGACGATGATTTAAAAAATCTTTTTTGGGAACAGGAAATATTTCAAAATATTATGAAATTGCGATCAGATATAACAATCTTGGAAACAATTGCTGCGATGCTTGAAATCAAGACAGGAAAGCTTTTTGTCGAGAAACTGCTTGAAAAGAAATGCCTGGATAATAGAAATTGCTTTTATTTCCTATACAAGTCCGATTATTGTGATGAAAAAAATTTTAAAATTCTATTTTTATTTTTACAAAAATACTTAAGCAAATGTGTAATTGTAAAAATGATTAAACAGTGCGACAACAACACAAATAATATTTTACATATTTGTGTCAAAATGATGAATGTAGAAAAATTAAAAATAATGTGGAAAGAGATTCAAAATGTTTGCGACAGTTTAAAATCTTTACTTTGTTTTAAAGAGCTTATTATTCAAAATGAGTCAATATTACATGTGGCTGCGTCCTGTGACAATGAACATTTTCATGAAACTTTATGGACTTTAATACATCAAACGTATCCCGAGATGAATGAACTAAGCAAATTAATAATTCATAAAGATAAAAGTGGATCCAGTTTTCTTGACTTACTTGTTAAAAATAAGAATCATAAAATACTTGAATGTTCATTAAATTTCATTATTAGAATCCCTTTCAAAGATATTTTAAATTTAAAGAATAAGGATGGCAAAAATTTGCTTCATTTTAGCATTTGTACATGCAAAACTGATACACGGATACATAATATTTTGTGGAATCATTTAAAACATCAAATTGTTTCATCCAACATAGTAAAAGAAATTCTACTACAAACTGACAATGAAGATAATACTATTTTTGAATTAATGGCAATCCATTCATCCAAAAAGGTTTTCACTTTTATAATTCAAAATATAATTAGTATATTGGAAGAAGAATTCATCACGATACTAAAATGTTTAAATAATCAGAAAAAAAACTTGATTCAAATTGCAGTCAAGAATAATTTTGACTTAGAATTTCATGAGCAGCTATGGAAAGTTCTCAACAAATATCTAGATTCCAATGATATTTTAAAGATAATACAATCAATTGATACATCTGGAAATACATTGCTTATGTTAGCAGTTCTTTATAACAATCAAAGTTGTGTCGAACTAACATGGAATGAAATAGCAAATCATGTGAAAGGAAAGATCGAAAGACACGAGTATTTAAACATTGTTGGGCTGGAAGGAATATCATTATTAGATTTATCCAGGAAAAATAGATTTAAAGGTGTAAATTTGTTTGTTGGAGAGTTATTAAGTAAGTAGTGTTTGCAGATTTTAATTAAATTCTAATTTTTGATTCAACTTCGAATACTTTCAGACAAAATAACAATAAATGGTCATCCATACGGCGAAGCACTAAACTTGTTAAAATTTGAAAAAGATAATAAAGTCGTTGTTGATATCAAAAAACTTCAATCAATACTTGAGCAAAAAGACGTTCGTAATCGTAAAATTGTGGCTTTTTCAATCATTGGAGCTATGAGGAAAGGAAAAAGTTACTTTTTAAATTACTGCTTAAGATTTCTTTATGCAAATGTAAGTAATACTTCAATCTTCAACTGATTATTGGAATTTTTGTTGCTTAATACCAATTGTTGAGCTGAAGTGGCTCGGTGGCGGAATGGTTTAGGACTTCGGTGACTAATTATTGCAATACTGACACAGCAATCAAGGGTTCGAGACTCGGCATGGCGAATTTTTCAGTTGCCATTTTTCGAATCATATGTACTGGAAATGAGGCTCACTGCCTTCCTTTGTAGGCTACAGGCAGTAATGTCATCGGAGGAATGATTCGGATCTCACTATAAACTGTAGGTCTAGGTTTAAGCAGGAGGTATAGCAACCCCTTCTCTCGTTAAACTATCATTAGCCTCGTAACGCATAAAACAAGCTGCTATGGATCTTAAGATCTGAATGCTAAAGTTTATTTTATTTAATACCGATTGTTAATGTTTAAATAAAATTATAAAATCTATAAATTTCTTTTTAGTATCGCTCAACAAACTTTAAAAATAATCCAGTTTCTAAGCCAGATGAATGGATTGGAAATGAAAATGAACCACTTAAAGGATTTTCATGGCGTTCTGGATCAAAACGTGATACTGTTGGAATTACGATATGGGACGATGTTTTCCTTCATACAGATGAGTTTGGTCAAGAAATTGCAATTGTAGTAATGGATTTACAAGGACTTTTTGATCACGACACATCGCAAGAAAACAATTCAAAGATGTTCGCTATTGGAACATTAATTTCATCAATTCAAGTGTTTAATATTTCAACACAAATTCAAAAAGATCAGCTTCAGCATTTACAATTTGTAGCTGATTATGCAAGATACCCGAAAAATTATTTGGCAGAAAACAATTTTAAATGCTTCCAAAACTTGATGATTCTTGTAAGAGATTGGGTGAGTTGCAATTTAAAACAATTTTTAAAGCAGATACTTAAATTGGAAATTTTTTAAACATAATAGATGACATTATTTTTATCAATTTACTAGCCTCATCAAAACGATTACGACTATGGGATGGGAGGCGGTGAGAAATATATCAATGAGTTATTCAGAATAGCCAAACAACACAATAATGAACTTGATCACGTTGACGCATATATTCATGATTCTTTCGAAAGTGTAGGTTGCTGCCTGCTTCCTCCTCCAGGTAATGTCCATACTCAAATAGCAGAAGTCGTTTAATCGAATTAACTCTGGCATGGTTCTGGAATCAAATCTAATCCAGCAACATGCCAGAGTTATACTTGCTGGTGTCGGATTCGTATTCGGCATATTATTATTTATTTCATTGGATAACATTTGCTAATATATTTTAAATGTAGGAACTAACGTAATCATGGGGAAGAAAAATGGACCTGACTACGATGGAAACCATAAAGAGATGAATTTAGAATTTAAATCAGAACTAATTAAAATAATTGAATTTCTTTTATGTCCAAAAATTCTCGCGATTAAGAAAATTAATAACGAAGCATTGACATCAAAAAAATACTTACAGTATGTTGATCTTTATTTTAAAATGTTTTATTCTGAACAACTTCCAAAAGCCCAAGCAGTGTATATGTCCACTATTGAACAGCATTTTGAAATAATGGTCAATTTTTGTTTTGAAGAATATAAAAGTGAAGTTAAATCAAAGCAATTTTTTATCAACAATGTTGACCAAATTCCAATTTTTCAAGATATGTTAGTACTTAAACCTATGCTAAAATATAACGAAACAGTTAAAATGAACAACAAAGATTTTTATTTGAAATATAAAGAAGTTTTAAGATTAAGAATCAAGGAGGATTATGAAAGTTGGAGTAATTCATTAGCGAAAAAACTTACATTGGACAATATGAAAAGTCAAAATAATTTTGAAATTGTAAATGCAAAACTATCTAAATTGAGAAAGGAACATAGTGAACTTCAGAAAAGTCATGAAGCTGAATCACGAAAGTTTCAAAAAGTTTGCCAAGAACTTGAGAAAAAAGATTTGGAACTTAAGGAGAAGAATCGTGAAATTCAAACACTTAAGAAAAAATTAAATCAAAATTTATGATTAAAAGAAAACTTGGATGATTTACTATCCTCTTGCTTCCTTGCATTTTTATGTTAATTTAAGTATAACTGAAATTTGTTGCTAATTCTGTAATAATATTGAGGAGTGTTGAATGTTTTTTGTGCTAACAAAAAGTTGATGAATTGAATTAATCAACTAACATAATATCTCATGCTCAAGAAAGCCGGCTCTTTAATCATTTATTTTCAAAATCCTAAATTTAAGCAATACTTGTGAGTTCGAGATTTGGCAAGGAAAACTCTTTTTTCTTTTTTTTAATCACTTTTATTTAAAAGTAAACTCACAACATTACTTTAGGCAGATTTATCGAATAATAGTTTGAATCCTATTTGTAATTTTAGACTAGGTTTGAGAGGAAGTTTTTCTATAAACCTTGTGTAGATAAGAGGAAAAAAGAGACTTTTGAGAGCCAGAAGTTTATTAACATAGAAGATTTTTATAAATAATTGAAATTTTATTAATTTACTAGTTTTTAAGTATTATTATTATTGTTAATTAAAGTAAGATAAAATAAAACATCAAGCTCACGTATTAATCGCTAGAAATTCTATAATAAATGTGAATAAAACACAATTTACTTTGCTAACCTTATTTTGGCCATTATAATAATAATAATAAAATCCTTTATTCAATACATAATATATGGCGGAACAGCTATAAAAAAATTGTTGTTAACCTTTATCGGTTTTAAATCAATTTTGGTTTTGTGAAACAGCTAAGAGTAATTGCTTGAGGTGATAAGTATATAAAATTACAATGAAGTTGAGGCACAAAAAATGTTAAAAAAGTGCCAAAAATTTTTTTAAGAAAAGTTTAAATAGAAAATCATTAATAAGTAATTAATTTAAGCGTATAGACTTAATTCAAAGCTCTTGGTGGTCTATGTTTTACTTTAGAGCCCAGAGAATCGTAATTATATTGACCGAGAGAAGATATGAGATCATTTAGATGGTGTGTAATTTTGCCATAGAAGTTATTAGTGACATTTGTAATAAAAGCTTTGATTGAAGGTAGATTTGATAGCTTATGTAACATTTCGTTCGATTGGAAGTCAGAACAGTGAACATCATTCTTAGAATTTAATTTTGAAATAATTGCAGCTTATTCAAATGGCAAGCTGCAGCATTCGAGAAAAAAGGACAACCATATGTTAAAATTAGTCTGATGTAAGACTTATAAATTCTAAGTTTAGAGTCTGTAGAGGCAACGGAATTCCTGCTCAATAAGCATTAGAGGCTCAAGAAACTGGCAGCACTGGCTTTGTTAATGGATGAGTCAATATGATCAAGAACATTCCTGAGATACTTCACTGCCTCTTTCCAAGCAAACAATTAACCATTGAAGCTAATAAAATCATGTGCATATGGAAAACATAATAAATTCGGTTTTTGACTCATTGATTTGAATTTTTCAATCCTGAAAGTAAGACAAACCTTGCAAACAACTCACCGTTTTGAGAAGTTCAACCTTAATAACTTTCAAATTTTTCCATACCTTCTGAACAGAACGGAATAGGGATATCATTTAAGAATAAATTAAACAAGTGTGGAGCAATAATCGAACCTTGGAGGACGCCAGAAGTTCAAACACAAAAAAGAAGGAATCTGCTGATTGACAAGTGACAAAAACAGTACGTCCTTTCAAATATGATTGTATGATTTTAATTAAATAGACAGGATAGTTGTATTGTAGAAGCCACTACACTAGACCGTCATGCCAAACACTATCGAATGCTTTTCCCAAGTAAAGTAGAACCATGCTTGGTCATTAAATAACCGATTACAACACCCAATTAGTGAATTCATTCCAGTTGTGATTCCCTCCTTTGATGCTCGCATAAACAGATTATTAAGTTCTAAAAAGCACATTGTAGGTCTCGATTTTGAAAAAGATACAGATAAGGTACAGTCGTTCGTTTGAAATCAACTAATTCAGCTCTACTATCTATGGTTAAGTTTGAAAAGTTTATTCTGGGAAGTCGTTCTCCATTAATTCAGACAAGATACTGTCTAAATCAGATGTGGGAATTTGTCTAGGGTCCATTTAAAGCCAGTATTAAATCATTCTGGATTTTCCAGAGTACGGATCAGCTTAAAAACTTAATTTGCGAAGAGAACATTGGTTGAATCCATACTTTGGAGCTTGAATATCTACACATACTATCTAAGTCGCTGAATTAGATCATAAAGTTCTGACATTTCATTGTTCTGTCAAAATAAATGATCCATTGTTTGGAACATAAAAGAACTTTGATGACAATCTATCCCCGAGTGGACAAAGTACTAGTTAAAAGCTTGCCATTGACTTGCCTGTTCATGGCGAGTAAGTATCCATTGACGTGCCTTTGCAACTAAACTTAGGGACGACTAATGACATATTTTGCGCATTCCATTTAACTGGACATAGAAATTGCACATATGTCTAGTTAATGTCCAGTTACAAAAAAATCGAAATAAAATAAATAACACGTGTCTTTTTCTCCATATTTTTTACTTTTGTAAAATTTTATTATTGTATTAGTGTAATAAATTAATTAAAGTACACTAACACTTATCAAAAATCTCTAGTAAAAATTGAGTCTCGAATACTTGCGCGTGAAACATTTATATTCACTTAAAAGTTTCATACAAATTAAGCGCTTGTAAAGTATATGGTCAAAAAAGTAAGGAAATTTTTTTTTGAGTTTCGAGCACTTGATTGATTAGCATGAATGTCCAGTTAAAGTCTAGTTAACGTCTAGTTCTCTATGTCGTATATATTTCGGCAAGTTAAAAGACTGTTAAATGATTGTCCACCCGGGATCTTGAAACTTCACTCTTCGAATTGGCAATACACTTGCTAAAAACAAATTAACACATTTTATTTAACACGAAACTTTTTATTTGGGACAAATTCATTTAATTTTACATTTCACAACATTGAAATTGCAATAAATATCAAATAATCAATAATTTTTTATTTTGATAAAAATTTAAAATTTATCTTTCTTTAATATTCTAAGTTGTCCTGACTAGGTAATCAAATGTCCGCAATACTACTTCCTTTTTTTTATATGGAACTGTTATGAAATTTTGATTTTGAATAACCTAAAATGGGATTTAAATAAATTAAATTTTGCTTTTAAGATTTCGCTAATAAATTATAAAATAAGGTAAAGTTTACCTTTCCTACAATCCAGCTATTATTTTGCTTTGCACGCGCAACATAAATGAAATCATTTTCTTCTGTATATCCACTCCATACAGCTCTATCTGGAACTGTTCCATCTGTTGATCTCTTCCAAGAATAGCAATCTCCACACAGGACATAATATTCATCTCTAGAGTATTCTTTACCATCATTTGAAATGAAACATAAACTTTTATCTGGAATAACATTAGCTGGATATTGAGTATCACCACAGATTGCCCTTTTAAAAATAATTCAGAATTATAATTCATGGAAATTAAAAAAAAAAACAAGGATTTGAAAAACTTACATTCCCACATATACAGGATATTCATCCGAATCGTGTCCTGCAAGAACGGCTGTAGGAGCAGGAAGTTCTGAGTAAATGTTTGAAGATCGCCAATCTTAAAAAAATGAAATTAAAACATTCATAAAGTTAATACACGTGTTTAGAATTGTATATAGTAAAATATTACATGGTTTTTTTGCTTCTTCAGCATAAAGCTTTTCAAACTTATCTCTATCAATTTCAGCTTGCATTTTTTTCTTTATTGCATCTTGTCTTTCTTGTTCTGCTTCCTTCGCAGCTATTCTATTGTTTTGTTCTTTTGTTCTTAATGCGAGAACCTCTCTATCCTTTGAAATCTTTACATTGTCAATTTGTCTTCCTTTTTCAGCTAATTGAACTTCTGCATTTGTTTTAAGAATTTCTAATTCCTGCTCGAGTCTATGTTTTTCTTCATAAAGCTTTTTAGTTGTTGTTGTCTTTTCTTTTTCAATTGAAATTTTACAGTTTTCCATCTCAATTTCAAGTTCTTTAATAGCTTTCTTAATTCTGCTTTCGACTTTTAATTTTTCTTTCTCTATCTTTTCTTTATAAAGCTTTTCTTCTCGTTCAATAATTGATTTATTTTCTGATTCCATTTCTTTTAGCATTTCCTCTAAGGCTGCTTTCTCATCATCTATCATCTGCAGTTGATATTCATGCTTTTCTTGAAACAGTTTACGAGTCTTTTCTTTTTGCTCTTCAATTTCTTTTAAGTTTGTTTCCGACGTATTTAACCAGCTTTTGTAATATTCTTCAATCTTTAGACTCAAAATATCTTTAAATTTTAAATCATGGTTTTTATTTCCCATTTTTTTCGATGTTTTATAAAGTAATAGCGCATCATTTTTGCTCATTCTGTGGACTATTACAATTTGATCAGATGTTTCGATTAATTCCTCGTTTTGAAAAATGTTCTGGACATATTGGTCATAGCATGAGTCAATAAGAGTATTCATATTTTTATCTACTGTTATTTCGTAAATTGTTTTTGCCTCAGGAATTTCTTCAGATTGAAATAAATGAAAATACTCATCAAGGTAACCAAAATATTCAGCTGCTTGAAGTTTATTTTGATTTACTTTTTTCAAAACTAATCTTTCAGGTTTCAAAAGATGATCTATGAGAATAGCAAGTTCTTTGACGAATTCTTCATCCATCTCACCCCAGTTTCCATCATACATTTGCTGATTTTTCTTATTACCAATAACTCTGTCTCCTTTTTCGGAATAAAATGTTTAAAATTATTTCTGCTGAATATGCTTCACAACCCGAGCATTACAGTATTACTTAAGTACGCAAGCTAATTGCAAACATAAGTCATAAAAGTACCTGGATGAGGAAGGAGGCTGCAGGTTAACTCCTCGAAAGATTCTTTGATAAACTGCCGAACAGACTTCAATTCATCTTTTTGGTGTGGCTTTATTTCAAGAAAAGTATTCAAATAGGTTGATCCTCCCTCTAGACCATAATCGTGGTCTTTCCAGTTGACCTACAAAAAAAAAAATAAAAAGACTCATTTAGTTATATATTTGTCTCTTTGAATGCTGCACTTACCCAGTCTCTAACAAGAAACATCAAATTCTGAAATGGTTTTGCGTTTAATTCATTTTTGTCTGCGGCTGCAAATTTCGCAAATTCCGTTGCAAACTGTAAGTATTGCAATTGGTCCTCTTGAACGACACCTGATAAATTTAAAACTTGTATTGAAGAAATAAGAGTTCCTAAAGCGAAAATTCTTGAATTGCCAGTTGCGGTTGTTAAGGTATCAAAAAGTCCTTGAGTATCCATCACAATAATTGCAATTTTTTCTCCCGTCATTTCACAATTATGAAGAAATACGTCACTCCATACAATGATTCCGGTTGTGTCACGTGTTGCTCCTGAACGCCATGAAAATCCCCTTAAAGGTTCATCCTTTGCGCCCATCCAATTATCGGGATTTATTAAATTAGGACAATTAATTGAAGGGTACTGCAAAAATTAAAAATGATTTTTTTAAATTTTATAATGACGAGTTTTTTCAGTAGCGGAGCCAGAATTTTGAATCCTTTCCCTTAAAATCCATCTTTACAAAATTTTGGCTACATCACAGGCGTTTGTAATTGCTTTACATGTGCATAAAGGTATCTTAAGCAATAATCCAAAAGAAAGCTTTTTCCTTTCCTGTAAGCTCCAATAATTGAAAATGGCACAATTTTTCGGAATTTAACTTTTGGATGCTGCAACATTTCCTTCAGCTCTTCATTTTGAATTATAATCTTGTCATCGTCGGAAAATTTTAACACATTTAAAGGGTATCCATTCATACAATGAGGCTTATCTAATATTTAAGAAAATGTATATTCATATCTTAATTATGCTGAAAATTTCTTTATTTTACAAACCTTTGTATGCAGGTTCCATTATGTATTCCTATTACGTGACAGTAGAAAATTTAAAAAGAATTTTTTTTAAAATACAGACAAAAAAGACATAAAGTAAAATATAAAACTTTGAAGCTCGACAAAACAATTCAAACTAGTAAAGAGGTGATCACACGTGATCTACCGAAGCGCATTTTCTCCGCACAGAATTCGAGTAGAAAATAAAATCCAAAAACTTAAAACATTTGTAAAATAACGGTCAAAAAATATTTGAAAAGCAACGGAAACGTTCAAAACAAAAGCTAAATCAACTTTTACATGGGTTTTCAATCCTTGCAATCAAAAATGGCGTCGGTTTCATACTAAGGAACTGCCACTGGGCCTACATGTCAAATTTCAAAAGGACAAAATATGCAAAAGTTATGACAAAAATGTATACATGAAAAATTTATGGAAAAAATAATAAAACTCCGTGAAAAACTCGGAAAATGCATTGAAAAATTTGAAAATGGAAAAATTTCACCATAAAACATCATTATCTATCAAAAAAGTGTAAAAAAGAATGAAATAAGTTGCTCATTGTGAGATTTGAACCAGCGACCTGAGATTTTTAAAAAAAATTCACCTTTTTAAGGGCTGCGTAAAATATGCGTACATAAAACATAAGGCAAAATTTTAGAAAAAGTTGATTTAACTAACCTTTCTGTGCTCCAATCGTTCTGGATTTTTGGCCAGCTCTTGCCAGACACAATACAAATATTAAAATAGTTATAATAGTTGAGATTCAAATTTTTGCTCAAATAATATTTTAATTATTTTAGATTTTTTATTTATTTTTTTTTAAATTATTTTCTACCTCAATAATTTTAATCTTTTCAATCGTGATAAAAATAAAGTTTTTAATACCTAGAATTTGCCATTACTGATAAAACAAAATACGCATAAATTTTCAAGCAAACGAATGAAAAAAAAAATATTTGAACACCCTCTTGATGTTTTGTAAATTGTGAAAGAAATAAATAAATTCATAAATAAACTCTGTCTGATTTATATTAGTTTAACCTCACATTCATTTAGAAAAAAACCATTATCTTGAAAATGTAATTTAAAATTAATAAAATAGCTTAAAAAGTATCACGTCATTTTAAAACATTTCAATTTCAATTACTAGTCAACATATTTAGAACTTAAATAATCTGATAGACTTTGGCCTAAAGTACTTAATGACACTAGAAAATGAATAACATTTGTTACTTTTTTTCTTTTCTCAATCAAATTTTCTTTAAAAAATTACAAATTATTATGAAAAGATAAATATAATGAAAGATTACCAATGATTAAAATATTTGTATAGGATTATTTAAAGATTATAATTTGCTAAAGCCTTGTTTTTAAGTATTTTAAGTGAGGTATTGTATAGTTTACATCATAGTAATAGCAAGACAGTACGTATATTAAAATATAGGCTTGATTGGCGCAATGCATGAATTAGTAAGTCAAAATATATCACAGAGCAGCATTTTTTTAATCATACTGGACAATTAGTGCTACTATGGATATATTTATTTCATATTTGATGATCAAATGTATACAAAAATAGAAATGTGAACAACAAGAAGATTTGATTATCAGTTTAGTTATATTCGTTATTCGAGAATATAACATTTAGTAAAGTATAACATTGTTGGAACATTTAAATTATTTTCTCACAATAAAATATAAAATAGCTGCTTCACATATTTTAATGCTTATTTCTACATTGACATTTGTTCAGTGAAGTTCAAATTATTGTTAAATAAATTTGTGAAAACTAAAACTGGGTAATTAATTTTGACTTTTAATAAAGATAAAAAATGTTTTAAAATGACGTGATACTTTTTAAGCTATTTTATTAATTTTAATGAAAAATTCTTCTAGAAAAAGTTTTTATTAAATGGATGTGAGGTTAAATTAATATTAATTCGACAGAATTTTTTAAAAACTTGCTTATTTGTTTCTTGCACACTTTATAAATTATATAAATTCCCACATAATATGTGCCTATATGATTTATTTTTTTATATTCTAAAGTTTGATTCAAGAAGTTTTGAACATTTAAAATTAATGGCTGGCTTTCTTCACCCTTGTTTAAATTAAACAAGGAATAACAATTTATATGCTGTTTATCGGTTGTTAGCAGCTCTTAATGAAAAAGTGGGACAGAACAGAATTCAAATCATTTTCTTACATATAGAAGTTTAAAAAACGGAATTTTTTTCGAATAAAGAAGGTTAAAGTGACTAAAAAGTGCACAGTTGAACAGCCTAAGAATATTAAATTATATTCGAATTTTAATTTTACTTATATGATATCCCGTAATAACTTACGGGCAGCATATGAAACTCCCGTGGCAAAATGTTTTCTATTCTGCCATTTAAAATATTAATTAAAACAATTTAATTTAATTTATTAATCTCCCTCCTTCATTGTTACTATAAGATACTAATTAAAAGATTAAATAATCTAAAGAAACAACTGGAAAAATCTTACGTTATCAAATTCAATACAACTACTATGATCCTCTTAATATTTCTATGGGCACTCGTTTTGGTATTATTTAAAAATGTTATGTTTTATATTCACAAAAAATTATAGAAAATCATCTAATAAAACTTTATTCACTTACAGTTTGACGTTTCATCAAAAAAAGTTTATATCATGTCGTCTGAAGATATTAATTCTATTGAAAATGATAGTAAGTACAATATTACTTTTCTAATAAGAACCTATTTATAATTTTTTAAATTTTAAATATTTTAAAATTTAAACTTTAATATTTTTAAACAAAATTACTGACAACTTTTTCAAATATTTTATTTATTTATTTTTTTTAAACCTGTTTCATTGAAACTTGATTGAAACATTAATGATTAAAAAAATTCCTAATTTTAACAGATTATATTCTGTAAAAAATTGATTGCAATGCGTTTGTCATTATCAACATGTGTTAAGCACAAAGTATTAATATTTTTCTTGCCCTAAATTCACTAAATTATTGAAAATCGAGTAAAATCTTATCTCAAATATTTAAAAACAAAGATACAAGAGGATTTAAGTCATGCCTGGGAATTTGAAAATTAAAATTTTCATGGAACTTTTTAAGGGTTCTAAATAAACGGCGTTTTGAAATTTAAACTCATTAGTTAATTTAATATTATACATGTAATGCATATAAAGTCATAAATATTATCATCCAGTAGCTATCTAGTGCAATAAGCTAGATATATCCAAGTATTTCCACTTCCTAGATTTTGAGGAAGCCAGCCAGCCAGCAAAAGCGACTGAAACCTCTCAAGCAAGCATGATAACTTTTGTTATTTTTCAAATGTATTTGCGCTTAATTAGAGATATTGCTGTGATAAACGTATAACGAATTCATTTAGAGTTGATCATTAGAATTTGCAAGCTTCAAGCTATTGTTAGCATTCTAAAATTGAATGTTAAATCTGCAGTATTTTACTTAAGGACTGCATTTTTAGTTGTACATGGAAAACTCATGGGATTTTAATAGGTCAGATTTGAATTATTTTCTTTTTATGAAAAAGTTGAGGAAGTTAATCATCCTTATGGAAAACCAGAAACAATCGCAACGTTTTTGAATGAAGGTATAAATGCAAATTATAAAAAACTTTTACAAATGTTTTTAAATGATGAAGTCAAGAACCGTAAAATTGTTGTACTTTCAATTGTTGGTGCATTCAGAAGAGGAAAAAGTTTCTTTCTGAATTATTGCTTAAGGTATTTGTACGCCAATGTAAGTGAAAAAAATTATTTATTTAAAATTTATATTTAATAAATTACAAGATGATACTTTTAGTATAAATCTATAAATTATCCTGAAAATTCACCAATTAATTCGAAAAATTGGATGGGAGACCAAAATGAGCCTTTAATTGGATTTTCTTCAAGACCTGGTATTACTCGCGATACAACTGGAATGATATTTTGGGATGACATTTTTCTTTACAATAACGAGAAAACGGGTGAAAAGCTTGCAATAGTTGTCATGGATACTCAAGGACTTTTCGATAATGACACTTCAACACAAGATAATTCAAGAATTTTTGCTCTTTCAACTTTAATATCATCAATTCAGATATTAAACTTGACTGGTGTTATTCAAGAAGATCAATTGCAGTATTTGCAATTTGCAACTGAATTTGCCAAATTTGCAACCATGAATTCAAGCTTTGGCAAAGCATTTCAGAAGCTTATATTTCTTATTCGAGATTGGGTAAGTTAATTGAAAAATAAGAATTCCTTTTACAAATTTTAAATGGTTTTTTTTATATTTTGATTAGGACAACTGTAGCGAACACGATTATGGATTTAAAGGTGGAATGCAGTATTTAAATTCAATATTAGAAACAAAACAGAACCAAAATGACGAATTAAAGTCAATTCGACAATTTATTAAAGAATCTTTTAGTGATCTTTCCTGCTTTTTGCATCCCGACCCAGGTAAAAAAATATGAAGCGTTTAAAATTATTTTTATTATAAAGGAAATGTTATTTTTAAAACCTAAAACGTGCGGAACTGTTCAAAATGATCAAAAAATTATTAAAATCTAATTTCACAGTTCCACACTCTTTTAAAAAATAAATAACATTAACATTTATATGAATCAATGGTTTATGCTCACTACGAAATCAAACACTTTCCTGACAATTTGTTTGACATGCTACGGACATATCAGTGTCGCAAAAGTCGGCATGTTCAAATTTAGTCTATTTAGCGTTTGAATATTTTAAAACCGTTAAAAATTTGTCAATTTTAGGATTTTAAGCATTAATATTTAAGTTCTAGTAATTTGCCACTTTTTCAAGAAATATTCATGAAAATTTAACGTTTTTTTGAAGTTCAATCCAAAAAGTAACGATTTTTTCGATATTAAAAACCAGCTCATTTAATAATAAAGTTTACATTAAAAATATTATATTCTTTTTTAGGGGATAGAGTAGCGAATCGAAGAAAATACAAAACGGATTATAATGGTAATTGGGGTGAAATGTCGGAAGATTTTAGGAGTCAGCTCATTCAACTGATTGAGAATATTTTGCGACCAGAAAATTTAATTGTTAAGAAATTTGCTGAAAATGATTTAAAAGGACAAGATTTTTATGAGTACATTGAAGATTACTTTAATCTCTTCCAATCTGATAATCTGCCACAAGCTCAAACAATTTATCAATCGGCAATTGAAAAGTACATGAAGAAGATTATTGATCAATGTGTAGCAAGGTATAAAGAAATTGTATATTCAAATCATGATATACTCACAAATGTTGATCAAATCCCGGTTCTTCACAAACTTGGAAAAGATCAAGCATTAATAGAATATGAAGACTCAAAGAAAATGGGTGATCTTATATTGCAAGATAAATACAGAAATACTCTTGATCAGCAAATTGATAAGATTTGTCAAAATGAATGGGGAAATCAATCAGAAAAGAATGTTAAAAAAATTAATGAAGAAAAAGAGAAAACAAAATTGATTATGGAGGAAAAGAAAAAACTTGAGATTGAGCACAAAGAAAATGAGAGAAAAAATGTAGAATATATAAAAGAATTAAGGAGAATTGATCATGAAAAACAAAGGGAATTTGAAAAGACAATTAAGGAGCAAGAACTAGAACAAATTAATCTATTAGCCGAACAAGAGGTAATTAGACAGGAAAAACTTAAAGAATTAGAGCAACTTAATGCACAAAAAAAGATTGATAAAGAAAAATTTGAATGTGAAAAAGCACTGGCAGAAGAAAATCATAAAGCTGAAATCAAGCGCATTCAACAAGAAAAAGAATTTGAAACAAAAATGATTCAAGAAGAACGAAAATTACAAAAAGAAGAACACGAGAAAGCGATGGCACTTGCTGAAGCTAATGTTGCTAATGAAAGAGCCGAATTAGAAAAATTAAAAGCACAAGATAAAGCCAACAAGGAAATTATTGCAAAGTTAAAGGTTGAAAATGAAAAAGATAAATACCAACATTATTATGAAAAAGAAAAAAATCAAATGTGTAAGTTTTATTTTATTTAGTTTATTATATTTTAAATAACAAAATTTAAATTTTAACTTCCATAGTATATACATCGGAATCAATTTATAATTTATTTAACATTGACAATGCTATTATTACTGGACAAGACTCTGATGGTAATGATATTTACGTTGGCAGGTAAGTGATATTTCAATCATCCCAAAATATTAAAAACAATTGACAAATATTTTTAACACTGGTTGTCCAAACTGTGTGACGCGGCGCACTAGTGTGCCATAGAACTTTTTTTGAAAATGACACGAACTGCATGCTGTGTCCGTTTTTGGTCATGGCTTATTTTTAAGGTGATCCGTGGTGTAATAAGTTTCGACAACACTGCTTTAAACAACAATTAGAGAGAAATCGTTATTGTTTTTTTTCTTGGCCCCTTGGGGGGAGGGGGCTTGTCCCTCTGGACGTCATAAGTGACTAATTTTTACTTTTTTTAGAGCTCTGCATAACGAAAATTTTTACCCGGCTAAAATTATTTCGAGCACAAATAAAAAAATGTGTTCGATCGCATTTAATGGCCAAGAAATTGAAAAGAAACGTTTTGGAGTCCTGTCAGGCGCTCACGAATGGAAAACATTTAAAGATGGAATTCCAGAAAGAGCAACATCCGTTGGAAAAAACGAAAAAAATGAAAGTATGTACATCGGAAGATCAATGCACAATGGATATTATATTCCTGGAACGGTGAGGATTTTAATTATTTTAAATTAATAAAAAACTTATTTAATTACAATATTTTATATATTTTAGATTGTTAAAGGAACCAACTACATATCTATTCCATACTGTGGAAGCGAAATTAAAAAAGAAGAATTTGAATTTCTCTTATGGAAATAGAAGACTTAAAAAGTGAAATTAATTTATTCAAATGTCAATCCATTCTTATATATCTTATATATCCAATATTAACCCTGTCTTTTAAGATTATGCATAATCTTTAACAATATTTTCACCCATTCTAAGCAATAAGCATTGTACAAATTATAGCTTCGAAATAACAAAGGCATTTTTAGTTGATAATTTTATTTTTGTAAAATTAAATTTATTTTTGAATCTTTATTTCTGAAAAAAAATAAGTTTTTAATTTCTAAAATATTGAAATCATTTTTGAAATTTAAAAAAAATATCCAACAACTCTTGAAATTTGAAATAAAAGTTATAACAAAACTAAAAATGCCTTTGCTTTTAATTTCTCTTTAATAATATGGAAGATTAAACTTTTCAGCAATCGTCATAAACATTAGGGTTCGTTCATATATTAGATCCTGCTTCAATATATAAAAATACATTTTTTGCATGAGCATTTCAAGTAGTTTATAAATTTTGGTAATAAGCAAAGTTCAAAATCGATAGAGTTATTATTAGTTTATTCTTCAATATTCTATTCGTCAACTTGAGTTGACTTAAAACTAGGGTTACCATCTAGTTTTCATGAAAATACAGGACATTTGGTAAATTTTTTCGAAAAAAACAGGACATAGAGTAAAATTCGAAAATTAACGGAAATTTTCATGAAAAAAATACAGGACCAGGAACAAAATTTAAAAATTTATACAGGACAGGGTTCCGAAATACAGGACTGTCCGTTGTAAAACTACGCAGATGGTCACCCTACTTAAAACCGAGTCGATTCATTTTTTTTGAGTCGACTCGAAGTCAATTCTCCACTCAAAAAAAGACTCGATGTTGACCCGGAAAAAATTGGCTCGACACAAGTCAACACGCCTCGATTTCGAGCTCTAGCAATATGGAGATGGGCGTACTTTACATAAATCCATACGAAAATGAATTAAAATAATAAAAAAAAATTAATTTTAGCATTCAGACCTTAAGATTTATAGCTGCGCGTTCAAGGCTAATAATAGTTTAACGAGAGAAGGTTTGCAAGAACTCATGCTCAAACCTAGACTTCCAGTTTATAGTAGGATCCGAACTACTCCTCGAAAAATGAATTAACCGCTTTAATTTCAATAATCGTACTTTTTACATAAAATATACACTAAACATTACTAATTTTTTTCAAAACTTTCAAAACTTATAAATAGGTTCTTTTTTTTTGTAAATCCATGTCCATATTTTAAAATTGTATTTTTTTTATCCTTTATTGTTAAGGTAAATCTATTTCTAAGCCCAAAACTGTGTTAAGATTTTCAACAGAAGAAAAAATCGAGATTGAAGATGAATATTTAAATAGCTTGTTTGAGCATCCAGAAGTTGCTCAACGTAAAATCGTCGTATTTTCAATTATTGGAGCTTATAGACAAGGAAAGAGTTTCTTTATGAATTATTGTCTCCGATATTTGTACGCTAATGTAAGTATATTCACTTCAAACTATGTTTTATAAAAGTTAATTGTTTTTTTTTCTATTTTAGTATCAATCAATTAAGAATCTTGACAACAATTTTTCAAATAGCGAAAAGTGGATGGGTGACAAAAACGAACCTTTAATAGGATTTTCTTGGCGTGACGGTTTATATCGTGAAACAACAGGAATTGTTATCTGGGATGATATCTTTCTTCATACTTATTTGGATGGTGAAAAGATTGCAATCATTGTCATGGACACTCATGGACTATTTGACAATGAAACAACCCCATTGAATAATTCAAGAATTTTTGCACTTGGCACATTGCTTTCATCAATTCAGGTCTTTAACATTGCAAATGTAATTCAAGAGGATCAGTTGCAATATCTTCAATATGCCATTGAATTTGCTAATTTTTCTTTTTCACAAAATGAGTGCAGTAGAGAAAAGAACTTTCAAAGATTGATTTTTCTATTAAGAAATTGGGTGAGCTTACATTTTAACTGTTAACTTTTTACGTAATGCTTTTAGGGGGGCAGGGGGTGATGAGAATTCAAGTTTTTTTTGCAATTAGGTGCTTAGGATTCAAGGGTGACTCAAGATTTTTACCGATTTTATATGGTGGAGTCGGAGCGGTGAAATGACATCAGCAGTGGCTTAAATGGTAGATTGTTGGCCTTACGTTTTAAAGGTTTTGGGTTCATTCTTAAGCCAAGTCAAGTTTTAGAAGCTCTTTTTCCATTTCATCGTTCTAGTTACAAAGCTCGGTTCGTGTGTTGGGTGTAGTTTTGAGATCTTCGGCACATAATGTTGCATGCCAGGTTTTTGTTGGGTACATCAGGTCTTTAAACGAACTAAATGGTGTGGTTCAATAGATTATGTTCTAATTTGAATCGCCGTGTCCAAAAGGCTGGGTTTTTTCCCCTTTTATGGTGGAGTCAATTCGACTTTATACACATTTTCATCGACTTTGAGTTCAAGTCACTTCAAACAAAAAACATAATTTTCTGTGTTACGTAACATAATTTGTTTAATTGTCAAAGCTAAAACAAAAGTAATCACTAATATTGTATATCTACAGACAAACGATGATGACTATGCGTTCGGAATTGATGGTGGTGCCAAATACTTGAAATACTTTCTCGAGTCTAATCCCGATGGAGAAGATAAACTAAGATCATCTTGTCAAGATATCAGTGATGCGTTCGAGATCCTTTCTTGTTGTCTGTTACCTCCTCCAGGTTAATATTTCATCAAGAATTGCTTACGTAACGCAAATCTAAAAATATTTTGTTTACAGGTGATAGAATTCGAATTCAGAGAAAATACGAAACAGTTTACAATGGAAACTGGGGTGAAATGAATTCAGCTTTCAGTATTGAGCTGTTTAAGATTATCGATGAACTTTTAAAACCTGATAACTTAAAAATTAAGAAAGTTGAAGGTCGTGAGCTTTCAGGATTGGAATACTTACAATATGCTAGAAAGTGCTTCAAACAATTCAATTCAGATAGGCTTCCAGAAACACCATCGATTTATCAAGCATCTATAGAAACTCACATGAGAAAACTTGTTGATTTATGCTTCGGAGAATACAAGCAAAATTTTGAATCAATTGTTCAGATTGACAGGGAAAAGGTTGCTGACCAGCATTCGGACCTCATTTTAAAAGCTCTGCAGATATATAAAAACTCAAAGAAGATGGGCGATGATAAGATCGATGCTTTATTTCGTAATAAATTAGAGCAGAAAATAATAGATTCTTATAAATCATGGTGCGTAAGGATTGAAGACAATAAAAAGAAGATTGAAATAGTTGTTGATAATATGCAAAAAAAGCTCAAAATGGAACATCAAGTACAGTTAAAAATTAAAATGGAAGCAAAAAAAGAAGCTGAAGAAAGGATTGAAATAAAACAACAAAAAAGAAGAGAATACGAAATTGAAAGAATAAAAAGATACAGACAAATTCCATCGCGTAAGTAAACTCCATTTTTAAGCAAATATTTTTTTGATCTAGATATAAGTAGTGTTCATATCCTTTGCAAAGGCACGACATCGCTAGATCAAAGGCAACTTTGTATTACAACAATTCTTAAACCATGTTTTTTAAAATAGTTCTAATAGACAGAAAACTTGAAGAGATCATCCGGATTCCTTTGGACAGTAATAGTGATGTTACTGAAGGGCAATTAAAACTACTGCTTGAAAATCCAAATGTTTCATCATGTAAAATTGTTCCTATTTCAATTGTTGGTGCGCTTAAAAGCAATGGAAGTTATATACTAAACTATTGTTTGAGGTATTTATATGCTCATGTAAGTTTGCCATATTAAAATTTCAAAATGTTAGCCTGAATTTACTTCATTTCTTTAAGCATCCTTCATTAAGTTATCCTGATTATCCAGTGCTTGATTCAGAAAACTGGTTTGCAAAAAAAGGCGATTCTCTTGAAGACATTACTTGTAAGCCAAAACTGAAGTTAGATAGCACCGGCATTGTTTTCTGGAATGATGTATTTTTTCATACCACGAGTTATGAAAAAATTGCAATTGTGTTACTAGATACTCATGCAATCTATGACAATGACAAACCCTCATTGGATGTTTTGAGAATTCTTGAATTCGGCACTATGCTGTCATCTGTTCAAATTTTTCCATTGGAGCATTTAAATCAGGCAATTGATTTAGCAATGTTATGCAATCAAGTTGATCACAAATCAAAACCATTTCAAAATATTGGACTGCTTGTCAATAAATCAGTGAGTTGAAAAAATCAGTATTTGAATGTATTGGGAGTTATCAGTTTGCACATGATTTCAGAAGCTAGTGCAAATGGAGAACCTCCTGTCAGTAGCTCCTTTATAACATTTCATTTAATTTAGGCAACCAGCTTAAAGTTTTCTCCTAGCATGGATATTCTAAAGCAACATCTAATTCAAATCATTCAGGACAACCAAATTGATTCATATGCTACATCTATACATGAATCCTTTCAAAACTTCAAATGTTACGAGCTTTATTTGCCAGGTAATGTAATAATGTGTATGTGCGGATTATTGATTACACAAGTTGATTGAAATTAAACTGAGCCTAGATCAAATTTTTCAAAATTAATCACAAAATTAGCTTAAATGTTTTTTATACTTTACTCTTTAATTGTTAACAATTCTATAACTTGCTGTAACCATGTTCTTTTGTGGAGCTTAGGTTACAGCAAAAGGATTTCCATCTGACTCAGTTGCTGGACTTGTCACATGGTTTGTACAAATTCTCAGTCTGCACATTAAGCTGACATTCCTTCATCACTGTTCTGCTCTAAATAGCTTTTGGAGCCCTTGTTCGTCTATTCCCTTGCGGATTCCATCCAAATGCGAGGTAAAAAACTTGTGTTTCTGTACCAGCAATGACAGTCGTTTTCTTTCGAAGTGTATGTCCAATCCAGCCGTACATCCACATCTGTATCTACTTATTGATGTCTTGTTGACCTGCTTTTTTTGAAGCTTCTCATTAAACAATTTTATTAGTCACAATTTACACTCGACTTGAGTCAACTTGGAGTTGACTTATTCATACAAAAAAAATTACTGAGTCAACTCGAGTCGACTTGAACCCTATGGACTTCGAGCTCTGAAATTAATGTTTCTTGTTAAACAAGCATTTCTAAAATTTAAAGTCAAAATTGTTTTCTAGATAAAATCAATATTTCTGCTAGAAATTTTGAGATCCTAAAACTGAATATTAATGAAAATCATTAGATAAAAATAAAACCTTATTTTATTTGTTTTATAGGTTGTAGAGGAAAAACTTATTCTGAAGATTCTAATGAAGAAGAAGACCAATTTAAAAATATGCTAATCTCTGTTATTGAAGCAATAATGAGATCAGAAAGTTTAAAGGCAAAAATCAGCAATGACAAAGAATTAAATGGAATTGAATATTTAGAATATGTTAAACAGTGCTTTCAAAAGTTCAAGTCACAAACTTCATCAGCAACTCCATCAAACTTTAATGCAGTTGTTAAAAAATATTTGTCAAATTCTGCAAACTTAAGTTTTAAATTTTATAAAGAAAAAATTGCGATTCAAATTGATAACCATGATGAATTGAAGGAACAAGCATGTGAAAGGTACATGCTTTCATATAAGATAGGTTCTGAACTACAAATAAATAAATATAAAGAAATGTTGATCAATGAAATTGAGGATTACTACAACAACAGTATACAACTAGTGAAACCATATCTAAAAGAAATCGAAATGTTAAAAGGAGATTTGAAGAATATTCAGTTGAGATATGATAATATGGCGAAGGAAATGGACGAAACAATTCATCAAAATGAAGTACATTATAAAAGTCAGTTAAAATCAAAAGAATTAGAGATCGAGAACTTAAAAAATAAGAGTGAAATTGAGAATTTATGTTTAAAAGACCAGATTGAAAATCAAAAGTCAAATAATTCAAAATTGTTGCGGGAAAATGAAGAATTAAAGTCAAAATTCAAAACTGAAATATTAGAGTTGAAAAATGAGAAAACAAAAATGGAGAGTAATTTTGCTAAAAGACATGACAATTTGATGGCAACAATGAATGACTTGAATGTGGAAATAAATAGTATACTAGGCAAAAGTAGAAAAGTGGAATTTGAAAAACAACAAGAAATTAACTCTCTGACAATCAAATTACAAAATTATGATGAAGAATTCACAAAAGTATGCCAAACTGCTGAAGATAAAATTGGTTATTTAACACAGGACCTTGAGAGTGCTAATGCAAAAATTAAAAGATTAGAGGAAGAGAAAGTCTTAAATCAGCAAGCTACCACATCAAGAGAACGAAACGAGAATCAGAGTAAGCAACTTTGTTGTCTAATTTCTTAATTATATGATTTCTTAATTTTAAAAGCATTTAAAAGCTCAAACAATGCATACTCGGGTTTCCGTAGATATGTTTTCATGCATAAACCTCGATTTATACTTATGTATGTAAAAATTAGTTTAAAAAACTATAAATTTTAAAAAATGCTGAAATATCATTGAGCTTGAAATTGGACAAAATCGTGAAGAATATTTTGGGAATCAACTGGGAGATAGAAGATGAAAAAAATTATCCAAAAAAATTTAAAAGTTTTTGCATTTTCCAATTTTGACTTTCGTATTTTTACGGGTTCTACGCTTAAGTGATAATCTTGGTACATAAATCAATATTGATTCATACCAAACATAACATTTTCGCGTTTTGTCTATCCATCCTTCACGGAATCTACTCTTGGCAAGAAGTTTTAGAATCTAGTATTAAAATGCAGGTGTTTGCAAAAGATTACGAGCAGGGTGGTTGAATATAGAAACTTTTCAAAAATATACTTTATTGCCAATGAAAAAAAAATGGTAAATAAATATGTCGTGACTCTAGCGCTTAAAAAAGAAATTATTTTTAATGTTTGCTGTGTGAATTTCATTTAAAATGCTTAAGTTTCCAGTAAACTTTTTTGTTTTCATCGTTACAGCCAAAGACAATGAATTATTGAATTTTCCGATTATGATAAAATTTCAACCAAGGCAAAGATACAGAGGAATAGAAAACTCTCAGAAATCTCAAAGGAAAAAAGCGGATTGTCATAAAAATATTGGAAAATTACTTTCTAGTGAATTCGGGATTCGAAGAAAACTTTTCATAAGAAGATCAATTATTTTGTATAAATGGCGTTCCTCATACGATAAAACGATATTAAGTTCTAGCTCAGGATTAAAATTGATTTAAACTTTAGGATTAAACCTGAGTTATAGTTAAATTTAATCATTGGATCAAACCTTTACAATAAAACAAAAAAGGAGTCTGCGTCTTTTTTACAGTGCAGATAAATAAGTTTTGTGGCAAAGTCGTGAAGGATGGTTTTAAAATTTGTGTGTGTAAATAACAAAGATCGAAGCCGATTTTTTCGGCTTAACTCAATTTTTGATTTTTTTGATAGAAAAAAGCCATTTAACGCCCATTGCAAGTATTTAAATTGAACTTTACATACTTTACTATGATTTTGTGTAATATTTTGTCAGCACGTAGCTATAGTTAGCTCAGAATTTCAAGTTAGCCGATGCTAAGCCGATAAGCTTGCAATGGGCTTTAAATGGCTTTTTTCTATCAAAAAAATCAAAAATTGAGTTAAGCCGAAAAAATCGACTTCGATCTCTGGTAAATATTTTGTGTTACATAATAACTGAACGAAAACAAAAACAATTTTTTTTTGATATTTTATAAAATGTTAAAGCTAATCTTAAATTTAAATAAATTCAAAAACTAAAATTCAAAATTTATTTTTAATTTTTTTTATATCGTTTTAGCTATCATAAATGAACATGTTGGAAAATTCCAAGAAATTAACAGAAATTTTTATGTCCGAAACTTTCTGGAAGCTTTAAAAACGAAAGCAAATAAAAATACTAAGGATATGTTGACTATTTCAACGATTTTTATAAAAGCAAATCAATATGACACTCACTACGAGCTTTATATCAGCTTTAAAAATGAAAAGTTGTTAAAAACTTTTATAAAAGAAGAAAAATATAGCATGGATAAAAAAAAGTATTTTGATTTCAACGGGAGTTTTGTGTCATTTTTTTATCCAAATGAAAACATGGTTAAAGTTCGGAATACTAGTGCTTATTACAAACCAAATAGTTGTTTTCAATTCATCACAACCAAAGAATTGTCAGTTTTAGATTGTCTTAAATTTATTGATGATGAAGATTCTAAGCAAGTCGAATGCATTTCTGTAACAACTTATACAGTTTATATATCATTTTTCGATGAAAACATTGCACAGAAATATGTTCAAACATTGAAATCAATAGGTTTTAATACAAGTAAAACAAATATTTATTTTAAGTTTGACAAATTGTCACAAATTAAAAAAAAATATTAAAAAAGGCTTTTAAAATGTAATTATCTTATTCATTTAAGAAATTTAAAACAGTTTGCATGTCAACAAGTCCTACCTGCAAGAAAGAAGTATTTATAGATCTGTCATATCTATTCATGACGTTTGAAATTAACGGTCATTTTCAAAAAAAAAACAATATATTTCCAGGAATTTCTATTGTTCTATTTTTCCTGACTCCGCCCCTTGGACGTTATAAGTGAATGTCCCCAAAGATCTGTGAGGAATCTGTGCCTTAAGACAGATATACAATTATTTACTGCTGTAGGTAATGCCTGTTGACTGTTGAGTAACCTGTGGCAAATCACAATTTTGGACTAAAATTAAATTCCATTTGTGTAACAATCTCACTTGTAATATTGAATTTTATAACTTAAATAATTTTTTTAAATTAATAAAAATAAATAAAATTTGAAATTATAGAGCTATTATTGAAATTATAAAGGCAGAGAAGAAATTTGAACAGGTTGCACTGTATTGAAATAAAAAAAAAAAACTTTAATTATAGCATAAATCCATTGTTTTAATCTTTCCTAATGGTCAGCACCGTAATAACTTGATAAAACTGAGCTAATAACAAAAAACTCGAGCTCTCTACGATGCATGGTTAACGAGATCTCAGCTTGCCTCGAGCAGTCTTCCGATCAAAGTGAATTATTAAGCTACCTTTTCGAAACAAGTTTCAAAAATGCGCTAAAAATAAAAAAAAATCAAAAATTCAGAAAACTGAAATTTTAGCAAAAAGTCTATAAAAGTCCATCGATGTAGCTGCAAAATTCATTTAAATTAAAACGTTTTTGATTTCATCCAATAAAGTTCATCGGCAAAAATAAATTGTGGATTTAAAATGAATTTGTTTAATGTTTTGTGTGATCTGTTTTAGACTTATAGACCAACTTATAGCTCAGTTCTTAAAGTGATCGTAACTGTTTGATTAATGTATGATGCTCTGTAGCCACAACCAGAATATAAGCCACCTAATGGTCTATACACAGATAATATCCCACACAAATTTCATTGACTGCAACCTCCAGACAATAAAGCACACTTAGATTCTCGTAAACTTTTAATATCAACTCTTGGAAGAAATGCAAGCAGCAAATTAGAGACAACAATAAAACAAGAATCAGCAACACATAAGGTTTGGCGTTTAGGCCTACTTGGGGTACCTTCCAGAATGGCACGGTTATAGGTCGGTTAATCGAATAAAAATTCGGCACCAATCAGGTGCGACTCTGACATGGTGCTGGATTTTAGTTTTTAGAAGGCATATCAAAGGTAAGACATAAACAATTCCAACAGAGAAGGACCTCCTCCCCTTTCCTAACAAACTAGGTGTCTTCCTTGTTATTCCTATATTGTAACCAAACAATCGACTTTTTGTAATGAACTGAAATTGGGTTATATTGAATTCACGATTAAAAAACCCATCAAATAGCTAGCACATAGTATTAATTCTGGGATTTTCCAGTACTTTATCAAGCTTGACTAACAAACTGTTATTAAAGTAATTCATAATCTGAGCGGGAAGAGAGCAAAATTGAGAATTATTTTTAAAACAGTCATAAAAATATGCAAAATATTCAAATTCTCTCCGCTCATTTTCTCAATGATGATGAACTCAGCTTGTGTTTCACACGAGCATCTCAGTCTCTGTTTAATAATCAACAAGTTTAAAAGAAGTAAACAACTTATTCCGTCTTATTTATTTGAAAAACAAACAAAGAAGATAAAAAAGAAGTTTAATAAAAAAAAAAATGAATAGATTTGCAGCAATTTTGTTAATTCTTGGATCATTGGCTGTTCTTGTAACATCCAAAATAGGAAATCTTGACATTTCGCCTAAAGGTGATGGTTAGTAGGAATAAAATGTAGATCAGTGACTCAATTTTTTTTATTGAATTTTAAAACTATGAGTCAAGTTTTTGTATGCTGTTGGTTTAAACAATTGGTTCATGTTTTTGTAAACAAGTACTTGATAGCTTAAGTTAGTCACTAAATATATAAATGAGTTCATTTGATTCAGTTGAATAATTAAAAAAATGTTTTTTTTTCCTATTAGGTAGCAAAGGATCTTCAAGAGTTTCAGAGAATGACAATTTAAACTCAGGTAAATATAATTTGTTCAAATATTTTCATTTTACCATCGAATATGAGGTTGCAAAGGAGTAAGGTGGCTATTATTTGGGCTTATGTAAATTTACTTGGTTTGATACAGAAGAGAAGGGGGTAAGGGAGAAAAGTGCTAGATGACATGGGATAGGGGGAAGGAAAATAGCCAGAGTTACGATGTGTCACAAGCAAGCACTTGTCACAGGCTCAGATCTATAGGCAGGTTTGATCTGTCACCTGTACCTGAGACAGACGACCTGTTGCGCAACTTTGAAAAAACCAACACAGAAATAAATTGGTACAAAGAAAGAGAAACAGAAGATCGAATAAGCAAGGATGGTGGGACAGAGAGCCGGGAAGTAAAAGATTCATGCTAATACACAAAGTTTGTAAAGATTATGAACAATTTCCTATTTATAAAATAGGTCAATGCAGAGTTCAAACTCGATGAAGTGTACTTTTTTTTATTTTTAATTGCACTTTATTGCATTTATTGACGACATCCTGTCCAGTAATAATTCATACGTTACACTTTTGTGTTTGTATACATATAAATTAATATTAAGTAGGATCAAAACTTCCAATCTTCGAATCTAGGTTTCAAATAAATTAAGGCTCTCGTTTCGATTTTCTGTGAGCGTGACGTGATTGTTTCAGGTTCTTTGTAAGAATATTCCATTCGTAGGTAATATTGTTGCTCTCGTTCCTATTTTTCCCGATTCACTTCAAGTTCCTGAACCATTCCTTAATCCAACGTTGCCCAAATGCTCAATTATGGCTTGATCTCGTACATTAAGCAGTCGAAGTATCTAAACTTCCGAAAAAGAACAAATTTGGAAATGGCTGGATTCGAACCGACAACCTTCGAGTTACCATCCCAAATTTAATCCAAGCGCCTTCCCTAATCGACCAACAAGACACTTAATTGCTTCTCAACTCAGTTCATTTTTCTTAAAAGTGAATCGTGAAGTCGATGACTGACTTCGACCTTTGGATCAAAGTGATAGCAATTGAGAGTTTACGGAATGCCTGATGTATTACATTAGGTTTTGCTCAGATTATAGAATAATTCCTTAACAGAATATATTCGTCTTATTATAAAAACACAACAAAGATTCTAAGAGCCATCAAAAACACGTTTTTAAGATAAATATAAAATTTTATTGCCTTTTAAATTTTTAAATATTCACAATAAAATATTGAATGAAAATCTAGTTTTTAAAGCAAACTCATCTTTGCAATACAATAAATGGAGATGACGACAAGCTATTGCATTTTTACGTCACAACTTAGTTGAAAAGAGTCAAAGAGAATTGTTTTTAAAGATTGTGCTCTCAATGAGAGATTTAAAGAATAAACAAGAATCATTGACTAAACATAGCTTTCAGAAGTCAAAATCAAGCGGTCCTTCCTAAACTTGAATAGACAAAAAAATAATCCAAAAATAATCTATTTTTAAATTTTAGAACAAGAATGTCCAGCAGGTATGCATTTCACCGACAAACCTCATCTTTGTGAATTCACATGCACAGACAAAGGAGTCAACATTTCATGCAAAAGCTTAGATCAACCTGGATGCGTCTGTCCATTTGAAAAATACTACAACACTGAAACTAAGGCTTGCTCATATGTTGATTGTAAGAACCTTGACTGTGTCGGACGTCAAAATGAAGCATTTTATCATTGTGAAAGTGGAAGCAGAGAGTCATGTTTATGCTCAAATTTCATCACACTTGATTGTAGAACTGGTTGTCAGTGTAAAAATGGATTCTGCAGGGAAGGTGACAAATGTGTCGCACGTAAATGCAAGGGATCTCCATTCTCATAAGGAGGTGCTGTTTTATTTTAAAAAAATGTCGCAACTTGTGGAACTAAGTTCAATAAGTACTTAAACTCGAGTGATAAAAAATTTGTGTTGACATGTGGGCGATGAAAAGGCAACAGCATGTTGAATTTCTCCGTCCATATATCTGTTTTGTGACTCGTGTTGATGTGGTGTTGCCTTGACGTTATCATAAGTCATTAGGCAGTCTTCCGAACGGAGAAATACAGCAAGAGGCGCCTTTAAGTAACCACCATGTCATTATAAGCTATTGTCGCTCGGGAAAAGATTGAAAATTTGAAATAAAATGAAATTTCTCACAAATTTCTTATAAATTAAAAATATTTTGATGTTTTATAACACTTTATCTAGAAAAATGATGGTACAGACCCTTCAGTTAAAAGATTCCAGATGTTTTTTCAGTCTAGGCTTTGAAAAGTCTTTAAATAATGCAAGCCCTTTCCCAAAATTTTGTTGAATCTAAATTATTTTCATGATATTAAATTTTTATTTCCATCAAAAAATAATCAAATTAATTTTTGTAATTTATAGCTTCAAATTTACAAAGTTCAAATAGTTCAATTAATTTTTATTATAAACAGGATGTTGACAAGATCTAGGAACACAAGGACTTGTTCGATCCTTTCTGCAATATCCGTCTTTACACATGCATCCAACTCTACAATCTCTATTCAAAGCAGCTGAGCATGAGCAATCATTACGTGAACTTGATTCACAGTTTTTGAAAATAACTTCATTATCACCACATTCGTCGACTGCATGAATTAAAGGTTAAAAGTTACTTTTGTTTATATTTTTTTAAATTTTCTTTTTATTTACCTGGTGTTAATATACGATATTAACATATTTATTTATCTATGATATACTTTTATACTTTCTATAAATTTCACTAGATGTCACTTTAGTATATCCAAATTATGCTTTAGATTTGAATTATTTCATGTCGTTAATGAATTTGATAATCATTATGTATTTCATAATTTATTGTAATGTATAACTTTAGAATGACGTTATGCTAAAGTTGACTATACTTTCATTCAAGGGCATAATAATTGCAGTGCCGTGTGCAATTTGGTGTGCACATTCCTTTGTAAGGCCTTGAAGCAATTAGTATAAAAGAAGATAGCATAGCATGAATAAAGGAGTCTATTTTTTATTATCAATAGGTCCAGACCTTCTTGTTTTAAATATTTATCAACTTCACCATTTGCAGTTGTGCAACATTGGTCCTTCGGTTCGTTGAAACATTGATAGAGAGTGTTGTTAAGAATCGGAAATAATTTGTAAGTCTTTGAAAAAACTTTGAAAAAATTGAGTTTTTAATAAGCACTTAGAAATATTTTGCGGTCACACAGATAGTGTTGTGATGAGAAAAAGTTTATTCGGTGAATAAATCTTGAGCAAGTTTGTAAACCATTAAAGTCGTTTCTGGCCAGAACGCATCAGGTGAGTGAAGTGAATTTTTCAAAAGGATTAATTCATTTATTGTACTATAATTAATTCTAACAAGTGTGTGGTTAAATTAATATTATAGTTTTTGAGATCTTGTTGAGATTTGGTGAGAGAAATTTGTGGATTTTTTTCTTGTTTTGTGACATTAATTTAAAAATAATTAATTGTTCGGCATTAAGTGCATTTGCAAATTTAATTTTAATACAAAAGGTATAAAGGAAATTAGAATTTCGCAATATTACAAGTTTCTATCGGTAATTGGGAAATTGTGTGGAATAAAATTAATTATTTTATTCTTGGTTCTATCAAGGGTACAAAAGTTACCAAGGATTAGAACATTTTTTAAAATAAATCTTGTACAAGTTGAAAATCACATATTTGTGTGTCTAATTTTGAGGGTACCTAAGTTGCGAGCAAAATTAGTGAGCAAGGTCAATTAAAGCATTGTCTTTCTCTGGGCTTTACATATTAGTGTAGGTGACACATAATTGTAGAGACGTTTTTTTTATTGTATTTTCTTTTCTCTATACATTTGGGAAAAAAAAAAAAAATTGCTTTTGTTCTCTCCGTGTGAGAGTTTTTTTTGTGTGCATAAGGTGCATTAGAATTATTTCATTTACCCAGTAAGAAATTTTTTTTTTAAAAAAATTCCGGTCTCAACAAGAGGTTCGAGCGGGATGGGTGACAAAAATGAAGATAATAAGATTGACGAAGAAACGTACAAAAAGTATGGAGAATTGCGTGATAAACAGCAAGGTTTTCAATTACTGGTTTCGGGTTTGTTTACAAGAGTTCAAAGTTTTTCTAAAAATACTCGTACTGAAGCAGAGGAAGTTCTAGGAAAACTTGTGACTGCTTGGCCAGAAGTCAAATCTTTACATGCTCAACTAAAAGAATTAAATAAAGAGGGTGTTCTTAATAATTTGAGTTATTTTAAAGAAAGTCGTTTTGACATAGTGAAGTCAATGGTTGATGTTTCAAAAAAGCGCATTTTTAAGTTGTTTCCTGATGAGCAGGATTTTCTTAATTTGTCTTCTTCATCTCAAGACTTTGAAGATGATTTTGAAGCGGGATCTGATATAGATGATTCAGCTGATAGTGAGCGCATGCAATCCATGCAAAAAGAGCTTAGTGAGCTTAAGAAAGTTGTCACTAGGGGAAGCTCTAGCAATAATCGAGAGGAACTATTGCTCCGTTATTTGCAGCATGTTGATGCTGACAATAATTTTCCTGAATTTCCAGCACTTGAGTCAGAGTATCGAGTCTGGCGTAAAAAAGTTAGGACTTGGGAGGCTAGGTCTCCAAATATTCCTTCAGAAATCAAGATTGATTTTCTGTTGAAAGCAATTAATAAGAATTCAAACGCTCGTTCTATCGTGAAATGTTTTGATAGTAGTGTAGGTTCGAATTATGATCAAATGCTTAAAGCTTTGGATGAGCAATTTTTTACAGCTCGTCAAACGGTTTATAATCATTTTATGGGACTTGTTAATCCAAATATTAAGGCTACCAAGGGTAGTGAATACCTTCAAGAGGTTTTTAATAAGTTTTCCTTTGAATGGAAAAATTTTGAGTCATTTACATCTGAGCTGATGAGCGAAGATCAACATGACAATGAGCTTGAAAAGCTAAAGTTTCAAATTAATGTTATTAAGAATGCATTGTTGTTTAATTTGTTGGATGAAGGCACTAAAAATAAAGTTGTGCTTCATTTAAAAATTACTCCTGATAAAATTCCAGATTTTGAAGATGTTTTGGAATATGTCAAGATTATGTTTCTCAATGTGCGTGGCACTAGGGAGCTTATATTACCTGCGGGAAGTAAGGTTAGGGAACCTACAAAAGCTTCAAATTGCAAGAAGATTGATATTCGCAATAAAAAAGCAATTTCCTGTACAATATGTCCAGAGGGGCATAAGACAGTTAAGTGTCCAAAATTTTTGGCAATGACGCCTCAACAGCGTCAAAATGCAATCAAGAAAAAAGGTCAGTGCTTTGTTTGCCTGTATAGAAAGTATAGGGATTGTAATTGTGCGACAAAGGATGATTGTAGAAAATGTAAAGAATGTGGATCTAAGCACCATATTTTATTGCATATGATAAATGAAAACTCAGAAACCTCCTCGAATAAGAAAGTTCAGGTTGAGCAAAAGGGAGTTTATTTTAACCCAGAAACATTTGACTGGGCTGAAGAAGCAATTAATGCTCCAGAGTTTAGTGTAGGAACTAAAAAGTTAGATGCATCTCATGCGGTTGCTGTTTTGCCAACTGCTGTAGTAAAATGTACTTCAGAAGATGGGATGAAATCAGTTGAAGCTAGGGTTCTTTTTGATACGGGAGCGGATCAACCGTTGATTACTTATGAGTTTGCAAAGCGTTTGGGACTTAAGTTGAAGCCAACGTTTATTAAAACATATGATTATCAGGGAAAAGAAACAATGCCAGTTCGTCATGAAACTAATGTTACAATGAATTCACTGCATGAGAAATATTCTCTTAATATAACTGCTTATTTGAGAAAATCTTTGGGAGGTGTAAAGCCAATTCCAGAAAAGCTTAGGCAAATAGTTAAAGCTCCTCTAGCTGATACCTCAAACAAGTTGACAGGAGGGAGAATTGACATTATCATGCCAGTTAAATATGTGGCTAAAATCAGAAAAGATGGTATGATTCGCATATCTGAAGATTTAATTTTGGAAAATACTAGATTTGGATATATGGCTTTAGGTTGTCTAGAAAATTCAGTAAATGTTCGTAGTTTGCATACTAGGATGGTTTCTGTGGGAGATCCAGAATTTAGAGCCATAGGAAGATTTTTCGATCAAGATACTTCTGAGCCTTGCGGTGATGAAGAGCTCGCGGAGCAAATGTTTATGAAATACTTTTCTCGGCTCAGAAATGGAAAAATGGTAGTAGGGATGCCATTATTAGAAGATCAGGGTTTAGGAGAAAGTAAAAGAGTGTGTATTTTTAGAACACACAGAGTAATGAATCAATTATCTCCAGAAATGAGAGTTGAGTACATAAGGCAATTTGAGGATCTTATGGTCAAAAGTTATATCAGACCAGCTGATACATCGGTACCAGGAAAATATTATGTGTCTCATTTACCAGTTATTAATAAAGATTCTCTTACACATCCTTTGAGAATAGTTTTTGACTCCTCACAGAAGACGAGTAATGGAAAAAGCTTAAATGACATACAGCTTAAAGGAAAGAAGTTGCAGAATTCATTACAACTGGTGCTGATCGGCAGTAGAATTTTCGAGGGCATGAATTCAACGGATTTGTCAAAGATGTATTTGTCTATGGATATGATTGATAAGCATATTCCATATCAAAGAACATTTATGCCAACCAAGGATGGGAAGTTAATGGAGGTAGAGATGCCAACAATAATTTTTGGGAATACGTCTAGTCCATTTTTAGCAATTCGAGCAATGCAGGAATTAGCTAGTCTTGAAAATAGAAGATTTCCATTAGCGGCAGACATCATTCGAGATGCTATGTACGTAGATGATGTCTTGTATAGTTTACCAGTGGGTGAACTTATGAAAGAAGCTTCGAGACAGCTGCAAGGAATTGCTGAGAGCGCTCAGTTGAAATTCAGAAAATGGGCGTCAAATGTTCCAGAAGCTATCGAGATGATTCCTGAAGAGGACAAATTGATAGCGATTGAGAAGGAAATTCGTGATGATGAAGTGTCAGGAAAGGCAGGAATTTTAGGACTTTCTTGGTTGATAGATTCGGATGAGTTATCTATTAAAATGAATAAATTTCGGCAGCTTAAAGAGGGAGAACCATTGACATTGAGGTTTGCACTGTCCCAAATTGCAACTGTTTATGATGCAATTGGGTTGTTGAGTCCATTATTTTTGACTGGAAGATTAATAATCAAAGAGATTTACAAAGAATTGCTCGACAACAAGCCGTTGAAAAAAAGAGACAAAAGATTAGACATTTCACTTTCAGAGGAATTGAGAAAGTTATGGTGTGTCTGGAGTGAAGATTTATGTGCCATCAATGATTTGAAAACTTCAAGATGGATTAGACATGTTCCAGGCAACAGACTGTCTATTATAGCTTTTGCTGATGCATCATTGGATGGTACGGGATCAACAATTTACTCTCACTCAGAAGGGGAGGGTGAAATACATGTCAATTTACTAATGGCTAAGTCCAATATAAAGCCAAGTGGGGGAAATTGGACAATTCCAAAATTGGAACTGAAAGCTATGGAGAAAACTGTTGAGTTAGCCATGGATGTAAAGAATGCAGTTCAAAAAACGCTCAAACGAGGTAATTGCGATCAAGAAGTTGAGGTTTATTTCTTTTCAGATTCGGAAATTACGCTTGCATGGTTGCAAGGTAATCCAAATGATAGAGCTACATTTGTGAGAAATCGACTCAACAACATTAAAAAAGTATGTTCAAAAGGAAATTACTACTACATCGATACAAAATTAAATCCAGCAGATTTGGCAAGTCGCAAATGCAAAGCGGGAGATTTAATTGATAATCCATTATGGTGGCATGGACCATCATTTTTGACTGAAAAGGGGGCATTAGGAAAGCTTGAAGAGCGCCTCTACGAGACCATTGTAGAAAATAGGTCAAAACCAAAAGAAACAGAGGCTCGAGTAGCTAAGGTCAGCCATGAGATATCTGTGGATGCCATCATTGAGATTGCTAACAAGATATCAGGTTGGGTTGGTACTTTAAAAAGGATTGGGTGGCTACGTAGAACCGTCGTATGCTTTAAAACTCCGGGGACTCGTCACAAAGATTTGTCTGGGATGGAGTTAGAGGAAGCTAAGTGGGCCATCATCAGAGCTTATCAACGTCAGGCATATAACACAGAGCTTGATACGCTGTCAAACGGAAAAGACATCAAGACAGGACTATTGGTGGGTAAGTGCGCATTTATTGATGATAATGGTGTGCTTCGAATTCGTTCTAGGTTACAAAACGTAAAACCCTTGGAATGGTCGCAAGTTTGTCCAATCGTATTGCCAAAACTCAACATTGATCCAAAAACAAGCGATGAAGACTTTAATAAAGTATGTCCTTTAACAATGAAGCTGATTCTGTATTTTCATTTGGAAGTAATGCATGGAGGAGTCGACAAAGTTCTGGCTGCTTTAAATCAAGAATTTTACTTGCCAAATGGAACGAGAACGGTCAAGAGTATGATTTACAGATGTGTAAAATGTAGAATGCACAAGAAGCAGGTTCAACATCAACTCATGGGGAGCATACCAATGGAGAATGTTACACCATCACCACCATTCTATCATGTGTCGTGTGATACTTTCGGACCACTCCAGATCAAGCACCAACCTGGAAAACGCACGCGTCGAAATGCTGATGGTGAGGAAAGACCAGGGGGCAAGGCATGGGGTATCATATTTGTGTGTAGAGCTACCCGTGGAGTTCACATTGAGGTTGCATCAAGCTTGTCTGCTGAGGAATTTCTAATGTGTTTTAGAAATTTTGTAGCGACACGTGGTTTACCTAGGTCTGTATTGACAGATAATGGTACGAATTTCAAAAAAGGCGGCGATATGTGTGTAAGTTTGACATCAGCAGAGCTCACAAAGCAACTTAGAGCAGCATGTAAGTCAAAAAAGGCTAATGCTAATGCAGCAAAGGTAATAAATAAGTATCTCAGACGTGATTCTGAGATGGAGTCAATGCAAGAGGCTATTGACTATGTAGAGAGTAAGTACAAGGGGCAACAGGTAATTTTCTTAAAAGGAAAAGGTGATTTGTTAAAATTTAGTTTGTCACCATGTTACAGTCCTTGGTTTAATGGTTTAGCAGAATCGGAAGTAAAAGTTGTGAAATCACATTTAGTTAAAATCATTAGAACAGTTTTGCTTAATGCAGCTGGGCTTCATTCAGTTTTGAAGAGAATTGAAGCTGTGATTAACAGCAAACCGATAGCTGTCACGAAATCTGATGACAATTCACGTCCGTTGGTCATTACTCCAGCTCATTTTTGGGCTTCGCGTCCTTTAGTGGCATTGCCATCAGGACCTATTCCAAAAACAAATGGTCAGGCTGTGGAACTGACCAAACGAGCCATTATGATGGATCAACTTGTTGAAAAGTGTTGGGAAGTTGTCCAGAATAAGCATTTCAATGAGTTGAAGTCCAGGCATAAATGGTTTAAGAGAGTTGAAAATCCTCAAGTAGGGGAAGTCGTGCTGTTAAAAGACAAAAACAGCAGCGTTAATTGTTGGCCTAAGGCAGTTATTACCAAGATACATCCTGGCAAGGATAAGATTGTTAGAGTAGTCACTGTAAAGAATTCATTAGGTCATACACATGAAAGAGCAATGACGGAAGTAGTCACTTTGCCTATCATTGCTAATATACAGTCCAACAAAAATAATGAGGCTACTGATAAAATTGATCAGAAGTTGATAAAAAAGCAAGAAAATAAAGTTGAACAGCCTAAAAGACAAAGTGCTAGATTAGCAGCTAGAAATTCTAGCAAAACGTTAACATTTAGTTTGTTAAAATTCATTGTATTAATTAGTTTCGTACCAATTGTTTTAGGCAGGGTGTTAATACCGCAAAAAGCGTTTGGTGGAGCTATGGTGTTCGATATTGCGACAACATGGAGGAAAGCAGGTGACATTAAGTGGGAAGTCAGCACTGGAATGTATCCACAACAAGATCACGAAACTATTAAACGAGCAATGAATAGTTATGAAGTCCAATGCAATCGTGCAAGCGGATTTTCAAAGTCTATATGTACAGCAAATCTTGATGTATTGAGAGCTTCATCTGATAATGTTAAACGACTCATTGGAGAATTTAAACAACCAGAAAAATCAGAAAGACGCAGTAGGTCTAAGAGAAGCACTGATAATGAGGGAATTGTTACACATCTATGGAGACTTTTGTTTGGTTATCATCAGAATAAGCCTAGTTATGAGGCAATTCAACATCTGTCAAAAGCACAAGAGTTAGCAAACAAACATCAAAAAAGCATTGAAGAGAAGGTAAACAGCCAACTGTTAATATTGACGGATGCAGTAAATGAGTACGAAGCGACGTGGGACAATAGAGATGCAGAATTGAAACAGGCTTTGCAGTTCCAACACGCTCATAGTCTCATCAATGAGCATTTTGAGTATATTTTTGAGAAGTATACTGAGGCAATAATCACAAACGAAGAAATTCAAACAATGATTGGAAAATTAAAAGCAGATCAGATCCATGTTCCAAACATAAGATTAGAACAGTGGAGAGAAATGTTTGACATAAAGATCGTCCTAAAGAACAGTCAAATAATTTACGAAGTAGTGTGGCCGATTCTACATGAAGATACATTAAAAGTATTCAAAGTAATTCCAACGCCAACGGTTGATGGACAAATTTTAGATTTTGAACCACAAATCGTGATTATGAATCCCGTCACAAGTATGTACGTGAAGGAGTTTCGATTGATAAACCAGATTAACGTCACACATCAAGTGATTGAAGCTTCAAGATTAATGAAATTGTCTAAAAAGTCAGCGTGTCCAGTGGCAATTACAATGAATGAGATGTCAATATCATGCGTTTATAAAAAACTACCTGAAGAATATGATTATTGGGTTAAGGTTATTCCAAACGTCTATTGCTTCGATAGTAATGTTCAAAAGGAGAAAATATGTCATCCAAATTCGAGAACAAAAATTGATGGAATTACTGGTACAGTGATTTTAGAACAGAAATGCTTCATATCCACAACCTTTAATCAGATTGATTATTTAGAAGATCATCAGGAATCTGGAAATGTTTCATCATTCCACATTCCAGAATTAAGTTGGAACGTATCAGAAAGTACAACTCCACACAAGACAATTCTAATTGACAGTTTAGTCAATCAAGATGCAAAGGAGATTCAAGAGGAAATCGATCTTGGAATAGAAGCAAATATCCCAGAACGAAAAGAAGATGATTTAACCACTTTGCTGTTTGCTGTGTTGGGAACCATCGTTGCGATCGTGCTAATCACGTTAATAGGAATCTGTTGTTGGAAGCGCAGGGAAGCGGTAACTGCAGTCAACATCAAGATGGAGCCCGTTGCACCGAATACGGATCATCCACCTATCAGAACACCAAAGCCATCACCTAAACGCAAATAATAGGGTTTATTAAATTCGTGAGGGGGGAGTAATGTTAATATACGATATTAACATATTTATTTATCTATGATATACTTTTATACTTTCTATAAATTTCACTAGATGTCACTTTAGTATATCCAAATTATGCTTTAGATTTGAATTATTTCATGTCGTTAATGAATTTGATAATCATTATGTATTTCATAATTTATTGTAATGTATAACTTTAGAATGACGTTATGCTAAAGTTGACTATACTTTCATTCAAGGGCATAATAATTGCAGTGCCGTGTGCAATTTGGTGTGCACATTCCTTTGTAAGGCCTTGAAGCAATTAGTATAAAAGAAGATAGCATAGCATGAATAAAGGAGTCTATTTTTTATTATCAATAGGTCCAGACCTTCTTGTTTTAAATATTTATCAACTTCACCATTTGCAGTTGTGCAACACCTGGTTTTGGTTTAGCAGCAAAAGCTACTGATAAGATGACAAAAATTAAAATCAGTGTGACTTGCTTCATCGTTGATGATTTAATGAGACTAGAAATTATTAATTCGTGTGTTTTATAATCTCTCAATGGAGATGTTCAAAATTGAACTGATTCAGCAGTGCTATAACTAAGCATTACTTATTGCATTGGGGGTAAACTGTCTGTAAACACAAATTGAGCATAGACATGAATTATGAATTACTTCATTAATCAGAGAGTTTTGACTTTTTGATGAGAAATTTCATCACAGTCAGGCGAAAGTCACTAGCTGTGCATATACTTGCTTTTTTTACTCAAATCGAAACAACAGTGCTAATACAGTAGTCAATTCAACAATACTTATCCTAGTTTTTAATCAACTTTATTGATAATCTTCAATAAAAAAAAAACATTCAGTTTCATGCAAAATAAGGATGTTGACAGGATCGTTGAACACATGAGCTTGAGAAGTCTTTCCTGCAGTATCCAATATTACACATGCATCCAAGTCTACAGTCTCTTCTCAAAGTATCCGAGCAGTCACAACTATTTCGTGTACTTGATTGACATTGATTGAAAAAGCTTTCATTATTGCCGCATTCGACATCTGCTAATGGAAGTTCAATATTATGTGCAAGTAAAATAAAAAATTAATTTTGAATTACCTTGCTGTGCAGCAACAGTTTTTGATAAGACGACAGTAACCAAAACCAATGTGATGAGTTTCATGGCTTGTGGATTAATGAAATGACTTTTTCGATGCACAAATTTTAAGAGTAAATGTCATTATCAATGGATTTAAATTTTACATGATAACTTACAAGTATGTGAATGAATTTTGCTGCAATTGAAGCATTGTTGCATCACTAGAAATATGGCAAATTAGATTTAAGAGTTTTATTAGAATCTCGCATAAAATTTCACAAATTTCTTGATATTAGACACACTTGATACTTTTCATGATTTTTAAATAACAGGTCATGAACTCATTAAAGAAAACTAATGCAAGCCGAAACCAAGACCTTTAGTTTAAAGTGGGATCCGAACCACTCCTTTGATTACACTTCTGCCTGTATCTTACAAAGCAAGACTGTGCCAGTACATATGATTCGAGAAAAGTCAAGTGAAACATTTCCCATGCCGAGTCTCGAATTTAAGATCGCTGTGTCGGTTTTACAATAATTAGCTACCTAATCCATTCCACCACCGAGCAGCTTCAGCTCATCACACAGTGATGAAATCAACTTTAAAAACTATAAATGAGAGGCTATGAATAATAATTATTTATCCGGTCACAGGTCCTGTCCGGTGATCAAAGTATTAATTAATAATGTGTTGTAAAGGCTGGGCCCTTTCAAAGAGCTTCGAAAATTAGGTATGGCCTAAGATCTTTGGCATGGAAGGTCAACGCTCTAGTTTTTAGGCCTCTGATGCCATTTCACCGCTCAAAGTATTAAATCTTAAAAAATTAATTCTTAATCACAAAAAAGTATAAAATAAAATTTATTAAATAAATTTATAAATGACAACAAAAACATTATCCAAATTTAAGCTCATGGGAAATGAGGATGTATACAAGTTCTAGGCACACATTTGCCATTAACACGACAAAATCCATTTTTACATTGACATCCTTGTCTGCAGTCATAAAGCAGGAAATCGTTGCATTCACAAAACTCTCTGCTGCTTGATTCACATTCGAAGTATGCTTCGTTCTCTCCACAATTGTGTTCTGGTGGGTAAGAAATATAAGAACAAATTAAAAAGCTTTAAATATGCTCGACATCAAAACCTAATGAGGAAGAAGCAATGACAATTTAAAGAATCCTTATTAACATTCACTAAATTACAGTTAAATTTCCAGCAATTTCTTCACATTTTTGCTCTAAAGTAACTTTAACTTAAATATCTCACCTTCTTGAGGAGTCGCGTTGACAACAGCAATTACAAAACAAACAAAAAGTCCAACAACAAACTTCATTTTTGCTTCTTTTCTCTGTTCTTTCTGATTTGACAATTGAGTTAAAACTGAATGTAAATTTAGGCTCGTGTACTGAATTTAAACCGCTCGTATTTATAACGAGAATTAAAATTATTTGCTTAGAAAGTTTGCTCTTAAATGGACTTTGTGTGTTATTTTTTGTGTTTGTTTGAGAATTTTTCTGAAGAATTATTTTGACGACTGAATTGAGCGGTATTTCCTGATAATTTTGTTTTTGAGAATGTTTTCGTTATGATCAAAAATCACCATTTTTTAAAAACATTTAGTTAAGATGTTTTTTAAGGTATTGCTTTCCCATGACTCAACTAAGGATAACCCTTACTTGCTTACTTCCTTGGATAGAGCGCACGTGGGCTCTTTGCCACGCTTAAAGATCGTCTGAAGACAACTCAATCCTTAGAAACCTTCTGCCAGTTCGGGATATTAAGGACTCTAGCGTCTTTATCAACACATCCAATCCACGAGATCTTAAGTATTCCTCGTGATCTCTTGCCATCCATACAGTCTGCTGCTGTCACTTTTAGTACTGGGGCATCTTGTGAACGTCTGAACATATATCCAGCCCATTTTAAGCGATTTGCACGGAGAACTGTTGAAATAGTATTCGTCTTTTGAAGACACCAAGTGCTTCGCACCAACACTAAGGACAACCCTAGTAATATATATTAATCGATTAGTCAATGAACATATAGCCTAGATTATATTATGAGGGTCTCTCGATTGACTATAAAGCAGTTGTCCTAAGGAACTCATAGCCACCAGTCTGGATTTAAAAAAGAATTTATTTTCCTGTACTTGCATGCCATCCCATTACAATAATATTTATTAATCCATAAATCGAGTAAAAGTGAACGCGAGAGAAGTAAACAATTACACAACACAAAACAAGTTCTTTTTCGCTTTTATTTATGTCCAGCACTCTCATTATTATTTACATCTCTACCTAATCCACATTCCTCTTTACATAGTTCTATTCTTCTTCTCATCTTATCTCACGATTTGTTTACCATCAATCGCATAAATCATTTACAGTTACATCATCAGCACAAGTGTCTCACTCACTTTCGCAATTTTAGTCATTAAATAACATTCATGCGAGACGCACAAATCATGTGGCTTCTTATCAATATTATTTTTATTCTTAATGTGAGCACTAGAGTCAATGTTAATGGATATGATGTAAATGAGGTTCATGGTGAGTTGATAGTGAAAGTTATGATTTAATGCTGATTAAAATGCTAGAAAACTTTAATAGCTTGTGGACAAAATGAATTCTGGTCCGAACGACCTTACTTATGTGGCTTCAAATGCACACCAAATGGAATTGATATAAAATGTGACGATACTCGAAAACATCCAGGTTGTGACTGTCTTTTTAGCTTCTACCTCAACATGGACACAATGAAGTGCGAAAAAATAAAATGCAAAAATATGAACTGCATCGGACGTGCAAATGAGCAGCTTTTTGAGTGCGAATCAAGTCGACGTGATCGATGTGAATGTACCGAGAGGATTACGATGGACTGTAATCATGGATGCATGTGTATGAATGGATATTGTCGAGTTAATGGAACATGTGTCAAGCGAAGCTGTCATCATTCAGTTTATAGCTGAAGATTGGTATAAATTATAGAATGTGTGTACATAATTAGCTTGGTCTAGGTATTATCAGAATGTAAACAAAACACTGAAATAAATTAACTTTAATTTAATTTGAATTTAACATTACAACATCAATTGTTTAATTTGGCACTTAAAGTGGTTTCAGGAGCTTTGATTTAAGACTGTAAATACTATGAATGCTATCATGACTTTTGTTCACACCTACTGCTAAATACAATTTGTGACTCGTTGATGCTGGAAAAAAATTTTTTTTAAGTCGCAATAAATTGAAAAGTTTACGGCCGATATGGTTTAAATAATGTTCAATTCTGAAGTTTGTTTGCTAAGTTGTAGTATATATGAATTATGTCAGATAAACAACGTCACTAGTGACTATACTTTGGTGGCTTAAATCATTTTTCTCCCATAGCGTTACATTCTGCTTAATATCAGCCAGAACTCGAAGTCGACTTCATTTTCTCGGAGTGAACTCCGAGTCGACTCGACTTGAGTCGACTTCTCCATACAAAAAAATAATTATCGAGTCTATCGACTTTGAGTTTTGATACCAGCTCCATAAATATATTAAATTAAACGCATTCTTAAATTTTAACAAATTTGACATTTTATTCGAAACTTTAAACATTATAAATCAACAATAGTTTGACATTATACGACCTATAATCCTTATGCTCAGTCATAATATGGATGCTTACACTGTCGACGTACACAAGGACCATTTCGATCAAATTTACAATATCCATTCTTACACATGCATCCAGTATTGCAGTCTGGTTTCACGACGTTTAAGCATTTGCAAGAATTTCTTGAATTTGATTCACATGTAAAGAACTCTTCATTTTCACCGCATTTTGGTTGTTCTAAATAAAGATTGAGATTGGAACTAAAGCTATTTAAAAAAATTCAGAACTAGAAACAAACTTGAAATTTTCATTTAATTGCCAAAATTGTTCTATTTAAAACAATGGAATATTCAAGTCAACTTTAAATCCTGTCAAAAAAGCTCAAACAACGATTATTAAATGTTCACATACCTTGTTGCGAGGTCACGAAGATAATCGAAAAAATTAGGAGCGAAAATAAAATAAACCTCATTTTTAAAGTAAACAAAGTAGCTGACTGAGAAAAAAGAACTGCCTGTTTTAATTTTGGTTTTGATGACTTTTAAAGGACTTGGAATCAAAAATTCGAGAGAAGAGACATTAAAATTCTCAGTTGACTGATTTTTGGAATGTGATTATTTGTTGTACTTTTATGATGATAATATTAAAGCTCTACAAATTTCTGCTGAGATTGAACTATTTTTTATGAAATTTCGTCAAATAAAATCCTGCTTAGTTTTGATTAGCGAGAGAAGCAAAAGTACCTATGAGATGTAGAAACGGGTCAAGAATTATTTAAACAGAATGAGAAAGATACGAGAGCCGTAAATTCACTAACGAGGGATTTTACTGGAACGGACCTGTAGACATTGTGACCTACTGAAAATTGGAACGAAAGTCGACATGAACGTGTGACTGAAGTACGACGGCATGAAGTGTCCAATCAATTTGAAACTTTACCAGAATTAAGTCCATATTACGTCCAATTGCGTCCAACAAAAAAATAATTGTGTCCTACTTCCTGTGGCTGGATATAGCAGGTTCCATTTTTGGTAATTATGCCGTCGTACTTCAGGTTTTAAAACGGCATCATTTCCAAATATTAACTTTATTAGACATATTATACATCAAAATTGATCTCTTAATTACGTCCAATTGCGTCCTGCAAAAATTTTTGGAATCGGATATAACCAGCAAGAGTTATGGACTGTCAAAGTTTTGGACAGTCCTACTTGTGGATCAAAATTTATTTTTGCTCAAATCCTATCATGTTACATATCAAAACACGTCTACTTTTCCTCAGCAGCTTAAATCTGATGGAATTATTTAAGTCCAATTCATTTTGGACCTATGGCAGTTCCAGTTCCATCTCGTACTTGAATATCACCAAGTGTTCAAAAGTTGACTAGCGGCATGTTGTATATCAAAAAATATATTTTTTTTGTCAGTGTTTCTAATCTGACGGAATTATCTTAGTCCAACCTGTAGTTTTGGACATATGGCAGTTTCAGTGTATTTTAACCTGTACCTGTATGTATCGAAAGTTTTACTTTTACCTGTCAAATATATATTTTGACAGAGATTGTTATTACTCCATCAACAAATTTGGAAATTATGGCTAAGGTTATGTGCTACAAAACTACATCTTTAGATTTTCAAATGTTATCATAGTTTTCCAAAAAAACAAGAAAATGTGAAAATCAGTAATTTTTTCAGTTTTGGTTCAAATCAATTTTCCGGAAAAACCAGTTGACAAAAAATTATGAAAATAGTGGCAAATTTTAGCTTATTGTGATATCTATAGATATCAATCATCAGAAAATTTTCCGTATTGGGAAAATTCTTGGGAAAATTGCAATGAATAAAAGGGAGAATAAAATATTAATTTTTCTCTACATTCAAATTGATTTTCTGAGTTTCCATAAGAAAATTATCTTGCAAAAACCATTTGAAAAACTTTTCACTATGTTAGCAATTTTTATACTTTTTACTTTATTTTGATAACTATTTTACTTTCTGAGTTATTAAATCACAAAATAGGACTAGTAATATCGGAAATTTTTTAGAAAACTCCAGAAAAAAAAATTATAAGATTGTAATTGAGATTATAAAGTAATAACAATCTCTGTCAAAATATATATTAACCAGGTAAAAGTAAAACTTTCGATATGTGCAGGTACAGGTTTGAATACACTGGAACTGCCATATGTCCAAAACTACAGGTTGGACTAAGATAATTCCGTCAGATTAGAAACACTGACAAAAAAAAAGATATTTTTTGATATACAACATGCCGCTAGTCAACTTTTGAACACTTGGTGATATTCAAGTACGAGATGGAACTGGAACTGCCATAGGTCCAAAATGAATTGGACTTAAATAATTCCATCAGATTTAAGCTGTTGAGGAGAAGTAGACGTGTTTTGATATGTAACATGATAGGATTTGAGCAAAAATAAATTTTGATCCACAAGCAGGACTGTCCAAAACTTTGACAGTCCATAACTCTTGCTGGTTATATCCGATTCCAAAAATTTTTGCAGGACGCAATTGGACGTAATTAAGAGATCAATTTTGATGTATAATATGTCTAATAAAGTTAATATTTGGAAATGATGCCGTTTTAAAACCTGAAGTACGACGGCATAATTACCAAAAATGGAACCTGCTATATCCAGCCACAGGAAGTAGGACACAATTATTTTTTTGTTGGACGCAATTGGACGTAATATGGACTTAATTCTGGTAAAGTTTCAAATTGATTGGACACTTCATGCCGTCGTACTTCAGTCACACACATGAACACTAGTTCTAAGATCTAAAACAGTTTTCAATTTGCTGCTGAACACACGTATGCTTAGTGAAGATTATGCGCTACATACTGAGCTAGGGTTATAATATAGATTTAAGAATTTTTAATGTTAAGAATGAAATTGTAGCGCTTAAAGATTTTAGTATTTCTCTAGATATCTTGCCATCTATAAAGTCTGCAACGGTTACTCTTAGTTCTTAGGCATCTTGTGGACGTTTAAATAAAGCCTTAACATATTATTAATCCAGTCTGGTGTCTAAATTTAAGTGAAACGCAGAAGCCAAATATCACATGTAGATACTAGGTTAAAAAATAAGAGATACCAAACAGTAACACCTGGCAAAACTCCTAAATCATCAAAATAAACATCAAATATTGAACAACAGTTTAAAGCTTCAAGAATATAAAAATATTTTGTCAGCAAATCAGTTTAATGTGACTCAAAATTGAGCGATAAAGTGGAATAATCACAATTTATTTTATTTTGATCATGACCTACCGCTCAATTATTATGAAATATATAATAAAAATAGATTTGTGTGATAGTTGACAGTTCGGAGTAATGAAAAAGATTTAATGTGTTGATGTAAAATTGGCAGTTGTAAAAAATTGGCCTGGCTGAAAATTAACGAGAAAGTGTGAAGTAAAAGAAGCATGAACGAAGTAATCAGATCATCCAATTTAACTACTTAATATAAAGTTTCATCACAAATATTCAATTTTATTTACGATACGATTAAAACAACAAAAACCAATATATTCCACCAAATTAAAACCTCAACAAAAAAGGATTTAAATATTTATGAGTAGTAAGGATGTTGACAGCTTCTTTTTTCACATGGTTCGTTGTAAGATTTTCTGCAATATCCATTTTTGCACATGCATCCAGTAACACAGTCAGCTTTTGCAATCATTGAACATCCACAATCATTACGTGATGATGATTGGCAGTCAAAGACATCTTCATTTGGTCCGCATTCTGTGAATATGGAAAATTATTTTGTAGGTTCAGCTTTTGTTGTTTATGTCCCATTTTTGTGATAAATGGATTTTTTTAAGGATGTTGATTTCAACAAGTTTGTGAGGTTTTACCTTTATCACAATTCGATAGCCAGGAATTTGAAAAGGGGGTCAAAAAAAATTTATAAGGAAAATTTAGGGGTTGGAGGAATTTAAGTTGTTTTTAAAATAACCCCAGGAAAATGAAGAATTTCACCGAATTTCCTCTCTGGCTACGCGCCTGCAATTCGTTAATCCACTCAACAATCATCTTTCACTAAATTCACTTAAAACTTGACCTACCTGATGATACCAACACTACTGATAATGAAACAAATAAGAAGAAGAAGAGCAGCTTCATTTTAACTTGAATAATTTTTCTAAACTGAAATAAATTTTGACGATTCTCTGTGATTTTATACAGCAATAATGAGATGTTGTTTGTTTTTACTGAGATGTTCTCACTTAAAAAACAGACTTTTTTGAAGGGGATTCTTTTTTATTTCGAGAGAATGCCAATAAATGAGTGGAAAATCCAGAATAATTTTTAATTGTTAAATAATGTTAGTAGTACTGAGGAGCTGCATTGAACACAAAATTAAAGAAATATAATTTATGTTTTTTTTAAAAATATGTTTATTTTTTATTTGCAGTTTCAAAAAGTAAGTAAATTTGTAAATTATTGTATATATATATAAACTTTATAAACTTTGAAACTTAAGTGTAACCAAAACCTTCGAAGAATGCCTAGATCATTAGACAAGGGCGTTTAAGAGGTGCCAGGATTTTTTTAAATAAGTTGAGGGTGCCCAAAAAATATTTTTAATCAATAATCAATAAAACCTTCTCTTTTCGCTTTTTAAAAGCTGATTTCATTGTTATTGCTTTGAACTAATTCACTTTTGTTAATTTACTGCGAATTAAAAAAAAAGAAAAAAATTATATTAAATTTCAATCTCAAGGGAGGTGCCCGGTCACCTTAGGACCCCTTCCCACTTGCTACGGCCCTGCCGTTAGACTTTGTATTAGTTATTGCATCGATTGTTTTGCTAGGAATATATTTTTTGCATTCGATTGAGATCGTTGCCGATTTTCTCTAGGAATTTTATGATGGCTTTCAGCCTGACTAAAATCAAGATTGTGTTGGCTGGAGTGGGTAACTGGATGATTGCTGCTTACATTCGATTGACGGCGACTTAACGCTTGTTGATTATGAACTGGATTTTGGTTTTGATATTGAAATTGTTGATCAAAAAATTGTGGTTGTTTCAAATTCCTTGCAACAAATTGATTTTGATTGGAAACATTAAAAAAACTATAATTTGGATTTTTAAATTGTCCATGATCTAAATGTTGCTGAGGATAAACTTCATATTGATTATGTTCTGCATTCTGTGGTTGTACATCTGCAATATTAGATTGAATATTGTTTGAAGAATCATGCCATGATTCTTTAGTTGGTTACTTCGAAACCCCTGTTGGCTTATTTTTCTTTTTCGGTTTATTTGTTGATGTGGTTTGCTTTATTGCTTTTTCACACACATCCTGCATTCTGATCTTTTCATTTTGTTCGTCAGACGAACGACTGGGGGCAGGTTTTATTGGTGCTTTATTTGCTATATTTTTCGACTGCTCGTTAGTTTTTTCAGCATCATCTGTTTTATTCTTCGATTCATCTAATTTGATTTCAGTAAGAATATCATTAAACCTACTTTGCGGGTCATCAAACAAAAACGAGTCAATATAGAATCTTCTGATATTTGGATTAAAAGCAAGAATCCGGACACTATTAAACAAATCATAAATGAAATTTTCATCTACTTCTAGGTGAAGATTAATTGCACCGCCTTTCTTTAGAAGAATTTTAGAAAATATTTTCCATTTTTCTGGATCTTTTTTATGAGCTTTAGGTTTTTTTTTACAATCATTGCTATTTTCAGTTTGCCTACTTTTGTCACAACTTGTGATATTAAATTCACTTTCAAATTCTACAGCTTGAATGGAATTGGTTGCAGCTTCTCCATTCTTGTCGGAATCTTCAGCTTCAATTTCACATTCACTATCTGTATCGTCTTCAAGATGGACCTCCTAAAAAATAAAAAAATATGTTTCAGAATGTTACAGAAGTGAATATTCCAACATTAAGTCCACTTGGTGTCAGCTTGAAGCTGAATTTGAGCGTAAATTTGACTCCAAGCTAACATCATACTAGCCCATGCCAGAATATCAATTCAGGTTCAAAAAGTTATCATAAGAACCTTATTCCTCGCTTCTCTACATCGTTCAGCTAAAGTAGCATCTTTTGGCTCAAATCCTCCAAAATAGTCTACAAGTTTTTTGCATACTTCCAAGTTGTTTGGCAATATTTTGTTTAAAACGTCTTTCCTGTTCTTAACATCATCGGCTTTTTTTGAGTTTTTACTCCTTTCATCTTGACTTAGATTAAGACGTCCATTAACAGCACTTAGATATTCTAAAGTTTTCTCGCGGTTGTAAAAGAAGGCGTGATTCTTAAATTCTGCGAGACTATTTGAAGGTTTAACATTTAATAAGCAGGCAATTAGATCTGCAAATATTTTGATATTAGTCCTTGGAATCCATGAGACATTCTTTACCTTCTCATAAATTAGGTTAAATTTCTCATCTCGAGTATCAACGTTTTGAAATTTTTTTGCAATTGCTCGAGCGTCTTCGTCACCAACAATAATAGAAAGTATCAGAATTCCAACATCTCTTTTGTCTTTTGTGTACATTTCTTGATCTGCTGAGGATTCTGCCATCGATAAATTAAATATTTTTGGTTTGAGCTTATTATTCTCATTTACAATTGCAATATTATCAAGTAAAATATTTCCAATAATGATCTCCTTATTATGGATCGAGTCGACAGCCTTGAACAATTTTTTCAGCAAGTACTTGAAGTTTTTACTGGCACTTTCCCCTTGTATATAGTTTCTAAAGGTGAAGTTGTAAAATTTGTAAAATATATGCACATGATTGTCCCCAATCTTATGACTACGAATTTCTAAGACACTTGTGATGCATTGAGAAATTAAATGGTAGCTTTGCTTTAAATTATTTTTGATTTGGCTTGCATCAGTTTGGTTTGTGAATGGTTTTAGAGAAATAACAAATTTTTCTTTTGTGACAGTTTCAATTCCTGAGTAGTAATTTGACCCATAGTTGCTCTCATCTTCCTTAGAATTTGTGTTAAATTTTACTCCTCGAACAATTTGACAATCTTCATGATCCTGCTGAAGATATAAACATTATTATGTCAAAAAACTGAATAAAAGATCAAAACTAATCATGTGATTAAAAAAAGGCGGATGCTTAAAGATGATAAATTCTATGGGGTAAAAATGACAAAATATGAATGTGGCAACAGGTTGTGAATAGTTAGGGTGACCAGATGTTTTTTTAAAAAATAGAGAACCTATATGTCAGTGAAATGTTGGATCAATGAAATGGTTTTAAGGGTCATAAGGGTTGTAATCCACGTAAAGCACAGTTAGGAATTTTAAGGTCTGCATTTTCAAATTCACACCAATTTAAATCTTTTTATAAGTTGCAAAAAGTTCAATACTAAAGAGGTAAATTAAGATCTTGCTGAGGACGAAATAAACTTAAGGTTTATCGCTGATTTCAATGTACAGTAGCAATAAACTGCATTTATGTTAATTTCTTTTAGCTGATATCATTAAACGAATTATAGTAAATAGGCTCCGATGGGCTGGACATGTTATGAGAAGGCCTGTGGAAGCACGTGAAAGGCCAAAGAATTCATGGAAAGAGGCTGTTGTTAGAGACAACTTTGAGTTTGAAATTGGCAAGCGGTAGGCAGCGATAGAGTCAATTATAAACGTCATCTGAGGGAGATCATTGAGCACAATTGATCTGTAAGGTCATCGTAGCAAGTAAGTATGTTAATTTCTGGAGAAAAACGAGTATAAAAAATATGATCATGATCATTTAATCTATAAAGTTGAATAATAATCTTACGAGACTTCGAAGATCACTTCCTGTATATTCTGGATAAACATCATTCCAATCGATCTGAACATCATTCATGATTTGCAAAGTTTATTAACATTTTTATTTATTTTAGCACTATTGAAGAAATTTTATCACAGATCTTGTTTAATAATGTTAATGTCAATGAAATTGGTAATTATGGCACTGAATTTTAACTATTTCGTAGGCAAAACAGAACTCAAATAGTTGTTTTTTTTTATCATTTCAATTTATATATTATATTTAAGAAAATTTGATCTGCAATGAGCTTCGTTTTGCTCATAGCATGTAGTTTGGATAGATAAATTAACTTTACATCAGAACAAAAGAAATTAAAAACATAAAACCGGCAAAAACTATAAACAGAAATAAAAGAAAAAGCTCAAAAATTGTGCAAAAGTTTTTGTTTACTTTTTAACTCATTTCTCGAATAAGAAGCAATGCGATTAAATGCTCACTTTTGCTGGCTGGCTTGCAGTTATATGAAAAGTTATGTTCATGAATTTATTTCTTTGTTCTTGCATCTTGAACATGACTTTCATCCTGGATTTTAGGTTTATTCAGAACCATCCCCGTATAGCACAAAACGGTTAATCAAATAGATATCCTGTACCTAGTCGGCATAACTTTTGGATGGTGTAGGACTTAAATCGAATCAAGGACTATGCCAAAGTCCTCTAGCTTGACTGACTTGTAGTTTTCGAGATGCTGAAATATTATATATCAAAGTGAAGAAAATGCGCTTAATTCGTCCGTTTAATCTGTAACGACAACTTCTATACTAATTGATGATAACGTATTATTGCATAGCTTATTTTTTAAAATAATTAACTGTTAATTTGCAACCAATTTTATTTTTTAAAAGTCTTTTATAAAAGTCAAGAAAATGTTTTAAATTTTTGTATAAAAGTGTTTTCAATTTTCTGCAACAAGTTAGAAACATCTGATAATTTTTTTAATTTTTGATCATTTTTGATCATTTATTATTATTATTATTATTTTTATTTATATTGTATGCCAGAGACAAAAAAATTTGTTATCATTTAATGAGTTCCGCACCCTTATTAAGACATCAATTATCCATAATCATTACATATCAATCCTGAATGGCACAAGTCGGCTAATCGAATAAAAATCCCGCATTAAGCTGGTATGACTCTGGCATAGTGCTGGCTTCAATTTAAATCTAGCATCCATTCCAGAGTCTCACTGGCTTGGTGCCGGATTTCTGATCTATTAATAAACTTGTGCCATTCGGGAATTATAAATAATCCCCAGGCTCAAAAACTAGGCGGTATTTAATTAAGAGGCGGTATTTGAGGGTATTTGGAGGTATTTGTATGGAAGTTGGGGGTATTTGGCGGGATACTACCTAGTTTCCGAGCCTGGCATAATCTTGCAAACACCATATATGAATGGAAGATCAACATAGTGGAAAATGGTTTAGCATGAATTCTCTTAATTTATTCAAACCACAGTATTTTACAAATGATGTGCAATATTAAGGTTAAGAGGGCAACTGAATCGTCACAACAGATTCAAAAAAAAGCAAAATTTGTGTGAACAAGAAAACTGTTTCCCATCATGTTGTTTTCCCATTGATCTAAAGTCGTTTATTGATTCTTGGCTCATATAATCTTGTTTTGATTAATTAAAAATAAATTTCCTATTAAATATTTTTTTTGTTTATTGAAACACTTTGAAAGCGTGAAGTTTTTCTGATTGCATGTGATGAGATTGAAATTTATTAACAATTTATGTTTAAAAATATTATAGATGACCTAATAGTAACGATGGTAATAGCCATAAACTGCAAAGCCAGATGCCATTAAAACTTGAAGACACATTAGCAGAATTATGACAACATAAATGTTACTGACTTTTGAGAGCAATTCAATGTTGATATCTTGCAGCTCATTACTTTTCTTTTCAAGTTCATCCTCGAGGACATTTGAATCTTTTTCTATCAGACTTGTAACTCGCATGACAATTTCCATTTGATTCTTCGCTGATGCTTGCAATTTATCAAGTCTATTTAGCGTCGATCTAAGCTCATTTGTGATATTTATTCTATCTTGAATGTAGCTGTTTTGAAGACTTGATAGTTTATTCCAGTTAAGCTTAAAATTGATTGTTTGAAACTCTTCAAATAATGTCATAATCTTGTCACGATGATCCTTAGCCTGCTCGTCAATAATTCTACTTTTGATTGCATCATATGACATAAATTTTGTCTCTGTCTCGTTAGTTCTGTTACTGCATTTTTCATACACTTTCTGAGCGAATGCTGATAAAGTCATTGCATCAGTCATAATTGATATATAATGTCCATTAACACATAAATTATTCGTAATTGAGAGATACGTAATTGTTGGTGGAAATTCAGTTTCGATGATTTTAAAGTTGTTTGTCCTCAAAACAACCCATTTCAGTTTTTGATTATTTTTGAAGAAGTTTTTCTTTAAAACTTCAACTTTTGTGTATGACAGAGAAAACTTCTCAATTGATGGAGCTTCGGCAAGTAAATCTTCATCTAATTCCTTTAAATCAATGTTCTCAATAGAAATATGATTCAGTTTTGGACATCCAAAAAAGATATTCTTATTAATTTCCACCAAAAAGTATCCATTGATATTCATGATGTTAATATTGTACAAGAAGCTGCAAACTTTCGTTGGAACATATTTTGTCAAACTTTCTCTTTTTACATAAAATGCTTTTACGTCTGGAATACCTTTGCCATTAACATGCTCACCAGCCACAGATGTGATTTCTTGAGTTGAATTAAAGACATTTGACATTTCGCACATGTAGTTCTGATATATTCCAAAATATTTACACTTGAGCTCTTCAGCTGAAATTGAACTTGTGAAGAACAGTAAAAGTATTAAAATTCTTGATTCCTTATGCATCTTTATCACAATGAAAAGAAGCTACGACTGAGTATTCTTTTTAGAATTGTAATAAACTATATGAACTTTTTCAATGAGGATTATTGTTATCAATATTGCATATTGTTGTAATTTTATTCAATTATTAGACATGATTAAATGATTTAATAAATAACTTATACAGACAAGTTTGTTATATTCACACCTTTGAGGTGACATGAAATTCAGCCAATCTAGTTTTAAAAAAATGAATTAGACTTAATCAGGTAAATAATCAAAAGAGAAAGCCAATAAAGCTGTTTTTACTAAGGTGATCTATGACATGCAAAATGGGTTTATTTGATAACTATCCCCCTCGTGTGAGACTTTAGCAACTTACATTCAAAAGTTATTGTAGAGCCAAACCAATAAAATGAAGAAACACGATAAAATAAAGTCGATTTTCGTCTGTCAAAGATTAAAGAGGTGCAGCAACGCTGACAGAAGTAACTTGATGACAATGTTTTATTTTTAAAAGCAAGTGACATTGACAACAGCTACTACTATCAGAATTGCAGCATTTTACTGCTATCGCAATCTAGGTTTAATGCTTCATTTCAGGATCAAACTTTATTTCTTTTCGCTATATTGTCAGTCGAGTTTCACAGCAATTCATAAAAATTTATTGCAAAAACACTGTTTTTTGGCTGAAGCTGCAGATAAAAGGTTGCTTAACCTCATTTTTGATAAAATATATTAAACTTGGAAGCAAGCTTCAGAGTACTTCTTGGATAATGTTTGTTGCTTTAGGAGGGGTTTGGTTTGAGTTTCTTTATATTTAAGTTAAGATCAAATCAAATACACTATCCCGATCGGTACATATTGAAATGTTTGCAACCCGACAGCCGGGTTAATAGTATAATTAGAACCAAACGAATGAACTTCAATATGTGCCGATGGGGTATGTAAATTGATAACTTTCATTACAGTTATTAATTATCTAGGACAGAAATAATTTTAACTGCTTTATTAACGTGTTTCTAGTTAATTGTTTTATTATATATAAAGCTAACAAAATTCAACCAAAAGGATGAAATTTACAGCGTCCTTTTTCAAACTTGAATTTCATAATTAAAATTGTTTGGCAATCAAAGTTCGTTAATTTAATGGCAAAAATGAATATTTACAGTTTTAAGCACAGATATTGGTCGTTTACTTTATATTAAGTTTTTAAATATTTCTTACTAATCTAGTTTATTGCTTAGTTTTTTTAAAAACAAGTTGCTCGTCAGCATTAAAAACCAAAAAAAATGTTTTCAGATAAAATAAACGGTTAATTACTGGTATCCTGTAAGAATCAAAAAAATAGTCAATGATTTAAAAGAATAAACAAACGATCGTCTTACATTCACATGCTGGCTTCAATGAGGCTTCATTTACAGTTGACAACAAACAAATTCATTATTCTTAAATAAATTACTCTGAAATAAATAAAAATAACAAAAGTAATGAACAATATCAAGTCACTAAATCAGAATTGTTTATGATTGTACAGAATCTATCTCAGATTTCATATTCTTCTGAATTTATGCTGTGTTTTTAAAAAAAATTGGATTTTTATTTAGTTAAGTGTCGCTTCAATAAATGAGAAAATTGTCTTAAAGATGAACTAACCTGTAAAATATGACGGGACGGTTAGCATTGCAGTGCTGTCGGTTCATATAATTATTATGTTTAATACTATTTTTCAATCATCAATGTTGAGCAAGGTCGTAGCCAGGAATTGAATAGACAAAATTTATGGGAGGGGAGGGGTGTTAGGATTTTTTCACAAGAACCCTAGCAAAATGAAAAAAATTTCTGTCAATGTAGGAGGATTTGTCACTCAATTCCCTATCAATACCCAGCTGCGCGTCTGATGTTAAGTTTTAAGCTATTCTAGTAATCTCAGATTAGAATTTGATCCTATAAAATACAGGACATAATAAAACAACAGCATGTGCACACTTTTTGGCATTTGCTCTTCTTATTTTTTGGCTTTGTCATCTTTTTTGCTGGTTTTGATGGCTTTGGGTAATTGTCTGGTAATTTTATGTTTGTTGAAGGTGCCTACACATTTTTCAAATTTTAATTAAAATAAAAAATTATTTAAAATTAATTAAATATGTAACAAAAATTCATTAGGAAGGAATTTTTAAATTTTAAAAGAAATGAATTTTCAAAAAATGAATTTATTAAAATTTTAAAGAAAACAACAGATTTGAAAAAAATGATTTTTTTTTGAATATTAAATTTTTGATCATAAAATGAAAATGTAAATTTTTATCAAAAGAAATTAAACAAAGCTGATTCCTTGATCAAAATTTACTCACAATTTTGAATTTCTCTCCACAATCTTTTCTGCCATTTAAAGTCTCAATTGACTCAAAATGAGTTAAATCGTGCAACTCTTCCCTAGAATTATTCAGTTTGATGTTGACTTCATACGAAAATCCTTGGATATTAAAGTCATTTGAACTAGTTGATTTAATATTTTCAACAATTTTCACTTGATTTGATTCAATCTTCTCAGCAACTTTAGTCAATATTTCATCTATTTTAGCAGGATTGGCATTTTCAGTATTGTCAAACACAGGAGTTATTGTGAAAATTGACTTAAAGATTGGCTTGTCTTCAAAGCTTTTAGGGAAAAAAGTTTAAAATATAATTTTTATCCAAAAAGGGGGTCCACGTTTTGCATAAAGTTTGAAAAACTTTCTCAATAAATTATGCAAATCCAGGAACTCCTGGAGTTATATATCATTCATTTGTTATCCTTACCTGCCAGTAAGTGTCTGGTCTTCGCTTAATTCGTTGATTTTTGACATTTCTTTTGAACCTTGTTGAAGATGCTTGTCTTCCTTAAATTATCCCAGCAAATTTAAAACATTAATTTCCTTGATTTTTAAACAACACTTGAAAACACAAATGATTTCCAAGCAACTTTATTTTTTATGAACTTAATAATAATGTTGATATTAAGAATTTAAATTATTGTTTTATTTTCTCACTCACCCAATACTTAAACTGCATAAATAAACCTTTATTATTTGATTATAATTTTTTCCTTTTTGTTCTACTAAACTAGAGAAACAAGAGATCAAAATTAATTTTTAAAATACTTTCATTGTTAATTTTTAAGTTTAAGTTTTATTAAAAAATTTCAAAATCTGAATAAAGTTTTGATTTATTTCAAATAAAAATTGCTGATTTAAAATAAGAATTAAAAATGAACATTATGTAAATTCGAGAACTTTTTAAATTTTGATCCGAATTTCTCACTTTTTACGAAAAGTTTACAATTGATTAGCACTTTTTTAAAGACTTGATGTCATTTGACTTAATTTTTTCTTATTTTATGTACATTACTTGCCCTTGGTTACTCTAATTTTGTAACCGTCCGCGATAAAGAGCACAACACTTATGGAAAAAATCTCTGAAAATTCAATTTCAGCGTTTTAATCGCGACACAATACAATAAATAATTCTGATCAGTGTTGTTAAAACAGTGTGATGCGTAACTATGTTTCAAACGTTGCTTAGGCTGACCATCTGCTTGGCTTTTCAGAGGATAGTGCTAGTTTTTTTTTCATTTTTGAAATATAAAACAGTTTTGTTTTGTTTTAATTCGTCCAGTAAACGAATAAAATTGGCAGACATGTGGGATGTCCTCTATGTTACTTTTAGGTCCTCTTTTTTTTCAAAAATCTGGTGACCCTAACTATGCTCCACAGAACCATCTTATTCCTGAATGTGTCAGCAGCTGTGAAAAAATAAATTGCTAGCAGAAGAGTTTCTGAAGCATTGCACCATCATGTTAGTCATGGCTTCCCCCTAAGGTGTGCCATGGTTCAAAAAGTTTGGGCAACACTGGCGGCAATCATAAAAGTTAAATTAATATGTGTGCAACTTAAATTTATAAACAATTCTTATTACACATTTGAGGCACACATGCTTAAATTAATCATAAGAACAATAATTTCTCTTTATACTGAATTCGTGCAATTTGAAACTCCTTAAAAACTGTTGCTTTTGTCTGTCAATAAATGTTTATGTCTGTATGTTTGAAACTGTGTATAGCTGCGGATTTTTGACATTAATAAGTAATGAGGAGGGTTAAGGTGGCTAGCTTTTGATGTATCATATAATCGAGTCTAAATGGTGAACACAATAAAATGTACAGCCTACGTAATCCATTCAGATGAACAAAATTTTAAGTCAATATTAATCAAATTAATATCAATTTCAATTTGACCTCAAATATTTACATTAGAGTTCCCAATTTTTTAGGCAATTTCTATTTATTTTCATTTGATTTCAACGTCAATTTCAGTCCAGTCAGTCATCATGAATTCTTCTAATATATTTTCATCTTTATCGCCATTTCATACAATCTTAAAGTACACCGGAGCCTTGATATTCACAATAGACTCAAGAAATTCTACAGTTGTTGTCACAAAATGGAATTACTTTGCGATTCTGCTGATTATCCTGTCAAATGCACTCTTGGGTTGTAGCTATTGGACAATGGACTTTTTCTTCAGTTTCACAATTCAAGTTGCTGACAAAAGTGAACCGTTTCTTATTTTTATGGACCACTTTATTTGCATCTTCACAATTTACTGGATATTCCGTCATCGACATGGAGTTTTGAGGATTTTAAACATCCTGAATGAAGTTGATGAAATTTATAAAGACAACGGAATTGACATTTATCATGAAAGTTTCAGGAAGAAGACTTTCATTGCTACAGCATTTTGCTGCCTTTATGCTGGATCATCATCGACATTTGTGGCTTATATAATGGGACTTTATAGCACATTGAGTGGAATTACTTTAGCATTATTCACAATTTGGATTTATTGGCTGTCTTTGAGTTTCCAACTTCATTATGGATTTATGGTTTATGCTATATCAATAAGATGCAGGACGATGGTCATTTGGATCCAAAAACATCCATTCAGCCTTAAAAATATTTCGAGAATTCATCTTCGACTTGTTGAAGTCATGAAACTTTTTAATTCAATTTTTAGTCAAATTATCATGCTTTTTATTGGAACTTTATTCAGTTGGAACTGCTTTTGTGCTTTTGCATTGACAATTGCGAGAAAATCGACATTAAATGAATTCATTACGTCAGTTGCTTTATTGTCAAATTTGGTATTTTCAACAATTTTATTAGTTTGTGTTGTTCGATACTGTGAACGAATTTTGGAATCAAAAGAAATGATGATCGAGAGTTTGTATTTTGTGAAGAACAAAGCATCGAAAGTTGGATGCAAAAATGATGAAGAAATTTCTGGACTTATTAATCAAATTTTACATACAAATATTCGAGTTCGGTGTAATTTCTTTGACATCAATTGGAAGTTTCTTTTTCATGTAAGTTCTAAATGAAATTTGAGTTTGTTTGGTGGTGTTTGACTTTACCAATACCTTGATAATATACAATTACATCTTAAATTAGTCAATAATTTTTTCAACTTTATTAAAGTTTCTTGCAGCAAACATCATGTACCTGTTCATATTAATACAATATGAAGATTACTTAAATACAAGAAACGGTGCAAGATCTAGTGAAAGTCCATTCCAATGAGATGAACTAGGGTACGAGCATGAGAATCCTTTATGGCATCGATTCTTAAGGATTAACTGATTGGTGTATTAAACTTTAATTATTCAAATAATTGAATATTAATTAGATAAAGCTTACCCGAAAGGCACACGTTTTAAAATTGGTATCAATCTGGCATGTAGGATGGATGAACCGGATTTGATGAAATTTGGCTAGGTGCCTTGTTCATGCCTGGATGCTGGATTGAAAACTATTTTTATGACGTATTCTTTTTCGGGGTTCCAAGATCTTTAATTTTTTTTTGCTTTTAAAATACCTCAATCTAAAATTCCCTTAAATGCAGCTAGTACTGCCAAGATGCAGATGGTACTGCTAAAGTGCAGATGAAGATATTTTCTCTAAAATGCAGATGAAATGCTGTTGCTTTAAAAAAGGTATAATGCAGATGATTTTTCTCGCATGAAGTGCAGTTTTGGTTCCATTTTTAAACATTTTTTGTGTGCCTTAAATTCCTGGGAATATTCCAGTTCCCGACCCTTATTCCCGTTATTCATATTATTCAGAAACCCTAAGTAAGTGGTTTTGACCCTTCGAGCAACTATCTTGGCATGTCTACAATCATTTAAACTTCCTTTTATCGAATGCAAAATTTCTTAAATTAATTGTTGATAAATATTTGACACTTTGTAAACATTTGATTAAGCAACAAAGTTAGTCAATACATAAAGGCTTAATAATCTCAAATTACTTTCATTGTTTTAATTTTTTTTGCTTTCTGCTTCCGATAATTTCGATAATATCCTCAAAAACATTTAACTTCTAAAGTGATTCGTAGTAAATTTTGCAATTTATAAAAAAATGCTTTCGGACATCCTTGAATCAATAAAGCCGATGCTTATTGCTTCATATCTAACTGGAGTGTTTAGTTTCAAAATAGATGTGAATTCATCATCAATAAAGACTCAAAAATGGCACAAGTTGACAAACATAGCAGTCATCTCTATTCACATGATTTCTGCTCATTTCTACTCAAATTCTGATTTAATGGAAAAAATGTTTTTTACAAAGACCTCAAAAATTACAACAATTTTAGTCTATGTCGGTCATTTTCTTGGTGTTACGTCTATGGTTTGGATATTCCTCAATCGAGCAAACTTCTTGAAGATTTTGATAAAATTAAGTGAAATTGATGAAAAGTTGAAAGAATTTGGAGTAAAAATTAACTACAAGCAGCAGTGCAAAGAGCAACTTAAAGGATATTTTTGGTTCGTGTTGACTTTTACGATTGCCTGGAACTCCAGCATTGTTTATCAAATTTATTATCAGTTGCGAATAGAATTTTCTGTTTTCTTATTTGACATGACAAGTTTGATCAACGCTGTAGCTTTAATTTCACATTTTGTGATCTTAATGTCTAACATTAGTTTAAGATTTGAGCTGTTGACTTCATGTGCTGTTCACTCAATTCAGGAATTATCGAAAATTCATCTGAAAATTGCAGAATGTGTGAAAATTTACAACTTAATTTATGGAACTCCAATGATGTTGATATTTGGGAATCTTTTCATTTGGAGCTGCATTTCTGCATCTTTAATTGTCCTCATTCCAAAATCTGATTTTGTAACAGCAACTGGATTTATTGTGTGCCTGATTTATACAGCAATACTTCTCTCAGGCATTACAAGAGCTGCTGAAAAATTAACAAAAGCTAAGCAGCAGATGATTCATATTTTATACACAAAAATGTCAAAAGAACCTGAAACATCTGAAAACATTTTTCGATTCATCATGCAGGTCCGACACACAAAACCTGGATTTTCCTGTAACTTTTTTGTTTTCAATTGGAAATTAATTTTTAACTTTACAACAGCATTTGTCATGTATTTTATTATTATCATTCAATTTGAGGAATCTTTTAGACATAAAACCTGTAATAATGGCACCTTTGTTGATTAAATTTCAAGCTTATTGTCTGTGGATATTATGCTTAAAGGAGGTAAAACTCTGGTGTTAGATTTGGAACAATTATTCTAAAATTTAATTTGCCACAATTCTAATTTTTGAGGTCTAAAAAGTGTATCCTCAAGTTTATCTGCAGAAACCCGATACTCGAAATTATTGTATATGATAAATAAAGCTTGCTGGTGAATTCATGATGTAAACAAAACACAAGTGTCTTATTTACAGAGTATTTAATTTTAATTTGTTTTATTTATTGTAGCTATAGGGGCCGTTCATTTATGACGTCCATCAAAAAACCTAATTTTTAGACCTCTTTGTCACAAAACTGTCACAGATCCGTTGTCACAATGTGCCAAAAATTTGTTGACCCCCCATCCCCCCCGAAATGTATGACGTCATAAGTAAACGACCCTTAAGGAGTGTCGGTTTAGAAAAAATGGTTCTTAAAATCATTGTAGCTTATCAGTAATTTTTAAGAAGCAAGAAATGACTTACTTTGTCAATTGACGTCAATTAAGGTCTCCGATACTCAAAACAAAATTTATAAAAATCTAAACTCAAATTTACTAAGTCATTCAGCATTGTGTCAAATCACATTAAAGTTGTCATCAATTAGAATCTTCAAAATGACTCAACAAAAAATGTTAACGGAAGTTTATACATCTTTAAAGCCACTTCTCATCATATCACACCTTACTGGAGTGTTCATCTTCAGAATCGACACAAAATCTAGCAAAATTGTTACATCAATCTGGAATAAACTAGCTGTCTTGACATTCTACATGATTTATATTATTGGAATCTACCCGTACTCAAAATCAAACTTAATCAGCCAAATGTTTTTCACAAAGACATCTAAAGCAAGTTCATTTGCATTGATTTATATTGATCACTTAGTGACTGTGTCGTCAACTGTCTGGATATTTTTTAAACGTGAAAATTTTTTTGAAATTGAGTGAATTTGATGAAATTTTGATAGATTTTGGAGTGAAAATTGACTACAAAAAGGAACAAAGGAAGATTAATTTTTTAATGATTTCTACAATGATCGTCCAACTGTGCCTGACTGTCTTTACTATTGTAGATAAAATATTCAACGATACAAGATTGGATCTTTTTCCAATATTTTACAGTTTGATGATTTTTATAAATGCAGTCGCTCTTGTCTCACATTTTGGAGTTCTTATGTTCAATATTGGAATTAGATTTCAAATGATGAGTTTGTGCATCAAACAGTCGCCACAAAATTGTCTAAAAATGCATCTGAAAATTGTCGAATGCGTCAAAATTTTCAACTCAATTTACGGATTTCCAATGATGATATTTTTTGCCAATTTGTTCTTATGGTGCTGCATTTTAGCTTCACTTATCCTTTATGTTGAGAATTCTGACATTCGAATGATTCTTGGAACTTATGTAAGCCTAATTATGGCAGTTCTTGCACTTTTTATGATAATGTACATAGCAGAAATGACTTTGAATGCAAAAACAGAACTTGTTCAGCTTTTATACGATAAAAAGTCAAATGAACCTGAAAATTTAATGACGATTTTGCCATTCATCTTACAAATTCGACATGTAAATGTTGGATTTTCTTGTAAATTTATAGATTTTAATTGGCATTTTGTTTTCAAATTCATCACTGCTTGTGTCATGTACTTGACAATTATAATTCAGCTAGAAAAATCTATGGATAAAGTTTAATATTCCTTTATTTGACCTTTTCTAGATCTTTAGAGTACATATAATAAATATAACTAGCTTGCAAATAATGTAACAAAAACTGACGTCTTATTTACAAATTATTGCTTTTTAATTCCTCTAATTGCAGCTAAGGAGTGCCAATCTTCAAAAAATAATTATTTTTGAACCTTTTGTAGATTTTCAGTACTTTTTAAGCAGTTTCAACTGCCACACTTAGACATTTGGTGTCAATCTTATTTCCAGACACAAAGAAAAAGTAAATTACTAAGCATAACAGTTAAGTCCTCAAAATGACTCAACAAAACATGTTGTCGGAAGTTTATTCATCATTGAAGCCACTCTTCATCGTTTCACACCTGACTGGAGTATTTATCTTCAGAATCGACACAAAATCTAGCAAAATTGTTACATCAATCTGGAATAAAATAGCAGTTTTGACATTTTACATGATTTACATCATTGGAATCTACCCATACTCAAAATCAGAACTGATTCAACAACTGTTTTTCACAAATACATCAAAAGCAAGCTCATTTGCATTAATTCATTTGGATCACATGATGACTGTGTCGTCAGTATTTTGGATATTTTTAAAAAGAGAAAAATTCTTCAAGATTTTGCTAAAATTGAGCGAAATTGATGAACATTTGATGAATTTGGGAGTCAAAATTGACTACAGAGATGGTAAACGGAAGTTAAACTTTGCGCTGATTTTTATTTTATTTATTCAATTTTTCCTGACAATTTTAAGTTTTTTACATCAAATTTTTAATCATGAAAAGTTGGAAATTTTTCCAGTCATTTATAGCTTTATGGTCTTCATTAATGGTGTGACAATGGTGACACATTTTGTAGTTATGATGTTCAATATTGCCAGTCGATTCCAAAATATGAATTTGTGCATTAAAAATTCAACTGAAAATCTTCTCAAAATTCATTCAAACATTATGGAATGCGTTGAAAATTTTAATTCAGTTTATGGAACATTAATGATGATATTTTTTGGTAATTTGTTTATTTGGTGCTGCATATCAGCATCACTTAGCATTTATGTATCAAAATCAGACATTCAAATGACACTTGGTATTTTTGGAAGCTTAATCATGGCTTGTTTTGCTTTAGTTTTGATAATCTATGCAGCTGAAAAGATATTAAATGCTAGGCAAAAAGCACTGAAGTTACTTTACATAAAGTTAGATGCTGAGCCTGAAAATGCTGTTGAGATTTTTAAAATCATCATGCAAATTAAACACACAAGTGTTGGATTTTCATGTAAATTTTTCGAATTTAATTGGAATTTGATATTTAAGTTTGTAACAGGCTGTGTTATGTACCTGATAATTATAATTCAATTTGAAGGATCTATGGAAAAATTGTAAACGACTACAGCAAAATTATTACTTTAGGGTCAAGGAAGTAATGCAATTAACAATGCCATAAACTGTGTCAGTATGTTAAATTATCTACTAAGACGCAAATAATCATAATGTTTTATTGTCAATCCTACCACAAAACTTCACATGTCTTCACATACCCCCTCAAATGCGGACTCACCTTATTTCACACCTGACACCCACCCCCCACTTGAGACGAACCCCCCACTTGAGACGAACCCCCACTTGAGACCGAACTCCCACTTGAGACCGAACCCTTACTTTATCAGCACTCTCCAAATTATTGGCTTCACACGACTTCACAAATGGCTTCACATGGCTTCCATTCTAGAGTCAGTGAGTCAGTAAACTGGGCTTTTATAATGTAGATTAATTCCTAGAATCCATTAGGGTCTAAAAATGCATCCTGTCTTTTTGAAGTTAAGAATAGTTTTATGATTTTTTCTTTTATTGGATTAAAACTCAGCTGGTGGCAAAAACTTAAAAAAATAGAGGCTCTGAAAGTAAAATAGGACGAATTAGAAGCCAAGCAGATGGTCAGCCTACGAACAGCTCACAAAATTGTACTCTTCATCGCGGATTTCTAGATAGTTTTCCTTAAATTCCCTTTTCTTCAAGGCTTGAAAACTATCCCAAATATTCTAAAAACATCCAAAACAATCCCTGAGCATGCATGCATTTAATTTGAGATATCCGTTCGAATGCTAAAATTATATGTCCAATATACCAACGATTTTTTGGTATAAATTTATTATCGTACAGGCTCAGGGATTATTTTGGATATTTTTGGGATATTTGGAAAAGTTTTCTTGCCTTGCTACTTCTGCTTCATCTCTGATCAAACTACGTATTTGTCTTATGTCAAGCTTCCTCTTGTTTGATGATTAAATAAAGGAGTGTCATTTGAAGAAAAAAAAATATTGTTTATGTGAAATTAAATGACATTTAGTGTATCAAGTAATTCAGTTTGATGGACATCCTCTAGGAATAATCAAAAGCACAAATTTCAAATTTATCAAATATTTAAAAAAATCTTTAATTCAACAAAATGCTGTCAAAAATAGTTTCAACGATTATGCCGCTGATGTATCTGTCGTACATAACAGGCTTATTCATCTTCAATATCAACACAAAGTCCTCTAAAATAGTGACAACAAAATGAAATAAGTTGACAATTTTTGTAATAATTTTAATCCATATGATGGCTTGCATCTATTATCTTAATTCAGACTTGTTTAGCAAAATGTTTTTCACCAAAACTTCAAAAATCAGCTCTCCAATTTTAATAACCATTGATCACATCCTGTATGTATCGTCAATGGTCTGGGTGTTCATCAATCGAGAAAAGTTTTTGTTAATTTTGATAAAACTAAGCGAAATTGATGAGGAATTTATGAAATTGGATAGACTTCAAGTGAATTACAGGAAGCAAAAGTTGTGGCTCATAATAAGTTTTGTGATTTTAATTTTATTTATTATTGGCACAACAGCTAGCAGCACTTACTATCAGTCGAAAAGTGGAGTTGAAATTGAATTTTTTATTCCAATTTTTAATTTTCTCATCTTCATCATTGGATTAGCATTGTCGGCGCACTTCATTGTTTTTATGTCTGCCATTGGAACTAGACTTGAGATGATCAATTCATGCATTGACAAATTTACACCAGAACTTCCAAAAATTCATCTTAAAATTGTAGATTGTGTCAATATTTACAACTCAATTTATGCGTTTCCGATGCTGGTGACTTTTGGGAATCTCTTCATTTGGACATGCATTTCTACATCCTTAATCATTCTTATACCAAAATCAGCTTTGAACTTTCTTATTGGATTTATCATCAGCTTAACATTTACTGCATCTTCAATTTTAGTCATCATAAAAGTAGCAGTAAGATCAATAAATGCTAAGAAAAAAGCAGTTCAGTTACTTTACACAAAAATGTCACTAGAACCTGAAAACAATGATAAAATCTTCTACTTTATCATGCAAATTCGACACACTAATGTTGCATTTTCGTGTGAATTTTTTGAATTTAATTGGCAGTTGGTCTTTAAATTCATTTCAGCTTGTCTCATGTACTTGATTATTATCATTCAGTTTGAAGGGTCGATGCATTAAATTTAGATTGAAGACTCGAATTTTAAAATCATTATTGACGGTTAAAACTTAAATTTTAAGAGCAAATATCAAAAAAATTTAAAAAAACAGAAATTCACACAATCGTTCATTCCAAGCGGGATTCGAACTTCATACCTCTTGATTGCCGGTCAAGTGCTCAGACCACTAAGCTATTGAGCTTTACCATTGGAACTGGCAATTTGCCAATATATGTAATTCACTCTTTTTCAACTTTCTGTACTAGAGCTTGTAACTTTAGTGCCTAATCTATTTGTCTCATAATTGCAGTGGCAAAGCCAACTTGCTAAGTTTGAGTCAACTAATTACCAGTTTTAACGGCAAAGCCTAATAACTAAGTGGTCTGAGCACTTGGCCGGCAATTGAGAGGTGCGAGGTTCGAATCCTGCTTTGGATAAACCATTTGGTGAATTTCTTTTTTTCAACATTTTTTATATTTGCATGTAACAAGCAAAAATCTTGTTGAACATTAAAGTTTGAACTTTAAATTGAAAACTATCCCAAATATCCCAAAAACTTCCAAAAAAAAGTTTGAACTTTAAAGTTTAAATTGAATAAAAATAAATTTTATAAAAAACATTTGATTTTGGTAGCAATGTTATTGTTTGGCTTTTAAGAGTCACATATGGACAAACGAGTTTTATGTTTACATGATTTGTTTTGGGGTTTTTCTTTCTTTTTTATTTTGTGTTGTGTCATCTGAATATTTTTTTTTTCAGTATTTCTGTAGCCGTTGATTTAGGAAGATCATTTACAGTTTTTAGTGAATAAATTAGAGAAATTATTATTAAAAGTAATAAAATATGAAAAAGTTCTTTAGAAGTAATTTGCCAAAAACTTTCAGTAACTCACGTTATTTAAATCAAGGCAATCCAGCTAATCATCTGCCATGTGAGTGTTGTACAAAGAAATTTGACATAATTCGTCATCGGTCAATAGTTGATCTTTAATAAAAATAAAGTGGGCATTGAGATTGTTGATGTATTAGTCATGAATTTTATGTGGCAAAGCACAGTTAAATGTTGAGTTAAATCGTCACATTTGATGTTAATAGCTAAGTATTTATTATGGATAACGTCGAGGTTAATAAAGGCAGATCTGATGTTCATTAAAATGGGTTTAAAAATTAAAATTAACCCAGAAATCTATCAGAAGCTATGACAGAAAAATACTTCTTTTAAAGCTCCTAATTACGCACAACAGAAATAACTGATTTGGACAACATTTCTGTTCCTTATCAGCTGTTTGCTTCTTCAATTTTAATTTTTTAAAGTTTTTGACTCTCTTTCTCCAAATCAATTTTTAAATACATTCAAAAAATCAATTCCTCTCTTGCATATGCTGTCTCTAGAGCAGTGTTGTCCAAACTTTTTTTAACCACCGCACATTTTAACTTTAGTTTTTTTTTTCACGGCACACCTAAACATGTGTAGATATGGCTCGAAGAGCAACTTCTGATAGCCGAAGTGATACAAGGACCTCGGTGACCAAGTGGCAGGGATTTCTGATTGAGTCGTCAAAGATAGCCTCTTTTGAGGTCATGGGTTCGATTCTCATCGAACCAGACTTGTTTTACATTAATATACACATATGGAATTTATAGGGAGATCTACAGGGTGTCCCACGGCACACAGTTTGGACAACACTGCTCTAGAGTAACAATCTTAAATAAATTAAGTCTAGTAGACTATGCGTCATTATAAGCAATTAACATTAATTATCTTGAAACCAGACATGAATGGAATTTTGTGTCTTAAAAACATCCATCGATCTAAATGAATCGTTTTCAATAAATTAACAATTTTTTTTTATTTGACTATCATTTTTTCAGCATTCGACTTGCTTACGTTACCACAGATAAATGACATGAAAGTTGAAAGGTCCCAAATCTATGAAATTGAGGAAATAAAAGACATCAATCATACTGATCAAGAGACCTTAGAAGAATTAAACTTATCAATAATTATAGATAAACTTAAAACAAGTGACAACATAATATCAATAAAACTTCAAATTAATGATAATTTTAATGGATTTAATTCAGTAGAATTAAAGAGTTTATCAGAAAAGTGTGCAAATAGGTCCATAGTGATTCTTTTATCGTCGAAGATTTCTGACAAAATTTATATTTATTGGAAATCTAAAGACATTGACTACGTTCTTAGTTTAAAGCATTATGGCGAAAATTATTCGCAAGACGATAAGAAAATTTATGAATTTATTGCTGACTTTTTGATAAAATCACTTAGTAGAGGTGAATTAGGTGAGTTGGCTAAGATACTTAACTATTTTTTAAAACTAAGATGTAAAATTTTTATATTTAGGAATTCACAAAGACTACCCAATAAACCCAAATTCTGCCGAAATCGAGCCACACGCCTTTTCAGATTCGCGAGGATTCAGCTTACTTCTCATTGCTGCTGAATTAGGAAACTCTGAAATTGTTAAAATTCTTTTGTCTTTTGGAGCAGACACAGAGTCACCAATTGAAGGCATAAATGCTCAATCATTGGCATCGACTGGTCGACATTCTGATGTGTTGCTGGTCATGGCACAAGCTAATTTAACATATCCAACTGGAATTGATATTGGTCAGCTATCGGATGAGTTTAAAGAATTTTATAAAGAAACTGAGCAGCTGCATGAAGCAATAATCGCAAATAATGAAGAAAAAATTAAAATAATTTTGAGAAGGAATAAAAATCTGCAATTTTACTTCAATTTATCAAATCAATCAGCAGCTAAGGTTGCACTAGACCTCAAAGCATACAATATTTATGAAATTCTTCTAATCCACGAGATTTTCTTTGCTCCACACGAATATCAGCAAGGAGTTTTCGATGGCCTCGACTATGAAGATCAAAGGCATATTCGTGAACTTCACAATAAACATTCCAAAGACTTAGCAGATAAACACATAAATATCTTAATGGCACATTCATTTGTTGCTCATGATGTCTCAGATGGTCAAGATAAGCTAAAGCATGTATACAAAGCTTACAAATCTCTAAGTCAAGACCCAAGAACATGCACAATCCTTAAAGTTGTTGCTGCAAAGAAAAAATTTAAAATTATTTACGATTTTAATCGCGATGCTGTTAACATCGCTGATCCAACAACATCTGACAATACTGAAGGTGTATTCTATCCTATGGGGAGGATTTACATTGGTGCACAGCAGTTGCTTGATGAATCTACCAAAAATCAAGCAATTGCTACTGTTGTTCATGAGTTGTGTCACTTTGCTGTTGATTTGACCTACAACAACAATGCAAATCCTTACAAAAGCAACGACAACCAAACTATGCAGGAATTTGAAAAAATTAATGAAAAATGCCATAAAAATTGTCATAAGGAGCAAGTTGTCAATTATGTGTATGACTTATATCCAACAAATATGCACCATGCTGAATTGATTGTCAGAGTTCCACATTTAATCGCTCTGTACTGGGATCAACCTGAAAAATTAAAGGAAGTTGAACAAATATTCCCAGAACTTTTTGAATTTCACAAAAAATTTGTGATGCCTGATATGCAGGAAGCAATAGCCGAGCTGGAAGGTGAAGATGAGAAAAAAATTATCAACAAAGACAAGAAAATTTCAAAGTTGAGGAAAAATTTAGCATTAACTGCAGTATTTTCAGTCATTGGAGTCATTATCGTTGGATTTATTGTAGCTTTCATTTTTCATAAGCCTTTTTATAGATTTAATGAGCTGTCAGACAGCAACAAGTTGAAAATCAGGAACGGGTTGGTGAAGTTTAAAGGAATTGAAGTTAGCTTTCAGGAGTTATTTGCTGACAATTCAAGAGCATATGAAGTTCTTACTTCTGAACATATATCTGATATCTTTGATGGTGGGACTGTTGACCTTAGTGACTCTCATTATTTCTATTTGAATAAATTGGTGTACCTTAGTTGGGGGAATTTGACAGGAAAATTGAAAAATCAATTTTTAAATTCAAGAATTTTGTTTCAAAATCAGAGTTTGAGGTTTGAAGATTTATTTCCTGAATTTACTAGGGTCGACAGTTTAAGTTCTAGGAACTTAATGGTTAGAAATTCTGGTCTTGGTTCCTCTTTACATAACCGATTGGCATTAAAATCCTTGAAATTTGACAAATCGGCACCAAATATTCCTAGCATTACAAAAAATTCTATTAATCATAAAGCCATAGATCAAAAAGTCTTTAATCTCCTCAAATCCAACCAAATATCAGACGTCCTTGATGGAAAAACCTTAAAAATAAGCTCAATGATTCCAAACAATACGGATTTTGTAGTTGATAGGAACTTTGTATTCGAATCACAGGGCAAGAATCTTGAGATAGGCACAGTGTCCAACACATATGATACTATTGATGACATTATTGAGAGAACCACCAAGAAGAGATTGTTTATTTTATCATCAGAAGCTGGTGCTGGTAAGACTGTAGCTTTTCAACAGCTAACAATGAGGATTAAAGAGAAATATCCAACAAAGTGGGTATCTTATATAGACTTAAAGGAGCATACAATGTTCTATAATGCTAGTGGGGATTTTGAGGATCTTGGAGGGCTTTTAAATAATATTTTAGGTCTGAGTACAAAGAATGAATTTGAAATGAAAATTTTTGAGGAACTTTATAGGTCTGGGAATGTAGTTTTGTTGTGGAATGGATTTGATGAAATTTCTCCAACATTTAATGGATTTATTCTGGATGTTTTAGGAAATATCCATGAAAACTCGACAAATGTCCAATATGTATGTACAAGACCTTTGTATTCTGGTCAATTAAAGTTTGTGTCTAAGTACTATCCATATCAATTGATTCCATTTAACAATGACGAACAAATTGAATTTTTGACAAAATTTTTCCAAACTCAAAAAGTCAGTTCCGATAAAATTGAAGGTTATATTAAAAAAGTTCAAAGTATATCCGAAAGATTAAAATTTAACACACCCTTAATGCTTAAATTAATTGCTGAAATTCATGAATATTCAGATTTGTTTGAGTCTGAAAACTTTTACAAAATTTATGAAAAATTCGTAAGCAAAAAAGTTGGAATTTGGCAGGAAAAAAGTGAATTTGCTAAAAATTTGACAAATGTGCTTCTTTCAGGTGCTCCAACTTTTGATATTAAGAAGATTTACCAAAAATACGCAATTTTCAGTGAATTTTCAGCTTACTTAAAAACAAAAAAATTGAAAATTTTCCAAACAAAAATTCCATCAAGTTTGCCATTTGAGGAAATATCAAGGATGGGAATTTTGTACATAAACAATGAAAATCAATTCGAATTTGCTCACAAAACATTTGCTGAATTTTTTGTCGCTCAATTTTTCATTGAAAATTTCTATTCTATTGAGGATGGAATAAACTTTGAAGAAATTATTATTGACTTCTTTTATGCTGTACGGCTGATGCCAAATACTTGTAAATTCATATCAAATTTTTTGGATGCTCAAACTGAAAATGAAAGGTTTAGTCATGAAATTTCACAACTTTTAATGACTAAGCTCAGTCGGTTCCTGTTGGAATCATTAAATGGTGGTTCTGCTGAATTTTATGAAATGGTCTTTAAGTTTTTGAACAAAGACCACAAAATTTTAGTTGAATTACTGCAAGTTGACAAAGACGAAACACTTTACACAGCAATTTTTAACCCAATTTATGCATCACAAAATTTAAATCCTGTTCATTTGAAAACTTTAGGTCAGAAATATTTGACAACAGATGAATACTCAAGTTTTATATCAGGAAGGCACCAAAAAGGAGTAATTTTATTCGGAATTATCTTCTACAAGCTTTACGCAGCTAATAAGATTCATGATAAATATTCTATTGGCAATGCCACGGTCACTGAAGATGACGCATTAAATTTCTTAGAAAAATATGAAAGCAACTTAACAGAACCTGAACATAGAGCAGTAGTCTTCACAATCATATCCCATACTGATGTATTCCTCAAACTTTATTCATTTGAATTTCCATATTACCAAAAAATCTTTGAAAAAATCCAAAACAATTTAACTAAATCAGAACTTATAACACTAATTGGAACTGCACTTTATTCATTTTCTGATGTTGGACTTTACTCATCGATCAATAAAAATTCAGAACTAATTTACTTCCTTCTCAACAAAGCTGAAATGCTCTTGACTGACCACGAAATTTTTGAAATGTTTGTCAGTCACAAAATTTTGCATCGCGTAACGCTTTTCAGCTTTTTATTTGAAAACTTTTGGAACTTTTTTGAAAAACACACGACGGCTAAGCAACAGATTGAGATTTTAATGAAAAGTGATTGCTTTGGGAAAATTCAGACAGCAAATAGTAACGGAAATGTTTATTTTGTGTACGAAACTTATGAATTTAAAATTTTTCATCTTTGCTTGTTTAATTCAATCCAACTTGGAGGTTCATCTAACTTCGTCACTCAACTGTATGCTAGGAAATTTAATAGTTCTGAATTACAGAGTCTTGTACTTGAATCGAATGATTTTATGCTGAATCTTTTGGGTCAAACGGATTTGGACACTTGCAGACAATTTTCGGTATTTTTGGAAAAGATCTTTGAGGGAAATGAGAAAAAGTTGAAGGAATTCTTGAATCGAAGCATTAAAACAACTAATTTTACAATTTTTAATTATTTTCCTGGCTTAAAATTCAATGTTGATTCAAAAATTTCACATCTTCGGTGGCTCAATAATAAAATTTAGCATATCATGTTAATTTGTGAATATGGACCTGATAAATGTTGATTTCCCTATAACTGTCATATGTGTATATACTAATGTAAAACAAGTCGGGTTCAATGGTAATTGAACCCACGACCTCAAAAGAGGTGATCTCTGGCCACTCGATCAGAGATCCCTGCCACTCGGCAACCGAGGTACTTATCTCACTTCTGATATCCGTCATACACATTTAACAACCCTATGTTCAGGTTTATCTTCAATAGATATGCTCTTCGAGCCATATCCACAATACACTAGTTAAAATTATTAAAATTAATTAACAAATCTTTTTAAAAAAAACATTAAAACTTTGATGTTGTGAATTTTGTAAGCACCCAACAATGACAAATAAAAGAGTTTCAACTCAATCTATTAAAAATTTTATTCAGCTACAAAATTTGAACTATTCAGCACCTAAACTTAGCAATTTGAAGACTAGAATCGGAATCGAATATTACTGCAACCTTTGCAATAATTATTGAACTTTCATTCAGCTACAAAATTTGAACAATTCAGCACCAAAACTTAGGAATCTGAAGCCTAGATTCGAAACCTTTGCAATAATTATTGAACTTTCATTCAGCCACATAATTTGAACTATTCAGCACCTAAACTTAGCAATTTGAAGCCTAGAATCGGAATCGAATATTACTGCAACCTTTGCAATAATTATTGAACTTTCATTCAGCTACAAAATTTGAACAATTCAGCACCAAAACTTAGGAATCTGAAGCCTAGATTCGAAACCTTTGCAATAATTATTGAACTTTCATTCAGCCACATAATTTGAACAATTCAGCACCAAAACTTAGGAATTTGAAGCCTAGATTCGAAACCTTTGCAATAATTATTGAACTTTTATTCAGCTACAAAATTTGATCTATTCAGCGCCAAAACTTAACCAATTGAAACCTGGAATCAAAATCGAATATTACTGCAACCTTTGCAATAATTATTGAACTTTTATTCAGCTACAAAATTTGATCTATTCAGCTCCAACACTTAACCAATTGAAACCTGGAATCAAAATCGAATATTACTGCAACCTTTGCAATAATTATTGAACTTTCATTCAGCACAAAATTTGAACTATTCAGCTCCAAAACTTAACCAATTAAAATCTGGAATCAAAATCGAATATTACTGCAAACTTTGCAATAATTATTGAACTTTTATTCAGCTACAAAATTTGATCTATTCAGTGCCAAAACTTAACCAATTAAAATCTGGAATCAAAATCGAATATTACTGCAACCTTTGCAATAATTATTGAACTTTCATTCAGCACAAAATTTGAACTATTCAGCTCCAAGATTTAACCAATTGAAACCTGGAATCAAAATCGAATATTACTGCAACCTTTGCAATAATTATTGAACTTTCATTCAGCACAAAATTTGAACTATTCAGCTCCAAAACTTAACCAATTGAAACCTGGAACCAAAATCGAATATTACTGCAACCATTGCAATAATTATTGAACTTTCATTCAGCTACAAAATTTGATCTATTCAGCTCCAACACTTAACCAATTGAAACCTGGAATCAAAATCGAATATTACTGCAACCTTTGCAATAATTATTGAACTTTTATTCAGCCACAAAATTTGATCTATTCAGCTCCAAAACTTAACCAATTGAAACCTGGAATCAAAATCGAATATTACTGCAACCTTTGCAATAATTATTGAACTTTCATTCAGCTACAAAATTTGATCTATTCAGCTCCAACACTTAACCAATTGAAACCTGGAATCAAAATCGAATATTACTGCAACCTTTGCAATAATTATTGAACTTTCATTCAGCTACAAAATTTGATCTATTCAGCTCCAACACTTAACCAATTGAAACCTGGAATCAAAATCGAATATTACTGCAACCTTTGCAATAATTATTGAACTTTTATTCAGCCACAAAATTTGATCTATTCAGCTCCAAAACTTAACCAATTGAAACCTGGAATCAAAATCGAATATTACTGCAACCTTTGCAATAATTATTGAACTTTCATTCAGCCACAAAATTTGAATTATTCAACGCCAAAAGTTTGCCAATTGAAGCCTAGAAACTAAATCGAATATTACTGCAACCTTTGCAATAGTTATTGAACTTTCATTCAGCCACAAAATTTGAACTATTCAGCACCAAAACTTAGCCAATTGAAGCCTAGATTCGATACCTTTGCAATAATTATTGAACTTTCATTCAAAACAAAATTTGAACTATTCAGCTCCAAAATTTAACCAATTGAAATCTGGAATCAAAATCGAATATTACTGCAACCTTTGCAATAATTATTGAACTTTCATTCAGCACAAAATTTGAACAATTCAGCACCAAAACTTAGGAACTTGAAGCCTAGATTCGAAACCTTTGCAATAATTATTGAACTTTCGTTCAGCACAAAATTTGAACTATTCAGCTCCAAAATTTAACCAATTAAAATCTGGAATCAAAATCGAATATTACTGCAACCTTTGCAATAATTATTGAACTTTCATTCAAAACAAAATTTGAACTATTCAGCTCCAAAATTTAACCAATTGAAATCTGGAATCAAAATCGAATATTACTGCAACCTTTACAATAATTATTGAACTTTCATTCAGCCACAAAATTTGAACTATTCAGCACCAAAACTTAGGAACTTGAAGCCTAGATTCGATACCTTTGCAATAATTATTGAACTTTCATTCAAAACAAAATTTGAACTATTCAGCTCCAAAACTTAACCAATTGAAACCTGGAATCAAAATCGAATACTACTGCAACCTTTGCAATAATTATTGAACTTTCATTCAGCACAAAATTCGAACTATTCAGCTCCAAAACTTAACCAATTAAAATCTGGAATCAAAATCGAATATTACTGAAACCATTGCAATAATTATTGAACTTTCATTCAGCTACAAAATTTGATCTATTCAGCTCCAAAACTTAACCAATTGAAACCTGGAATCAAAATCGAATATTACTGCAACCTTTGCAATAATTATTGAACTTTCATTCAGCACAAAATTTGAACTATTCAGCTCCAAGATTTAACCAATTGAAATTTGGAATCAAAATCGAATACTACTGCAACCTTTGCAATAATTATTGAACTTTTATTCAGCCACAAAATTTGATCTATTCAGCGCCAAAACTTAACCAATTGAAACCTGGAATCAAAATCGAATACTACTGCAACCATTGCAATAATTATTGAACTTTCATTTAGCTACAAAATTTGAACTATTCAGCGCCAAAACTTTGCCAACTGAAGCCTAGAAACTAAATCGAATCTTACTGCAACCTTTGCAATAATTATTGAACTTTCATTCAGCCACAAAATTTGAACTCTTCAGCACCAAAACTCAGCAATTTGAAGCCTAGATTCGAAACCTTTGCAATAATTATTGAACTTTCATTCAGCCACAAAATTTGATCTATTCAGCGCCAAAACTTAACCAATTGAAACCTGGAATCAAAATCGAATACTACTGCAACCATTGCAATAATTATTGAACTTTCATTTAGCTACAAAATTTGAACTATTCAGCGCCAAAACTTTGCCAACTGAAGCCTAGAAACTAAATCGAATCTTACTGCAACCTTTGCAATAATTATTGAACTTTCATTCAGCCACAAAATTTGAACTCTTCAGCACCAAAACTCAGCAATTTGAAGCCTAGATTCGAAACCTTTGCAATAATTATTGAACTTTCATTCAGCACAAATTTCGAACTATTCAGCTCCAAAACTTAACCAATTAAAATCTGGAATCAAAATCGAATATTACTGAAACCATTGCAATAATTATTGAACTTTCATTCAGCTACAAAATTTGATATATTCAGCTCCAAAACTTAACCAATTGAAACCTGGAATCAAAATCGAATATTACTGCAACCTTTGCAATAATTATTGAACTTTCATTCAGCACAAAATTTGAACTATTCAGCTCCAAAACTTAACCAATTAAAATCTGGAATCAAAATCGAATATTACTGCAACCTTTGCAATAATTATTGAACTTTCATTCAGCACAAAATTTGAACTATTCAGCTCCAAAACTTAACCAATTAAAATCTGGAATCAAAATCGAATATTACTGCAACCTTTGCAATAATTATTGAACTTTCATTCAGCACAAAATTTGAACTATTCAGCTCCAAGATTTAACCAATTGAAACCTGTAATCAAAATCGAATATTACTGCAACCTTTGCAATAATTATTGAACTTTTATTCAGCCACAAAATTTGATCTATTCAGCTCCAAAACTTAACCAATTGAAACCTGGAATCAAAATCGAATATTACTGCAACCATTGCAATAATTATTGAACTTTCATTCAGCACAAAATTTGAACTATTCAGCTCCAAGATTTAACCAATTGAAACCTGTAATCAAAATCGAATATTACTGCAACCTTTGCAATAATTATTGAACTTTTATTCAGCCACAAAATTTGATCTATTCAGCTCCAAAACTTAACCAATTGAAACCTGGAATCAAAATCGAATATTACTGCAACCTTTGCAATAATTATTGAACTTTCATTCAGCACAAAATTTGAACTATTCAGCTCCAAGATTTAACCAATTGAAACCTGTAATCAAAATCGAATATTACTGCAACCTTTGCAATAATTATTGAACTTTTATTCAGCCACAAAATTTGATCTATTCAGCTCCAAAACTTAACCAATTGAAACCTGGAATCAAAATCGAATATTACTGCAACCATTGCAATAATTATTGAACTTTTATTCAGCCACAAAATTTGATCTATTCAGCGCCAAAACTTAACCAATTGAAACCTGGAATCAAAATCGAATATTACTGCAACCTTTGCAATAATTATTGAACTTTCATTCTGCACAAAATTTGAACTATTCAGCTCCAAGATTTAACCAATTGAAATTTGGAATCAAAATCGAATACTACTGCAACCTTAGCAATAATTATTGAACTTTCATTCAGCACAAAATTTGAACTATTCAGCTCCAAAACTTAACCAATTGAAATCTGGAATCAAAATCGAATATTACTGCAACCTTTGCAATAATTATTGAACATTCATTCAGCTCCAAAACTTAACCGATTGAAACCTGGAATCAAAATCGAATACTACTGCAACATTTGCAATAGTTATTGAACTTTTATTCAGCTACAAAATTTGAACTATTCAGCACCAACACTTAGCTAATAGAAATCTGGAATCAAAATCGAATATTACTGCAACCTTTGCAATAATTATTGAACTTTTATTCAGCACAAAATTTGATCTATTCAGCGCCAAAACTTAACCAATTGAAACCTGGAATCAAAATCGAATATTACTGCAACCTTTGCAATAATTATTGAACTTTCATTCAGCTTAAAATTTGAACTATTCAGCTCCAAGATTTAACCAATTGAAATTTGAAATCAAAATCGAATACTACTGCAACCTTTGCAATAATTATTGAACTTTCATTCAGCACAAAATTTGAACTATTCAGCTCCAAAACTTATCCAATTAAAACCTGTAATCGAAATCGAATATTACTGCAACCTTTGCAATAATTATTGAACTTTTATTCAGCTACAAAATTTGATCTATTCAGCTCCAAAACTTAACCAATTGAAACCTGGAATCAAAATCGAATATTACTGCAACCTTTGCAATAATTATTGAACTTTCATTCAGCGACAAAATGTGAACTACTCAGCGCCAAAACTTTGCCAATTGAAGCCTAGATTCGAAACCTTTGCAATAATTATTGAACTTTCATTCAGCCACAAAATTTGAACTATTCAGCACCAAAACTTAGCTAATAGAAATCTGGAATCAAAATCGAACATTACTGCAACTTTTGCAATAATTATTGAACTTTTACTCAGCACAAAATTTGAACTATTCAGCTCCAAAACTTAACCGATTGAAACCTGGAATCAAAATCGAATATAATGTATCCTTTGCAATAATTGTTGAACTTTCCTTCAGCCACAAAATTTGAACAATTCAGCACCAAAACTTAGGAATTTGAAGCCTAGATTCGAAACCTTTGCAATAATTATTGAACTTTTATTCAGCACAAAATTTGAACTATTCAGCTCCAAAACTTAAACAATTGAAACCTGGAATCAAAATCGAATATAATGTATCCTTTGCAATAATTGTTGAACTTTCCTTCAGCCACAAAATTTGAACAATTCAGCACCAAAACTTAGGAATTTGAAGCCAAGATTCGAAACCTTTGCAATAATTATTGAACTTTCATTCAGCCACAAAATTTGAACTATTTAGCACCAAAACTTAGGAATTTGAAGCCTAGATTCGAAACCTTTGCAATAATTATTGAACTTTTATTCAGCACAAAATTTGAACTATTCAGCTCCAAAACTTATCCAATTGAAATCTAGAATCAAAATCGAATATTACTGCAACCTTTGCAATAATTATTGAACTTTCATTCAGCCACAAAATTTGAACAATTCAGCACCATAACTTTGCCAATTGAAGCCTAGAAACTAAATCGAATATTACTGCAACCTTTGCAATAATTATTGAACTTTCATTCAGCATAAAATTTGAACTATTCAGCACCAAAACTTTGCAATTTGAAGCCTAGATTCGGAACCTTTGCAATGATTATTGAACTTTCATTTAGCTACATAATTTGAACTATTCAGCTCCAAGATTCAACCAATTGAAATCTGGAATCAAAATCGAATATTACGTAACCTTTGCAATAATTATTGAACTTTCATTTAGCCACATAATTTGAATTTTTCAGCTCCAAAACTTATCCAATTGAAATCTGGAATCAAAATCGAATATTACTGCAACCTTTGCAATAATTATTGAACTTTCATTTAGCCACATAATTTGAACTTTTCAGCTCCAAGATTCAACCAATTGAAATCTGGAATCAAAATCGAATATTACTGCAACCTTTGCAATAATTATTGAACTTTCATTCAGCCACAAAATTTAAACTATTCAGCACCAAAACTTTGTCAATTGAAGCCTAGAATCAAAATCGAATTTTACGTAACCTTTGCAATAGTTATTAAACTTTCATTAAGCCACAAAATTTGAACTATTCAGCTCCAAAACTTATCCAATTGAAATCTGGAATCAAAATCAAATATTACTGCAATCTTTGCAATAGTTATTGAACTTTTATTCAGATACAATATTTGAACTATTCAGCGCCAAAACTTAACGAATTGAAACCTGGAATCAAAATCGAATATTACTGCAACCTTTGCAATAATTATTGAACTTTCATTCTGCACAAAATTTGAACTATTCAGCTCCAAGATTTAACCAATTGAAATTTGGAATCAAAATCGAATACTACTGCAACCTTAGCAATAATTATTGAACTTTCATTCAGCTCCAAAACTTAACCGATTGAAACCTGGAATCAAAATCGAATACTACTGCAACATTTGCAATAGTTATTGAACTTTTATTCAGCTACAAAATTTGAACTATTCAGCACCAACACTTAGCTAATAGAAATCTGGAATCAAAATCGAATATTACTGCAACCTTTGCAATAATTATTGAACTTTTATTCAGCACAAAATTTGATCTATTCAGAGCCAAAACTTAACCAATTGAAACCTGGAATCAAAATCGAATATTACTGCAACCTTTGCAATAATTATTGAACTTTCATTCAGCTTAAAATTTGAACTATTCAGCTCCAAGATTTAACCAATTGAAATTTGAAATCAAAATCGAATACTACTGCAACCTTTGCAATAATTATTGAACTTTCATTCAGCTACAAAATTTGAACTATTCAGCACCAACACTTAGCTAATAGAAATCTGGAATCAAAATCGAATATTACTGCAACCTTTGCAATAATTATTGAACTTTTATTCAGCACAAAATTTGATCTATTCAGCGCCAAAACTTAACCAATTAAAACCTGTAATCGAAATCGAATATTACTGCAACCTTTGCAATAATTATTGAACTTTTATTCAGCTACAAAATTTGATCTATTCAGCTCCAAAACTTAACCAATTGAAACCTGGAATCAAAATCGAATATTACTGCAACCTTTGCAATAATTATTGAACTTTCATTCAGCGACAAAATGTGAACTACTCAGCGCCAAAACTTTGCCAATTGAAGCCTAGATTCGAAACCTTTGCAATAATTATTGAACTTTCATTCAGCCACAAAATTTGAACTATTCAGCACCAAAACTTAGCTAATAGAAATCTGGAATCAAAATCGAACATTACTGCAACTTTTGCAATAATTATTGAACTTTTACTCAGCACAAAATTTGAACTATTCAGCTCCAAAACTTAACCGATTGAAACCTGGAATCAAAATCGAATATAATGTATCCTTTGCAATAATTGTTGAACTTTCCTTCAGCCACAAAATTTGAACAATTCAGCACCAAAACTTAGGAATTTGAAGCCTAGATTCGAAACCTTTGCAATAATTATTGAACTTTTATTCAGCACAAAATTTGAACTATTCAGCTCCAAAACTTAAACAATTGAAACCTGGAATCAAAATCGAATATAATGTATCCTTTGCAATAATTGTTGAACTTTCCTTCAGCCACAAAATTTGAACAATTCAGCACCAAAACTTAGGAATTTGAAGCCTAGATTCGAAACCTTTGCAATAATTATTGAACTTTCATTCAGCCACAAAATTTAAACTATTCAGCACCAAAACTTAGGAATTTGAAGCCTAGATTCGAAACCTTTGCAATAATTATTGAACTTTTATTCAGCCACAAAATTTGAACTATTTAGCACCAAAACTTAGGAATTTGAAGCCTAGATTCGAAACCTTTGCAATAATTATTGAACTTTTATTCAGCACAAAATTTGAACTATTCAGCTCCAAAACTTATCCAATTGAAATCTAGAATCAAAATCGAATATTACTGCAACCTTTGCAATAATTATTGAACTTTCATTCAGCATAAAATTTGAACTATTCAGCACCAAAACTTTGCAATTTGAAGCCTAGATTCGGAACCTTTGCAATGATTATTGAACTTTCATTTAGCTACAAAATTTGAACAATTCAGCTCCAAAATTTAACCAATTGAAATTTGGAATCAAAATCGAATATTACGTAACCTTTGCAATAATTATTGAACTTTCATTCAGCTACAAAATTTGAACAATTCAGCTCCAAAATTTAACCAATTGAAATCTGGAATCAAAATCGAATATTACGTAACCTTTGCAATAATTATTGAACTTTCATTCAGCCACAAAATTTGAGCTATTCAGCTCCAGAAGTTAACCAATTGAAACCTGGAATCAAAATCGAATATTACGCAACCTTTGCAATAATTATTGAACTTTCATTCAGCCACAAAATTTGAACTATGTAGCACCAAAACTTAGGAATTTGATGCCTAGATTCGAAACCTTTGCAATAATTGTTGAACTTTCCTTCAGCCACAAAATTTGAACAATTCAGCACCAAAACTTAGGAATTTGAAGCCTAGATTCGAAACCTTTGCAATAATTATTGAACTTTCATTCAGCCACAAAATTTGAACTATTCAGCTCCAAGATTCAACCAATTGAAATCTGGAATCAAAATCGAATATTACGTAACCTTTGCAATAATTGTTGAACTTTCCTTCAGCCACAAAATTTGAACAATTCAGCACCAAAACTTAGGAATTTGAAGCCTAGATTCGAAACCTTTGCAATAATTGTTGAACTTTCCTTCAGCCACAAAATTTGAACAATTCAGCACCAAAACTTAGGAATTTGAAGCCTAGATTCGAAACCTTTGCAATAATTATTGAACTTTCATTCAGCCACAAAATTTGAACTATTCAGCTCCAAGATTCAACCAATTGAAACCTGGAATCAAAATCGAATATAATTTAACCTTTGCAATAGTTATTGAACTTTCATTAAGCCACAAAATTTGAACTATTCAGCTCCAAACTTATCCAATTGAAATCTGGAATCAAAATCGAATATTACTGCAACCTTTGCAATAATTATTGAACTTTCATTCAGCCACAAAATTTGAACTACAGTGGGGGAAATAATTATAAACGAGTTGGTATTTTCAAAATTCTCGAAAATATAAACAGTTTCAAAAAATATGTTCTATGTGAAAGTTATGCAGTTTTTAATGAGAAATAAAACGGTAAAAAAATTTTTTAATTATATTAACCAGGAAAAAAATAACGGTCATTTTTTGAAAAATATGCCTTTCGCAAGAGGAAATAATTATAAACGAATTTGGAAAAAATTAAAAAAAATAATTTTAGACTTGAAATTCACAAGAGTTTTCAATTGATTTAGGTATTTTAAGATTATATGGATTTAATTTGACATAATACGCACAATAATTAATGGTTTAAATACATAAAATTTATTCACAAAATTGGCAAGGAATGAGATGGAAAAAATCAATGTTTTATGATAATCTAGACATAATAACTCCTCAATTGCATATGAAAACGATAGATTTTATTGCAATTAACGGAAAACAACACAGAATTTGTAAAAATATAGCCAGAATAAGTAAAAATGAAGAAAAATTTGAATGACTCAGCCAATATAAAATGAAAAATTTTTAAAAAATTCTATCAAACAGAAGTTAAGACCACAAATTAAGGACGATTCCTTCTTTATTTTATCATATTTACGATTTAAATAAGATATTAGAATGATTAAACAAGAAATATTTGCAAAAAATTGTAAAAACTTTAATCAAAAGCAACACATGAAGTTGCAAAACTATACTTTGTTAAAAAAGTTATAGGAACCAGAAGTAAACGCTACAAACAGACATGCAATGAATACAATAAGATAAATTGTGAAAGAACTGATAGTTTTGGGTAGTAATAGGATCATTTTAGCAAAAATTTAAAACTTGCATTGGTTGAATATTTCAAAGTCACGCGCTTATTATTTATTCACATTTTTTTTGCAAATATTTCTTGATTAATCATTCTAATATCTTATTTAAATCGTAAATATGATAAAATAAAGAAGGAATCGTCCTTAATTTGTGGTCTTAACTTCTGTTTGATAGAATTTTTTAAAAATTTTTCATTTTATATTGGCTGAGTCATTCAAATTTTTCTTCATTTTTACTTATTCTGGCTATATTTTTACAAATTCTGTGTTGTTTTCCGTTAATTGCAATAAAATCTATCGTTTTCATATGCAATTGAGGAGTTATTATGTCTAGATTATCATAAAACATTGATTTTTTCCATCTCATTCCTTGCCAATTTTGTGAATAAATTTTATGTATTTAAACCATTAATTATTGTGCGTATTATGTCAAATTAAATCCATATAATCTTAAAATACCTAAATCAATTGAAAACTCTTGTGAATTTCAAGTCTAAAATTATTTTTTTTAATTTTTTCCAAATTCGTTTATAATTATTTCCTCTTGCGAAAGGCATATTTTTCAAAAAATGACCGTTATTTTTTTCCTGGTTAATATAATTAAAAAATTTTTTTACCGTTTTATTTCTCATTAAAAACTGCATAACTTTCACATAGAACATATTTTTTGAAACTGTTTATATTTTCGAGAATTTTGAAAATACCAACTCGTTTATAATTATTTCCCCCACTGTATTCAGCTCCAAGATTTTACCAATTGAAACCTGGAATCAAAATCGAATATTACTGCAACCTTTGCAATAATTATTGAACTTTCATTCAGCCACAAAATTTGAACAATTCAGCTCCAAAATTTAACCAATTGAAATCTGGAATCAATATCGAATATTACTGCAACCTTTGCAATAATTATTGAACTTTCATTCAGCCACAAAATTTGAACTATTCAGCTCCAAGATTTTACCAATTGAAATCTGGAATCAAAATCGAATATTACTGCAACTTTTGTAATAATTATTGAACTTTCATTCAGCACAAAATTTGAACTATTCATTGCTAAAACTTTGCCAATTGAAGCCTGGAATCAAAATCGAATATTACTGCAACCTTTGCAATAATTATTGAACTTTCATTCAGCACAAAATTTGAACTATTCGGCGCTAAAACTTTGCCAATTGAAGCCTGGAATCAAAATCGAATATTACTGCAACCTTTGCAATAATTATTGAACTTTCATTCAGCTACAAAATTTGAACAATTCAGCTCCAAAACTTATCCAATTGAAATCTGGAATCAAAATCGAATATTACTGCAACCTTTGCAATAATTATTGAACTTTCACTCAGCTACAAAATTTGAACAATTCAGCTCCAAAATTATCTAATTGAAATCTGGAATCAAAATCGAATATTACTGCAACCTTTGCAATAATTATTGAACTTTCATTCAGCACAAAATTTGAACTATTCAGCGCTAAAACTTTGCCAATTGAAGCCTGGAATCAAAATCGAATATTACTGCAACCTTTGCAATAATTATTGAACTTTCATTCAGATACAATATTTGAACTATTCAGCACCAAAACTTTGTCAATTGAAGCCTAGAATCAAAATCGAATTTTACGTAACCTTTGCAATAATTATTGAACTTTTATTCAGCCAAATCATTTGAACTATTCGGCACTAAAACTTAGCAAATTGAAACCTGGAATCAAAATCGAATATTACTGCAACCTATGCAATAGTTATTGAACTTTCATTAAGCCACAAAATTTGAACAATTCAGCTCCAAAATTTAACCAATTGAAATCTGGAATCAATATCGAATATTACTGCAACCTTTGCAATAATTATTGAACTTTCATTCAGCCACAAAATTTGAACTATTCAGCTCCAAGATTTTACCAATTGAAATCTGGAATCAAAATCGAATATTACTGCAACTTTTGTAATAATTATTGAACTTTCATTCAGCACAAAATTTGAACTATTCATTGCTAAAACTTTGCCAATTGAAGCCTGGAATCAAAATCGAATATTACTGCAACCTTTGCAATAATTATTGAACTTTCATTCAGCACAAAATTTGAACTATTCATTGCTAAAACTTTGCCAATTGAAGCCTGGAATCAAAATCGAATATTACTGCAACCTTTGCAATAATTATTGAACTTTCATTCAGCACAAAATTTGAACTATTCGGCGCTAAAACTTTGCCAATTGAAGCCTGGAATCAAAATCGAATATTACTGCAACCTTTGCAATAATTATTGAACTTTCATTCAGCTACAAAATTTGAACAATTCAGCTCCAAAACTTATCCAATTGAAATCTGGAATCAAAATCGAATATTACTGCAACCTTTGCAATAATTATTGAACTTTCATTCAGCTACAAAATTTGAACAATTCAGCTCCAAAATTATCTAATTGAAATCTGGAATCAAAATCGAATATTACTGCAACCTTTGCAATAATTATTGAACTTTCATTCAGCACAAAATTTGAACTATTCAGCGCTAAAACTTTGCCAATTGAAGCCTGGAATCAAAATCGAATATTACTGCAACCTTTGCAATAATTATTGAACTTTCATTCAGATACAATATTTGAACTATTCAGCACCAAAACTTTGTCAATTGAAGCCTAGAATCAAAATCGAATTTTACGTAACCTTTGCAATAATTATTGAACTTTTATTCAGCCAAATCATTTGAACTATTCGGCACTAAAACTTAGCAAATTGAAACCTGGAATCAAAATCGAATATTACTGCAACCTATGCAATAGTTATTGAACTTTCATTAAGCCACAAAATTTAAACTATTCAGCTCCAAAACTTATCCAATTGAAATCTGGAATCAAAATCGAATATTACTGCAACCTTTGCAAAAGTTATTGAACTTTCATTAAGCCACAAAATTTAAACTATTCAGCTCCAAAACTTATGCAATTGAAATCTGGAATCAAAATCGAATATTACTGCAACCTTTGCAATAATGTTTGAACTTTCCTTCAGCCACAAAATTTGAACAATTCAGCACTAAAACTTAGGAATTTGAAGCCTAGATTCGAAACCTTTGCAATAATTATTGAACTTTCATTCAGCCACAAAATTTGAACTATTCAGCTCCAAGATTCAACCAATTGAAATCTGGAATCAAAATCGAATATTACTGCAACCTTTGCAATAATTATTGAACTTTCATTAAGCCACAAAATTTGAACTATTCAGCTCCAAAACTTATCCAATTGAAATCTGGAATCAAAATCGAATATTACTGCAACCTTTGCAATAATTATTGAACTTTCATTCAGCCACAAAATTTGAACAATTCAGTACCATAACTTTGCCAATTGAAGCCTTGAAACTAAATCGAATATTACTGCAACCTTTGCAATAATTATTGAACTTTCATTCAGCATAAAATTTGAACTATTCAGCACCAAAACTTTGCAATTTGAAGCCTAGATTCGGAACCTTTGCAATGATTATTGAACTTTCATTCAGCTACAAAATTTGAGCTATTCAGCTCCAGAAGTTAACCAATTGAAACCTGGAATCAAAATCGAATATTACGCAACCTTTGCAATAATTATTGAACTTTCATTCAGCCACAAAATTTGAACTATGTAGCACCAAAACTTAGGAATTTGATGCCTAGATTCGAAACCTTTGCAATAATTGTTGAACTTTCCTTCAGCCACAAAATTTGAACAATTCAGCACCAAAACTTAGGAATTTGAAGCCTAGATTCGAAACCTTTGCAATAATTATTGAACTTTCATTCAGCCACAAAATTTGAACTATTCAGCTCCAAGATTCAACCAATTGAAATCTGGAATCAAAATCGAATATTACGTAACCTTTGCAATAATTATTGAACTTTCATTCAGCCACAAAATTTGAGCTATTCAGCTCCAGAAGTTAACCAATTGAAACCTGGAATCAAAATCGAATATAATGTAACCTTTGCAATAATTGTTGAACTTTCCTTCAGCCACAAAATTTGAACAATTCAGCACCAAAACTTAGGAATTTGAAGCCTAGATTCGAAACCTTTGCAATAATTGTTGAACTTTCCTTCAGCCACAAAATTTGAACAATTCAGCACCAAAACTTAGGAATTTGAAGCCTAGATTCGAAACCTTTGCAATAATTATTGAACTTTCATTCAGCTACAAAATTTGAACAATTCAGCTCCAAAATTTAACCAATTGAAATCTGGAATCAAAATCGAATATAATGTAACCTTTGCAATAATTGTTGAACTTTCCTTCAGCCACAAAATTTGAACAATTCAGCACCAAAACTTAGGAATTTGAAGCCTAGATTCGAAACCTTTGCAATAATTATTGAACTTTCATTCAGCCACAAAATTTGAACTATTCAGCTCCAAGATTCAACCAATTGAAACCTGGAATCAAAATCGAATATAATTTAACCTTTGCAATAGTTATTGAACTTTCATTAAGCCACAAAATTTGAACTATTCAGCTCCAAAACTTATCCAATTGAAATCTGGAATCAAAATCGAATATTACTGCAACCTTTGCAATAGTTATTGAACTTTCATTCAGCACAAAATTTGAACTATTCAGCTCCAAGATTCAACCAATTGAAACCTGGAATCAAAATCGAATATAATTTAACCTTTGCAATAGTTATTGAACTTTCATTAAGCCACAAAATTTGAACTATTCAGCTCCAAAACTTATCCAATTGAAATCTGGAATCAAAATCGAATATTACTGCAACCTTTGCAATAATTATTGAACTTTCATTCAGCCACAAAATTTGAACTATTCAGCTCCAAGATTTTACCAATTGAAACCTGGAATCAAAATCGAATATTACTGCAACCTTTGCAATAATTATTAAACTTTCATTCAGCTACAAAATTTGAACAATTCAGCTCCAAAATTATCTAATTGAAATCTGGAATCAAAATCGAATATTACTGCAACCTTTGCAATAATTATTGAACTTTCATTCAGCACAAAATTTGAACTATTCAGCGCTAAAACTTTGCCAATTGAAGCCTGGAATCAAAATCGAATATTACTGCAACCTTTGCAATAATTATTGAACTTTCATTCAGATACAATATTTGAACTATTCAGCACCAAAACTTTGTCAATTGAAGCCTAGAATCAAAATCGAATTTTACGTAACCTTTGCAATAATTATTGAACTTTTATTCAGCCAAATCATTTGAACTATTCGGCACTAAAACTTAGCAAATTGAAACCTGGAATCAAAATCGAATATTACTGCAACCTATGCAATAGTTATTGAACTTTCATTAAGCCACAAAATTTGAACTATTCAGCACCAAAACTTAGCAATTTGAAGCCTAGAATCGGAATCGAATATTACTGCAACCTTTGCAAAAGTTATTGAACTTTCATTAAGCCACAAAATTTAAACTATTCAGCTCCAAAACTTATGCAATTGAAATCTGGAATCAAAATCGAATATTACTGCAACCTTTGCAATAATTATTGAACTTTCATTCAGATACAATATTTGAACTATTCAGCACCAAAACTTTGTCAATTGAAGCCTAGAATCAAAATCGAATTTTACGTAACCTTTGCAATAATTATTGAACTTTCATTCAGCTACAAAATTTGAACTATTCAGCGCCAAAACTTTGCCAATTGAAGCCTAGAATCAAAATCGAATTTTACGTAACCTTTGCAATAATTATTGAACTTTCATTAAGCCACAAAATTTAAACTATTCAGCTCCAAAACTTATTCAATTGAAATCTGGAATCAAAATCGAATATTACTGCAACCTTTGCAAAAGTTATTGAACTTTCATTAAGCCACAAAATTTAAACTATTCAGCTCCAAAACTTATGCAATTGAAATCTGGAATCAAAATCGAATATTACTGCAACCTTTGCAATAATTGTTGAACTTTCATTAAGCCACAAAATTTGAACTATTCAGCTCCAAAACTTAGGAATTTGATGCCTAGATTCGAAACCTTTGCAATAATTGTTGAACTTTCCTTCAGCCACAAAATTTGAACAATTCAGCACCAAAACTTAGGAATTTGAAGCCTAGATTCGAAACCTTTGCAATAATTATTGAACTTTCATTCAGCCACAAAATTTGAACTATTCAGCTCCAAGATTCAACCAATTGAAATCTGGAATCAAAATCGAATATTACTGCAACCTTTGCAATAATTATTGAACTTTCATTAAGCCACAAAATTTGAACTATTCAGCTCCAAAACTTATCCAATTGAAATCTGGAATCAAAATCGAATATTACTGCAACCTTTGCAATAATTATTGAACTTTCATTCAGCCACAAAATTTGAACTATTCAGCTCCAAGATTTTACCAATTGAAACCTGGAATCAAAATCGAATATTACTGCAACCTTTGCAATAATTATTGAACTTTCATTCAGCCACAAAATTTGAACAATTCAGCTCCAAAATTTAACCAATTGAAATCTGGAATCAATATCGAATATTACTGCAACCTTTGCAATAATTATTGAACTTTCATTCAGCCACAAAATTTGAACTATTCAGCTCCAAGATTTTACCAATTGAAATCTGGAATCAAAATCGAATATTACTGCAACTTTTGTAATAATTATTGAACTTTCATTCAGCACAAAATTTGAACTATTCATTGCTAAAACTTTGCCAATTGAAGCCTGGAATCAAAATCGAATATTACTGCAACCTTTGCAATAATTATTGAACTTTCATTCAGCTACAAAATTTGAACAATTCAGCTCCAAAGCTTATCCAATTGAAATCTGGAATCAAAATCGAATATTACTGCAACCTTTGCAATAATTATTGAACTTTCACTCAGCTACAAAATTTGAACAATTCAGCTCCAAAATTATCTAATTAAAATCTGGAATCAAAATCGAATATTACTGCAACCTTTGCAATAATTATTGAACTTTCATTCAGCACAAAATTTGAACTATTCAGCGCTAAAACTTTGCCAATTGAAGCCTGGAATCAAAATCGAATATTACTGCAACCTTTGCAATAATTATTGAACTTTCATTCAGATACAATATTTGAACTATTCAGCACCAAAACTTTGTCAATTGAAACCTAGAATCAAAATCGAATTTTACGTAACCTTTGCAATAATTATTGAACTTTTATTCAGCCAAATCATTTGAACTATTCGGCACTAAAACTTAGCAAATTGAAACCTGGAATCAAAATCGAATATTACTGCAACCTTTGCAAAAGTTATTGAACTTTCATTAAGCCACAAAATTTAAACTATTCAGCTCCAAAACTTATCCAATTGAAATCTGGAATCAAAATCGAATATTACTGCAACCTTTGCAAAAGTTATTGAACTTTCATTAAGCCACAAAATTTAAACTATTCAGCTCCAAAACTTATGCAATTGAAATCTGGAATCAAAATCGAATATTACTGCAACCTTTGCAATAATTATTGAACTTTCTTTCAGATACAATATTTGAACTATTCAGCACCAAAACTTTGTCAATTGAAGCCTAGAATCAAAATCGAATTTTACGTAACCTTTGCAATAATTATTGAACTTTCATTCAGCTACAAAATTTGAACTATTCAGCGCCAAAACTTTGCCAATTGAAGCCTAGAATCAAAATCGAATTTTACGTAACCTTTGCAATAATTATTGAACTTTCATTAAGCCACAAAATTTAAACTATTCAGCTCCAAAACTTATTCAATTGAAATCTGGAATCAAAATCGAATATTACTGCAACCTTTGCAAAAGTTATTGAACTTTCATTAAGCCACAAAATTTAAACTATTCAGCTCCAAAACTTATGCAATTGAAATCTGGAATCAAAATCGAATATTACTGCAACCTTTGCAACAATTATTGAATTTTCATTCAGCTACAATTTTTGAACTTTTCAGCTCCAAAACTTTTGACTGAAATTTTTGGTTTTGAAAATTGATAAAATTTACACAGACACTGAAATTTTTAATCTTTTTCTTAAAAATGATATTTTATTTAAATTATAAGCTTTTCATGTCATTAAAATTGATATTTACAAATTCTTAAAAACCTCTTGGATCTTTATTGTTAAACGTACATCTTTAGAGCAATAAAAAATGCTACTAGTGCAAAAAAGAAACTGTTTAAATCAGCCGTGATTAGAATGTTGCTCAATCAACGACTAGCGATCATAGTTTGTTCACATGGCTGCTTTCTTTTGATGATCTAGTCATGACAACTCGGCTTTGAATTTAGCCAGTTACAATTTGAAGCTTGGTGTGTTGTAGTGATATACCTTGGGTCTTGCAACTGTGCTGGGTTGCAAGAATCATTATTTTTTATTGACAAACTCAATCATATCATGTCAGCATCAAAAATCAGTAATTAAAGTCAATAAGTCAACATTAAAGATGAGATAAGCTGCCATTTGAACACTTCAAATAAGCTAGGCTATTTGAGGGTGGCCGTGGCATACGTTATTATTTTTATTATTATTAGTTTATTGTTCATTCTTATATTCGGAGTTTAAATTTGATTACTATTCAGTATGATCATAACTGTAAGACCAAATAACCAAAATTGTTTTGGGATCAATCCTACAAAACTTCACAAAACTCCTCAAACTTGGACCATTTTAATCCTACCCCTTAAACCATTGGCTTCATATGGCTTCCATTTTAGAGTCAGGCAGGGAATTAGGCTTTTATAATAAAGAAGATATTAGACACATTTGTAATATTGTTAAACTTAGTAAAGATTATTTCTAGCATATTAATTGATCCTTTTTAAGATTTTCTCCCTCAAACTGAATTATAATAATTAAGTACGTGACACATGCTGTAACAAACTTAAATATCAAATTCCAATTAAAATCGAAAAATTTACATGAAAATCCAACATTTGTGTCACGAATCTGCATGATGAATTGACAAATTTTATCAGAATTTTCAGGTTCAAATGCCAATTTTGAGTAAAGCTGCTGCATTCCATGATGTTTTGCAATATAAATCCTTTCAGCAGCATGAATAATTGAACATAAAATAATCGCAGCTATTGCCATTCCAATTATGATCATTATTTTCATCAATAAGTTCAATCCAGTCATTAACAGTGGAATAGATGAGTAAATGCTGCACCAGACCAGATAAACTGCAAAAGTTCCCATCATTGGAGTTCCATAGACTGAATTATAAAGTTTCACACATTCTGCAATTTTCAAATGAATTCCTGGAAGTTGGTCGATGGATTTGTCAATGCAGTCATTCATCATTACAAATCTCTTGCTTATTTTGGACATAAAAACGATGTAATGGGAAAATAAACAAATTTTGGTGATAAAAAGCAGGATGTGAAATAAAGGAATGAGATATTCTTTATGAATTGACACCGTCTGACTGAAGACTGTTAATGAAAGCTGTATCAACAGTATTATGACAATTATAAGCAGCATAGAACCAAGAATAATCCAAAGTCTCTTCTGCTGTAATTTATAATTAATTCTAACCTCAAACTTTTCATCAATTTCACTCAAAATTATCAAAATTTTCAATATTTTGTCACGTTTATAATAAATCCAGGACATAGACGTCACAACAACACTATAATCCAAGAACATTAATATTGGAGATCCTTTTGATGAAGCTTTTGTCTCAAATATATTTGTAATCAGTTCCGAATTTGAATATTGCCAATATCCAATTGTGTGTATCATGATGACTGCAAAGACAGTCAATGTACTCCATGAAGGTTTTAGAACTATTTCATCTTTAAAGTCAACTTTGATGAAAAATAAGCCTGACAATGATGATAAGATGAACAATGGCTTGACTGATGAATAAACTTCTGACAACATTTTATCGGATTTGAATTGAGTTTGTTGAAAGTTTAAGATTGTTTGTGGATATAAACATGCTTGGGGTCTTTTATATTGCTGTAATAAATGCGCATTAGAAGTCAATAAAGAGATTAAGTTACAAATTGACTTTACTATTAAATGAAGACATGACAATTCTGAGAAATACAAAACTCATGTCAAAGGTGCTTCCATTTCCAACTTAAAAGAGGCCGTTCCAGGCGCGTAGCCAGGAGGGTATTGTCACCCTCTTAAGTGTTTTAGGCCGTGCTCTCATTACGGTTGAAAAAGTTTAAAGGTGGTACAAGTTGGTATTTGGGACGTCATCAGTGAACGGTCTCTAAGACATCCTACATCAGGGGATCAGGGGGGTGGCCAGGAAAATTCAGAGGGAAGGAGAGGATTTTTATGATTTTTTTCATAAAACTCCTAGCAAAATGAAGAAATTTCTATTAACGTCCCCAAAATCCCTACCCCCCCCCCCCCCTGGTTACGCGTTTGTCCAACCTGGTTTTCTATCCATTAATCGTTCTGGCTACATTCCTACATAAAGAATAATTGACAGTTAAATGACTCAAATATTTTTCTTTTGTAAATACCTAGCAAAACAATCAATAAGGGATCGTTCCCATATGACGTCCAAAATTAACGGTCATTTTTCAAAAAGAAAAATGAATTTTCAGGAATTTCTATTGTTTTTTTCTTTCTGACCCCCCTCTCCCCTTTTCCCCTTCTAGACGTCATAAGTGAAATAAGCCAATCCTGTTTATTTTGTAATTTTATAAAAAAACATTCGGCACCAAATACAAAATTATTCAGCAATACTCAAATTTCGTATATTTATCCACAACAGTCGTTCAATCCAAAAAGACTTCAAAAGATGTTGTCTGAAATTTATTCATCACTAAAGCCACTATTCATCCTTTCATCTCTAACTGGACTCTTTTTCATACAAATTGATTTGAAAACTTTAAAAATCGTAACTCCATTTTGGAATCGATTGATTGTCATTTGTGTTGTTTTAATTCAAATTTTTGGAAATTCATTTTATTTACATAACGAACTGATGAAGGATTTATTTTTCACAAAAGTTTCCAAAATTGGAACTCCAATATTGATGCTCGGTGACTATTTATTCTCAATAACTGCAATGCTGTGGATTTTCACGAAACGTGAACACATTTTGAAGATTTTAATAAATTTGAGTGAAATTGATGAAAATTTATTTGAATTTGGGATCAAAATTGATTATAAGAAGGAACAAAGGAAGCTGTCAATTATCATTGGATTTTTATTGATTCTATTAACAGCTTCAACAGTCATCACAACACTTTTAAGCAGTCAACTGCTAAATGGAATTAATTTTGGTGTTTTTCTGCCAATTTTAAGCTTCTTGATTTTCGTCATTGGATTGACATTGCTGGCACAGTACATCATTATTGCCACTAACATTGGCATGCGATTTGAAATGATGAATTCGTGCATTAAAAAGTCAGCTTTAAAGCTTCCACAAATCCACTTAAAAATTGCTGATTGTGTAAAGATTTACAATTCAATTTATGGACTTCCAATGATGGGAACTTTTGCAATTTTATTCATCTGGTGCTGCATGTCAACATCTACAGTCATCTTGATGCCAAGGAACAACATTGCTTTATTCCTTTTTTTCCTTATTACTTTAATTGCAGCTGCATTTTCTCTTTGCCTAATCGTAAGGTCAACCGAAAAGACTTTAGCTGCAAAACAGCAAGCTATTCAGCTTCTTTATGGACAAATGTCAAATGAACCTGAAAATTGTGAAGTCATCTTTCAGTTCATCATGCAGATTCGACACACAAATGTTGGATTCTCATGCAAATTTTTTGAATTTAATTGGAACTTAATTTTTAATTTTATTACAGCATGTGTCATGTACTTGATTATTATTATTCAGTTTGAAGGTTCAATTGATAAAAAAGATGTTTAATTTTTTTGCATTTTTGAAACTTGTTTCTAAAAGGTAGCTTTTGTTCATTTTGTTCAACTGTTCGGCTGTTCGGGCCAAAAAGAACTTTTTAACCAGATATCGTGAAGAGCTCGGGTTTGTTTTAATAGCTCAGTTCTACAGAGTTATGGGCCGATCGAACAGTTAAAAGTCTTTAAACAGTGTATTTATACTTTTATTAATGATTTTTTTATTTCACACGAAAAAACACGTGGTGCGTTCAGAAATTTGTAATCAGACTACGTTCAGAAATTCGAATTTTTTTAAAACGGTAAAAAATTTGTTAATTTTTTTAAATTATTTTTAATTAATGCTTTTGCAGTCAAACTTTTAGCGGGAAAATTTCAAATATTTATTGACCGTTAAAAAATTTGAACTTAAAAAAACCGTTAAATAATAAAGCCTTTCTACATGAAATTTCTTGTAATTATTTGTTAATTACACTAAAATTTATGATCTTCTAATCTCCGAATGATTTGTAAATGAACACGAAATGATTAGATAATCAAATACTGATCGCTAACACAAAAATATGCTTAAGTCCCTCGATCAATAACACGAGGACTTCTGTAATTTTTTAGGTTATAACAAATAATTTACAGCATGTACAATTAATAATAAAAATTTCCCAATCATCCAGAAAAAGTCATAAAATAAATCTGATCGGTCTATACTGCATTTTCCTTCATATCTTTGATATGTAAATTTCTCTTTATGTTTGAGTAAATATTCAATATTTTCCACAGCTTCACCAAGACTTGTTGACATTTTATCATAAGCAAGTAACTTGACTTTTTGGATATTTTCTTTATAACTTGGTTTCATCACTTCCATTATGGCATTCGTTAATGACTCTTTCGTAAATGTATTTAAATCCAGTTCGACTGCAATTTCGTGTCTAACTTGAAAGAATGTGTTAAATGGCTGGTCAAGATTGATTGGCATTAGAACCATTGGAACTTCTCTATCAATTGCTTCTTCGATAGTTTTTAATCCTCCATGTCCAACAAGAACTTTAACATTCGGATGTGCTAGGATGTCAGACAATTGAAGCCATTTTGAGATTAAAATGTTGCTTTGTATGACTAGATGCTTAAATTTGTCATAATCTGCTTTCCAAATGACTTTAAATGGAAGATCTTGAAAAGTTTTACAAAATTTATTGAACAAAATCTCTGGAAAGTCATTGGCAATGCTTCCGAATGATAGCACAATCACACCTTCCTCAGCATCGTCTAAGAACTTCTTAATTCTCAAATCTTCAATTGATTTTGATGGCTCAACGTGAATAAATGCAATTTGATGATAATTTGGTACAATTGGTCGAATATTAGTTGTCATAGCTGAAGTATCAGTAAAATACATTTTAGCTCTATTTCCAACAATATCCATTAAAGGTGGAAATGAAAAGTTTGGAAATTTTCTATAAAACTGATATTGACTTAATCGAATGTCTCTGGCTCGAAATATTTTTGCAAAAAAGTGTTGATTAATTAAAGACATAAGACGTTCTACAAAACTTACTTCACCATGAATTGCTGGAATAATAATCTCAGGATGGATTGTATCATGAACATAATTGCCAATATATTCATGAAAGAAATTTAATGGCTCAGCAGAAAAAACACTGACTAAAGGACAATTATAAATCTCAGCCAACACTATAAACATACAAAAATTACATTCAACTATAAGTAAGTCAAAATTATAATTTTCTGGATGTAAATAAAGTTCTTGTAGCTTTATATTCTCGAATTGACTTTCAGCGGCATCATGATGATATTGAAGCTCATGTTTAACATAATATTCAAATCCGTTCATTTCATCTAATTTACTTTCAAGAATTCTTGACTTCGGATGCACAGCTCCAATGACATATTGCATTATATTTGAATTATTAAAATTCTTATAATGTGTTGAAAAAACAGTCAGGTTGTGTCCTTTTAATGCGAGTACTTCAATGAGCTTAAAATGGGTCAGCTGATGACTATAATAAGCCACTGATTGAATATATAAAATATTTGCTCCAAATGATATTCTCACAAAAACTGTAAAAACTATTAAAATGATCAGCATTTTTACGAAAAAGAAAAAAAAACTTAACTAAAAGCTTCAAAACTAAACGACAAAACTATTTAATTCTTCAAATGTTCAGCTTAAAATATGTAAGAAAGTTTTCCAGACAGAATCAATAGCAGATGTTTTAACTATGATCGATTTTTTGTTGTGCGACTGTTGCACAAGTTATTAAAATTGTGTAATCAAATGAGTTTTATAAAAAATTACAGAAGTCCTCGTGTTATTGATGGAGGGACTTAAGCGCATTTTTGTGTTAGCGATCAGTATTTGATTATCTAATTATTCTGCGTTCATTTATAGATCATTGGAACATTAGAAGATCATTAATTTTAGTGTAATTAACAAATAATTACAATGAATTTCCATATAGAAAGGCTTAACCATTTAACTGTTTTTTGAAATTCAAATTTTCTAATAAATATTTGAAATTAAAGAGGGAGTCAAAAAAATTTGAACAGGTTGCACAGTACTGAAATAAAAAAATCATTAAGTATAGCACAAATTCATTGTTTTAAGATTTTAACCGTCGAGAGCGTTAATCGCACAATAGAACTGAGCTAATAAAACAAATCCGAGCTCTCTACGATGTCTAGATAAAAAGTTTTTCTTCTCCCGAAACAAGTTTCAAAAATTTGTTAAAAAATATGAGAATTCAGCAATGGGCAACCTTTTTTATGCCATTGTAAACCTTGATCGTAAGAACACCGCTTATGGTTAATGGGATTTTTAGAATTTCTTTTCAGTTGAAATTCTTTGAATTATAAAACTTAAAACTTAATTGCAGTCAAGCTCCTTTTAAAGTCTGAAATTTGGAGTCCAATGGAGTTTGGACAGTCTCGTAGACCTAAAATTTCTGCCCTACTACATCCAATAAGGTGGGTCAGAATGTACACAAAAAGTTTTTGCTACTTAATTATAAAGCTGTTAAAATTGAGTAGGATTCAAAATTGTCATAAACCAGTGGTCTCCAACGTTTTTTGTGGCACGGCATTATCTAGCAATCGCGTAAGTTTTAAAAGTTTTGGAAAAGCTCTACACTTCACAGTGGATTAAAAGATGGAAATCATCATCATCATCATCCAACTTGGTGGAAAGGAGGGTTTTCAATTCCGGTCCAAATTTTCAATCCCGGGATTACGGGTTTAGAAAATCGGTTCAGTGATTGAAATCTCTAGTAATAAGCCATGACCAAACCCATACACAACATTTGCTTGGTGTCTTAATTTTTTTTACAATCAATTTTAAATTAAATTCAGAACACAACTGTGTAAATATATGTTGCAACCTATCTTAAAAATAAAGCTTTGAGTTCATTGTAGCTCTACAAAGTAAGTTGCTCCTGAAATTTCATTTAGAAATGTTGAAAATTTTTAATTTTTTTCTTTCATTTTTTTTGTGCTATGTCGAGTGTCAAGTTACAGTTAATAAGGTTCAATTTGAAATTAAGAACAATTTAAATCATTTTGAATGTAGAGAAGATTTGTTAAATATATTTATTGATGATTCTATTGCACACAGTGGTAAAATATTCTTCAAAAATCTATTTTCTTGATTCGTAAATTCCAAAAGTTGTTGTCGTTCTGAAGGAATCTTTTGACAACTATTTTTAAATTTTAGTTTTTTCATCATGGTCAAGATTCCACTTGAATCAAAAATATGGAAATTCTCATGATTTTGGTGACTTTAAAGTCTGCAAGAATATAGATGTCGACAAATTATCAACACAATATTGTCTGGTTCAATATTTTAGTCACACAGTTACATTTCCAGTTCCACCAAAGAAATCTTGTTATCAAAACATTTTTGACGATGTTGATAAATCCATTTTTGAAGCAGTTTGCTTGCCATCTTCATGTTCGGCCAGTGATGTTAAGGATGTTTTAAGATTTTTGAATTTGACGAATCACCAAATTTATTGCAAAAATCACATTAACAAAAAATCACATTTTTTTATCCAAAATTCACAATCAACGATTCTTAAATGGCTGAACATTAAAAGACTTATGTAATTAGAATGAACATTATCATTTTCATTAGTATCATCTGGATTCTAATGGCTGCTGATTGATTTCTCGCTCTTTTCCATAAGTTTGAATGAAAAGCGATTAAAAATAGGCCACTAAAAATTGTGCCTTTGGACAGCCCACAGTTTTATCGAAGCAATCAATTAGAGACATAATTAAGTTTTCATTGTCTTTTCAAATCGAGTTAAATGTCTTAAATTAAAAGAGATTCAAAAGAGGAGTTACCCATGCAAACCCTTTCTTTGCTTCAGGACCAAGTCTTAAAAATTATATTTTAAATAATTTCTCAAAATCTTATTTTTTTTCAGTTTGCTTCACATATTTGGTATGTGTCAGTATTCTTACAATTGACACTTGCTGCACCATTTGTGTTTTTAGGAATTAAGCATGAAACCTTTGGAAATTTCATAACAACGTTTGTTTTGGCTGCATCGACAGTTTTAAGATTTTTGCATACTTTTGGCGGGTTTTATGACAAGGCACTTGTTAAAAATGGCTTTCTGTAAGTTCCGATTTTCAAAAAGGCAAACCAACAAGAAATTGAAATTTCCTTTAAAAACATCTATTTTTAGCACACATTTTGATGAAATTATCCTAAAATATCAGTCCTTACAGTACAGACTTCTGCCGTTCTTTGGTGGAATGATTTTAGAACAGTACTGGAACAACCGACCAAAAAAAATTCAAGTAATTGACATTTCTTACATTCAAACGTTTTCTGAGACCATAAATTTCAGATCAGAATATGGAAAATTTCAGTTTTATTAATGATTCTTGCGACAACACTCAACATGTGTGGAAGACTGCAATTATCTATTTTGACTTCAATTTTGGATATTATTTTGATGTACAGTTTGCTAGTTCTCATCGATTCCTGTCATCATTCGAATGGAAGAGTCAAGAAATTTTTATCCAGGAAATTTTGGTCAACAATTTCCAAAATGGGACTCAGCATTTATTTAGTTTCTGGACATATTCAATTTACCATTTACGAGCGACAACTTGAACCGCTTGAAGTTAAAAATGAGTTGCATTTTGTTAGTTTTTTGATTAAATTTGTGTCTTTTGAGTTATATTTATTTTTGCTTACAGATTTCAATGTTTTTTGCGGACATTGTTAAAATGTCGATTCCAATACTGCTAACGTTTTTGCTTATTGACGAGCCTTTTTCTGCATTTGGAGAATTTTTGGCAGAAAAAATTTTTCTTTTAAAGTCCTGATGAAGATGTTAACGTGCCCATTTTTAATTCTACAAAATTTTCTAAAACTAATCTATCGCTAAAATCACTTTCTGATTTTTATATCTAAATTTTTAATGCCTGAATTGTAATAAAAACTTTATTTTCCTCAAAAAACTGCCGTTTTTTTTTTGTTCCGTTAACGGCTTTAGAAACTTTATTCCTAGTATGCTTTCTCGCTATCGGGATCGGGATCGGGATTTCCCGGGATTTACCGATCCCGATCAATCCCGGGATCCCGAAATTTATCGGGATCGGGATTGAAAATCCCGGTTTTTTAGTTTAGGAAATTATTGATGTTTTAGAACCTGCTAAATACGCGACAGAAGAATTATTGCGTAAATCAAACGATTTATTAATTGCTGAAGGAACATTAACTTTTTGCTAGACGAATTGTTGCTACAAGGAACATTATTGTCTCAAAAGGTTTACGATATGAATTGCGCTCGCATAGGTGCACGAAGAAATGGAACATTAATTGACTTAATACTTTACCTGAATAATCCTCAATATATTTCTTTAGACAAGCATTTTAAATCGTCAACAAAAGCTGCAATACATAAACTTGGCATTGACTTATTGAAAAAGTATTTTGTCAAAAACTCTACAAATGGAGCTATGGAAGCTTCAACATCCAGTGCAAATCAAATCCAACCGTCAAACATTTCTATTCGAGATAGACTGAAACTAAGCATATCTGAATATACATCATTAACAACAGATGCAGCAGCAACAGAACCAAATAACTTGAAAAGAGAGTTTAATTGGTATGACAAAAATAGGAAGAGAACCGTTTTGTTAGATCAACTTTACGATGCATTGATAACAATGCAGCCGACCTCAACTCAAAGCGAACGAAATTTCTCTATTAGTAACAACATTCTTACAAAACAAAGAAAACGTTTACTTGACAAGAATCTAAATGCAATTGCATTTGTTAAAAGTTTTTTCATTAATGCTTAATTTTTATTATTATATTCACACCATTTTCTATAACCTTTTAACTTACATCTTTATCAACATTTATTTTCTATTTTTGTTTATGTTCACATTTTTCAAAGGAAACATGGATTAAAACATCTACCTTGTAACACATAAAGTATAACTAATTAATTAAGGAATAAATGACCGTATAAGTAGCAAAAAAATATATAATTTTTTTTGGGAAAAAAAGCAGAAAAATGCTGTTTTTTAAATTTTTTTACATATTCGGGATTCCCGGGATTTCCCGGGAAATCCCGAAAAATTTCAATCCCGATCCCGATCCCGAAAATTTGTCGGGACCGGGATTTCGAGAAAGCATAATTCCTAGTATATTGTCTTTGATATATTTTATTCCTTCTAATGGCTTGATGGTTGGATTGACTAGATGGCTGGATGGGATACAGATTGTGTAGCGGACAAAAAAGATAAATATATACAAATAATATATTTTGTTACCCAAACAGCCGAAAAGATGAAACATAATATTGTGTCGCTACACTGGATCTCGTCTGGATCCCAAAGATAATGAAAATATCAGATATTTATCAGTAAATACACAGATTTCCCTCTTTTATCGAGGATAGAAGATCTGTGACGCAAGTTAAGTCACAATCGAGAGTCAAAATCGGTAAATAACGTCACAATCGATAGACAAAGTCGAAAATATAAAGTAACAATTTAGGTTACTGACACAATTTATGGAAAAGTCACTATTTATAGTTAGAATTGCGGTTTTTGCGACTTAATTTAATTAACGCTTATTGTAGCACACTTAAACAATATATTTAAACACCAATTTACTTCTTAATACTATCGAAAACTTATTATTTATTTAATTTATTCAAAATGTATGTGTTGTGTGTTTATTGACTTAATATGAGACTCCCCTTTTTAAGCTCCGCTTCACTTTCAAAGCTTCGCTACTCTCTCTAAAATTACAAGATTCTTGTGTGTTAATGATCCATAAATATTTAAAAGTTACATTTAACTACAGCTAATATTTAACTTTAACATTGAACTTTAAAACATGCACAAATGTTAATATTAGGGGCTGTTCGATTATGACGTTGAGGTGGGGAGGGGGGTCAGCAAAAAATTCCTTCACACCCATTGTTCTTTTTTGAAACATGAAGACCGTTAATTTTGGATGTCATCAGTGAACGAACCCTTAGGGAAAAGAACTGAATTTTGTTATAAGAACATTATTTTAAGTTCTTTGCTAAATCGTCGTCTTTTTACGCTCAAATTAAACTGGTCATCAAACACTCCTTGATAAGCATATTTAGAAAGTCATTATTTGTTGAGTCTATTTGTCAAATTGGATTATTTAATCAGTAATAGGTTTCAGTCAAGTAATATAATAATCTTTATTTGTTTGTGGTGTAAATTATATAATTTCACATTTTCATGTTCATTGAATCAGGAATTTGTTTCAGAATATTTAGCATTTCTAGGAATTAATCTAGAGTATTCTATAGAATTTAGTCTACAAAACTATTCTGGTCATGTTTGACGGTGTCATTATTCTAGTAAAAATACAAAAAAAACTTACCATTTTCAATATTATTCAGTAAGGTGATTTAACAATCTTCAATTCTCTTTCAGTCCTCAATTTAATCACAAGAATTAACTCAAAAAATGCTTTCGGAAATTTATTCATCTTTAGAACCGCTTTTTGTGCTTTCATCACTATCGGGCATGTTTTTCCTTGATATTAATTTCAGAACCTCAACCATAGTGACAACAATTTGGAATAAAATATCAATTATCATAACATTAGTGTTCTATATAATAGGATGTTGGTATTATTTTAGTTCTGAACTTATTGAGAAATTATTTTCAACAAAATTATCAAGAACTGGAGCGAATGTATTGCTGGTCATTGACTATGCATTTATCATAATTGCAATGTTGTGGATTTTATCCTAGCGAGGAAAATTCTCAAAATTATGATAAAATTTGATGAGATTGATCAAATCTTCAAAAAATTTGGAATAAAAATTGACTACAAAAAGCAAAAGCTACAACTAAGGATCATATTAAGTATTCTCTTTGTTCTGTTCATTATTGAAGTGCTGGTGATGACTTACATTAGTATTAAGTTCCTAAGTATGCAATTTAATCAAATTTTCTTATTTATTTTTAATTACTTACTGCTTGCAATCGCATTGACATTATTTATCCAATTTGTAGTTCTTATGAACTCCATCAGTCACAGATTTAACTTGATGAATTCATGCATAGAAAAATCAATCAATGAACTCTCGAAAATTCATCTTAAAATCACAGAATGTGTTAAAATTTATAATTTCATTTATGGACTTCCGATGATGGGGATGTTTTCAATATTTTTAGTCTGGTACATAATTTGTGCCTCAAAACTTGTTTTGTCACCAACAACTAATATTTACTCCACAATTGGAATTTCTTTAAATATTTTTTGTACTATTTTGCCTTTATGCTTTTTAATACACATGGCTGAGAAAGTTTTGAATGCCAAGCAGGTAGCTATTCAATTATTGTACAAAAGAATGTCAGAAAATATTCAAGAATCTAAGAAAATTTTGTATTTCATCATGCAAATCTTGCACACTAATGCTGAATATTCTTGTGTTTTCTTTGATTTTAATTGGAAGTTCATGTTTAGTTTCTTTACAGGATCTACAGTTTATTTGATTGTCATGCTTCAATTCGAAGTGTCAATGGAAGATTTGTAATTGTTGTTATTGAAAATGAATAAATTTGGTTCAATAAAAAGCATGTTTATCCGGACAGAATGTCGTCAATAAATAAATGTTTGATTGTTTAAGCTTAGAATTTTTACTATCCCAAAGTTCAATGCCCCAAAAGCAAGAAAACTTAAATCTAGTCTATGAAGTATTCAGCGTTCAATGCCTTAAAAGGATGAAAACTTAATCCTAGTCTATGAAGTATTCAGCGGTCAATGCCCCAAAAGCATGAAAACTTAATTCTAGTCAATGAAGTATTCAGCGTTCAATGCCTCTAAAGCGGTTCTCTTCTGTGGGAAGTACCATCAATTTATTTCTAGCAATCAGCCTAGTGATAAATTAAAAATAAGCTATTATTTGTCAATTAAAAAAAAATTAATTATCTAATAAGTTATGTTTTGGCTCACAAAGGTGTGTCCGATATTTTTTAGACTTTTCTGTGTATTTAATATCAAACATTTTCTATTCAGCATTCAATAGAATCAAAAGTACATTGTCATGTTGTCAGAAGTTTATTCATCACTCCGTCCACTTTTCATTCTTTCCTCGATGACTGGATTGTTCTTCTTCAAGATTGACTACAAAACATCCTCAATTGTCACATCAATTTGGAATAAAATTACTATTTTAGCGACTTTTATAATCTACATCATTGGATGTTGGTTCTACTTGAAATCCGAATTGATAAGCAAATTATTTTCAACCAAGTTGTCTAAAATCAGTTCTAATATTCTGATTGGAATTGACTGTGCATTTATAATTGTTGCGATGATGTGGACTTTGATTAAAAGAGGAAAAATCTTACAAATGTTGATAAAACTAAGTGAAATTGATGATAATTTGTGCGAAGCTGGATTGAAAATTAACTACAAAAGTCTAAAGAACAAGCTAATAGCATTGATTGGATTTATATTATTGTTTTTGATTAGTCAAGTTGGAATTACAATGGTGATCAGCATTCACCTCATGAAATTTCAATTAATTGGAGTTATAATCTGCATCTACAACTACTTAATTTTCATAATTGGAATCGTGTTGGTGTCACAATATGCAGTTTATATGTACAATATTGGAACTAGATTTGAGATGATGAATTTGTGTATCGAAAATTCACTAAGAAATACTCCAAAAACACACTTGAAAATTGCAGAATGTGTAAATATCTACAACTCAATTTATGGACTTCCGATGATGGGAACTTTTGCAATTTTCTTAATCTGGTACATTATTGCATCATCAAAGCTTGTTCTAGCACCTGAAATTAATATGTTCTCAACGATTGCATTGACTTTTAACATTTCAACAACAGCAATTGCATTATGCTTCACCATTTTTGCAGCCGAAAAGATTTTGATTGCTAAACAAAAGTCAATTCATCTTTTGTACTCAAAATTGGATAAAGAACCTGGAAAATCAGATAAAATTATCAATCTCATCATGCAAATTCGACACACAAATGTTGGATTTTCATGTAAATTTTTCGAATTTAATTGGAGTTTGATGTTTAAATTTGCATCAGCTTGTGTAATGTATTTAGTTATTCTGATACAATTTGAAGGAGGAATGTAAATTGTTATTAGATAAACTGGAAATAAAGCTGTAATAAATTGAGTTAAAGTTTATCTTAGTCTAACGCAGTGGTTCTCAATCTGGGTTTGGTCCGATTGCCCATTGACATTTTCCCATTGTTCATCTGCCCATTGAGATTTGCCTACTAACTTGCCTAATGATCAAATAAACAATGGAAAAATGTTAATGAACAATCGTCATGATCCTCTCAAACTTTTTGTCGCGATTGCTGAAATAGGCGCTATATTTTCATGTTATATGAGTTCGAAAAGGTCAAGAAAATCATTTAGTATCTTGAGACTATTCAAGTGTGACGAAAAGGTTTTTTATTTTAAAAAAATGTGACGTGGAGCAAAAAAGTTTGTGAAACACTGCTCTAGTTAGGAGACTAATCAATCATGTACCGTTACAGTGGACAAAAAGTACTACATTACGAATAAAGTGACGAAAACCTCCTTAAACATGTCTTTCGCTCCGCCACTGCGTAAATAATGCCAAAATATGTTGAAATTCAAAACCAGCATGTCAACGAATGAAATAATGTCTACAATGAAATTAATTAAATTAATTTAATTCCGGTAGCTTAGTAGCTCTCTTGTTTAATTTCCCAATAAACTTTAGTCTATTCAGTTCAATCAAGGATTCGAGATTAAAATGTTGACAGAAGTTTATTCATCTTTTGAACCGCTTTTCATCCTTTCATCGATGACTGGCTTATTCTTCTTCAAAATCAACTTTGAGACTTTGTCAATTTCAGTTCCAATTAGAATGAAAATAATTTCTTTTTTTGCATTTATCATTCTGATTATCGCAAGTCTATCTTGCTCATATTTTAACTCTGAATTGGTGAAAAAAATGTTTTCGGTTAAATTTTCAAACTACAGTGGACCGATTTTCGTACTTGTCAATAATCTAGTCACAGTTTCATCGATGATGTGGATTTTTATAAAACGAGATGCAATTTTGAAAATTTTGATTAAATTAAATGAAATTGATGAGATTATAGATCAATATGGGATATTTTTTGACTATAAAAAGCAAAAGATGGAGTTGCTGATTTATATTGGAATTTCGGAAGTTATTACTGTTGTAATGGGAATCATCAGCTCATTATTTTTTATTTATCAATATGAATTGATTGATTTTCGATTTATGACTTTGATCTTTAACATGATATTATACAGCATTATAATCATATTAGTCCTACACTACATCACATTTATGTGCAATATTGGAACCAGATTTGAATTGTTAAACTTGTGCATTGAAAAATCTATCGAAAAAGTACCAAAAATGCATTTAAAAATTATTGAATGTGTCAAAATCTACAACACAGTGTATGGAACTCCAATGCTTGGAACTTTTACCAATTTCTTCGTCTGGTGCTGTATGGGTGCATCCACTCTTGTAGTTGTTCCAAAAACCAGCACTTTGGCAATTGTTTTCTTGATTCCTGGTGTTATGTCTACAATGTTGTTTACATTCTTGATCATCAAAGCAGCACAGAAGATTACAACTGCGAAACAAAATTCAATTGAAATTTTATATGCAAAGTTGGTTAAGCAGCCTGAAAAGTATGACAAAATTTGTAAATTAATAATGCAGATTCGACACACAAATGCTGGATTTTGCTGTCACTTTTTTGAAATTAATTGGAATCTGATGTTTAAGTTTATTACAGCTGGAGTTATGTATTTAATAATAATTGTGCAATTTGAGGGATCATTTGAATAAATTTCAATTCTTTTCAACATTTAAAATGCACTTTCAGCTTTTAACCTCCAAGTTAACTGCCCAAAATCTAGAACAAGTCCTTGCATGCACGGCACACAAGTTTTTTTTATATCTCATAATTTAATATTTATTTTAAATTTGTACAATTGAATCATGACTTGATTTTATTGCTCATTTAAATTATTTTTCAACGGCTGTATCTTTTAACTTTATTTAAAACAGTTGCTGACGCCTCTGTCGTGCATTAAAAAGTCATTAATATTGTTTAAATATTTCTTTACAAAAGAATTTAAAAGTTAAAGTTTTATCGATTTCATTTCATCCAACTAGTAGGGCAATAAAAAAAATTTATCAATTTTCGTTATCGCTTTGCTTATGAAAACTTTTTGTGGTCTTTAAATTGAGTTCAGTATAAATTGGACCGTTAAACTTTAATTTGCTAGGTTAAAGATTTTCTGAATTATTATTTTATTGTAGTTTCTGATTAAAAATGAAATTTGAAATTTCCGTGGTTTTCTTGATCGCTGTGTCTTTAAAAGGTAAGGATCTTGGTGAGATAACTAATGATTGTGCAGAGGGATAGAGTCTAAACTTTTAAATGGAGAGAAGACAAAAAATTTTATGAATGTTTTAAGGATTTTCTCATAAAAAAGCATAACCAAATGAAGAGTTTCTGTTGATTTGAGGTACAAATCCTCCCTCTAGCTACACTACTGGTTGTGCATGACTAATTTCTATTTTTGAAGTAGGAATTCTTTGTAGGCTCTAAAGCCAGTGCTCAAGATGTGCAAACTCAGAATTAATCCTGAAAAATCCCAAAAAAACTAAAACTTTCTGAGCCAAAAAGCATGAAAATGTGAAATCCGTTACTTAATAAGGAAACGAGCCCTATGATAATAAAAAAATTAAATCCAATTTTCAGGCATCTCATGTGGAGGAGGCAACCAACAAATTTGCTGGTTCTATCAATCGCAATTTGATCAATCCCTCAGAACCTACTCAAGAGTGACAAACAGCTGGGCTGAACATATCATCAATTTAATGCAAACTTATTCAGCCCAAAATCCATTTGAACAGCCAGATATTCTTAGCACTGCACTTAGTGGAATTGTCTCCGGAAATACTGAAATGTTTACCACATATTTGAATAATTTTGCGAAAGAAATCGCTGCTTTAACGGAAACTGATGTTGCTATTGTTACAGAGGCTTATAAAAGCGCTCAATTTGGATCACCATTCCCACTTTCTTGCATACCAAATCTTGCAGAAGCTGGAAATGTTTATAATAATGCTTTGGGAAAAGTTGATGACGAGAAATCAGCAATTGAAAGAACAAGTCATGGTCTTGATGGATAAATTGTTGGAACATAAAAAAATTGAATACTGAAGTAAAGTGCTGTAAATAATTTAAAGGCAGATTTTATTCATTTTTTTATATTCTGTTGATTTTTTTCATAACAATAAATTAAATTTTTTTATTACAGAAAAAATTAAGTTGAATTTTTATTTGCCATAATGATTCTCATTTTGTATTATTTATTCCGATTATGATTAAGCTTTAACCAGGTGCCTTTGCTGGTCGAATAGGTAACGCGCTTGACACAAATTTGGGATGGTAACACGAAGGTCGTCGGTTCGAATCCAGCCATTTCCAAATTTGTTCTTTTTCGAAAGTTTAGATACTTCGACTGCTTAATGTACGAGATCAATTTAGGCAATGTCGGATTAAGGAACGGGTCAGGAACTTGAAATGTAGCGAGAGAAATAGGAACGAGAGCTTATAAGCTTACCCACGAATCGAATATTTTTAGAACGGAACTGATCACGTCACACCCACAGAAGATCGAAACGAGAGCCTTATTATTTGAAACCCAGATTCAAAGATTGGAAGTTTTGATGCTACATAATATTAATTCATATGTATATGAACACAAAAGGTGTAAAATGTGAATTATTACCGGACAGTTTGACAGTTTGACTTTTAAAGAGATTCTGAAATTTTAATGCAAATTTCAATAAAAATTTTAATAATAAAAGAAGATTTCAGTAAAATACATGATCATGCACGACATTATAAGCCTGAGACACTGTGATTGTGATCTGACTAATGACGTAATTTTCATATTAATTTTATTTATTTCATGTCTACTCATTATGATTTATTTTTAAAAGATAAAATTGAATGTCTCATTATTGTGACAAAACTGTTAGTCATGCTGAATATTATCATTTTAGATTACTTTTCAGAGTTGTAATTTATTAATTTTAACTTTGATTATATTTTTCAAAATATTTCATTCTAGTCGCTGGAGAAACCAAGTCATCAAAGGATGTATAAAATCAAAGATTTTAAAAATCAAGAACTTAAAATCTCAAAAATATTTTTTTTAAAGTCCATGACTACAACCCTTATTTTTTTAAGAATAGTCATGTAATATTTTTTAGATTTTCTTGACTATAGTCTTGACTTTTTTTGCTCAATATCTAATTTTAATACTTGAAGTTCAGATTTAAAATTAAAACTTATTTTCACTTTTTTTGTCCACAACTAATTTCATCCGAAAAAGCAATGGATCTGAACAACGACGTTTTAATCACGTAAGTAAAACTCATTTTTTTAAAATCACTAAAATGCAAAAATTTATCATTTTAGGTGTGCCTTATTCTTTCTTCCAACAATCTTCCAAATCATTCTTCTTCTTGTTCTGATGTTCAAAGTTTGTTGCCCCTCAAATCAATCAAATGCTTACGCTAATGAAACTTATGGTCAGTTAACGGGTTTAAATACTTCTCCATCGCCAAACAATGCAGTAGGCAATGTTTATGAATCACCACCACGACAGCCTCAAATGACTGCATTTAGCTCTCCAAGGAAATTTTCGTCAAGCTCTAGACAGGTACAAATTCCAAATGTTTCAGTGGATAATAATAATTACGCTGTTCCAAAAATGCAAACTGAAAATTTGTATAATGATCCAGTATTGAACTAATTTGTGAAGTTGATATGTCTTGATGACAGAGTTGCGAGACAAATCACCTGTCAATAGGTAGAAGTGACAGATATGTTACAGACACTGCGATAGGAAATGCCTGTCACTTCTGCCTGTTGACAGGTGCTCTGCTTGCAACTCTATGGCAGGCAATGCTTTTTGTCAGGCAAGTGACGGATTGCAACTTTGCTTGTCTATGGTTTAAAATATTTCAATAAATATATTTATATTTAATTTTATTTATATTTAATAAAATTTAAAGCTTTAGTCCGAAGCTATAAAAGTCAAAAAAAAAACCTAAAAAAAGTAACTCATCCCATGACTTGTATCGAGCGAGGATCAAATCTCGAACCTCATGCCTCTCGATTTTTGCATTTTTTTTTGGTACTTGCTTTTTATCCCAATAATATTAATCAGAGATCGAAGCCGATTTTTTCGGCTTAACTCAATTTTTGATTTTTTTGATAGAAAAAAGCCATTTAACACCCATTTTAAGTATTTAAATTGAACTTTACATGCTTTACTATGATTCTGTGAAATATTTTTTCAGCATGTAGCTATAGTAAGCTCTGAATTTCAATTTAGCAGATTTTAAGCCGATCGGCTTAAATTTCGGCTTAACATTCTTTAACTGTGTTAAATGGCTTTTTTCTATCAAAAAAATCAAAAATTGAGTTAAGCCGAAAAAATCGGCTTCGATCTCTGATATTAATTTTAAGGTAATTTTTCTATAAACATAGTTTTAGTGTTTTAATTTTTTGCCAACGACGTAATTATTTGGAGAATAACTATGCAGAATTGTAAGTTGTGGTAAGGTCAACATGAATTAATACAATCTTGTAAACAACACTTACATGACTTTATGTACTCCAACAAAAGCTGTGCAAATCACAAAAAATACCTCTGAAGACATTAACGTTATTTTATATTAATGATTACTTTTGTTTCTTGCTATTATATCTTTAAGCAATGCTGATTGCGATAAAAAAACGTTTAAAATAATATTGTAGCTACAATTTCTGAAAAACTTACTCTTGCGCTCTTTTAATCATAAATACCTGGGTGCGTCGGAAAAGATTGACGGAACAGTAACTTATGACGTCCGAAATTAACAGTCATTTTTCAAATCATAATAAAAAAAATTCAGGATTTTGATTGTTCTTTTCTTGCTGACTCCTTGCCCCCCTTCTTTAGACGTCGTAAGTGAATGGTGGCTTTTAAAGTAATGTTTTTTATGTGCACGAACCGAAAAAAGGTCATAATAGTGAAACACGGAAATTTTCTTAAAATACTTCTGTAAAATTTAAGAACTACTGGTATAAAATACAGATTATAATAAAGAATGTACATAAAATTAATTCTTAGGTTATGAGCATAGCTAGGAGGCTCGAAGAAGGTTCAGCTATACTTGATGTTGCAAAATTATTGATGGTGACAACGGGTCTCTAGGTTTATTGCAGTTAACAAGTGGTTTATTGTGATGGTGTGCTTAAAATGATGAAATATTAAAAAATCAAAAACTGAATACTTAATTAAAGTTACGAGTGCATCAACAGCTACAACAATTAATTTTTTAGTTTATCCATAACAGTTTCTTGTTAAGGCAGCATTTTGAAAAATAAAACAATTAAAATTTAACTGCTATGTTTTTAAAATTATTCCTTTTATCAGGAATTTTATTTCATAATTCAAACTGCTTTAATTCCACGAATAATTTCCAAAATCATAATAATGAAGTGGAAAATTTTTTTCAAAATAAATCGGAAGATAACAACGATTGTAAAATAAACTTGAAAAATAATCGTGAATATAGTGCATTGAACCTCTCATGTAAGTTTCGAAATCATTTACATTAAGTTTGATTTTATAAAATGATTGCAAGCTAATTTAAAACTAGGGTTCGATTTTAGTAGCTACTTGCTCCTAATAAATTTTTTTCTGTAAATTAATTAAATTTTTTACCATTTTTTTTAAAGATCAATCAGCATGGTCGAATTTTACTGCAAAAAAATATGGAAACTCACATGATTTCGGGAATTTTGTGGAATGTCAAAACTTAATAAATCATGACGTGACCGCAAAATATTGCTTAATTCAATATGTTCATGATTTTGTACATCCAATTCCAGTACATCCTTCGAAATCAATTATCATGAGAGAGTGGGATAAGTTAGATATTTCGTTCATCGGAGCTATTTGTTTGCCAGCTACATGTGGAGAAGACGATGTTCAAAAAGTATTAGAAAGTGAATTTATGGGAAAGAACTTAAGTTTTGAAAGAATTTTCTGCAAAGAAATTTATCGACCTAGGTATATTTTTGGGACATACAGTCATTGGTTCATTGATTGGTGGAATTTTGAGAGAATTTTGTAAGTTTTAAGTTATCATATGTAATCCATTGATTTTTGAACATATTGCCTCACTTAGCCTTAGAACTCTTTTATCCCAATCTTAAAATTTATTCCATATTTTCAGGATTTTCGCTTCAATCTTCATTATTACAATAATTTTATCCTTCTCAAGTCTTCAAACCTATCACGCAATCAACATATTCAAAGACTTATTTGCTGATAACATTAAAAGCTCATCAACATCTTATCTAAATGGAGTTAAAGCTATAAGTACAATTATTGTAATTTTATTACATTGTTGGCTTTCAAGAGTCTATTTTCCATTCAAAAATGGCAAAAGTCTTGAGCAATTTACGAATGGAATTTTTTACCGACCGCTTTGGGTTGCAAATGCAGTTATGGAGAATTTTTTTTGTCATTGGAGGGATTTTGACGGCTAAGGCGCTTGGTAAAGGATTTGAGGAGAGGTGAGTTTTGTGAACGGCTCATGGTCATCTGGCAGAAAGTTCCTAGGAATTCCTAGGAATTACATGATTCCTCTGTTGTTCTAGAGTCAGGGAACCGAAAAGGGGGTCGTTTACTTATGACGTCCAGGTGGCAGAATTATTATAATTATCTCCTAATGAAAGAAAAGTATTTAAATCATATAATCAAAAATTTAATCATTTGATCTGAATTTACAGCAACAAGCTAAAATGGATCATAAAATACTACATAAAGCGCGTCATGAGACTTCTTCCAGCTACTGCATTGATATTAGTACTTATCATTACATCAAATGCTGAGTTTTTGGCTCCGTATAGTTTTTCGAGCGAGAAAGAAAATTGCAAACAATTTTGGTGGATGACCTTGACTTTCAACTTATTAGATTCGAATTTTTATGTAAGTATTGGAGAGAAAATAACATTATGGTCAGTTAATTGCAACAATTTTGTTGGTTGAATCGAAGGGAAATTCAGCAATTTTACCAAAATTATCACATTTATGCACAAAGCAATAACCGGAATTATAATTCTTTTTCTAGTTTGCTCGCTTCATCTGGTTTATATCAGTGTACATGCAACTAACATTTGTAGCACCATTTGTGTTCTGGATTACAAAAATCAAAAATTTCGAAATTAGGTCTTCAATATTAATTGTGGCTATTTCAGCTGTTATTCGATGCCTTCATACATCTAACGGGTTTTATGATAAACTTTTAAGCGTCGCTGGTATTGAGTAAGATTTATTTTTATGATTTTAACGAAGTTTCTTTTGAGGGTTTATTCACTTATGATGTCCAACATTTAGGGGGAAGAGAACGCCCCTTATTAAAATTTAACTCTTTTTCAGTATTTCGGCGAATGATGAGATTTTCTCGAAATTTATTGCAACAGAATACAGATTGCTGCCATTTTTCGGTGGACTGATTTTAGGAAAATTTATAGATGTTTCAAAATTTAAGGTATTTTCTTTTGATTTTGTATTCGTTTAATAATTTATTTTCCTTTTCAGCCAAAATTAAATTTAGTTCTTTGGGCTTTCTGTCTCAACTTATGCACCCTCTCAATCGTAGCCCTGTACATTCCCAAGCTTGTTTTAATTCTGGACTTGCTTCTCATTATCAATCTGATACTTTTTTTCGACGCATTGCATCACGATTCTGGTTTAATCAAGAAAATTTTGTCACTCCGATTTTGGATGCCTTTATCGAAAGCTGGACTTAGTGCATACCTAATTGTTTCGTATTTTCAATTTGGTATCCATAAACGGCTGATTGAACCGCAGGAGATTAAAAATGAGTTTCAATTTGTAAGGAATTTTAAGTTTTTATGATTTTGTTAAAAATAATCTTGAATAATTTTAGATGTTTGAATTTTTAAAAGACGTCATCCAATCATTCATGCCTTTGCTGATTGTTTACACACTTGTTGAAGAACCGTTTTCTAGATTCGGTGAATATTTGGCTAGTAAAATTTAAAAAGTCAACAAAATAAGGAGCCAATTTCAATCAAAATGTTCGGGGATGATTGCTTACAAAAATCTCAATTAATAAACTTAAAAAAGAAGCACTAATTAGAGTTAAAAATTACAACAGGTCTTTGAATTTAAAAAACTATTTTGAATTACTAAAAAACCTTTACAAAGGAATTTTACAAATTTTTACAGGAAAGAACCACTAGGATTTGGGTGAACAAAGCGTGGAAACATCCCAAAGCGTTTACATCCCAAAGTTATTCATCAAATGCAAGGATTTTACATTTTCATGTTTATTGGCTCAGGGATTTTTTAGGATTTTTGGGAATTTTCACGATTAATCCTGAGGTTCCACGCTTTGAGGATAAAGGTTCATTGGCTGTTCCTGATTCGGGGTAATTAGAAGAGGAGGGGAGGTGGGTCGGAAGGTCAAACTAATCTCCTCGACAAGCATTTTTTGTTTTGTTTCATAAAAATCACAAATCCTCAGCATATAGACTCGGTCGAAAACTTTCCAACAAATAATTTTGGCTTTGTTTTTCTGGTTTTGATTTAGGACCTTTCCCATTTGTGTAAGAAACCAGATAAGTTTTGGAAAAATGGAGGACCTGTAAGTAAAATAGAGGACATCATACGTGTCTTCCAATTTTATTCGTTTTCTGGACGAATTAAAACAAGTCTATTTTATTTTTGACTTGATGACTGTCCTCTGAAAAACCAAGCAGATGGTTAACCCTACCTTTGTGTGACAAAACGATTTCCAGTTCAGCCTATGCGGTTATTTAATCTTTTTTGCATTGAATAAACATGTCGGATTGTGAATGATTTCATTTAAATTTTTTCATTTTTCTAACGATGATAAATCGTTCAGTTTAGCATTATAAAAAAAAAATCAGTCAACATCAGTCGAGATATACTACAGTTTGTATTTTTTTGTGACACTGTGAGGATTTAAAATTTCATTCCAAAATAATTTTCAATACAATCAGTTGAATTTTTTAATTGTAAGTCTTTATTTTTTTGGAAAATTCTTTAAATTATTTTTAAAATTTCAAAAAAAAATAAAGACTTACAAGGTTCAAAAAACTTAAGTTTCAATTAAATACACCAAAATGATGGAAATATTGTGGGATGTTGTTTTGTAAGTTAATATTAAAAATCTTTAAATTGAATATTTCTTTATAATTTTACTTACGATTAAAAAATTAATAAACTTTTTTCTTCCCACACTTTTCAATAGTTTTGGAGTTTTTATGCTTCTTAATCTTCTCCAAACTCTTCTTTTGACAATATTCATCTTGAAGGTGCGAAAAAACAAGAAGGAATCAACATCTCTGCAAAACCATTGTAAGTGCAATAAAAAAAAAACTAGTTTAGAAGTGGCCGTTACAGATGTGAACGGATGAAATAAGCGCGAAACGGTTTTTTTAAATTTTAAATATTGCGATCGTCAGCAAGATCATATAGCAGCTATTAAATGCAAAAAAACCAGAAGCCAGAAAAAAGTCAAAGCCTGTCAAAGTGGACCTAAAAGTGAATTGTTTCCTATTAAATATGACTAATGTTTAGTTTATTGGTTGCTCTGAGACCGGTTTTTTAAAGTTCATGATTATTTTTTTTTTAAATTATTTAAGGAAAATACTTTGTTAACCTTAAAAATTAATCGTATTTTTAAATTTTATTAATCTTAAATGGAGTTTCTCAGTTTACATATCCTCAAAATATCCTGTATAACATATTCCATGCTTAGTAACTTACTACACATCATTATTTCACTGACTCATTTTGATGATTATAACAACATTTTTGGAACTCTGTGACTTATAAAAATGACTAAATATGAAGTTAATAGTGCATAATTTCCTGAAATTTCTTTAGGTTCTGTGAAACACGATCAATTTAAAAAAAGAATAAAAAGCTTTCCTGAAATTGATGCAAATGTTTATGAAGGAAATGAAAATTTATACACGTACATGAACCAAGGTAAAAATTTAATTTAAATTATAAATCAAGATTTTTGGGGTTCTCAAGGGATTTACGAAGAACTGCCATAAGCTAAAACCAAAGGAGAATTTGACGAATAAAAAAAAAGTGATTATATGAAGTTAATAATGCATAATTTCCTAAAATTTCTTTAGATTCTGAAATGGAGCACGATCAATTTAAAGAAATAAAAACATATTCTGAGATTAATGCACATGTTTACGAAGGAAATGACAATGTATATACGGACATGGGTCTAGGTAAAAATTTAATTCAAAATATGAAACAAGATTCTCGAGGTTCTCAAGCGATTTACGAAGAACTGCCAAAAGCTACAACCAGAGTAGAAGTTAACGAAGCTTCAGAAACGTATGCTTATGTTTCTGAAATGCCTTTATGTAAGTCTATTTTATTTTTTTTTCTAAACGAGTGTCAATTTTTTTTTTGCAATTATCAACATTTAATCTGTTTTTTATTCTTTCTATTAATATGCTTAATATGTCGCAAATATTGTCAAAGGTCTAATCAACTCAAAAGTTTTAAAAGTATATAATATTAAATATAAAAATTATGATGTTAAATTGCAAGATTAGGTTTAGTGGTTTGTAAATTGAATAGTTTAAGAGCCACTAGACTAGATCCAGGATATGGCAAATGACAATAGTCAGTCGATTTTAAGGGTTAGAAACTGATAAGTTGTGTTAGATTTTTGTTCATTTTGTTAAATCATTTAATTAAATTTTAACTTTCTGCTCTTTATAAAATGCGTATGTACTGCATTGAAGTACCCTAATCTGAATTTATTTACTTTATTTGACAGATGATAAAACTGACCATATGCAAGTTTCAAGTCCAAAACATGACCCTAGTTACGATACAGTTAGAAATTAAATGAGAATTGTTTTTGCTTCGAGATGACCACAGAGATAATTTATCATATTTTTTTGTCAAATTTATATTATAAAACTTATATTTTTTTATTACACATACTAGCATAGTCATGGAAAAATATAAAAAAAATCAATTTTTGTAATTTAGAAATAAAATAAAATTCGAAATATATTTAAAAAAAACTTTTGACAAACTTGTTGATCACAAATCAAAATTTCTGTAATTATTCATGAATTACTCAACACTACTGTAATTATTATTTCAGAAACTGCTTACTAATCATCACTATGCTGTATTTAATAGGTTTATCTATTTTATTTGTCATATATAAATCATCAAATGAATCTAGTCCAAACATAGAGTCATGTTCATCATTTGCAAACAAAAGTCATCATTTTGATTGAGCAAGACACGGAGAATATGGAATACAAATACACAAATGCACATAATTTTAGTTTGGAAGAATTTGTTGAAGACCCTAACGAGATAAATGAGAGTTCCACAAGCAAAGGTAACAACAAGTTGAATGAAACATATTCAAAGTTCATCAAAATTCAAAAATAAAGACATTCGATACTTTGGAGAATCCACAATTTGTTTTTTGTAATGACAGAGTAATTAATAATTTATTAGGAGATGTAATGACTCAACAATAAAGAATAATGATAGTTGTATGCTTAAATTATATTCAATGGGATCTGATTTCGATTTTGGCTATGCTCTTAAGATACCTTTGTAGTTCAGGAACACATTTCTACTTGAGACAATAGATATAAATTTAGAGTAAGTGGAGTTTCCTTAAGTTTCAAATGAGGAACCAAACTAATGATCATATTATTCTTATTTTTATCATTATTTGCTACATGCGACAATTTTATTAAGTCACACAATGAACGAAAAGTAAGTTCAATTTTTTTTTATCAGTTTCACTCATTGATTGCTCACCTCCTTACTTCCTCCTCACCATTTTGAGCATTTGTATCAAGGCAAGGCTTTGAGCGGAATGACAGAAAGAAAGAAGGACAAATCTATCAATTTGAAAAACACATTAATGATTCATAAAGAAATGACTCATTTGAATGATTCTAATAAATTACTAAACCATCAAACTGACTGATAACCAGTTGTGACTGTCAACATAATGACAAATAATAACTTTCTAAATAATATTTTGGATTTCTGTACAAATTAAATTCATATTTATAGAAACAGAATTAAAAACCAGATTGTTCAATTTAATTTATTTTGAAATAGTTTAATAATACTTATACTAAAATGGAAGACGATTATATAAGTGGATTATTGTAAGACAGAATTTAGCAAAAAAACTATAAATTTTATTAAATATAAAAGATAACTTTATTCACAGCTTTGGAACATATATGTTTCTAAATTTTCTGCATACATGCATTTTGACCTTTTATATCATAAAGCTTCAGAAGAGCAAATTGTTTGAACAAAATACAATCGTCCACATAGATGCTAATCCGTACCATGGTATGTACACATTATTAATGTTTAAAGTTATTTTATCTGGTTAAAGACTATAATTTGCACTTTGAAGTCACACTTATGATGTGGCTAATGACAAAAGTGTGAAACTCTTTTTGATAAATTATTTAATTTTAAAATTTACTGTCCAGTTAGTGATTTGATAAATAAAATGCCAAGTACAGAAACATTAGCACCAACGGTAGAAGAATATGAAGCCCCTTTGAACCACCAAGAGCCAAAATATGCTGAAGTTGATCCAAAAAAGACCGAAAGTAAAATATATTTCAAATAAAAAGATTATTTATTTAATTTTATGTTTTGGCTACATTTTAGAATATGATGCACTCAACTATCTGCAACAAAATACTAAGAACAATTTATCATATGACAAATTAAAAATTCTGTCCGAAGAAAATCAAATGATTTAGTAGAATTGTCCACAAATCATTGATGAGATGTTCAAAAAATCCATTTTATATTTATTTTTATTAATTAACAATCAATTAAAATAAAGTTTAAATTATTGAATATTTGATAACATTACTAAAACTAGAAACAGTTTATTTTCTTTTATTTCTCACTTTCGATTCTTTTCTTTTCAAAATTAGAAATTGAGGTTTTGAAAATTTGGTCTGACGCGAATTCTTGTACTTCTCATTTTTCCACCCCCCTCAACACTTATTAACAAAGCTCCTCTTATCCATTAAGCGTTACGAAGCACCAACTCATCACAAAATTTGGTTCATACAGCTTCAAAATTAAATTGTAACCGAGATAATGCAGTCATTAATCAGTCAAAAAATGTATAAATATTGCTTATAAAAGAGAAATTTTAACAAGTTTTTCATCTAGTCAAACTTATGATTTTGTCAAAAATAGTAAACTCTTTTATTTTTTGAACAAAAAAAGAATTAAATTAGTTTGTGAAGTTTTATATAAATTGATAAAAAACAATGTAAACAACTAAAATGAGTATGATAAAGTGGTTTTTGTTTAATAAGAAAAAATATCAAAGATTTCAAAACTACGACGATGAAGAGTACAGAAATAGCATCGGTAAAATATTTAAACTTTATCTTAATCCTCAAATTATTTAATTATTTTTATTTTAATCATTGATTTAGATGAAATAATCGTCCATTCCAACCGACACAGCTGTGAGCCTTCAACTTCAATCGCACATTCATCCAACAGCTCGAAGTCAGCTGACAATCTTTCAACTTGCATTCAAGCTTCAAACATAAAAGCATTGTTAAATGATGCAAATAAAGTTTTACTATTAAAATTAAAAATTGCAAGCAAGCCAACCTCAGCTGAATTAAATGAAGTAGGTCAACAATGTTTAAAGAAATCTATGATCATCCTGCTAACAATAGACAATGACAGTAAATATTTCTTGTACTGGAAGTCAAAGGATATCGGATATTTCTTAACCTTCAAGATTTATGACCAATCTGAGTTTATGAATGATCTGAGGTTTTTTGAATTTTTAACTAATTTTCTTTGCTGCTCTTTGAATGGAGAACATTTAGGTATGTTAGCTACTTAGAACTAAGTTATAATTAAATTTTTAGTATCTCAATTCTTTAATTCAAAAGGGTTGCAAAGCAAAGTTCCATTAAAATCAGGTGCATCAACATTTCAACTTGATCACTTAGCGGATCATCGTGACTACAACTTGCTCCTTGTTGCAGCAGAATTAGGAGATGCTTACATTGTCCAACTCATGCTCACATTAGGCCTCAGTTCTGAATCCAGTAGAATAAATGCTCAAACTTTGGCGTGGAAAAATCGACATTTTGAGGTACTGTCAATACTTTTAAGATCTAATTTAATTTATCCATACACAATTTACATCGATGAGTGTCCAAATGACATTCAAGAATTTTACGAATTGAGTCGTCGGTTAAATGAGGCAATTATGTTGAGGGATGAAACAGCAGTTTTGCGTATATTGACACAGAATTCAGACATGATTCACTTTTATAATCTTAATAATGAATCAGCACTAGCTTTTGCACTTAAACATAAACTTTTCAACATGTACAAGCTGCTCATATCCAAGAACATTCTATTAGGTCCACATGAGAAGTTCAGTGTCTTAACAGAGGATATGAAGGAAAGCGATCGTGAGAAACTTCGAGAAATTCATTACGATGAATCACAAAACCTTCCAGATAATCATATGCATGTGTTGTTATCCAACTCACGTCTCGGTCATGATACATCTGACTCAACAAAAAAATATGAAATCATACAAAAAGCCTTTGAAACTATGAATCAAAATAAATTCATCCAGATCATTCTCATGATTGTTGCTGCATCAAGGAATTTTCGCATCATTTTTGACTTTAATCGTGATTCCGTTGAGGTTGTGGATCCAACAGCTGATGAGTCAACAGATGGACTATTCTATTCTGATAGTGGACGGATCTACATCGGTGCTAAGAAGTTGTTAGATCAAAATAATAGACTTGAAGCACTTGGAGTTATGGCTCATGAACTTTGTCATTATGTGATGTGTTTGGTCTATAAGAATTATGGAAACCCGTATGCTAGTGGCAATAAAGATGCTGAACGAGAATTTAAGGAAATTTCAAGAATGTGCTTGAAAAATGCTGGAAAAGAAAGAATTGTTGATGTTGTGCATGTATGTTATCCTCCATCTTTTCATCATGCTGAATTAGTCGTTCGTGTGCCGCATTTGATTATGAAATATCTCAATAATCCTGAAAAATTTAACACAGTAAAAGTCATTTATAGCAAGCTTTTCGATGTATTTGAGGGTAAAATTTATAAAGATTTGTGTGAAGCACTGCCAAAGATTGAGGCTAAAGCTGAAACTGAGAAGGAGAAAAGTAAAAGGAAAATTAAGAAATTGCGAATGGTTTCCATAATTATTGCATTTCTTGCGATAGTTTTGATTATAGCTAGTATTTATGTGGCATGGTTTGTTTTCTATAAACCCACTTATAAGTTCTCAACGTTGTCACGCGAAGATCAAATTTTAGTTGAAAATGCTCCAGTTATTTATAAAAATGTCAATATAGTTTTTCATGATTTATTTCCCGAGAACTCAAAGACTTATGATCTGTTAACATCTCAAGATATTTACCAAATGCTTGAAAATATTCCAATGAACTTTAGTGATCCTCATTATCTATATTTAGACAAATTGGTAGTTTTTAATTGGCATAATTTGACAGGAACGTTAAAAGATAAATTCATCAATTCAAATTTCAGATTCCAAGGTGAAACTCTAAGTTACAAATTTTTAAACGAGTCCCATCCGGTTGTCTTTAATTCCTTATCTTCTTCACAAATTATTAAAGTTCTTGATGATGATATCCTATCAATTCATAAAATGACCAAGAATGGAACACAATCATATATCGAGAGGAAAATATTCATTGAATACATTTACGAAATGTATTTTTTGTTCATGGCTCATTTAAATGATGACATTTTAAATAGTTTTTGCATGTTTGAAAACACAACTGGAACCGCAAATGATACATTTGATAAATTTTATGATGAATTTATGAGTCTCGATTTTCACACCCGCAAAAAAAAAATTAAGAAAATTACTTATTTTGAAGGTTTTGTAAGATGTTTAATTGAAGATTTTAAAATTGTTGATCCAAATACCAAAACAGCAACAGATTCATTGTTTGCACATAAAAACCTTCAATTAGAATTTAGGAAACTATTAAGCATACCAATTTCAAACTCAATAATTAATCAAACAAGGCTGTTTGCCATCTCAGCTGATTCATTTGCAGAAACGACTTTAACATTTCAATCATTTCCGTTTGGCATAAAGACAGAGTATTCAACACGATGGATTACTTATCTTGATTTTAGATTTTATGAGCAGTTTACAGAAACATATTTACATTTAAAGGATGTTGAAAATACATTAGAGCAAGTTCAAGGTCTAAGTTCCGATAATGAATTTGAAAGAAAAATTTTTGAGCAGTTGTTTTATTCTGGAAATGTCATTTTCTTCTGGGATGGCTTTGATCAAATGTTTGATGACCGAGACCTCGGCGTATTAAATTTTGTTAAGTTGATTCAAAATTTAACTCAAAATTTTCAATTTATTTCAACTAGTTCCTTTTACTCTTATAGATACAGAAGTAAAAATATTTTTAGAACTAAAGCTTTTACTTTAGTTCCATTGGATGAGGAACTAAGGGAAAAATTGCTTTACGAGTACTTCCTCCTTCAAAACATTAGTCAGACTGAAATTCCAATTTACATTCAAAAAGTACAAAGAATTTTGAATATTACGGAATTAAAACAAAACTTGAATACGCCATTGATGTTAGAGATGATTGCTTACACAATAACTAATGACATCAAAGTATTTAAATCAGAAAATATTTTCGAAATTTATGGAAAATATGCTGAAATTAAAGTAAAGAACTCAGTGAACGAAAGTGAATTTAAGCAAGAATTTATCACACATTCTTTAGTTTCTGGTTTTAGCATAGTTAAATTTTATCAAAAGCATGCCATAATGTGCTTAGATATTATCTCAAATATTAAATTTGCATCACTTAGACTTGAAATTATGAACACAAATCTACCAAAATTAACAAAAGTTGATGACATATCAAAAATGGGAATTTTAGAAATAAAAAGTTCAAAAGTTTATAAATTTATTCACTCAACTTTTGCTGAATATTTCACTGCGCAATATTTAATTGAAAACGTTTACAATGCAGATTTTGAAGTTCCGGAACAAGAAGCGGAAATGAGGATTAAAATATTTTATTTTGCCTCTAGAAAAAGGAAATTGTTAGTTTTTATTAAATCGTATCTTGATTCATTAAATAGGAATGAAACGGAAAGTTTTAATGCTCAATTTTCAAAGTTGTTAAGCACAAAATATCAAAACTTCCTTTTCAATACGATGAAAATTTCAGAAGGGAAATTCAGACATTTATTAGAATTTTTTGGAAAAGATCACAAGCTAATGTCACATTTATTAATATCAAGTGAGAATATTAGTTTGTATCGTGCAACATACGACTATGCCAACCTTAAATATTTCTCCTACTTAGAAATTAATCGAACGGAAATCAAACTTACTGCAAAAAAGTATTTAACTAATGATGAATATTTAAAGTTTATTTCATTAAAAGACCTAAGAGGTTCCATACTTTACACGATGTATTGTGTCAAACAATTTACAAATTCATCCGACAGGGCACGACAATTCTTTCCAGGTTATGATTTACCCGACGAGATTTTTGACAGTTTAAATACTGAAAATGTTGTGAACCTAATTGCTAATAATTTAACAGTAAATGAGCTCAAAGTTTTCATTTCATCAAATTTACTTTTTTATCCGCTTTGTGTGTTTTCATCTCAAGATGGGGTTGTTGAAGTAAAAATGAATATTTTACGCTACTTTAAGAATCTATGGAAATTATTAGAAATTCATTTTTCAAAAGATGAATTAAAAACTTGGCTTGAAGATAAATTTAAATTAATAATTTTGCAAAAAACTGATATAATTTTTTATTTTACTAAAAAAATCGAAAATTATTTTTCCGATTCAGAAATTCATGATATTTATGTATCTAAAAGTTTATTGCATCATGCCGTTGTTTTTGGATTTTACAGTAATTTTGTACACACATCGAATTTTTTTGCAAATCACACGCGTTTAGAACAACAGAAATCAATTCTGCAAAGTTCTGTTGAGATTGAATGCTATTTAGATACACAATTTCAAGATCTCTGCTATATTGTCCCTAAGATTAATATACTACAGGCATCGCTTGTACAAGGGATTGGTTCAGGTCGTGATGAAAGTTTACATTCCTTTAAACAAACATCACAAATGTACAGAATATTTTTTAATAGTTCCGAGCTTCAAGAGTTGATAATTACAGGTTCAAAGGAGTTTATTCCATTCTTGGTTATTAAAAAGAATTACAAAAGTTGTGAAACGTATGCTGATTTTTTAAACGAAACATTTAATGATAATAAAAAGTCGTTGAGGGAATTTTTATTATCAGAAGTTGAACCAACAAAATTAAATATCTTTGATCTTCTTGTCAGTTTTATGGATATTGAAGGAAGCATTAATCTATTCAAAAACTTGATCAATTATTAAACTAGTTTTAAGTTTCGATTTATGGTCGAATAAAAAAAATATCATTAAAATTATATTTACTAATTTACTAATTTAGAAAAAAGGATGTAGGAAGAAAGTAAGTTCTTGCTGTTACTTAGTCAAAAGTTCTATGTTGGGCCGGTTGAAGAGTTTTAAATCATGCAATTTATTATGTAAAACTAAGAATTTGAGATGTAGGAAAGGTCAAGAATTATGTAGATAGGATGAGAAAAATACGAAAGCCGTTAATTCACCAAAGATGGCTTTTGCTCGAACGAATCTGGAAACATTGTAACCTACTCAAAATTGGTACGAAGGCCGACATAAACACTAGTTCTAAGATCGAAAAAACAGCTTTTAATTAACTGCTGGACACAAAACTGCTTTGTAAAGATTGTGCGCTACATACTGAGCTAGCGTACATAATATAGATTTGAGAATTATTAATGTTAAGAATTAAATTTTAGCGCTTAAAGGTTTAGTAATACTGATGCACAATTTAAGATGAACAAATTGAAGTTATTATTAAAGTTATAATAAAAGTCTTTAATAGCTTTTGTTCAAAATTTATCAGAATTTAACATGAAACAAGCAACATATAAATTTTATAATCAAAGGATATGAATTTCCCAAATGGTACCATTCTTTTATTACACAACGCAAAATACTGGATTTTTAAGGCCCCATTCTTCTTTATTTTCATAAATGTGATTTTTAATTCCGAATTCAATTTCAAGTATTACTTACTCTTCTCCAACATTTTGAGTTTTAGTTTCAAATCTTGAGTAGACACTTGACACTAATGTCAAGTAAATTACCAAGCGTATGGAAACCTAAATTCAACAAAAGAACCTTTTAATTCATATTAGCAGGTAAACAATTTATACCCAATAAATTAAATGTTTTTCATAAGAATTGAAAGAATCATTGCAATTTTCGTAGACTATTATTTCAATACAAATTAATTTTTGAAATGACAATAAATTCATTTATCTTCCAAATGTATATAGACCAACTGTTTAAGAATGAAAAGAAAGTAATAAAGTGTTATTTGGAGTAGTTGTAGCTTCCTATTGTACTCATGTAGCAATTGTGGAAGATTCATCACTATTTGATATAGATTAATCAGCTGTTGTTGTTGTTGTAGGTTGTTCAGTTGTTGTTGTTGTTGTTGTAGGTTGTTCAGTTGTTGTTGTTGTTGTTGTTGTAGGTTGTTCAGTTGTTGTGGTAGATTCATCCGTTTTTGTTGTAATTGGTTCAGTAGTGGTCGTTGGTTGTTCAGTGGTTGTTGTAGGAGGTATAACTGGCAACAGCTCATTCCCTTGAATTCTCGACACATTCCAAATTGCTTTGTTACGACTGTTATAAGTGTTGATACTAAAAAAAGTTTATAAAACATCAATTCACATCCTTAATATGTTCAAAAAATTAAACTCACTTAGTCCTCAATCCAAAGAAGTTTACAGGAAATGGTTCGCGAATAAAATGAGCCATAAATGGAAATCTTTCAGCTTCTTCATAAACCATAACAATCCCAAACTTCCATCCGATTATAAAAGTTCTCATCTCATTCTCATTCAGTCGACGATGCTCATTATCAAGCAAGACTCTTTCGCCACGTTCATAAATACTCGAGTCACGATTATCTCGTTCACCAATGTGAATTTCAACTAATGGATCTCCTCGATCAAGTGAGTCTGTTAATCCAATGTGAGCATTTTCTGCTGCCTGAATCCTCACTCTTAATGCTTGCCAATCATCATTTGGACGGATATTATGCCAGTCGAAGAGTGTTGAGTTATAAGTTTCAAGTTCTAGAGTATTAAAAATTTAAAATTTCAGTTTAATGTTGTCATAAAATCAAGGAATACTTACCAATCATAATTCTATCAAAATTATCAAAACATCCAGTCATTTGTTGCATATATCCAGCCTTATTCCCCAAAAAGTTATCTGTATTAAGTTGAGTACAATTGTTGCCAGAGAAAAATGCAGTCCTATGAACTGTTGATTGATTCATGAAATGATGCTCAATTTCGTCAATATTATTTTGTGTGACACTAAGTGTCCTCAAATTTGCTAAAGATCCAAATGACCTAGATTCTAGCTTTACAAGGTTATTATCACTAAGATAGACATTCTCTAATAGATTAGTTGATGTAAATGCATTTCTGGGAATTTCTATCAAATTGTTATGGGCTAAACTGACGGAAATTAAATTCCTCATGGTGCTAAACCATTGAATCTCAATTCTATCGATATTGCACGAATCACAGCTGAATGTTCTCAACGAAGTTAATGACTCGAAAGTATTTGCTGGTATTTGATAAAAACTGTTAGCTGACAACGATAAGGTTGATAAGTTTTCAAAACTTGCGAATAAACTTGAAGAAATGGAAGTAAGGCTATTGTGATTCAAGTCTAAAGTCTGTAGTCTTCTGTTGTAAGCGAAAGTATTAGCATTAAGGGTAGATAGTGTGCCGTAGGACATGCTAAGATACAAAAGATTTCCTAAATTATTAAATGCTGTTGCTGGAATCATTTGGAATGTGTTATAGGACAAGTAAAGTGTATTTAAGTTTCCAATGTTACTGAACCATCCAGTTTCAACAGTGTTAATCTCACAGTATCGAAGATCGAGAGACACGAGGCTTCTAAGTGTGTCAAATACAGTCGCAGGTAAATGGACTCCAGGATTTAGCTGCAAATTTAGGGTTTGGAGATTACCAAGGTTGTAGAATGAAAGGTAGTTCAGACTCTGTAAAGTATTGTTGTACAAGTCCAAAGTCTGCAGCTTCGTATTTGAAAATGTATGTGGATTGATGTAAGTAATTTGGTTGTCTCTAATCCTTAATATTTTCAAATTAGTGCAACTATAGAATGGATTAGGTTCTAGTGTGTTGATACCCATCTTTTCCATGACAAGTGATTCCAGCATTGGAAAGGTATCACATATGATTGTTGGAATGTTTGTTGTAATTCCAGTTGATACGATTTGGACTGTATTTGAGAATGTACAGTTTGTGCCTGGATTGCCACCGATTGTGAAGCTATTGTCACCATTTGGATTGTAAATCAGGAATACGCAGGTACAAACATCGTCTCTGATTTGAAAATCGCACATTAAATTGATTGTTGCTTGAACTGATGAGAAGCTTGCGATGAAGCACAGAAGAAGAAGTTTTTTAAACATTATTGACACTTATTACTAAAGTTTTGATTTTTATGACTTGATGCAAGTAATGTTCTTTCCCATTAAACCACAAAACTGAACTGAAATTGATTTCTTTAATTGCTGCCAAATAAATAAATTAAAATAATCAGAATAATTTATATCGATTACTGATACATATTTGAAGTGGATGGTAATCTAAAATTATATAATGTTTAAGCAATTTAAAGAGCTTTACTAATGCAATTTTAAATTAACAGATTAGATAAATTTTAATATTTATTGCTGAATTGTTTACAGTTGAAAATATCAAATTGATGTGAAATGTTAAAAATGCAGTTTATTATTATTTTATATGCACTAGCTATATTATTATGGGATGGACACTTAAGGATCTTTGTAAAAGCGTTAATTAAATTCGACATCAAGTGAGTAGCAATGCTTTGTTAAGGCTGTTAAATAATAGGAAGGTTGTCTTATATCTTTGGGAATACATTTTTTTGATTTTTTCACGCATTTTTGAAACTTGTTTCTAAAAGATAGCTTAATAATACACTTTGTTCGGCTGTTCGGGCGAAGAAAAACTTTTTAACCAGACATCGTAGAGAGTTCGGGTTTGTTTTATTAGCTCAGTTCTATCGATTTATTGACCGGCCAAACAGTTAAAACTCCTAAAACAGTGTATTTATACTTTAAATAATGATTTTTTTATTGCAAATGATAAAACACGCGATAGGTGCGTTCAGAAATTTGAATAATTTTCTACTGTTTTAAATAATTTGAATCGCAGTGCCTACAGCTGAAAGGCTGGGCCCTTCACACATTATATATATACTGTTTTAAAAATTGTTATCAGGGTGCGTTCAGAAATTCGAGTATTTTTTAACCCGTTAAGATTTGAATTCAAAAAAAAACTTTAAATGATTAACCCGTTCTAAATGGACTTCTGTAATTTTTTAACTTCATTTTAAACAAAAGATTCAAAACTCAACTTTCAATTATTATTATTTTATCAGAGTTGCGAGACAGGTTTCCTGTAAACAAACAGGATTGTTTGCCTATCATTTTTTGTCAATGTGATATTGTTCACATTTATGGTTCTCTGCAATCTAAAAATTTCAATTTCAAGTTCAACAATCAAAGTCGAAGCTTTTGTCACAAGTAACAACTGACTCAATTGACATTGAACAGACTTGAAAATTTCAATTAACCAATTCTTGGTAATTATAAAGATTATGAAATGTATCATAAAAAAGATTGAACCAATAACAACACCAAAGCTACTTCAAATTTAACTCCTGCTAATCTTCCCGGGGATTCTTTTGACGTAAATATTAATTTTTTTTCTACTGAAAAAAAATCCCCTTAATTCATCAGCTTTCTCAAGTACATATTACCATGATACTTGATATCTTTTAAGTAATGGCAAAACAATGGAATGTGGGTTAGTAAAATTCAATTATAATTTTTATTGCATTTGTTAAGTCTATGTGGTTTTATTTGTCGATATGCTATCTGTTCCTGGAAAATTATTTTAATCGATTTATATAAAATTCAAGAAAATTGAAGTTAAATTTTCATTAAATACAATTTAAACGGTGAATACGGTTGGAGTTATTCAGGAAAAAAATTAAATTATAATTTAAGTGGTTGCGGGTTAACATTACAAAGACTCTTGATTGTAAGTTGATACAAAAAGTTTTTGGTTCTTGGTTCTTGATTTTTCGATCTTGTTTCTTGGTTCTTGGTTCTTAATTCTTGATTCTTGATTCTTGGTTCTAGGTTCTTGGTTCTGAGTTCTTGGTTCTTGGTTCCTGGTTCTTGATTCTTGATTCTTGGTTCTAGGTTCTTGGTTCTGAGTTCTTGGTTCTTGGTTCTTGGTTCTTGGTTCTTGGTTCTTGATTCTTGAGTTCTTGGTTCTTGATTCTTGGTTCTTGGTTCTTGGTTCTTGGTTTTTGGTTTTTTGTTTTTGGTTCTTGGTTCTTGATTCTTGATTCTTAGTTCTTGGTTCTTGGTTCTTGGTTCTTGGTTCTTGGTTCTCGGTTTTTTTGTTTTTGGTTCTTGGTACATGGTTGATTCTTCGTTCTTGGTTCTTAGTTCTTGGTTATTTGTTCTTTGTTCTTGGCTCTTGGTTCTCAATTCTTTGTTCTTGGTTCTCGGTTCTTGGTTCTTAGTTCTTGGTTTTTGGTTCTTGGTTCATGGTTATAAAATAAAATATTAATTTTCTTAATTCCAAATAATTAATTTTGCAGCAAACAACAGGAAAATCATCATTAAAGACTTCTTATCAAAATGATTATTAAGCTCTTCTTTCTCTTATTCTTCATCAACTCGTGCCTAGGATCTTTCAATCTTATGTGCTCTTTTGATTTTGTCGATGACTTGTGCACCTGCCGATTCCTAATCTATAATCCAGATGGTTCAAATGACTACACAATTGGAGGAAATCCCATCACAAACTGCTCATTCAATGATACAATTCAAGTCATTTCTTCAGGAAAAAGCTTTAACATTCCATCAGTCATCTGTGATCGATTCCCAATGCTTGAAATTCTTCAAATGGAAGGATTGGAAATTAGCACACTTGACCCAAATCCATTTTTAAACTGCAGAATGCTTAAAACTTTAAATTTGGGTTACAATAATATCTCTGAAATTATTCCATATACCTTTATGAACACCAAGCTTGAATCACTCGATTTTCACAGTAACAGCTTAGAAAAGTTAGATCCAAATGCATTTTTCAACCTTGGTCAACTAAAAGTATTAGTTTTGCAAAATAATCCAGGAATAATTTTACCTGAAAAAATATTTGATCCACTTTTGGGACTTGTTTCGCTTAATTTACGTGACTGCAACTTGTTGGATAAGAATGCTGGATGGTTTGGAAAGTTGAAAAATCTAACAGACTTGAACTTGTCGGTTAACTCATTTACTACAATTCCAAACTATGCATTTAGAAATTTGACCAACCTTGTGAACCTTGACATGTCAGTTGGTAAAATTACAAGCATTGCTTCAAATAGCTTCACTTATAATGTTAACTTGAAGACATTGAGGATTAACAACAATAATTTGACAGCCCTTGGAGCAAACATCTTTGATAGCTTAGGAAATTTAGAGATTTTATCATTATCAATGAATAACTTTACAGCTGTAACTTCAAACATCTTTAAACCTTTAGTTTCACTACGTAAATTGTCGTGCAGTGGATGCAACATTCGTGATATAAAGACAGAATGGTTTGAGACATCAAGAAACTTAGATTCAGTTGATTTGTCATGCAATCAAATCAGTCACATTCCAGTCAATACATTTACATCAATTAATCAGCTAAAATTCTTGTATATAAACAGCAACAGTATCTCAAACCTTAATTCAAGGTCTTTTGGAAATTTGAACAGTTTATATACACTTGATGCAAGGGATAATATAATTTATGAAATCGATCATTACTTTATGAATCAATCTACTGTAATGAAACATGCTTCTTTCTCTGGTAATGACTGCGCTGAACTTAATACAGATAATTTTATGGAAGATAAGACAAATGTTATGCAGCAAATGACTGGATGCTTTGATAATTTTGATAAAATAAAGATTGGTAAGTTTTCCTTGATTTTATGACAACATTAAGCTGAAATTTAAAATTTTTAATACTCTAGAACTTGAAACTTATAACTCAACACTCTTCGACTGGCATAATATCCGTCCAAATGATGATTGGCAAGCATTAAGAGTGAGGATTCAGGCAGCAGAAAATGCTCACATTGGATTAACAGACTCACTTGATCGAGGAGATCCATTAGTTGAAATTCACATTGGTGAACGAGATAATCGTGACTCGAGTATTTATGAACGTGGCGAAAGAGTCTTGCTTGATAATGAGCATCGTCGACTGAATGAGAATGAGATGAGAACTTTTATAATCGGATGGAAGTTTGGGATTGTTATGGTTTATGAAGAAGCTGAAAGATTTCCATTTATGGCTCATTTTATTCGCGAACCATTTCCTGTAAACTTCTTTGGATTGAGGACTAAGTGAGTTTAATTTTTTGAACATATTAAGGATGTGAACTGATGTTTTCTATTTTTTTTTTCTAGGATTAATACTTATAACAGTCAGAAAAAAGCAACCTGGAATGTGTCGAGAATTCAAGGGAATGAGATGTTGTCCTTGCTTCAATTTTATAAGCAATTAATGAATAAATAAAAGAATTAAAATCAGTTAAAAAATAAATAATTATAAATTTTTGTGTAAATAAAGGATTCAATTTCAAAGCATAAACAATACAACGTGCCGATGGTTGGAAACAAAACAAGCTTTACTCTCAAAGATACGTTAGGAATGAGAGAGGAATAGAGAAAGTTTGACATTTGAAACAACTTGTTGCTCGTGTTTTTTTCTCTCTTTAAAAACTTTGTTGAGATTCTTAAGTTTAAATACTTCTATTTTCTCCAACAATAACTTTAACGGTTTTTTAAAATTCAAAAACATTTCAAACCAAAAAATTTGTCGGAAACTTGACAAACCCTAAAAATATATTAATCACAAAAAATATCTCAAAATAAAATTTTCTTAATATTTTTTAGTATAGTTAATAACTTCTAAGTGACAAAAATGACTGTAGCTGAATTTTTCGGATGTGCATTCCTCGCCTTTGGAACTCCACTTGCTATGTTTTGCTTCACAATCAGTGATTCTCCAATTAAAATAATTTTATTAATATTTTCATCATTTTTGTGGCTGCTGGCACTGTTGATCTCTTCATTTATTTGGTTCATATTTATTCCACTACGAGACTATCTCATCTTTGGGGTTCTGGTGTCGGTGCTTATTCAGGTAAGCTTAAATTTGTCCGAAAATAAATAAATCCTAATTTTTGTAACATTTTCAGGAAGGATTCCGGTACATTGTCTACAAACTCCTAGACAAGACTAGTGCTGGACTCGAGGAACTAGCTGGAAACTCACTTGTTACTCACAACAAGCCAGTCTTGGCTTATGTCTCTGGATTAGGCTTTGGAATCATTTCTGGACTTTTTCAAAGCTTAAATATTCTCGCAGATGCTGGCAGTGGACCTGGAACTGTTGGATTAAAAAGTGGAAGTGACTTTTTCTTCATCACAAGTGCTACTTTTGCACTGTGCATTGTCCTCCTTCATACATTCTGGAATGTGATTTTCTTTAATGGAATTCATCATCACAATAAGATTAACATCATTTATGTTGTATTAAGTCACTTGATCTTTTCATGTATAACACTTTTGAATTCTTATCAGCTTTATGGATTGACACTGACTTTATCCATTGCTAATGTGATTATTACTATGCTGATTGCATTTAAGACTGTTGGAGGCTCTGTGATGAAGTTGAAGCAATGCATTGCTTGTCAGTGAATTTACAGGACATTTTTTGTATGGAGTCTAATTAATTAATCTGTATTTATAATTAATTTGATTAATAAAGTTATTAAAAACTTACTCATTATATCCCTTACGTGCTAGAGGTTCAAGATTCAATCCCAGGTCAATTCAAGTTTTGGAAGCTCTATTTTCATTTCACCGTTCTAATTAAGAAGCTCGGTTCGTGCGTTGGTTGTAGGTTTGAAGTCTTCTGGAAATAACGTGTATCCTTCGCTAGATATACTAGAATAAACTAGCCGTTGGATGATTTCATTACAGCATCTTGAACACGAATTGTAACTAGGTTCATTTTTGATTTGATTTGTAGTGCCTCTAGCTCAAAAAGGTGGGCAATATCCATGCTTTACATTTTTTACTCATTAGTTAGATACTAGTTTGTTGTTCCTTAAAAAATTCATGGCAGTTTTTAATGCCATTTATATGGGGATTGAAAAATTTAAATTTAAAGTAATAAATCCGAGCAAATGTTGGCATAACATTGAATAAACAAAATATTTTTAAAATTGCTTTTCGCACTGACTTTCAAGACTAGCAGTTAACATTGTGGATTTCATTAAAAATACATGAGTTATTTACTTAAAATATCTACTCAGATAGAGAAAATCTTGAAGACTTCAAAATCTTATTCTTCAACATGGCAAAGAAAACATAACAATTATAATTTTAAAAATTATGCAGTGTTTTAATAAAGTTTAATATTTTTTAATCCATTTTTCCTTGTATGATTATTTTGAACCAATCCAATTACATCCAGATTTTTGGTAATGCAAAAAAACTGAATGAATGATTTTTTTTAAAATTAAATCAACTAAAATAAAAATGTTTTTTTGGGGGTGAGACGAAGACATTTTATTAATATTTTGAAAAAAAAATAATAATAATAATTCTAATTATCCTAATATATATAAATAAAAAGGTACTAATGTGTATCTAGTTTTGATCTTTAAATTTTTTGTTAATTAATTTCAATAATTAATTTGAATAATAATTTGTTGATAGAAATGAAATTAAAATCTGTTTTCAAATTCTTTTTTAAAATTCAAAAGATTTTTTTATGTGAGGAAATTTTGGGACACAAGAATATTTTAGAAAAGAAAATAGGGTTCCCGATTTAAACTTAAAAAATCAACAATTTTTTTTTTAAACATTGGTAATGAAATATTAAAATACAAAGATTATTTATGATAATGCAATATTTTCCCACAACTCTTTTAAAATTTAATAAAAAAGTGTTTTCAAAAAAGGTTGAAATTAAGGAAATTAATGGAAATTTGTTTAAAGATTGTTTTCTTAAAATAAACTTCAAAATTTGTTTCAAAAAATCAAGTTTTTTAAACTTTTTAATTAAAATTTTTTTATAATCTTTTAAAAAAGGCATAAAAATGAAATTTTCGGTTTATTTTTGAAAAATCAATGAAAGTTCCAATCAAAACTATACCAATATTTTTATTATAATTCATAATTTAATAATATTGAAATTTTCACATCTTAATCTAGGCTGAAGAAAGATTTCATAAATTACTAGTCGTTGATTAGTTGATTTTGAAGTCAAAATATTAAAATTTGATTAAAATTGATAAATACTCAGAATAGGACCCCATTTGATTTTTAAATCTGTACAGAAATCAGAATTTTCCAATCTTAGTGTCCATGCGAAACCTTGTATCCTACAACAAAAGTTTAAAAATTGCATTCAGAACTTTTCTTTGTCGAAAAGTTCTCAAAATCAAAATATACTAAAATTTGATGAAATATGAAAAACCAGCATGATTTGAAAGGTTTTACATACCTTTGCTCTTTTTTATTATTTTTTACTATTCACATTTTTTCACTTTAAATTTAAATCAACTGAAATTTGGTAATTTTTTGCTGAATTTGGTAAAAATATTGAAAACAAATCTAAGACACTTTACATACCTTATGAATGGATCATGATTTATTTATTTCCAAATTTTGCTTAGTAATTTGGTTTCAACCTGATTGTAACTTTATACTTTTTTGTTAACTTTTTAGATCTTTTCAGATCAAGTTTTATTGAACCAATTTGATAAAAATTGGCAGCTTTTTTCAGACCTAGACAAATGTGTTGATTGTATTTTGATAAATATTTATGTCAAAAATATTCAGCAATTTAATAAAAAAAATTCAAAATACATTCTTAAAAGACACCACGTTTAGTTCCAGACTTGAATCGTTTTCCAAAATTTTCAATTGCTTCGAACATTTTTGTATAAAATTCCCACAAATTGTCAACTTTTTTCAACTCATCAGTTCGTCCATCAACAATCAATTCACCAAAAATGCCAACAACCTCAACATCCCAAACACTTTCACAATATTTGTTCATCATTTTACGGAAGTTTTCATGTTTTTCACTTTCGATGATTTCAATTCCGATAAAAACTCTTTGCAGTTCCTCTTTTTTATCATCATCATGCTCAACAAATGGTTTAGCGTTATTCTTAAAAGTCCAATGTGCAGCACAATGCATTAGTTGATGTCCTAATGTCCTCAAGATGTCAGCCTCATCAACATTACTGACATTAATTTCCATCAAATTTTCCTTTGGATTATAACAGAATGCTTTACCGTCACAAAAATTAAATTTAATCTTTAAGTGATCAACTTGTGCGACGAGTTGAAGAATTGTAGACATTTCAGGAATATCATTAAGTCTTACATATAATGTCCTGATGTAATCAAATGCTTTCTGGTTATTATCCTCAATTTTACCATCAATTTTTATCTTATTCATGACTTCATCGATATAGTAAGGAATTGCAGCTTCAATATCGACATTCATGGATGCATCTTCTTGGTTCGCACCTTGACTATTTGGATCTTCAAGTTTCATTCTTTTGACACCTTTTTGGACAGTTGTCATTGACTTTTGGTCAAGAACTTTCAAGATTTTTTTTGTCTTTTTCTTCTTTCGCTTGCCATTCAACGGTGGACGTTGAACGTTAATCTTTTCCCAATTTTGTGGATATAAGCTTGTCGTCATGCTTTTCGTCATCTCAAATTGCTTGTAAAAGTTTAACTTTTGATCAATCTTTTTAGCTTTTTTTTCTTCAATTACAGTATCGATGTCAATGTCTGCAACCATATTCAACAAGTACTGTGTACGATTGTGACTGTAATCAAAAATCTTTGATGGATTTACTTCCAAAATCTTTCCATCATCAATCCATTTGGTCTTATGTTCGTATTCGATGACTTTTTTAGGCTCACATGATGGAAATTTTTCCAAGTGAAGATCAATGACTGACTTGTAAGGTGCCTGTATCTTGTTAACAATCAAGTCACCGATCTTATCAACCACATCATCCTCAAAATTGACAGAATATCGAATATTTTCTGGAAAATAGTCATAGATATCCTTAACAGTTGAAATGTCGTAGGTTGCATCATCAACGACTGAAAAGTCATCCTCACAAGTTTTGGGCTGTCCATAATTGTGATTTTTAGAAAAGTCGTCGACATTATTCATGTATAATGGAATTTTATAGGTGTTTGGAAAAATTCCAATTGGATTTATCATTGTAATGGAACGTGGCATTGGAAAAGCTTTAATTTCCTTTACATAAGCATTGGTCATTGTCTCATAAGAATAACAACCTACTTCTCTCGCTTTGGACTTGTAACTCTTCGATTGTACATCAACCATGATGTCGATTCCATACATTTCATACTCATAAGTTCTCGCAAGATTCATGCAGGTCTCAAAAACTGATCTTTTACGTGACTTAATCTCAACAACGAGAAACTTACAGCCAGATTTTGCAGCATTCTCGAATTCCTCAAAGAGCAATTTCGGACCGTCTCGGCCTTGGTCTTCACGACGACGTGCAAGCTTAACTCCATTAATCCTTTGTGCCTTGTCATTTCCATAGCTTTTTTCTTTTTCTATGATGCATTTTGAGATGTAAGACTTACCAGAATATAATGGACCTCGAATGAAGATGCAGATTCTAAGTTTGGACGAGAAAATTAAATTACAGATCCAATAGTTAAATCTGGACTAAACACTGTAGCTTAATTTTAATATCCAGTTCCATAATAATTAACTATCTTACCTGCTTGGTCGTCTACTTCTCCATGGTCTTTCAATCAATTCTCTGATTGGCATCACTTGCCTATTCTTCGTTTTAAAACACGTTGTTATCGGTGGTGACTCACGTCCTTGAAGTGACGGTGCATACTCCTCCTCATCACTGTCATAACGTCCTCTAAAACTTGGATACTTTTCTCGCATCATATCATTTCTATCCCTCATTCTCTTTGGTGCTAAAGTCATTTTTCGATTTGGAGGATCTCTTCGGACGATATAGGTGCACCGGACATCCTCCATCATTTCCAATGACCTTTTTATTTCGATGTCTGAATCATCCGAATCGTCACCTAATTTATTCATATTATTTTATTGTTTCAAACGTAGTTGCTGGAATAAGTGTGAAATAATTAAAGTTAAGTAATTTAGGAGGTCAATTCTTAGATTAAGGATGAGTTTTTAATAATGAATTGATCAAAATTAAATGGTTAAACAACTTTCTTAAAATTACTAGCAAACATTGTGGATGGAAAGGGAGCAAGAGGAAGACCGAAGAGCTCTTGGATTAACTGTTTTGCAAAGAACGATAGAATCCCGAACTGGCAGAATTTGTCGAAGGATAGAGCTGTCTTAAGACGTTCTAAAGCACGGCAATTGGCCTACGTGTGTCCCAGCCAAGGAAGTAAATTAAGTGAACAATTATATTAATTTAATAAAAAAGTTTGTAATGCCTCCTCGAGAATAGTTCAAAAACTATGGTTCAAAAACCATAAGTTCATTGCCGGTTTAAAGTCGTGAATAATAGCCGAGAAAATTCTAATCTGGACGAACTATGAGTCAATAAGCTTTGTCAGTAACTAATGCATTTAAATTAATGTTTTAAAATTAAACATAACATTATATTACGAAATTGAATATCTTTTTGACTAATCATCAAGTAAAATTGTTATCAATTGCCTTATCTGAACTTAATGGAAAAGAATGCAAAGCAATATGTTGAAAGCGCTGCAATAAGTTTAGAATCATGCTGAATTTAAAGCATTTGGAAAAAATTGATATTTGGGATTTAAATAGACTAATGCTTGTTATAACCGCAGTGATGAAATTCACGGAAACTTATAACAAATTTAAATTGTTGATTATTCATCAATTTTTACGATTTTTTTCACATTATTGCCTTAGTTTTATCTTAAATTGATTATAAAGTATATTAGTCTTATAAATATGAACTTACCTTATCAAATCCTCGAGTATGACTAAGATATAAAACCAAATTCTTGATATATTTGAAAAATAATTTGTTATTTAAAAAATTAAGGTCTACAACGATTGATAAATTGTGTTTCACTGCGTCATATTCTCTCTCTTGTTTGTATTTAAAAGAAAGAGACAGATAATGATGTTGTCTCTCATTTTAAATAGCTCATGTTCATGTATAACAAATTTTATAACATGATATAACAAAGGATGTATTCTAGCGTGTATAATAAAAGCTAGTATTGATAAGCCATTTTATATTTCACTTTCGACTTATTCTGCATTTGTTTAGATTTTGAAGTTTGTATTATTTTTGATGATTTTCGTTAAATATATTAATCACTGCTTGATATTGCTGAACTTAAATTTTTTATCTTATATTAGACATTTAAGAGTATTAGTACGAATTTATAATCAGTTCAGTCTTCGACATCGCTGCCGTCTGTGTCTTATGAAGAATCATGTTTTGGCTTAAATTGGCATGAAATGATTAATAAACCTGATATAAGGCTCATCACAAATGAAGAAATATTCATTTGTAATCATCAAATTAAAATTTTAAAAATTTGGCGTTCTAGGCCTCAAGACTAGAATTTAACATTTGGTCAAGACCTTTGAAACGAGCAACAAAATAAAGTTCTACAAAAACGTCATTGAAGATGAATCTTATTCTGAGATGGATTGAGAGCAGAGATATAAATTGAATGATAGATTATAGTAACTTAAAGTATCGTTCAAATACAATCAATATTTAAATAGAAGAGATCAAGAATTATTTTAAAAAATCAGCTATTACAGCAAGGAAGATTATCTTGTTATCACACATAAATCAAATAAAATATGAGCTGTAAAATCTAAAATCTGTAAAAACAAAAACAATATGAAAACCTACCAACTAGCAGCTATCTGATGTACAAACTTGGAAATCTTCAAGTGCTTCCACTTCTGAAAACTCGAAGCAGCTAGTCAGTCAAAATAAAATTTACTCAAAATTAAGCAAAAACTACATTTTATTGGCTTTCAATATTTCATACAAATTATACAAAATTTCAAGATTTCCATACCATTTTGACTTTGAACCTACAAGTTCTTTATAATCGTCAATAAATTCAAAAATAGACAAATTTGTTGGCTGAACTTTCTTGTCTAAAAATTCCAATAATAAATTGTCACTTCCTTTAAACAGTTTTTTCAAATAATTAACAAAATCTTGACAAGAATTTTCATTTGATTTTCCAATTAAATAAAGTAAAAAGTCAGTTGAGCTCATGATTATTTCCCGAATTTCATTTTTGGTCAAATATTTTTCATAAATTTCAGTGACGCATTCAAATGCCGGAGCATTTCCAGTCGTCATTGTTCTGTGGATGATTTTTAATGCTGTAAAATCATAAAAGAAATAAACAAACTTGTGACTTGAAAATTTATCTTTTGACTCATTTAGCAAGCTGAAGAAGTAAAAGTTCTTGTCGCCAAGATCATCATGCAATAGAATTTGCTTCCGTTCGTCTTTAGTCGAATGATCGCTGAGAAAAGTCCACAAAATTTTAAAATTCCCAGAATCCCAAAAAGCTTCATGCAAAATATTTTTGGACATGAACATTTCATAAATTTGAGAATTTGATAAGAATTTTTTAGCTTTTTTGAGTAGCAAGTAGAGGAACTTGTCATGTCCATCCTTGTTATCTGGACAAATCTCAAAGTAATTCATCATAGCATTCCCAATGGCTTCTTGCATCTCAGCTTTTGCTAATAAATTCTCAAAATTAGTCCATAATTTTTTATACTCGACAAAATCAGGAGTGCTGAATAGCTTGTTGTAAAATAAATAAATTTTTGGACTTATTGCCATCATGAAGAGTTGTTTTTGGTCATTTTCAGTTAAAGGGTCGTCTTGGGGATTTGTGAATAGCTTTTGCATAAAAGTTTGTGGTTTAAGGAGTTTTTGTAAGAACTTCCAGTAGTTTATGGACATGGAGGTCTCAATATTTTGGAATTCTCCATCTTGTTTGGGGTACGAAGCTTCTGAAAGCTGCTCATCTGTATTTTGAGTGGTTGGCGTATCTAATGCAGTTACTATCCCCTTATTATGCCACTGGATTAGAGATGTATCTTCAAACTTAGAACCATAAGGCTCATGACTCTTCACAACCCCCAGTAAACTATAAAAACTCTCCCCAAAAATTATCTTACCCCTCTGATTCTTACCGTTCACAAAACTTTCAAACTCCTCATCTGTCAAGCACTTCTCACCCAGTTCCCTAATTTTTTCAGGATCAACAAACAATCCAAAGTAATTAGGATCAAAAATAGCCGTATAAAGTGTTTCATCTTCATGAACATGCAGTAGGTCAACTAAAAGGCTATGATCTGACTTGAAAAATTCAAATAAAAATTCAAAAATATTTGGACGATTTGTGTCCAACATTCGGATGAAGAAGTTCTTAAATTTTGTCCTCAAAAGAATCGAAATTGTTGGATTGAATTTTTTCTTAATTTTTTCTCTAACATTAAGATATGAAGACATAAAGTCTGTAATTACTTGCTGAAGGTTACCGTAATTTTGCATTAAATGATAAAATAATTCAAGTCTTAATTCAGCCTCATTAATGTCTACATATCCATTGACATTGAGGATGTTTTCAATTAAATATTGACCAACAAAAAACTCGGAAATTGTTTTGTGAACAAATTTGAAATTATTTTTTTCATTAAAAATTAAGATTTTTAGGGATGAAATTTTTCGCATTGATAAATTTTGTGGGAGTTGTTTTTGGAATATTTGCAACTTTTTCATCTTTAAACCCAACGTCGTGCTTGAAAATAATGAAAATTCTTGAAGTAAAGCGTATTTTTGGAATATTATTTTTAAAGAATCAATAAGGTCTGATTTTTGGGTATTTTCGAGGCTAATTCTTAACCAATCTTTGATTTTATGTTGAATGAAAGTTTCAAAAATAGTGTAAATTTGTGAATAGTTAAAGATTTTACCATGATCGTCAGTAAAAGATAACAATTGAAGAATCATTGGAGTGTCAAAGTCATACACAAAAATGTCATTTGAATTGAATTTTTTCATTATTTCTTCACATTTTGCAATATTTTCTTCAATTTTATCATTTGGAATTTTTTTAGAAATGAAATGTTTTGTCAAAAATTCTTTTTTATTGCCTTCATTAAATGGCAGCAACTGCCAAGTTCTTATTTTCAATGATTGACTTAGTTTATCGGAAACTGAAGGATTTGAACTGATGTATTGAACATTTGAAGTTTTTGTGTAAATTAAATTGAATAAATTTATAAAGTTTCTAGATGAGGTTAAAGGAATGTCGTCAAAATGATCCCAAAATAAGACAAGATTTTCTAATTTTAAACATTCTTGGAAAATTCTAACCTGAAAATTGTAGCTTTCTGAATTTAAATTAAATACAATTTTGCTTAAATCTTCTAAGTTTAAATTATTGATGCCACGATTCGCAGGAACTTCACTATGACTATTGGAACTTTGGTTCAATTTTTCTAAATTTTCACTGGAATTTTTATTCAAATTTTGGTCAAAATTTTCTAAATTATCATCAAAAGTTTTAGAATTTTTATTAAACTTTTCAATGCTAGCGTCGGATTTTACATCAGAGTATCCAAAAGAATCAATAAAACTTGCGAAACCATCATCAGTTTCCAAAAAAGTCATCAAAATCTTCAAATCAATATACGCAACCCACTTAAATGGACATTTTTTCTTAACCTCTTCCATAAGATGCTTAAAAGTTGAGGTTTTTCCAGACCCAGTTTCAGACGATAAAATTAAAATTCTAGCATTCTCAGCCTGCTCGATAATTTCAATACTATTTTTGTGCACAAAATGAAACTGTTTGTCATTAAAGCTGAAATCTTGGCTGGGAAAACTTGAATTATCTTGAATAATCTTAAGATTCTGGTAATAACTGTCAAAACCTTGATTTGAAAATTTATCATAATATTCTGGAAATTTACTGATTATTTCAGCACATTCCTCTGGATTAGCTTCATCATGAATACTTTCAGTTTTACTCACATATTCAAAATAAATCAAATTTACATCTTCTGGTATGAATTTTCTTTCAACGTAGAACTTACAATTATTAACTTCAATTGCTAATTGTTCCTTGCATCCAACTATATCACCAATTGAAAGAATATCCCCATTCAATACAGTATTTATTTGTTTTGAAGTAAGATCATCAAAAGCTTCATGATAATGTTCATAAAGTTTCTTAAATTCAACAACTTGACCCTGAAAATTTAGACTTGAATTTAAAAATTTATCTTTTAGAATTTTTGGCAAATTTTCCCATTTAAACTCAGTTAGTTTCCCTAAATACCAAAATTCAGGATCATTGAAATTCAAATTTTCATTTTTTAACAATCTAAGAATGTGATCTGAAGTAAGCAACTCATAAATCGCAGAATTTTCAGGAAATAATTCACTCAACATAACTTTTACACTTTTAAAATTTACCAAACGACTTTTAAGCTTTACTTTGGTCTTTTCTGACAACTTACTATAGACATATTTTGGTTTGCAGACAAATCTTGCCTCAATATCTGGCAATGCTCTTTCCATCTCAGACATAACAATTTCAAAATGATCAAAAAGATCTGGAAAATTCCCAACACTTTTCTGAAGCTTCTCATGTTGATTAATATACATTGCAATAAGTTGTGCTGGCCGGACAATCAACTCAGATGGCTGCTCATTCTTTCCGTAATTGTCAAAGACGATTTTGATCAATTCTTCATTTTCTTTATTTTGTTTGGATGCGATTAAAACTTTGTGGAACTTTTTTTCAGCTTCTCGATCAAGTTTTGTGTATGGATTCGCTTTATTGCCGTAAACAGCATGAAGGGCGTAATGACAAAGCTCATAAGCTAATGTTGCGCATACTTTGTTTATTGTATTGATGTTTAGTAAGTCTTTGGCAGGAATATCAATTCTGTAAGAAGTGTGAGATGATTCTGGAGCAGCTGGATACTCAAATGTAGAATCACGACAGAAGTTAAATACAATTTTAAATATTTTTGTGGCTGCAACAGTTTGAAGGATGACTTTTAATCGAGAATCTTTGTTGAATTCTTTGTAGACTTGATGCACTTTGTTCAAATATTCATTTTTAACTGACTTTTCTTGGATAACAAAGGAGTTAGCCATAAGAATAGTCATGTGCTTCTCTGGGAAGCTTTTGTCGTACTTTTTGTGAATTATGGATATATTCTTCATTTTTTCTAGGCTCAAACCATTCATAATTGTGTCTATATCCTCATTTGGAGCAAATGAAAGATTTTTTGAAACTAAAAACTCATAAATATCCAAAGAATCTAGTTCCAATGCAACTTTGATTGCTGATTCGTTCAATAAATTGTAGAAATATCGATGATTTGAATATTGCTGTATAATTTCATTAAGTCTATCCATATTTTGATCCTCAATCATTTGATGAAATTTTTCACTGGTTTCTATAAAGCATTTTAATTCCTCCGAGCACTCATTTACATCAACTTGCGAAGGAAATGTCAAATTTGCTTGAAGTAGTTCTAACAAGACATCAAAATGACGTCCATTATATGACAGACTTTGAGCAGTGACTTCACTTTCTTGTAATTGTGTCTCGATACCATACTTCAGAAGTGGTTTTATTGGGTTAACACTTCCTGATTCAGCTGCGAGAAGCATCAAGTTATAGTTTCGAGAATCAACTAAAGAATGAAGCTCAACTCTGCCTTTTATGTTTGATATGTCAAAATTTGCATTGATTCCTGAAAATAAACTTAGTCAGTGCTAATCTAAATTATGATTTGTGACAAATCTTAAAAATAATCAATCCCGAGTCGCTAAACTGTGGTTCAGGTAAGTGTGAGACAGCTTTTGAGATTAAATTGGCTTTTATATTTCGTATCTCATTCGCATAAATATCCTTTAATGTACACAATCTGAACTAGATAGAATCACTATCCAAAACTCTAGTTATGTCTTACCCAAATGTCCATCTTGCAATGAGTTTACCAAAAATTCAGCAGCAAATTCACAAACATCTTTGTCATGCTCAGAAAAGTAATCCCTATAAGAGCTGAGAAACATGACTTGTCTAACATCCTTTGACTTCCAATAAATAAGAAACTTCTTGTCATCTTTGGCAGCTACAAAGATAACAATTGATTTATTTTTGGATTTTTGTTGTAGCTTTTTCACATTTATTGAGCATAATTCATTTGTGTCATTCGCTGTGATTATTTTAATCCTTAATACACTATTTGAACTGATCACTTTTATCTCGTTTATCTTTTGAATTATTAAATCAAAGTCATTATTCAAGTTTTCACAATCTAAGGTCGTCCATGACTTGTCTATTTTATTACTAGCACTGTTTTGATTTGTTGTGGAATTGCCTGGCATTTTTATTAATTTTATTGCACTTAATTTAATTATTTTGTTTAATTTTGCAGCATTAATTGACAATAATTGCACAAAACATTTTAAAATTGACCTGAAACACTGCACACATATCACTTGACTGGCTACGATTTGTTTCTTAGTAATAAAAAGAAATTGATAAACTATCTTATCGTGTTGTTTTTTTTTGTTATCAGTGATTCGATAATTCTGTAAGTTCATTGCTGTATATCAATGTTTTAAGACACTAGCAAATTCGGTTTGTTGAAGATTATTGTCAATTTTTAAGTGGATTTTTGATTTATTGTGGTGCTCAAGATGTTAAACTAGTAAAGAAGCTATTCAAGGATAATCAATTTAAATAAAAAAATATTAGATTAAGTTTCAACTTATTTATATATTTTGGTTAAATATTTTATTCAATAATTTTAATATTCAGTAATATTTTATAAAAATAACAAATAACAAAAATAAAAATCATTTTTTTTTAATACTTTTAATAATTTTAGATAATTTACAAGCTTTTTAAGCTTTTTAAATTCTTTATGGCAGTGTTGTCCAAACTTTTTTGAGTCGCGGCACGTTTAGGGTCAATCCATGACCAAAGTCGCACACAGCATATGGCTTGAATCATTTCTAAAAAAAATTTACTGCACACCAGTGTGCCGCGGCACAAAGTTTGGACAACACTGCTTTATGGCATTAAAAACAATCATTATAGTTCAATTAGATCATGTAACATGTAAGCTAAGAATATCACCAATAGTAAAAATTGCTTTATGTTTACCATAACCAAGTTCAGTCTCTGACATCCTTTCAGTATCTTTTGGTACATCCTCTACATCATAAGACACATTCTGCTTCCTTTTAAATGAAATGTACATTTTAAAGAAGATCAGCAAAGCAATAACTTTCAGTCCACCACCGACGAGATAAAATGCACCAGCAAAGAATGTTATTGTTGTATCATAGATCTTACTGTACATTGGTCCATAGATGGATGGTGCTAGGGACTCTATGAGACCTACTAAAGAGTTGAGACGTGCCTGGGGTTGCGAGTTATTGACAAGGATCAAAAAATTGTGGAAAATATTAATTTAAAATGAGAATTTGTTAAATGATTCAATCAAATTTTGGGAACTGAAAGGTTCATTTACTATAAACTTATTATTGCAGCCATAAAAACTCACCCTTTCATCAACTCCAACAATTTTAGAAGCAATTGATCTCATAGCAATGAATGAAGCATAATGAATAAACTCAACAACAGGTCCAAAGTAAAATTGCAATGAAGTCACAGCAAAAGCATAAATAAAGCTTGCCATGATTTTTGACAGCGATCCAATAGCACCGATTAAGGCATCGTTGATCTTTAAGACAGTTGAGAGTACAAATATCGTTGTTATCGTTCCTGGAAATAAAAGAGAATAAAGTTAAGACGGAGAAGTTTTTTAATTAAAATTAAACAATGAATTGAGAAATAAGCTGAGCGTGATGTTATGGACTGTGCCATTACTAAAAGCTTCTATATTTAATGTGACTTCTTTTCCTTAAATTAAGTGTTTTTTTAAATACTTTTCAACTCACCACACATCGTTATCAACGTTGAGAAAGTAAAATAAACGCTGTAATCAATTTCATTCCAATTAAACTTCAGTCTTGTGTACAAATACATCACAGCTTGTTCACCATGCATGGGTCCAACAACTAAAATCACCACAAACAACAGAATTGAAATTTTTAGTCTTTGTCCACGTATGAAGACAATTTTGAAGGTTTCTATTGGATTTGTTGGGTCAAAAAAGTCGAGAATGAAATTTTTATTTGATGTTTGGTTTTGTGGTAGAATTGAACTCGATGGAGTTGCTTTGTCGATATTTTGAGTTCCTTTTGAAGATTCAGATTTATTTAAAACAGTTTTCTGTGATTTTGATGATTCCTTGATCCAAAAGAGTGCATAAAAGAATGCAATTAGGTGAATTGTAGTTGAGATTAGAAAGACTCCGTAATATCCAGTCAATCTGAAAAAGATAAGATGCAATTGATGAAGATGAATCGCAAAAAATGATAAATTAAGTTCGAAACTTTTGTAGTAAGTTTACAAATTAATCAAAAATTCACCTTAATAGTATCCCAACTGATCCCATGGCAATTGGAAGTCCAATTGAAAAGAATGTGTTTGCAATTCCGATTCTTAATGTTCGATCATTTTCGTTTGTAATATCAGCAATGTAACTGAAAGCACCCATTAGCATTGTGGCCCATCCACCTGCAAAATTTATTTTAAAGCTTTAGGGCAAGAAAATGATCCTTATTGAAGTAAACCTGCACCACAGGACTTAGTCACAAGTCTGATGGTGTTCCAAAGAAATATTATCTTTGCTTTTAACAGTCATAAGTATTCAATCCCGGGATTAAAATGTATGTGATCCCGGGATCAAACCCGAGAGTCAGTACATTTTAACCTCAGGATTGAAACCCTAGTCACAACATTGATTCACACGATAAAACCACGTATTCTCAAAATTAAATTCCGTAACTGAAGAGCTTTTTAAACATTAAATACCCAAAAGCTCCACTTAAGCTTCAAAATTCCAAAAGCATCCATTAAGCTTATTAAGTCTTCAAAATTACCTGTTATTCCTTCAAAAAGAGCTTCTGTGATTCCAGCAACTTCCATTGGAAGATCTTTGAAGTAAACATTCAAAGCTAAACCAGCTGATGAGACAAGCTCACCAAATATCGGAATCAACATGCATGGTCTGTGAAATTAAAAATTTTAAAATCTATTTAGAACAATAGCAAATTAACCCAGCATACTCACTTCCTTCTCCCATGTCGATCACTCCAACTGCCAACAAAAAGTATCAACAAGCATGGAATGAAGCTTTGAATCACAATTTTCCACTTTTGCATATTCACCACAACCTTCTGTACATCAATCTCAACTTCTGTTAAATTATTTGAATCTTTTCTCTTTAGTGCATCACAAATCTCATCACTATAACCAAGATTTACACGACATGCCTTATCAAGATACAAATTCTGTGCTGCATAAGCCGTTAGGACACTTGCAATAATGTATAGCGGTAAAAGAGGTTCAACAGTCACATTTCTTGCAAACTGAGAGATTTTTTGGCGATGAGATGATGATAAAATTTTTATGATCCCCATAATTGACACAACAGTCACAAGTGGTTTAATCTTTATACAAAAAAAAATTGTGTAAATGAAATAAAAGAAAAATACGATAATAAGTTTGCCAACTGTCAACAGCCTCGACAATGCCGGCGAATCAATGGTGATAACTGAATGTAAATAAGATATTATAGGAGAGGCTGTTGAACTCTGGATTGTGGATTTTCTTGAATAAAATTAACTTGATTCAGAATGTTGTTTGTTTTTATTTGAATGGAAATTAGATCAGCGATCCTCGATTTTGATGCAACGTTTCTGTTTAAAATAAGAACTTTTGGACTAAGCTCGAAGCTAAGGAACCAGGTTTATAGCTAGTAATTATTTATGGCAGTTTTAAACGCCCAAACTTTAAAATTTTAAAAATTTGAATTTCTCATCCAAATTGTTACCGGCCGAATAAAAATAATTCAACCAAATCAACTCAGCTCACCTTATCTTGACGAGATCGACTGCAGCACTGACGAGTTTTTCAAGTATATATTTAAAAAGAAAAAAAGTAATAAAGAGTCGAGTCAAATTGTTAAACTGATGTGTGAATTTAAAAACGAATCCTCAAATTACAATTTACATTATTTTATTAGTAGGAATGTAAAATAAAAGAATCTATTCCATATTAAATCATTTGTTTAGATATTATGAATAAAATTAAATATTGAATTATGCTGACTTAATCTTTATGTTGAACTGTTTTGATAATTTGTAAATTGAGTCACACTTATGGTTAATTTTTACAATTTGGGGTGGGTTTCTCAGTTTATACTTACACCTACACTCAGTTCACTACACATTCATTTACGCCTACTTTAGGGTATACAATAGCATATGAACTAGTACATTCATCAGGTGCTGGTGTAGAAGTAAGCGTATACCGAGAAACCCACCCTAGGATTATTTATCAATATTTTCATTCGATTTTATAATGTTTTTGACATTTAATAAATAATAATTCAGTTGTTTTGGTTTTTAAACGTGACTTTATCTTTTTAAGATTAACCGATGTAAACCAGAGATTTCATGAAAAGACTCTATAGGCAGTTACTAATTCATAGGAATTTTAAGTAAGCTATCTTAGTTGGAAGCAAAGTTTTCATGAAAAATCAATTTTAGACCTAAAACAAACCTCTTTCACAGGCGTGTTGCTAGAAAAGTCTTGTCCAACACCACTCTTATCGTTTTTAACCGCAGCAATGGCACGGCCTAAAATCCTTAAGAGGGGAACAATACCCACCTGGCTACGCGCCTGCTCTTTAGACTCCAAATCACCTATAGAATAAAATAGAATGTAATGTAGGGTTTTGCTTAGAGCAAAAACGGCACTGCGATCGATGATCTGTTGTACCATCCCAAGCCATCAATCATAAAATTCCTATGTCCTTGATGAAGCCAATAATGTCCTGATAGTGCTGCCTACTAGTATCCTCATCATTTATGTAATCCTTATCAAAGTGCTTGACACGTTGTACCCGTAATGCTCTGCATTTACAAAGAATATGGTCTTTGGCACAGAATATGCCTCCTTTGCTAGGTATACAAGGATATACTAGCATCTGGATGACTTCCTTACGGCATCTTGCGCACACGAATTGTGACTAGGTACATTGCAGGGTACATCAGGTCTTATGACGTACTCGTGTCTTTGCAAGGTGCAGAGCTTGCAAGTGGTTCGGATCCCACTATAAACTGTAGGTCTAAAGGGTGTGGTACAATAGATTCTGTTCTAATTTGAATCGCAGTGCCTCCAGTTGAAAGGCTGGGCCCTTCACACATTATTATTATTATTATTCCTCATTTACCTTACAAAACCTGCAAATTTTACTGTTAGACAAATTCAATTTAAAAATAAAACTATTGATACTCATGTGTCCTGTCAAAGCACCAATTAAGATGCTAAGATCTTTCCTTGGTAGTCTGAGAGCATCAGATATTTTATTCTTATTTTTAGGACCAAGAAGTCTTTTGGCTTCCTCTAAATTCCAGATACGAAAATGCTGTCTCTACATCCATTCTCGTATGTTTGACTTCAACAAGCCAAACCCAAATCACCTATAAAATCTTAAAAAAAATAAGGCATAGCTTTTTACGACCCCAAAAGTACTTTGTTATTTCTTTACACATGAATAAGTTTGAAGATCATTAGCAAATAAGATTAGGATCGAAGTTTGCTTCTTAATTAGCTGAGACCTGTCAAGTATTAGTTCAATCATTGCGATGTCTGATGCACAAACCAATTGTTATCTCAAATTTTCGGTTGGTTTCAAGTTTCAAGATCATTTTATTTGTGTTTAGTAAAATTAATTACTCATTCTTGATCTGAGTGACATCAATCAGGATTGTGATTGTAAATTTGATTATTTTATTCTGACAACGTTTCAATTAGATTGTTCTGTGGATGATTGATAATCTGGCTGTTGACTTCTGAACAAAAAAGAAGAAATAATCCCGATCGGCACACATTGAAATGTTTGCCACCCGGCGGTTGAGTTATAGTATAACTAGAAAGTTTTGCTAGCTAATTTAAAAGTAAACTAAATATTCCCTTTATGTCTGCGCACCTGAATGTGTCACTGTAAAAGCATATCATTTTTAAACTTAATATCAAATGCTTAGTCAAAAATGAACTTTCAACTTCAGAATGCAAAAAAATACAAATACTGTCAAATCTATCAAATTTGTCAAGAAGTTAAATGAAAAATTAGACATCATAAATTAAGTGACGAACAACCTGCAGAACTTCTTATATCGCAACAAAAGAATAATGACTCAATATTCCATCGGGAAGATTAGAATGAATAAAAATAATTTTCGATGAAAGAGCTTGGCATTAATATTCGGGATTTCGGTGAATAAACAGCAGAAAGAGTTAAAGGTCGCAAGATATTAAAATAAAAAGATTCTTTGAGAAATTGTAAAAAGCTGTGAATTTTTTGAATTTTGGATAAAAAAATAATTAAATTGACAAAAAAATATATTTTTTTTAAATTGGAAGAGACGATTATTTTAGAAAAAAAAATAATTTTACCAGTTATTTTAAATTAAAAAGATTTTTGAAAAATAATAATTTAAATAAATTTTGAAATTTCCAAAAAATAATATTTTGAAGAATTTAAAATTTAAAAATGAAGAAAAAAACATTCAAAAATTCAAAATAAAAAGTCGATTTTAATTTTTTTATAAATATCAAAATTTTCAATCATAAATTAATAAAATGTCAAAAAATAAAATTAATACATTTTAAAACCAAATTTACAAAAAATAAAACTTTATTAAATTCATATTCCAAAGAAATTTAAAATTAAAATTCTAAGAATATTAATTAATATAATTATTAAAACTTCTAGAATCAAAATGACTTATTAATGTGAATAAATAAGGAATGGAATATTTTTGTGCAAAATATAAATATAAAAAGGTTAGTGCTGTTATATTGGACTTAGCTGAAATAAAATAGAAAAATAAAAAAATAAGGTTTAAACTCAACTTAGAAAAAACAAACATAAAAAGTGATAATTAAAAATTAATTTTTATATTTAAAGCAAAAAATACCAAAAATTGTTAAAGATAATTTTTAAAAAAATGCATTGGATTACCAAAAATTTTATTTTCCTATTATGGATTGCTGCTGTCATAGGTGACCATTATGGAGAAAGACGTAAGTTTATAGACCAGAAATATAGTCCAAAATTATTCCAAAAGATCGGCGTTTCTAGGATTTATCAGAATTATTTTCATACAATTTTAATCCAGGAGATAAAATATTGTGAATTATTTGGAAAAAGTTTGAAAATCTTTTAGATTTAATTTTTTCTCAAACCTGAGTGCGTTCAGTAAAAAAATTTGCGTTCAATTTTTCAAAATTAGTCTATGCGACTATTTAAATTGGTTTAAATTTTTACTTTTCACATTTTGTGAATATAATTAAGTTAAAAAGATTCGAATTTAAAATATTATTAAACAAAAAGCTATTTAAATGATAAATTCGTATTTTAAATGTCAATAACCTAAGCTACCAATTTTCATCCTTTTTGAAAAAATTTAAATGTTAATAAGATTCGTACGTTTTTAAAAAAAGACAGATAAGAAAAAAAACGCGTAAAAATTCAAACCAGAATCAACAGAACTAAACTTTCCATTTCAAAGCCTGAACCCGTGGCATTTAATTAATAATTTAATTTATTCTGGAATATTTTGGCTCTTTTGTGATTCATCTAATTTTTTTTTATTCTTGACAGAGCGAAACAGACGGAAAGTTTTGAAAAATTCTCAACAGCGTCACATAACCTACGTCAACCATCCAACAACTGCAGCATTACGGTACTCTGAGCAATTGAATACAAATAAGAAAGCTTTCCGAGCTGTTCTTTTCTACACTTTTGATGACAAAGTTAATAGCAATGAAATTGAGAAGTATGAGTTGAATCCTGAATTATTTGAGAAAATAATTTCGTCAAAAGAATTCATCAAAAAAGCTGAGACTCCTCAAAGTACTTCCAGTTTGATATCCTTTTTCGATGGAAAATGTGATATATCAATCAATTGTCAAAGGGAATGTACTGATCCAAAAGATTTGTGTCCTTGTATAACAACAACGCCCTTTACTACTGTGGCATCAACAGCTCCTGTCACAATTCCCCCCAAAACTACAACAACAGGTCCAGACACCCCCAAAACTACAACTCCTATCACAGACACACTTAAAACTACCACAACAGGTCCAGACATCCCCAAAACTACAACTCCTATCACAGACACACTTAAAACTACCACAACACGTCCAGACATCCCCAAAACTACCACAACAGTTCCAGACACCTCCAAAACTACAACTCCTGTCACAAACACCCTTAAAACTACCACAACAGGTCCAGACACTCCCAAAACTACCACAACAGGTCCAGACATCCCCAAAACTACAACTCCTATCACAGACACACTTAAAACTACCACAACAGGTCCAGACATCCCCAAAACTACAACAACAGGTCCAGACACCCCCAAAACTACCACAACAGGTCCAGACACCCCCAAAACTACAACTCCTATCACAGACACCCTTAAAACTACCACAACAGGTCCAGACACCCCCAAAACTACCACAACAGGTCCAGACACCCCTAAAACTACAACTCCTGTCACAACCACCCCCAGAACTACCACAACAGGTTTAGACACCCCTAAAACTACAACTACTGTCACAGATACCTCTAGAACTACCACAACAGCTCCAGACACCCCCAAAACTACCACAACAGGCTCAGACACCCCCAAAACTTCAACTATTGTCACGGACACCCCGAGAACTACCACAACAGGCCCAGATACCCCAAAAACTACAACTCCTGCCACAGATACCTCTAAAACTACCACAACAGGTCCAGACACCCCCAAAACTACCACAACAAGCCCAGACACCCCAAAAACTACAACTCCTGTCACAGATACCTCTAGAACTACCACAACAGGTCCAAACACCCCCAAAACTACCACAACAGGTTCAGACACCCCCAAAACTACAACTATTGTCACGGACACCCCGAGAACTACCACAACAGGTCCAGAAACCCCCAAAACTACCACAACAGGTTCAGACACCCCCAAAACTACAACTCCTATAACAGATACCTCTAGAACTACCACAACAGGTTCAGACACTCCCGAAACTTCAACTTCGGTCCTTTCTTCCACAACAACCAGGCCTGCATCAACAACAAAGACATATATCCCTCCACCTGGTGTTTCACGACAACCATATACTCGTTGGGCTGGATCTTATCGAAGATATACAGGACAATTTTCATTTGGACATACTTGGAAGCCATTCACTGGAGGATATTCTTGGAGATCAAGACGATATTCATCGATACCAATAACAGATCCAGGACGGTATAGACAACGAAGTCTTGTCAATGAACTTAATCCAGTTGCTAACGAGATATGATTGTAAAAAAATTGAAATTGTAAATAAAAAGATTTTGATGTTTTGTACAGAATTATACTTTTTAATATTTTTGTGTCAATAAAAACAGGATTTTAATAAGCAAACTTAATCAATTTTTTCATACATATATCACTGGCTTTACAGTCATCAATTGTGATCCATAGCCTCCCTTAGTGGGCGTCTGAAAAAGACTCTGTCGCCCAGTCGCCAATACCAAATTCTATGCTTTCTCTGTCAACAGCTTCCTTCCAGGAATTCTTTGGTAGTCCGCGTATTCTCTTTCCATCTTCAAAATGAGACTTAAAGATTTTATTAATTTGAGCTTCTTCAGTTCTCCTGATAATGTGACCAGCCCAACGTAATCTGTTGATCTTGATCCAATCCAAGCTCTTAAAAATGTATGCTTCCTTTTTTGGTTCAAATATTGTTCTCAAGACCTTCCTCTCGAAGACGCCACTCTCATCGTTCGAAGTCATGTTCCATGACTCTGAGCCATACATAATCAGGTACATACAGGTCTAACAGTGTCTTATAAATCTCAAATTTGGCTCCTCTTAGGATTCTTTTGGAAGCAAGGAAGTGTCGGATTGAAAAATATCCACGTTGCCCAGCCAAGATCCTCCGCTTTATCTCCAATGTAGTGTCATGAATGTTGCTGATAATAAATCCAAGATAGACAAAGTCATTGATTATCTCGAACTTCTAATCGCCAATTGACAGATGCGTGTCAACAAGATTTCTAGTCTTTTCAGATGCAGCTACCATAAGGAACTTAGATTTGTCCACGTTTACCTGAAGCTCAATCTTATTAGTTTCTCTTTCCATTTTGGAGTAAGCGTTGGTGATGATTCTTCCAACAATGTCCACTTCAATTCATATCATTCCGGCTTCGACTTGATTTAGATTACATTTAAAATATAGAAAACAAAAGGAAATATAAAGCACATGTTTGAAGATAAAAAGCTTTTGGGGTTAACTAAGTCACTTAAGACCTAAGAAGTTTGATATCGGATTCTGAATCTTGTAAACCTATAACTAGGGTGACCAGATATTTGTTTTAAAAAAAAATAGTCCTCTGAAAAACCAAGCAGATGGCCAGCTTACCCATAACCCAATATCCTTTACTAATAGCCCACATTGCCTCATATTGCAAATTTTTAAAAACTTGATAAAAATATTTATAAAAAAAAAATAAAAATTTAAATTTTCATATTTTAAATAATTAAGTTTTTTTTAGATGTTTTAAATTGTTTCAAATGAGCATGACTAATTCCACCTGTATTTCCAATGGTAATTCCGTTAAAGATTTTCATCTCGCATGATGAATGAATTTTTATGTTCTAGGAATTTTACTTTCCACCAAATCTAGTTTATATTAAAAATCTAGGCAAAAATCAGCTCTTAACTAATGAGTCATTAGCCGCTTATCAGCATATGCTCCAAAAGTCATCAACCTTTTGTGTGCGAAAAACTTGTGTTGGAATTTTGCATAGTTTTTATAACAGGATCGTGCAGCTCTTTTGGGAGTTTTACAATCAACATAATATGGCTGGAACTGATAGTATTTAAGAGGAATTTTAAATTTTCATTTTATTCCATTTCCACATTTCAAACTGCTCATACTGAATTGTAAGGAAAAATTCAATTACAACTTAAAATCGTGCATCTTAGAAAGTTAAAGGAAACTAAGGTCAAAAAATAGAAAGTAAAAATGCATAAAAATTTAAAAGTTGTTCTGCTTTTTGTGACGATAATTGAATTAAGTCATGGATACGAGCACAATTTAACAACAAACTCTGCATTTAATCAATTAAATTTTTCTTATTTATTTTATTAAATTATAATTTTGTTTATAAAGATGCCGAATATTTAACAACACCGATGCCAGAAAAGCGCAGAGCTGTTCGTGGAGTATTTATCTACACCTACGATGACAATTACAATGGAAAAGAAATTGAAATGCATGAATTGAACCCACAAACATTCAAAAAATTAATATCTTCTAAAGATTATGTTGGAAAATCAGTTGCAATTAAGAGTGCATTCAATCTGATTTCATTTTTTGATGGACGATGCGAGGCAACTATAAGTTGTAAACCAGAAATTCATGAGTGCACAGAAAGACCATGTGAATGTACTACAACTACAACAACTTCAACAACACCTAGAACAACTTCAACAACACCTAGGACAACTTCAACAACACCTAGGACAACTTCAACAACACCTTCAACAACTTCAACAACAACAACACCTTCAACAACTTCAACTACCACAACACCTTCGACAACTTCAACAACAACAACCTCAACAAAAAGAACCACAAAGACATATATCCCTCCACCTGGTGTTTCTCGACAGACATACACTCGCTGGGCTGGATCTTATAGAAGATATACAGGACATTATTCATTTGGATACTCTTGGAAACCGTTTACTGGTGGAAATTCATGGAGAACAAGACGATATTCATCAGAAACAACGACAACAACTGAACGATACAGGCAGAAAGAACTTAAAACAGAATTTAATCCGATTGAAAATAATTGAATAAGTTTTTAAAATATTAGCAGAATTACAACAGGGTGCGGAATTAGTTTTTGATCATTTTTGATAATTACCACGTTTTTCTTAACTTGCTTTCTTATTTTTGATGATTTTGATTAGATCCGCACCCTTGAATAACACTGAAAAATTGTCAAAGATTTAAACATTTCTTAAAAATTGTGAATCAATAAAGCAATGAATTTAATTCTTAGTTCCTTTGTTTTAACTTGTCCTGAACGGTTTGTTCAATCGAAGCTGTTTATTGACATTTTCAACTCGGCATTTTTGTGGTCTCATTTTATGATGCAATTTGAAATGTTAATAAAAAGACAAGAAAATCTGTGAATATGCAGCTTGAACCTTTGTAATATTAATCAAGTCTATTTATAGAAAACTAGAATTCGGTGAAGAAATTCGGACATCATTGAAGAAATAGACCGAACTATTCTCTTGTGCGTTTTTAAAAAATCATTCAGTTTCAGTAAGTCATTCGGAAAAAGAGGATTAAGCGGTGAAAGATTAAAATTTAAATTTTTGTTTCTTTATAAAAAAAATAATTTATTTGTTAAAATAAAAAAATTCAAAAATAAGTTTGAAAATTTTTAACAAAAAAAAATGTATTTTAAAAATATGTCAAAAATAATTAAAAGTGCATTTTAAAAAGAGTTTAAAATTTAAAAATCATTTAAGCAAATAAAATACAATTTTTTCGAAACAATTAAAAAATATGAATAAAAGTTCAATAATTTTATTAATCCTTTTAATAACAACTTTATTATGTAATGGATACGAATACCCAAAGCCTAAGTTGATATTTAATTCGGAAGGTGAGTTTGATAAATTTTTATCAATTCTGATAGATTGACTTATCTTAGGTTTTGATGCACTTTTCTCGATTTGATTGCTTGATTTATCTTGTGAAGAATATCTAATGGTCCGTTCACTTATGACGTCCTAAAGGGAGCGGAGGATTCAGCAAGAAATGAACAATAAAATTCCTGGAAATCCATTGTTCGTTTTGAAAAATGACCGTTAATTTCGTACGGCATAAGTGAACGACCCTTAAAGGTTTCCTGTGTTTAAACCTGACAAAAAGGCTAAGAATGTGCTTCAAAATTTGATTTATTGCTTTGTGTTCTCACCAAAAAACATAAAATGAAAATTTTTCAATTATTTACATTTCAATTAGATTTATCTCCGACTTTGACCAATCGTAAGATTGTTCGTGGAGTATTTTTCTACACTTACGATGACAATTACGATGGCAGAGAAGTTGAAATGCATGAATTGAACCCAGAGACATTCAACAAACTTATTTCATCAAAGGATTACATAAAAGCACCAACAGCACTCAAAAGCACATTTGATCTTATTGCCTTTTTTGATGGTCGATGTGAAACTTCTATAAATTGTGAACGAATTCAACAAGATTGTCGATCAACTCCTTTACCTCGTACAACAATTTCAAAAACGACTGCAAGTACATCATCTAGCACCACAACAACTAAATCTACAACAACCAAACATTTAACAACAAAAACTTCACAACAAACTACGACAACACCTTGGCCATCAAATTATGAGCTGCAAAAAGAAGTTTCAAACATATTCTTAGATTTTGCACCACAACTTACAGAACCACATCTTATTGAAATCATGACTGCACTTAAGAATATGAATACTTATACACAATACTGGACAGCATCTCAAGTAGATGAAATTTCATCACGAAATTCTTTAATCGTACAAAGTGAAATGCTGAAGCAAAACACATCCGGCACTGCATCAGTCATGAGATTTTCAGATGAAATTAAGCAGCATATGATCAATTATACGAAGGAGATTAATCCAAATATGAGTTTGGAAGAGATTTTAGGGATGATTAGTATTGTTGAAGAAATTGGAACTGCAACAATGAGGTATTTAACTTTCGATCAGTATAAAGGATTGAGAGGTCCAGTTGTATCTGCATTTGCAAATAATACAGTGATTAATGGATTTGTGTCAACAACAAAAGCACCCACAACAACAACTTCATCAACAACAACAACAACGAAGAAATTAACTATTCCTACAAGCTCAACAGTTAAAAAATTAACAACCAAGAGTCCAACAACTTTAACAGTCGCAACAACTACACAAAAACCAGCATCAACAACCAAGACATACATTCCTCCACCTGGAAGTTCCAGGAAGCCATATACTCATTGGGCTGGAACTTATCGACAGTATTCAGGATATTATTCATTTGGATACACATGGAAGCCATTCACTGGAGGATATTCATGGAGATCAAGGAGGTATACATCAGGCACAACGACAACAACTCAAAGATATGGACAGAAAGGACTTGACAATACATTTAATCCTTTAAGAAACAAGTAAATGAGCCTGTAAAATAGCAATAAATATTGAATAAAATGATTTTAATAGCATGTTGCTGCATCTAAACTTTAATATTAAATTTTGGATTTAATTTTCCAAATCATTTTGATTTACTAGCTTCACTAAGATCACAAAGTCTAATTCTTTGTTTTTCGAGCAATGTCCTGGTTTTTATTAAGAATCGATGGTCACTCTACATACTGCAATATAGTCCATTTATAGAAAACCAGTTTTATATTAGGAAGTTTCAAGCAATTTAAAAAAAAATAATTTTTTCTTCCTTTATTTTTTTTCTTGGTCATTTTAAAAAATTCATTCAGTTCCACCTTGTCATTTGATAAATGCGGATTTAAAAATTGAGAAAACATAAAAAAAATACCAAAGATTTTTGTACATTTTTTTAGAAAAGTTATAAAATCATAAGAAATTTATTAGTGACATTAATTTATAAAAAAAACAATAAGTTTAAAAATGGACAAAAATTAATAAAGAAATGCTTAAAATTTCAAAAATTTTACCAGTTTTGGTAATTTTAATTGAATTTGTTAATTGTTACGATTACCAAAAGCCTGAATTAAAATTAAGTTGTGGAGGTTTGTAATTTTTTTTGTTTAACTTGTTAATTGTCAGCACAAAATAGCATCTAAAGTATTAAATTTGGACTTATTTAAATTTCAACTAGATGCACTTCCAAACCTCATAAAGCGTAAGGTTGCTCGTGGAGTATTTTTCTACACTTACGATGACAATTACGATGGTAGAAAAGTTGAAATGCATGAATTGAACTTAGAGACATTCAACAAACTTATTTCATCAAAGGATTATGTAAAAACACCAGCAGTACTAAAAAGCACATTTGATCTTATAGCCTTTTTTGATGGTCGATGTGAGACATCAATTAAATGTGAACGAATCCAACAAGTATGTCTTCCATGCAGTAAGAATTTAACAACTACAACATCTTCTCCATCCAAAACATCCTCAACTACAACATCCAAATCCCCAACCAAATCATCAGCTCCCACTTCAACAATGCCCGCACCATCAAACATTGAAATTCTTCAGAAAGTTTCAACAATTTTTAAAAATCTTGCTCCACAGTTAACGGATCAGCAACTTAATGAGATCGTGATTGCACATGAACACTTGAACAGATACACACAAAACTGGACAGCTTCTCAATTACACGAGATCTTAACAAAAAGCTCCATAATTTCACAAAACGAAGTTCAATACCAAAATACATCCGTGAATGCAGTTATGAGATTTTCAGACGAAATTAAGCAGCACATGATTAGCTACACAACTGAAATTGATCCTCACATGAGTTTAGAAAATATCTTAGGCATGATTGGTGTTGTTGAAGAAATCGGAACTGCTGCTATGAGGTACCTTACTTTTGATCAGTTCCGAACATTAAGAGTTACTGTTATTTCCGAATTATCAAAAAATAATGAAGTTGTAGCAACAACAAAAACTGTTCCAACCACTAAGGCTTCTACAGCCTCAATAGCTACGCGTCTAGCAACCACAAAAACCAAAAATTCCACAACTAAAACAACTGAACGTCCATCAACCACCAAGACATACATAGCACCACCTAAAAATTCGCAAAAGCCATACACTCGTTGGATTGGACAGACTTACAGACAGTTTACAGGATATTATTCATTTGGATATACTTGGAACCCATTTACTAGTGGACATTCATGGCGAACAAGGACATTTACGTCCAGAACAACGACAACAACTGATAGATATGGACAAAGGGGAATTTATAAAACTTTTAATCCTGTCAAAATGAATGAATAAGTTTAGATAATTTTAAATTTATTCAACATAATCTGTCATTTTTTGAAAAGTAAAATTAAGAAGTCTAATAAAAAGATGAGAAAGTTTGAAAATATGGAATAATAAATTTCAGATAATTGAAAAGAACGTTTCTTCATTTTTGAATATTTTGAGCAAGAAAAGGAAAGGGACCGTTCACTTATGACGTCCAGAGAGAAGAGGGGGGGGGGGCTGACCCCTAAAACAAGAAAAAAAAACAATAGAAATTCTTGAATTTGATGGAAAAATGACCGCTGATATCGGGCATCATAAGTGAACGACCCCAAAGGACCTTTGCCAAAATTTCTTAAAATTTTAGCAGAATGTCAGTCTCTCTAAATCTCTGAAAAAATAATCAATTTTTACAAAACTAGTTTTTTTAAATGAAAAAAAATCCGAGCAACTTAAATAACTCAATTTATCTATTCTCTTTTACGTATGAAAAATTCATTCAGTTTTAGCATAGCATTTGGTAAATGCGGATTTGAATTAATTTTTGGAAATAAAAATAAACATTTCTTAAGAAAAATCAATTAAGTATGAACAAAACTTTATTTGTTATGTTGATTCTAATAAAAAATTGTTTTTGCTACGACTATCCAAAGCCGGAGATAAAGTTCGATTGTGAAGGTTTGTAAAAATTGTTGTATTTATCAATTCTGATAATATAATTCTAAAGTAAGAAATGAAAGATACTTGCAAGTAGAGCTCGAAGTCAACTCGTGATTTTCATTGATTTTGTATGGCGGAGTCAACTTGGAGCTTTGCTTTTAAGGAGTGTCTCAGTCAGTCAAAGAATCTTTAATACCAAAAAAAAAAAATTATATAAATCAATTGAGTCAGCGAATATTTGAGCACTTTAAAGGTTAATACAATGGCATAGTCTGTCACTTTTCATCCAGGGGTTGACAGGCTTTCATCTTGATAATTTTTTTTCTAAATCTAAATACAAAATTTTTATAAAAAGATGAAATCATGTCAACCCCTGGCTTTTCACTGTATAACAGAGACTAGAAACTGGTTCAGTTTCTAATTCTAATCTCTGCTTTTAACCTCAATGTTTGACTTTGTTCTTGAATTCTAAGATGAAAAAAAGCATGTTAAATGATTTTGTTCCAACCTTTTGATACCCCGAGAACCTTATAAAGTCTATCATACATTAGAACTTCTTATCAACTTTCCCCTATTATGCACACAGCTTAAAACTTGTAAGACGTGTGCTTTCCGGGATCATATGTTGCAGCATAAAGTACAATGGATTTTCATGATTTTCTATTGTTCTTTTCTTGCTGACTCTGCCCCCCCCCCCCCCCCCCCCATCCCCTTGCTGTCATGAGTGAACTAAGGTAAAACAAGCCAAAATAAAATTAACATTGAGACTATTTTCACTACATCTAGACACACCTCCAAACCTCGTAAAACATAAGGTTGCTCGTGGAGTATTTTTCTACACCTACGATGACAATTACGAAGGCAAAGAAGTTGAAATGCATGAATTGGATCCAAAGACATTTAACAAACTTATTTTATCGAAGGACTACGTAAAAACACCAGCAGCACTTAAAAGCACATTTGATCTTCTTGCCTTTTTTGATGGTCAATGTGAAACATCAATAAAATGTGAACGAATTCAACAAGAATGTCTTAAAATCTCACCATGTAGTAAAAGTTCAACAACTACCAAGCTTTCAACAACAACAACAACAACCAAACCACCAACTGCAAGCAAAGCTCCAACAACCACAACAATAGCTCCCGAGCCACCAAGCAATGAAATTGAGCAGAAAATTTCAAAAATTTTCTTAGATGGTGCTCCACAGTTAACTAAGCTACAACTTGATGAGATCATGACTGCACTTAAGAAAATGGGCAAATATTCACAAAACTGGACAGCATCTCAAAATTATGAAATCACGACTCGAAGCTCTCTCATTAATCAGAGAGAAATGCTGAAGCAAAACACATCTGCTAATGCAGTTATAAAATTTTCAGATGAAATTAAACAGCACATAATTAATTATACAAAAGAGTTTGATCCTGATATGAGTTTGGAAGATATTCTGGGGATGATTAGTGTTGTTGAAGAAATTGGAACTGCCACTATGAGATACTTAACTGTTGACCAGTTCATAGCTTTGAATAGTAAAGTTGTCTCTCAGCTAGTTAATGTTGAAGATGTATTTGGGACAACAAGTAAGGCGCCTAAAATAACTAAGAGACCAAAAATCTCAGCAACCACAACAACTACAACAACCAAAAGTCCAACAACTTTAACAGTCGCAACAACTACGCAAAAACCAGCATTAACAACCAAGACATACATACCTCCACCTGGAAGTTCCAGGAAGCCATATACTCATTGGGCTGGAACTTATCGACAGTATTCAGGATATTATTCATTTGGATACACATGGAAGCCATTTACTGGAGGATATTCATGGAGATCAAGGCGGTATACATCAGGAACAACGACAACAACTAAAAGATACAAGCAGAGAAGTGTTATTAAGCAATTTAATCCTATTATAAATACAGAATGATTTGCTTGAGTGTTAATTTTATGAGCTTAAAATAAAAAAATAATAATAAAGAATAAATTTTTTTAATTTTTCAAAATATCATGAAAATAATTGCCAAGACATTTTAATTTAGGTTGAATTTATTTTTGAAAAATAAATTTTTGAACCCACCTTGGAATTTTCTGCGGTTTTTTCTTTTATTTAATATTAAAGTATCTTCTGCATAGAGCTAAAGCTCTTGTGCACAAAATTACATTGACAATGTCATTAATAAATATTATGAACAAGGCACAATTTTAGATTGAGGCGTCTCTATCAGAACAGGTAACAAGTCAGAGATTGCAATCCCAAATCGAATCTGATAAAAAATGATTATTAATTTTATTAATTTTATCCAATTAATTATAATGAATGCGATCAAAATTTATAAACTTTTTTCACTTTTATCGACCTCCTGAAATCATAATCAAGCAGCCGATGATGCACACTTAAAAGAATTTATGACACTAATTTAAAATTGTAAGAAGTTTGCTGGCCAAGCAATGATGGTGAAATTAGGATCTAGATTTTTGCCTTAAAACTATTTAAACCAGAATCTTTGAAAAAATCCATTGACGTCAAATTTTTATCTTGTGAACAACAATTATTACAATATTTCCAGAGTTGTATTTTAAAAAAAATCGTCAAAAACCAAATTTAAAAAATAAAAACTTTAAAATTTTATTAAAAAAATTGAAGAATCAATTAAAGTTTAAATCTTCGAGACTATTTAACCTAAAGTTTACTATATTTCTTGAATCAAGGGTTATTTTGGAGCACAACTCTGATCCTTAAGTTTAAATTCAGGATATTTTTTGATATGAAAAACTTGAATTGTGATTTTTAAAACAAAAGTAGTCGTGCGTCAAAGAATAATTCTTTAATTTCACCATAGCTATTCAAAGCTAGATATGAAGTTATTTAGTCAAATTTAACATTTCATATTGTTTTGATAGTTCCATCGGATAACATCATCTTCAAGGTGTAGTTAAAAAATATTAATCTTTAACTTAACAAAAGTTGTGATATTATTTTTTTTAAAAACGGTTTTGATTAAAAGACTTATGAAATTATTTAAAAATAGTATGAAATTTATTTAAGTGGATTTTCATACGTTTCTGGCTTTAAACAACTTTTTAATAATTGAAATTTTTGCTCGAGTATTTTGGAATATTTTATTTAAAAATATAATAGTGCTTTACTTAATTAAAATACTTTTTACAAAAAAAAATTAAACCCCGTTTTTCTTTCATTTTAAGGTTTCAAAAAAAGATTGTATTGAAAAGTAAAATTTAAAAGTGGAAATATGAAAACACAGTTTTTAATCATTGTGGTTTTATTGAGCCAAGTCTATGGCTATGCACCACAGCATTTAACAACAAATATTGCAACAACACAAGCTGAACCACATAAATTTTGGACTGCTGATGGTGAGTCTTCCTTTTGAGAATTAAGGATTTAAATGTTTTGAGTATATATTTGTAGCTAGTATCTTTGCAATAGTCCACATCTGATAAACCTACATATTCCCAAGATTTTTGCAAAATAAAAATAAATTATAAAATTTTTTGCATCTTATAAAGCCTCATTTTTTTCTACTTAGATATTCAAACACCAACCACTCCAATCCCAGTGAAGCGCAGAGTTGTCCGTGGAGTATTTTTCTACACTTACGATGACAATTACAATGAAAGAAAGATTGAAATGCATGAATTGAACCAACAAACATTCAAAAAATTAATATCTTCTAAAGATTATGTTGGAAAATCAGCTGCAATCAAGAGTGCATTCAATCTGATTTCATTTTTTGATGGACGATGTGAGGCAACTATAAGTTGCAAACCAGAAATTCTAGAGTGCACAGATGTACCATGTGAATGTACTACGACTCCAATACCAACCCCTCCAACGACCACCCCTCCCACACCTACCCCTCCCAAACCCACCCCTCCCACACCCACCCCTCCCACGCCCACCCCTCCCACACCCACCCCTCCCACACCCACCCCTCCCACACCTACCCCTCCAACACCTACCCCTCCAACACCTACCCCTCCCACACCTACCCCTCCAACACCTACCCCTCCAACACCTACCCCTCCAACACCTACCCCTCCCACACCTACCCCTCCCAAACCCACCCCTCCCACGCCCACCCCTCCCACACCCACCCCTCCCACACCCACCCCTCCCACACCTACCCCTCCAACACCTACCCCTCCCACACCTACCCCTCCAACACCTACCCCTCCCACACCTACCCCTCCCAAACCCACCCCTCCCACACCCACCCCTCCCACGCCCACCCCTCCCACACCCACCCCTCCCACACCCACCCCTCCCACACCTACCCCTCCAACACCTACCCCTCCCACACCTACCCCTCCCAAACCCACCCCTCCCACACCCACCCCTCCAACACCAACACCACATAGATCAAAAACTATGTCAATTCCAGGCTTGTATTCTCCTCCTCCACAACCATCAAGAAGAACGATTAGATCTTATACAGAATCGTATCGTACTTTTTCATGGACACGAAGAAGCCACACCTATTCACAAATTTATCCAACTTGGTGGAGTACCAGATCACGTCGATCTTATCCAATTCCAACTCTTAAACCAAAAATTAATTACGAACGAATTAGCTATCCTGATGGCTACCGTTATTTTCCACTTAACTATTAATTTTTAAATTTTCCAAATATTTTTTACATTCTTGAAATATTGAACGCTTTTAAAATTCAATAAAATCCCTTTTGCTTACAACCTACACGCAAAGTTATTTGAGTTGAAGTTATTAATCTAATACACGCAAATGAATCACTAAACTTATAAGTTTTAGAAAAGAAAGTTGAAAAAGAGTGAAAGCCAGAACAACTAGTGATTTGAGCTCTTAACTGATTATCGAGACATGAAGATTCTTACACTTACTTACTATCTTGGCTTGGGCGCACATGGGCCCATCGCCGTGTTCAGAGATCGTCCAAAGACAGCTCTATCTTTTGAGACCTTCTACCAGTACGGGATATAAGGGACGTCCTTATCAACACATCCAATCCAGATGTTCTTTGGTCTTCCTCTAGATCTCTTGCCATCCTTATAATCTGCAACTGTTACTACAAGTACTAGGGCATCTTGTGGACGTCAAAATACATGTTCAGCTAATCTCAAGCAATTTGCACGGAGAATCTTTTAGAACCTTTGGATGAAAATTTAAACTAGAAAGCCTGGTGAAAATCCATAAAATCACCCACTGGTTCCGAAACTGCTTCAAGTTACCACTTCTTCTTCACAATTTCATGCTCATTTTTTTTATTCAAAAATAAAACCACAAAAATGAGCAAATTATGGGCATTAGTGAGAGCACACGTAGAACCATTGATTCTCTCACAAATGTTCTTATTCCATTCTATTTGTTAAGAAACTTAAGTTTTTTTGAGGATAATTCATAATTTATGTCCTTTTCAAAAACCAATTGATCACGCCATTCTGTATAAATAATGTCCTCATAATGTATCACTTGCAAGAGAGTATCTCGTCCAAGAGACAGGAGTGTAGCCAGGATTTTTCAGGGTGAGTGTCCAAAACATTTTTTATTGTCTAAAATAAATAAATCCTTCTCTATTTGGTTATTAAAAGCTATTTCAAAAAAAATTGTATGAAATGTCATTTTCAAGGAGGGTTGCTCGGTCACCTAAGGACACCCCCCTGGCTACGCCCCTGTAGAGATCAATAAAGTCTAATATCTTGAAAATATCAAATATTCCTTTCCACATATTTTTAATATGCAACTCCAACTCCGTTATTGTATCGGTATTAGAAAAAATTTTATATTCTTAGGTTAAAAATAACTGAAAAGATTTTTTTATCATTCAAATGTCAAAAGCTATAGCCGTATAATGCTTATAACAGGTTGGCGAGAGATATAATTTATAGATTTATTTTGGCGCTTTTTTTTTTGTTGCTTCTATTTTCTTCCACGCATGATTGATCTGGTGACATACAAAAGTCAAAAATTCAAACTCTTTTGTTTTCAAACTGCTGTCGACTTTGACAAATTTTGGTCAACTTTTCGTAGTTTTGGTCGGTTTTTGTGATCTTTTGGTCGATTATTGTTGAGTTTTGGTCGAATCCGACTTTTGTTTAACTTTTGTCAAATTTTAACCAGTTTTTTAAAAGTTCAAATAAAATTACTTCACTTAACAACAGTCACAACTAGAGCTCGAAGTCAACTCCGCCATACAAAATCGATGAAAATCTCGAATCGACTTCGAGCTTCAGTCACAACTACAACAACATCATCAACAATAAATAATCAACTTCAAATCAGCACGGAAGTATAAGTTGTCTGCTTTTGCACTCTCTCAGCATCTTCGTAGCAAAAAAAGAGCAGAAAAGCAGGAAAAAAAGTCAAATGTCTGTCATCTGAACAGCAAAGCGATTAGGTGGAAGGGAAGAGCTCGGTGCCTGATAAAAAAAAACTATTTCATTAGACTGTGTGAAGTCAAGAAGCTAACACGGGTCGAATCGTGTCCGTTAGCTATAAAATTAATAAGTGCAAAATTGTAGATTTTAAGAACCGTTCTATAAAGTACAAAGAAATATGATAAGATAAATTTTTATTATTCAAAATAATAATTTGTGGAACCAAAAAAAAAAGAGATTTGTGTGAAAAAATATTTATTGAAATAAATTCTATAAAAATTGGATAATAATAAAATGAAAGGATTATTGTGTATTTTTGCCATTCTTGGATATTGTAGTGCAGCCGGATGTAAGTTGAACTGACAATTTTCATTAAGGTTCTGAACTTTAGTTTGAATACTTCTAGGATTTTAAATGATTTTAAGAATAACTGCCAATGAATTCAGTTTAAGTCATTTTCATGTTAGTTGCTAATTGCGTTAAAAAAATTCACAGTCAAATTTGTCATCAATATTGTATTTTAATATTCAGTTTTTATCCTCTTGTATTTGAATTCAAGATGATTCTTAGTAACTGAAAAAGGTAAAATTCTCGACTCTCTTAAATTTTTCGTCTTAACTAATCTTAAATTAATTTTATGAACATATTAAGAGCAAATGTATGAATTCATATTAAATTAATGGAATGTTTTTAAGACCTAGTTCTCAACTCTGAAAAAGTTTAAACTTTAGCTATTCAATTTTTTCAAAAAAATAACTGACATTGACCAAATTAGATCAAAAAAAGTAAACATAGAGTGAAAATCATAAGAAAAGAATTTAAAAAAAAATCATAAAAATAACAGACTTTTTGTTGAAATACTTCGTGAATGGTTAAGCCCAATTTGATTAAAAGTGTTCTTTAAACTTGTATATCTAAATCTTACAGTTTTAGTACATTAAAAGATCATCTGTGCGGTTTTTAGAAGACAATTCTTTATTTATTATTTAAATTTTATGAACTTGCTGCAAAATTCAGATATTGGTTTTCTTTTATTATTTCAATCAAGGGTGTGAAATTGATCAAAATGATCAAAAATGAGCAAAATTTAATTTATTATTTCCGCACCCTTGGTGTCAATTGCTTTTTGACCACATTTCAAAGATGACACTTACTCCTGGATAGAAATTGAAACATGTCCGGAGTCTAGCCCTGAAAAAGCGTAACAGACCTAATTTTCAAGCCTTTTCCATGAAAAATAGATTAAAAAAAGCAAAATGTTAAGGATTTTAGACTGGCTTTGTTCCTTTACATCCCATGCTCAATATTAAATAATTTATTATTTTTTTAAATTGCAACATTTGATTTAAAACTTATCTAAATAATACAAGTTACTTTTATCTTTAATCGTTTTTAAGTCAACATATTAAAGGCCGGGATTATAATTATTACTATTAATTAGTCTTTGAAATTTCCCTCTAGTTCCTGAATGTCGAATTTTTATAAAAATGTTGATCAAATTTCAATTTTTTTTAAACTCGGAAGTAATTATGGAATTTAATTTATCAACCCATTTTGTTAACATTGAATTATTCGTAAAACCTAGAAAAAAATCGAAATAAAGTTTTTTAAATTCTCACACTTTTAATTTTTTTTATTTTTTATTGAAAAATAAATTTAAAATTCAACAAAAACACATCATCGGAAGCAATCAAGAAAGACAATAATAAATAGAATTGACAGATCAACAAGGTCGAATAACGTGATAACCTAGCCATAACCCAAAATCTTCATAAAAGATTAATAATCATAGGTGTGCTTCCTTTGTTCAAATCATTTCTGATTAAAAGCCGAGTTCAAGTTCGTTTAAGTGGCAAAAACTACGACTTGAGGTTATAAGCATTCAATTCATTAAAAAATATTTTTTGTCAATATTATGAAAAATTTTTTTGTCTTTTTTGAATATTATAAAGTCAAGCATTTGAATATTTAAGTGAACAGTTAATCATTTTTTCGTGTCAAATTTCATTGGTTTTTAATTAAATTATTTTTAATTTTTACCGAATTGATACATTTTGTTTCATTTCAATCAATTCTAGATCACAAGTTTATTTTTAGAACTTAGCACACAAGTCAATATGTGTTATAAAATAATAATTTATTCAAGAGATTCTTTAACCCAAAAACGTGTTTATTTGAATAAACGTGCAAAACTTCTTTATTTTTATCGTTTGGTTCTTAACTTTTGGATAAAATCTTTTGACAATATTCAGAAAAAAATAGCTAATGAGACAATACGGGTTTAAATACTGATGCATCACGGATATCTGTTTAAGTTTAATATGACTTTTACTTTTAATTTGGTCGAGCAGATTGTTGATCAAGATCAAGAATTAAATCAGGAAAATAAAGCTTTGAGACAAAAGGTTGAGCTTAGAGAGTAGAATCAAGACTAGGCGACTTAGGTTTCGGAACTGAAAAATCAAATTATGAGTAAAGGACAAGTTGGTAAGGAGAAATGAAGACTTAAGTTGACATCATTTGTGAACGACCTTAACAATATTGAATATTCTTTTTTTTTTGTAAAATAACCGCATTTGGAGTCAGAGACACGAAGAATTACATAATAAACTGTTTAAACTTCACTTCCATGTTCTCACTTCTGCTGTGTCATGGCAAATGTGTCATATTATCAAAGTATTATTAAAGTTTGCCAATTTTTATTCATGATGATTAGTTCCTCATGATCCACTGTGAATCGTAGTGCGTTAATAAAGCGGTTGAACAGGCTTCTGTCTCGGGCTTAAGCAGCTACTGTTACACTATTGCGATTATTTTAGTTGTTTTGGTTCAAATGTCTAGACAATTTGTAGATTTATTAAATCTTCACGTTTTTTTTTTCCTTTTTTCATTGGGGCCGTTCACTTATGACGTCCAGAAAGCAGGGGGGTCAGCAAAAAAGAACAATTGAAATTCCTGGATATCCAATGTTCTTTTTTGAAAAATGACCGTTAATTTTGAAAAATTAACGACCCCTTGTTTAAATAAACATTAAACTTCAAATTTTAAACAGAAATACCCAAAAACTCAATACAAAGTTTTTCAAAAAATATTCTAAACTGTTAATGTTATGCAAAATTCTAGTTTATGGCTGCTCATGTTCACCACTTAATTTATTCTGGATTAAACCGGATGCGTTCCTGAATTAACTGTCTGTTTTATATAAAATTCTTAAGTTATGCAATAACTGAATATTTTAGACGATTCCTGTTCTTTTATTGATCATTATTGACATTAATTGAAAAAGATAAAATAAACTGCAAGCTAACTGTTGGTGGTGCTTATTTTTGATGGTTTATTAATTAATAATTTCATGCTTGAGGTTGGACAAATTTGCACTAGGTATCAGTCTTGTTAAATAAACTTTTTAAGAAATATGTTGATTACTTAATTCCTTCTGGGGCGCACGTGGGCCCATTGTCGTGTTCAGAGATCGTCTAAAGACAGTTCTATTCTTCGAGACCTTCTGTCAGTTTGGGATATTCAGGACTCTAGCGTCCTTATCAACACATGCAATCCAGATGTACTTCGGTCTTCCACTGGAATATGTTAATTATTTGAAGAAAATCTCGAACAAAGATTGTCCAAATTTTTGGTTTGTACGGTAAACTAGAGTTGAATGGAATGCATAAAGTCTCTTCAATAAATGCAAAAATGTCACAATTATTGAAAAATGAAAAAATGATTTTTAGAACATTCGGCAGGCAGTAAAGCTTAGAGAGTTCCTCATATTCTCACTTTGATGACCTTACAGATCAATTGTGATCCATGGCCTTCTTCAGATGCCACTTAAAACTGCCTCTATCGCTGGCTACTGCTTGCCAATTTCCCATACCAAAAACATTTACTCATACTCAATATCATAACTGAATTACTCAAAACAAAATGCTCGAAAAAAAACAAAGTTTTAATTCATAGACTTTTTAATGGACAAACAGTTAGACAGTTGCTGATCCAAATTGAATCAAACCATTCTGAATCTGCATATTCACGGCATACGATCAAATTCCTTTAGATTACTAACATCAATATACTCAAAATTCATTTCATAACTTGAAGGTCAATTAAGCAAAAAAAAGAATAGAACTGACGCATTATCATGATGCTGACCACACAGCTGCAGCTATTTTTATTGCAAAAAAAATTAATTTTCAAATTTTAAACTCTCAGAGTTATTTAACATTTAAGGATTTAACGTTTGATATTTAATTAAAATATCATCTGATTTTTTTTGTTCTTCTATTTCTTGTATTTTTATCAGTGACTGCATTCTTAATCTTATGTCATTTTCATTTATTCAGTCTCGAAAGGTCTTCGTGCCGTGATTTTTTATACACACGATGAGAGCTTTGTTGGATCAGATGTGTCGGTTCAAGAATTAGATGCAAAAGTTTTCGACGAACTTTATGGTACAAAAAAATTCATCATTAAGCCAAAAGCACTAAGCAGCTCGTACGAATTCCTCTCACTTCTTGACAGTCGATGTGACATTCAATTGAAATGTGAGAAGCTTCAGGTACCTAAAGTTGAGCAATTGACATGTCCAGCACCAAAGTCATGCCCGTCTTGTGAAAAATGTCCAGCACCACAACAGTGTAAGAACATTCCAGATACAACAACAACAACAAAAGCCCCAACAACCACAACAACTACAACAGTCAGACCTACAACAACCACAACAACCAAAGCTCCAACAACTACAACAACAAAAACTCAGAAAATTACTGAACCACCACGTACTTACCTTCCAGTTCCAACAACTCCAGAGCCAAGATGTCTTAAAAGTGGAGGTTCAGGTCCATTCTGTTGTAAGAATGGAGCTGATAATGCTGACTGCTGTGAAAATGGTGGATCCGGACCAGATTGCTGTACTAATGGAGGCAAGGGCAAGTACTGCTGTGCCAATGGTGCAAATAATCCAGACTGCTGTGAAAATGGTGGAAAAGGTAAGGATTGAATTTGCATTTTGAAGGTTTTTTGGTACACTCGGAGTCGACTTCAAGCTTTAGTTTAAGTGGTTGATTATTTACAACTTAATAAACAAAAATTAATTTCATTCTCACAATCTAGGATCATACTGCTGCAAAAACGGAGCTGAGAATGCTGATTGTTGCGTTAATGGTGGTTCTGGACCTGATTGTTGTACAAATGGTGGTAAAGGCAAGTACTGCTGTCTTAATGGAGCTAATAACCAAGACTGCTGTGAAAATGGCGGCAAAGGTGAGATTAATTTTATTGTATATTAAAAACTTAATGGACTAGCTTAGCTATTTTTAAGAATATATTGAAATCAGTCTAGATTATTGATACTGCTAAATAAATAAAGATGTTAGAATAGATTAAATTAGTCAAGATAAAATGCAACAGCTTTTTGTTAATTGATGCTTTTATTTTATGACCCACTTTAAAAATCATAAATTTTGTAGTAATGGGATTTGTTTAATGACATGCTTAATAGATTGTCACATTAAAAGCTGTATTTTGTTTATATTCAACAATATGGTCAGGAGCCGGTTTCTTGTGTGGTAGGTTCAAGTCAACTCTGTTCTGAAAATGACTCCAAAATAAATACTCGGTTCTAGGCTCGTAATACATTTTGGTACTATGAACTTCTGAGACTAATCAGAACATGATTGATCTCCTTAACATTTTAAGAATATGAACCAAGATTAAGAACTTATATAGCAGCTATATAGAGTCTACGTTCCTTTAGTTTATCTCCTCAAATGTCTAGTGTTTTACAATTTTTTTTTCTAAATTAGGTAAGTTCTGTTGCAAGAATGGAGCTGATAATGTCGATTGCTGTGCTAATGGTGGTGTAGGCGAAGCTTGCTGTACTAATGGAGGAAGCGGTAAGTTCCTTTTTTCCAAAAGGTTCAGTTCAAAATCGTTAAATTAATCAATAACCGAATTTTGACCCAAATTAGGACCTTTCTGCTGTGCCAACGGATCAAGAATGAAGAACTGTTGTCTCAATGACGGTTCAGGCCCAGATTGTTGCACAAACGGTGGTAAAGGAATGTACTGCTGCAAGAATGGCGCAAACAATCCAGATTGCTGTGAAAATGGCGGTTCAGGTTAGTTCATAAATTAAGCTATAAAGTTGTTATTGATTTAAAATTAAATTCAGTGTTTTATCTGCGATTTTTGAATAGATTTTGTTGATATTTTGTGAGAATTTAGAATGTATTATTATTAATTGAATGACCTCAGCTAGAGGATATAAATATTTATTAGGATTAGAATGATATGAGCTTTATATAATTTTATAGCGAGATCATAAAATGGATTATAGTTTTATAGGTTTAAGAAGATTTTAAAAATGAGATTAAATTATTGAATGGTCAATAGAATAGGCCTCATAATGTGATGGAGATTAAAGGAAGAACACTACAAGTTACTTCTTAACACTTGCTTTAATTGGTAAAAAATTATTTTTCATCAACAGGTAAATTCTGTTGCAAGAATGGCGCAAATAATCAAGATTGCTGCACAAACGGAGGCAAGGGCAAGTACTGCTGTCTTAATGGAGCAAACAATCCAGACTGCTGTGAAAATGGAGGCAAAGGTAAATTTAAATTTGGGATATTTGATCAATTTTTGGATTATAAAATTGTAATTTCATTTTACTTAATTTTACCTTTTTTTTTCAAATTCATAGGCAAATACTGTTGCAAAAATGGAGCTGACAACGCAGACTGTTGTGCTAACGGCGGCAAAGGTGAGATTAAAATCATATTAATTTTTAAAAACAGAAAAAAAAAGTTTAAGTTTTATTTATAAAATATTTATTTGTATGAAAATTAATGCCGGACTTGAATTAAAATTTTTCTCCAATTTTTGACCACAAAAATGTTTCAAATATGATTTTTATGATAATTTTATTTGCAAGATTTATTTGATTTTTCTGTGAGAAAATTGACAATGAATTTAAACTTGGTCTGAGATTATTTTAATTTATTGTTGATTAATTCTTACTTGCGTTAATACAATAGGCATAAATTTTATGTTATGACTAAATTGCTGTAATCTGTAAATTAATTTTGAATCTTCTTCAATTCCACAGGCAAATATTGCTGCACAAATGGAGCTACAAACGAATTCTGCTGCACAAATGGAGCAACAAACAAGGAATGTGCATTGAAAGTTTTGACAACAACAACAACAACAACTACAACAACTAAAAAGTCCCAATCAACCACTTCAACAACAACCAAGAAACCAACAACCACAACGCGAACAATTCCAACAACAACAAAGGACAGACGATATGTCCCAGTCTCATATGTCTCAAGACCAGTCGGTGAAGCATGGACAGGAACTTACAGAACATTTGTTGGAACATTCAGACAAGGATACACATGGTTACCATTCACAGCTACTGGATCATGGCGTACAAGAAAGTATACAACTGGAACATTCACAACAACACCTTCATACAAGAGAGAAGATTACGTTAATGGAATTAGAGTTGCAAGTGAATAAATAAAATTGAGAAATTTTTTGTAATTTTTTTTTCATTTCTTGAATTTGGTACAATAAAAATCTTTTCTGATTCTTTGATTTTTTTTGAAGGAAATTGTAAATTTTTGTGATTTTAATTTTTCGTTATTTTCTTACTTCGCTAGTCGTACAAAACAAATGTAATCCATGACCTTTCTTAGTTGACGCTTATAATTAGCTCTATCGCTGGCTACCGTCTGCCAATTTCCAATACCAAGTGCTAAACTGTCTCTATCAACAGCCTCTTTCCACGAGTTCTTTGGCCAGCGACATGATCTCTTGTCATATACGAAGTCAAATTTAAAGACCTTATTTCAATGGAACTTCCACAGGTCTTCTTATAATATGTCCAGCCAATCGGAGCCTGTTCACTTTAATCCTTTTCACTATATTAGCTTCCTTAAAATCCCAAAATGCTGTTTGTGAAGTACGCCGGAGAAAGTTGTCAGGGAGTAATCAAACTCGGCCTGAATTGCGTCTATATTACGTCCATTTATGTCTCTATCCAGTCAAAAATAATTGCATTGTAAAATTCTTCTAGAATAACAATTAAGTGAGAGTGAAGGTCATTTGACATCTTTGCTCCTACCGCTTGATTTTTATTCTCTCTTATTGACATCTGCAAAAAGATCATTGATGGTCAAAACTTGAAATTCTTTTTTTATTATCAAGCACATCTTCTTTGACTTTTTGTTTTGTTCACCGTTTTGGTCATTTGAATTTTTAATGCCATTATGTCACTGAATTATTTTAATAATATAAAGCATCCTCTAGCGCTGGTCGAGACTATTTAGAATTTTATTTCTAATTCTTGGTTATTTAAACTGGTTTTAGAAACATTAATTTTTTTTTTCTCTGTAAGATGCTTAATAAAAAGTTTTTGGTCATAACGGATTCGGTTAATATTATAAATTTTTACTTTCAATTTCAGCACAATAAAAGTGTTGAGTATGATTGACTTTAAAGAGCATGAAAAGCGCTCTGATAAAGTTATTAAAGCACTTATTGCTCATTTTTTGAAGATTTCCTCAACATAGTCTATTATCAAAGCTTATATTCTTAAATCTTAAAATTTTTACATTTTTGGTAGCTTTAAAATGTCTCTCTATAGCTCGGGACTCGAAATGTTCGAAAACTTAAGTCAGATTGTTGACATTGCTTGCTTATAAACTTTCAAATGTAAGATTTTTAAATGACACATCAATAACTAAGATATCGTTTCTTCTAGTAACGTTCAATTCAATATTGATTGCTGTAAATAATAGGATAGTCTAATTTTAGATTAAAAATAGGTTTTCAAATATTTCCGAATTTATAATTGTTTTTTGCGACTTTTTCATAAAGAAAATTCATCAAATTTCCAACAATAAAATTAAACAACTCACCAGGAAATATTTAAAAACCAAGAATGCGACATCAATCTTACCGGTTAGGTCAAGGCTGCTGTTTGAAAAATTATGCGTGACATTTACAAAACAAGAGATTTAAAATTAATATCTTCCTCAAATAATTTATGCCTCAAATTCTGGTTGAGATATTTTCGATATGTTTTATCTCAAAGAATTTAAATAAAGTAAATCTAGTCATCGAGAATATATTTAGATTCGTGAGAGGATGAGAAAGGGAACTGGTTATTTATGGACCAGGATTTTGAAAAATTCTGGCTAATCATTCAAATTGGGTGGACTTACTTAAGAATATTTTGGTAAATAGAATTTAGATTCTTTATTTTGGACGTAAAATTATTTAAAAAATTTTTTTTGTAGAACTTAATTTAAAAATTTTAAAATCACAAAAACTTCCTTCTTTTAAGAACTTTAAAAAACTAAGCCACTACAAACTCATGATTTTTAGCACATCTCCCAAAATCCACACACAAAAAAAACCATTCGGCACGTGTTGAATATTTTCGCAAAAATTTTCTATTTTTTACCTTCACAAAACTTTGAACCACAAGATGAATCACAAACATCCAGATTTTCTAGTTTACAAAATGACTAAACATAAAGACAAAATAAGTTTCAGTTCTTTCATTTTATGCAAATTAGAACAAAAGTTGGGAATATCAAGGCCGTCTGTTGAATTCTTTATTGGGATCTACGAATCTCAACCTGTTTTCATTTTGGGAGAGATAAAATATTTTAATGGTTTGAGGACGTTGAAAGAAGCTACACAATTCATGTTCATGAGCATTTGCCATTCATCTTTTGAGTCATTTTATATTCTGAATTTTTTAGATAAACTTTCTTGATGCACTGGAAGTGAATATTGGCTATTGAAGTTGATGTCAATTAAAGCATTTGTTTTAAAACAAACAAAAATGCCTTTATAGCTCTTGTTGGCAAGGTACAAGTCACAAAAGTTGCTGTTGAATTTGGACTTTCGGGTTCAAATCCCACCACCAGCCTAGTGATTTTTCAGAAGTTTAGATACTTTGGCTTCTTAGGTGCAGCAGTTTAAGACGTAAAACTAAGAATTAGGCGATGTGAGATGTAGGAACGGGTCAATAATTATGTAGACAGAATGAGAAAGATACGAGAGCCGTAAATTCATTGTGACCTACTGAAAATAGGAATGAAAGCCGACATGATAACTAGTTCTAAGATCTTAGTTTTTAATTGGCTGCTGGATATAAAAAACTGCTTTGTAAAGATTATGCGCTACATACTGAGCTAGCGTACATAATATAGATTTAAGAATTATTAATGTTAAGAATAAAATTAAAGCGATTAATGATTTTACTTAAATTTGAATTTGAATTACTTTTTTTAATTTTTAAATTCTTGATTAATTTCCATATAAAATTTTGTCTAATGCTGAATAAAAACTAAGCTAGAGCTCAGGTTGACTCAAAAGAGTCCAGATTTTATTTTCAGATTAAAAACCAAACGAAAAAAACTGAAAATGTTGAAAATTGATAGAAAATGTCGTCATTTCCAATACTCAAGATTTATTTGCAGAGTCATGTGAAGAAGTTGACTTTAATCGTATTTAATTCACAGCTTGATATTCATTTAAGCTTTGGAGGCACGCCTCTAATGAATTTAAAGAGTTTCAATGATATTATGTAAGAATTTAGACTTCTCAGAACATTAGCTTTGGATTTATGTTGTTGTCTTAAATGAATGTGGCTTATTGACAAGCAAACATATTTTTTTAAGCCTATCCAATCTAGAGAAAATTAAAATTCTGCCTATTTTTTGCTAAGCATGTCATTAAAATTAACATTTTATAATTTATATACTGAATTATCGTTTTTAAAGTTTTAAAAAAGCTATTTTTAAAATTCGCTGGCTTCTTCTGTGCTGATTTGTTCTTAAATCTTTATAGTTTGGTACCTTTATTCGTACAAATATGCCAAAATAAATTAAATTCTTTTATAAACCCAAAGAACATTTTTTATAAAATCATTTCAAATTTGACAAAACAACAACCAAATAAAATAATTTTCCTATTCAATTTTTAATTCTTGTCTGTTTTAGTCTGCAAACTGGAAATTTCACCAAAAATCTTTTAGATTAATTTACCTCTGACATTCTCGTCAAAATTTATTCGTCTTTCCAGTTTTATTGCTTAAATCTCTTCTGTTTGGTTAAAGATTATTATTTTTTTTTTCCAAAATATCTTTGTGGCTTTTGTGTGAATTCTTAATGTTTATATCCATATTTAACTTTGTGAACTCTATACTCCATTTCATTGTGATTTTACATTTTTGGGCGATGATGTTGATTTGATGTTGAAGATTTTTAATGAATTGGAGAATCAGTAAAGCTTTTGTAGTTGCAATGAACTTTTTGTAAGCTTGAGCAAAGCTTTTAAGGATTCTAAGCTTTATAAATGTTTCATTATCATGGATACTTTGCATAACATCATCTATCTTTTAATCATTTTGATGCTCGCAGTTTGTAGGACCGTTTGAGTTGTTTTTTGCAATTTGTATCGACGATTAGGCTAGATTGGCTCTGTAAGTTCCGACTAAAATTGCTTTTATTTTAAAAAATGGATGGTGGAATAAAGCAGTGATAGCCAATCCCTGTGCTATGAAACAATTCAAGAAATTCAATGAATCGTATGCCATGTGCAATTTCTGTCATGGCTCACCAGTAAGTTGTGCTGTGGCTCATGAAAGGTTGGCTAACACTAAGAATAAAATTATGTTTCTGCTCATCAAGACATCTTTTTGGAAAATTTCTTTAGATATGAATGGTAAATTCAGCAATATTAGCACTTCTAGAAATCCTCATTGATGATTTGTTTACACATTTTTACTCTGCATTGCCCTGTTGATGATTAAATAAAGTGATGTTGAAATGGCATAAAAAATTGTTTAAAAAGCTTTCGATGCCGTTTTCGAAGCACAACAACATATTTTGAATAGATTTAGAAATTTTTCTCGCAATCGAGTTTGTTCTCGAAAGATTTATTCTTGAAATTTTATGTTAAACAAAAGCCGTTTTTCTTATCTCTAGATTGTGATTTTAGAAGTAAAAATGTTGCTTTTGAACAGGAAAGACAATAAGTTTCAAATGGATGTGCTGTTGATGAGGATCAATGCGCTGTTTAAATAAAAAATTGTTTTAGACTTTAGAGAAGTACTTGATAGAAATAGGCAATATCGAAAAGAGATAAAATGTCCGGTATCATTGAACAAGCTCTTTAAAATATGATTCAATTTAAGTTGCAGTCTTACCAGCTCTTTATAGATTATCTTCATGAATATTTCGTATTACATGTTATGAAAATTATAATTTTTGAACTAACCTTATTAAAAACTGACCCGTAATCAACCCTCCATCTTATTAGCCTTAACCTTTCGTTATGTTTCTTGAAAAAAAATTAAAAAATGTAATCAAAATGCTGAAAAAAAGTCCAAAAAGACAAATCATATCCCCTTAAAAATTGCCATTTTTTGACAAAAACACGTGATCAAAATCACATTAGCTTCATCATCAATCAATTACTCAAGCAGGCATCGCATCTTTTTTTTTGTAAATATTATATTCAGTCACAAAAAGGTTAAATCGATGTTTTAAATGCTAATAATAGCAAAATGTTCATCAAATAAATCAACGTATCTTAATCATGTGGACGTCTCTTCTTGTATCTTCATCTTCATTCATCATTTTATGTAAATAGCATTAACACGCGATTTATGTTGTCAATGGAATCAAACATTTTTTTTATTGCTGTCAACGATAATGATTGAGAGTGACCGAGACCCTAGTGTGTTGGATTTTTTTTTTATTTGCGGTAGTTTTAGTGAATTTGTAATTGAATTAAAAAAATATGTACTTTTTGTATGTGGCTTATAATTCAGCTTTGGGATCATTTTAAGGAATATGGAGACTTGTTGTGCTTTCGTGACAATTTTTTGCAATTCAGGCTCTAAAATTCTTTTTTAAAATCCTCTTAATGCAGTACTTCTCAAACTATGCTCTACTGCAGACTCTGTTGTCCAAACTGTGTGCCGCGGCACACTGGTGTGCTTTAGAAATTTTTTGTTAATGACTCAAGTTGGATGCTCTGTGCGACTTTGATCATAGTTTACTCCTAACGTGTGCCGTGGCTCAAAAACTTTGAACAACACTGCTCTACTGCTTCGCTAGAAAGTTCAGGTGTTTTGTGAAATGTATGGAGATACTACCTAATATTCAATAAATAAGTGGTTTACTTCGTCATGGTCAAAAAAATTGAAAAACCTAATAATTGGGGTAAGCACTTTGATAAAAGTATTGAACCGCTATGACTCATGCTTATACATATTTACAAACACACGTGAATTGAATCAAATGTTTATTAAAGAGAATACACCCGCGGCATCTTTGATAAGATAAGAAATGAAAAACTACACAATAATAAAGCAAAGATTATTCTGTGTTTGGTTGAGTTCAATGAAAGTCCAGTTTTTGTAATTATTGTGATAATTTATTTTTAATTAAAGGTTTAATAGAGTTATAATAATAAAATGAGCTCTAAGTCAAGTTCCAAGAATAAAAATAAAATGCGTAAGATTTTGTAGTGTTTTCAGTGGTTACAGTATCTAGCATTTTGCTGTAAAAATAAGGTTTCTGACCTCAATCTATTAATGGAAGAAATGTTTAAATTAATCCAAACCTCATGAACTTCCTATGATGAATTATTTTCAGAGCTCGAAGTCGATAGGGTTTAATCGACTTCGAGCTTTGATTCTTTTGTAATCTAGCGTGGTGCCGTGCCAGTACTATCCTGACCGTCAAGAGCAGCCATTTTTACTCTGTGTGCCTTTTGGGCATCTATATCAGTCGGAATGCCCAATTAGATTTTAATTAATTGTTCGATTCTCAATAATAATTTAATTTAATGTTTACCAGCATTCTCATGGAGGCAAAGTAACAACTCTGAAAGATTTCCTAAGCAAGCCGTCCAAGGTGGAACAGACGTTGGGGGACATGAAATTTTCGTTGGTCGTGCGATGCACTGCGATATCATGCTGCCTGCAAAAATAATTCCAGTCACACATAGTGCTTCTGTTTGTGAGCATACTTAAGAACTTAATTATATAGTCACGAAGAATCCATCTTTAAATTCTATTTTTAACAGCCTATAATGGTTCCGAGATTCCAGTTCATAACTATGAAGTGCTGACAGGAAGAGCGAGAAGTTTTAAATGGATCCCAGCTTCAGATGGTAAGTCTAATGAAAGTTCAAGATTTAAATTAACTTAAATTCTACAAAACACAGGAAATGTTGCTCCCGGTGCCATCTCTGTTGGTGAATATGGAAATGAGCATTTATTCATCGGTCGAGCTCCATATCAAAGTTCAATGACAATCGGAAAAATCCATCCATCTCATCGTGTCTTGTACATTCCATTTGGTGGATACGAAGTTCCATTTCAGCATTATGAGGTTCTTGTCTGTGCTCAAAAAGACAAAAACAAGAAAGACAGGAAGAATAAGAAGAAGCGTGGTTCAAGTTCTTCAAGTTCTTACACATCTAGCTCTAGTGATACGAATGATGTTAAGAGGAAATAAATTCATATCCTTAAAACTTGATTTCATAGAATTTTACAATAAATTTTCAAAAATAAAATAAATATTAATTTAAACCCTTCAAGATTTAAACAACAAGAGTAAACGATCCTTCGTAGAAATCTTGCAGGGTCATCAAAAATCTAACGAAACTAATTAAAATGTCAACCACAAACAGCATAAAGCACTGCTGACATTTCTCAAACATGTTGACAGCAAACATTTAATAACAACTTAAACATTTGTATTACCTATTTGCTATGAAGTTTGTCTTGTCGCTTTAATCTCAATAATAACATAATAAATTGATTTCAAGAAAATATGGCACGCGCGTAGAGTTGCAACCTGTTTTACACAGATCTTTATCTTGCTAGCTTTAGTCTAACAAGAATCTATTAATTTGCAGACGAATTTATGTTTTGAGTGCTTGTTTGTCAGTTGGCAATGAAAAAAATGAGAAGATATTTGGAAGTAGGTCTGATTTGTAATTTAGCTATTTTTCGGATTTAAGCGCAGTTTTACACACCTTTTAATAAATTTTTGAATAGTTTCAACCCCTTTTGATTAAGTTTTTATGTAGTTGTGAACCCCTTGATTGAGATTATAGTGTAGTTGTAAACCCATTGCTGTACTTTTCGCGTCTTAGCTAATATTTGCATAATTCTACAAAACGATTAATAAAAACACAACAAAGTGTGCCTCTAAACATTTATAAGTAACGCTAGTAGCAATTTTTGACCTATAGCAACTACTTGTATCTAAAAGTCTAGACGTTTTCCTCCTCTAAGCTCCTTATTAAGCGTTTTATAATAACTAAGAGAGCCTTAACATGAATGATCATGTGCATATAGCAATTTATTCCATCTTACTAAGGCAAAGCCATCAAACAACAATTTGTACACATCAGCATTCACAAACGCTTCTTGATTTTTAAACTCACAGGTTCACAAATGTCAAGGCTCTTGATCATCTTGACACCATTGAAAATAAACAAATTAAATAAGAATTTCTCCATTCATGAAATTATTTTTGAAGATGTTACGAAATTCCCATCAATATCGACGGGAACAATGGACTAGTTATGTAAGAATTTTTCTCATATGCTTCTTAATTCGGCTTAAGTTTACGCAAATTTATTATGTCCAAAAAAGGCAAATTATTATTGAGAACTATTCATCTAATATTATTTGAACTTACCGAGACATTGACCATCTCACGACATTTACTGTAGCGCCATTAGCTTAATTAAATCTTAGCAGATGAGTCAATGATTTTTGGGTATTTTTCAGTTTTTAAAGTTTAAACCTCTTTGATAGACGAAAATCTCAACTTGACATATGCAACAATGATTTAATTCGGATGGTATTAAGTGCTAGTATGGGGGTCATTTGTCGGTAATGTCGAATATTTCTTGGAGGTCAAACACTTAAGCAGTAATACTGGATATGAAAAAAGTTTCATTTGTTTTGTTTTGAAAGAATTTTAGCAGATTTTTCGCTTCGCTATTATTTTGTCTTTCTATAATATAGACATCATTGACAAACTAACCCCCAAACCGCGTTGCAAGTTCCTATTTTAAGCCATTGTGTTATTGAGCTACCTCAATCAATGTTAAGAGATTTTCTTGAAATTAATAAGCCTTAAGTTGAATTGACGATGAGATGGGTCATCGTCAGATTCTTCGATGTGCTAATGATACCCCAATTTGTTGGATTAACACTGATCAAGACAAGAAATACTTTTTTTTGGTACTCATACAGCTGGTAAAGCGTGTGTGGAAATGAAATTAAGAGTGAATCTTCAGTAAGGTCATTGACTTCTTCGTCAATTCGTGTTGAAAAAAAATTATTCGTGTTGTTTTTTCATAAAGCAATGAAGCTATTCAAATGTGTCTTACTAGTTTTCAATTTATTTACTATTATTCAATAAAAAATCAATAAAAATATTTTTTTTGCAGATTTTTTTATGAGCTTTTGATTACTCAATGAATTCTATTTATAGCGCATTTATCACCATTTTTTATAGATTTTCAATTTAACTTTTGCATTTCAAATTTATCTAATATCTTTCAAACTGCAATAAATGTCACAAGAAGAATATTAAGTAAGATAAAAGAACTCATGGTCAGCAATATGACGTTGAGGAAGAGATGACCACAGGTGGATCAGAGGTTAGGGGTGTAGTCGGATCGATAGTAATAATTAAGGGTTGTTGTGATTTTTTATCTTTAAGTTAAACCAAATCAAGGGGTTTGAACATTAAAATGAATTTTCCTAGCTATGCTTCTAGTCAGAGACATCTAGGATGTCCAACTACGCTTCTGAATGACCATTTAATTGGAAACATAATCCAATGGTAATTTAAAAATCTTAAAAAAATCATCTTAAAACTGCGCAGATGGACACCTTGACCATGCAAAATCAAACCCCGGAAAAAACCACAACAAGTTCTATCATTTTGATAAATTCACATCTTAATGACTGATCATCGAAGAATTTCTAATCACAATAAATTCCTACATCATTATCATATCCAAAATAAGATAATTTTTATCAAGTTTCATCAGCTTCTTCTTCGCAAACGTGCAGATGTTTACAAACAAAGGCTTTTATTTATCTACTCACCGTAACCTTTTGCACTTTAAACCAATGTTTGGCTTTGATAAATTGTCATCGCGCCTTGTTAAAAAAACACAAAATTAATTTTCCAATAATAAATTTTTCGTTGAAATTCAAGCAAGAAGAAAGACGAAAAGCGATAATAAAAAAATTGGCAAAAATGTTCCGGTTTCGTTCTCATCATCGTCTATCTTCTGTTCTGTCATCCTCGGTATAAAGTTTGAAAGGATTAAACGAGTCGGAAGCAGGCTGGGATGTTCGAATTTAATGATTTTTTGTTGTTTTCAAGCATAGAGAGCATAATCAACACCATTTTGACCATTTGAATGCTTCATGTGCCTTAAAAATAGGAGAATAAATGTTTGTTATGTTGAATATACTCAAAATGTGTAGTTTACTACTCAACACATTAGAATATTTAACACCAGAATGCACTATACACCACTAAGGTGGATAATGCTGAATTCTAGTGTAAAACATACTCAAAAATGCTTAATTATACATGAATTGAGTTATGTATAGTCTAATGCTGAGTAAATTTGCCAAATAGACGCAAAAAATCACCCCAAATCCACAACAACACAACATCTTCCCACCCTACAATCAAAAATATTTTACAAACAATTCTTCTTATTACTTCAACAAACATACAAAAAAAAGCCAAATAATAGAGTCAACGATAGAGTCACAGCGCAAAAAAGAGGAGAAGAAGAAAACGTGACCGAAGTCAAATGTAGCTATAAAAGACCCATCATCTTACTCAACTGCATTCAGTAAATTTTCATTCGTTAAACCTTCATACCAAACTTAAAAAAATAATAAAAATGAAATTCGCAGTCGTTTTATTCGCTGTCATCGCTGTTGCAGCTGCTGCACCACCAAAAAATAATCCATCTGATGATGTTCAAATTCTTAAGGAATACAATGACATCTCAGCAAGTTCTTATAAATTCGGTTTTGAGCAATCTGATGGATCAAAACGTGATGAAACTGGCGAAGTTAAGCTTATTGGAGAAAATGAAGGTGTTGTAATGCGTGGATCATACGAATATATTGGACCTGATGGAAACACATACAGAGTGAGTTGTAGTGAAGCTTGTGGGAATTGATAGAAAATAAAATGGGACTAAAGTGATAAGTTGTCAGCTCCTGTTAAGACTGTTGAGAATTCAGAGTTTAAAATGCGAGAGGATTAAGAGTTGAACTGATGTAATAGCCATCTAATATGCTTAATAATTGCAAAGCCTTAATAAAAGGGAACGTTGTGGGGTTTTGAAACATAATTTAAAAAATAAGCACAAATCTTATAAACTCAAAATTAAGTTCAATCAATTAAAAGTGAAAAAAAAATTAAAATTTTAAAAAGCTCGAAGTCAACTTCTTTATACAAAAAAAAAACCGAGCTGACTCAAAGTCGGAGTTGACTCCAAAAAACTGAAGTCAACTGGAGCAGACTCGAGTTGACTCGAAAAAAATGAAGTCGGCCAGAGAAAAGTTGAGCCGACTCAGTTTTGAGTCGAATCAAGTCAAATCAACTCGAGTCTACTTGAACCCTATCGACTTCGAGCTTTGCATAAATCTTTAATATCAACAATAAACAATTCCCATTAAAAATTCCCAGAAAAACATTTTTTTTTATTTTTTATTTTCAACAATCTATCGTGAAAGTCAATAGAATAAAAATCAAGTTGTAGAAATATTGTTATTGATTTTTTTTTGTTTTGTTATTCGCAGGTTGACTATGTTGCTGATGAAAATGGTAAGTTGAAGATTATAATTGACTATAAACCAGTGATTCTCAAACTTTTTTGATTTTTGATGATCAAGCTTAGTTGTTAAGTATTTTAAGGTACTTTGATATCATGAAGATTCTATTAAAAAGTCAAAAAAAAAAACCGATTTCAATTTTTTTAATAATTTTATTATTTTTTTAATCCATAAATCAGAATGATAAGAAATTTGTGCTTAAATAATTTCTCTAGTGCCACGGCACATCAGTTGAGAATCACTAAACTACAATTTTTACCAAATCTCATCAAACCCATTGAAAACAAAATTCCAAACTTTTCTAATCTTAACATTTTTATCTTCATTCTCAACAGGTTTCCAACCAACCGGAGCTCATCTTGTAGGAATTGCCGGAAAATAAATTTCTCTTTATTTTCAATCCAATTTGTTTGTCATCAACCATGTGTCAAGTCAATAAGCAACCCTTAATGCTAAGTCAATTAACACTAAATAAGCTATGTGAACCTCAAAGATCAAGGAAACACCTCAATCATAGTAATTTTGTAAAAATTTATCATTTTATGCTCACTATTCAAAGATCTATTAATACATCAGCTCAAAAGTAAACTCAAAAAGTTCAATAAATGTCAAATGTTTTTTTGTATTTAAATTAATTTTATTTTTATTTTAATAATTTACGATTTTCGCATGATTTGTCAATCATTGAGGTATAGCAAGGGTGTGATACTGATAAAATGATCAAAAATGATCAAAAAAATTATCATAAATGATCAAAATTGATTAAAATTGATCAAAAATGATCAAAAATGTTCGAAATTGATCAAAGTTGATCAAAAATGACTAGAGACTTAGTTCTAGTCCTTACAAAAATGATTCCCAATCGGCACACATTGAAATTCATTGAAATATTTGCCACCCGGCAGCTGGGTGGCAAACATTTCAATGTGTGCCAATCGGAATCAACTCTTCTTATTTTCCCCAATAATTACAATCATACATAAGATTAATCCTCTCAATATCTCCTTTACTCAATGCAGTTCTTTGTCCTATAACATTCCGATATTGTTCCTCAGTTGGAACAATTGTTCTCCTTCCATTTTTAGAAAAAGCCAGTGGATCATAATGCATGATTGAATAATAATCATACTTAGTTCCAAAATTACTAAATTTATTTGAATCAAGCTTATCAAAATTAAATCGACTGTCCTGCTTAATATTTTCCCAAAAAATCTTCACATATTTATCTCTGTCTGGATGATTTTGCATGTGATCGTAGCCCAATGTATGGATTAATTCATGAATAATAATTCCGCGAGAGAAGCAACCGTCTTTTCTCAACGACACAACTTGCTCTCCGCCGGCACGTCCAAGAAATGATGAACAATCGTCACCCGAATAAATTAAGATAAAGTCCGACTCTCTTGAGCGAGGTGTGAAGCGAATACATGTATTCTTCTCAATGTCATCCATGGCTAGACGTATCATCGTCTTTTGTTTTGTCGCTGAGAATTAAAAATAAAAATTGAGAAGTTGATGACTTAATAGGATTAATGCGGACATCTTGAGACTCACTGAATCTTGAACTTGACCACAACTTATAAGGAATTGTGACGAGACCATTGTTCTTTCTCCAACGATAATTTGTGTCAATTATTCCTGTCCTTGATGGAAGGTCTGTAGCGTTTCCGAAGAAGAAATTTTCTTGATTCTTGGCAATTATCATGTCACCTGTGGATTGAAACTTATTAAAATTAACATAAATTCTAAAATTACCTCACCTTGGAAATATTGCCCATTCTCAAGTCTTTGCTTGACTGAATCATCAATCAAGAATTCTTCTGTATTATTTGCCGATTTAACAAGCTCATCACTTGACACTAAATCAGCCTTAAAGTCATCAGGACTATCATCAATGTCAGTATCGTCAAATCTACTGATGGTAGTCACAGTTTTATTCACAAAATTCTTGTAATTTGATTTACTGACTTTTTGCTTTAACAGTTTGATTGGATCAATTAAGTCATTAAATCTTTCGTCCTCTTCCTCAAAAAATACAATTTTATCGTCATTTTTGACAGGAAATGCAGCTAATTTTGCTATTGAAATTATTATTATTATAAAATAAAGACACAAAAGAATTCTTTTTGACATTTTTGGTGACGCTTACTAGCTTTATTGTTGTGCAGAAAAAGAGATACAAAAGTTACTGATGAGCGCTGATTTTGGTGACAAACGTCGGATCTCTCCGAGAGAAAAATCGATAATATTTTGCGAGATTTGTTAGTTTCTGCTCATTTAAGAGATCTTTGTTTTTGTTTACTAAGCATGTTTGCATCTGCATTGGTGGTTTAATATTGAACAAACCAGGATGAGCTGAATCAGGCAGTCAGGCACCGATCTGAAGCTTCAAAATATTATTTTGTGAAACCATTTTAATTCTCAAACTTTTCAGGTTAATAAGACTTAAGATGTTCTGTAAGGGTTTCAATCCCAGCATTGAAATGAACGTAATCCCGGGATCAAACACGGAGTTCAGTATATTTTTATCCCAGGATTGAAAACCCTACCCTGTTTTTTCGTTATAAGCTAGTAGCTTAGTAAAATAAAAAAGTCATTTTTTATGGCTCACTAGTAGCTTAGTAACAAGTAGTAGCTTAAAATGAAAAAAACAGGGCGATGTTCTGGTATCTTTTTCGATCATTGGAACATTTGATGTTTTTAAAAATGATGCCATAAATCAATGGTTCTCAAACCTTTTAAATCCAAAAATGTTTGCTAAATAAAACCTTTGAATATCCATAAATCGCAACATCCCTGAAAGCTTAAGTGATACAGTAGCTTAAAATTGAACTAAGTTTTAAAAGCACTGCTTCAAATTGCAATAAAATAAAATGTTTTTTAACCAAAAATTAAAAACTAATATGCCTAAGCGTGGAAGTTAATTCTCAAAGAGTTACTTGCCCCTTGTTTATCGAATTGATGGCACAAAAGGCTTCAAATAAATAAAATTCTTGTTAAATTAACTAAATTACCGCAATGGAAGATATAGTATCAGGTCAAAGTAACTTAAGGATTGCTCTTACATCGTGTGAAGATCCATTAAAAGCTATAGAAGCATTCCAAGTAAATGATTTATTAATGTTTTAATATTTTCAATCAATGTTTACATGTTTTTATAACTTCCAGCTGAGGAATGGAATTGCATTTCAGTCACTGCGCCCAATGCTGCCATTACTTGATCTTCATATGATCCCACGATTAGATTTCCATACATCAATACTCGAGGAATTGAGAGATAAATTGATCCAGCAAATAAATGACATGAATACTAAAACTGATGTTAAGGAACGAGATAAGAAGTTAAAGGAACTGCTGAATAAAAGTTTCGGATTGATTCGAGTTAAGCAACTTCGTCCAGCAGTCATGGCAATTTTAAAAAGTATGAAGCAGATTGATGATAAATACTTGCGAGTTTTAGTCCGTGACCGTGAACTTTATTCAGCATGTGATGTAGAAGTTAAAAGACAAATTTGGAGAGATAATCAGAGCTTGTTTGGTGATGAAGTATCACCTGAATTGTCTCAGTATATCCGTGTTAAAGACACAATCATTTACGATCATTTAAATCTCAACAATTTGTTCTTCTCGCCATCACCAAAGAACAGACGTCAAGGAGAAGTTGTCCAGAAACTGGCACACATGATTGGATCATCTGTTAAGCTATACGACATGGTCCTTCAGTTCCTTCGAACACTCTTTTTACGTACGAGAAACGTCCATTATTGTACATTACGTGCAGAACTGCTTATGGCTCTTCATGATCTCGACATTCAGGAAATCATCTCAGTTGATCCATGCCATAAATTTACATGGTGCTTGGATGCTTGCATCAGAGAGAAGCAAGTCGATATTAAAAGGTCACGTGAGTTGCAAGGATTTCTAGACAACATTAAGCGTGGACATGAACAAATTTTGGGTGACTTGTCAATGACATTATGTGATCCATACGCAATCAATTTCCTGGCAACATCAGCCATTAAGATTTTATTGCATTTAGTCAGCATTGATGGATTACCAAGAAGTAACCAAATTCTGATTTTATTGCTACGAATGCTGTCATTAGGACTGTCAGCATGGCGTATGATTGATACTCAAGATTTTAAAGAATCAAAGTTTGACATTCAAATATTGACAAAATTCCTGCCTGCATTATCATCACTTATGGTTGATGATCAAGCTCGTTATTTCCACTCTCGATTACCACCAGACGAGCGAGCAAATGCTTTAGTTGTAATTGATCACGAAGGTCCAGTTCCAGAGGCAATTGAAGCATATATCCAAGAAAGTTCTGTTGCATCTATTCTAACTATGTACTATGCACTGCATGTAGCTAAACAAAAGGATCGAATTGGACTGTTGAGAATCCTTACAATTTTGTCATCATGCAAAGATGATCGAGCTTATGAAGATCCATTCCTGCATTCCTTAATCGCACATCTAATTCCAATGGCTGATGAGTTTTCAAACGAAGATTTTTGTACTGGATTATTTGATGGATTTCTATTTGCTGGCTTAAACCGTGACAATGTCAGCAAGCACATCATGAAGTTGTTGTGGTATGTTCATGCTAAGATTAACAGAATCAGATTGAATACTGTCCTTAAGGCAATTGAACCAGAATATGTGAATGAACTTTATGACGCATTAGTAAAGAAAATTGAGCTGATTCCCGAACCTATGCAGATTGAGACTAATTAAGGTGGAATATAATAGGATTAAGGACAACTTATGTTTTAAGCGATTATGTAAATTTATAAAAAAAAAAACTATTAAAGTTTACCAAAAGAAGTTCGAGCTATTTTTAATATTATTTGCACAAATGGGATGGAAAAATTCAAATTCTGTCTTAATTTTTTTTTTCAGGAAATGCCAGATCCACAACTTCATCAGAATAAATTACGTGTACTCTTTTAATTTCATAAAGAGAACCGAAAATCAAGTCAGCTTCAATAATAAATAAAAAGTCATTAAATATTTATTCAAATTACAGTAATTGAAGCAGAAGCTATTTAGTAGTGATGATGATAAGGAGAAGCAGAGATATGAACTATTAGAACTGATATAATTTAAATCATATCACTGCAGCCTGTTAGAAGCATTAAAGTAATTAGAGTCGTTGAGTGAAGTCGAGCTCTTCAAAGTACCAAGAAAAAAATATGTCATCGATTATCGAGCAATCAACTTTATCAACACCGTCTGTGACTAATTTTGATGTGAACACATTAACTGAGTCACTAAAGTACTTTGGTACAGCTGATTATGCTGTTTTTGTGGCAATGTTGGCATGCTCAACACTCGTGGGTCTCTATTTTGGGTATAAAGACCATCTGACCAAAAAGAAGAATAAGAAGCTAGGACTTCAAACAAGTGCTGATGATTATTTAGTTGGTGGACGAAAAATGAAAGTTGTTCCGATTGCATTGTCACTTGTGGCTTCATATGCGTCTGGAATCACTCTGTTGGGTAAGTTTGGAACAACAATGTGGAGTTTACTTTAGTGCGATTCATTAGTGAGATCATCAAGCAGTTGTGGAATTTTTATACTTAATATGCTAGTATCGTACGACGAATCAAAGTCAACAGACTCCGTGGGGCTGGACATGTCGTTAGGATCCATGTTGAAACTTCAATTTATAAAAACTTTAAGAATGTATCTGTAGATGGAAAGGCGTGGAAACTTAGGACTAATCCTGAAAAATCCCAAAAATCCTAAAAAATCCCTAAGCCAATGAACATGAAAACCTGAAATCCATTTTAAATCCCGAACTTATTCGTCAAATGCATCAGGGATTTAAAAGGGATTTCACATTTCCATGTTTATTGACTCAGGGTTTTTTTTTAGATTTTTCAGGATTAATCCTGAGTTTCTACGCCTTGTTGAATGACAAAAGATCAGGCGGACGTCCCAAGAACTCTTGGAAAGAAGCTGTTGACAGAGACAGTATTGCATTTGGTGTGGGTAATTGGCAAACGGTAGCAAGCGATAGAACTAGTTTCAGGCGCCAACTAAGGAAGGCCATGGATCACAATTGATCTGTACGGCCAGCGAAATAAGTAAGTAACATGCTAGTCCTGGTTTTGGCTGCAGTTATAGACTTGGATACACGAATAAGCGCTGTAATTCTTAAATCTAAGTTCAAAACAGCTACCTAATGATTATAGGAAAGATCGAATAGGATAGTTGTGGAAAGGACAGGATGTGTTTAGTGATTAGGGAAATTCATTTTAGCATCATCACTTAAATCCAAAAGGTACTCAATTAGACTAAACTGAGTGACTTGAGCCTCTTAGGATTGCATAAACCAGATTTTCTTAAAAAGCAACTCTCAGCTGATGGTTTACAATAAAACCAGCACTACACCGCAACTTGAATCGAAGGTTTGATAGAAAAATGAAAGAAAACTACCGATTTGATAAGAAAAGCGCACTGCTGTGAAATTGGTTCTTAAGAAAGAAAGAACTTATCATAAGTATCAAAGTACCTTGACATTGATTTCAGCTGTTTTGTGCTTATAACTTGAATCATATTAAGTCTGAGATTTTCATCATCAATCACAAAATGTTGTGGAAAGTTTTTTGACATTCTTATCTAATTTAAATAATACAGTAGTACCAAAAGTTTCGACATCTGACATTCATTTTAATTATTTACATTTTACACAATCATTTCAGGTACAAGCACTGAAATTTATCTTTATGGCACTCAATATTGTTTCTTTCTTTTCGCAATTGTCTGTTCCGCATTTATTATCCATTTTATTGTCATTCCTGTATTTTATGAACTCAAGATAACATCAACAAATGAGGTAAGATCTTTTGGATTTTGAGACTTGATAAAGCAAATTTTTGACTGCTTAGTCAATGTTTGGTGCAAAAGGATACTGAACTGGATGATTTTAATCTTTTTTCTAGTACTTGGAAGCGCGGTTCAACAAGAAATTGAGGGTAATGGGATCAGTATCGTTTTTGGTTGCGATCATTCTTTATTTGCCAATTGTAAGTTTATTATTTCAAGATATCTAATTTTGGACAGGGTTCGGTTTTTGGTCTACTCAGGGCACCTTAGGACATAAATTAACTTCATTGTCCTTCAATATGGGAGGACAATATGAGAATAGGTTAAGCTGCCCCGGGTTGCCCTATAAACCGGACCCAGCAGGATGTGACAAAACTGCCTTAAAAGTGGTTTTGAGCCTCTTATAAGGATACAACGAGTTAATAAAATTTGTCCAAGCTAACGCCTATTCACAAAAAAAAAGCTTAATGATGCCTTAAAATGATCAATTACTTTTAGGTAATTTACGTCCCAGCTCTGGCATTCAATCAGTTTACCGGAATCAATATCCATGTCATCACACCAATTTCGATGTTTATTTGCATTTTCTATACATCCTTGGGAGGAATTAAAGCTGTTGTATGGACAGATGTGCTACAAATTACTCTAATGTATGGAACATTGCTGCTGATTGCAATTAAGGGAACATTGAGTATTGGAGGTAAATTGTTGACTTTTTAAGACTAAAACCGAGTGGAACAATAAATATTTGCTATTTAATGTATAAATGAAGCGACAAAAAGTTTATGTTTTCGTTGTGGCTGAATTTTTACGTTTGAATGGCTGCCTTTTGACTCGTTTCGACCTGGTGTTGACTTGATGTTGCCAAACACAAACGGAAAAATTCAAAAAGGTGTCGCATTTACTTCGCCAACAAGGCAGCATGAACTTTTCGTCGCAGGATTCACTTCAACCCACAAACGGCTAATCTAAGACTAAAATCTGAATGTCCATTTTTTCTAGGTCTTGGAGTTTTAATAGAAAGAAATATCGATGGAGGCCGCTTTGAATCAGCCGAGTAAGTAAAACCTAATGAAGCTATTATGAAACATGTCTTTAGTGTTTTCCATTTTTATCATTAGCTTCCGAATAGATCCAACCCTACGTCATACATTTTGGACATTAACAATCGGTGGAACAATCTGGTGGACCTCAATTAATGGAACTAGTCAAGCATCAATTCAACGTTACTTGTCAGTCAAAAATCTTAAAAATTCACAAAAGACTCACATTCTTTTTACAATTGGTGTGATTGTATTAATATCATTGTGCATCTACAATGGCTTGCTGTTATTTGCAATGTATCATGACTGTGATCCTCTGACGACAAAATTAGCAAAAGCAAAGGATCAATTACTTCCATTGCTGGCTATGGAGACTTTAAAAGACTATCCAGGATTGTCAGGACTTTTTATTTCTGGAGTATTTTCAGCAGCTTTAAGTTCAGCATCGACTGTATTAAATTCTATGGCTGCTGTTGTTCTATATGACGTTTTCAACGCCTTCAGATCCACACCACTTTCAAAACGAGGAACTGAAATTGTTATGCGTGGAACTGTTATTATTGCTGGAATAGTTTCTGTTTTGCTCGTTTATGTGGTTGAAAATCTCGGTGCAGTTCTGCAACTTTCAATGAGTATTCCACCTGCTGTTGGTGGTCCAATGCTTGGTGTCTTCATCATTGGAATCATGTTGCCATGGATTGGTGCTCGAGCTACTTTTTATGCCACAATATGCAGTTGTGTTGTCACATTTTCGATCATTATGAAAGCACAAATTGAAATTATGTCTAAAAGATTTAATTTTCCATCAAAGGAAACGTCAGTTGATGGCTGTTCTTATAACTTTACATTCAATCCTCCAGAAATACATGAGACAATTAAGGCTGACTACGAACAAAACCAAATTTACCATATATCATATTTATACTACATTTTAGTAGGATCAACGCTTGTGATTATTATATCAGTAATATTAAGCTTGTTTATGGGTTTTCAAGATCCAAGATCTGTTGATCGAAAGCTTATTGCACCATTCATGAGACGACATATCCATTTTGAACCGGTTTCCACAGAAGAAACAAAGGATGAGGATGAAACAGTTGTAAAAGTTTATGAAAAACAAGTTTTTGATACACAAAAGACTTAGAAATAGACAAATGCACTATCCTATAGAATATCTCATGCACTAGCTATACATACCCTATCTTTAACTATGGTATTTCACTCCCTAGACAAAACAATCAATATGATTCAGTAAAATTCTCCAATAATCTGGGAAAAACTTCAAAAACTGAACCCAGGCTTAATCATCCTAATTTATTTATAAAAGATATATTTTCCTTAATAAAAATCAAAAAATGATTCTCTTAATTAAAAAGAGAAGAATTGAAAAGAATCTAATTGATCATCGCTAATTTTATAAATTCTTTTTAATTTGCAGTAATTTTTGACAGCCTTTATCTCCTAAAATTTTGTTGAATTCATTTTTAGATTAATTTATATTATCTTGTCTTCTTCTTATTTCAAAGCATCGCATTGACTTTTTGAACACATAAACAAATCGTAAAAAGATTCTTTTAAACCCGAGCTGCAGAAGTATTTATTAGTCACTTATCATAACACTTTACATTGTGACTAGATAAATATCACAGATACCTAAATCTTAAAATCACTTAAATTCAGATTGTCCTACCAAAATGCAGATGATAATGCTAAAGTGCGAAGGTTCACAGACACGTTTGGTGCAATCAAAATTGTTTTAAAATGAAAATTTTTTTTTTAATTTCAAGACCATTAGTGGTGAAATGGCATCAGTGGTCTAAGAGATAGAGCGTTAGCCTTACATGCCAAAGGTTCTGGGTTCAATCACAGTACCATTCAAGTTATAGAAGCTCACTTTCTATTTCACCATTCTAGTAACGAAGCTCGGTTTGTGTGTTTGGTGTAGTTTTGAGGTCTTCGGCACATAGCGTGTCTCCTTTGATGGGTATACTAGGATATACTAGCTGGATGATTTCATTACAACATCTTGCGCTCACAAACTGTGACTAGGTACATTGCAGGGTATATCAGGTCTTAAGACTTACTCGTGTCTTTGTAATGTGTAAAGCTTGCAAAAGACCAGACTCTTCTCATGATTTACCTTTTATCAGACCTTTGCTCGACAAATGACATGTTTTCTTAAAAATTCATTAAGATTTGTCTATACTCGAATTCTGACTGCTCGGAATGCACTCTTATAATTGAGAGAGACACAAATGAGAAGATTAATTTTCTTTTTTTTTTGGTAAATGTTGAATGTGAATTATTCAAGATTTTTATTATATTCTCATTTAGACAGTCTAATTTGAGATTTTGAAGTGTTCGGCCAATAATGGCGATAATTACGAATTTACTGGCTATAACATCGCTTTTTGTGCCAATTTTGGCTTATCCACAAGGTGATAAAATTACATATGCACTTGACGATGACAGCAACGATGTGTTATCCCGATTTAGACAATTTGAGATACTTCCATCAAGGAATTCATCGCAAAAATTTTTAAGACATCCAGAAGCATCAACAGCACTCGAAAATGGAGAATATTTTCAAGGTGATATGAAACTCTCGCCAGAACAAGAGAAATATTATCTCACAGATGAGGATCTGGACATAGGTGAAGGTGAAGACGCAGAAGGTGTTGGATCAAGAACTGGAATACGGAATTTAAAATATCGCTGGCCCAAAGATAAAAATGGAAAGGTTAATGTTCCTTATAAAATTGATGATGCTGCAAAATTTTGTAAGTATTTTGAACCAAAGATATGTTGTAGGAACTAAAGTAATTGATGGAAATTATGGACTGATGGACTAGCGGACTAAAAACACTAGCTGTTCCTCAAACTCAATTCGAATTTTTCATTTCAGCTTCATATGAAATGTCAATGATCAAACTTGCATTTGCGGATCTACAAGAATTCACATGCATTAGATACATTCCATATACATCAGAACCTGATTATATATCTATAATATCTGGTCGTGGATGTCATTCAAGAATTGGAAAAATTGGCGGGAAACAAGAAATTTCTCTGCAAAAAGTCGGGTGCTTCTCCCGTGGCACAATCATCCATGAGTTGATCCACACACTTGGATATGATCACATGCAAAATCATGCAGAACGAGACAACTTTATCACAATTAATTTTGAAAACATTAACACTGCTGAAAGACATAATTTTGAGCGTGTAGATTCAAGAAAATATAATAATTTTGGAACTCCTTATGACTACATTTCAGTCATGCATTACGGACCAAAAGCCTTTTCAAGGAATGGAAAAGAAACAATTACACCAAAGCAAGCAGCTTTTAAGGACAAAATTGGCCAAAGAAAAGGATTAAGCGTTGGAGATGCTCAGAGAATCAACAACATGTACGACTGTACAGTGGCAACTAAAAAGTTTTAATGTGAATTTTTGATTAATTGTCTATAACTATAATGAATTGAATAAAATCGGTCAATGACTAAGGCTGTCTTTATATTTTGTCTACGACTAAATTCCTAAAATACTTAACTGTGAATATTAATTTCTATTTAAGCATTAAAGAGTTGATTTTCTTTTTAATAGCTTCTTCCGACAAGCAATTATTTACTCATACACTTTTGACAAAACAAAACAAAAAAACAAGCTCTATAGTTCACTAGCATTGACCTAATCTGATCCCAAATCATCTGTTCTTAGATTATTAAAATTTTTGTTTTGTTTATATTTAGATTAAAAACAGTGTTTTCCAGAAAAATGTTAAAGCTGCATGCTGATATTAATGTTTTAAGTGCTCTATAGACCCAGAAATTAAAGTCTTTTGTGAGAATTGCAATTTAGGTAAAATTATGTAGAATCAAGCTTCCAATCTTTAAATCAGGTTTCGATTAAATTTAGGCTCTCGTTTCAAACTTCCTTGGACGTGACGTGATACAATCTTGTAGCTAGTTCCTTATTTCTCTCGCTACACTAAATTTGTAAATGGCTGGATTCGAACCGACGACCTTAACGACGAAGGTACTTTACTGCATATAAAAAAAAAACCTTTACCTATTCAGATCAATTGTGATCCAGGATGCGCTAGGGCGTGTCGCAGCTAATGAGAGTTTAACGAGTGAAAATGCGCCAAACCACTGCACTCAAGCCTAGACCTACAATTTATAGTGGGATCCGAACCACTCCTTTGCTGACATTTCTGCCTCTAGCCTACAAAGGAAGGCTGTGAGCCCCATTTCCAGTACATTTGATTCGAAAAAGAACAAGTGAAAAATTTCTCATGCCCAGTCTCGAACCCATGATCGCTGTGTCGGTATTGCAATAATTAGGTACAAAAGTACTAAACCATTCCGCCACCGAGCCACTTCAGCTCACGACGAAGGTACTTTACTGCATATAAAATTATATATTTCAACAGCAAGGTATCTAGGCTATCGAGCCATATAGACGTAATATTATGCGTCTATGGCGAGAGTGGTTAGACAACACCTCAACTCTCTTTTGTGAGGGCATGGGTTCGATTCCCACCAGAGAACGGTCATTCAATAATTATATAGAAAGTTGTCCACATGACAACGATTTGCACAATGCCTCACGATATTACAAATTTTTTTAGGTTAGTCTGTTTATTTAAAAGATTGAAGCATTAACGTAACTTAATATTCTGCATTCTTAACCCATATTTCAGATTTCTTACAAATTTTACATGCAAAAAAGTTTCTTTTGCTTACTTGAACGAGCAGAATAAATAGAACTGTCTGCATTGATAGTCCGTAACTTGATTCAGAGACCATAAAAACTGGTTGATATAAAATATTTTTTACGACATTAAAGTCATAAGTGAGAAGATAATAATTTGAATTAAGTAAAATAAATATAAATAATAAATTAGCATAAAAAAATTAAAACAGTCAACAAAGCTTAGATTTTTCTGGTAGCAATAAAAACATTAAAATTGAAAACGATGAGAGAATTTGAGTCTGTTTGTTGTTGATTTATATGTTAATATTTTCATTTTTTTCGATAAACACGTTTTGATTGTTGTTATTGTTTCCTTGTTGCGACTTAATTTTTTTTAATCAAAAAATATTTTATAGTAAGTTTTACTATATTTTGGTGCTTATTAGAATTATTTTTAATTTTGTTTTATTGTAAAATTTCATTAGTTCGCTATTATAAGTGTTTTTTGACGTAGTTTTCCATAAATTTGTGTTGATAATTCGATAATAAATCATAAATTTGGGTTATGTTCATCAAAGTTTTTACTTTCTGTTTAGTAGACTCTTCTTAAACAAAATCATAGATAGCAGCCCTAAAACATTTTAAAAACAACTAAATTCAAGTCAATAAGTTTATCAAAATTTTATAATAAAAAAAATATAAAATTTCAAAACTTACAGCATTAGTTTAAAGTTTAATGTTGTAAACGTTACAAGCTAATAGCTATGAATATTAAATTATTAATTTTGTTTCTATTTCTAAGTAAATCTGCATCTTTTCCTATCGACAACGATCGAATAATTTTCCGAGATGGCGATGAAGTCGCAGAAGTCGAAAATAGAAGAAATAATGCAAATATAAACCAACTTCGATTATTAGATGACACAAATCTCTTAAAATCAGACAATTTAACAGCAGAATTTATTTTTGATGAGGAAGCTCAACAAAAACTTGAAAATGGACAATTTTACCAAGGAGATATTGTCCTAATGGAAGATCAAGTAGAACTACTGAGTGAACCAGAAGATGATAATCAATTTGGGACAAGAACTGGAATTTTGTCAGAATATTGTAGATGACCTAAGAATAGATTTGGAAAGGTCATTGTGCCATATATGTTGTCTAGTCAATACAGTAAGTAAGATTTGAATCTGATTGATTATATGATATTGCTGTAGAACTGGCTCAAAAAAGGTTGAACAACACTACTTTAGAACCAAGCTAAAGGATATAAACTAAAACTATGTTAGGTACTGAATTCTGTCATAAACCTAGAATGTTCCCAATCACTTAAATAGCTTAACCTGAAAGTTTGAGAATAAGACTATAAATATTCTGAACTAAACTCTTATAAATGGCTTCAAGTAAGACTTAGCCTAGCCCCAAGCTCATCAAATTATAATATCCACAAATTTTTATTTCCAGCTCCCAAAGACAAAATCAAAATCATTCTAGCCATGCGAGATTTACAAAAATTCACATGTGTGGAATTCCAATCACGCAGCAATGAGGTAGACTACGTATATATCACTTCTGGAGATGGATGTTCCTCACATCTTGGAAAAATTGGTGGACAACAAGGAATTAGTTTACATCGACAAGGATGCTTATCTAGAGGTACAGTAATTCATGAGCTCATCCACGCTCTTGGATATGATCACATGCACAGTCATTCAGAACGAGATAAATATGTGCAAATTCTTTGGGAAAATATTGACAAAAATCAATATGATAATTTTGAAAAAGTAAGCGCTAGAAGATTTAATAATTTTGGAACTTCATATGATTATTATTCACTTATGCATTATTCGGCAACGGCATTTTCTAACAATGGAAAAAGAACAATTGAACCAAAAGATAAAAGATACAAAAATATTATTGGACAGAGGATAGGACTAAGTGCAGGAGATGCTAATAGAATCAATAAAATGTACAAATGTTTTAAATAAAACTTTTAAAAAAGTTTAAGAAAGACTTAATTTATGAAAATATCCTTCGTGAACTTGAAAACTGTTCTACATTTCAGGAAAACAAATCCATGACCATCTTAATTTGCAGAATATATTTGCATTAATAATTTTAATCTTATTTAACATTATCAACAAATTGCGTTACTTAAAAAATATTAATTTTTAAACGATCAGTTTCGTACACTTGAAGATAACTAAGAATGATAGCTTTAAACTTCAAACTCTTACTTGACGTCAATTATAGTTGATTCTATTAAGTAACATTGCAGCTATCTCAATATCTTAACAATCTTCATCGATTTAGTTCGAGACAATTTATCACAAGCTTCATAACTCTATTTTAAATACTCAATTAAAGATGAAATTTTTGATTATAATTTTATTCAGCTTAACAAGCATAATTTCAAGCCATCCAATCGACTACGATCAAATAATTTTCCCAGATAATAATAAAATCGATGAAATTGTTAAAAACATTCAAGCTACAAAATTTGAAAGTAAAATCTTATTAGATGATCCAAATTTGCTGAAATCTGAAAATACATCAGAAGAATTTTTCTACGATAAGAAGGCAGATTCGAAGCTTGAACATGGCAATCACTTCCAAGGCGATATTGTATTACTTGACGATCAAAAGCAGCTTTTAAACAAAACAGATAGTGACACTAATGTTCATATAAGCACAAGAACAGGACTCATCTGGGAAGGTTATAGGTGGCCTAAAAATGAATTTGGAAGAGTTGTGGTGCCTTATGAGATGTCTGATGATTACTGTAAGTATTTTATCGAGCGACATAAAGATTTAAGTTGAGTTTAGTCCCATTAACGTGTGAACACTATGGTAGTAGTAACAGTGTCAAGGATGCTACACGTATGGAAGTTTGGAGGGAAGGAGACGACATATGGTCGCTCAGAATAGTAAACCTAAACACGGGCCTCGACACCAAGAACTATATTAACGTCACTAATTTCAATTTCACTTTTAGCATACGACGATAAAGTCAGAATTGTCCTTGGCATGAATGATCTCCAAAAGTACACATGTGTCCAATTCATCAAACGAAGCTATGAAGATGATTACATCTACATTCATTCTGGCAATGGATGTCATTCAAATTTAGGCAGAATTGGTGGGATGCAGCATGTAAGTCTTCAAAGAGATGGATGTCTATCAAGAGGCACAGTCATCCATGAGATTATTCATGCACTTGGATATGATCACATGCAGAACCATCCTGATAGAGATAGCTATGTCAACATTCTGTGGAATAATATTTTTGAGAACCAAAAATTCAATTTCAAAAAAGATAGTCCATGGATATTTAGTAATTTTGGAACTCCATATGATTACTATTCAGTTATGCATTATGAGCAATATGCATTCTCAAAAAATGGAAAGCGAACGATTGTACCAAAAGATTCAAGATTTAGTGTTGTTATTGGTCAAAGGAATGCTTTAAGTAATGGAGATGCGAAGAGAATTAATAATATGTATGAATGCTTTAATGATTATTAGTGACATACTTACTGTAACCATGTTCTTATGAGGAGCTAAGGTTACAACAAAAAGTGCTTCTGTTCCAGCAATGACATTCTCTCTGGCATTTTTCTTTCGAAGTGTATGTCCGATCCAGGCGTACTTCCTCATCTGTATCTTCTTGTTGATGTCTTGTTGAACTGCTTTCTCGTGTCATGGTTTGAGGTTAAGTTGGATATTAAAAACTTTTTATAAACTTAGTATAAAATATATATATAAACAGCATCCCTAGTATTTTTATTTTCTAACGGACATATTTTCAAAGACATCCAATACTTGTTTTAAATATTGTGAAAAGCCTGCACCTATTTTTAAACATCCTTACTTCTTGACTAACCTAGTGTGATGTGTCATTGGATTATGTGAATAAAAAAATATAATAATAATCAACCTTTCGTCAAGTTCTTATTCTTTCAGTTAATGTTTAAGAGTGTTTTTTTTGGTTTTCCCTAAAACCTCTAAACCAGTGTTATCCAAACTGTGTTCCGTGGCACACAGGTGTGCCGGAGGACTTCCTTAATAATAATGTGGGAGCGTTCCAGCCAAGCGGTGTGTTACTACACGTTGCGACGAGCTAAAAGTACTGCGATCCTGATCGATGATAGAATCATAGGATGATAGGACATCCTTAGCTGGGTTGTGAAAAAAATATCTAGAGTAAAAATGTGCCGTGGCTGAAAAAAGTTTGGACAACACTGCTCTAAATTTAAATTAAATCTCTATCGACTCAGTTTACCTTCAACACAACATCAAACTCCAGACTATTCTTAAACTGTTGAGAAGGTCATGGATATGTGAGAACATCAATTTATTTCTTGGGAAATACAGAAGAAAGCATTTGTATAATTTTAGGGCCAAACAAAACAAGATTTTAAAGAATTTTGGAAACATTGATTTGGAAATTCCAAATGTATGAAAATCATAAAATTCGTTGTGCCTGGCTTACAAAAATTGTCATCTAATTGACGATGTTTCATAGGACGAGAGCTCAGTTGTCAATTATTCATCACTAAGTTCAGAAGTGTATATTAAAATCATGAAAAATTTAGTTTTTGTATTAAGTTGGATAAACTTAATTGCAAGCCTGCCTATTGACTATGATCAAATAATATTTCCTGACGACAAAAGACTTAATAAAATAATTGGAAAAATAGAAGAATTAAAATTTGACAGATCAAATTTATTAGATGATCCAAACTTGTTGAAATCAGAGAACTTAACTGAAGAATTTCTTTTTGACATGGAAGCTGACTCGAAATTTGAGCATGGGAATCACTTTCAAGGAGACATTGTCCTACTTGATGAACAAAAGAAGTTTTTGAATAGTTCAGTGAATGAAAAAAGTGGTGACATTGGTGCTAGGACAGGACTTATCTGGGAAGCATACAGATGGCCAAAAAATAAAAATGGTAGAGCCACGATACCTTACGAGATATCAAATGTGTTCTGTAATTATCACAATTTACCAAGAAGTTCAAAATAAGTCGATAACAGATTGCGTTCTTGTTTACTTTTCAGCATATCGCGATAAAGTTCGAATCATTCTTGCTATGACTGATTTACAGCGTTACACATGTGTTCAATTCATCAAACGGACTTATGAAAAAGATTATGTCCATTTTTTCTCTGGTGAAGGATGCTTCTCGAATATTGGAAGAATTGGTGGCGTGCAGTACATCAGTTTACAAAAAAGAGGCTGTCTAGGTCGTGGAACAATTTTACATGAACTAATTCATACACTTGGATATGATCACATGCAGAACCATTCAGATCGAGACAGTTATGTCTTCATTTTGTGGAACAATATTATTGAGAAGCAAAAGAACAATTTCAAAAAAGATAATATTAGAAAATTTAGCAATTTCGGAACTCCATATGATTACTATTCAGTCATGCATTATGAGCCTTATACATTTTCTAAAAATGGAAAACCAACAATAATACCAACGGATGCTAAGTATAATAGTGTTATTGGACAGAGGAATTCCTTAAGTGCTGGTGATGCTGAGAGGATTAATATTATGTATAAATGTAAACAATAAATTGACCTTAGTGGTTGTTAAGTTATTTTGTTTCGATAAAAACTGGATTATTGGTTTGGGGTCGTTCATTTAAGGCGTACGAGATGCAAGGGGGAAGGAAAAGGGAAGAAGTGCCTTGTATTTTGTGACAGCTCAAAAAAGGAAAAATATTTTTCCACATCAATTTTGACGGACATCTTAAGTGATTGATTCCTTTCCTCTCTACTCTTTGTAAATTTATCCTAGCTTCTTACTCATGCTAATTTAAGCAACCTTTTTTTCATCGAAAATCGCGTTTCAACTGTCACGCCCAACCCACCACCAAATAAAAATTTCTAACCTCGCCTTTTATCGAGTATAAATAAAGATTATGTGAAGGATTCACCGAGGATCGTGAAACCAACCCCTGAACGCCTACTGTTGAGCTCCAGGCAGCTTCACATACAGTCTACGTATAAGATTTGACCAGAGTTGTTCGGTGTCTTTCAGATACAAGTTTTTATAAATTTCAAAAATCAATAAGTTAAAATAAATTCATAACACAAAGTTTATATTTTAATCATTTATTCTTAAAACTCTGTTTTTTGGCAAGTTTTTTGGGGAATTTTTTCAGCAAGACACACCCGAAACATCTTTGTTAAACACTCATTTATCATTGATAATCGGAGACAAGGCTCTATATTCTTGTACCAGTTTTTTTAATGTTTCTAGAAATATATATTTCTCTTCAGTTTATAGATTTGTATTCTTGTGTTCAGACTGCTTGACTTGCAGTGATAATGAAAGTGATTTTAGTGATTCTTCATACTTTGTTGAGTCTTACACTAGCATTGCCAATTGATAACGATCGTATAGTCTACCCAGACTACAAAATAATTGAGGAAATTGTTGATAGATTTGGAGATTACGAACGTGATCCAAAAAGTTTATTTGACGACCCAAACCTCTTGAAATCAGAAAATGCAACAGCTGCATACTTAATCGACGATGAAGCAGATACAAAATATGAATATGGAACTTTTTATCAAGGTGATATGATCTTGAAGGATGATCAAATGGATATAATAAATAGTTTGAGACCTGTTAATGATCAAGCTGAATTTAATGATGATAGTGATTTGGGAACCAGAACTGGTATATTATGGGCTGGATATAGATGGCCTAAAAACTCAAAAGGAACTGTCATTGTTCCGTATGTGATTGATAGTCATGACTTTAGTGAGTGAATTAAATATTTTTTTTTATAACCTACACTGTGCAGCTATGAAAGTTTTAAGCCAGTGTTGTCCAAACTGAGTGCTGCGGCATACCAGTGAGCCGCAGAAATTTTTCGGAAATGACACAAACCGCATGATTTGTGCGACTTCGATCATGGCTTACCCCTAAGGTGTTCCTTGGCTCAAAAAGTTTTGACAACACTAATCTAAGCTTATATAAAGAGGTTAAGCTTATTTAAATATGCAATTGTGGATTTCTACCCAAACAACTTCTTTGGCTATGGTTTATTCTACACAAGAAATGTGGAAAGAACTCGAAAAGAACCACTTTACTCTAATGACGTATGAAGTCTATTAAAATTGTCATTTCTATAGTCCAATATAGACCTCCATACCTTCGAGCACGATGTACCCCCATAGTCCCTCCTTGATTACATTGAAATCGATAATTTTATCAAAACTTATAATTTCAGACACCTTCGACGAGCTTAAAATCCTGTTTGCTATGCTTGACATTGAAAAATACACATGTATCCAGTTTGTTCCACGTAGCAGTGAGAGAAATTATGTCCACATACATTCTGGAGTTGGATGCAATTCACATCTTGGAAGACAAGGTGGACGACAGCTGATAAGTCTTCAACGCAAAGGTTGTATGTCTCGTGGAACAATCATTCATGAATTAATTCATGCGCTTGGATATGATCACATGCAGAATCATAATGATCGAGACAAATATGTTTATATTCTTTGGGACAATATTGTTGAGACACAGAAGAATAATTTTCAAAAAGTTAGTCCATACCTATTTAGCAACTTTGGAACTCAATATGATTTTTATTCAGTTATGCATTATGAGCCGTATGCATTTTCGAAAAATGGAAAGCCAACTGTTGTTCCAAAGGATTCTAAGTTCAACAAAATTATTGGACAAAGGAATGCATTGAGTTCGGGTGATGCTGAGAGGATTAATAATATGTATAAGTGTTATTCTTAAGGAGTTGATCATAAGTGATGTGTAAGATCATAAAAAGTAGAATGGGAATTAATGAGGAAAAGTATGGATTGTCAGTTATTATTAAGGCGTATACACTCGGGATTTTTGGGACTAATCCCAGGAAATCCCAAATAATCCCAAACTTTGTACAAAAATCACAAAAATCTCAAAAAAATCCAAGAAAATTCGAAAAAATCACAAAAAATCCTAGAAAATCCCAAAAGACCCCTAGTCCCTAACCGACACTTCAAATGACTACAGTTGAATATAAACTACTATATGCACAGTAATCGAATAAAAATCATCTCTATTTTTATGCATTAACATGCAAACCTGTTTCTTTCAAAAATGCTGGCTAAAAAAATATCCAAAATAAATTCTTATTAAAGTTAAATAAATCCATAAATCAAATATTTATTTCAGAAACACGAGCCAAATCGCATCTCAAACAAACCATAACAACAACAATTAGTAAAACATCCCAAAAACATTCAAGAATCCAATGTCAATGCCACACAACTTTCCTCAAACTAGTTTGATCTTACAATAAGATTTTGTCTCATTTATTCTCATCTTCTCAGCAGATAGTGTCTCGCTGTTGCGTTTACAAGTTGTTTTTTTAATCGTAGTCAATAATATGAAATTATTTTTATATTTTTTACTTATTTTTGTAACTAAAATTTCATCATTTCCTGTTAATGACGATCGGATTATTTTTCGTGATGATGATGTTCGAGTTGATGACAGTGTAGATGATATAAGGTTTGACCAATTGCGTCTGTTGACTGATTCGAATTTATTAAAGTCAGACAATGCTTCTAAAGAGTTTTTGTTTGATGAACGAGCACAGCAAAGGCTTGAGAATGGTCAATTTTATCAAGGTGATATAATATTGCAGCAAGATCAACTTGACATTTTGAAATATCCTGATGATGATGATCCATTTGGAACTAGAACTGGAGTGTTGTCGGAGAATTATAGATGGCCTAAGAATAGCAAAGGAAAGGTTATTGTACCTTATGAGTTCTCAAGTGAATATAGTGAGTATTTTGTATTTACTTTTGATCAATTGGATTGTCCGACTGACTAAGTTGCTTAATATGTCCACATTGGATTAACCCATTCATTAACATATTGTCAATGGAAGATTGAGTTGAGTGTGGATTTTTCCCAAACAAAATTGCATTTTTCACAAAATGTTGTAAAATATTCCTGAATGACTAGGTATTCCCATATGCCGAATGACTGGAATGGTGCTGGCTTCGATTTAAATCCAGCGCCATGCCAGAGTCACAACGGCTTGAAATCGGATTTCTGATTAATTAACCGACTTGTGCAATTCGTGCTAAGGACCAATTTTAACCAAGTTAATTCAGAAAGCTCTTTTCATCAATTTTTTTCAAGTTCATAAAAAGTTTTGACTCATTTCTTGTTAAAGGAATTTCCAACTTGAGTTCCTCTAACAGGTTTTTCAAAACAGTACTTTGATCTTCGTGGAGATGTAAACAAAATAATCCATTGACTAAGAAATTCAATATGCCAATCTTTTCATATTCATTTCTTCTTTTTAGCATTTCGTGATCGCATTAGTATGTATCTTGGCATGTATGACTTGGAGAAGTATACATGTGTACAGTTCAAGTCACGTGACAATGAAGAAGATTATCTTTTTATTAAGTCTGGCAAAGGATGTTCGTCCAATCTTGGTAAACTTGGTGGTAAGCAAACAGTCAGTTTGCAACAAAAAGGATGTCTTTCACGTGGTACAATCATCCATGAATTGATTCATGCACTTGGATATGATCATATGCACAGCCATTCAGATCGAGATAAATATGTAGATGTTGTTTGGGACAATATTGATAGGAAAAGTTTTACAAATTTTGAAACAGTCAGCGCAAAAAAATTCAGTAATTTTGGAACTGACTATGACTTCTATTCAGTCATGCATTATTCACCAACGGCATTTTCTAAGAATGGGAAACGAACCATAATTCCTAAAAACAGCAAATACAGGAATGTTATTGGACAAAGAGTCGGATTGAGTGTTGGTGATGCACAAAGGATTAAAAATATGTATAAGTGTCAGTGATATTCAAATTATGAGATTCATTCTTTAGCTTGTAATGATTGTAAAGTAAGGAAATTTTAATAAAAATGCTGATTGAAATTTTAGGTATTTTTTTAAAATGAAATTAAGAAGTTTGGTTGCTGAAAAAGCTGTTTTGAGAGCTTTATAACATCTCAAAACAGCTTTTTCAAGACTATTATGTGTCTGACTTCATAAGGTATATATGAAATAATAATTACTGAATAGTCGTGACTAATATTTTTAAACTAAGAATGTTCTGAAACCTGATTCATAAAGTAAGCCGACAATTATAAAATTAACCTTAAAATTTCATTGCACGTTTATGAGCCATAAAATCTTTTGTTCTTTTTCCAAAATTTAATTAACAATTAAAACTAGAAAATTAAAATTTATAAAATTGTAAGAAACTTTGAATGATCTTGCAGTTGCAATTGGAAGTTCTTGTATTGAAAATTAAAATAAAAATATTAAAAAAATGAATTTTCCGTTGATTTGCATTGCATTTATTACTTTTGCAAATTTTGCATCCTCACAAATTCCAATAATAAATCTCGCAGCCAACGCAACTGCATCGATTGCAGCGAATTCTTCACAAGTTTTAAGCACAGGAACCGATAGTAATTTAATCAGTAAAGTTATTACACAAAACCAAAGTGCAAATGCAGAAAATCAATCCGCAGCAGCGGCAGCAGAACCAGGTTCTTCAGATACGTCGTCAAATAATACAAAAATTTCATTACTTCCAGTTCAAATTGTAAATGAAATAGAATCAAATGATCAGACTGAGGATTATTCAGAAGAAGAAAATTTTAACAAAGATGAAGAAATTGAAGGAAATAATGAAGCTAAAGCAGGCACAGAAAGCGATTTAACAATTGACGAAGTTTTGTTGCCTGAATTAAAAAGTACAGAAGACAGTGATGAAGAACTAAGAACACAAGATTCTAAAGAGTCTGAAGAAAAAGATGAATTTGAAGACAATGAAGTTCAAACACCAAAGCCACGTTCAAAAAATTCTAAAAAATCCAAAAAAGGTAGAAGAATTGAAAAGCTAGTTTGTCATGCTGAAATTGAGATTGATCCTGAAGAACCAATTTTTGCTGAAAATTTTGAGAAAAATTTTGAATAAAGTTTGGGATGGGATTGATTTTATAAATCTTGTTCATTTTTTGTTCGTTTAATATTAGACTAAGGAACTGCAAACGGTACAATAGATTCTATCATCGATCAGGATCGCAGTGCCTTCAGCTCGTCGCAACGTAACACACCACTTAGCTGGAACCCTCTCACATTATTATTATAATTATTAAGATACTACCAAGAAGCTCTGCTGCTGCATTGAACCCTTTTAATGCCAATTGAATATTACTTCCAAATAACTTATATCTTATTTCAAACAACCAACTAAGTTGCGTCCATACACACACTTAAATAACAATGAACATAATCTAACATTAAACTCCCAAAAGAAAGTTCACAAAAAAAGCGAATCAATTTCTCATTTAGCTCAACACAAAGCTATTAATACGCAATATTCTGCAATCTTGAACAAAAAAAGCTCTACAAAAATTGGCTAATAATGAAATTTTAATGAGCACTTTGCCACTCAATGTTCATGATCATAATAATTTAATTTTGGAATTTTGTCAATGACACATCGGAAAATTAAGCTTTTTTAGGGCTATGCAAATTGGTCTGTATTTTTAATATAAATTGTTCTGTTTATGGTACACTCAATTTAGTTGAAATGTGATAGAAGATTGAAGAATATTGTAGTAAATTATTTTAAAAAATATATAAACTTATTAGAAAATTCTGGATTTTAAAAAAATCATATTTTGTGTCAAAATAATTTCTGGATTAAATTTTGTGCTGCAAAAAATTAATTTTTAAAAAAGATGATAAAATTATTTTCACTTTCGATCATATTTCTAATGGTAATGAGTGCTTGTGGCAAGCCTCAACTGCCCCAGACAACACCAACTATTCCATCGTATGTGATTCTCCCACAAATTCCAAACAACTTTACACCACCACCCCCAGGACAACCATCATCATTCAGTATTAATCAAATTCGAAATCGTAAGTAAAGTTTCGAACAATATTTAACAATCGGAAGTTGTTTTATTCGAGTGACTAATGTTATGATACATGTTTTAAAGCTGGTAAATAAATCTTGAAATGCTGTGCAATCGGCAGCCTAGAAGCTTAGTGCATAAATATCACCCGAACGGCACAAGTCAGTTAATCGATCAGAAATCCAGCACCAAAATGGTTCTGAATTTGAATCGAAGCTAGCACCATGCTAGAGTCAAACCGGCTTGTCGCTGGATTTCTATTCGATTAACTGACTTGTGCTTCGGGTCAATTACTAAGTGGATACTCATGAGTCCAAGTAAATAAAGGAAGAATTTGGATTGACTGACGTTAGGCTAATATTTCAGTTTGTATTGATTAGTATACAGGAACTCTCAGTCATGAAAATGACTAAGAGAGATAAGTGTCTCTTCAATCATTTAGGACCTAGTCGTGACAACTCATGATTAATCCTGGAAAATCCCAAAAATCCCTGAGACAATAAACATGAAAATGTGTAATCCGCTTTAAATCCTTGATGCATTTGTTGAATAAAAAGGATTTAAAAGGGATTTCACATTTTCATGTTTATTGGCTCAGGGATTTTTCAGGATTTTTCAGGATTAATCCTAAGTTTCCACACCTTGTTAGGGACTATTAATTTATCTTTTACAACAAGAATGGGTTTTATGGTTTGAACCCCTACCTTTCCTTCTAATACTCTTAGACTCACTCAGATAACCTAAGGGAAGATTTAAACAGAGAAACCTGCTTCAGGGAAGTCAATAAACTTACAAATCCACTTTGATCTCTAAACTTAATCAATAATTTATCATTTGCAATTTACATAGCTAATCCTCAATTAACCCTACTTGCTTACTATATTAAACTTAATCAATTCAATTTTAGGTCGAGCATCTGCCAACAAAACCGCCTTTTCCTCACCATCTGCCTCCTTTTCCTCCTCCCGATCATCATCTGAAGAAAATCAATCGAAAACCCATAAAAAGAGTCCAAATGGAAGTACGACATTCAGAAAACCTGAACAACACGATGAACCAAAATTACTTGACTCAGGAAGGGCAAAAATAGAAGCATATTCAGCTCCATTGGCACAACTTGATCTACCTGGAATGATGCCACCAGTTACACATCGCATGTTAATCAATGAATCGAATGCTGATGGTTTATTAGTCTTTACTACTCCTGGGACCACAACTGTAGCAACAACCATACCAACAACAATGACTTCTGGTGATATTAAAGAGACAACACTGGGAAATGGACATTGATTTTTTTGTAAAGTGTTGAAATGAATAAAACTTAAGATACATTTTGGATAAAACTTAATTTTAATTTTACTATCTAAAACTTCAACTTAGTATAAATCCTAGCAAACCATCTAATAGTTCAAGTTACGTCACTACATGCTGTATTATGTCATACTCCCGAATGGCACAATTCGGCTAGTCAAAAAGAAATTCAGCGCCGATAAGGCATGACTCTAGCATGGCTTCGATTTAAATCCATCACGATTTCAAAGCCACACCGGCTTGATACCGGATTTCTGATCGATTAACTGACTTGTGCCATTCGGGACTGTGTCATGCTATCTAATTAGATTCTTATTGCATTTTAAACCCTCAAAAGTGATTTAAATTTAATTCAATTAATTCGCATAGCTTAATTCTTAGAAATTCTCAATTTTATTCATTAACTCCTTACAACTAATGCACGACACATCACTATCGCTTAAAAATATCAATATCAGAATGACTACTTTTATTTAATTTCCCTAATCTTTTAGCATTTGGCAGTTGAGTCAAATGATCCACAACAATCTTATTTCTCAGTCCAAAAAATCGATCACCATCTGGAATAATGATTGAAGATCTACATTCAGATGCTTGCAGCAGTTCTGAGTGAACATCATCTGCTGAATTGCCAATGAATTTTGTGTATTGATCTGATTCCTTAAAAATCTCGAAAAGAGGGAAATTTCCATTGTCGAGGATCCTGCATATAAAGTTGGTTCCATTAAAGACCCTCGAAATTTTATATCCTGTTGGATATATGACATTCTCTGTATGGTAAGCTGGCCGGTCGTAGACAATTTTACCAAAATTTAAAACAGTAATTCCATCATTTGAGAGGATCAGTGGCAATCGTGGAATTTGTGGACCCACTTGGACTTGCTTTTTGATAATTGACGTCGATCCAACAAGTTTTTTGACTTCATATGGACGCTGACTCATGCTGGCTTCTGAGTTTGTGTCGGAATTTTTTCTTTTGTATTTCACAACTGCTTCTGTGCTGGATGTGAAGAACTCTGGTTCATATTCAGCTAGCTTTCGAAGAAGAAAGTCACGTTCCATTTTAGAAACATCGATTGTGTTCTGGATTTTAGAGATGTTATCGCACAAAGCTGAGTTTTCCTAAAAATTAAGACAACTTTTATTTTTTGAGTCAAATTTTTATTTTAAATTTACTTACAACAACAATATTTTTGACGGTCCGCTTCAGCTTTCGGATTTTTCTCTCAAATGTGGACATGTTTGGAAAGAATTTATAAAACTTTTGCTTAAATTCAAATATTTTACTTCAACTTAATTCTTTAAATTTCACAAAAACTTTAAAATTATTCTCGATTGTTGTTGATTGCAAAGTTTTTATGAAGCTAATGTTTACATTAATTTCTAGAGTTCTACACTTTGATAAGTTTAAATATGCATGCTTCAATTTTTGGCGCAATTTCTAATAAGACCGTTATGCGATGCATGATAAATAAATGCAGTAGCTGAAGCCTTATGTTGACTATGAATGCTTGTCCTATAAAATGATAAAGATTCAATGTACTTTTTATAAAACTGAGGCAGAGGACTAGCCAGTAAAAGTTTTGGAAATTATCAAAACAAAAATCTAGAACCCAAGATTTTAACTTTATTTTGACGGACCTAATTGGACAGTTTCTAAGTTACTCTACTAATATTTAAGATTCCTACGTCTTTGTGTAGGATGTGTTTTCCATCATTTGCGTTACTCAGACCTAAAACACTGGTTGTCATGCTTTTATAAAGCCAATGTGAGTAAATGGAAGTTAAGTCAAATATCTGTATAACAGCATAGGATTCCACTCAATTTTTCGAACAATTTCAACAAAAATTTTACATATTTTCTTTATGGTCATTTTAATAATGTGCTAGAATAGCTTAATCAAGAAACTATTGAAATATTGGAAAAGTTTGATAATAAATTTGGAATAATTGAACCAAGGTTGCGGAACTGAAGAATTACATTTTGATCATTTTTGATCATTTTTGATCGTTAATGATTATTTCATCAGTACCACACCCTTGAACTGAACTTGAACATTTAAGATTAGACGGCTCTTTAAGTCGTATGAGTATACTTAAATTATTATGAAAACATTAACGACATTTGAAACATTTCTTGGTAGTAGAACGAGCTGAAAAGACTCGATGGCGTAATGGGATAGTACTTCGGTACCTAATTACACAGCTTTCATGGTTTCAGACTCGGCAAAGAAAATTTTTCACTTGTCCTATTTCAAATCATATGTCCTGAAAATGAGGATCACAGTCTTCCTTTGTAGGCTACGGGCAAGAATGAAATCAAAAAAAGAGGTTCGGATCCCACTATAACTTGTAGGTCTAGGTTTGAGCGCAGTAGTTTAACGCATCCTTACTCGTTAAATTCTCATTAACTGCAATTAAAATTAAGTATCCTAATTGTTCCCTAAGAAATTTACTCATAATAATTTTGGCAGTTTTTTTTGAAGAATTTTAATTTCTTACAAGATTTCATCAAAATATTTTCACAATACTTTTATTAAGCCATAAATCCCTTAATACCCACGAAACCAAGCAACTCATAAAATCATCAAAAAAAGTGAAGAAATATTAAACCGAAAATCCTCGACCAAAAAACAATCGAGTACAAAATAAAAGGAATAAAGATGTGCTCAATACTAAACATCATCCACTTCTACCTGCTTTGTTCAATTTAAATGGCTCGTACATAATATTTTTATATGACTGATGCATCTACGTGCATCGCAAAGTCTCTAGAAAGGCAATAGAACAATAAGAAAAGAAGGAATTGGTAAGAAGCTAGGTAAAGGAATCGACGTTTAATAAGAAAAATCTCAAGGAATCCTAATCAGAGAATTTTTTCTGGGCGATTCTTTTATTGCATCCGAAAAGGATCGATTTTGCTTACCTAAGTCTTCATGCCATCTTTCTTCTTATTTGCCTTTTTATCGTCTTGTTCTTGTGTAGATGTGTTGAGGTTTTTATCCATTCAAATGCATGACTGAGGCAGTTTTGCCTCTCAAATTTCTCTTGACGAGATATTCCAATAAGGTATATGTTAAGGAAGGAATGAAGGAACCGAAGGAGAGGAATGAGAGTGAAAATCGAAAAGTGTAATTCCTGTAAAAATATATTTTCCCTCCAAAAATTTCGGATGACTGTGTTTGAAAATGATGGGAGATTTTTTTTTGAAAATTAAAAATTTTATTTTAATTTTTTTCAGAGATCGAAGCCGATTTTTTCGGCTTAACTCAACTTTTGATTTTTTTTGATAGAAAAAAGCCATTTGACACCCATTTCAAGTATTTAAATTGAACTTTACATGCTTTACGATGATTCTGTGTAATATTTTGTCAGCATGTAGCTATAGGAAGCTCAGAATTTCAAGTTAAAGAATGTTAAGCCGAAATTTAAGCCGATCGGCTTAAAATCGGCTAAATTGAAATTCTGAGCTCATTAAAATACTTTCAATAAAATTTAAAAATATTCAAATGTAGTATAGTTCAAATTCTAGAAAATCTTCATCAAAATTTGTGAATCTTTAAAAATATGCAAAAACAAAAACAATTTAATATTCAAAACCTTAAATTCTTACCAACTTTACAGAGTAATAAAACTTCAGAAACTTTTTCTAACGTGACATTATTTACAAATACTCCCAATAAGAAAAAAAGGATCTTTTGATTCTCAGAAGAAATTTTTGGTCTCATTCATTCTCAAAATCACCAAACGTAAAGTTCATGGATAAGAAGTTTTGTTAATTTTAGTCTATTTTAAATAAATTCCAATATAAATTATTTAAGTTAAATATTAGTTATGTTACATTAAGTTCTGAAAGTTAAAATAATAACAAGAACCAAAAAAATAGAGTTAAAGAAGAAGTTTAAAGTGATTTTTTGCTAATAGGAAGTCTAAAGTTTTATTGGATTTAATTAGAATTTAATTTTCATTGAATGTGGAATAATTAGAAAGGTGAGAAATTGTTTAAAATAAATTAAAGAATTTAAAACAAAATTATTGATAATATTTTTAATTTTACTTTTAATAAAAAACCGTTTGTTGAATTTTAAGATATTTTAAAAAAATAAAAAAAATTACAATTTGTTCAATTAATCCTCAAATCCTCAAAAAACCTAAAAACTCCTCCAAAATTCCGCCAAATTCTTCAACAAACCATCCAAAATTTAACCCAAAAATTCTTCAAATACCGACTTTTTATTTAAATTCCATGATTGTATGTGTGTGTGCTCTCAAATTTCCGTTTACAATAACACAAAAAAAAAATTCTTTTTCGCTCCAAAAGATCTAAACACACACAACCATGAACGTGCAACAACAACAACAGCAACAAATTTTAATGAATGGATCGTCTGCAAATCCGACACTCCAGCATTATTTGGTGAATAATCATTTAGTCAATAACACAACAGATCATAACATGAAGAATGTTCATGTCCAAATTGTGAAGCGTGAACAGCCTGGAGAACGTTATGTCCTCAACAGACAATTTGTACAGAATATCCAATTACAGCAACAACATCAAGAACCACAAATTATTTATTGGGCGATTGTGGAAATTGAGTCAAATAATGAAATAAATTCTTATGCCTTAGTCGAGTCCAAAGATGTAATTGGCAACCCAAAACTTGAATCTTTAACAACTGGCAAGCTTGTGATTGTGAATATTAATGGGAAACAGAGAAGAGCAACTATTGTGATGGCCTCAAGTAAGTCACTTTTCAACACATTTTTTAAGGCACAATGTGATGAACATTTGTCAATTTTTGAAGGATTTTATTTGCAAATTGTGAAAGTTTATTGACTTTATGGTCGGTTGTAAATTTATTTGACTTACCTGGAGTTATGGTTGGGGTTTGTCAAGCGCACAACCTTTATTTTGTTCTTTAAAATCGATTTTGAGATAAAAATAATGAGGACTTACTCAACATACATGAGGATGTTGTGTGCCAACTTAATGCACTTACTGCAAACAAGTAGGATCATAAGTGAGACTATTGCCGCACCTAAAGTAATATGTCATCTTGGACATGCTGATTTTAGGCTTATGTCGTAAGAATCAAACGTCGAACTAAAGTTCAGATTAGCAGTGTCCATAAATGTGTAAACTGATTTCAATTCCTTTCCATTTGTTATTTTTCACGTCCTTATCATAACTAAGCTGCATTACTTTCACTAATTTCATTCACTTTTCCCAAATTTCAGATGACAAAAACTTTATATTCGCCGAATATAATCAACTCAACAAAATGGCTGAAGACAACCTCAAACTCCGTGAAATTCAGTCCCGCAAACGTCGTCGCATTAGTGGATCTGATTCAGTCAGAAAAGATGTTGAAGATGATTCATCACTTTCAGGCTGGTCTGGTGTATCACAAAATGTCAATTCAGAACGTGTTGTGTCGCCATCACCGCACATTCAAACTAAAAAGACATATGAACGATATTGTCCACCAATGCAATATGATCAAGGAACACAAACAGATAGTAAAACTACGGGCGAAACTCAGGACTTGAGTGATAAAATTAGGGAACTCCAAAAATTAGTTGAAATTAATGAGCACATCTTAAATGAGCAGAAGGGACTGAAAAATGAGGCAAAAATGAACAGATTCCTGCTCGAGTCATTTTCTGATGAATTTTCAGCCATCAGGAAGAGTATTCAAGCCATAGAGACTAAATTTGAAAATGTAAGCTATGAACGTCCAACATTTGAAGCTTTACCACAAGAAATGGAAAAGAAAAAGGTTCTTAATGGATCAGCAGCTCAACAGCAACAACAACAACAGCAACCATACTTTATAATAGAAACTGCTGTACAGGATGCTGAGAATGCATCAATGTCTCTCACAAATGGAAGCAATGTAGAGTATACAGTTGAGGAACTTCAGGCTGATGATAGTGAACGAAGTACATCGAGAATCTCATACCATGACCAAACATCAATGATGTCAAATGCATCGATGGATGGAAGTAAAAAAGACTTCCGTAGAAGTCATTCATCCTCAAACTTTTCTGTAATTTCATCAACTCCACTGGCTCGATCGAACAGCTCATCAAATCTCATTGAAGAATGGGCCGATATGGAAGGTGACGTAATTATTGGAAGTAACCAAACAACTGTTCCTATTCACATCCTTCGATCAATTGATTGGAAGAACTTTAAAGCAGCAACAAGGAAGCTTTTAGTCTCTTTGTTTCCACGTGCTGTTTTAGCAACAAGAAGTCTTACTGGACGTCCATCACCAGCATTTCATGACAGAAATAAGCCAGTTAAGGAGAAATTGGATCAAAATATTATTAATGACATTATTCAAATAGTCACGAGGAAGTGCGGTATCCATGAAAGTCAAGTGAGGACAGCAATTACTACAAAATGTGCTGATGAGAATAAAATGATGAGAAGTCGTGTAGAAAAGACAAAAGGAGATGGTGATGATAAGTTTAAGGCACCGGGGAGTGTGAATGATGATAAGGAAAATTTACTGATGGATAATTAAGTTGTTAGGAGTGCTATGATTATTAGGGTAGGTTAAATTTCATAAATTAGAATAGATTCGAGGTAAAGTTTTGAGTTAGGGTGAATATTTCAATTATGTTGATTATTAGAACAGGAAAGAAAAGAACTGGATATATAAGTGTGAATCATTTCACGGCACACCTTAGGGATAAGCAATTATCCCCTTAATCTTAATTAGTGTGCCACGGCACACAGTTTAGACAACACTGTTGTAGAGTCTTACATTTAATGATCACACAAAGTAAACGCTTAGTTATCATAATTGTTATTAATTTAATTTTAAGGCCTCAAAATCAATTATACAATTTATTCTGTCTCATTTATTCACAATTGACTTATCTTAATCATGAAAACATCAAAAACAAGACTTGAAAGAACAATTTTTAAGTTTTTCTTGGTTTAATTTTTGAAAATAAACTTAATAAATTCTAAAGTATTAAAAATAATCACCAAAAGTTGAAAAAATTCGCTATAAAAAATACCAAAAAGCAGTGCAAAAGTGCGCAATAATTGAGACAAAGAAACAAGACAAAAAGAAAAGGAAACAAAAATATTAAGACTGAAAATAAAAACTTTTTTGTTGTAGTTCTTAGAATTATGGTGTGCACCTTTTTTTGGATCCAATAAGAATCTGACAATAAAAAGGATTTTCTTTGAAAAAATATATAAAAACAATTGTTTTTTTTTTAAAGTTACAGAATGCTGAATAGATCAGTTCTGAAAATTTATTTCAGAGCAATTTGGTGTGCCAGATGATGCAACATTCTCGGAAAGTTGAAATAAAAGATGAATTCACCATGAAACTACTATCAACTATAAAACTAAGTCAGTATATAGGGAAAGATCCTACACTAGTCTCAATCAACTTTTTATTTAAACACAAGAGTGCTAGACCAGTTAAGCTTTTGGGTTAGGTTGAATTTTTATCTTTATCGCAGATTGGACATTTTCATGAGCCGTTTAATGAATTTACCTGAAAACCATCTCACGTATAGCTTAGAAATGACAGCAATTCAGATATAAAAGTAATAATAATCCTTTATTTAATTCAATAGTTTAAGGCGGAACAGAAATGACAATATTCTGATATTAACCTGTCGGTTTTAAATCAGATGATATAATGAAGGTAATTGATAAAATGAAAAGAAGCTATATAATGTGACATCTTGATATGTGGTCCAAAAAATTTAACAAAAAGACCAATATAAAAAAAAAGAAAAATATTATTATTCAGATATAAAAGCCAGCTTATCTTATGAGAAGGATTATCCGGAAAATTAAGGAGCGCAGTTAAGTGTCTCGCTGGTCGAATAGGTAAGGCGCTTGGCTCAAATTTCGTATGGTAACTCGGAGGTCGTCGGTTCAAATCCAGTCATTTTCAAATTTGTTCTTTTTCGGAAGTTTAGATACTTCAACTGCTTAATGTACGAAATCAAGCCATAATTGGGCATTAAGGCAACGTTGGAACAAGGAACGGATTAGGAACTTGAAGTGTAGCTAGAGAAATAGGATCGAGAGCTACAAGATTACTCATGAATGGAATATTGTCAGAACGGACCTCAAATGTATCACGTCACGTCCACAAAAGATCAAAACAAGAACCTTAATTTATTTAAAACCTTGATTTAAAGATTGGAAGCTATATCACCATAGTGGTATGTAATGTATCACTAATCACTGAAAAAGTATTATATACATGTATATACATGTATAAATACGAATTCTTCCGGTCGGTAAAGTCAACAAAAAAATAAATAATAATATTAACGAATGTAGCCTGTGTGAAGTACGCCGGTCCAAGTTAGAATTTCGAGCTGAAACTAGGCTTGTTTATCAACACTTTTGCGACAATTTTCGACATCTATTTAGTTTTTTTGACACCCTTTAGTTGTCGAGATTTTAAGGGTTGAATTTTGGACAAAAAGCCCGGCGTTCTTCACATTTTCTGCCGGGCCCATTTCTAAAAATAAACTTTATTGCAAATGTTATATCTCTTATTAATAGTACTTTTTACGACACTTTTCGACACGTAAACCGTTTTAAGATTTGATTGTTCCTTGTTGAGTTATGGCTTGTCAAAGTTCTGGCTGCTGTTTTCACGGACCAAAATAAAATCAACTTTTACTAAAACTAGTGTATTGGGTAGAAACCCAATGCGGATATATTCACACCGTACCATCAAGATTTAGACCAAGATTTGCTCAGCATAAGTTTGAAGGGTGGGCGTGAAGTACGATACTAGGGTCGCCCCTAGTCTAAAATTGAAAATGCTTTTCCTACTTGGTTTTTTGCTCAAAAAAATTTTGGAATGTTTTATTTGTATTTGTTTTAAGCATTGACATATTTATGCAAAGTTTCAATCCATTTGGATAAACCCTCGAAGAAAAAAGTGACAAAATTGATTTTGACTAGGGTCGCCCCTAGTCTAAAATTGAAAATGCTTTTCCTAGTTGGTTTTTTGCTCAAAAAAATTTTGAGATGTTTTATTTGTATTTTTTTAAGCACTTGAATATTTATGCAAAGTTTTAATCCATTTGGATAAACCCTCGAAGAAAAAAGTGACAAAATTGATTTTGACTAGGGTCGCCTCTAGTGCAAATTGAAAATGTATTTCCTAGTTGGTTTTTTGCTCAAAAAAATTGTAGAATGTTTTATTTGTATTTTTTTTAAGTACTAGAATATTTATGCAAAGTTTTAATCCATTTGGATAAACCCTCGAAGAAAAAAGTGACAAAATTGATTTTGACTAGGGTCGCCCCTAGTCTAAAATTGAAAATGCTTTTCCTAGTTGGTTTTTTGCTCAAAAAAATTTTGAGATGTTTTATTTGTATTTTTTTAAGCATTTGAATATTTATGCAAAGTTTCAATCCATTTAAATAAACCCTCGAAGGAAAAAGTGTCAAAATTGATTTTGACTAGGGTCGCCTCTAGTCCAAAATTGAAAATGTTTTTCCTACTTGGTTTTTCGCTCAAAAAAATTTTAGAATATTTTATTTGTATTTGTTTTAAGCATTGACATATTTATGCAAAGTTTTAATTCATTTGGATAAACCCTCGAAGAAAAAAGTGACAAAATTGATTTTGACTAGGGTCGCCTCTAGTGCAAATTGAAAATGTATTTCCTAGTTGGTTTTTTGCTCAAAAAAATTGTAGAATGTTTTATTTGTATTTTTTTTAAGTACTAGAATATTTATGCAAAGTTTTAATCCATTTGGACAAACCCTCGAAGAAAAAAGTGACAAAATTGATTTTGACTAGGGTCGCCTCTAGTGCAAATTGAAAATGTATTTCCTACTTGGTTTTTCGCTCAAAAAAATTTTAGAATGTTTTATTTGTATTTGTTTTAAGCATTGAAATATTTATGCAAAGTTTCAATCCATTTGGATAAACCCTCGAAAAAAAGTGACAAAATTGATTTTGACTAGGGTCGCCCCTAGTCCAAAATTGAAAATGTATTTCCTACTTGGTTCTTTGCTCAAAAAAATTTTAGAATGTTTTATTTGTATTTTTTTTAAGTACTAGAATATTTATGCAAAGTTTTAATCCATTTGGATAAACCCTCGAAGAAAAAAGTGACAAAATTGATTTTGACTAGGGTCGCCCCTAGTCTAAAATTGAAAATGCTTTTCCTAGTTGGTTTTTTGCTCAAAAAAATTTTGAGATGTTTTATTTGTATTTTTTTAAGCACTTGAATATTTATGCAAAGTTTTAATCCATTTGGATAAACCCTCGAAGAAAAAAGTGACAAAATTGATTTTGACTAGGGTCGCCCCTAGTCTAAAATTGAAAATGCTTTTCCTACTTGGTTTTTGCTCAAAAAAATTTTGGAATGTTTTATTTGTATTTGTTTTAAGCATTTGAATAGTTATGCAAAGTTTCAATCCATTTGGATAAACCCTCGAAAAAAAAGTGACAAAATTGATTTTGACTAGGGTCGCCTCTAGTGCAAATTGAAAATGTATTTCCTAGTTGGTTTTTTGCTCAAAAAAATTTTAGAATGTTTTATTTGTATTTTTTTTAAGTATTAGAATATTTATGCAAAGTTTTAATCCATTTGGATAAACCCTCGAAGAAAAACGTGACAAAATTGATTTTGACTAGGGTCGCCCCTAGTCTAAAATTGAAAATGCTTTTCCTACTTGGTTTTTTGCTCAAAAAAATTTTCGAATGTTTTATTTGTATTTGTTTTAAACATTTGAATATTTATGCAAAGTTTCAATCCATTTAAATAAACCCTCGAAGGAAAAAGTGTCAAAATTGATTTTGACTAGGGTCGCCTCTAGTCCAAAATTGAAAATGTTTTTCCTACTTGGTTTTTCGCTCAAAAAAATTTTAGAATATTTTATTTGTATTTGTTTTAAGCATTGAAATATTTATGCAAAGTTTCAATCCATTTAAATAAACCCTCGAAGGAAAAAGTGACAACATTGATTTTGACTAGGGTCGCCCCTAGTCTAAAATTGAAAATGCTTTTCCTAGTTGGTTTTTTGCTCAAAAAAATTTTGAGTTGTTTTATTTGTATTTTTTTTAAGCATTTGAATATTTATGCAAAGTTTCAATCCATTTAAATAAACCCTCGAAGGAAAAAGTGTCAAAATTGATTTTGACTAGGGTCGCCCCTAGCCCAAAATTGAAAATGTATTTCCTACTTGGTGTTTTGCTCAAAAAATTTTTGGATGTTTTATTTGTAATTATGTTATGCATTAGAATATTTATGCAAAGTTTTAATCCATTTGGATAACCCCTCGAAAAAAAAAGTGACAAAATTGATTTTGACTAGGGTCGCCTCTAGTGCAAATTGAAAATGTATTTCCTACTTGGTTCTTTGCTCAAAAAAATTTTAGAATGTTTTATTTGTAATTGTTTTAAGCACTAGAATATTTATGCAAAGTTTTAATCCATTTGGATAAACCCTCGAAGAAAAAAGTGACAAAATTGATTTTGACTAGGGTCGCCCCTAGTCTAAAATTGAAAATGCTTTTCCTACTTGGTTTTTGCTCAAAAAAATTTTGGAATATTTTATTTGTATTTGTTTTAAGCATTGAAATATTTATGCAAAGTTTCAATCCATTTAAATAAACCCTCGAAGGAAAAAGTGACAACATTGATTTTGACTAGGGTCGCCCCTAGTCTAAAATTGAAAATGCTTTTCCTAGTTGGTTTTTTGCTCAAAAAAATTTTGAGATGTTTTATTTGTATTTTTTTTAAGCATTTGAATATTTATGCAAAGTTTCAATCCATTTAAATAAACCCTCGAAGGAAAAAGTGTCAAAATTGATTTTGACTAGGGTCGCCCCTAGCCCAAAATTGAAAATGTATTTCCTACTTGGTGTTTTGCTCAAAAAATTTTTGGATGTTTTATTTGTAATTATGTTATGCATTAGAATATTTATGCAAAGTTTTAATCCATTTGGATAAACCCTCGAAAAAAAAGTGACAAAATTGATTTTGACTAGGGTCGCCTCTAGTGCAAATTGAAAATGTATTTCCTACTTGGTTCTTTGCTCAAAAAAATTTTAGAATGTTTTATTTGTAATTGTTTTAAGCACTAGAATATTTATGCAAAGTTTTAATCCATTTGGACAAACCCTCGAAGAAAAAAGTGACAAAATTGATTTTGACTAGGGTCGCCCCTAGTCCAAATTGAAAATGTATTTCCTTCTTTGTTCTTTGCTCAAAAAAATTTTAGAATATTAAAGTTTAATTTAAAAAAACGGCGTGAATATAAAGAAAATCACAGTGAACTTTTAATTTTAAAAATTCGTAAGAAAGGAAAGTTTTTTGCTTTTTCTGAAGCAACGGCTGTTCCTACCTTGCCCAAAAACAATACAGCTCTTCTATTGGGCAGCACGGATCAAATGTAAAAAACTAGAAGTCTCTACAATGTCTCGTTATTGAGATTTCTTGCTTATTAACTGAAAAACTGATTTTTCAATCTGAACAAAACCAATAGATTCACACGTGAAAACGGTGTGAATATAATAGTCCATTTTTTACAAATTTTATATTAAAACTCATTTTTATTTTCTGACTAATCTAATTTTTAAAGGATAATGTAAATTTAATAATTTTGTCATTGAGCTATAACCATTCAACTCTGAAAAACCAAGTAAATAGCTACTTTAACAGCTGAGTTTGGCAATTGGTAAGCACTAGCTAGCAAGCGTCATATTCAAGGATCATCTACTTGATGTTATAGAACATAATTAATCTGCTTGAGCAGCCAATTAAATTAATTCAGCAAAATATTAAACGATGGCAATTTTCAATCAATTTTGACAATTTTCACTGAAAACAAATTTTTATTTGAAATTATTCAATTATTATTACCGAAAAACTACAAAATAAGCTTAAACTTCACTATAAAATGATGCCAAAGAACTTAAAATTTATCAGTTCAATATTGACATTCTGTTGATCATCACTGAGCTAAACAACGAAAATGTATAAAATAATAATACTAGCTTTATTGGTGACTCTCGTCATTGCTCTGCCACCCCAAGGTAGTAATGGCCAACAAGGAAGTAACCAAGGACAAGGACGAATGGGTCCACCACCTGGAAATCAACAAGGAGGTAGTCAAGGTATGGGTCCACCTGGAGGATTTTTCAATTCAACTTCAACTACTAACTCTACAAGACCTCCACCTCCTCAACAAGGTTAATCAAATTGTTGAAAATGAATTTCAAGAAATTTATAAAATAAAATAAAATAAAAATTTATTTTTTTTTTAAAAAACTAGTTTTAATTGTGTTACAAATTCAAAATCTATTTAAACTGAATTTCCACCATTTTCCTGTATTTTCTTTAATTTCTGCATCACAATTCCCTTAACCAGTTTCGTTTGAACTTTTCCGCTCGGTGTCAGTGGCATGCTGTCCATAAAATAAACTCCACCATGAATGTGCTTAATTTCTGGCAATTTCTCAGCTACAGCTTCAATGATGTCACTTTCTGTGAGCTTTACATCATTTGATGACTTTTTAACAGCAGCTGTAGCTAAGTCAGTTCCAAAATTTTCATTAAAAACTGGAAACACACAAACTAGTTCAACTCCATCAATTGACTGAATTACATTTTCAATTTCTGATGGAAAGACTGTATAATTTTTATATTTAAATGACTCTCTGATTCTGTCGACGATATACAAGCATCCATCTTCATCAAAGTATCCAATATCTCCCGTTTTGAGGAAGCCTTCAGAGTCGATTGCATTTGCTGTAGCTTCTGGATCGTTGTAGTAGCCCTAATAAAAGAATTTAAAATAAATCATAATTATAGTGACACAAGAAATCACACATGACAGTTCAAAGCAAATTCCTGGAAGGATGAGTTGTTTGCATGAGTAACAGTCTGATAAGAGCAAGATTAAAGGTTGGCTTACATCGTTGACTATGCTCAGATAATTTTTGCAATTTTAAATTAATTAAATAGACGAATAAGTTGACAACTGGCAATAAATTGGCGGAACAACAGAACAAGAAATTGCTGGAAATAGCAACTTTGGCCCAGAATCAAGTGCGATTCAAATGCTTTGTGGACGCCCTATGCTTCATAGTGGAGCAATAGGAACCCATCATCATTATTTTAAAATCACCAACTTTGAACATTCTTTATAAACAGACAGTATAGCACTTGGTATTGGAAATTGGCTAGTTATAGGCGTCAACTAAGGCAGGTCATGTATTACAATTGATATGTACGACCAGCGAAGTAAGTAAATTAATAAACAAAAATCAGCTCACCGGAAAGTTAAATTGCAATTTGACTCTAATTTCTCCACGTTCACCAGGATCCACACCTTGACCATCCTCGTTGACAACTTTTATACGTAAATTTGGTGTAATCATGGAACCAACAGTTGATCCATTATAGACCTCATCAGGTTTTGTTAAGCATACAAAAACTTCTGTTAATCCATATCCAACCATTAAGGTTTTATTAGATAGAGTCTCACAAAATTTATTCCTCAATGATCCAGAAAGAAATGATCCAAGAACTACAAATGTCTTTAAGCTTTCATGATTTGATGACAAAAATTGTTTTGATTGTAAAATTGACGCAAGTGATGACGGTGCCAAATTAATTCCACTAATTTTACGTTTTTCTACAATCTCAATTAATTTATAGATGTTAAAGTCATCACTGCTCCAAATACGGACATCATTTTGATAGAAAGAAGCAAACATATGCAAAAAGAACCCGGAACTCCAATAAGCAGAGCTAAATGTCAACGGTTTTGATGGAGGCTTTGGGTACGTTTTAAAATCAAATCGTAAACATGTCGCATGACTCACGCAGACATTTTTTTGTAATCCTGTGATTCCACTCGAGCATAAAATAGCTAATAACTTTTGATCGGCCGGCTTATCAAATTTTGGTGCTACATACGAATCGTAATCTACAGAAACTGTCCTAAGCAATTTAAATGCGCTGATTTCAGAATCATCTGGATCGTCTGAAGTAATTAAAATTAATGGCTTTAAATTTACTTTTTCTAATGCCTCATTCAATGTTGTCAACATGCCGGGGTCACAGATTATCATTTTTGGCTTTGACTGAGCATAAAGTTCACTTATGTTATCGGTGCTTAAACTATGATCAAGTGGATGTATAACTGCACCCATGATGACTGATCCAGTTAGAAGACATGTCAAAAAGTTTGAATTTTGACAAATGACGCCGATAATGTCGTCTGCCTTAATATCCAATTTCATTAAATTCACAGCTATGTTGATGCTTGATTCCTTTAGTTCTTTACAAGTCAGCTGCTCATCCTTTTCATGATGAATTTGAATCACTCGCTCGGGTGTCTCGCTACACGTTTTAAGGATCACTTCACCCAAATATGTATCCATTGGATAAAGATACTGGACTGTCTTTGATGACCAAATTTTTGTTGACGGATCGAATTTTGCCATTATTTTTCACTGCACTGTTTACACACGACTGTTGTCTTTAAAATGAAATTAAGAAATGATAAAGAATTCTCAGTTTATTCACATGAAATACAAATTAAATGTTATTATCAATTGTAAGCGTGTAAGTGATTATACTCTCTCTTGATCAGTGAAGTAGGTAGATTTGTACAAATAATAATGAAGCCTCAAACTCGAAACTTAGTCCAAATAATGTTGAAATATTAAAAAATCTAAATCCAGAACTTAAGGATACACTAGAATAAACCTGAGCAGCAGTTTCGTGGTATTTTTCAAATAACCCGAAACGTTTTAAAGTTGGGGCTGTGATTTTGAGGTTTCCTTATCCCACTGACAAGTTTCTGTTAAGCTTTAAGATTTGTCAATTCCAACCACACCACTGCACTCTTCAAAACAAACAAACATTCTTGAATAATATGTTTACGTTTATTTTCTGCTGTTATCAACTGTCACAATGTTCATATTAATATGAGGAACTACTTATGCTCAAATGAAAGTGCTCTGTCGAGAGAAATGTGTCATCATAAGCACAGAGAAGTAGTTACTTTAATGATGAATGTTTTTTAATGTTAAAAATAAAGGAAGAAACAAAATATCGACGAATACCCAAACCAAATACCAGAGATCGAAGCCGATTTTTTCGGCTTAACTCAATTTTTGATTTTTTTGATAGAAAAAAGCCATTTAACACCCATTTTAAGTTTTTAAATTGAACTTTACATGATTTACTATGATTCTGTGAAATATTTTTTCAGCATGTAGCTATAGTAAGCTCAGAATTTCAAGTTAAAGAATGTTAAGCCGAAATTTAAGCCGATCGGCTTATAATCGACTAAATTCAAATTCTGAGCTCACTATAGCTACATGCTGAAAAAATATTTCACAGAATCATAGTAAAGCATGTAAAGTTCAATTTAAATACTTAAAATGGGTGTTAAATGGCTTTTTTCTATCAAAAAAATCAAAAATTGAGTTAAGCCGAAAAAATCGGCTTCGATCTCTGCCAAATACCATCTCATTATTTTTAAATGTGGACAGTCAATTTAAACCATTTGTGCATTCACTGTAACTACTTGACATAAAATTATATTAGCTTTGCAATTTACGGCAGTGCATTAACCCATTCAATTAAGAGTTTCTAAGTTGATGTCGCAATTTTAAGTAAATGCACGAGGAGATAAGATTACTTTTTGTGTGAATAGAGCTGCAAGCGAGCTTACAATTCTTAAATGCATTAACACCAAACATCATAGGACGATGAAGCTTAGCAAAACATCATAGGCATCGATTTAAATCCAGCACCTTGCTAGATTCATACCAGCTTGGTGCCAGATTTCTGATCGATTAACCGACTTGTGCCATTCGGGTACCTAGGAGCGTAGAATTTGGTTTTTATTAAAAAAGAAAATTAGATTCACTAATCCAGTTATCAGCATTCATTAGCTGAAGCAATCAGGCTTATTACTTCCAAATTGTCTTTAACAATTTTAAAATTGATAAAATTCTAAAAGTTCACAATAAAAACTGAAAATTCAACCAATTTTCTTTAAAAATAAAATCCTAAAAATGAAATTTTTGCACAATTCTTTTTTTCTACCAGCAGCTTTGAGTGAATAAATTCAATTTCTGATGGAAAAATGATTCAATCAAAAAAACCTTTAATAGTAATTTAAAAGCCCAATAATTTAATTTAAATTAAATAGTTTTTGCTCTAGCATAATTGTTTGTTTGTTTGCAAAAGCTGATAATTTTGTTATAAAATAATTTTGTATTATTTTGTTAAGCTTCAGTTAAGAACAAGTTTTGTCAGCTTTATCATCCAAGAATATTAACGAATATGAAATATGTGAACAAAATTAAATTTTTCCTACAATGTGTTATTTTATTAATTTTGGTAAGAATCAAAGATTTAACTATGGATAGTTTAAGATTATAAATTTATATATTTGAAAGCTTCGCAGTGAAATTTTAGAAATTAATGCTTTCTGGAGAATTGAAAGAATTTTGTTACTTTTATTGATTTTTTTAAAAAGCTAGGTTTGTGCGTATTGTATATTATTGAAGTCTTTGACACAAAATATGGCTCAAAACACGGATGTTCGTCTTGTCCTTAAAAAAATTTAAATGAAAATATTATTTTTAATTTACTTACTGTTAATTCCATCAACAGCTTAGTTCAACCCAAGGATATCCACAAAGTAAGTTTTAAATTTCCATAAATATCATAAATTATTTAAAATATCGAAAAATTTCTCAGAACCAGAAGACAACAATGCAACAAAAGCTGATGATAAGCCAACAAGTCCAATTCCAACAATGACTCATACCAAAAATGATACTGCTTTACCGATATCGACAACAGTTGCTTTAACAACAATTGCAGAAACACATACGACGACAATGTCAGCAATACCAGCAGAATCGGCAACAACGTCAGCGACAACAGTTGCAATAAAAGCATTAGAAAATGAAGAGACATCGAATGCTCAGAGACAAAGTGAGTGATAAAGTGGAAAATATGTTTCTGAGGGGGCTGAAGGCGTAATGAGTGTCATGTCAATATAGTAAAATTTAAAACGCTTTTGCATAAAGAATTAATTTTTCTAAATTCCAGAACGTCAAGCAACGATTCCAGCATTCCCAACAAATGCTTTACCTGGAAATGGACCTCCATCGAATTTAGGTGCACCTCCATCTGGTAGCATACCTTTACCATCTGGGAGCAGTCTTCCTCAACCAAACATCGCCACAGCAGGTGCAATGAACAATAGCATCTCTCCAAGTTTAGCTGCAAGTCCAAAATCTATCTCAGCTGCAGCTGCATCTCTTCAGCCTGTCAAATTTCCTCCAGCTGGAAAATAATTTTTATTCTTTTGTATTTTAAAAGTAGATTTTAAGCTGAAATTTGCAAATTTTCTAAGCTTCTTAAAATTGGACATGTCAGTGCTGGTCACTAGCTTCAATAATTTTGAAACTAGTTTTGCTAGAGAATTAGATGAAAAAATCATTTTCGTATACAATTGTCAATTAAAATGTAATTTTTGGTGTAAAATTGAAGCAGAAATTTGACAAGGTTGAATAAATTATTTTGTAGCAACAAAAAACCACTAGTTTTTTGTATAGAACATTATCACAAAAATGAAAGAGTTACTTCCTAAAGTAACGAACTTTGAATGAACAATATCATTTCGAACCCATGTCTAGGTTGGATTAAAACTGGTCGTTACCCAAGACACAACGAAAAAATTTTCAATTCTTTAAAAAAAATAAACAACTTATGTTTTCTTATTGTTTCCATTAAATCTCAAATTCTATCAAATGTGCATGTAATCGAATCAAAATTCAATTATCACCCTAAGATTGACTCCCTAAAAATCCTAATAATCAAGTACTCGAAGATTCGGGTTGAGCATGGCATTGTCCAACTCTGATCATTTAAAAAATGTAACAAACCCATTTTAAATAATGTTCAGCATGTCCTACATTATGTACTTCCTATTTAAAACATGAAACTTATGGCTATAAATGTCTGAGGATGAACTGTTTAATCCCATATATTTCAAAACTTTTGGCCTAGTAACTAATCTCCAAAATTGCAGCCATGAAACCGTTTCTGATCTTATTGACGTTGGCAGTTCTGGTAAATTTACTAGATATATCAAGCATTAGATTCTTGAGCGTAATTAAATATCAATATTTCAGTCAGCAATGATTCTTGCATCTCCAGCAAATCCAGCTGATAAAAAACCGAATACAGATGCAAGCAAAAAACAAGAAGCTTCCAAACCAGAACCTCAAGCAAAACCACAACCAAATGCTAAAGCATCTCCTCCCAATGGTACTAACAAGGACACTGCAAATCAAAATTCACAGGCAAAAAAAGCAGCAAGCAAAAAGGTAAAGTCATCCGATCAAAAGAAACCTCCGACAGGCAAAGGAAGTGAAGATAAACAAGCACCACAACAGAGCTCTACTGACAAGCCATCCGAAAAACCGACGAAGCGATTTGTTGCCTTCAGATCTCACATGCAGTAATGAATCTTTTGGACTATTGTGCTTCTTTTAATCAGTAAAAGTTTATTTTCTTGAAAAAAAAAATTAAGATTTTATTAAGGGTCGCTTTAGAGTCTTCCAATTTTTTTTCAGCCACGGCACATTTTGACTTTAGATATTTTTTCACGGCACACCTAAGGATGACCTACGGTACACCAGTGTGCCACAGCACACAGTTCGGAATTCACTGCTGCAAGTAAGTTGAATAAGAATCACGGAGACAACTAAAAGGAGACCAAAATCTGTATTTAAACTCCCCCAAGTAACAGAATTCAAAACAAAAAATAATCAAACACATTGTCATCATTTAAATTTCTTTTCACTTTTATTTCGTTTACATTTTTTCATTAATTTTTCATCAGTTTTTTCTTGTAGTTTTTTTTTCTGTTGTTATATCATTTAAATCATCTGCAAATTTAATCCAATTTTTTTTTAAAATATTTGTTATTCCACTGTGTGTATGTGTGTGTGTGTGTGAGTGTGAGATATTCTCAAATATTTTTTTAGTACTTTTTATACTCTCTTTATATGACATTCTCTCTAATCTAAGAAATCGTCCATAGAACACATTTAGTTATCATTCAAGTTTTTTTTTTTATTTCTTCATTCTTTCTGTGTGGATCATCAAAAATTAAAGTTTTATTTTACACAATTTTTTTTTAAATAAATTTTGAATTGGAGTTGAATTTACAGAATAAAGCGATAGAATTTAACTTTAGGTACAACGGATTTGAAAGATGATAGTTTTGCATTCTGGTTTTTGTGGTGTCAAAATTTATAGTCCTGGTACATAAAACGTTTTGTCAATGATCTTAGATTTTTTAAGAATAATCTTTCCGATAAGGTTGAGTATCTTAAGCAGAGCTCGAAGTCGACTCGAGATTTTCATCGATTTTGTATGGCGGAATCGACTCCGAGTCAAAATTTTATCGACTTCAAGCTCTGATCTTAAGGATCAAAAATCAAGATCTTGCTTATTTTCAATATAAATCACTCATGTAAGGACTGTTAGATAAATCGTGTAATTTCAATACTTTCTTGATCTTCTTTAGAATCGTAGAACTTAGTAGCCATGATGGGAGTTTAAATTAAACCTTCAAATTTTTTTTCTCTTTTCACTTTTCTGACCATTAAATGGAAGATTTCAATCTTGCTTGAGACAATTAATCAGAAAATTGCATCATAAACCTGACTTAACTTTACAGAAATCAAAGCAAATTTAGATCAATCATTATTTGAAACATTTGTTCTGGAAACTGCATTAATAAGTCAATCCAGGCTGCAATTTTCTGAGCCATAAGATATTTATCACTTCGGATTGTACCGAAAAGTTTACTCCTTCCTTTTTAAGAATTTTTCAACCAATTTGTTGCCATTTAAACAGAATGCGAACTTTATTCTAAGAACCCGAGTGGACAAAGTACTAGTTAAAAGCTTGCCATTGACTTGCCTTTTCACGGCGAGTAAGTATCCATTGACGTGCCTTTGCAACTAGACTTAGGGACGACTAATGACATATTTTGCGCTTTCCATTTAACTGGACATAGGAATTGCAAATATGTCTAGTTAATGTCCAGTTACAAAAAAATCGAAATAAAATAAATAACACGTGTCTTTTTCTCCATTTTTTTTCTTTCGTAAAATTTTATTATTGTATTAGTGTAATTAATTAATTAAAGTACACTATCACTTATGAAAAATCTCTAGTAAAAATTGAGTCTCGAACACTTGCGCGTGAAACAATTATATTTACTTAAAAGTTTCATACAAATTTTGGTGGACCTTATATAAGTGATTTCTGTAAGCACTTGTGAAGTATATGGTCAAAAAAGTAAGGAAAATTATTTTTGAGTTTCGAACACTTGATTGATTAGCATGAATGTCCAGTTAAAGTCTAGTTAACGTATAGTTCTCTATATCGTATATATTTCGACAAGTTGAAAGACTGTTAAATGATTGTCCAATAATGGACTTTAACTGGCTGTGTCCACCCGGGGAAAGGTTCATGATTGTTGCTATTGTCAACCTTCAGCTATCATTTGTATGCTCAACTCTAACTTTGCTATTATTTATTCGCATCAATCTTTAAGTTTTGTTCTTAACTATCTTTGAATTTCTATTTTTTTTTTGACAAAACTTTATATTAAGATGTTGAATATTATATCATTTAAGTTTGTCAGTTTACACAGTTTATAGTCGACAGTTTTTATAAGGTTATTAGCAATCTAAAACGCGGATTAGTTCTTGTTTATTTTGTAATGATTAATTCTTAAAAGTGGCTGACCATTTTATTACTGTAGATGCAAAGTTCAAGATTTTTCACGATTTATTTCAATTTCAATCATATTTAAAATTCATATCTATTAAGTTGTAGCCAAATTGTTAGCTTAAATCTCCCTAAACTGACAATCCAACTCCAATTTTTATATATATTTTTTTTCTCATATTTGTTGTTGTTTTTTGTATCATTTTTGTGTACTTTCAGTTGATTTTATTTTTTTATTAATTATTTAAATTTCTTTTACTTCATAACATAATTAAAGATTTTTTCTTCATTATTTTTCTCATAAAATTTTTTCATCTTTTTTTATCATTTTTATATAAAGTTAATTTCTTTTTTTTTTGCTAGGAGGCTGAACAGGAAAGAAAGTTTTTTCATTTTTTTTAATTAATTCATCATTTTTTTTCTTGCTAGAGGTTCAATTTTTATCATTTTGTTATTTTATTATTTCATATAATTTTATTTTTTTAGTTTCATGGTTCATTTTTTAATGTGAATTATTGAATTTTTTCATTTCTTAAAATTTTCATCTTTTTTTTGTATTTTAGCAGCTAAACTTTTTTAATATTAGAAAATCAAAATGCTTTTTTAAACAATTATCATTTTTATTTTAAATTTTAATTTTTTAAAAATAAATTCAATATTTTTTGGGATACCTTTTGGAGTGTCTTTGAGGATTTTTTTGACACCCAAATCTAAGTATGAATCAACGATAATCTGTAAAATAAAAACAAATAAACAATAAACCTTCATAAAATTTCTCAAACAATCAATAAATTTTCATCACGGTTTTTAAAAAACCTCGAATTAATCACATCGAAGTTTAATTTTTTTTATGTTTTACATTCCATTTCTATTGAGTTTCTATAATTGTTGAAGTGCCTATATACGTTGCCTGTATTTAAAAATCAACGAATTAATTCAAAAAGTGAAAAACAAAATAAAAATTCAAAAACAAAATCTTTAAAGGAACAAATTAAAGTATCAAAAATAATTACATCTTCTCTATTTTATGCTCGGAAATATGTTGTGAAATTTGATGGAATTTTTTAAATATTTTTTACTTTTTTTTTAAAAAAGTTCAAAATTTAAAGCAAAAAAATTCAAATTTTAAAATCAAAAAATAAATCCAATTTTTAAAATTTTAAAAAAAAAATTCAGAAATTTTAAGGAATTTAAAAAAATCAAAAGATTCTCAAGTTCCATCAAAATCGCACAATCATTTTCCCATTTCAAATCTTCTCATTTCACTTCTATATATATTTTCATCTTCATTTTTTATGATCAATCTGCATCATTTATTTTACATAAATATCTCTACAAATAACATTTTGCATTTTTTAAATATTTTCAACACTTTTTTTTATTTTTTTTTCTTAGATTGTTTAATGTCCTTTCTTAAGATTCTGAATCCTTCCAGGACTTTATCAACATAAATGTTCACTTTGCAATCATTTGTTTAGCTTTAAAAGCTTCTTGACTAAGTCGTCATCATCTGCCTTATGGTCTCTACATTTTTATGGCTTTCTACACAAAAAATATGTCCATTAATGATACACGAAAATTTGTTTTTTTCTTCTGTTATTTAGGATAAATGGGTAAAGCGGAGTTAAGGATAGGATAAGAAAAGCAGTTGGTGACTAGGAACTCTTTGGTTTTTTTGGTAAATTTTATTTATGATCTTCTTAGTAAAGTTAAACTTAGTTGTTTTGTTGCAAGAGATGTGTTTTTATCTTCGTTCTTGGCTGTTTTTAAGTTTTTGGTGAAACCTTAACTTAATTTAATAAATTCATGATCAAGATGATTTAAATTGGTTCAAACTGGTTCAAAAATGATCAAGAATGATCAAAAATAAAACAACATTGATCAAAAAGAATCAACCGGAGTCAAAACTTTTGACTTAACCGGGATCATACTGTAAAAACAACCTTAGGTTATATCAAACAGCAGCATCTATAGTGGCAATCTGGAAATTTGATCACATTTAGAAAAGCTGTAAGATTTAACCATTTAACTAAGGTTAACACTCAAAAGCAACATCCAACTCCCAATCGCTACTTAAATTCACCTCAAGAACAATAAAATAAAATTGCACCGTCTAGAGGACCATCAATCACCAACTTAACAGGATACAGGGTAGAAATAAATTTTGAAAATAATAAAAAAAGCTTAGAATTTTCCACTTTAAAATCCTCTCGTGATCAAGCCACGTGAGAATCTTCCACAGTTTATTTCTAAAAAAATTAACATCATTGTAATTTAATTAAATAAAGTTTTCAAAAAAAAAATAAAATAAAATAAAATAAAAACAAAAGGAAATTTTCTTTTCAAAAAAATAAAAACTTAGCGCGTTTAAAACGCGGCAAAAAGGAGCTTTCCTGTGTGTGTATGTGTGAAAGCTTAAGTTCCACTGGATATGGAGATTATTAATTCTAAGTGACAATAAAACAGGATTTTTTTACTTCGACATTTTTGCATTTTGCTGTCGAATTTTCTTTAATAAAAATATAGATTTTTTTTAATTTTTTCGTGTTTGCTCTGCAAAAATAGTGAAATTTAATTTCCATGAAAATTTTATAGTTTCCTTAACATTTTTGTTTAGTATGTTTTTGGTGGATTAAAATTTGTAAAGTGTGAATTTTTTGATTTGTTAAATATTTGCACTGTTTTAAGTTGAATTTTATTTAAAACTTTGTTTGCGAAATTTATTATTTTCGATTTCCTGCTCATAAAAATTGTTTTAAAGTAAAGTTTTCATATTCACACAAAATTTTCAATTTTTGTGAATATATTTAAATTAACAATTTAAATTTAAAAAAAAATCAAAATTTTGTCAAATTTGTTTTCGAAAATTGATGCAAAAATTTTCACACTTCACAAAACTTCTCTCACTTCCGATTTTTTAGACTTCCATATAGAAAGTTATTATTTTTCATTAAAATGCAAAATTAATAAACATTTTTAAACTTTTAAATTTTTCTCAATTCTCTAATAAATATGAAAAAATATAATTTGATTTTTTTTTGTGTCCTTTCCAATTCTTTAAAATTTTTCTTTTCATTTTCATTCAATTTCCAATTTTTTTTTCTTCGTTTTCGTCATTCCAAAAATATTCTTTTTGTTTTTTCGTTCATTTATTAATAATTTAAAATTATTAAATTTTATAAAAACTTAATCAAATTTTCTTCATCGATCCTTAATTTTTTCTCTTATAAATTAACAAAAAAATATAATATTTTTATGTATATATTAAAAAATTTTAAGCAATAAAAACATAATAATTACAGCAAGCATTTTTTAGTAATCCAAAAATTTTCTCATCTGTGTTTGTCTTCTGTGGCTTCACAAACGGAAGCATGCGTCACTATTATCAATGCCAAAAGGATGGTTTTTGTTACTAGATTCTTTTTAATTAATTTTTTGTTATTATTATTATTTTTTATTATTTTTTTCACTTTATTATCGGAAACAAAAAAATAATAATTAAACATTAGCCGCCAAAGAAGTTTCTTGAACTTCCATGCGTATGCATAGAAGTTATTCTGTCGAAATTATTGTTGAAGGAGAGGTGGCGTGTGTGTGTATGTGTATTATAACTTCTTCATCTTTTTTATTTTTTTATATCATCAATTTTGTAGTATTTTTTCTTTCTTAATTGTGTTGTTAATTAAACTTTTTTACTTTCTTCATTTGTTTTTCATTTTTTTTTTAAATTTTTAATTATTTATAATAAATTTTTTAGAGAATTTATTTTTGCGAACCACCAGATTGTGATGATTGCGCTTGTTGTGTATTATTATCGGCAGTGGTCGTTGCGGTCTGGGACATTTTTTCACAGTAGTCATTTAAGATATCGCGAAAACGAGACCAGCACTTTTCGGGTACAGTTATTGCGGTTCGGAAGTTGCTCTTGACCTACAATGAGATAGAAATTAGAATTTTAGGTTAGTTCTGGTTTTAATTCGGTTCTAAAATTCAAGGATAAGCTCTAATCTGTTTTGGATGACCAGCTTTAGTAGAAGTAAACTTCTTAAAAGTTTTAAGTCGACTAAAAGCTTTAGTCAAAGCATTTTTCAATAACATCGAAAGGCTTTTTGTTCTCGAGAGCTATAAAAATCCCCCAGCTTATGTTTTTGGATCTATAAATTCATCTTTAATAAATAAATTTGTACTATCACACCCCTTATTGATTTTATTTCCAAAATATCCACCAATTACTAGTTTTGCATCCTCAAATTGCAGCAATTTGACAGTTATTAAAATCTTTCAGCAAGATCAAGTTTGCAATCCCTCAACATATACAGTTTCAAGCCCCTGCAACATTTAAATTATTAATCCCATTAAATCTTCCAATTGTCCATACTGCAGGATTAAAACATTTAAATCTCCAACCCCAACTCAAACCATAAAATCCTTCACAATATTCATCTCATTTTGTACACAAGAAATAGGTCGTCGATGATAAATAACAGCATTTAATCTACTGACCCAATTTCAAACTAGTTCTTAATTCCACATGTGCAACAAAACTAAAATTAGGTCACAAACTCTCCAATACACATTTATCTTTGCAATAAATCCACCCCACATCCCCCTCGTCATATTTTTATTTTCATCTCATTTCATTTTTTTTTATTCTTTTTCTTTGATTGTGTAGTTATGCCGTGTGTACATGCACATTTATGCAATTTATTCCCTTTATCCATCTCTTTCTGGTTATTTCTCCCATTTTTTGTCTCTACTATTTTATTTTTTTTTCTTTTGCTATGCTACACAACCTACCTCACTCATTCGCATGTAGATGCCACGATTATTTTGGCCAATGTCGAAATAAAAGTTTTTGTTATCGACTCTCAAGTGACGTCCTTCGGGAAGTTCACCTTTAAATCTATAGTTTTTAAGAAAATTAAATTGATTAGTACTTATGTGATTGATGGCTTATTGTCTGCTTCTGTCAGCCTTTGAATTCAACGTTATTATTATGTATTACATTGAATTTATTGTCAATGCATAACATATGGACAATATTGAGAACATAGACTGCTATAAAAAAGACAATCTACATCCTTATAAATCAATTAATACTAACCCGCCATCAGAATCACCAAATTCATCCAAAAGATCCGTTAATGCATCACGAAATTCGACTAAGCCCTGCGCTGGAATGGCGATTTGAGACCGCGGACCACCGCGGGTGATTGTTTGTGATACCTAAAATACGAAAAATTGTGATTTCATATGTTTCAAGTAATATGGGAACTTCTTTAATTGTAATAACTAGGAAACTATAAAGTTAATTTAAGTATGCGTATAGCGAGGCTGTTGATAGCGACAGGATTAAAATTGAAATTGAGAATTGACAAACTTTCATCCTTCCTTCCCTCAGAATTACGGTCATCGAGGCTTAAATCTCTTTGTAGCTGTTGTATGATGTAAATACTCATAAGTAGTTTAAATTTTATCTATCAATTCAAATTGGCAAATTGGAAAATCAATGTCAGCTTCCAACCAGCTTGTCAATCCCTAAAATACAACCAATCACATCACTACATCCAACTTACTCTTAAGAAACGTCCTCTCGCGTTTTCCTTCAAATCTAAGTAGTAACGTCTGTTCTCTTTGACTATACATTCTGATTTCAGCTTTCCATCTTCCGGAACATTCTCGGGATTTGGGGGACCTTAAAAGATTCAAGAAAAAGTTTTAAACAAGACATTCGAATTTTAATAATTTAAAGGCTCACCTAATGATGAATAAAAATCACTGAATGTTGAAAGATGTCCGCGAAAGTCGGATGCCGTTGAAAGAGCTAAGAAAATTTGCGAACGACGACCATCAGCGCCAATCTAGTTAAAAGATATAAATTTAATTGCATTTGGATTCTAGGAATTTAAATTAAGCCTGTAGCTATGCTTCAGAATAGGAGCAAATAATTCCTCATAATTAGCACGAAATGTAAATACCGTAAATTGGAGTAATTAAAATATTCAAGTATTCATTTCCAAGGAAGAACACTTGATCCCAACGAAATTAATTAAACTCCTACATTTTAAAAATTAAATTCTCAAAACTCACCTCAGCGACCTTGATGAATCGACCACGTCGATTTTGCTTTACATCAAGATAAAATCGCTTTGATTGAATCTGCAAGCATTTAGAGGCAAGCTCCTGCTCTGTTTGATTATTCGGCTGACCTAGAATGTTGAGATAAGAATTGAAGATTAAAACTTAATTTTTATGAATTCATTAAGTTATAATCAAAAAAAATAAATTTTAGCACATAGACTTTAAGATCCATAGCTGCAATTTGTGTGTCTTACAATGGTTTTGATAGTTCACCGAGAGAGGGTTCGCCAGACCTTCCCACTCAAAACCTAAACCTACAGTTTATAGTGAGATCCGAACCAATCTTCTAACGACATTTCTGCCTGTACCCTACAAAGGAAGGCTTTGAGCCTCATTTCCAGTACATATGATTCGAAAAAGGACAAGTGAAAACTTTACATGCCGGGTCTCAAACCCGTGCTTGCTGGATCTGTATTGCAATAATTAGGTATCAAAGCAGTAAACCATTCTGCCACCCAGCCACTTAAGCTCTCTTAAATTTAAATACTTGGAAAAAATTAAAACTGAAGAGGCAATGCACGGTCAACTAAAGACATGGTCAACTAAAGATTACCCTGACTACGCACTAATGCTCGACCTCTTCAATGTGCAATGTATCACTAAAGCAGCGAAATAGCCCTGTAATCATCTTAACACCTTTCTTAAGATCAACTTATAGTCCTTAATCTGATAGACCAGCTAAAGCTTCTATTCTCCTGCTTCCAATTCATTTGTTCGCAGTTGCAAAGCAAAATGTTTTTAATAAATTTACTTTGTTATCTTCAATAAATGTTTCTTATCATTACTTTACTTATTATGTCATAAATGTGCTTTAAACAGAGCATGCATTACATTATCACACATTACGTATACAATTGTTGACAAATTCAAATAGTATTTTTGTCAGAATTTACTTTTTTAAAAATTGATAGGTTTTTTTTTGTATTTGCAAATTTAAGGTCTGTTAAGTTTGGACATGAAAAGTTGTGGGATATTTGCTGTAGCCTTATGATCATCGGATTTGGAATTTTTTACAAATTTTTCTGTAGATATGAAATTGATAACTGAGAACTTGTAATATTTTGGTAGCTATAAGCTGGTTCATAAAGCTACAAGATGCTACAAACCAAAAATACAGCAAAAATCAAATGACATTCCTGACTATTATAACTCAACGCTTATTTTCCTGTTAAACAAGCATTAAGCAATAAATTTTAATTAAAAACTTTTTCCAAACTCAAACTTTTAACTCAAAATGAAACTTTTCGATAACAAGCTCTTCTGAAAAAGGCTATAAATGGTCGACAATGTAAAGTGGTCGATTCATAAATTAATTTCCTATGAGCACATTTGTTAATGTGCTGTCATAAATAACAAGTAAATTATGTCTCGAATTGTCCTTAATTTCCTCTCCATTGACTTCTCGTTCTGTACATTCTGACATTGTCACATGAATTTTTGATTCTGTTTTTTATTTGCTTCGATATGGAAAACCTAATTAAATGGTCAATGAACTCTGGAGTTTTGGTATTTAAGAAGCTTTTGAAGGTGAAAAAGTTGAAAATTTAAGTTTTTTGAGCTTTATTAAATATTTCTTTGTCACATGTTTTGATCTCTTATGCAAGTTTTCAGTGGTTCTTAAACTGTGATCCACGATACACTCTTGTGTTGTCTAAAATCACATTGAGAGATGTTATCAGACTAAATTCTTGTAAGAATTTGAAAATTGCCATTTTTAGGACCAGAACTAGCAATTAGGAGCAACAAAATGTTGCCATGAATAGCCGAAAATACATCGATCCTCAGCTCATTCCTTCTATCTTTTAAAATTCCCGAATTCATGGTTCAAAAATCCCATACAAAATTTCAAACAGTCATACCAGAATAATGCATAGTAACAAGCATTATTACTTAATATACAGTTTGCCACCTACATTTCCTTCGTTTTTGTAGCAAAACAAAACTGTCGAACATACAAAGTCATATATACAATTTATCATAAATGCATTAACAAAAAACGTGACTCTCAATAAGAGTTGAATAATTGAGAGATTTGTTGGGGTAATGTTTGAGAATTGAATGACAATGATACTTAATAATATTATACAACAGAGTTGGTAGGATTTTTGCAGTTCCGATTGAGCTTTCTTCTTCAGAGTCCAACTTCACTGAAATTCCATGTTTTTCCCCATTCCATGGAACCTAAGAGCGCTTCAAGTAAAGAGTTTTGCGAACTTTTTTACAAAATGAATCATTTATTATTTTATTTATTATTGTAAAAAAAGAAGGGGAAATAGTGAATAAAACCCACAACAATAATAATAATCATAGATATTTTGACCTGAAGCAGGAACCTATCTCGAAATTTGAAGAAGAAGGAGGACAAAAAAATTTATAGGGTTTTTTTTTCAAAATTTTTATTAAAAAATTCTAGAAAAATGAAGAAATTTCTGATGGCGAACAGGATTTATCCCCAAATTCCCCACTGGCTACGCGCCATACCTCAAGCAACCTTTTGAGCAATAATTTAATAATTCAATAGTTCTTTTTATCTTAATCGATGTTTTTCTAATTGACACTATTTCTTTCACATTTTATCCACTTCTTACGATTTAATCCTTTGCGAATTTCTAAGAGCAGATTTAAAAAGGATTCCATTTTCATTTTTACCTGAATCGAAATCACCGGCGCCACCACCCATATCGTCGCCTTCTCGGTAGTCCTCTGCAAAAAAGAAAGAAATTTATTATTTAAGGCTTAAGTTTCACTTATTTTTATGTGTCAAAGAATTTTTATCACAAAAAATTTTCATCTTTGAAGACTAAAATATGTGTGAAAAAATTATTAAAAGGAGCAAAATAAGGGAATTTCAACTAGATAATGGAGTTGCTGCTTTGGGAGTTGGAAGAGATTTTAAAATTATTTACACGTTAGCAGATGTTGAAACTACATAATAAATGGATAAGTTGAGGTTTTCCTAAGCACATCAAAGTAGATTTCGTCTATGTAAGTTAAAGTAGACTTCTATAGCTTGCGAAATAGCTAAAACAGTTCCAAAAAGAATGTAGTCTCGAATAACACTAATGAAGGGTCATAAAAATGTCAACATATTCAGATGTTCTACAAGACCAACAATTCGTTGGCTTTTTACCAAAATTTTTCACATATTTGATGCAATTTGCCTTGTTAAGGTTGATTTTACAACATTATTTACTACATTTTTTAATAATTAAATGCAATTTGATAATTTGAGTAATTTTGATGCATTAAAATTGTGTGTTGCATGGAAAAAACATATTAATAGTGAAATTTTAACATAATTAACAAAAAAATCACTAGAAATTTGATAATTTCAACTAAAAGCATTAAACTAGCCATAGCTTACAACATGACCTCCCAAATTTTTCTCTATTCAGTCAACCATACATCCGAAACAACCTTAACAACATACTTATCTTACCAAAAAAAAAAAAAAAAATTTGAAATATTCAACGCGACATGAAAGAAGAAAACACTTTCCACAATTTTTTTTTGTTTCTTTCTTTTTTTCGGCACACACAGAGTGGAGCTTTTTTTTGGGAATAAGCAAAGGCAGTGATATCTTACACGCAACATTTTTCATTTTTTTCCACTTTTGCTTCTTCTTGAAGACTTTTATTTATGATTTTTATTTTTTCTTGGTATGTAATAATGAGTGGAATAATTGCTGATAAAATTAGGTTTGGTTCAAAAAGGAGTTTTGGTGTTATTAAATTTGAAGAAGAATACATTGATTTTAGGGAATTAATTTACAATGGTAACGATTAAGTTGTCCAATTCTATTTAACACTATTTATTTGATTTTTGCCAGACGAGGAATTGAACTGAAGTCAAAAAACCATTCATTGGAACGTATTTGATCAAGAATGGTCCTTAAATTCAACAAACATCTCCACTTTAGCTTAATTTTGAAATGCTAGACATTAAATTTTATTTAATTCTTCAAAAGAAGTTCCAAACCAATACTTTTATCATATAAAGACGACCTGAGTTCATTTCACTTAAGAAAAAACCTACAAAAGTTTTTCATTCAAACCGGAAAATTTTCAACACAATATTTTTTTATTAGATTACAATAAAAGAAGCTCATTGAACAATAAGAGGTCATGCACGTGTGTCTCCAATGCAACAAAAGATTTGAAGCATATTTAGGGTATCTATCGATTTTGATGCATGATTTTCGCCAGAATTGTTGTTATTTCGAATCAATGAGTGTAAAAAATTAGCAATTTAAAATAATTTGATAATTCTGACCAATATTCACCCCTCGTAGCCCAATTTGAATAGTTTTGTGCCGTAGCTTAATTAAAAATTACATCTTGAGACTAAGAAGTGATTGAAATGATCGAGGGAACCTTATCGGATACCCAGCTATCTTTATCAATCAAATAAATCTAAAAAACTTCTTGAATTTTCACTCCCATTCATTAATAATCCAATTCAATAATCAATTTACTCATTTGTAAAATTAACCAACATTATCAAAGTCAGTAGCCATGCACAAAAGATTAAAATAATGTTATATGATCCCACATAAAAAAAAATCAAATCTTATTTATTCATAACCAGTCAATTTCCATCTGATCGAATACAAATTTGCTCAGTCAATGAAAATATTCTTCGACAAAAAAAAATTTCAATCTCAAACACAAGAAATGACTTTTCTGAGTGGAATTGATTATTCATTGGAAATATTTTTGTTAATTTCTTATTATTTGACTAAATGGAGAAGGTTTAAGGTTAGAAAATGTGGTGATTTTTTGGAATTTCAATGTTAGGTTCTGTAATATTCTATGCTTCTGCTCAGAGCTCGTAATCGACGAAATTTTGTATGGAGTCCACAATCCACACAAAATCGATAAAAAATCTCGAGTCAACTTCGAGCTCTGTTACTGCTTGTAAGACGACATTAAGTAGTCAAAAATTTAATTTTTCCTCCAAATCCTCAAACAATCACAATTATCATTCTCTTTCCCATGTGAGCAATTCAACTCAAAAATCCATTTCATCAACTCATCACTCTTTAATAATGTACAGCATCTCATTTTCCTCAATCAGTTGCCATAAAAAATTAAACGTTACTTCTCCTCGTGAGACAAATAAAGTGAAAATTCTTCTCGAACAATAGAACCTTCCTTTGCCTTCGTTCAACTTTCAGTTTTTCTTTTCCTTTTTCCGCATCTCTTCATTTTAAGAATTCACATCATGCGAATGATTTTCAATGCTACCAACATTTTTTTTAAGCCAATCCGTCATAATTTGAAGGCTTTTAAGATAGCATAGGGAGTAATGTGTAAAATTAATTGTTTTAAAAAATTGCCAGAAGTTTTTTGGGAAGAAGGTTGGCAGGTTAAAATGTTTCTGTATGGATTGATAAATTAAATTGTGCATTTTTTTTTAATTTATTAAATTGTAGCAATTTTTTTATTGAATCGAGGGATTTTATTTAGAACTCCCGGATTAAACCCTTACTCCTAAGCTTAACTCAATGATTATCCGAACAATCAACCAAAAGTACCAGAGCTCAAAGTCGATAGAGTTCAAATCAACTCGAAAAACTCGACTCAAAACCGAGTTGACTCAACTTTTCTTGAGTCGACTATATTTTCTCAGAGGAATTGGTAATTTCTTTGTATGAAGAAGTCGACTCCTTGAGTCACTGGAGTCATAAAGGAAAGATTAAATTTATTTTTGATAAATTGCATTTCTATTTAATCCAAATCCTTAACTTTGTGGTCGTTTTTGAAATTTGTTAGAAAAATTATCAAAATTAGCAATTAATGAACATAAAGTCACAGTTCTGTATTTAGATATATGCAAAAATAAATATTCTGTTCAAGCTTAGATACACAATTAGGTGTGTATGAACAATTTTATATTTAGAACATCTATAATCACCCAAAAACTGATCAATGGACATCCACAATATTAGATTACAATTTATTGTGAAATTTATAAATGAATTAAAATCATTTTCTCTTGGTTGGTAACAGTTTCTCTTATGTCATTGGTTACGAATGATGTACATTTGAATGTTGTGGTAACTTTGCTAAGTTAAGTATTTTTTTATAATTTAAGATTTTTTGGGAATTATTTTATAATATTTTAAAGTTGAAGTATTTAACCCGAATGGCACAAGTCGGTTAATTAATCAGAAATCTGGCACCAAGCTGATGTGACTCTGGCATGGTGCTGGATTTATATCGAAGCTAGAACCATGCTAGAATCATTCTGGCTAGGCACCGGATTTCTATTCAATTAACCGACTTGTCCCATTCGGATAAGTCTTGCGATTAACCGACCTATGCTATTCAGTAACCCAGACCCTCTCCATACCCAAATCATGAAATAGATGAAATCATCCATAATTAGTTGCTAAGTATAATAAATAGTCAAAAGCTCAAGAAGATTAAAATTCGCTATTGCTCAATGTTTGCGTACAGACAATTTGAATAAACAATTTTTAATCATTAAAGAACTTTAAACAAAATACAAAACAAGACCAAAAAAGCTTTTAATAAGTTGAAAATAAAATAAAAAGCTTTTCAAAAAGTTAACAAAAAAAAAGGTGAAAAGAAAACAGTGAGAAATTCCTTTACACAATGTCTTCATATTATTTCATAATTGAAAGCAATCCAATTTGTGTGTAGATGTGTGCTTATAAGTACGAAAGATACAGCAGAAAAAAATCAAGCTTAAAGCACACACGATATCATTAAAAAGGCAACAACTCCAATAAGAAAAAGTACAAAAATGTTGATAATAAATGAGCCATCAAGCGAAAAAAGGAAGAAGAAGGGAAAAACTTGAGTAAAATATGAAGGGGGTGGGGTAAGGGTGGGGGTGGAATCCAACCCCCCGAAAAAAAAGAAAACTTTGAGTTCATTGACCGCGTGAAGCGTGTTGAAAACATTTTCTCATAAATAAAATGCGTAGATGCGAACTTGGAGAAAAATCAAATAATTTTCTCACATTTACTTGTATGTGTGTGTAAAAAAAGATTTTCCATATCCAAAAAAAAAATTTTTTTTCCTCTGTTTCCAGCTGGCAAAAAAAAGCAAGTAGATGACATACAAGCATAGAAACCAGATGGTGGAGCGAAAGCTAAGCGTGAATTGTGAGAGGATGGGTGTGTAGGGTGGTAGAGAGTGAGTGAGAGAGATGTTAAAAAGGAGGCCATGATGAAAAAAATCGATATGTTCGCTTTTTTATGCTTCACACACAGTGTATTACATTAGGAAAGGTCGACAAACTCTTGATGGGCATAATTCTCTCCATCTCACTTTCTCTTCCCTTTTTTCAATTCTCTCTCACTCACTTCCACAGTTGTATGTGAACCATATGGGTGTATTTATATGCACACATGTATAAATTTAATTATATTACACCAATACATATACACAAAAAATTATTATATCTATGTACTAGTGAGCAAGTGAGTGAGAGAAAAAAAATTCTATCGACAGAACAATTCGATTTTTTTTGTGAATATATAAAAAAAATCTTCTTCAAAAAAATTGATTTTTCATGAATTTTTATGCAAAATTTTCTCACAAATTTGATAATATTGAAATTAATTGACACACTTAAATAGGCAAAATTGTAAATCACTGCACGAGAATGAAATTAAAATGTAATTGAAAGTTCCCGACATGACGACTTGATGACGGGAAGGTCATATGGCAACCTTTTTTTTATGCATACACAATTATTCTTTTTTTAAGATAGAAAATATCTTCCATAATCACGTAATCTTGGTGTCGATGATGAAAGGAGCAAAAATAATTTTTCACCTTGACAACACAACACGGGTGCCTTAGACCTTACTGGATCTTCTTTTTTAATTAATTCACTGCACTTTAAATGTCCAAAAAGTCGTCCATTAATGATTCGAATTAATTCAAGAAAACTTGTCGACGAATGTTAATCCAAAAGTGGCCCTAAAGCTCCTCTAAGGAATCACTCTGGATGCCCTATGTACCGAAATGTATGAACAAAATTTTTTGGAATCGGAGCTTAAAGGAAAATCCAAGATGGCTGAACAAGAGACTCAACGACTATATTTTTTGACTGTATGTGTGACTATACAGCTGATGGTGTTGTATATAATCAGCAGGCACAACACAATCGGACGGGATGGGTAAGAAAAAAAAATTTTTCCACTGCCACTTGTGAAAAAAAAAATTCATTTTTTTTTTGTGAAAATTTTTCGGATAAAAATTTAGACGTCGATTGACACGATAATGGATATGGATAATATGATGATTAATTAAATTAATAGGAACATACTATGCTCGGATCCACTGTCACTCATTTCCAATCCTCTCTCCGACTACTTTTTAATCCACTGAGCGATCCGATCACCACCGACTTACTGCCCGTGATATATTTGTATAGACCAAAAAAAAAAAACTCTAAAATTGCTGTAGCTGTATGTGCTACAAGTTTTATATATGTATTGGTACACGCGCGCGCTCTTGCTGTCTCTTTCTATGTGAGATGCGTCGACACTTTTATAAGTTTGAGAATTTCCTTGTCTTTAACACAAATGGAAATAAGAAGAGGATCCGCTTCTTTTCTCGTTCAAATCGTTTTGATTTCTTACTCAATTTATGTCAAAATTTGTCCTTAATCACAACCTTTTAATGTCGCTCGTTTACAATCCGAAAATCAAATTGGAAATGATAAAAAAAGTTAAATTTTTTTGCCTTCTGTTTTTTTCTTTTGGTTCACCAAAAAAGATATACAAAAATAAAAAAAGATTTCGACAAAAAATGAGCGAGCGTTCCTTCACAGACACTAAGAGCAAAAAAAAATTTGGCCTCTGTGCGAAAAATTAAATTTTTTTTCTCAATCACTAGAACACAAAATATCGCGATTAATGCGAGTTGATTACATGTTAATTGGAATTTACAGATGTTTACCGAACAGTTTTAACGATTTTTAATGCGCGACTCAAACTTTATCGATGGTTAAATTTAATTAGAAAATTTCTTCTTTAATTTTTCAATTGCGCTACCACCGAGAGAATAACTTGCAATGAAACATGTAGTTGTGGCTTTACTTCAACACTTCTTTGAATTTCTTCTTCATATACGCGAAATTTACATGCTATTCTCGACTATAATGTTATGCTTGTGTGGGTCATCATGCGAATTCTAAAGCATAAATGTATGAAAGTGAAATGGATTGAGGATTTTTTGTTGTTGTATAAGAAATATAGTTGGTTCATTCTAGCTTTTTGGATGCTATGAGACAGCTGACTATGACAGTCGAACTCTGACGAGTATGTCGAGGATAGATTTTTTTGAATTATTCGAGTACGTTGGTCGTTGCTACCAGTAGATTGAGCTTTTTAAGTTCTTAATTGCAAAACCAATTATTTACTAGCTTTGTTTGGAATATTATTTCTCTAATATTAGATAAAAGGATCTTAATACTATACAAGAGTCAGCTAGGATTTAGCAATCTTAAGGCATTCACATTCTGTCATTTTGGATCATGAAAAATTTGAGTTTCTGAACTGAAATTCAAAATTCAAAATTCAACCTTTTCCGTCAAAAATTCACAATGATTTACATTTTCGAAAAGTTCTAGGTTCAATCCAAGGACAAGTCAAGTTTTAGAAGATCTTTATCCACTTCAATATTCTTGTTACGAAGCTCAACTCGTGTGTTGGGTGTAGTATTGAGGTCTTTGGCGTATAACAAGTCTCCTTAGCTAAGTATATCAAGATATACCAGCATCTTATTGATTTTATTCCAGCATCCTGCGCACACGAATCGTGACAAGGTACATTGCAGGTTACATCAGGTCTTTAGATGTACTCGTGTCTTTGCAATGTGCACAGCTTGCAAATGGTTCAGATTCTACTATAAACTGTAAATTAATAGGCTATGGTAGAGGGGCGTAGCCAGGGGGGGCCATAGGGGGCCCGCCCCCCCCCGTTAAGTAATAATAGAGAAGAACCAGTTAATGTAGAGGAAGTGATGAAAGAAATGTCAAAATCAGCACGAAAAATTAAATTTAATGCATGAATAATGAATTAAATATTTAAACTTATGAAGAATGAATATAGATTTAAGGATACAAAATAACGGTTTTTTTAATTTTCGAAAATGAAACCCCCCCCCCTTAAAAATTTTCTGGCTACGCCCCTGCTTTGGTACAATAGATTCTGTTCTTATTTCAATCGCAGTTCCTTCAGCTCCAAAAGACTTAGCACTTTCCACTCTCTGCCTTTTACCTTTTTAGAATTTACACAAACTGGAGAAAGGACATGATTGTTCGGTTCGACTCGTAATTTTTCTTACAGCTGATGAACTCTTATTAACTTGTATATCAATACATGGAATTGAGAATAGCTTCAAATTAGTTTATTTCAGACTACCGCCATTTCGTTTCGAACTTCTTCGAAATTAATTTCGATTTCTTCGATATTAGAGCCGAAAATTCAAATTTCAAAAAACAGTTGCATTATGTAAACAATAAATTATTTTAATTAATACCAATTCTGCAAAAATCCCAAAGTTCTTCATAAATTATTAATTTTATATTTTTTTTATCCATTCTTAACTTTATTAAAAGAAGAAATGTTAAAAAATTATGTCCCAAATGAAGTTAATGTTGCAAAAATTATAAATGCTGGTGACGACAAGTTGATAGCAGTTTGTGAGAACGAAAATGAGCAGCAAAAATTCGCTGAGGTCGCAAAAAAGAAATATGGAAATATTTGTGAAATAACTGTGCCAGATAAAAAAAATCGTAGATTTAAAGTGCTGAATGTTGAAATTTGGTCAAATTTTGATGACTTGTTGAATGAATCAATTGAAGAAGTTGTCAAACAAGAAAATATATATCTTGACCAAGCAAAAACTTGTAAGGTCATAAAATTTATGAAAGCTCGCATTAGTGGCAAACAAGTTGACACAAAAATTCACTTTATTGTGGAAGTTGATGAAAAATCATATGATCTTGCAATGAGTAAGGGAAGGATTAAATACCGGTATCAAGAACCAAGAATTGTTGATGGATTCATCGTTGGAAAGTGCTTCAACTGTTTCTCCTTCAACCATGTGAAGAAGGACTGCAAGAGTCTTGTGAAAACATGTTTCAACTGCGGAGAGGACCATCATGTGAAAGATTGTAAGGAAAATAAACCATCGTGTATAAATTGTAAAAGGGCAAATGAAGAAATTAAATCGGGAAAAAAGTTTGACATTAATCATAGTATGAATGATTTTGAGTGCCCATGTTATTTGAGAAAATATAACTATCTTATGTCAATGGTTAAATAGCAAGATGAATTTCCGATAATGTACACAAATGCTCAAGGTCTGAGAAATAATTTAGAACTATTTCGGGATTATTGTAAAAATTATACACCGTTTTTAATTGCGTTATCGGAAACTCATACTACAATAGATGTAATAAATAGGGAAATTGATATTGAAGGATATGAACTGATAAGATGTGATTCAGATTCGACTCACACTGGTGGGGTTGCATTTTTTATTAAAAAAGACTTTAAATATTCAATAATTAGCGCTAAATTTAAAAGCAGAACGTGGCTATTGACAATCAGAATATTATTAGAAAAAGTTGTAGATATTACGGTAATTTATAAATCACCTAAAGAAAAAAGCAATGAATTTTTTGAAATATTGGATGAGTACATTAATGAACACTTAAATTACAACTGCAATAATATTATAGTAGGTGACATAAACTTGAATGTTGCGACAAAAACTGTATCAGCTAAAAAATATTATAATTTATTAAGTGAACATGGTTTTAGACAAATTGTCAAAGATCCAACAAGGCCAAATAAAAAAAATTTAAATGCCTCGTCGATCATAGATCATGTAATAATAAATAATAATAATGTAAGCTACAAAATCGATAGAAATGAAAAAATCTCAGATCACTATATCATCAATATTATGTATAATAGTTCATGTTTTTTGCAGACATCACCCAAAATCTGTAAAATGATTAGAAAATACAAAAAGCAGACATTTTTAAAAAAATTGTGTAAAAAAATTGATATTGAAAATGAGAAAATCAGTTTCGAAAAAATATATAATGAACTAAAGGATGTAATGAAGTCGTTTGTTGAAAATGTTGATATGTCAAAAAAGCGACACAAATATAACAAAAAAATTGCTGAATTGAAGAAAACCAGGTGTCGTGCATACAATAAGCATATAATGAGCAATAAAGTTGATGATTTAAAAGAATACGATGAGCTTAACAAAAAATACAAAAAAGAAATAAAAAGTCATATAAGGTCTGAATTACAAAATAATCTAAGAAAATATAGGTTCGAACCAAAAAAACTGTGGAGTACATTAAAAAAATTGTACAAACCAAGCATAAATGAAATCAAAGCTATAATTTTTAATGGAGAAGAAGTTGACAACCCTAAGGTACTTAGAAATAGTTTAAATAAATTTTTTGTTGAGTCAGTACACAATCTAATAGCGAATATTGAAAAGTCCAAAAAAAGTGATTATAATGATGCCATTATGCAACCGAATGAAGAGTTTAACCTAGTAACCATTGACAAAGAACAGTTAATGAAATATGTTGAAACCATTAAAAAGAAAAATTTTGATGACTTTGTTTACGGAGAGAATATTTTTGATATGATAAGTTATGAACCACTTGCCGATAAACTATTAGTAGCTACTAATGATTTAATCATAAAGAGTGAAATGCCCGAATCCCTTAAGGTCTCAATAGTATCGCCGATCCCGAAGGTAGATAATCCCAAGACACCCGAAGAGTACAGACCAGTAAATAATCTCCCAGTGTTGGAAAAATTTATTGAATCTATAATTTTGGACCAAATGAATGAATTTTTAGACTCTAACAAAATTATTTCAAGCACTCAACATGGCTTTCGTGCAAACCACAGCACCGAAACGGCTCTAATAACATTAACTGATAATATTATTCAAAATCTTGAAAATAAAAAAATTGTCTTAACGATTTTTTTAGATTTTAAAAGAGCATTTGAAACCATTGACAGAAAGATCTTATTAGATAAATTAAAAAAATATAATTTCAGTGATGAAACTATTAAATGGTTTAAAAGCTTTTTATCTAACAGAAAGCAAGTTGTAAAAATTAATGGACTTTATAGTGATAAAGTTGAAGTTTGCTTAGGAGTCCCACAAGGCTCTAAAATAGCAAATGTACTTTTCATTCTTTATATAAATGACTTGGTTTTGCATTTGAAAAATTGTAGTATAATAATGTATGCAGATGACACGTCAATATCGGTCACTGCAAACACACAAAAAGAAGCGGTCGAAAAAATGAATGACATTCTTTTAATTGTATCAGACTGGTTGAAATTTAATAGGATTGCACTACTAGTGTAAATACATGATTTTTAATAAATCTAAGAAAAATATGAATGATGATATGAACATTGTCATTGATGATGTGGCTATCGAAAAAGTCAATCAAATAAAATATTTAGGTGTAATTGTTGATGAAAATTTGAGTTTCAATTTGAACTCAGAAAACGTTGTTAAAAAGTTGAATAAAAAGTTAGGTTTTATAAGAAGGCAAGGATTTAAAATGAATGAGAGCAGTAGAGTTTTGTACTACAAATCTCTAGTGCAGCCTCATCTTGATTATTGCTCATTTTTGTTAAATATGTCTAACAAAAAATATTTAGAATCAATTCAAAAAGTACAAAACAAATTTTTAAGAGCTATCAAATTGAAGAAAAGAATGGAAAATCATGATGGAGTAAGAAAAGAATTAAATATAGTAAATGTTCATACTAGAATAAATGTCAACATCTTAAAGACAATTAACCGAATTATTACCAAAAAATTGCCATGTGAATTAAATAATAGAATTGCACTTGTTAGTAATAAAAATAAATATACGCTGAGGAAGGGTGGAGCTTATAATGTGCCTAACTACTATACTAAAGTAGGAAAAAGGTCATTTATGTACTACTCTCAAAACCTGTTAAATGAATTTAATGAATTTGTAAAGAAAAATAAATTGGATAAACAAAACATAATTGTTAACTATTTAAAATTTTTAAGTAATAAATAAAGCCTTTTAGGCGCTAATTGAAAAAAAAAAAAAAAAAAAAAAATTAAGAATAAAATTTGAGCAAAATGAGTAAGTGCATGGTAAAATCTGGTTTAACCGTCAAAAATTTTTGAATATTATAACGGCCATAAAAAATTTGAATTTTTTTGAATATAAATTTAACGGATGTTATATGAAATGACGGTAGTCTGGTTTATTTATTTAAAATTATTAAACCTTTTACTCCAATTTGAGCTGGTATATTGTTTGAAAGAGAAAAATCCCTCCCGAACCCTGGATGTAGTCATAAAGTCTATCCTTAAGGGCATTAACCTTGTATCCAAATACTTGATTAATAATAATGCGAGAGGGTTCCAGCCAAGCGGTGTGTTACTACACGTTGCGACGAGCTGAAGGCACTGCGATCCTGATCGATAGTAGAATCTATTGTACCGTTCCCTATGAATGAACTTAAATAGTATTAAGTAGCTCCATTGTATTGTATTGAACATTTTATTGAAACAGTTTAATACAAAATCACAATTAATGTTAGAACAAAAATCATTTTATTAATAGCAACAAGTTGTGATGAACTTTTCATGACTTCATTGATCCAATCCAGATAATTTGAAACTCTTGTAAATACATCAGGATATTCACTTTCGCAATCAGCTGTACCAAATGACACAATACCAACGAAAATGTTTCTACAGTGTTCTTTAACAGCATATGGACCTCCTTAAATAAAATAAGTACTCAATTCTATCAAAAACTGTTTCATCACGTCCAGCCAGCTCCATAGCTTGATCATCACTTAAAGTGCTTAATTTATCAAGCTTAGATCATGCTCGTTGTAATTAAAAATATCTACGAACTATAAATTACCAGAATCTCCAAAGCACATTCCAGTCTTTGTCGTTGACCTTCCGCAAACATGTGAATCAAGAATCTTAACATTTGAATAACTTTTTGAACATTCTGTATTTTCCATGACTTGCAAATCGACATACTTTAAGACATCACTCTTCCCTTTCTCAGTTCGACCAAATCCAGACTGAAATTAGAGACATGACTTAAAAGGTGGTAATGTAAATAATTCTGACACTTACAACAGTTGCATTAATTCCAACAAAATTATCATCCCTTCCTGGAAGTTCAATCACATCAACATAAGGATAGTTAAGTAGTCCAAAATTTGCCTCTGGAATTTGAATCATTGCAATGTCATTTTCATGAAGTGACTTGCTGTAACCTTTATGAATTTTAACATTATGACTTGGAACTGTTGCTTCATACACTGACCATCTAGTGCTAATAACTCCGAATTTTAATTCGACATGATGAAATGAATCTGGAAAACAGTGAGCTGCCTGGAGATGAAACCGAGTTGAAGTACACAAAATATGGATTAATCTAGCATTAGATATCTTACCGTCAAGACCCAAAATTCATCAATCAGAGATCCTCCACACTTCGTGTCTGAAACATACGAAAGTAATGTGATTTCTAAAATGTCAAGAACAAAATTATCGGAACGCTACTGACTAAGGTGCCACTAGATTCTAATTATCGAGCTGGTGACAATTTGCTGCCTTATTACTAACTGCAGCCTGATAGCTTTACACTTGTCATTAACGACAAATTGCCTTAAAAGTGATAGTAGACTTGCTTTTGACTGAGAATCATCAATTGATCTTAAATCTATGCTTTAAACTTACTACAGCATGTGTCATTGACATTGCTCACAACATAGATCAACACTTGATATGGAAATTGTCCTAAAATTGCTGTTTCTCCTCCAAAAATTCTCTTGTCAGCAGTTTGATTAAATGTTTTGCACATTGAGTTATTTTTCATATTTTGTAGACCTTGCTGTCTAAATGCAATATCTTCAATTCCTGCGATGACAATGGTTGATGTCAACAAAATCACTATTACACTACGTCCTAACATTTAAGCTTCTTGAAACGCACAAATGCAAATTTAAAATAAAAAAAAATTTGTTTACAAGGAAAATTTTAAATTTGAATTTTTTTTTGCAACTTTGATTTTATTTTTTGCTGAAATTTTTTAATGCATTTTTGAGTTTGGATTGAATCGGTGATTTCTTTAAATAATAATCAGCAAAGGGTTTCTAGAATTCCAGTTCTCTTGATGTGTCGGGAACCAGAAAGAGGTCGATAAACGTAATTATTTCCAGGAATTTAAGGGATACAAAAAATGGGACCAGAACTTTATGTTTTGACTTTTTGTTCCAAATGGGCTGGACATGTTTTTAAACGTCCACAGGAGGCCACAGTACTTAGAGTGACCGTTGTAGACTTTAAAGATGGCAAGAGATCTAGATGAAGACCAAAGATTTTCTTACTTTGCTGGCAGTACAGATCAATTATGATCAAAGGCCCCCCTTAGTTGACGCCTCAAGCCAGCTCTTTCGCTGGCTACCGTTTGCCAATTGCCCATACCAAATGCAATACTGTCTCTGTCAACAGCTTCATTTCAAAAGTTCTTGGGACGCCTGCGTGATCTTTTGCTATCTACAAAGACATTCTTGAAGACTTTATTAATGGGAGCTTCAACAGGTTCTCTAACGACAAGTCCATTCCAACGGAGTCTGTTGACTTTGATTCGTCGTACGATATCAGCTTCATTAAAAAACAAGGAAGACCAAAAAACAACTGAATTGGATGTGTTGATAAAGACGCTAGAGTCCCTAATACCCCGAACTGAAAGAAGGTTACTAAGGACAGAGCGGATCTCTGAACGCTGCAGTGAGCATACATGCGCCCCAGCCAAGAAAGTAAGTAAGTAAGTTCCAAAAAAAATAAAATGGGCTTCTGGATAACAAAAGTACAATAATAGCATTATCTAGCCAATATTGAGACGGTACGTGAGATGTTCTCAAAACTAGTCAATGCATAGCTTACTCATATCGAGGCTCCTAAGAAGTCATTTAATATGATTTATCATTTTTCATCATTAAAATTTTTCACAATTACTGTGCGACTAAAAATTGAATCATTTTCAGAAATTTTAAATAAATTACACATTTAATATTTCCATTTTTAATAGAATCCAAAAATATAATATGACAGTTTCCTTTCAACTGGATTCAATGCAAGTCAATATGGAGAACGAAACTTGCAATCCATTTGAAAGACTTGCTGCAACTCATTGGACATATCAGAGAACTTCTTATGTTGTATCTGAAGTTGTTATCGCGATTTTTGCAATTATTGGCAACATTCTTGTGTTTCTTGTGTTCTTTCGAGAGTCAAAATTAAGGCATAAAATTAATTTTTACATTATTTCACTTGCGATTGCTGATTTTGGTATTGGAATGATTGGAATACCATTTGGAATATCTGTGGTAAGTAAGTGACTGATTTATTATATTTTAATTCCAAATAATTATTTATGTGTAGCTATCAATTGGATTGCCATACCATTGTTCTCCATTTCTATGCATTGTACCTATTTCGAGTCTTTTGACGTTTTGCAACACATCTGTTTACAGTTTGGTACTCATTTCTGTCAAGCGTCTTAGAATTTTGGTAAGTAATATGCTTAAGACGTCAATTCCAGTTATGCTTTAATAATAAATTCACACCTTCAGGCCATGAACCACCCTAAGCCAAAAACCAAGTCCATCAAAAATATTTCAAAAGAAATTGGCATGTGCTGGTTGATTGGATTTTTAATTGGATTCCTACCTACAATTTGGACTGGCGATACTGACAGCGAGTGTGCGCTTTTGAACGTTTTATCCAAAGGATTTATTATATTTCGATTTATTTTTGTTGTCATCATTCCATCTATAATAATGTTTGTTGTCTACTTCAATATCTATAAAATTATCATCACGCAGGTAAGAGTTGGAAAAGTTAATCAATTGTGCGTACGTGGGATGGCCACTAGGATTAAGTTCAAACATTTTCAAAAGCATATCCTAAACTTGCAGCTGAACAAAGCCGCTGAAAATATATTTGCACATGTCATGGGACAGTCTTATCGTAATCTGATCACCCGAGTAAAATCACGTGTTCACGTTTACAATGTTGACAACAAGTTGTAAATCAAAAGCTTTCAATTGAAGGTGTAAGGGATGATCAATGAATGATATTGGTTATTTGTAAAAGATAATAGCTGATTTATCATATTAAGGATGACTATCTGAGTAATAATTTTTGAATTCATAGCAAAAAATCCAGAGCTTGAAGTTGATAGGGTTCGAGTTGACTCAAGTTGGCTCGACTCGACTCAAAACCGAGTTCATTTTCAACTTTATTTTCTTGGAGTCAATTCCGAGTCGACTCGACTTGAGTCGAAAAAATCTCACAATTCAGATGGGATTTGTACGTACAAGCGAAAAACTCTTCATGCCAAGTCTTGAATCTTGATACCTTTATTATTATTATTATTATTATTATTATAGAACTTACCTTTATAGAAGAACTAAACAACTCCACCAACGAACCACTTCAGCTCACAACTTTAAAGACTTGGGTTCAAAAAATAACGAATTAAAACCTAGCGTGGAAGCTATCCCAAATATAATAGAGATGTCAAAATGAATCCTTAGTTTATTGGACATTTGATTTTAGAATTTGTCAAGGGATTTGTTGTTATATCTCAATATGGATGCATGCAGGCTTTAAGATTTTATTTTGGGATATTTAAGATTAATGGTTTTAAAAAAGTTTATACTCTTAAGTGGTCGTTCACTTATGACATCCGAATTTAACTGTCATTTTTCAAAAAAGAACAATGGACATCCAGGAATTTTTATTGTTCTTTTCTTGCTGACCTCTCCCCCACTGGATATCATAAGTGAACAAGCCTGAAAGGGTTCAATATAAAATAAATCAAGTCTAAGCTAATTCCTCTCAAATTCATTTCAGTCACAAAAAACCTACAAACCTGATGAAATGAGAAAACAAAAAGCAATGAACCGAGAAATAAGGGTGACCATCAGCATTTCAATGATTGTACTGATTTATTGCCTGACATGGCTCCCACTTCAACTTGTTTATTTAATATCGGCTCTCTGTAAAAGTTGTAATGCAAAAAAATTCATTACACTGACTGTTTGCATTGCCCATTTGAGCTCAGCAATTAATCCTATGCTATACGCTTATCACATGAGGGATATTAGACATGCGATTTTTAGACTTTTTCGGTCTGATTTGTCAGAAACTTCGACGTCAGTTCGAAAATCGTCTGTTATGCGGTCGGAGAGCAATGCTCGTAGTTTAAGGGTTGTAAGTTTGTCTGTTGTGGATAAATAAGTCAATTTTGATTATTTTGATATTTAAAGATTTTTAAGATTTTTTGAATAAAATTTAAAATTGGTGTTTGTTATAAATTTGCAAAAATTTGTTAAATGTGATATTTTAAGCTTAAAGTTGGGTCTCAAGTGCTTAACAAATAAAAAATTAAGACAATAGGTTGAAAAGTTAATAAATTTGTTCTAGTTTTACTTTCCAGATGGACACCCAAGCCTATAATAAATCATCTCTCCAAAAATAATACTTTTGAGTGCCCTAGTCATAGATTGTTTTGGTTAATGTCAATATCATTTTATTTGTAGGCTTGCTCAGCAGTACGTGCCAGTTTGTTTTGTAGAACAGAAGTTTTTCTGATTTTGTCAATTTTTTTCAAATAATAAAATAATAATTGGAGATTTATAAAGTTTTAAAGATGAGTGATTATAATACGGAAGAAGTGACTCATAATGATGGGGATATATTGAGTTATGGTGTGAAAATAACATTTATTGTAATGGAAGTTATAATAGCAATTTTAGCCGTGACTGGTAATTTAGCTGTGATTATTGCATTCATTAAAGAGCCCAAATTGAGACGACAGACGAATTATTACATTATTTCACTAGTTGGTGCTGACTTCTTAGTTGGAGCAATTGGAATTCCACTAGGAATTATAATAGTAGGTTTTGAGGTTTAGTGAGTGTATTGAGTCTGGGTTTTGCACAATGCAGACCCTTTCATAAAATTCTTTTATATTCAAAAAGAGTCATTTTATATTTTTTTTTCAGCCTTTTACAGATTTACCACTGAGTGGCGTATCATTTTGTCCAGCACGAATTGCACTGTTAATTTCATTTTGCAACATATCAATTCTGAGTTTAGTGGTCATTTCTATCAAACGTTTTATAATTTTGGTAAATTCTTTCCAAATTCTAACAAAAATTTAATACAATTTTACAAAATTACTTCCTTAGCAGTCAGCAAATGAACCTCAAAACGATAATATGTCTACAAAAATCTTCTTTAGAGACATAAGTCTTTGCTGGATTGTTGGAATTGTCGTGGGTTTTATTCCAATCTTTGCGCATCAGGAGCCAATCAGAAGATCATGCATGCTCAACGATGTCCTTGGCAAATATCTAGTTGTACTAAGATTTATATTCTTGATTGTGGTTCCTGTCTTCATGTTGAGCTTCATTTACTTTAAAATATATCGAATTATTCGGAGTCAGGTGAGTTGGGCTTGTCAACAATTCAAAACCTTCAACTAATCTTTCAACTCGTAGATAAAAAGTGAGCGAACCTTAAAAGGTTCAAAATGTAATGAACTAAAACTCATGAGGAGAGAAGTCAGAGCAACCAGAACAATTTCATTAATTGTCTTAATATTCATGTTTTCATGGATTCCAGTGCACATTGTCTACATTCTTCCAGTCATAACAGGCACAAGTGTCAATAAAAATATTTTGGCATTTGTCGTTAATCTTGCACATTCAAATTCAGCAATAAATCCGTTCTTATACGCTTATCATATGAAGGACATAAGACATGCGATCATAAAACGATTTGCTATTAGCAGTGTAAGCACGTCAGTCCCTAATTCATATGTGAATTCGTAAAGAAACATCTATTATTGTGTGGTCGAGATAAGCACAAGTTGACTATTTATAACTAGATAATACTGAATCATTGACAAAAACAAGAACACATTAACTCATTTATTATTCTAGTTTTAAGATTCATGAATAGTTTGTATTTATTATGCATTTATCATGAAAATCTTGTGAAAATCATAGAATTACGATTTAAAATAAACATTTTAGATAATTTAAGTCAGTCATTATGAATCCGTTAATCACATTTCATGTCAACAGAATAACAACTTTAGAACTATCGATCCTTGCCATTATCGTAACTTTGTATGAATCTCCCAATATCTGCAATATGTGTATACTAATGTAAAACAAGTCGGGATTGATGGGAATCGAACCCACGACCTCAAAAGAGACTGTCACTCGGTCACCGAGGTACTTATCTCACTTCGGCTATCTGTCATACGCATATAACCAGTTTCACTGCGAGCCCTATGCTCAAGCCGATCTACTACAGATATCCTCTTCGATCCATATCTTTACGATGTTTTTAATGATTTGTCATTTTAAAGATCAAGCTGAATTTTAATAAAATGACGATTTTAAACAACAATAATCCAAATTTGGTTGTATATCCAGTCAGGCGTTTAGCCAAGAGTGGATTTGGGGGAAAAATCCCCTTTTTCTTGAGAAAATTCTTCAATTTGCTAGAGTTTTTATGAAAAACTCGAAAAATACGCCCCCTTCCTTATAAGTTTTCCATACAAAAAAAAATAAATTTGTCCCCCCTCTTCAAGTTCCTTGCTACGCCCCTGTATCCAGTACAATGAGCACAACAACGTGGACCCAACGTGGACCAAGGCCGTTTTTGACTACGTATTTAATCTGAATGATAAGAAAAAATTGTTAAGTGCCTTCGTGTTTGTTACCAATTGCTGAACTCTGTCTGATAAAAGCCTGAAAAACAAGAAAATCTGATTAGTCATTGATGAGTCATTCGATGTGAAACAGTCGACTTTTTGGATAAACTTTATCTGATTGTTGCTTTAATTCTTATATCTTGCATACTTACTCTACATTTATGAATCATAATGTATCAAAATAAGATTGTAATAAGCTAGGAAGTGTTGACAGCATTTCATACATTTATCGTCAATATACACCAATTGCATTTATCATGTTTCCGTCAAGATTTTGAGACTTAAAAGAATCCACACTTAAAATTCCAGTATGAAGGGTTAGTTACTTTATCAAGCCATTAAACATCAATGTCGTTTTTATTCACTCTTTTATCAAAAATTCCAAACAATCAATGCAATTTGGGCAGTAAAAATAAATACAATATTAATTACTAGCGCTTTAGGTGAAGCATTCATAACCGAATCAATCCATTTAAGATAACTTGTTACTCTTGTAAATCCAGCTGGATATCCAAGTTGGCATCCTCTTTCAGCACCAAACGACACAACACCGACAATGATTGTTGAATTGTTGACATTGACTGTGAATGGACCACCTGAGTCACCGCTACATGAACTAGCAATAGGTGTTGTGCCTCCACAAATGTTTGTATCTGCAACAGTATCTTTAATATAGTATGAAGCACATTCTACATTTGTTATGATTGGTAAGACGACATATTTCAAATTTGGAGATGTTGCTGTAATTGAATCTGAGTATCGTCCAAATCCTGACTGGAAATTAATGAATAAAGCACAGTTAGATATTAAGGAAGTGAACTTAAGGGCTTTTAAGTATTGTTTGAGATTGGGACAGTGTTCTGGACAGTCCACTCGTTTTGAACTAACATTTAAACTTGTGCTGAATAAAAACAGGGTTAAAAATGGGTTTTTGAGGCGCAATGACCTTGCTACTACTTTGGATTAACGAATTTCAATGCTCTTAGGCTAATTAAGACTCAAAAGACATTATACAGTTGCCTAATAACTTACCACTGTTCCATTTGCTCCAACAAATCTTTCTGTTGTGTAATTCTTTGGCAATGCAATAAGTCCAATACTGGAATCAGATTTAGGAATTGCTACTGGCAGTTTGATCATCGCAATATCATCTCGTAAAGTGTCATCATTATAGCTACTATATACATAAATATTCTTCTTGTCGGTAACAGTTTGACGATAAGAATAAGTTTGTGAATTCAAATCCACATGTCCTCCAATAACTATGATGTACTGATATTCTCCATAGACACAATGTGCTGCCTGAAATATTCAGAATAATTAGAGAATGAAAGTTGCTGTCGGATTTTGTAAATTAATACATACCGTCAACACCCATGTGTCATTAATAAACGATCCACCACACAGCCAACCTAAAATAGATTTATTAATTATTGTATAAAATAGTTCCATACACATAGAAATGCTATCAATCGTTAAGTTTTTATTTCCTTATTTATAATGTTTAATTAGATAAGATCATTTAAGCACCACGATTGAGTCATGCGCTTGTAAAATGGTTATTTTGTGATAATTTTTATAAAGATGAAATTAGAAGCTGATAAAAGAATACAGCAATATTAAATAGGTACGACTTATGATTTATGGTGAAGACCAATTTTCGCAATACTTTTTTGAGCTGCGGCACGTCGAACCATGACTTAAACCGCACAAATCATGTGGTTTCTCAAAATTTTCTGTGGAAAATTAGTGTGCCGCGGCACATGGGATAGTCATCGTTGGTGTAGCCTATTGGGAAGTAGTTCTTATAAGAGTATTCAGAGGACATAAAGTCTCGAATTTTTATATTTTTATGACTTTACTATTGTCTTCGATAAAATTCAAGATACCCAAAATTACTACACTTTAGACCAGTGTTGTCCAAATTGTGTGCCGTGGCACACTGCTGTGCTTTGGAATTTTTTGTAAACGACGCGAGCCGTATACTGTGTGCGTTATTTTAATGTCTTACCCCTAAAATGTGCCGTGGCTCAAAAAGGTTGGACAACACTGCTTTAGACAATCTGAGGTACGCTTAGTCATCATCACCTTACCTTTTTATTAGTAAAATGTCTACCTAGTCAAACTAAGACATTAAAAAATCAACAAAAAATAAATTACCAGAGTCTCCTTCAACAATCACATAAAGCGTCACTTGATGTGGAATTTGACCTCGAGTTGCAAAACTTCCACCAATAATGAATGGAACCTTTCCTGGTGAGTCATCAGGTGCTTCATAAAGTTTACGTAAAACTTCTTGTCTGTGTGGTTGTTCATTTACATCTTTAAAGTGCGACAGTTCTGATAGATCAACAATTTCTGAACTAACAATAGAAATTAAAACTAAAGTTAAGAAAAAAACTTGTTTCCACATTTTTTTAACACGTTGTTCCAATTCAAATTCACAATTAATACTAAGTGTTGACTTTGTTAAATCCACAATTACATATATTGAGCATTAAATTGCGATAACATTTAATCGGAGCGATACGATGATAAGACGATACTTACGGTTTGGTTATCAATCGACCAGAGTTGCGTTCTGTCATTGCCTATGACAGGCAGATTTTTTTGAGTGCCTGTTGACAGGCAATGGGAGACAAAAAATGGCCTGTAACCTTTGCTTTAATATATCCCGAACTGGCAGAAGGTCTTGAAGGATAGAGCTGACTTTACCACGTGCGCTCCAGCAAAGGAAATAAGAAGTAAAAAGTAAATATAACCTTTGCCTGTTGTAAGGCGACCTTTCTCGCAACCCTGCAATCGATTGAGAATGTTCAAAGATTTTAAAAGTCATTGTAAATGAATCATAGCTTTTATTGATTGTGTAGATCAACGAATTGATTTAAAAGTGCTCGTAAGGTGATTTATTTATTTTTTAATTGAATTAGATTGCGGTTACATTGATAAGGTAGTTATGATTCCGGGAAAACCACTTGGACTAAAAATTTCATCATTATTTTCGTCTACTGAATCAGATTTGAGTTTTATAATTACTTGAAAATCAAGGAGAGTAATGTGCGTTCAGAGGATTGTTACTATGCTTTCCCGATGACGAAATCGAGACCGAGACCCGTGACTAGAGAAGAAAAAATTTTAAGTAAAAGTGATAATTTTAGAATTTTTCCCATCACAGTTTGTAGATAATCTTACAGTTAGGGTAAATGAACTTGAAATTTGCGCATTTTCACACATGAAATTTTCATTTGCTTCAATCTCTTCGGAGGATTGTAACTGAGTCCAACTAATGGTCTTGAAATGCAGGGAATCAAAGATATTTTCTTCTTTATATGTGTAAAGTTCTATGACTCTATTCGTGAACGTATTAATCAGCGTCGGAATGGAAATCTTATTGATTTATTGATGTACTTAAAAAATCCCTCATTTTTACCATCGGACAAACATTTCAATGTTTCAACAAAAAGCGAAATTCATAAATTTGGTATAGCGTTACTTCAACAGCATTTTTCGGAAATTTCAACAAATAATGAACCAGTTCAGTCAACTTCCAACTCTCAAGTTACTCAATTACAACAAAATACTCTTCGAGATCGTTTGAAGTTAAGCTTGATGCAATTTACATCAAATGAGCCTCGTACTCGAAACATTAATGAAAACTTAAAACGCGAGTTTTCATGGTATGAGAGAAATAAAGTCAAAACTCCGTTATTAAATCAGCTGTATAATGCACTGCTAAGCATTCAACCAACATCTACCCAGAGTGAACGTAATTTTTCAATCAGCAATAATGTTTTGACCAAGCAAAGGAAGCGATTGCTTAACAAAAACTTAAATGCTATCGTTTTTGTGAAAAGTCATTTCCAAAACCCAGAATAGTTTTAATAGGGACACACTTTCTTATCATTATGCTTTTCTTTTATCATTACGTATTTCGTATTTCTTTTATATTTTATATTAGTATTAAGACAATAAAATTAGTTTGACTGATCGCATAACAAGGAATATATCCAGAAGTTCAATAACATATAGACGTAATCTACATGTTCTAAGTGTTTTTTAATTACTTTCAGCGAAATTTTAAGTAGTTTTTAAAGTCGAAACTTCCCGGAAATTCCCGGGAAGTCTCGGTCTCGGTCTCGAGAATTTGTCGAGACCGAGAAATCGAGAAAGCTTAATTGTTACTAAATAAACTTTAGGTGCCCAACTAGTGCAGTTTAACTTTATTTATACCAAAGAGTTTCAGGTACCTAATTATTGCAGTACCGACACAGCGATCATGGGTTCGAGACTCGTCATGGGAAAATTTTTAATTGTCCTTTTTCGAATCACATGTCCAGGAAATAAGGCTTACAGCCTTCCTTTGTAAGCTATAGGTAGAAATGTCATCAGAGGAGTGGTTCAAATCCCACTATAAACTGTAGGTCTAGGTTTGAGCGGGAGGTCTGCCGAACCCTCTCCCGTTAAACTATCATTAGCCTTGTAACGCATAAAACGCGCCGTTATGGATCTTAAGGTCTGAATGCTAAAGATTAATTTTTTTATTTATACCATAGAGTTTATGATTTTCATTTTCGAATCTCCTTGGTAGTCAATGGACTAAGATTTTTGCATAGATTACATTTGAATAAAACTGACTGAGCCCAGTGCAAAATTCAACGCTTGGACAGCGAAAGAATAATCTTTTTGGTCCAGATGACATCGGATGTAATTTTTTCATTGTTTTGAATAAAAATTTGTTTCGTGTCCATGCCTTGGTAAATTATGAGTCTGAATCGCGGTCTTAATTCATCGATTTTCAGACTGTAAATGTCTTTTCAACTAAATGTTGTCAACACATTTAAAAATTCATTTTATTGGTCTTCACACACGTTGAAGTTTTTACCGACATTCATTGTTACTGTAAAGCTTTTTTCTTAAAACAATCATACTTCAGAATACATCTTTCAAATACGTGTTGGTTAATGTTGATCGATAAACATCAACACTAATAGCTACTTTCTTATCATATTCCAATCTATAATGCAATAAAAACTTTTATGATTGAAAAATGATTTAGCGACTGATTTCTGCAAGATTTCTGTAGTTTTGTTATTCGTTGCATATTCTTGGTTATTGGTTTCTGGTTCTTAAATTTTGGTCAAAGGTGCGGACCTGATAAACTACATTTTGATCATTTTTAATAACTTATAATCATTTTTGATCAAATTTGATCATTTTTGATCATTTCATCAGTACCACATCCTTGATTTTGGTTCACGATACTTTGTTCTCGGTCCATGGTTCTTAGTTCTTTAATCTTCGTTCATGGCTCCAGGTTCCTGAATCTTGGTTCATGGTTATTGGTTCACGATTCTTTGTTCTTCGGGCATGGTTCTTGCTTTACGCTTGTAGATGCTTCAAACTTCAAAAATTCAAAAAATAAAAATTTTATCTTCACACGTGCTTCTAAAATGTTATCTATAATTTCATATCCTTTCTAATTCAATTTATTTTGAGATAAATTTTCTTATCAATGTTTAGAGATTGTCAAAAAAGTATAAAACCCGTATCAATTCCAATCAAAATCTTTAGTTGATTTTGAATCACTTTGAAGTAAAAATGAAAACTTTTTCAATTATTTGCCTAGTTTTATCTTCAATTGGCGGTAAATAACTCAAAATTCTTATCAGTTGTTCAGAAAAAATTTAATCTTTTTACATTTTCAAAAAAAAAATCAGTTTTATCTTCTCCATTTGATGGAAATACCTCAGAATGGACTTTGGATAAAAGGAATGTGGAACCGGATCAACATTTTAATCCAATCACAGACATTGTCTATCATTTATTCACAAGAAGAAATCCAACGGAATCACAAAGAATCACAACAAATATTAACACAATATTGGCATCAAATTGGAATTCAGACAATGCAGTTCGATTCTTGATCCATGGACACAATTCAGGCGTTGGTTCCACTTTCAGCACTCTGATTAGAGATAAACTTTTAGCTAATGCTGATCGTAATGTTGTTGTCATTGACTGGAGCGTTGGTTCCAATACCCGACTATATTCGACAGCACGAGGTCGTGTTGGAACTGCTGGTGTAGCAGTTGCAAACTTTATTGATGAGCTACATCGTAATGGATTTGTAGATTTTACACAGGTGCATATTATTGGACATAATCTTGGTGCTCATGTTGCTGGCAATGCTGGAAAGAACGTTATGCGTGGAAGAATTCAAGCTATTTATGGATTAGATCCTGCTGGTAAAAGTGCAATTTCAGAATGTTTTTAATGTGTTGCTAAAGTACAATTCTCATTTAGGAGGTTCATTCAGTGCTGGAGATACTGACCGGCTTGCTTTTTCTGATGCTGTCTATACAGAAGGAATTCACACAAATGCAGGTGGCAATGGCTTCGCAGAACCAATAACTCGTGCATCATTCTATCCTAATTGGGGTGCATCACAACCAGGATGTGGCGTTGATGTATCCGGAAATTGTGCCCATGAACGATCAATTTTGTTATATGCTGAATCAATATCAAGCAACAGATTTGTAGCTAGACAATGTTCTGGTTATCAACAAATTACAGCAAGAAATTGTCCAGGCATTGGAAGTGGAACAATGGGTGGAGATACAACCAAGACACTTGCTGGAGTTTATTATTTAAGTACAAATTCAGTTTCTCCTTTTGCACAGAATTAAGTGAATTTTATGTTTGATGCCTTAATAAAAATAATAATATGTACTGTGATTTGACTGTGATTGACATTCTCCATCTGTAATGCTGATTTTGAAGTCCATCTGCATTTAGCATTCAGACCTTACGATCCATAACTGCGCTTTATGTGCGTTACACGGCTAATGATAGTTTACTGAGAGAGGGTTGGCCAGCCCTCCCGCTCAAACCTAGACCTACAGTTTATAGTGGGATTCGAACCACTCCTCTGATGACATTTCTGCCTGTAGCCTACAAAGAAAGGCTGTGAGCCTCATTTCCAGTACATATGATTCGAAAAAGGACAATTGAAAATTTTCCCATGCCGATCGCTGTGTCGGCATTGCAACAATTAGGTACCGAAGTACTAAACCATTCTGCCACAGAGCCACTTTAGCTGTTTTAGATTAACCTTATTATTTATCCCCGATACAGTTGTACTACAAAATTAATTCCTAATCTAGGTGGCCCAATGGAGTCCTATGAACCAGTCCAAATAGCTACGGTTCGAATATTAATTTTCCCGAAACTTCGACAATTTACGTCTAACATCCGCATGATAAGAAATTTTTAACGACATGCAATGGGTATCCACTTCAGATGTTATCAAAAACCAGAGGAATTATTAAAGTTTGATCGTTTATTTAACAGAGTTGGAGATATTAACACATTTAGCAGAACGACTGTCAGAATTTAGATTAAGACATAAATCTCCTCTTCTTACCTTAAAGTTATCTTAAATAATAGAGATGCGAATATTATCAGCTCTGTGCTAGCATTGAGCTAATTTTGTCCAAATATTGTGTAAATTTGAAGTCAAGCCAGCAGCAAGCAAGATTATTCACTTCTCGTTTTAATAAGTAATTCATTGCTGCATTTGAGGGCTTCTTATCAGCAATATCCACAGCGCTTATGTTTGCTTGCTATTTGGTGTGTTAACTCAGAGATAGTTGGTTGAAGTCTGCTTTATATGAGATCACGACGAAATTCGAGCTGTGCGTAGCTTTGAATTGAGAGACTAGTCAAGAACTCTGAAATTGAAATTGGAACCTGATAGAATGCGTTATCAATGATAAATTGAAAGACTGGACCTGAAAGTTTCATCTTGTAACTTAAGAAGATCGGACTAAAATCCTTAACTTATTCAAAACCTTGATCTACAAATCGGATGCTTTAAGCTTGGGGGTCAATCACTTATGACGTCCGAATTTAGCGGTTATTTTTCAACAAAAAACAATGAATTTCCAGGAATTTCTATTGTTCTTTCCTTGCTGACCCTCTCCCCAACCCCCTTGGACGTCATAAGTGAACGGCCCCTTAAAAAGATGTAATACACCAAAAAGTGGATAAATTGTGAATTATTTCCAATTCCAAACCCTGTTTTTAACAATAAATCATTTAATCTAATCTCGTTCAATTAACTTTGGTTTTAATTGTTTGATGTCTTGTTATAAAGGCTAGAGTGATAGGTTAAGAAGTTACATTTTGTTTTCATTCCTGTAAAAACACTCAAAGAATGAAGTCGGTCGTGATTCTAGCTTTTATTTTATTTGCTGGAGGTAAAATGAATAAACTTTTGATTGTTTTTGTAGTTCTGCCATAGAAATTGATGAAGAATTAAGCATAAAAGATAATTAATTTTCTCATTACAGTCAACAGTCTCCCAGTCGATGATACCATCCCAAGATGGCACGCACTTTCAGATGACAATGGCCGCATTAAACTTGTCGATTTAAATCCATTAGAAGTAGAACCTGAGCCATTCTTTAATCCACAAACTGACATAATCTTCCTTTTGTTCACAAGAAGAAATCCAACAGTTGGACAAAGAATCACATTTGATTTGGATTCAGTCCGAAATTCAAACTGGAATGTTAACAACGGAGTTCGTTTCATCATCCACGGATGGCAAAGTGATCAAACGACAGGCTTAAATACATTTATCAGAAATGAGTTCTTAGCTAATGCTGACCATAATGTTGTCGTTGTTGACTGGAGTGCTGGTGCTCAAACTATTAATTATATTAGTGCTAGAAATCGTGTTGGTGTCACTGGTGGAACTGTTGCATTGTTGATTGATGACTTGCATAGAAGTGGACTTTTGAGGTTTGAAAATGTTCTTATTGTTGGCCATAGTCTTGGTAGTCATGTTGCTGGTAATGCTGGTAAACAAGTTACACGTGGAAGAATTCCTGCTATTTTTGCAACTGATCCTGCAGGTAAGAAGCATGTTGTTGTGAATTTTAGATCGATCGAGGCTCGTTTGTGTTGAACAAGGCTCAATTGGGCTAAATAAAATTCCTTAAGATCAAAAGTAATGAATGTTTTCCCATTAGGTCCTCTCTTCAGTGCCACAGACGCAGACAGACTGTCATCAAATGACGCAATCTACACGGAAGCACTGCACACAAATGCTGGCACTTTAGGATACGCTGAACCTATCACTGATGCTTCATTCTATCCCAATTGGGGTTCCTCACAACCAGGATGTGGTCTTGATGTAACAGGAGCTTGTGCTCACGAACGTTCCAATCTTTTCTATTCAGAATCTGTAAGAAGTACATTCACAGCAAGACAATGTGCAAATTATATACAAATTAGAGACAGAAACTGTCCTGGAACTGGTACGACAGGAAGAATGGGAGGTGATGCACAAAAGAGCTTAAGTGGTGTTTTCTTCTTGACAACAAATTCAGCATCGCCATTCAGTCAAGGTTGATAAGATAAATGTAATTAAAGTTTTTCGAGTAGTTTCTCATAGATTAGGAATAAAAAATAAGTCAATAAATATGATTATAAGTTTTGAAACTATTGTGACTTGTTGAAATTTCGTTGAGGTTGATTTGAAGTATGAAATCATCAATTGGAATGCACCAGGTTATTTGACCAAAAGCCATTATTCCATAACTTAATTAGTACCATAGCAGTCAGCCATTTCATCAGGATGTTCTCATTAGATTGGATGGCTTTTGGACTTCTTTAGAACTTCCCGGATTGCACATTCAACATCACGTCTACTTAAGGCAATAGATAAATCGCATTTTCCTTATAATTTGGGTATTTTTAATCATATAATCTTTCCAAATGATTAATAATCTTGGTGACCTTGAAAAATTTGAATCTTGCATCTAGAAAATGCGAATTTATCAGCTTATCTTATTATTATCATGATAGCAAAAATCCATGTCGATAAGATTCAGATATCAAAAAATCACCAAATTCAAAATATTTTTGCCAATAAAATTCTATAAAAATCAGTTCCATTTTGTATTACTGAAGATCAACAGGGAGTTCAAAGATGAAGCAAATTCTGATACTTTTTATTTTTCTAGCTGGAGGTGAGCTTTGTAAGACACAATCGGTAATCGAATAGAAATCCGGTGCCCAACCGTCATGACTCTAGCAAGGTGCTAGCTTTGATTTAAATTCAGCACCATGCCAACGTCACACCGGCTTGGTACCGGGTTTATGATTGATTAACCGAATTGTGTCTTTATGGTTTGTTTGACATAATTGGTAATAAATTAATTGAATTTTGATTTTTTCAACAGCCTACACCATCCCATTGGATCAAGTAAATCCACGATGGAGTCTCTTTTCTAATACAAACGGCCGAATGCAAGTTGTTGACGCAAATCCTTTACAAGTAGATTCAGAACCTTTTTTCAATCCATCAACAGACATTCAATACCATTTATTTACAAGACATAATCCAACAACATCACAGAGACTTACTTCCGATATAAATACAGTTCTAAACTCTAACTGGAATCCCAACAATCCAACTAGATTTATTATCCATGGAGTTGATTCAGACAGTAACTCGCTAGTCAGCACACTCTGCAGAGATCAATTCCTAGCTAATGGTGACCATAATGTCATTGTTATAGATTGGAGTGCTGGCTCAAATACATTTGTGTATGCAACAGCTAGAAATCGCGTTGGAGTCACTGGAGGAACAATTTCTATATTTATTGATAATTTACATCGAAATGGACTGATTACAATTGAAAATATAATTGTTGTTGGATTCAATCTTGGTGCTCATGTTGCTGGTAATCTTGGAAAGCAAGTAACTCGTGGACGTGTTGGTGCTATTTTTGGATTGGATCCAATTGGTGAGTTTTCTATGCAAAACTTAGATTTTAAAAACTAGTTGAATTTTGAATATAAAAGCACCGTTAATTTTGAATTTCAAAAATTCCGTTAAAATTTCAGCCAACCTCTTTAGCGCTGGCGACACTGACCGTTTGGCAGTAAATGATGCATCATACACAGAAGGAATTCATACAAATGCAGGAGGAAATGGCTTCGCAGAACCACTGGCAAGAGCAACTTTCTATCCAAACTGGGGCTCATCACAACCTGGATGTGGAATTGACATTACTGGAAACTGTGCACATGAACGTGCGGTTCATCTGTATGCTGAGTCAATTACAAGCAACAGATTTATTGGACGTCAGTGTTCTGGTTATCAGCAAATTCTTACACAAAATTGTCCTGGAATTGGATCTGGAACAATGGGTGGAGATGCTGTAAAAACACTTTCTGGAGTTTTCTTTATTGCTACAAATTCAGTTCAACCATTTGCACAAAATTAAGATTTTTACTCAATTTAATAAAAAACCATGATAAGTTAAAGTGGATTTTAATTTAATTCCTTTTTTTCATTGAAAAACTTTTCTTTTATTGATAAGATCGAAAAACATTTGCTGACAGGTAAATCCAAGCGGAATTCTGATAACCTTTTTTAGACTTTGGGAAATTCCCAAGTTTTTAAATCGATAAAGTATTTTTCTGTTTACTTTTTTTTTCTATTTGAGGTTTTTGGTATGAGCCACGCCCACATCAGATTTCTCGTTTGGCACAAAGAGAGTATGTCACGTTTGAGATAATCTTGCAAGTTTCAAGATAGTCTCTTCGACTTTCATTATAGTCAACTCAATCAAAATTAAGTATTTTATCAAGCAGGTGATTTCTTTAATTCATAGGTTTTCCCAATAACATTTATGTTTATTTACCACAGCCTGCAAACAAGGGCGTACCTATCAACACCAAGAATCATCGATAAAAATATCATTTTGAGGATCACTAACGAAAAAGCGGAAAGTAAAGTTTATTCAGCACTGCAGTACTATGAAAACACTGAAATTGAGATCCTTCTAGAAGTCAAATCTTGGCTCATCGGAATGTATGGGCTCAATGTTTTAGATACCATAACGCTGAATCATCAAGCTCAGTACACAATGTCATATCAAACGACCTATTCACCAATGGGAGAGATGTCAACTCTCTATTGAACAGACTCGGTCCCCGAGCATCTTAATTTTTGGATTTACCTGCTCGGACATCTATCGCTATCTTTTTTTTTTTTTGTTATCTTTGATGAAGCTATACTCAGTTAATATAATAAGTCGATTGAAATGAAAAAAAGCTAGAATTTAATTTAAGAGGTTCAAAAAAATTTTCGTTGCTGCACGCTTAATCCTTCTATATACCACGTAAAAGTTATCATTTTAAAAATAAACTCAAACATTTCTGAACAATCAATAGACAGCTTAAAATATCACGTCTTTATTATAATCATTATAATCAATCATGATAACTTAATTCATAATATGACACGATAAGATAAACTTTTCAACTTTCATAGTTTATTTTTAACCCATAGCAAATGGCGATTGAGCATTTGTTTCTAAAAAGAAGACTCCACGAATATCCTTAGCACTATCGCCACCCATAACAGCAAACACACCAGTTCCTGGACAATTTCTAGCTACAATATCATCATATCCATTACATTGACGTGCTCTAAAGCGATCACTATTGATTGATTCTGAATAAAGATTTGTTGATCGTCCATGAGAACAGCCTCCGCCAACATCAGCACCACAACCTGGTTGAGTTCCACCCCAATTTGGATAGAATGTAGCATGAGTGATTGGGAGATCAAAACCTAAGACTCCAACATTAGTATGCATAGCTTCAGTGTATACAGCATCTTCACTATCCAGCCGATCTGGATTGTTGACATTAAATAATGGACCAGCTGGGTCATTACCGAAAATGACAGCGATTCTACCACGTCGAGTATTCTTGCCTGAATGTCCTGAAACATGAGCTCCAAGTGAAATACCAATCACATGAACTTGAGCATGGGAAACGAAACCATGTTCATCTAAGAAATCAATAAATTGTCCAACAACTTCACCAGCTGGTCCAACACGGTTTCTTGAAGTGATGTAGTTGATTGCTCCTGCACCGACACTCCAGTCGACAACTAATAATTGATTTTATTTATTTATTAGAATTTAATGCTTGCTAGGAACTCACCAATAACATTATAGTCTGCAAGAGCCAAAAACTCGTTACGAGTGAAAATATTTTCTCCTGATTCTGATGAAGCAGTCCAACCATGAATTAAGAATCTTGTTCCAGCACCTCGTCTGAAGTTTGAATTTGTAATGCTTGCAGTATCAAAGGTTATTCTCTGTCCAACAGTTGGATTTGATCTTGTGAAAAGAAGGAAGAACATGTCATTGATCGGATCGAATGCTGGTTCTGGTTCAGCTACGATTGGATTCAAATCAATCAATCGCATATGCCCTTCTCCATCTTTAGTGACTGTCCATCGTTCAGATTCGATGAAGTCGGTGAAGACGGTCCGTTGGATTGGAGTGGAATATGCTAGAAACATTCAATAGTTTATTTCGTTACTTAAACTTTAAAATTTATAAACTTTAAGTACCTCCACAAAATAAAACAAAAATGACAAAAATATGCTTCATGTCTATCCAAAGAACTTTTTACTTCTGACAGGCTGCACTAGATTTTACATGACTTTTTATAGAAAGAACTGAAAAGCTTTCTAAATAAATTCAGCGAATTAATTAATTAAAACTTTTAATCTTTAGATAACAAAGACTGCGGGGGTTCAATCGACTTTATTACTTGTAAGAAGTTCGTCCGAGCAACACACGAGGTTACTTATCTATCACAACAAAGCACTGAAGTATACCTGCTTTACTTAAAACCCTGAAAACCTTTGTTCAACATTCCTAAAATGATGAAAATTAACAGAACTTTATAAGCAAGTCAAAAAGATTTATTGTAAGTATCCAAAACTTAATCACATTTAAATTTCATATTTAACCCATTGCAAAGGGTGCTTCAGCATTTGTTTCCAAAAAGAATACACCTCGAACATCTCTAGCACTATCACCACCCATACTAACGACCACTCCAGTTCCAGGACAATTCCTAGCTACAATTTGATCATAACCAGTACATTGACGTGCTCTAAAGCGATCACTGTTGATAGATTCAGCATACAAGAATGTTGAGCGAGCATGTGAACAAGCTCCACTGATGTCAGTACCACAACCGGGTTGATTAGGTCCTCCCCAGTTTGGATAGAATGTAGCATGCGTAATTGGTTCATCAAAACCTAAAACGCCAACATTTGAATGAATTGCTTCAGTATAAACAGCATCAGATGAATCAAGACGATCAGGATTGTTGATGGTGAATAAAGGACCTGATGGATCATTTCCAAAAATAGCGTTGATTCTGCCACGACGAGTATTCTTTCCAGTATGACCTGATATATGAGCACCAAGTGATATTCCAATTGCATGGACTTGAGCATGAGATACAAAGCCATGTTCATCTAAGAAGTCAATAAGTTGAGCAACGACTTGACCGACTGGTCCAACACGGTTACGTGATGTGATGTAGTTGATTGAACTAGCACCAATGCTCCAGTCGACAACTTAGGAATTAATTAAGATTCATACATTTAATTTTAATACAAATGAGAAACTCACCAATAACATTGTAATCAGCACGGGCTAAAAATTCATCTCTTGTAAAAATATTTTCTCCTGATTCAGAAGACGAAGTCCAGCCATGTGTTAAAAATCTAGTTTCAGCACCTCTACGAAAGTTTGAATTCTCAATACTTTGAACATCAAATGTAATTCTTTGTCCAACTGTTGGATTAGATCTTGTAAAGAGGAGGAAGAACATGTCAGTAATTGGATCAAATGCTGGTTCAGGTTCAGCTACGATTGGATTCAAGTCAACTAAGTGCATTCGTCCATTTCCATTTCTAGCTACTGACCATCTTTCGTGTTTGATGAAGTCGGTGACGACGGGTTGTTGGAGTGGAATGGAGAGAACTAGAAAATTCAGATTTCATGAAATTTCATTAACCAGTAATAATAAGTGTGTAAAGGAAGCTGATTTTAAGGTGTCTAATCTAAAAATGTGTAAATGGCCCAGCCTTTCAGCTGGAAGCACTGCAATCCAATCATTTTAAGGTATAGTTTAGCAATAAACTCTTTGTTTGAGAGACCATAGCTTGCAGTGTACTCGAGATATCAGTAATGGGTTACCTCCACAAACAGCAACAGCAGCTATCACGAAAATAACCTTCATATCTATCCAAAGAGTTGAAAACGACTAACGACTTGCCATGAATTTTCGACAAATTTTATCACAGAAAAGCTGTGAGGATAAAATGATAAAAAAAAGGTAAATCGGCCTCTTGATAACAAAATCAACGCGGGGGTTCAATCAGTTTTCCTTACAAAGAGTTTAAACTTTCAAGGGTTTTGTAAAAATAAGCTCTGTTATCTTAGAGAAAATTTTATGAATAAACTGAAAGAATAAATGTATTAATTCATTGGTAATAAAAAAAATTTGTCAAAATTGTGGTTATCTGGGTAAATGGAAGTTTGGATGCGCTCCTGTCGCTCAGAATATCTTAATTTCCAATGATTTTTTTTTTCATTCCTATTAAACTTCAAACACATTTTAATAAATTTGGATTTTTTTAAAGATTTATTACAGAGATCGAAGCCGATTTTTTCGGCTTAACTCAACTTTTGATTTTTTTGATAGAAAAAAGCTATTTAACACACATTTCAAGTATTTATATTGGACTTTACATGCTTTACTATGATTTTGTGTAATATTTTGTCAGCATGTAGCTATGGTAAGCTCAGAATTTCAAGTTAAATGATGTTAAGCCGAAATTTAAGCCGATCGGCTTAAAATCGGCTAAATTGAAATTCTGAGCTTACTATAGCTACATGCTGACAAAATATTACACAGAATCATAGTAAAGCATATAAAGTTCAATTTAAATACTTGAAATGGGTGTTAAATGGCTTTTTTCTATCAAAAAAATCAAAAGTTGAGTTAAGCCGAAAAAATCGGCTTCGATCTCTGATTTATTAGCAAAATATCAAATATTTCTCATTATTCAACCCATTGCAAATGGAGCCTCAGCATTTGTTTCCAAAAAGAAGACACCACGAATAGCTTTTGCACTGTCACCACCCAAAATTCCAATCACACCAGTTTCAGGACAATTTCTAGCAACAATATCTTCGTATCCATTACATTGTCTAGACCTGAATTGATCGCTGTTGACAGATTCAGAATAAAGTCTTGTTGCTCTTCCATGGGCACATCCTCCACCGATATCAACACCACAACCTGGCTGTGATGATCCCCAATTTGGATAGAATGATGCATGAGTAATTGGTGCATCAAATCCTAAAGTTCCAGCATTTGTGTGGATTGCTTCTGTGTAGAAAGCATCGCTGGTGTCAAGACGATCTGGATTGTTAACATTGAACAATGGACCAGCTGGATCAGTTCCAAAGATTGCATTAAGTTGTCCACGGAACGTGTTCTTTCCAGCATGACCAGCAACATGAGATCCAAGAGAATGACCAACGATATGAACTTGATTGTGTTGAACAAAGCCATTTTCGTTTAAAAAGTCAATGAATTGTCCAACGACTTGACCAGCTGGTCCAACACGATTTCTTGCTGTGATGTAATTGTTTGCTCCAGCTCCGACACTCCAGTCAACAACTGAGAAGTAATTTTTACAATTTTAAGGTTATGTGGATCTAAAGTCTTTCTTAACTGCACTTACCAATAACATTCAGATCAGACCGAGCCAAAAATTCATTTCTAGTGAATGAATTTTCTCCAGAATTTGATGATGAACCCCATCCATGGATTAAGAATCTAGCACCACCGCCTCTAATGAAATTTGAGTTTTCAATGCTTTGAACATCAAATGTAATTCTCTGTCCAACTGTTGGATTAGATCTTGTAAAAAGAAGGAAGAACATATCAGCGATTGGATCAAAAAATGGTTCTGGTTCAGCTACAATTGGATTCAGATCAATCAATCTCATTCGACCTTCTCCATCTTTAGTTACTGTCCATCGCTCAGGTTCGATGAAATCGGTAGATTGTTGGATTGGATTGGAGTAGACTGTTGATTTTATTTGTTATTAAATTATATAAATTTAAAGATTTTAGACAAACCTCCACAAACAACAAGTGCAAAAATGACCAAAACGAGCTTCATGTCTATCCAAAGAACAAATAGCTTCTTACAATTTTTTGTGACTGCTCTGGGTATTTTTATAAACGTTTGCTTTATCTTAAATGGTTAAGAATGTGATTTGATAACTTAAGTAACCAATTAAGATATTATATCGATAAGAAGCTTTTCATCAGTTCTTTCTTTTGTGTATTGTTCATTCTAAATGGTCAATTTTGAACATTAAATTTTAATAATTGTCAACAGTGTCGGTAAAACCTGTAAATACTCAGAGAGGATCAAAGCTAAAATAAATCCTAAATTAATTTGATCACGAAATAAACCGAAAGTCCAACAAACTTAATTATCAAAGAATTTATTATCACTTCCAATCAATATTTACAAATTAACTGCAAATCCTCCTAAATAAGCTCGATAAGATATAAACAATATTTCTAATTTTAGCCTCTTGCGAATGGTGCCTGAGCATTAGTTTCTAAATAAAAAACACCACGAATGGACTTAGCACTATCACCACCCATAATAGCTACCACTCCAGTTCCAGGGCAGTTTCTAGCTACAATTTGATCATATCCAGTGCATTGACGAGCTATAAACAAGTCACTTCTAATTGATTCAGAATAGAATAAAGGGCCACGTGCATGATTACAACTTCCACCGATTTCATTTTCACAGCCTGGTTGTGATGATCCAAAGTTTGGATAGAATGCAGCATGAGTGATTGGCTCACTGATTCCCGAAAGTCCAGCATTTGTGTGAATTGCTTCTGTATATTCAGCATCAGACGAGTCTAATCTGTCAGGATTGTTGGTGTTGAATAATGGACCAGCTGGATCAGTTCCGAAAATGACATTGATTCTGCCACGTTGAACATTTTTACCAACATGTCCAGCCACGTGTGATCCAAGAGAGTGACCAATTAAATGAACTTGATGATATTGTATGTAACCATTTGAATGAAGGAAGTCTAAGAATCGAGCGACTGCTTGACCTACTACGCTGACACGATTTCTGGATGTGATGTAGTTCGCACTAGCACCGACGCTCCAATCGACAGCTAAATGGATTTAATTTTTATGTTATAAGTTATAATTCAAGTCAATCAAACTTTTATTGCTAACTTACCAATAACATTGTGATCTCCTTGAGCTAAAAATTCATTCCTAGTAAAAATATTTTCAGTCGACATTGAAGAAGTTGTCCATCCATGGATCAATACTCTTGTGCTGCCATTTCTTCTAAAATTAGTCAAACTTCCAACATCAAATGTGATTCGTTGTCCTTCAGTTGGATTCGATCTTGTGTATAGAAGGTAGAACATGTCAGCATTTGGATCGAAAAATGTCTCTGGTTCAACTTCCAGTGGATCAAGATCGACTAAATGCATACGTCCTTCACCATCGCGAGCTATCGTCCATCGTTCATCACCGTTGATTGATTTGTCCTGTAAGGGAGCAGAATGAGCTCCTAAAAATGCAGCTACAGTGATCCCAAGAACGAACTTCATCTCTATTCAAAGAAGTTTTAGTCAATAATGTGCTGAATGAAATTGTAAAGATTTTTATAGGCAGAAAATTATGTATTAATGCTGGGATATTAAAAAGTTATAGATAAAGTAACTCAACTAATTAATTATTTGATAAAAATATTAACAAAATGTTAACTTAATAAACAGGAATTAATCAAGTGATTGACACGTGAATTGATATCAGAAATTTATAGTACTAAAGTAAAAAATTTGCTAAGAATGTGAAAATTTTAGGATTTTTTTTTTAAATGATAAGCGTTGCAAATCAGTTGATATCGTTGACCTCCATATTCTTAGGCTGACCATCTGCTTGGTTTTTTATAGGGCAGTCCTACATTTTTTTCATTTTTCGAAAATAAAATAGATTTGTTTTGTTCTAGTTCGTCCAGAAAACGAATAAAATTGGTTGACATGTGGGATGTCTTTTATTAAACATTCAGGTCCACTATTTTCTCTCCCTACATATGCCTCATTTGAGATCGAGTTGAAGAATAATTTATTCATTATTTAATTGATGACTAATCTTTTACTAAGTTGTAAGCTGTTAACTATTGACAATAAATCAATAAAGTAAATCAATAATTGTTGATTTCAAGCATTATATGAAGCATTGCATGCTCAACATTTGTTAAATTGCAACTTAAACCAAACGCATTCATGAGCTTAAAACATTAGCAAAAGCAAGCCGTGATCGTCTAGTGGTTAGGACCCTACGTTGTGGCCGTAGTAACCCAGGTTCGAATCCTGGTCACGGCAAATTAATTTTTTGCCAACGAGTTTTTTTTTAAAATTTTTTACAATGCATTCATTTAAACACATGTGATCAATATTGTGAATGAATTGAATACATACGCAATGACACAATCACATCTAAACTAAAAATCTTATAATAACATTAGTTATTTCATTTTACTTTATTTAAAGAAAATATATTGAATAAAATTGTCTTTGTGGTTTTAAAAAAAATTATAAATTAAATTTGATTCTTTAAAACTTAAGCAAAATTTACGTAATTAATGCGCTTCCTAGCCTCATACTGGAAATTTAACTTTAAACTTATTCACATTTTGTTTACTTTAAAAATTCATCACAGTCTTACAAATACTATTTGAAAGAGTTTAGTGTATTTTTACTTGTCGGAAAGAGAAGTTTATTAAAAAAACGGGAAATATTTCATAATTTTTGGAAATTTTGTTAAATCTTTCAACTTGAAAGCTCACAAAAAGGTATTTTTGTAATTTAAAATTTAAATAAATATTTTAAAATGATCACTCTTTATTATTAGCCAATTACTCATCATGCTAAAGTCAATTTCGGTCAATTATACATCAGAAATTAGCAATTTTATCGAAAAATTTAAACTTCAAGCTGCTAGTAAAAAAGATTATGAAGTTTTAATTATTAAAGACATCCCAAAAATTGCAAATGCATTTAAACTTCTCTCAGAACTAAATTTCAAGCAACAAGTTGTTTATAAACAAATTTTATTCAGCATTATATTCAAAATAAACGAGAGAGTCAATGAAAATCAAGAAGAGCAACCTCAAATTTATGATTTTAAATTTAAAGATAAGCTTTTGATTTCATTTCAATCGACAATAGTCAAAGATGGAAGTAAAACTTTTTGGAAAGTGCCTAGAATTGAAAAATTTAAATCAATATACATTGATGATGATGAAGCTCAAGTAATAGTTCACGAGTTTTTGGTTGGTGAAATTAAAGCTGGAAGAACTGGTAAGTCAATAGAATTATATGGAGCATTCACTCATGACGTTCATAATTAAGGTCTATTCACTTATTACGTAACGCGATAAAACGACTTTTTAGACCTCCTCCCCCCCTCGTAACAAAATTTGCATGAAAAAAATTCTTTTGTTTGAACCGCAACAAAATCTTAGACCCCCCTCCCCCCTAAAAGCGTTTCGTAATAAGTTAACGCCCCTATAACGGTCATTCTTAAAAAACGAAAAAGGATTCCCAGGAATTTCTATTATTCGTTTCTTGCTGACTCCCCCTCCCTCCCTGGACGTCATAAGTGAATGGCTGAAGTTTTGTATTTGCATTAGAACAATCTAGTGGCGTATTGCAGTATATGGGATTTCAAACCTTCATTCAGCTTTGCCATGCAAATACTCTATCTCTTTGGATCTATACGATCTGATCCTATCAAAGCATGTTAAACAAGCAACCTCTTATTTTTTTATTATTATTTTCAAGGCATGGAAACTATCCTAAATATCTCATTTATCCCATATATCTCAAAAATATTCAAAATAATCCCTGAGCATGTATGCATTAGAATTGAGATATCCCATCATATCCTGAAATTACAGGTCCAATACACTAAGAATGTTGGGATATCTTTATTATCGTGCATACATGCTGAGGAATTTTTTGAATATTTGGGATAGTTTCCACACCTTGATTATTTTGAATTAATTCTAGGAGTCATTGAAAAATTTCAACTTAAAAGTAACGTTCAGCTTCAAGAAATCGGAGACAGTGAAGGAAGAAACCTTTTGGTCCTAGCTACAAACCGAATTGAGACAAGTGCAGTCAAAATTTTGCTTAAACACGAGTTCGATGCTGATGAGGCAATTAATCTTGCTTGGAGTCTAATTGAGCAGAACAACAACAATAATGAGAAAAAAGGCGATATTGATGAAATAATATTAAGCCTCTTAAAAGCGAATTCTAGATTCCCTGAAGAATTTGAATATGAAAAGGCTTCCGAGGACGTAAAAAAGTTTGTTGATAAATGTGAAAGCTTACATGTAGACGCTGATGAAGATGATTTTGACAGTCTTAAAGTAAAGCTTGATTCTGAGCCAAATCTTATTCATTTTTATGACAGATACAATGAATCGCTCTTAGCTTATTCACTTAAAATGCAAAAATTTAAAATTATGGAGTTTCTTAACCGACCAATTACGAATGGACCACATGAAGACCTTAACGAAATCTACGAAAACATGAATAAATCTGATAAAAGGAAGCTCCGAGAAGTCCATAAATCAAATGCATACTCATTTCCGGAAATTCATGTCTTAATACTTAGAACTAGGTCTAAAATTGGCAACAACGATAGATTTTCAAATAAAAAATGGAAGTTCGTGGATGAAGCTTATGAGACCCTCAATAAAAATGATTATTGTCGAAAAATAATGAAATTGGCTGCAAAGTTTAAAAAGCTTAGAATTTATTTTGACTTTAAGCACGACTCAACTTACTATATGGACCCAGCTACTTCTTATTATTCTAAAGGTATCATTTATGAAGGTGGATCAATATTCATTGGTGCACTTGAGTTGGCTGATGATGACAATAAGTTTAAAGTGTTTGGTGTGCTTGCTCATGAGCTTTGCCATCTCGCTGTCTACACTGGATTCATGAATAGAAATTTTGATCCATTTCCAACCGGTGAGAGTGATTTAAAAACGAGATTTGTGAACCGAGTCATGACACAATGCAGAGAGCATAAGGAATTTGAGAAAACTATTGCAAATGTCTTTACAAGTTACTCAGAAAGTATACAAGACTCAGAGATGATAGTGACTGTACCTCAGATGATGATGCAATATTTAAATGATAAAGCTAAACTTGAAGAAATTGAAAGAATATTTGAAGAATTATTCAGATACAGCAGTGAAGTAGTTGAGCCTGAGCTAGACAGAGCATTGATAATGATCGAGATAATTGAAAATGAGAAAAAGTCTGTAAAATTTGAAACTTTAACAGAACCAATGAAGGCGAGAATATTGCATTCAGCAATTGAATTTCAAGGAGTTGAAACTTCATTATTTGAGCTAATTGGAGATAATATCGACATCCTTAATCTCCTTGAACCTATCGATATTACAAATATATTACTGAATGACAAAACAATTCAAATTTCCAAAAAGTTAACAGATCCTAAATCTCCAATAATTGAGAGATTTTTTTTAGATTCTGAATACTATAAATATTTGATGTATCCGCATGTCATGACAAGTTCCCAAAGTAAACAGGATGCATATGAATCACTCAAGAGTCAAGTTGAGAAATATAAATTCAACTTCCAAACAATACACCAAGGATATATGTCACCAGTTGTAATGATTGAAAATCACGCAGGTATTGGCAAAACCACATATATGAAGAACCTGGTTGATAAATTTAAGCAAGTCAACAAAACCTCGTGGGTATCTTTCATTGCTTTGAAGAATTGTTTAGATGTTTTACAAAATATTGACAGAAAAATTGAGACTTTTGATGAAGCTGCAAATTTTATCTTAAAACTGATCAAAACAGATTCAAAGATTGAATCTAGCATACTCAATAAACTTTTTTCTGAAGGAAAAACGATTTTTCTCTTGGATGGCGTGGACGAGATAAGTCATAAAGCAGCAGAACATTTGAGTCAAATTTTAGAGTTGTTTGTAAGAAATGAGAACAAAAATCGATTTTGGGTGTCAACAAGACCTAATTGTTCTTCAGTTTTTTCAAAAAAGTGTTATTGGCGATCAGTTTGCAGTCTTGTACCACTAAATGATGATGAGAAAAAATGCTATATAAAGGATATATTAAGGAACAACAATATCATTGAAGAGTCATCACAAAATAAAATTATCTACGAAATTACTAATCATTTAGAAGATTTAAAGGAAAAGTCAAATGCGATAGAGGAAGTCCACAACTTGCTGATGATTCAAATGGTCACGGAGCTTTATATCTACAAGAAAGTAATATTTGAACCTGAAAAACGCTACGAAATGTATCTCGAAATGATAAATATGCAGAAGAACAAATTAGGTGACAAAGTGCCAACATTAGAACGTGACAGAGACGTAAAGTTTACAGTTTGGGATGTCCATCGAGTTCTGGCATTAAAATTGATTTTAAATTATAATTTACAAAATCTTCGAATAATGAAAAAGTGGGAAAAATTTAAACATTATTGGACATCTGAAATGATCCAGCGATATGGATTTGTAACTGTGGATTTAGAAAATGAAGAAGGAAGCATAAACTTCATACACAGGACATACGCAGAGTTTTTTGTTGCACAATTTTTTGTTGAGATGATTTTTTTTGACGGAATTGATGAATGTGTAGATCAAGATGAGCTTAATGAAGTGGCTAGTTTATTTATTGTACTTATAGATGAAATTAAGGATGATTTTAGATTTAATGAATTTAGAACAGACAAATACAAAGTCATCAAAGACTTCATGTACAGTTTTATAGAAAACAACAAAAGTATTGCCATAAATAGCATCAAAAATTTTTTAAAAATTGTTGAACAAAAAGTACCAAAGCATTATCTTGGATCAAGATTGAATTGGATTGTAAAATTTGCAAAATTAACTAAGAATGATCCTGAAATCGCACAAAAATTATGGAAAGAAGACAAATCGAATTTTTTTGATCAAGTTCTTCTTAATGACGAGCAAAATCAGCTCACAGAAGGTTTAAATGCACTGGAAAAATATTTTGGTTCAAGTTGGAATGAAATTTTCAATAAAAAGAACATAAAGCTTTTATCTGACGATGAACTTGATGCTTATAAATGCATAAAATTAAATAATAAACAGATGAGAGCTGATAGAAACTTGCTGAAACTTTGCGATTTAATTAACAAAAACTTTGACACTTTAGAGTTGAAAAAAGTTTACGAAAATTTTCATTTTATTGGTTTTGGTGAAAAAGTTCAAATTGAAATAATTACAAAAATTCACAGCTTTAAGCCTGATAAAAAAGTGTTTTTTGACAAATTTATGTTAAATTATAACTATTGTGATATAAAAATTGGGACGCAGAAGCTAATTTACAGATTAATAGAAGAAGATTTCAATTATGACCGTGAAATTATCAGACAACTTTTATTTGATCAAAATCGTTCACATTTAAATGAAATTGCTTGGCATTTTAGTTTAGAAGTTGAAATATTTATACAAGCTAAAGATTTTTACATAAAGTACAAAAAGAATAATGAAGATCTTCAAGATTTTTTGTTAAAAGATTCAACTCATTATTCAATTTTTTTTCCATTTTATTCACGATTTTACGATGAGAGCAAATCATTTATTGTCGAAGTTTTTAACACAAATAAAGTAAAACTTCAAGAAAAAGTCAAAAAATGTATTGAAGATAAACCTAATAATTTTAAGTTTGTTGAGAAATATTATGAGAATTTTATAGATTTCCTGGACTTTGTATACTCAAATGACAAAACAAAGATTCTAGAAATCTTGAAAAGTGCTTCACTTCTTTAATGACTGCCAACTGTTTTTTGGAGGAAAGTTTTAAGATTTTGTTTTATTTCAAAAAGAAGATGTTGTAACGAAGTCATTTTTTTTATAACAAGACATAAAAGAAGTTGAAATATTTTAAAACAACTAAAGAGTGAAAAGTTTTCTATTCAATTTCACATTAAATCCCGTTTTAATCCAAAATCATTCATGAGCTTAAAACATTAGCAGAAGCAAGCCGTGATCGTCTAGTGGTTAGGACCCTACGTTGTGGCCGTAGTAACCCAGGTTCGAATCCTGGTCACGGCAAATTCATTTTTTGCAACAAATTATTTATTTATTTTTTAACTCTTTTGAAATTTTCTTCTATGTTAATATCTAATAAATAACAAATGAGTTTAAAGTGGAGGAATTTGTTTTAAATATCTTTTGTTGATTTGTAATTATCAGAAATAATTTCTTTAATAAAATTTTGTGACTAAGTTTAAAAGTAAATCGTTATAATTTTGAATTTTAAATTTTGTTTTATTTTCATCAAGTTTAAAAATTGTTGTCTAATCTTTTGAATGTGAACCTTAATGCAACCGATGAGGTGAGTTTTGATTTAAAGTAAGCTTTTATTCTTTACGTGAATAGGACGATCCTAAGTGAGATTAATCCTAGAAGAAGACGGAATAACATCACCTTCAAACTGTAAGTGAAGTTTTTACTGCACCTTTAACGATAAATAAGGTTTGGGTCAAATTTGGTATGGTAACTCGAAGATCGTCGGTTTGAATCCAGCCATGTCCGAATTTGTTCTTTTTTGAAAGTTTAGAAACTTCGGCTGCTGAATGTACTAGATCAAGCCATAATTGAGCATTTGGGCAACGTTGGTTTAAAGAACGGGTCAGAATCTTAAAGTTTAGCAGGAGAAATAGGAACGAAAGCTACAATATTACTCACCAATGGAATATTGTAAGAACGGACCTGAAAAGTATCACATCACGTCCACAGAAGATCAACACGAGAGCCTTAGTTTATTTGAAACCTAGATTTGAAGATTGGAAGCTTGATTCTATATAATATTAATTCGTATGTATATAAACACAAAAGTGTAAAAATTAGGGTGACCATTTGCGTAGTTTTACAACGGACATTCCTGTATTTCAAAACCCTGTCCTGTATAAATTTAAAAATTTTGTTCCAGGTCCTGTATTTTTTTCACGAAAATTTCCGTTAATTTTCAAATTTTCCTTTGAGTCCTGTATTTTTTGGGAAATTTATCAAATGTCCTGTATTTTCAAAAAAATTAGATGGTCACCCTATGTAAAATGTGAATTATTACAGGACAGTATGTCGTCAATAAATGCAATAAAATGCAATTAAAATGAAAAAAAGATATAAGTGAAATTATTCGATGTCAGTGCTTTTACTGGACATCATTTTGATATGTTTGTCCTCATTGTCATGCTTCTTTAAAATCAGTTCTGATTTCAGATTTATTTCTGCTTCACGATGAGCTGGTTCTTGTTTATGATTTTCTACAACTAGTAGTTTGATTCCACGCCACAGCAACTTTTTTTTTATTTTAAATAAAATACTTTTTTTTTTATTTCACAATATTCTCTTTATTTTTTTAAAATTTTTAAAAACTTTTCTTGTTGTTTAACATTTCTAGTAAATAAGTAAATTGGAGCAAATATTTAAGTCTCCTATTTAAAGTCTCTATTGTTATTTTGTAATTATTGGAATTAAATGTTTTTTACTAAAGTTAAAAATGAGGAAATTGTCTTTTTTGGTATGTTTTTAAATTAATTTTAAATAAATAGTTTTATCAAAATTCAGACTACGGCCAAGGGTTTGGAGCTGATGAAATGATTAAAAATTATCAAAAAATGATCAAAAATTTTCAAAATTGATCAAAAATGTTTGAAAATTATTAAAAACGTATTTTATCAGCTCTGCACTCTTGATTACGGTCAAAACTGGCTACAAATAATTTTAAAAAATCCTTAAATATGTTCACATTACACATGGATATGAATATGAGGATAATTTATTGTTTACTTAAAAAGTAAAAATACTTTTTGTTTGGATTATTATAATTTTCTAATATTTCCGTTTAAATTTTATGAAATACTTTTTTTTGTCATTTGATATATTTTTGGATTTTAATTGATATTTGCTACAGTCTCAATTTTTTAACATTTCGTAAGAAGACTTAGTATTGGATTTGCACAAATTGATCTTTTGTGGCTTCTTGGCTTCATTTGATTATAAAACAAGCTTTTTTACAGCATTTTTAATAAAGTCAGAAGCTTATAAATAATTATTGAGATTTTAATCTCACATAAAATTTGTTCTGATGATGCTTACCGATACTAAGTCTGTGTTAAATGTAAATATGTTGATTTTTATTGTTGAAATTCGTGGATTAAGTTTGTCAGATAAACGAAAGATAATTTCAAAAATTCAATTTTTTTTTTAAATAAAATGAGTTAAATAGTTAAATGATTTTTTCAAATTAAACTTGCGTATCCCTTTAATTTTTTTTTATTCATCCCTTTAAATAAATAATCTATTTTAAATTTCATAATGTAACCCTACTCAAATTTAATATATTCATTCAAATATTTATCATCTCTTAATTCCAAAAAAAAAAGTTTTTTCTACGAAATATGAATAAAATTCCTATTCAATATTTATTTATCGTCATATCAGATCTCTGGACCCACTAAGTAAGTTTTTATCTCATTCAGTATAGAATAGATTAGATAGTTTAGAATTTTTTTTTATTTAAATGGAATCATCCACAAATGTCATCAAAATATGGAATTCAAGTTTTGAGGCTCTTCAATACTAATGTGCCAGTGTGAGCTTACTAAGTTCATTAATCCGAACCTGTTAACTTTCTAATAGTAAGAATCACTGTGCCTTTTATGATTCTGCCCGAATGGCACAAGTCGGTTAATCGAATAAAAATCCGGTACCAATGACTCTAGTATGGTGATGGATTTAAATCGAAGCCAGCGCCAAGCTGGCATGACTCTAGCATTGATTTAAATCCATCACCATACTAGAGTCGCACCTGCTTGGTACCGGATTTTTATTTGATTAACCGACTTGTGCCATTCGGGTGCATGAAAACAAGCAACAGCTGTGACCAACATTGAAATATTTCAGTTACACGACAATGTCTGGGTTGCCAGAGAGAATGTCACTGCTGGGACAGAAACACAAGTTTCTGGACGCCCTGGAGCTCCTAAAGCTACTTAGCGCAGAACAGTGATGAAAGGACTGTTGTACAAACTTGGTCCAGCAACAAAGTCAGAATGAAATCCTTTTGTTGTAACCTAAGCTCCACATAGGAGGATGGTTACAGTAAAGAAGTAAGTACGAGTCAAGAGATTTGTATTGATTGGATTAAATCAGTGTTGTCCAAACTGTGTGCCGTAGAAAGTTTTTGTTCTTTGTTTCTTGATTATTATGAATTCAGTAAATAAACGTAGACATAGACATTATTTGTGAATGACCCCATATTATACCCGAATGGTACAAGTCGGTTAATCGAATAGAAATCCGGTGCCATTTCAGAATGACTCTAGCATGGTGCTGGGTTCGATATAAATCCAGCACCATTCCAGAGTCACACCAGCTTGGTAGCGGATTTCTGATTAATCATCCGACTTGTGCCATTCGGGATAGCTATTGAAGAAAGTTTTAATTTTTAAAAGATAAAAATAGACAGGATAAGTAATTACAGTTGTGATTAAAAATTCGTTAAGTTTCATGGATAAATGTTTCATATTTCTAATTGGCACTCAATTTTTAACATGATAATGACTCCTTATGATTTTAAGATTTCAGAAGATTTTAAAGATCTTCTTTTGAAGATACTTTTAAAGAAGGATGAAAGAATTTCTCACAATTTTTGGTGTCGATTATCAAATCTTTGGATGTTCAAAACCCTAAGTTTAAATCTTTTTCAATCCTTGAATTCTTAACTGGAAGAACAATCGCATTAAAGCTGCCAATTAAAATATATATTTTTCCTACAATTTTATGAGTAACTTTTAAATATTTCTTCAATTGTAATATTTTTTCATGATTCCTCATAATGATATTGAGTATTTGTCAATATAATTAATTTTTAATAATTTACATATTTTGATAAAGTTTCGGTGACTTTCGGCTTTGTGTTTTGTAGTATAATGCGCCTACTAGCTTAGGTCAGTCCCAGTCAGCTCCAGCCAGTCCCAGTCAGCTCCAGCCAGTCCCAGTCAGCTCCAGTCAGCCCCAGTCAGTTCCAGTCAGCCCAAGTCAGCCCCAATCAGCCCCACTCAGTCCCAGTCAGCCTCAGTCAGTCTTTGAGATAAGTCAGTCTCTGTTATTCCCAGTAAGTTCCAGTCAGTACCAATCAACCTCAGTCAGATCCACTAATTCAGGCTTAGTGCTCGAAACACATTTAATCCTCTTCAACAAACGCATGTCCTTAAAAGTCACCAAAACATCACCAATCCTAAGAATCTACACTTTAACAACAAAATAAATCTACAATTAATCCTAAAACTAATATCTTTAAATGCTAATATCACTATGCGGTCCCGAAAGCGCCATTTTTGTCAAAGTGGAAATGGTAAATGATCGTGGAAATGCGGTGTCGTTTTCAGAAAAAAGTTTGCGGAAACTAAAATGAAAAAGAATCTTTTAAACTAGTGAAAAATTCAATAAATCTTGTTGCTTACAATTTTCTAATTCCTGATGACTGAGTTGACTTTTTCCATGGTGCATCACTGGGTTCTTGTGGAAGTGGTCCTTGTACAGGAAGATCATATGGATCGTAAATACTTTCAGTCATAATGGAAGATTGTTGAATTGGAATTTCTGGTGATTTTAAATCAGCTGTTGCTGTTGGCGGTGGAGGTTGTGGTGGTCGGAAGTTAACCAGTTCCTCTTCAAGGTCATTAACTCTCTTTTTAAGTTCATTCCTCTCAGCCAGTACCTCTTTCAGCTCAGCAACTGTAAATCTTGGTTTGTGTTCATCATCATCCACTGGCGACATCAATTCTTCACTTTCCTTTTCAGCAATTCCAAGTTGCTTCTTTAATGATATCATTTCCCGGTGCTGATCTTGGATTTTTGCCAAAAAATCAGCGCGCTCCTCACACAATGTCTTAACTTGTACTTGCATTATTTTTGATTTCCTTTTAGTTTCACATGATGTGCTTTTTAGCCTCTCAATTTCCGACTTCATTGCATCAATTGCACAGCTCTTATCCTCAATATCCATTTCCTTATTTTTCATATCCGTTCGTTGTTTGTCGACTTGCTCTTTGAGCTTTTGAATCAGATGAAAATCTTCAATTTGTGTCCTGTTTGGTGAATTGTTGGCTGATGGTGTTGATGTGTTTGCACTTCGTTCCTTTTCCAGGCGACGATTTTCATCTTGGAGGCGGCTTATGGCTTCTAGGAGTTCACGAGTCTCTGATCGCCATGATTCTTCGATTGCTTCAAGTTCCTGGGAGTTAAAATGAGGCTTGATTAATAAAATGGATACATGGAATGTCGGACACAATGATATAGATTAAAATGTAAGTTTCAATTCTTGGTAACTTAGCAATTAAGCATCTAGTTTTCCAGAACAATTCATTCAACATCAAACTCACCTTCTCAAATCGCTTCCGTGACTCTGAACGTTCAACCTTTTCATTCTCTAATTTAAGAATTTTAGCATTTAAATCCTGCAGTTCACTTGCAACTATTTCACGCTCGCTAGCGAATGCTTCGAGCATTTCCAAGGCTGTAATGCATTTCGGAATTAATGACTGTAACGAGAAAAGGAAAAAGGAAGTCGAGATTAATGACTTTAGTAAGGTAGAAATATAAGAACTGAAATAAAGGATTAAAACATGCTGAGTGGATATTGATGGAGATGTGATGAAGCTGTGGAATATTTTTTAATAATATTAACAATAAGCTGTGCTGTAGTGAAATTAATGGAATCAATGCTTTTAATTACAGCTCACAAAAATGACTCAATTCTCAAGTTCATCATCGAACCATAAATCCTATAAAAAATCTAACAGAACAGCCCAGCCAAAACACATCATACAAGCTTTGCCACAAAATCATTTCATGAATTTTTAATCAATTTAATTCAAAAGCTTGCAGTTTTCACTTCAAATGGACTGCAAAATGATTCGACGGGGTTCAATGAAAATAATTTATAATTCCATGACTTTATAAATCGGTTCGATTATCACAGACGATAATTGCTGTGCAACTTTAATGAACGAAGCATGAGCTATTTTTACAAACTGAATGATATTTTTAATTGTTGACATTTTCAAGTCCATTTAATTTTCCAATTAATTTAAATGAATTTATTATGACTCAATTAAATATTTTTATGGATGACTCGACATTTATTGCATTTTTTTTGTGATTTTTATTATTAAAATGACTTTTAAATAGGGTTGAAAAGTTGTGGACGTTGCTAAGGTTGAACTGAAAGAAGTTAGGTCAAACTAGGTTTAATTCCACGAAATCTAGTCCACAACTTGTTTTCTCCTAATTCCCTTAGAAACTGATTTTTTACGCTTTCTAATTTGCTAGAGTTTTTGAGTAAGTTTTTGCAATAGAAGTAATAAAAATCTGGTTTGTAAATTTTTTAAATTATTTAGCTGTGCTGCCAACAACCCAGATTTCCCAAAAAGTATTCTCCACAAAATATTTTGATCAAAACATTCCACACGAAAAATTCCATAAAAAAATTTATTTTCTCAATTTTACTATAAACAGAAGAGATTAAAAGCATAGGTAGGTAGATGGGGAAGCTGTGGAATGCGATGAATTGTGATAGTAAATACGATTTAAAGGTCCATTGTTACAATTTGGTCAACTGTTGTTTATTATTACATTTTTATTACACAAGAGAAAGCAGGCAATAAAATGTGAGAAATGAATGTAGTTGAAAGATATTTTTGGGAGAAATGGCAGCAATAAGCAAAATTAGAGGAGCAACTATGCTGCAGTGAAAAAATATTCTTTAAAAGAAAAGGCTTTTTTGTATAAAAATAGCCTGGCACGATACATTTGGAAAAAAAGTCGAGCGTTTACAGATCATTACCTAAGGGGTCGTTCACTTATGACGTCCAAATTTAGCGGTCATATTTCAAAAAAGAACAATATATTTAATAATTTTTTAGGCCTTTTCCCATATATTTTTACTAGTACTAGTCATATAACATTAACACTTTCTTTAGCTCTACCTCTTTGATTAAGTTTTATGTTTTTTGGATGAATTATAATAATGCAAAGCATATATTTGCTCATCATGTACCACAAGGAACACCCACAGTTCTAATACCATTTATGGTTTTAATTGAAACTATTATTCTTGTCCTCCCCCTTTCCGGACGTCATAAGTGAATGGCTCCTTATGACGTCCGTCAGAAAACATAATTTTTAATTTACTTCGTTTAAGCTGTCACAAGATCGAAAAGCCCCTTAACCTCCTCAAACTCAAAAAACACAAAATTTGCCTTTATTCAACTTTGAGGACCTGCTACTCAGCACCAGATGGACGAAAATACTCAAAACTTTGGGAATCATTTAGTATTGATGTCAGCTTTCAAATGAGACATCTCCGAAGACTTATGGAGAAACTTTCCCAAAAATACCTCATTTCCCCTTTTTTAAAAATTAGACCAGGATGCAATCTCAGACGTCATTAGTGAATAAGTCCAATAATTAATTGCAAAAATGTTTAAGACAGTGTGTTACTCAAAAAATGGTTATGTAGATCAATTTAAAGACAAAAAAAGCAACACGCTATTTTCAGACTAGTAAAAAACCTTTATTATTTGTTGAATAATTAGTAATAGAAATTGGATACCAACTTATGTAAGAATTCTTAGTCTGATGTAATCAAAATACACATCATGAGGAAATCTTTAATAATAAATCATAAAACACCAAAAGTTTCATTTAAAATACATAAAAATTTCATCTTTTTAAAATTCCAAACCCTCGTAAATGTTCTATTTTTACAACAAGTTCTACATCATATCCTCCTGCCTACCATACCCGACAATCATCTTAACATTCTCTCAATTTAATAACAAAAAAATCACTCAAAACTGATGTGATGAAACTTGATGAAAAATAACTTACCATTTTCTACCCCTCACCTTATCAATTTCAAATCAAATTTTTCCATTTCAATTTCCTGATTCTTCATACATCATTGAAATCACAAATAAATATTGATTCACAAATGCTATTGATACCCTCAAATGGATGCTTTTTTGATGGGATTTCTGAGAAGGATATGGGAATTTTATAGGGAAAGAATTATTTGTAATTGAAGGCAAAGCATACAGCCTCTTGTTGATTATAGCAAGGCATGTCTCCTATGTCAAATAATCTGTCCATCGATTTTTGACTTAAAAAGGGCCAATTTTTCTGGCTGTTTAAAAATGAAGTTCATCAATAATCGACATTTCCAGCCCCCTGATTGTCACGATTGAACCTAACTTCAAACATTATATTATGCACTAGTTTTTGACAATCTTTAGGTTGTTTTTAATCCAAACTTCAGTCCATATCAATGTATCATTTCAAATCATTATCCTTAATCATCCCTAACAACAAAGTCCACAAAAAAAATTAATAAAATTTCGCCCATGTTTTATTAACCAAAAGCAGAAATGCTTTCATCAACACATCCATCAACAGCAGCCCCAAAATGTTTCTAAATTCATTAAATGAAGCAGTCAAAATAGCCTCAAGTACGGTCCCAAAATAATACAATGTTCATTAATCTTTATTCATTTATGCCTCGGTTCTCCATCCATGAATATAAAAGATATGAAAACATCAGATGTAAACCAGACAAGAACAAAGAAAATAATTTTTCATTCTTAATTGAGAAAAATTGCAAAAATTTTGTATCTGCATTGACTGTTTAGCCTTGACATTCACGAGAAAATAATAAAGAATTGCGTCATTGAAAAGTTTTTTTTTGTTTGTATGTAAAATTTAATGTTGATGATAAAAAATAACTTTTGGTATTGTGCTTGAATTTATGGATGGATGAACACACACACACACACACACAGGTAAGGGTTGATGCTGGAGGATTAGACACTTTTAGGTGCTTTATTAATTCATGATCTTGGCAGATTAATTAGAATTAAAGCTTTGGACAAGAAATGGACTTGAAGTATATAATAATGTGTGAAGGGACCAGCTTTTTCGGCTGGAGGCACTGCGATTCAAAATTAGAAAAGAATCTATTGTACCACACCCTTTAGACCTACAGTTTATAGTGGGATCTGAACCACTTGCAAGCTCTGCACATTGCAAAGACACGAGTACGTCATAAGACCTGATGTACCCTGCAATGTACCTAGTCACAATTCGTGTGCGCAAGATGCCGTTAGGAAGTCATCCAGATGCTTGTATATCCTTGTATACCTAGCAAAGGAGGCAGATTCTGTGCCAAAGACCTCAAAACTACACCCAGCACACGAACCGAGCTTCGTAACTAGAACGGTAAAATGGAAAAAGAGCTTCGAAAATTAGACATAGCCTGGGATTGAACCCAGGACCTTTGGCACAGAAGACCAACGCTCTACCATTTAGGCCACTGATGCCATTTCACCGCTTGAACTTGAAGTATACAAGATAATGGAACGAAAGTTATAAGATTATCTGATCAATCGAACAATGGACTTAAAGTAAACAAGTCTAATTAATCCAACATAAAATGAAGCTATTTTCCTACCCAAACCCTATAATCACCTCTATTTGGTGACATATTGCAAGTTGCTGAATGAATAGAATTTTTACAAAATGCCAAAAGGCGCTCTGAACAGCATCCCCAACTGTGTTACCTTTTAAATCTGTTCAACTGTAGCTTTCCATTGCATTAAATCTCTACGACTGTTTGTTATTATGAATATGTGTACGATTTCCATTTGTACTTCATGCTGAAAAGTTTTGCAAAGGAATTAAAACGAAGGTTGAATAAAGTGTGGAATATTTTTGTTTATTTTTTTTGGATGAATGCTGTTGTGGAATTTTTATAGTTCTGGTTGAGAAAGCAAACTGGAATTGAGGTATTTTTGGAATGTTTTGAGACGGAAGTTGTGATTTTTTTTTGGAACTTCTCATCTTAATTTGTTCTATTGCTGAAATTAGGTTGAATTTGGTGCTCCTGGGGACAATTTACCCAAAAATCGAAAATAAAACTGTGCCCCTGACAGACCCTAAAACTCTACAAATTGGGATAAATTTACAAAGTTTTTGATTCCTTGTGATCATGCCGCATATGTTGTGGATCTCCCATAGATATTCATAAACCTTATACGTCCACAATATCCGATTAAAAGCATAAAATCAGCAATCTATTCCAAAACTTTTCATAATCATCATAATTTCCATAATGATTTCATTAATATATCAATTCAATCTTGACTCAATGCCAATTTGATGCCAACCTTTTCCAAAACATTTCAGGTGTCTCAATAACCTTATCAAGCTTCAATTTAAGTGATTTATAGAAACGTCTAAACACAACTCATTATTTATCCATTAATTATCTCGTCCGAATGTTTTTGACCACAAAATTTTCCCTCAAGGAACAAAATCAGCCAATAAATCAAGTCCGCAAATAAAAACCCACAAATCATTTTCAACCTTTTCCTTCCTTCGTCCTACAAACAATCTGTAAACATCACAAACATTTTCTTTAATTCATTCTCAACTGCAGCTACATCATTTAATTAAGCGAGATTGCGATAAAGTCAACATGAGTTTTTTTGATGATTCGTAAACAAGTCAACCGCTATTTTTAATCAACTTTTTAATTATTGCATCATTTCCGCTTAGTTAAACATTTCGCGACTTAGTAATCAATGCTATGACGTGTGAATGATTTAATTTGTTTGAGTCGATACTAATTTGATTTTATTAGATGAATTTAATTTTATTTTTAATTGGGAAGCAAGATTTTGACAATTTATGAAAATCGTGTACCCATTTTAATAGTTAAGAACCCATGCTAATACTTTAGTTCTTCTTTCAAATAGTTGATGTACCTCTTTAAGTGTATGTGTACTCCTTCAAAACTTATCCTGCTTCAAGGTTGCATGTCCCTTCAAATTTGTACACCTCTTCAAAGTTTTATACCCCTTCAAAGTTGAGTACCCCTTCAAAGTTGTGTACCCCTTCAGAAATGTATACCCTTCAAAGTTGTATACACCTTCAAAGTTGTGTATCCCTACAAAGTTAAGTACCCCGTCAAAGTTGTGTACCCCTTCATAAATGTAAACGCCTTCAACGTTGCACACCCCTTAAAGTTGCATACCCATTCAATGTAATATACTCATTCAAAGTTGCATACCCATTCAATGTAATATACACATTCAAAGTTGTACACCCCTTCAATATTGAATATCCCTTTAAAGTTGTTTACCCCTTCAATGTTGTTTTCCCCTTCATTCACAGTTGTTTACTCCTTCAATGTTGTTTTCCCCGTCATTCACAGTTATTTACTTTTTTTGATAGTTGTGATGTAAAGTTGCTTATCCATTTATTATAATTGAATGGTTATTATAATATTCCAATCATGTAGCTCAGTAACAAGTTTCAAATCATCAACAATAAACTTTGTGTCACAAACACTAACTTAATCCACATCGGAAAATTTTCCTTGCCCCGATACCAACAATCTTTAGCATTTACCTCACGAACATCTTGTTAAGTCTATTACGAGACAATTTTTCATTTACATTCATGTCACTTTCACGTCTAGATTGTTGCACAGTCTACGTCTCCGGATAGATACAACCTTTAATCCAACTACACAAAGCTTTATAGTCCATAAATGGCATCAATCATTAAGTGATTCGCTATTGGACAATGCTGTGTAAATGCTTTCATCACGTTTGTCTGAAAAGTCGTGTAATGATGACACTTGGATTGACACTTTCTGAGCTTCTTTGTAATTTATTTATGGATTTGTTGTTGATCGAAACGGAAGCTGTTGGTAGCAGTTAATTATTTTAAGAGGAATGATTAGATGGAAAATTACTGGGGACGGGAGGATGCTTTGTTGACTATAAATTGAGTTGATCTTGAGTTACTTAAGAGATAATCGACATTTTGTATGCAATTTCTTTTCTAACTCATCTGCTGATGACCACCTCATCCTTATTTTCATCACACAAAACATAATCAGTCCTTTTACATGCAAATCAACATTGAAAATCCTAAACCAATGCAAAGAACATGTATAGCCTTAGAAATCATCTTTGTAGAAGAAGAAAAGTTCAACCTGAATAATTTATGTAGGTAATAATGGAAAATGTTTAAAAATAACCCATAAGAGGCATTCAGCTCTGCTATATTACATAAATATTCCTTATCATAACTATAAATAAATTATTAACATACACGTGAGACTAGGATGAGTTGGGATAAATTTTTTTTGTAGATGATTGATATGCGTATGATGAAGAAAGTTCTGTTTCTCATAAGATGTTTAAAGGAAGTCATTTAAAGGACATTATTTCAGAAGTTTTGAAATGTTCTTACGATTTGAGAGTGACAATGAGTCTTAGTGAGCTTTAATAATTCGTAGTAAGCTCTGTTAAGTCCCTTTGAGCTTATATATGTAAGCTTTACTAATTCCTAGTGAGCTTTAGGAGGGCCTGATTGAGTTTAACAAGTTTAAGTTACCTTTATTAACTTCCAGTGAGCTACTAAAAGTCTCAGTGAGCCCAAATGATACTTTGTGAGTCCAAATGATTCCTAGTGAGCCCAAATGATCCCCAATAAGCCCAAATGATACTTTGTGAGTCCAAATGATGCCTAGTGAGCCCAAATGATCCCTAGTGAGCCCAAAAGATTCCCAGTGAGCCCAAATAATCCCCAGTAAGCCCAAATGATCCCCAGTGAGCCCAAATGATCCCTAGTGAGCCCAAATGGTCCTCAATAAGTCCAAATGATTCCTGATGAGCTCAAATGTTCTTTTGTGAGTCCAAATGATCTCAGTGAGCCCAAATGATCCCTAGTGAGCTCTCATGAGCCTCATTGAACCAAAAAGTGCCACAAAGAGCTGCAATGGACTTTAGTAACGGAGCTACAGTTCAAAATTATTAATTCACAAATCACAAAATCATTTAAATGCCTAACAAATTTTTAATAATCACAAACTTTCCATATCGAGTCACAACAAATTTCCCGAAAATCCGGTCGATAAAGAATGAAAATTTAATTTTCTTTTGTTTGTCGTGACACATTTAAATAAATGGAATAAAAAACTTTTTTTTATCATCTCTTTGCTCAGGTACAATCTGTCAGAATTCATAATAAACTTTTGCATCACAAAATAAAATTTTTAATCATGCAAAAAGTTTTATTTTTTCTGCGGTCCCAAAGTCCCTCATTTAATCATATTTTTTCGTCCCGTCTAGCATAATTTTTTCGGATATTTGAATAGATTTCCTTAATATGCTGAGTGCTTCCTCAAATTTCATAAATCAATTTCCTCACACCCACACAATCACAAACTTTTTAGTATCAAATAGGACAGAATAATGTTGAGGTTCCTTACCTTCACCGTGTCGGTTCCATATGCATCAATAATTTTTTCACATTCTTTTCCAATGTCACTTGCTAAGTCATAAACATCAACCACAGATATTTCTTGTATTGAATTATTTGCTGACTCACTCATTTGTATGAAGTTTCGAGGCATTTAAAGTCCGAAAAAATTTACTTTTTGTTTTCTTGTTTTTGTCTAGAAAATTTTGCAATTTTTTTTATTGGTTGTCTGAGTCTGACTTTTGTTATTCTTTTTACTGCCTTTCTTTTATGTATGATGAAAAAATTGGCTTAATGACTGTTCAAATAAAAGATTTTTGCTCACTATCGCGGCGGTAAACAAATGATGACTCAGGCTCTGAAAAGATTTTCTGAATGAAAAAAATGCTATTTTTTGTTGTGTTTGTGAAAAGAGAGACATTAGGGGAGATTTGAGAGAGCGACTAGAGTAGGGAGAGAAGTTTGAATAAGGGTGGACACTGGACCTTAACAAAAATATATAAAAAATTGAAAAAGTTGAAAAAGTTGAAAATGTTGAAAATGTTGAAAGGGTTGAAAAAGTTGAAAAAGTTAAAAAGGTTAAAAATGTTGAAAAAGTTGAAAAAGTTGAAAAAGTTGAAAAAGTTGAAAAAGTTGAAAAAGTTGAAAAAGTTGAAAAAGTTGAAAAAGTTGAAAAAGTTGAAAAAGTTGAAGAAGTTGAAAAAGTTGAAAAAGTTGAAAAAGTTGAAAAAGTTGAAAAAGTCAGAAAAGTTGAAAAGTTAAAAAGTTGAAAAAGTTGAAAAAGTTGAAAAAGTTGAAAAAGTTGAAAAAGTTGAAAAAGTTGAAAAAGTTGAAAAAATTGAAAAAGTTGAAAAAGTCAAAAAGTTAAAAAGTTGAAAAGTTAAAAAGTTGAAAAGTGAAAAAGTTGAAAAAGTTGAAAAAGTTGAAAAAGTTGAAAAAGTTAAAAAGTTAAAAAGTTAAAAAGTTGAAAAGTGAAAAAGTTGAAAAAGTTGCAAAAGTTGAAAAAGTCGAAAAAGTTGAAAAAGTTGAAAAAGTTGAAAACGTTGAAAAAGTGAAAAAGTTGAAAAGTGAAAAAGTTGAAAAAGTGAAAAAGTTGAACAGTGAAAGAGTTGAAAAAGTTGAAAAAGTTGAAAAAGTTGAAAAGTGAAAAAGTTGAAAAAGTTGAAAAAGTTGAAAAAGTTGAAAAAGTTGAAAAAGTTGAAAAAGTTGAAAAAGTTGAAAAAGTTGAAAAAGTTGAAAAAGTTGAAAAAGTTGAAAAAGTTGAAAAAGTTGAAAAAGTTGAAAAAGTTGAAAAAGTTGAAAAAGTTGAAAAAGTTGAAAAAGTTGAAAAAGTTGAAAAAGTTGAAAAAGTTGAAAAAGTCAGAAAAGTTGAAAAGTTAAAAAGTTGAAAAAGTTGAAAAAGTTGAAAAAGTTGAAAAAGTTGAAAAAGTTGAAAAAATTGAAAAAGTTGAAAAAGTCAAAAAGTTAAAAAGTTGAAAAGTTAAAAAGTTGAAAAGTGAAAAAGTTGAAAAAGTTGAAAAAGTTGAAAAAGTTGAAAAAGTTGAAAAAGTTAAAAAGTTAAAAAGTTAAAAAGTTGAAAAGTGAAAAAGTTGAAAAAGTTGCAAAAGTTGAAAAAGTCGAAAAAGTTGAAAAAGTTGAAAAAGTTGAAAACGTTGAAAAAGTGAAAAAGTTGAAAAGTGAAAAAGTTGAAAAAGTGAAAAAGTTGAACAGTGAAAGAGTTGAAAAAGTTGAAAAAGTTGAAAAAGTTGAAAAGTGAAAAAGTTGAAAAAGTTGAAAAAGTTGAAAAAGTTGAAAAAGTTGAAAAAGTTGAAAAGTGAAAAAGTTGAAAAAGTTGAAAAAGTTGAAAAAGTTGAAAAAGTCGAAAAAGTTGAAAAGTTAAAAAGTTGAAAAAGTTGAAAAAGCTGAAAAAGTTGAAAAAGTTGAAAAAGTTAAAAAAGTCGAAAAAGTTGAAAAAGTTGAAAAAGTTGAAAAAGTTGAAAAAGTTGAAAAATTTGAAAAAGTTGAAAAAGTTGAAAAAGTTGAAAAAGTTGAAAAAGTTGAAAAAGTTGAAAAGGTTGAAAAAGTTGAAAAAGTTGAAAAGTGAAAAAGTTGAAAAAGTTGAAAAAGTTGAAAAAGTTGAAAAAGTTGAAAAAGTTGAAAAAGTTGAAAAAGTTGAAAAAGTTGAAAAAGTTGAAAAAGTTGAAAAAGTTGAATAAGTTGAAAAAGTTGAAAAAGTGAAAAAGCTGAAAAAGTTGAAAAAGTTGAAAAAGTCGAAAAAGTTGAAAAAGTTGAAAAAGTGAAAAAGTTGAAAAAGTTGAAAAAGTGAAAAAGTTGAAAAAGTTGAAAAAGTAGAAAAAGTTGAAAAAGCTGAAAAAGTTGAAAAAGTTGAAAAAGTAGAAAAAGTTGAAAAAGTTGAAAAAGTTGAAAAGGTTGAAAAAGTTGAAAAGTTGAAAAAGTTGAAAAAGTTGAAAAAGTTGAAAAAGTTGAAAAAGTTGAAAAAGTTGAAAAAGTTGAAAAAGTTGAAAAAGTTGAAAAAGTTGAAAAAGTTGAAAAAGTTGAAAAAGTTGAAAAAGTTGAATAAGTTGAAAAAGTTGAAAAAGTGAAAAAGCTGAAAAAGTTGAAAAAGTTGAAAAAGTCGAAAAAGTTGAAAAAGTTGAAAAAGTGAAAAAGTTGAAAAAGTTGAAAAAGTGAAAAAGTTGAAAAAGTTGAAAAAGTTGAAAAAGTAGAAAAAGTTGAAAAAGCTGAAAAAGTTGAAAAAGTTGAAAAAGTAGAAAAAGTTGAAAAAGTTGAAAAGTTGAAAAAGTTGAAAAAGTAGAAAAAGTTGAAAAAGTCGAAAAAGTTGAAAAAGTTGAAAAAGTGAAAAAGTTGAAAAAGTTGAAAAAGTGAAAAAGTTGAAAAAGTTGAAAAAGTAGAAAAAGTTGAAAAAGCTGAAAAAGTTGGAAAAGTTGAAAAAGTTGAAAAAGTTGAAAAAGTTGAAAAGTTGAAAAAGTTGAAAAAGTGCAAAAGTGAAAAAGTTGAAAAAGTTGAAAAAGTTGAAAAAGTTGAAAAAGTTGAATAAGTTGAAAAAGTTGAAAAAGTGAAAAAGCTGAAAAAGTTGAAAAAGTTGAAAAAGTCGAAAAAGTTGAAAAAGTTGAAAAAGTGAAAAAGTTGAAAAAGTTGAAAAAGTGAAAAAGTTGAAAAAGTTGAAAAAGTAGAAAAAGTTGAAAAAGCTGAAAAAGTTGGAAAAGTTGAAAAAGTTGAAAAAGTTGAAAAAGTTGAAAAGTTGAAAAAGTTGAAAAAGTAGAAAAAGTTGAAAAAGTTTAAAAAGTGCAAAAGTGAAAAAGTTGAAAAAGTTGAAAAAGTTGAAAATGTTGAAAAAGTTGAAAAGTGAAAAAGTTGAAAAAGTTGAAAACGTTGAAAAAGTGAAAAAGTTGAAAAAGTTGAAAAAGTTGAAAAAGTTGAAAAAGTTGAAAAAGTTGAAAACGTTGAAAAAGTGAAAATGTTGAAAAGTGAAAAAGTTGAAAAAGTTGAAAAAGTTGAAAAAGTTGAAAAAGTTGAAAAAGTTGAAAAAGTTGAAAAAGTTGAAAACGTTGAAAAAGTTGAAAAAGTTGAAAAAGTTGAAAAAGCTGAAAAAGTTGAAAAAGTTGAAAAAGTTAAAAAAGTCGAAAAAGTTGAAAAAGTTGAAAAAGTTGAAAAAGTTGAAAAAGTTGAAAAATTTGAAAAAGTTGAAAAAGTTGAAAAAGTTGAAAAAGTTGAAAAAGTTGAAAAGGTTGAAAAAGTTGAAAAGTTGAAAAAGTTGAAAAAGTTGAAAAAGTTGAAAAAGTTGAAAAAGTTGAAAAAGTTGAAAAAGTTGAAAAAGTTGAAAAAGTTGAAAAAGTTGAAAAAGTTGAAAAAGTTGAATAAGTTGAAAAAGTTGAAAAAGTGAAAAAGCTGAAAAAGTTGAAAAAGTTGAAAAAGTCGAAAAAGTTGAAAAAGTTGAAAAAGTGAAAAAGTTGAAAAAGTTGAAAAAGTGAAAAAGTTGAAAAAGTTGAAAAAGTAGAAAAAGTTGAAAAAGCTGAAAAAGTTGGAAAAGTTGAAAAAGTTGAAAAAGTTGAAAAAGTTGAAAAGTTGAAAAAGTTGAAAAAGTAGAAAAAGTTGAAAAAGTCGAAAAAGTTGAAAAAGTTGAAAAAGTGAAAAAGTTGAAAAAGTTGAAAAAGTGAAAAAGTTGAAAAAGTTGAAAAAGTAGAAAAAGTTGAAAAAGCTGAAAAAGTTGGAAAAGTTGAAAAAGTTGAAAAAGTTGAAAAAGTTGAAAAGTTGAAAAAGTTGAAAAAGTAGAAAAAGTTGAAAAAGCTGAAAAAGTTGAAAAAGTTGAAAAAGTTGAAAAAGTCGAAAAAGTTGAAAAAGTTGAAAAAGTTGAAAAAGTTGAAAAAGTTGAAAAAGTTGAAAAAGTTGAAAAAGTAGAAAAAGTTGAAAAAGTTGAAAAAGTTGAAAAAGTTGAAAAAGTTGAAAAAGTTGAAAAAGTTGAAAAAGTTGAAAAAGTGCAAAAGTGAAAAAGTTGAAAAAGTTGAAAAAGTTGAAAAAGTTGAAAAAGTTGAATAAGTTGAAAAAGTTGAAAAAGTGAAAAAGCTGAAAAAGTTGAAAAAGTTGAAAAAGTCGAAAAAGTTGAAAAAGTTGAAAAAGTGAAAAAGTTGAAAAAGTTGAAAAAGTGAAAAAGTTGAAAAAGTTGAAAAAGTAGAAAAAGTTGAAAAAGCTGAAAAAGTTGGAAAAGTTGAAAAAGTTGAAAAAGTTGAAAAAGTTGAAAAGTTGAAAAAGTTGAAAAAGTAGAAAAAGTTGAAAAAGTTTAAAAAGTGCAAAAGTGAAAAAGTTGAAAAAGTTGAAAAAGTTGAAAATGTTGAAAAAGTTGAAAAGTGAAAAAGTTGAAAAAGTTGAAAACGTTGAAAAAGTGAAAAAGTTGAAAAAGTTGAAAAAGTTGAAAAAGTTGAAAAAGTTGAAAAAGTTGAAAACGTTGAAAAAGTGAAAATGTTGAAAAGTGAAAAAGTTGAAAAAGTTGAAAAAGTTGAAAAAGTTGAAAAAGTTGAAAAAGTTGAAAAAGTTGAAAAAGTTGAAAACGTTGAAAAAGTTGAAAAAGTTGAAAAAGTTGAAAAAGCTGAAAAAGTTGAAAAAGTTGAAAAAGTTAAAAAAGTCGAAAAAGTTGAAAAAGTTGAAAAAGTTGAAAAAGTTGAAAAAGTTGAAAAATTTGAAAAAGTTGAAAAAGTTGAAAAAGTTGAAAAAGTTGAAAAAGTTGAAAAGGTTGAAAAAGTTGAAAAGTTGAAAAAGTTGAAAAAGTTGAAAAAGTTGAAAAAGTTGAAAAAGTTGAAAAAGTTGAAAAAGTTGAAAAAGTTGAAAAAGTTGAAAAAGTTGAAAAAGTTGAAAAAGTTGAATAAGTTGAAAAAGTTGAAAAAGTGAAAAAGCTGAAAAAGTTGAAAAAGTTGAAAAAGTCGAAAAAGTTGAAAAAGTTGAAAAAGTGAAAAAGTTGAAAAAGTTGAAAAAGTGAAAAAGTTGAAAAAGTTGAAAAAGTAGAAAAAGTTGAAAAAGCTGAAAAAGTTGGAAAAGTTGAAAAAGTTGAAAAAGTTGAAAAAGTTGAAAAGTTGAAAAAGTTGAAAAAGTAGAAAAAGTTGAAAAAGTCGAAAAAGTTGAAAAAGTTGAAAAAGTGAAAAAGTTGAAAAAGTTGAAAAAGTGAAAAAGTTGAAAAAGTTGAAAAAGTAGAAAAAGTTGAAAAAGCTGAAAAAGTTGGAAAAGTTGAAAAAGTTGAAAAAGTTGAAAAAGTTGAAAAGTTGAAAAAGTTGAAAAAGTAGAAAAAGTTGAAAAAGCTGAAAAAGTTGAAAAAGTTGAAAAAGTTGAAAAAGTCGAAAAAGTTGAAAAAGTTGAAAAAGTTGAAAAAGTTGAAAAAGTTGAAAAAGTTGAAAAAGTTGAAAAAGTAGAAAAAGTTGAAAAAGTTGAAAAAGTTGAAAAAGTTGAAAAAGTTGAAAAAGTTGAAAAAGTTGAAAAAGTTGAAAAAGTTGAAAAAGTTGAAAAAGTTGAAAAAGTTGAAAAAGTTGAAAAAGTTGAAAAAGTTAAAAAAGTTGAAAAAGTTGAAAAAGTGAAAAAGTTAAAAAGTTGAAAAAGTTTAAAAAGTGAAAAAGTGAAAAAGTTGAAAAAGTTGAAAAAGTGAAAAAGTTAAAAAGTTGAAAAAGTTTAAAAAGTGAAAAAGTGAAAAAGTTGAAAAGGTTGAAAATGTTGAAAAGGTTGAAAAGTGAAAAAGTTGAAAAAGTTGAAAACGTTGAAAAAGTGAAAAAGTTGAAAAAGTTGAAAAAGTTGAAAAAGTTGAAAAAGTAGAAAAAGTTGAAAAAGTTGAAAAAGTTGAAAAAGTTGAAAAAGTTGAAAAAGTTGAAAAAGTTGAAAAAGTTGAAAAAGTTGAAAAAGTTGAAAAAGTTGAAAAAGTTGAAAAAGTTGAAAAAGTTGAAAAAGTTGAAAAAGTTGAAAAAGTTGAAAAAGTTGAAAAAGTTGAAAAAGTTGAAAAAGTTGAAAAAGTTGAAAAAGTTAAAAAAGTTAAAAAAGTTGAAAAAGTTGAAAAAGTGAAAAAGTTAAAAAGTTGAAAAAGTTGAAAAAGTTGAAAACGTTGAAAAAGTTTAAAAAGTGAAAAAGTGAAAAAGTTGAAAAAGTTGAAAAAGTTGAAAAAGTTGAAAATGTTGAAAAAGTTGAAAAGTGAAAAAGTTGAAAAAGTTGAAAACGTTGAAAAAGTGAAAAAGTTGAAAAATTTGAAAAAGTTGAAAAAGTTGAAAAAGTTGAAAAAGTTGAAAAAGTTGAAAACGTTGAAAAAGTTGAAAAAGTTGAAAAGTGAAAAAGTTGAAAAAGTTGAAAAAGTTGAAAAAGTTGAAAAAGTTGAAAAGTGAAAAAGTTGAAAAAGTTGAAAACGTTGAAAAAGTTGAAAAAGTTGAAAAAGTTGAAAAGTGAAAAAGTTGAAAAGTGAAAAAGTTGAAAAAGTTGAAAAAGTTGAAAAAGTTGAAAAAGTTGAAAAAGTTGAAAAAGTTGAAAAAGTTGAAAACGTTGAAAAAGTGAAAAAGTTGAAAATGTTGAAAAAGTTGAAAACGTTGAAAAAGTGAAAAGTGAAAAGGTTGAAAAAGTTGAAAAAGTTGAAAAAGTTGAAAAAGTTGAAAAAGTTGAAAAAGTTGAAAAAGTTGAAAAAGTTGAAAAAGTTGAAAAAGTTGAAAAAGTTGAAAACGTTGAAAAAGTGAAAAAGTTGAAAAAGTTGAAAAAGTTGAAAAAGTTGAAAAAGTTGAAAAAGTTGAAAAAGTTGAAAAAGTTGAAAAAGTTGAAAAAATTGAAAAAGTTGAAAAAGTTGAAAAAGTTGAAAAAGTTGAAAACGTTGAAAACGTTGAAAACGTTGAAAATATAAAAAAGTGAAAAAGTTGAAAAAGTTGAAAAAGTTAAAAAAGTTGAAAAAGTTGAAAAAGTTGAAAAAGTTGAAAAAGTTGAAAAGGTTGAAAAAGTTGAAAAAGTTGAAAAAATTGAAAAAGTTGAAAAAGTTGAAAAAGTTGAAAAAGTTGAAAACGTTGAAAACGTTGAAAACGTTGAAAATATAAAAAAGTGAAAAAGTTGAAAAAGTGAAAAAGTGAAAAAGTTGAAAAAGTTGAAAAAGTTGAAAAAGTTGAAAAGGTTGAAAAAGTTGAAAAAGTTGAAAAAGTTGAAAAAGTTGAAAACGTTGAAAACGTTGAAAATATAAAAAAGTGAAAAAGTTGAAAAAGTTGAAAAAGTTGAAAAAGTTGAAAAAGTTGAAAAAGTTGAAAAAGTTGAAAACGTTGAAAAAGTGAAAAAGTGAAAAAGTTGAAAAGTGAAAAAGTTGAAAAAGTTGAAAAAGTTAAAAAGTTGAAAAAGTTGAAAAAGTTGAAAATGTTGAAAAAGTTGAAAAAGTTGAGAAAGTTGAAAAAGTTGAAAAAGTTGGAAATCAGTCTCTTATCCTGCCATCAATTAATGTATCACAAAAGCTTCTGCGCATGTTCTCAAAAAATGCAATTTAATTTTATTCTCTCACTTTTTCACTCACAGCTGCTTTACGAGAGGAAAAGCAACAGCAGCAAAAATTCCACTCTAAATTCTCTCTGATTTTATTATGTTACTCTATAAAGCTGGACAAGTGCGAGAGAGAGACACAAAAATTCAATAAATGCGATTTGAGAAGAAAAAACAAAAAAAAATTGATGACGTATTTAAAGCTTGCAGATTTTTGTTTACCTGTCACCTGTAGTAAGCCGCACGGCAAACTTTTTCCTTTTTTTTAGAAAATGAGAGAAAAAGTTTAAATTGAGGGGAAATTCATGGTGGCACATATTTTGGTGTGTCAAGAGCAGTGCAGGGAAAAGTGCAACGAAAGGATATAGCTAGGGTGACCATCTAATTTATATGAAAATACAGGACATTTGATAAATTTCCCAAAAAAATACAGGACACAAAGGAAAATTTGAAAATTAACGGAAATTTTCGTGAAAAAAATACAGGACCTGGAACAAAATTTTTAAATTTATACAGGACAGGGTTTTGAAATACAGGACTGTCCGTTGTAAAACTACGCAGGTGGCCACCCTAGATATAGCACGTGATTTGGTCACGTGGTTTTTAATTAATTTCTTTTTATTTATGAACTGAATGAAAGTTTGCATGAATTTATCAATGTAAATAGACATGACAGGTATGGAAATGTTCATAAATGACGTCCATAAAAAAACAAGATTTTTAAAAACCATCGCCTTTTGTCACAAGTTTTGTTTGAATCATCGCAAATTTCCAAATGATTTAGGTGATGACTACATGGTGGAATAATAAAATTTAATCAGTAATTATTTTGAACTTCGTTTATTTTATATATGCCTGAAAATCAGAATTCGGTTTAAACACTTTTTAATATTTAAATTGATTTGAAGTTGACAGTTTAAAATTCTCATAAACTAAAATAAAGAAGAAGATAAAATTATTTCAAAAATATATCAAGTAGTTCCATAACCATGACTTATTCCTGTTCTGGATTTTTTAAATTTCACCAGAACGGGAATTCTAGAAACTCTACTTAACACACCTGTAGATTCACGTGCCACATTATCATAAATAGTTTCAGTATCGTCAGTCAATCCATCATAAAACTCATCATAGTAAATTTCCTCATCTAAATTTTTGCTGTAAAGGAAGTCATTTGGTGGTGGTGGAAAATCGAAATTATTCAAATCTTGCTGGACTTTCTGCTGACTAAGTGTATTTCCCTTTGAATCATCATGCTCGCATGTATCATAAATCTGATCATCATTTTCTGCATCATTGTAGAATTCATCAGCCGACTTGCTGTAGTAGTCATCATCTTTGACAGTTTTCAGATTACTGGTTATTTTAGGAATGGTACCGACTGAAACATTTTGGAATTGATTTGAATACTTCCTTTTTCCGATGGATGCAGCTTTGTTTGTATCATAATCAATGTTTACATATGCAACTGATGCTTCAGGATGTTTTGACTGTGGATGCTTATTAGGCTTTGCTGTGTATTTCATTTCAATTTCCTCAACTTTATCCTTCTTAGTCAATCTAAACCTCATACAGCAACACCATTTGCAGATAATCATTAGCTTTAAAGCTAAGAAAACTCCAAAAATTGCAATCATCATAATTTGCATACTCTTCATCTGACTTTTGAGTGCCTGAAATTTTTTCTGATAATTCTCATCATTTTCCTTTAATTTGGCACGTCTTTCTAGAATTCGAAACTTGACGTCAAAATATCTAATGATGTGATTTAAGTATGTTGTTGTTTCATTCAGTTCTATGATTTTTGGACTATGGAATTTGACAATTTCGACTAGTTTTGACACATTTATGACATTATTATAATCGATGTTGGTTCGAGAACTGTTAATCCATTGATTCATGTAGCCCAACTGCTTTATAAACTGTGCATGACTAGTGATGAGTTTTGAAAAACATTCATTGTTATCTGATTTAAGTTTGGCTATTTCTGTGTCTGCATGGTTTTGGAAATTTGATAAATTTTCATGATCTTTGTTGAGCTTTTTTGATATCTCGTCAATTTTTAAGCTTATCTCGTCACACGTTTGTCCATAGACTGATAAAGTTGTTAACATGAGTGATCTTTAAAATTGCCAATTATTAATAATTTCGTTCTAAGTTAAATAATTAAAAAAACTTACATTATAACACATTTTGCGCTTCTCATGTTTGATGATTTTATGAGACTGTTTTTAAATAAAAATTGCAATTCTACGAATCATTCATTTTAAAAATCAAGTCTATATAACAAGATGAAATCATAAACAGCTCATAAAATATTTTTATTTGCGAAAACATGAATAATTTTTATTACTAAACGTCATTTTTAAAAGTCGGGATTTAATTTAGCTGGTGGGGACTTTTGCATATTTTGTAACGCTTAAAATCGTCACTTTTGACTCCCGGATCATTAACGGACTGTTTCTTTATACTTTAAACTTTTACTTTACCTTAAGAAGTATTAATTATTCAATTTTCTAGCCAAATCTAGTAGATTACCTTTGATTTTTGCTATAATTCTTAAACTAATGAAGATATAAAAATTCTAAGCATATGTTAATTTAAGTAGCAAAGTACTCTAGTCTCTCTCTCACTTATGACGTCCAAAATTAACGGTAATTTTTTAAAAAAGAACAATAGATTTCCATGAATTTCTATTGTTCTTTTCTAGCTGACCCCCCCCCCCCCCCCTCCTGGACGTCATTAGTGAACGACCCCTAATCTGAAATCGAGGATAAAAGATTAACAACAGATTAGGGGTCGTTCATTTAAGACGTCCAAATGGGGAGTAAGCAAGGAAAAAGAACAATAGAAAATTTCTCAAAATCCATTGTTCTCTTTTGAAAAACGACCGTTAATTTCGGACGTCATAATTGAACGACCACTTATTTGTTTGATTTCAATTTTTATTTCTAAATTCTTCAACGATTATGTTTACAATAATTTAATAAAATCAATATAGTCGCTCGACTTTTTAGTATGAATTTCACCATTTAATAATCATTGTCGAGCAATTTGTTTGTAAATCCAAAAAACACAGGTTTTTCATCAAAGCTAGTTTCACTGTCATTCTTAAGAGCTAAAATTAAATTTTAAAAATACGATAATATCATGATCTGTAATCGATTTTGCAATTAAGGCTAAAGACTATAGAGGATATCTTTAGTAGATAGGTCTGAGCATAGGGCTCGCGTTAAAACTGGTTTTATGTGTATGACGGATAGCCGAAGTGAGATAAGTGAGATAAGATCGATTGGTCAGAGATCGCCTCTTTTCAGGTCGTGGGTTTGATTCCCATTGAACCCGACTTGTTTTACAATAGTAAACACATATAGCAGTTATAGGGAGATCTACAGATTTCTGTAGCTATAATAGGGAACCCATCCCATCCCATCTTCAGTGTTGAGATACATGTCAACTCAAATGTTAATCAGAAGCAGTGTTGCATTCTGGCCATTTGTCTAGATCAGATAAATTCTGAGACAGAAATTTCTTCATAAAGATCGATTCTACATGAAGATAGAAAATCTAATCTACACAAAGATTATTTCTACATAAAGATTCTGTCTACATAAAGATTCGATATAGATGTCTACAATTCTACATTCTTCTCTGATGTAGACCTGGAAAAAATGTAGAATTGTAGACATCTACATCGAATCTTTATGTAGAAATAATCTTTGTGTAGATTAGATTTTCTATCTTCATATAGAATCGATCTTTATGAAGAAAGTTTCTTAGCTAGACAAAAACTATTGAAGAATCTACATTTTTCATCTAGTGTAGACATCTACATTTGCAACACTGATCAGAAGTTATTTCAAAATATGTACGATTTTATTTAATAGCCAGTCAACGATTAATCATGTGGTGCAAGGGAACAGTAAAAAAGAGTGTAACTTATGTATGGGATTTAGCCATATAGTCGTATAACCCCAGATAGCTTATTGGGAGAAGCATGCGACCGGAAATCTTAGAACGTGGGTTTGAGTCTAGCTCGGAATCCGTTATTTGAAGTCATACTTTTTTCTGTTGTTTTGTTATCTAGAAGTTTACTTCTTCCTTCTAGATGTTTCAATACATTATTCATTCTCTAGCTAGTAGCTACTCACAAGTATCAATAAGATCAATTTTTATCAAAAAAACAACTTAATAAACTTACTGCTTTGTTTCTTCCCGAAATCGTGCTTCTTATCATCATTTACATTTACATACTTCTGTTCTGGATGCTGAATTGGCCTTTCATAGTCGTGAGTAACAATTGATTGATTGTCATTTGCTTTTCTAGCCTTAGATTTTAGTTGCTTTCCTTTGTCATGTGGGTCATTATTGTCGTTGATCAGTTTGGCAACTATAATTTTTAAAACTATGAAAAATATAAAAATTGACAGCAAACCAATTGGAATAAATTCTTGAATCTTCTCAAACTCATTAAATATTTCGTTTGAATTTCCATTCCAGGTGTCAAGCTTTCTATCAATTTTTAATATTTCATTAATGATATTTGGTAGACTTCCTTCAATAGCTTTAAGCTGTTGATCTTGCAACTCGACGAGTTTCTCTAAATCGGATTGGTTTATGATGTCAATAATCAGTAAATTAGTTTGAAAGTCTTTTAAAATATTTTCATTAATTTCGTTCAAATCTTTAATTTCATCAATATCGATTTCAAGTTTTGACTTCATTTCTGTAAATTTTTTGGCGCTGGATTCAGTTTGTTCAGTAAGTTGCTTTATGCCATCATGGATGTTATGATCCCCATTTGTATGACTGATGATTAATCTGGAAATTCACAACATAATTTTTTTTAAATATTCTTTTAATTAAACTTTTATTTTTTTTTTAAATCTTACATTACAAGAATCCAAAAGTTGATTGACATTTTGTTCAGCATTACTGGACAAGATAGATTCTTGAAAGTTTTTTTTTGTTATAAAAACTTAGACTTCAAAATAAATATAATTTAAAAATTTAATTTTACTTGGTTCAGGGGAGTGAAGTTTTATAAGGGGCCGTTCACTTTTGACGTCCAGGAAGGAAGAGGGGGGGGGGGGGGGGGGAGTCAGCCAGAGAGCAACAATAAAAATTCCTTGAAATCCATTGTATAGTCTTTAAAATATGAGTCCATTCGTTTCGGACTTCATAAGTGAACGACCCCTAAGCTTATGTCTTATTTTTTTAGTCAACATTTCTTGCTCTATCCCTGATCAACTGATAAAACAAATTCAGTATGATGATGATGAGCTGGTAATTTTATTTCTGACTCAACATTAAGCGAGAAGTTCACCACATAATGTGATTCAACAAAAATAAAATTACTTCACCAGAAACAAATCCACAGAAAACACAGAAAAGCGATGAAAATAACGCAACGTCTGTTGAAATATTACACAAATTATTACACTTGTTTAAAAAGAGAAAAGATTTTCTAATTAACATCTCAATTTATTACTGAAAAATAAACGACAATTAGAATGTTTTAGGTTGAACATGTTTTTGTTTTCAAAAATTAAAATTGTTTTTCAGTCTCGTTTTAGAATCCAAAGAGTTTGGAAATGTTGAAAGAAATTTTTTTAATTTTTATTTTATTTTTAACAACTTTATCTGATGGGGTGCTGATTAATCCTACTTCAAACCCATCTAGTATGTTACTTTTATTGTTGCTTTTTGCAAATTAAAAAATTAAGAAAAAATTGTTATTTTAGGACTTCAGTTGATCTTTGGTTTGGGAGTTCCTCTTAATCTAGAGAACGAGTCTGTTACTTATGGTAAGATAGAGCGTATGTAGACGTGATAATTTGTGATAATTAAATGTTTACATGATCGAGATAAAGTCTAACATCAACATATATATGCTTATGACATATTTTGATAATTCTTGGTCTTTCACAACTTGATTGGTGCTTTTCATACTTTTCTGTAAGACTAACTTTTATGTCATTAAACCATCAGATGTGTTGCGAATATATGGTGTCAAAAAAGTGTTTTGCTGAGTTAAGGTCGAAAATATGTGAGAACCACTGATTAGGTGCGTAGCCAGAAGGGTCTTGCCCCCCCCCCCCCCACTTAAACGTTTTGAACCGCAACGAGTGCACGGCCTAAAACGCTTAAAAGGGGGCCCCTTTTGGGGGACCCTTCTGGCTACGCGCCTGCCACTGATACTAGATTTTTAAATACAGTCTTGAATCAAATAGCTGGAGCAAGAGTGCAGAACTTATAAAATTAATCAAAAATGATTAAAAATTTTCAAAAATGATCAAAATTGATCAAAATTGTTCAAAAATTACACAATTTGATCAAAAATTATCAAAATGTAATTTATCAGTTCCACACCCTTGAGCTAGACACTTAGGTTCGCCAAATATATCTGATTAATATTTTATCTCAATATTTATGCATTCGATTGCAATACTCTTTGTTCCCCACCTCCGACTGTGAAAAAAACCTAACTTTACATCAGTAGCTTTACCCTACATCTCGTTATCCTGCTTCAAATTTATTGTCTGAGGAAAGCAGCTCAATTGAGTATAACGTAAAAATTCATTAAACATATAAATTCTTATAATTTTTCTAGGCTGGATCGTCAAAGCATTCTACATACTTCCAGATTCCGGATCCCTCCAGAAACATTTAAATCAGTTTAATCGATCAAATATTGACCCAACTGCTGGATATAAATGGACACGATTTCCGCATGGTAATAGACAAAAAAGAGACATAACTGATAAGTTGTCTGGAAATGAGAAACTGATGGAGAATGAAGACAGTAATTACAAGGATGACGAGTCTTTTGATGATGAAATTGACACGCAAGGAAATATCCCAAAACTTAGTGATTATCCCTTGAAAACAGAGGAAGAATTGATGGATAGAAGTGGAACTCGGTGGTAAATTGCATTATTAATGACATTTTTCTACAATTGTCATCCTTAAGCTCTAAAATCAGACTTCTAAATGATTTCTCCCTAATTAAGGTTGCTTTATGATGGATTCGCAAGAATGTTAACTTCTAAAGGACTTGAGGGAAGATATTGTGTATTAAGATCAATTTGTGAAGCAGCTGAGTCGAATTTTGGATATCATAATGGACTTTTTGGGCAACTTTTTCACATATTTTTCACGTAAGTCTCGTTTTTCTGTCAACAACTAAGTTTATTTATTAATTCTTTTTCCAGCCCTTCTTCAACATCTGATAAAATAGTGAATACAGAACATTATGACTATTTAAAAGCTGAGATGTTTGGACAAGCTGGTGAACCATGTGATAAAATTTTTCATCAATGTAAAGGATCAGTTTTGGAAATTTTTACTAAAGTTTATGAGGCTTATTTTTAGTTGTTATTTTAACAAGTCTAGGAAGTCCACTTCTACAGCAACTGTAGCTCAAAAGATTAAAATAGAAATTATTTTTCACGTTTTATTTAATTATTTATGGTTTTATACATTTAAGCATCAAATCAGTAATTTATTATATTACTGGGAACATGCAAAATTTTAAATACATTTAATTCTTTTTAATTAATTTGATTAATTATTATTCAAAGGTAAGAATAGATTAAATGCTGGATAAGTTCAACTATAAAAGCATAAGTTTAACATCAATTTTGGAAGTGTCTTTCCTATTTCTTTAAGGTTGTTCTAGCTGATTAAAGATATAAAAAATAAAAAAAAAAATAAAATATTTCCGTTCGGTTAATAAATTTCAAATGAAAATAATATGCAACCTACCCCTATCACCATGATTGTCAAAGATTCCATAAGCAACATTATCAATAGCCGACTCCTTTTCATTTTCAACTGCATCATAGACTTAAAGATTGAGAAGAATTAGATTGCTTAAAAAAATTTACATTTTATTATTAATACTTACGGTTATCATCGATAGTGACTTCATTGTCAATTTCGTTGTAGACTAGGATTAACATAATATAATTAAGGCAATTTAATTAAAATTAGTTTAGGGGCTTCTCACTTATGACGTCCATTGAAAAATTAATTTATAGATCAACCTCACCTCATCTGTCCTCACTTCTTCACTTTCCCACTTCCCCCTCTCCATTTCCTCCCCTTTCCCCCTCCCCCCCTCGATTTTGATTTAAATCATTTTTGCAAAGGTTTTTTTGGAGACTTTGATTTAAATAAACAGCATAGAACCATTGGTTGCTGTAACCTTCATTTAAGAAATGTTTGGATCTAAAAAATCCAGTTGCAAAATTCTGGCCGAAAAAGGATCAACTGCATTCTTACTTATAAGGAACTGCAACAGAAAACTGTTGATTTGGATACAAAAATTTTATATGGAGGGATTTTAAAAATCCCAAAAAAAAAATCCCTTTGAAAAAATGATTTAAATTAAAATCAAGAAAAAAATCACTTGGGTAAAATTATTTAAATCAAAATCAAAAATAAATTCTGAGATTTTGATTTAAATCGCAAAAAATCTCTTCACCCTGCTTGTGACGTCCAATCATAGAAACAAAAAAAATGGATGTCACAAATTTCTTGACCACCCCCACTCCCATGTCACAATGTGTAACAATTTTTCAGACCCCCTTCTCCCCCTAAATGTTGGTCGACATAAGTGAACGACCCCTTAGATTTTGAGGCATTGTCAGTATTTCTTTATTAAGGGTGCCCAGTTTTTATTTTATGTACAAAGTTGACATTCTTGGCTATATTTTGAAAGCTTAGAACCTCAATGACTACGCCTTTGAAAACGTTTACATTAGAAATTTGATTAGTCATCTTTGTAAGTTACAAATTGTATGAAAAAATCATTAATTGCTCATACAAAGATTATTGGCATCCTCTAAACATTCATACTAGTCATTCATAAATTTACCCGAATTTTTGACGGAAATTGTTGTGATTCCTTTCTTCGTCAATTCCTTCTCATGATCGAGTACTTCATAAACTGTAATTTAAAGTTTTCTTCTTCAATTTATGCTCATCAACTCTTAAAATAAAAATATACTTACGTGACTCCTCAACAGGTTCAAGCCTTAAGTAGTCGTCACCATCAGCTTGTCTGATTCCACTTCCATCTGTGATTGGTATTTCGTAGTTATTGTCAATGTCTGCATTTCCTTTAATACTTCCTTCAATCACTCTCGATTGTCGTTGTGGATTGAGCGATGTTGGTGATGACGAATGAGACTTGATGGCATTCCTGAACCTTATAATGTTGAATATTGTGGATACAAAAATGACGATGATCATTGCCAACATGATTCCTGTGATTGCATTGATCGACATAGTGAAATGATTTAATGTTGATTTCAATTCCGTGGATCGCTGATTGGTTTGAATGTCAAATTGGCATAAAAAAGCATTTTGATTTTCTCCAGCATCTGTCTTATTGCAAAAAAACTTAATTGGTACTGATAATGATGATTGAGGTTTCATGAGAATGTTTATAGTAAACCTGGTGTGGATTAGAATTAAATTAAGTTTGTAAGATTAAAAAAATATGATTCAGCTTACATTGATAAACTCCAGAAAATGTTTTGCATCTGCATTTTAATGCCTTTGATCTTATTTTCTTTAAAACTGCAAATAATACTGATTTCCTTTCAATATGTTGGGGTTTTAAATTTCTTATTCTTACTTTGTTTAACTTGTAATTTTGGTTGAAACTAAATTGTTTATAAGAGACTTTACTTAACCTTAATGATCATTAAATTCAATTGAGTTGAGGCATGAGAACTTTAATCATTACAACTTTATCAAATTTTTGATTTAAAACAAAGGAAATGTGAAACATTTTTGCGTACATCAATTTTTCATTGTGTCAGCTTGTGATGACTTACTGTGATGAGCTGTTTTCTAATGAAATTGAGCGATAAGATTTTTCATCATTTATTTGAGTGCTTTTTTCACTCATTTTTTTCGGTGGTGGAATGGTTTAGTACTTTGGTACCTAATTATTGCAAAACCGACACAACGATCATGGGTTCGAGACTGGGCATGAGAAATTTTTCACTAGTCCTTTTCGAATTATGTGTACTGGAAAGAAGACTCACAGACTTCCTTTGTAGGCTAAAGACAGAAATGTCAGCAAAGGAGTGGTTCAGATCCAACTATAAATTGTAAGTCTGGGTTTGAGTGCAGTGGTTTGGCGCATCTACCCTCGTTAATCTTTCATTAGCTGCAAATCGCCCTAGCGCAGCAATGGATCATTATTGATCTGAATTGCTAAAGGATTTTTTATACTTATGCCTTTGTGAAGGATTGAAACTGACTTTACATTATTTTTTACAAAAATGAATGAACCTTAAAAACCATTAATATACTTTAAGTATCACAGTGCGACTATAGAAAATTGAACTATTTTTACTTCATTTATTTAAATAAATAATTTTAATAGTTAACAAATTTATAAAGCGGCCGTTCACTTATGACGTACAGAGGAAGAGGTGGGGGAAGCAAGAAACGAACAATAGAAATTCCTAGAAATTTGTTGTTCTTTTTTGAAAAAATGATCCTTAATTTCGAACGTCATAAGTAAACGACCCCAAAGAACATTTTCTATTATTTATTCTATGCGTTTCCTTTTGGCAACTCCGAATATTCATTTTCATCAACGAGTGGTCTCACCATTTGATTCTTAAGATTCCTGTAATTGAGGTTTGATGAATTTTTAAGTTTTCTTGATTTAAACCGAATTGAAATTTCAATAATTATCTTTAAAATAACGATTACGAGCACTGCAAACAAAACGCCAATAAAAGCACAAAGAGAATAATATCCGGTATCAAAGATGTCACTTAATTCCTGTTCAACTGGAATTTTTATCTTTTCTGTTGATGCTGCTTCGTCTCTAGAGTCCTCTAAGATGTAAAATTATTTTCAATTACTAGGCTCAGGGGTTTATTGGGGTATGTCACTTATTAAGTAACTCTTTTAGGGGTGAAGAGAATTTGAAACAATTCAAACAAAGAAGAAAGGGGTTTAATAATCTAGTTGTTTGCGTTACATAATAAGTGAACGATAATGGATTTTGACAGTTTATTACCAAATTGATTTAGAAGCCAAGCATCAATTTCTCCAGATGGCAATGCTACTGATATGTGAGGCATCAGCATCAGCGACCTTGAAATTAAACTTTGTTGTAAATGTAAAAAGATTTTTAAAGCTAAACTTACAGCAAGAATATCGCGATGATTATCATTTTGAAAAAAATCTTAGATAGATTTGTTTGTTTTTTAAATTCTTTTATTTTGTTTAACAAAGGATTTCTCACTTAACCTGACGAGTTAAAGTAACTGAAAAACGATTTATTCTATTGTCATCATTTATGAATCAAGAATATAAAACATTAATTATTGCTTATTCAAAGCGATAAAAACATGCTTTTTTTTCAATGAATCATTTAAAAAATAAATACTTTTGGACGCTATGATTAATTTGGTGAATAATTGTATGTTTCACTGATGTAAACTTGGCCTCAAAATCCTAGTTTCACTTTTTATTGGTCGACATTTTTCGGCCGATATTTGACATGTGGTGTTACGTTCAATTTATGGGCCGATGTGCGGTATGAACATTTTAAATTGGATGATTTAATTTAAAATGTCGGCCGACAAATTATCGGTCAAAAAAATTTCTAAGTTTTAAAATTGCAAGCAAGTTTGCTTTAGATTATAATATTTTTCTAGATACGCTTTTGATCTTACAACCTTACCTTAACGTCTTACAGCTGAGGTAATGAGATTAAAAAAGCTTTAAGGAATCTTTTACCTCCTTTTTACTCACAAACCATTTGATAATAAATTCATTTGATTAAGTACACATAAACTCGACATCACCAGAACCAAACTAATCACACAAATGACGATGATTACAGTTATAATTACTGGAACTTTAAATAATGTATCTGACAAAGCAGTTGACGTAGAATTTAATAATGTTGGCGTAAAAATCATTTCTAATGTGCTTTCTGTTGACAATTCTTTGGAATCATCTGAAAAGAGTATTCCTAAGTTTTTAAGGATGGCACTAGCATTAGGAAAACTCAAAGTCGATAAGTTTCACGATAAGACTAGGGTCAACTTATGATTGAGTATTGAGAAAATTAATTTAAAATCAACTTAGTTAAGATTATGAGACAGGGTTGTCAGATTTGTAGCACATCTTAAGCCAAATTTACTTCTCATAACTTCAACTTTTGTTGAGTTTTAATCAATTTTAAAATAATAAAAATTACCATAAGAACAAAATTCTTCATCTTCACCACTTGGACAGTCCAGAACTTTGTCACATTGATTATCATAATCTAAGCACAATCCATTTTCACATTCAAAACCATCGCAAGAATCTATCACTTTTTAAGAATAATGTTAAATTTTTGAAATTTCAAGAATTTAAACGTTAAAGATTTTAAAGAAATAATAAAAAATTACATTCATTAGGATACGTTATTGGATGTGCAATTATTGGTACCACTTGAATGATAGATCTGTAAAAAGAATTTTTGAACAAGCTGTGATTAACTTTACTGAATACTATTTTACATTAAAAAAAGAATAGCTGTTCCGATTCTCATCATAGTAGATTCTGTAGCCTCTGCAAACTTAAACTAAAATATTTGATTTTTCAAAACGAAATTATTAATAAAACGAAGTCATAGTGAGAGCTAATCTACATAAACACAAGTTATTTTTCATATGCCAGAGTTAATACTAATATTAAATTAATAACTAGATGTACTGCGACCAATAATGACTCTATTTTTGGTCCTTATTATAAATTTTGATATTAGTCGACCGTTCTCAGTCGATTACTATCAAAATTTACCCGACCTAGACCCGACCTAGACCCGACCTAGACGTACTGGGATGACTAATGACACTTTTTTTTTGATGCTCATTATCAATTTTGGTATTAATATACCGTTTGTCAAGCTATAGACAAGATATTAATTTCTAATGCTTCTACATGAAAGAAGTTTAAGGTCAAACCAATAGTTCGTCCCGAGCGGGAATCGAACCTTGCACCTCTTGACTGTCGGTCAAGTGCTAAAACCTATATCGAGCTTTGCCATCCAGTTCTAATGGCAAAGTCCGATAGCTTAGTGGTCTGAGCACTTGACCGGCATTCGAGAGGTACGAGGTTCGATTCCCGCTCCGGACAAACCATTGGGTGAATTTCCTTTTTTTCAACAATTTTTAATGTCAAGTGTTTACTCGATAAAATAATTATCACAACTTTCTTTCTTAAATATTTTTTATTGAAACTTTGCTACAAGCCGTGGACACTCAAAAATATGCTGGGATTTTTCAGGACTATTGGGATTAATCCCATTGTCCACGCCTTGCTTTGCTCAATGACATTGGGGCGATTCTCCAGATAAAAATTTTCATTTTAAAATGAATTTTTTATAATTTTTTTCCATTAGAGAGCCTCGAAAGACAAATTAATATTGTACAACTTTTTAAACTCTACAAATCTGTATAATTAAATGCTTTCAATATACTCTAATTAAGGAAATATTTCGATTCTTCGGACGATTTCTCGAAGACAAAATATGGAATTTGGATTTTTATAATCAAAAATTAAGTATTAAAAACTATTCTTTGACATATGATATAAATACCAATCGATAGAAAACGAACTACTTTATCATATATGACAACAATTTTATTAAGCTTAATACAAATTTCACAAGAAAATTCAATTCTTTTGATGAAAATTTTGTCTTCGAGTAATTTTTAAAGCGCTTGAAACTAATTTGTGAGATTCAAATTTTTCAAATACGTTATAAATTTAAATGGAATATTTTTAAAAGAAACGATGATGATTGAGTGCAATATTAATTACCTTTTGTTTAATTAAAACATATAAAAAAAATGATTTTTATAAATTAAAACAAAATTTTATTTTTGTAAACAATTCTTTGTTTACATTTTTCCCAACGTATTTCAAAAATTTAAAAATTTCAAGTAGCAGTGGAATTACAGTTCTGTTTTTAAAAATTCAACCTATCTGGAGAATTGCCCATTGAGATTTGGTCAATTTCTAACCTTTTAAACCTCTTTTTTCAGATATTTTTATGTTAAAAAGTTAGGATACCACAAAGCAAAGAGGCTAAATGCATATAAACCTCCAACAACAAGTGCAAATATAATCACAACGACTAAAAAAACTGCAATGATTTTATTAGTCCATATACTGTGTTCTTGATTAGTTCTCATAGTTGTGAAGCTATCTGGATTTTGAGTTGTAGAATCTGATGCTGTTTCACTTTTTGTTAAGTCAGATGTCGTAAGCTGTGTAGTTGAACTTGATGTTGTATTACTCGTTGTAGAATGTTCTTCAAAATCAACTGAAATTAAGATTATTTTTCCTCATTTAAAAAAGACAATTTTATTCAAATTTACCATAATTGATGTAATCTTCATTATGTAAAGTGGACCATTTGACTGTGGATGTGTTTATTATGTCTTTAATTGTTGATTCTATGCTAGTTTTATTGAACAGCTCATTTAATATTGTCGTGTTTTTGTAATCAGTTGATTTATCTGCAGAATCATCAGTTGTTGCTGTTTTATCCTCATAATCTCGGACAGTTCCATAATCAGGGTTGTAATATTCATATGATTCTGATATTTGCGTACAAAGATGAATCATCCTTGAATTAAAAACTTTATAAACATTTATCACAAAAAGAAATAATTTTCTTACATAAAAATCAACCAAAAATGTTTTTTGTCCATTTTGAATAAAGTTCTCGTTTTAGTGCCGGTTTTAGCAAATTTCTAGCAACTGTCAACTTTTTGCAATAAGACTGCAAATAGAACTGAGTTGATAAATCTATTTGGCATTGAATGACTTTAAATATTTTATCATAATACAAATTCGTATGACTCAAAACTAATAACAACAAAATGAGCAGTGGCGAAGTCAATCTTTTGTAAGCAAAATTAAAAATTTTTATTCGAAAATATCCCTTAAATTATGAAAATAATTTATTTTTTATTTTTTTTAAAGACATCCAACACTTAAAGGTCGAAGAGCGTCTATGAATTTGTTACAATTCAAAAAAAATTATATTTTTTTTTCGGTATAAATTTTGTGAAAGAGAGGAGTCGGGGGTCTTAAAAGCATGTTTTAACGTACTTCAGAAGTTCAGAAGTAAACGATTTCTGAGTCAAATGGGTAACTTTTCATTCTATCTCCTCTTTTTCATTCATCCCGAGTTACAAAAAGATTCAATTTGAAGATATTTCTTTGCGTGAAGCAGCCGGGCTCCTGCTTTGATCTCCCAAGCCAGGGATAGTCAAAATTGATGCAAAAATTTCACTATCGACTCGTGTGACTGTCTGAATAATAATAATGTGTGGAGGACGCAGCTTTTCAGCTAGAGGCACTGCAATTCAATTTGTAAAGACTCTATTGTACCACACCGTTTAAAACTACAATTTATAAAGTGGGATCCGAACCACTGTGACTCCTTAAACTGGCACAAATTGTTTTCATTTTAATAGCTTTTGTTCCATTTAGAAAACAAGCAAAATCTCACTGTACTTAAACAACACTTGCAGCGGTGAAATGGAATCAGTGACCTAAGTGGTAGAACGCTGTCCTTCTGTGCCAAAGGTTCTGGGTTCAATTCCAGACTAAGTCAAGTTTTAGAAGCTCTTTATTCTTTTCACCGTTCTAGTTTTGATGCTCGGTTCGTGCGTTGGGTGTAGTTTTTAGGTAATCCGTACATGAAGTGTCTCCTTTGTTGGGTATACAAGGATAAACTAGCATCTGGATGATTTCATTACAGCACCCTGCACACATAAATCGTGACTAGGTTCATTGCAGAGTCCATCAGGTCTTTAGACGTACTCGTGTCTTAACAATATGCAAAACCTGCAAGTGTTTCGGATTCTACTATAAAATGTAGGTCAAAAGGGTGTGGTACAATAAATTCTGTTCTAATTTGAATTTCAGCGCCTGCCGCTCAAAAGGCTGGGCCCTATCCATGCTATATCTTTAGCAATACTTAGCCAACTCAATATGGGACAATTTAAATAATAATAATTTTATTAAAAATTTAATCATTTGAACAAAGGAACTTTAAAGTTGTTACTAACACCAGGATTAGCCTCTCGTTTCATGTTGACTACGAAAAAAAATGTGAAAATGTTAACAAACATTAAAAAAATAAATTAATTTACAATTTTTTAAATGAACGCTGAGAATTTCTTCATAAGGATTGTTTTGCGGAAGTGGTGTATCATAAACATTTGATTCGATATTTTGAACCTTCCTGGTTGGCACTAATGCTGACTTCTTGACTTCAACTGTTGGTCTTACTCTTTGGACAGCTTTAATTTCTTCCAAGTTGTCACATTGCTCATCTGAGAGATTTATTTGAATTGTACTTTTAGTGTAAATTTGACAGAATTTTGCTTACCATCATTAGGAACCAGAGCGTTAACTTTGAGCTTTGCAAGATTGTGGATTTTTTTAAATATTATGCAGATACAAATAACTAAGCCAATGATAATTGATGACAACAAAAAAAGCCTGAAAAATTGAATTTTGTTATTTTTTAATTTTAATGACACCAGAATTTTATGTCTATGTCTAGTTTTTCGATAAAAGTCTGAACATAACGAGCACGTATACCAACCCTTGATCTAAGGGTTAATTAAACCTCTGATTATAGTCTAATGTTAAGATAAGCAGAGGAGTAGCCTGAAAGGGGGGGTCCTTAGGTACCCGAGCACCTCTGCTTGAAAAATTCTGGCAACGCCCCTGAAGGGGGCATATAGGGCGCATAGGAGGTAGGAGTAGAAAAAGCTACATGTATATACCAAACCTCTTAGTCCAAATTTAATTTTTTAATCTTACACAAAACAAACATTTGTTATAAAATTGTCGAGAGTCTCTTGAAGATGTTTGAAATCTGAACTTTCTAAATACAAGAATATTAAATGTTTTAAAAAACAAATTTAAATTTTTAAGTCAATTTTACTTACCATAAGACTGTGCTAATGTCTGAGTAATCAGCCTGTAATAAGTTAATATAATTAATTAATATTAAATTGCAAGAAAACTTACTTACAATAATATTAGATTTAATGAAGTGTTCATCGGTAAAAAAACTACTCTTGCTTTATAAATTGACAAAAAAAATTCATTAAAAATCAAGAAAAGATTATAAAAATTCATAATGTACAAATAGAACTAATGAAGCTATGTCAAAAATTCATCATAATTTTTTATCGCTTTGTTTTTTGTTACTCATTCATGATTTTTAATAATAAGTTTTGAAGAAAATAGTTCAACCAGGGTGGAATTTATTTCTTTGTATATATTTGGGATATATCCCAAAGGGATAGCGATAGAGTCAGCTTCAGTTGCCATACAAGGGAGGCTATTGATCACAGTTGATCTGTACAGCTAGCGAAATAAGTAAGTAAGTATATCCCAAAGTGGAGGACATTGGTGTTTAGGCTGTTCATAGTTTTTTATCAACTTTAGGAACATATTGCGATTTCAGCTCTGAAAAAGTGGGAAAGATCAAATTTTTAAGCATTTTGCAAGAAAAATAGGTTCAATAAAACGGGGCTGATTCACACAAAAGTACGCAGGTGGACAGCCTATTGGTGTTTGATTTAAGGTTTTTTTACTCAATATTGCAATATTGAAACATTTTCAAAAATCAGTTCTGGAAGTTCTGGAAATAAATCTGCTAGTTTTAAGCAATATTCTTACAGGGGAACCAAATGTTATCGTTGTTGTCCTCACTAGGAACACATTTTTGTCTGAAATGAACAAATCTGGATATATTTTATTTCATTTAACTGATTTTTAATTATGTTCAAGGTGTGGAAACTCAGGATTAATTCTGAAAAAACATAAAAATCCTAAAAAACCCAAAAATCCTGAAAAAACCCAAAAATCCTGAAAAAAACCCCAAAACCAGTAAACATGAAAATGTGAAGTCCCCTTAAATCCATGATGCATTTAATGAATAATATTGGAATATTGGAGATTTCACATTTCAATGTTTATTGGCTCAAGAATTTTGTAGTATTTTTGGGATTTTTCAGGATTAATCTTGAGTTTCCACGCCTTGATTATTTTTCATTCGACATAATTTGTTTAAAATATTAAAATATCAAAAATTAAGGATTTTCATTCAAAATCATATCAGCTGCTTTTTCAGCAATTGTGTATGTTGGACATTGAGTATTTCCTGATGGAATAATTGGAATGACACTCGCATCAACAACACGTAAATTCTTCACACCAAAAACTCGCAATTTATTATCCACAACCGAGTCATTTGAAGACAGTCCCATTTTGCATGTTCCTGATGCATGCCACTCGTTCATTGTGAAATATTTTGCATGACAACGAATAAATGAACTTGAACAAAATTCTAGATTGTCACATTCGGGAATGTTAAAGATTTGAGGCTTAATGCCTGCATTTTTGGCTGCATTTGTATTGAAAATTTTACAAACTTCCTTCATTCCTCTTACAAGTGTGTCTAAATCTTCATCATCGCTGAAATAATTCCCATTGATGATTGGTGAAGCATAAGGATCTGAACATGAACGAAGACTGACTGTTCCACGAGATTTAGGATGCAAAACTGATAGAAGAACTTGAATTACAGCAGAATCTTTATTTGCATTCACAATTTGGTTTGCAAATTCTGGTTTAAAGCCCCATTTATCATTCATAAAGATGTTCATGTCTGGCATGTTTTGCTCGTAACCAGTAGCAATAATTTGAACATCTGGACAGTTTTCAGATGCATTTAAAGTGTTGATGAATCCACCGTAATTAATTCCAGGAACTCGTGAGAAATATCCAGTATAATCATTCATGTATTGACTTAGCTGCTTAATAAAGTATGCCGAAGACTTCAACTTATTTGACAAAGATCCAGGAATTGTCCAAAAAGATACAAATACTGGATGATCCATCAAGTTTTTACCAACTGGCAGATCTTTAATTTGTGTAATTCCGCAGCTATTTAAATCTAAAGCTTTCCCAATCCCAGAACGTTGTAAAATTAATGGTGAATTGTATGATCCAGCTGAAATAATAACTTCTCGTGATGCCTGCAGATCTATGCTTGAACATTTACTTGATGTTGTTTTCACATTCACACCTGTTGCTGTCCATGCTCCTGTTGAATCTTTTGATGTTATTACTTTTGTCACGAAACTATTGCGCATGAAGTAGAAATTATTTTTATCATTTAAAGGAACTAAAAAAGCTTTTGCAGCACTTTCACGTCGACCATTATTTATAGACATTGGAATGTTGGCAAATCCTGTAAATGGAGGTCCACAATTAGCACTGCTCCTTTGACGAATGTTAAGTTCTATAGAAGCATCTTTTAAAATTGACGTAACAAAGTCAGAGCTGCTGTCTGTGTTGGAAAGGACTAAAGGACCAGTTGTTCCTTGATAGTCTTTGCAATTTCCTGTTAAAAGTGAGCCTGATGGATCCTTAACTTGATGATTTTTTTTCATGTAAGGCAAAATATTTGAATAATTCCAGCTAGGATCGTTGACTGCTGTTGCCCATTGGTTGTAGTCTTCATCACATGCACATACAAACATCATGGCATTTGTTGCTTAAAAAATTGGTAAATTAAGACTCAGATTAATTGTATGCTTTACATAGTCAAAAGCTTACTTGCTTCAGCTAGGAAACTTTTCAAATGCAACTACCAACAACATTAATGAATGGCATTTTAGGCTGTGGAACTGATAAATTACATTTTGATCATTTATGATCATTTTGATCAGTTCCGCACCCTTGATGGCATCAGGAGTAATGCTTATGATCACGAGAATTTGTGGGAATCGTTCAAAAGCTCTTACCATAAGCTAAGTCTTTACTAACCTGTTGTTCCTCCTATACTTTTTCCACAATAACAATTTACGCCGTTTTTAAAAGCATTTCCATAATTTGGTGACGATTCTGCTGAGAAATTGTATTGAGCTGTGCTGTTGAAGATGTAACTAAATAGTGGTGGTGACTGAAAAAAATTGACATTTGAGTTCCTTTAATTAACATGATGTTCGAGACTTTTCAACAGTGATTTTCAAACTCAGTGTGTCACAAATGACTCATTTAATATTATGTTTATTCGGGTACATAAATTAATCACAAGCTGCACCAACCCGAATGGCAAAGGTCGGTTAATCAATGTCAAATTCGGCGCAAAGCTAGCATGACCCTGCAATGAAGCTGGCTTTGATTGAAAACCAGCACCATGCCGCAGTCATTTCTAATCGAAGTTTGAGAAGCACTGCCTATATCGAAAAGCCAAGGATTAATAGTTAATAAAATCAAAGCCTTACTATGGATTCTACTTTAGGATCATCACCAGATTCAATAAGTAAGACTTTTCTGCTTGAATCAGCCAAAGTCAATCGATATGCTAAAAGGGATCCAGCAGCTCCAGAACCAACGATTATGTAATCAAAGATGGGAACTACAATATGAAATAAATTATTAAAACAAATTGTCATCATGTTTAAATTAAGGATGTGTGGAGGCGATGTGGATTTTTATGTCCCGTACGTACTTAAAAAACGATTTGTGCTAAGAAGCAGTGAGTGACTGTTTTGTAATTAAATAGATTTTTCCCCTTTCCTTGTCACAAACTCATAATCACTTGAAGCGTCATAAAACTAACATCAAAATGAAGATGTTTGACATAAATAATGAATGATTAAATTTTATAACAAAAGTTTATTTGCATTATCACAAAACAGCAGCCACAAAACATGTGCAAAGTAATTAAAACAATATAATAATTTTAGTTTTTGAAATGTTCATTTAAGACGCACTGGATATGGAAGGGATATATGGGAATTTATAAAAATCTATTTTTTTGAAAGTCATAAGTAATTAAAATAAAGGGAACCTTACCTGCTCCCGTTTGAGATAAATCGCAAGCATTTTCACAATTTGATGTAATTTGAAAGAAAGAGAAGCTTCTGCTGTTTTTAAAAGATTTTTAATTTGTCAACTAAAACTAATCTAAATTTAAAATAAAATCCTTACTTGCAATTAGTAGCTCTAGTTAAATAGTCTGACGGCCAATCATAATCTGATGAAAACTTAATTCTTAGCCAAATGCTCACTAAAAGAATTCCATGCAGGAATGACACGTTTAACAAACTTAATGAAAAATTCATCTTCATCAATTATTGTTGTCTTACTGATATGAACTGAACACAAAATTTCAAAATTCTGTTTCAGTTTTGAGTGTGCCTATATACTATTAAATACAGACGGTCTTTTTAAAGGTCTGCTATTAATGACTAGGGTGACAATTTTATTCATCACTTAAGAATTTTAAGTAAATAAAGAAGAAAAAAAATTATTCACTGGTTAGCAAGCTAGTTCGAAGGATGAATTCTTACTATTTTCTCAAAATAAATTACTCGCTTGTGCATGAACTCTTCTGTTTGACGTTATGTTCTGAATAGCACAAGTTGGTTAATCGATCAGAAATCCGGCACTAAGCCAGTGTGTCTCTGAAATCGTCCGGATTTCTATTCGATTATCCGACTTGTGCTATTCGGGTATCCTTCAACTTCTTTCGTTACATCATTTGTTTTGCAGACTTCATAAATAAGTGCTTAGAATGGAAGCTAGCAGAAGAAAACATCAGCGTTGCGATTTGTCACAGGCAATCACCTGTCACTTACCTGTTAACATGCGATCGAACTCTGGAAAACATTCTCAATTATTGTAAATTAAACGTTGGCAGCTAGCAACATTAATTCTTAATAATTAAGCTATCTTAACACTTTGTACTATCTTAACTCATTTAGACAGAATGCCTGTCATACCAATTATGTTCTACAAACGCTACTGCTTTAGCTAAGAATTTAAATGATTTAATTAAGTTTCCCTCCTTTCCATTCTCTGTATCTTATTGTGATCAATTTCAATCATGAAAAAAATTAATTCAAAAAAAAAAAAAACATTAAAGAAATAAAGAGAATTCGGTTTAGAATTTGATTCACATATTTGGTTCAGGAATTGCAGGTAATAGGACATGTTTTTGGATAGTTAAAATTAAGAATAACAAAAATCAATTTTCGTTTTTATTTGACACTTTTAATTCCAAATTTTAATCCTGTTTTTTTTTTTTAAAAAATTAAATGTTGCATGCTTTCAAATGCACTTACTTATATATTCAGTTATGATAATTAACAAATGAAGTTCTTCTCATTTCCTCTTTTTTCGATGCTCACATTAAATCCATTCACAAAATTCAAAGTAAGTGTCATTTCAGTCTCAATCTCTTCAAACTTGGTGAGGCAATCAACTTTGTATTTTCTAAGGAAGTTAATCAGGAATATCTTCATCGAAGCCATTGCATATCGATATCCTGGATTTATGAATGCAAGATTTAATCAATTATTAACAACTTAACTTATTGAAAGCAACTTACCAATACAAATCCTTTTTCCCCCTAATTCAGATTGAATAGAAAGATAAAAGCTTTGATAAAAATCAGTAAAAATCCATCAAATTAAAAAATCTAACCTGCAAATGGCACAAATGCGTGAGGATTTGTCAGTTCTTCAAAAAATCTTTCTGGTTTAAATGCATCAGCATCGTCGCCCCAAATTTTCTTATCTCTGTGCATTGCAAAAATTGATATCAAAATGACAGTTCCTTTCGGTATCAAATATCCTTCAATTTCAACTTCTTCACTTGCTTCTCTGCCAATTATTGGAATTGCTGGAAATATTCTCATTGATTCTTTTAGAACAGCATCTAAATATATGAATTTTTGTAGAAAATCATTGCTGAATTTTGTGTCAGATTCTGTACTGTAAATTTCATCAATTTCATCAAATAGTTTTTGCTGTTTGTCTTTGTGCATTGCAAGCAGCACGAGAGTTGCTGCCAATGTTTTAGTAGATGTTGCAAATGACTGCAAATGTTTATGATTAAAATTAGGACATCTTTAAGGGGGTTGGAAATAGGTTCATAAGAACTTAATTAGACATTAACTTCGTTATTTAACTTACAGCCATAGTCGTTAAAATTAGTTCTTCATAAATCTCCTGATTACTAAAATGGTTTTTAGGATCAAGCAGAAGCTGTACAATTGAATTTTCTTGACTATTTCGACTTTTATTTGAATCAATCACTTTGGCAATAAAATTGTTGAAATTTTTGAAAATTTGAGCTAGTTCAACGTTGACTTTCTCTAATATTGCTTTATTGAGTCCAATAATTGTAAAAGGAACAGAGTCTATACATTTATCCATGAATCTGTTGAGAATGAGATAGGAAATGTGGATAAATTTGAATTATAAATGAATTAGAACTGAGTTTTTGGCCCCCAAATTTTATTTAATGAAATAGAGATCACATTGATCAGATTCTTGAGCTACTTGACCTGTTTCATGATTGAACCACAAATATGAGTAGGATAGGTTCCCAAAAGACCCATAGCAACCATCCTCATCGGTGGCAATTTCATTAATCTCATTACAAGAATTTTGATCTTTTCGGAGAGAAAGCGGGGAATTCCAAAATTCTAGTATGTGAAGCTGATCGAAAAAGGAGCCAAAAGCCCAAAGCTATGAAATTAACTTTTATCATTCCGATCAGCACCACGTCTTTGGTTTGGACCTCTTTTAATCCTCACTGCTGTGCCAAAGAACTACCTGCTTTACCACCAGTCATATTATTTACATTTTTTTACCCTATTGCTCGCAAAACCTCTTCCTTACACCTTCATTACAATCCCAAGTATCACAAACACTTTCAATTTACAAAATTCTACAAACCTCTTCATTGAGTAATAGATTTCACTTTGAAAATAATCAATCTCATAATTTAAATTAATTTTTCCAAAAGATTCCAGTGAAAGTGCACCGACATAGTCCATAAGATCAAATTCACCACGACCAACTTTTTCTTCCATTTTTGTGACAATTTTCTTCGCTTTTTCATTAAAAATTTCTGGCAAATTGTGCATAACTGCTGATGTAAATGCTTTGTTGAGAATTCTTCGATGTCTTTTGTGATCATCACCGCCCATTGGTGTCAAGGCGTGATCCATAAAAAACATTTGATAAAATACTTTTGGCTTATTGTAAGTTTTAGAGCAGTTAAAGATTTTGTGAATAAAATCAGGATCTTTTGTTAAAATTGTTAAGTAATTTGCGAGCCACAATTTTGTAATCGGTGCGTCGTCCTTAATGAACTTGCTCATTATAGGGATGTAATCTCTTCGTGAAATTTTAGTTGCTAATTTGATAGACTCAAAGATAGACAGACCATCATGCCCTGGAAGATTCTTTGCTAAGTCATGCAATCGCTGTCGTTTCCATCGAAACTGAATCAAATATGCCAACAGAACCACCAACAGAAATAATATTAAATATTCGAAAGCAATCATTTTTAAAACTGTGTTCAAGAATCAAATTTTCTTTAAAGACTAAAACTATCAAACAAAAATGTTGAGTTTTAAAGGATTTTGAAGTTGGTAGACCCCGAAAAAATGGTGAAATTTATGTTTTTGAATTTATGAGCTTAAGAAGCCATTCAATCACTTAGGAGGAGCAACCTATGATGAACAAACTGATCTAATACTAGAGAATGAATAATTCTGATTAAGGTAAAAACTACTTCTCATTAGGAGTAATTGGGGACTTAATTTTAGTATATTCGAATGATTCAAAGATATATTTTTGAGTTCAATACCAATAGCTAGCATCGAGCGTTTCAATTTAGGCAATCCTAAGTTATTAAACAAATAAACAAATTCTGTCTATAGCTTTTGATTTTAATTTCAATTCCATTTTACTTTTATTCCAATAATCTATATTATAAAAGTCCAATTCACTGACTCACTGACTCTGATATGTGATGGATATTTGTTAACATTCGGGCAAATAAGTCTCAATCTAAAGCTCATTTCCAGTTACTCAATTTGTTCAAGTCATAAAGTTCGATTATATTCAGTTTCTTCTTTAAGTACTTGATAGTATGAGTCCATTAATTTGGCTCGTGTTGCTATTGTCACGCAATTAAGATCAGAAACTTTCTTTCGTTTATTTTTTCAGCAATATAAAAGTTCTCTAAGTGCCAAATAAAAATTAGGGCAGGACGGTGGGGCGTTTTCTTCTTTTGTCATAAAGAGTAGGGTTTTCAATCCCGGGATTGAAATGTATGGGAATGTAAAAGAATTAAATCTGGAAATTAGTACATTTTAATCCTGGGATTGAAAACCTTTTGAAAAAACTTTTAAACAAGTCTGAAAGCTTTACGAGGCCATGTGAAGACATTTGTGAAGTCGTGTGAAGCCAATAATTTGGGAGTGTTACCACCTCCCAGTGTCAGGTTGAAGGGGGGGGGGGGGGGGTGTCAGGTGTGGAGGAAAATGAGTGCGAGTTTGAGGAGGTTTGTGAATTCATGTGAAATTTTGTGCGATAATGGACTTTAAAAACAATAAAAACAATAAGGTAATATGCATCTTACAGTTATTTACAAAATTGGAATCAAACTTAAACCCTGATGACAGGTGCCACGGGCGCCCCCGAATAACCTTGTTAGAATAATAAGAATCAAAAAAAAAAACAAATAAGAAAAGCTTAGATTTGTCTAATGACGCTACGATCACCAATGACGCATGTAGACAAGCCTACGTAATTGAAGAAAATGGTAAAAAATGAATGACGTCAGGAGAACTTAAGAGTGTGTTAAAATATATGCCTGGCGAGAAATTACTAAAAACTCCAGAGAATCATTAAATTACTTTTTGCCTTTGATCCAATAATCGTAAGATGTAGATGAGCCCACGTGTAATAATAATTTTGTTAACGATGAACGACCTCCAAAGATCAAAATTGATTTAAAGCCATTTTTTTAATACTTTGAGTAAAATATCAGATTTTTCTTAAACTTTTTTATTAATCTTTTTTTTTTTGGTTATTGCTCTCAAAAAATTTCCAATAAAAACCAAAACTCAAATTCAGGGTAAAAAAAAAGAAAAACATGAAAAAAATAAGTACAATAGTTTTTTTTAAGTTTAATTAATGCTTTTGCCATCATTAGCTGTATAAGTAGGACGCTTCACTTCTTCACTTTTCTTTTTAATGTTTTTTAATCGAATTTCATTAGCTCTAGACATTTCAGCTATTCCAAGCTCCCTAATTGACGCTTGACTTCTCCAAATTTTTATTTCATAATCATCTGATGTTGAGATAAACATTTCGTTGTCTTTCGGATTAAACGCGACAGAGTTGACGACGTCATTATGTGGGAATGAAGCAAGGCACATTCCATAGTATCCTGGGTGGAAATAAATAATTAATAAAAGTTTTAAATTTTTTTAATGACTTTTAACTTACGATCCCACAAGTACGCGTGACGATCTTCAGCACCAGATCCAACAAAATCATCACAAACGTCCAGAAAAATGAAAAAGCATTCTGTATTAGGTGTGTAGGCTTTATGAGCCCTGAGCATTGTTCCAACCTTCTTCAGTGTCTGCAAATCAATCACATGAATATCAATTTCCTGTGATATTGGTGGCGGTTCCAATGGATTTGAGATGACACAATTTTGTGGCCATGGACGTGAATTAACGTATAAAAATCGATGATCAGGACTCAATCCCATTCCAATGATGTGACCTTCAAGGTCAATTAAGGCATCAACACCATCAAATCGACTAGATACAGAATCATAATTTGACCAGTCTGGATCTTGTCTCATTTCTGGGAAGTGTTGAAACTGAAGGCGAGCTTCCTCAGGACTGAGTTGCTCAATTATCTGCTGAAGTTCTCTTCGTCGCTTTTGCAATGCAACTCGTTCTTTTATCGGTGGACCTGGATCGAGTTTTTTAGGGAAGCTCGTTTTAAGTACTCTTTTGAATCCAATTTGATGTGGCGTGTATGTTTTTGAACCTGTTGAAAATATTAAGTACTTTGGCTCATACAAGTCATCATCAACATCTTCGTCATCCATTGTTAAATCAACATCAATATAGTCACCAAGCTCTGATGAAGACTCACTGAAATTCTCTTCTAGTTCCTTTCTGAACTCATCAGAGTAATTAAATGGCCTATCATATCCAAAATTATCTTCATTATTTGAAGAATCTGGCACTTGAATTGACGAGGAACCAGTAGCTACTGGCGGGCGTGTTGTGAGATTCGACATTGGGTTTCCTGGTTGGTAAACAGTTTGATTGTTTGATTGAGATGTTGATTGCTCACTGGTTGATTGGTCTTGTGGCTTTGGAGTTTCATCTTCAAGCCATGGGCATCTGGCAATCCTGAAATGATTATTATTTAAAATTAAGTCAAACTAAGTAAAATGGTTTGGAAAAATGACCAGGGGAGCTAGAATGAAGTCAGAGTATACCTAAGTAAGCTCATAAAGGTCTAACCTAGTCCTACATACACTTCCTTGATATCGTCAAAAAACTTACATTAAATTCCTTATTGAAGATGCATTTCGATTATAAAAGTTTAAAAATTCTTTCATTACTGGCACATTTTCATTGTCAATTTCTTGATTTGCTTTGCTTATCCAAATTGTTGATTTCGAGACTAGATGAGCAAGCCACTTAAGATCACCTGAGAGGATATGTTGTGTGGACAGCCAACAACCAAATATGTCTAAAATCATAATTCAACATGATTAAAATTTCATTAAAATTTAAGAAACTTTGAAGACTCACCATAAGGCTTAGACTGCACACGAGCCTTCAAATGGAACCCATCATTCAAACTAAACACTGCAATTTCTCCAGATGTTGAATTAAAACTTCCAAAATGGACGCCCGAGACCAACAATAAAGTATCATTTCTATTCCATTGTGAAAATTGCGTATATTTCCAACTTAATGTCTTCATGTCATACTTGTACTTCAATTCTGATGGGAAATCTGAAGTCCAAACAATTACAAAGCCATCTTTCGAGCACGTACTAAATAATTTTCCATTGTTGCTGAAGCTCACGTGTAAAACTTGATGTGAATGTTCAGTAAGAACTTCTGTGAGAATTAAAGGCACATTGTCGACTAGACGTCTATACTCGTTGTACCAGTTATCGGTGTCTTGAAAATAAATTGTAAATTGAGAATAAAAAAACTATTAAATCCAAAAAATTAATCAACTCGTTCACGTCTGACCACCAAATCACATTCTCAGCATGTTTTAATTTTATTTTTGTTTGGACGAAAACAACTCACTCATCAGATAATTCATGAATGAATGAAGCGTCATTCAAACACCGCTACATCCCACAACTATAAGCAGTGTCGATTGTTTACCTCGTGCATGTGTTGTGCCGCATTTATTGCGTGTGTAATTTTTTCTTTTTCAAAAACTTTTTTTATTTATTTTTGCAAGTTGGTGCTAATTTGGCTCGTCAAAAATTACATAAAGCGTGTGATTAAACTGAGTGAATATCGATAGAGGGAAATCAATTAGACTTAATTGAGGTCGTTTTAATTGTGTTGAATGCAAATTGTTTGAGGCTTATGTGAATTATTGATTTTTGTTTAAATGATAAAATAATTTTGAGATTAATGAAGTTGGATGGTTTCTCAGATGAGTGACTCTCAAGACTTTATTACTAGCTACTTAGATTTATACATCAGTTCAACTAGGGCAGGTTTATGAGTTTACACTTAAATACATTGAACCCTGAACAAACATACCCGAATGGTACAAGTCGTTTAATCAATTAGAAATCTTGCACCAAGCCGGTGTGATTCTGGCGTGGTGCTGGATTTTATTCAAAGCTAGCACCATGCTAGAGTCATTCTGGCTTGGCGCCAGAGTTTTATTCGATTAACCAACTTGTGACATTCGGGATATAGATATTGGAACAGATGCAACACTCGAACCAGATCTCACGTGTTTTTATGTCAATTCATCAGCCAAAACGAGACTAATGACTCAATTCATATTCATTCCTTATTCTTAATAACCAGCCCTTATTAACATTCAAAAGCAAGTGACTAATAAGATATTGACATCACACAGTATAAGGCAATGTGCTTGACTCAAAATCGCTAATTAAGTACTAAATGACGGCATGCTTAATTCATCATTCACACAATGATCAGAACTTCGATTTGACCTTGGAGATTTGTTGTTTTATCCATCATAAAGTAAAGATTAACCTTATGGAACCCAAAAGAATGTTTTACTCGATTTTTTTGCCAAATAAATTGAGGGCTTGTCATTGAACTCTTGTGAATTTGCTTTAGTAGCTATTAATAGATATTCAAGATTGTCAATATAAAATTACGTTGAGAATCTGTGGTTATTAAAGGTCTTTGTTTGGTTATCTACGCTTATTTTTACATTTTCTTATCAAAATGAGAAAGTAAATGATTGTAAATTATAAAGTCTGATACATTTATAGAGTCTTTTGTTCTGGTTTTGATAAAAAAGATGTAAATTTCTCATTCTGAATTTTTATATACGTAAAAGCTTTAGCGTTATCTTAGATCTGTAGCAGGCGCGTAGCCACGAGGGTCCTGTACCCCTTTTATCCGTTTTGAACCGCAGTGAAAGAACGGCTCAAAATGTTATGGGGGTCGGGGTAAGACTATCTTGGCTATGCGCCTTAGTATCAGTAGTATCACAAGCTAGGTTATATCATATATAGCTTATAAGTCACACTAGTCAGTGATTAGTAAAGTATAACTCCCAAGAATTGCATTTAATCATAAAGCGCAATCAGGAAGCACCTCAAAACAATGATATCATAGCTTCAATAAAAGCCTATGAAGCCTAACGATACTGAAAATCTTTGCATAAAAACCAAATTTTAATATTATCAAAAACCGCAAAAAAAGTTGTTTCTCTTCCTTAATGTCCCTCATCGTCTTATTCTTGTTTCACATTCAGCTATTTTAATCAAATCATGCAAAAATATCATCAAGTCTATAGATTTGGCCTACACAAACTACTATAACTACAAGATCCGCTATAGATATATGCCGCTTGTTGTGACCTTGCCAAAAATTTAAACGAGGCGGAAATCGCAAGTCTACCGTGGCTTTAACACATTTACACAAAAAATCAAGTCATTGACTTTAATTAATGTATGATTTAAAAGGTTGATGCTGTAGTTGATTATGGTTAAGAATCTCAACAATTCTTAATTTACAGCTTCAATTTAATCCCAAAATAATTGACCTATAACTGTATACAAATGTAAAACAAGTCGGGTTTGATGGGAATCGAACCCACGACCTCAAAAGAAGCAATCTTTGACCACTCGATCAGCGATCCCTGCCACTCAACCACCGAGATGCTTATCTCACTTCGGCTATCGGTCATACACATAAAACAAGTTCAACGCAAGTACTATGCTCAGACCTTTCTTCTCCTGCCATATCGAGCCATATCTACACTTAGTTGATATTTCATAAGAATAAGCACACACAGACTCACTAGACTACCTTACCAAAATAACAAACAATTTTACTCACTTGGCTTCAATTTGATTCCCTTGTCGACTTTGAAATCTTCTCGGAACTTTGACCTCCACAGCAGTGTGTCTCGTGACACAAAATGCCATCGTCTGCAGCATTCTGAACAATTTAATATCTCGCGTGCTGATAACAATCCAAATATTTTAATCAACACATTTTCTGGCAGACTTGTCCAATCCGATGGTTCAATTTCATTCTGACTCCTTTCACTTTTCAATTTCTTTAAAACTTGATGCATATCTTCATATTCCATGCTCAACACTCGACAATTTTATAACTTCATCAGAGATTCTTTGAAGCTTAATGTGACTTAATCGTAATTTAAATTGCAACTGAGTCAGAGATGAAAATATAAAGTTTATAAAATTGAAATTTTTTATGCGACGATATGAAAAAAAAAAGTTGTGATCGCTCGCGAGAGAGGAAAAGTTCGTCTAACAAAATAGCAAAACAAAAACAAACACAGACTGAAAGGTAAAAATGTGGGGAGTTAAAGTATGAAATTTTTGAAACTTTTTTGGTTGTTATTTTTTGAGATATCATGACAAAAAAATGCAGGGAAACTTTTTTGTTCAAATGTTAAATTTCTGAAACTTTAAAGTGATTAGGAAATAGCTTTGTTCATTCTTCGTCCTCGTGTTCATTTGAATTATTTTGTCATTGATGAATTAAAGAAGGTAAAGATCAAATGAATCTGGGATGATGTGGTGTCAAAGGTGAGTGGAATAGCGGATATTAAGCCACATATCACTCAAATTGCAGTCACAAATCAATTTAAAGACCCTCCAAATCCCTCCCATAAAGCCAACAACCACTCTCCTTTTGTTTATCACCAATATTCATTCACATATCAATCAGCTGTTTCCATTAATTTCCTTCATCTGTATTTGTGAGAACAAACTCTCAAAACAAAAAAGTTTCGCTCATTTCAACAAATCGGCTTTCGCATTTCGGACGTTTTTTTGATTGTGAATGTTGTGCTTTCTAAAATTTATCAAGCAAGTTTTTTTATTCTTATCTATAAATATTCACAAACTACCGCCACGTCACTTCGGAAGATAAATTATTAAATAATATACTCGTATGTGCAATTAGGTTCGCACTGATATTATTAAATATTGTCAGTTGCTCAAGTGAATCCAATTGAGGAAGTTTAAACTTGTAAAGTATAGAATTAATGTAAGTGGATGCTTATTGACATTAACTGATTTTATGTGATGAGTTTTGTGATGTGAATTATTAAAAATTGAGTTTAAGATCCATTTGACCCAGATTAACTTTAAGATCCAATCATGTGCAGAAAAAAGAAATTCATTCAATTGTGTTTGACCTTCTGAAGTGAGTCAAATCCCGTTAATTGTCACAGATGACAGATCTGTTATCTCTGTCAACAGGTCAGACCAGTGTTGTCCAAACTTTTTTGAGCCACAGCACACTTTAGGGGTGGGCCATTACCAAAATCGCACACAGTATGCGGCTAGCGACATTTACAATAAATTTCTACGGTACACCAGTGTGCCGCGGCACACAGTTTGGACAACACGGGGTTTGAGAAATCACTGACAGACAATGACAGGCGACAGGCAAGTGACAGATCGCAACTTTGCTTTTGACTACTCGACAATAGCACCGAATCTTCTTTGACTTCTTTTTCCTTTTAATATCCTCATTCGTACATCCTCATATTCCCTTAGTACAGCAAATATTCTACATCATGAATCAAAATTGACGTAACAATCGTCTAGCTTACGTCTATCGCCAATAAACTCCTTATCTTAATTCTCAAATTTCCAAAATCAGTCATACTTTGCAACATTCGATGTTTTCATGATTTCTTATCAATTTACAGATATTCCCAGAATTTATAAAACTCAATTGAAGCACATCAGTAAAAATTAGCTTCGGAACAAAAATGTCACTCGATCTCATTTCACCGAACTTCACAGAAGAGCATTTGAATGAAATCATCAAAAAGTATGGAGGAGTTAAGTACACATCGTGGGCATTTGAAGGAAATGCAGGAAAGAAAGGTGATGGATACTTGAGTGAGGTCTATAAGGTTGTTGTGACTGGAAAGGATGATAAGGAGTAAGTTTGAGATCAAAGAAAAAAAATTGTGCCTAGAGACAAGGTTTTGGAACTAATCAACTGACTTTTGATCATTTTTGTTCATTTTGATCTGATCTACATTCTTTATTAGAGTTTGAAGGAGCGCATACTTCAAAATATTTACTAAAAATCGTTCAAAGAAGTTCTGATCATATCAATAACCAACTTCCCATTTCAGAAAGTCCTTCGATGTCCATGTCATCATCAAAACAACTCCAAAGTCTATCGCCCGTCGCAAAACTTTTCGATCTGCAGACTTCTTCAGAAATGAAATTAACTTCTACAATTGTGTCATATCCAAATTCATTGAATTCCAATCGATCAAAAAAGATGCAAAATATCCATTTAATGAAATGTCAACGTGCCTTGTATCCCACGTCGACGGTGAAAATGACTTTCTAGTTATGGAGAATTTAAACATGTGCGGCTATCACACAACATCCCGTCAACAAGCGATGGACATTAATTTATGTCGTTTGATAATGCAAACGCTTGGCAGATTCCATGGATTGTCGTTTATCATTCGCGATCAAAGTCCACAATTGTTTGATGAAATGGCAGCGTCACTTGAGGAAACTTACTATTCAGCTAGACTTAAGCCTTGGTATAATAATTTTATCAATACGCAAATTGATATTGCAATGGATGCAGTTTCTAAGATTTATGGAGGAACTGAAGTTGAGGCGAAGGCGAAGAAGTTTTTGACTGAAGGAAGTTTATTTGATAAAATGGTTAAGCTGACGCACACTACTAATCGGTATAGTGTCCTTGGACATGGCGATTGTGAGTATAGAAGGGATTTATGGTTTATGGGTTTTAGTAAACTGTTTCTTTAATTTCCACAATTTTTGGGTGGAACCATCCTTTTGCTGTACTACAAATTGCTAAGCATTGACTAAGCTCCTCAGGAAGCTAGAAGTCATAAATTTATATGCCATTTTGCATAAGATTTTTGGTCCTTTTTCTATGGCAAAGGCCTATGTCCTTCCTTTGCTATGTCACTGATGCTAATAATTCCAGTCAATAACATTCAAACTCATTTCAGGCTGGACACCAAACTTCCTCATTCACTCAATTAATACAAATGGAAAAGAAATTCCAGTCAAGGCAAAAATGATTGATTTTCAACTTTCAAGATATGCATCGCCAGCCTTGGACATAACATTCTTCTTGTATTCATGCACCAGTGAGGAACTTAGAGTTCAGTATTATAATGACTTGATGAAGACTTATCACACTAATTTGTGTGAGATTATTAGAGATTTTGGATCTAATCCTGAGTTTTTGTTTCCTTATTCGGCATTGGAGGTAAGTGTCTGTTAATCCTTGTCTCTTACCTTAGTCATAACTTTGCCCAGCGACAATTGGCAAATAATTCTAATTTTTAAGAAACATCACCAGGTTTATGAGCCTGGACATAGCTCCCCTTTGGCAACTTATCATACAAGCTATTTAAAAATTTCCATAATTTTAGAACGAAATGAAACAATTTGGAAGGTTCGGAGTCGGAATGGGCATCGAATCAATTCCATTTAGTCTTATGGATGACAGTGACACTGCTGATTTAGACAAGATTCAAGGAGAAAATGCAGTTCCGATTACCGACATTTGGATATTGAAGCGACTCGAGAATGAAAATGATCAAAGAAGATTGGCTGATGTCTTCAAGCATGCAGTTGATTGTGGGTTCTTGGATTAAGGAGGGCGGAAGAAAAATTTGGAATTTAAAATGTTAAAAAAGTATTTCATTCAATTTATCGCGAATAAAATGGATATTGAATTTTAAATTAAGTTTTTTAAATCAAATCCGAAACTATTCAAATGTTTTCAGCTGTAAACATTTTTGAGGTTTTATTCCAAGTGAAACTTCGACCAAACCACAGATTGTTTATAAACAAAAGAACACAAATAAAATTTTTGATAAATATTAAATTTAACAATAAATAAAAAGTTGAAGCTATTCAAGCTAAAATCATGGAAACTGAACATTGTAGGATATGCTTCACTGATAGAGATGACTTGACAGAAATTTGTGATGAAATTAAAGAAACTTTTTATTCATTAACAAATATTCATGTAAGTAGAAGTGCCATGGACAATTTCTCAAAATAATTGTTAAGCAACCTTGTCCTGATTAAGTCCCCCAAGATCAAGTCGCATCTGGCAACGAGCTGGTATGACACTGGGATGGTGCTGGCTTCGATTTATATCTAGCACCATGCAAGAGTCACAAAAGCTTGGTGCTGGATTTCTAATCGATTAACTGACTTGTGCCATTCGAGTCCCTATTACCTCCAAACAGAGTTGCGAAACAGGCCACCTGTGACAGGTGAGAACCGTTCAATTCCTTGATAGTTTGTATGGTTTTGTTAGATGCCTGTTTCGCAACTCTGCCTCCAAACTCTTAAATATCCTCTATGCCTTCTCCAAAATAAATTTGCGTACACAAAGCTAGTTACACTTTCGAATAATCTTATTTGAACTTCCAGCTCATCAATTCTGAAGTTCACTCAAGCTACATCTGTCGAGAATGCAAAGACAAGCTTGAATCAACAAGGGATTATGTCAAGCTTTTAGCAGAAAATGAGATGCAATTAAGAAATAAGTTTTCTATTGATAATTCACTATTAATTGAAGATCATCAAACTTCTTCATATTATCCTCAAATCAAGACTGAAAATGTTGAGCATAAAGTTGTGAGGAATCAAGGTTCAAACATTCCAAACCATAAAATAAAGGCACAAAAGCGAACATACCAGCAAATGAGTGAAAACGTAGGAACTAGATCTTCTAGAAATTTCGTAGAATCTGTCTATTTAAATGAGTATGGAAATGAAGATACCATCGACGATGTAGAATTGAGTCCTGAAAATGAAAGCATCAATGATCAAGAAAATTCATTAAACATGGAAATGATTGATAACATAAATGATTTAGAAGATGCCAAAAATGTTTTCAGATTAATGTTCAATGAGATTCGAGATCTTAAGCCTCAAGAGCTCAAAACTTCAAAAGTTGCAGTTCATAAACCAACTCCTCAAATTAGTTCAGTCGATGGTTCAAATATTGAAATTATGAAAATCACAAACATGTACGAATTTGAAGGATTTATCAAAAAAATCAATAAAGATTCAGCTTATCGCCAAGAGCTGGTAATTATCTTAATTGAACCAATAGATTTTGATCACTTTTGATCAGTTCCGCACTCTTGAATTGAATATTTGACTAACAGAATCTGAAAAAATTAATAAATAATTTTTAAACTTTTTCCTATTCAGATTAATCGCTGGAAGAACTTGACAAACAATACACGCCAAACACAAGTGAATGCAAAAGCTTATAACATCCTTAATGAATTGTTCGAAAGAGATTTTCTAGTATCAAGTGTCCGTTGGGGTCAGCCATTTGAAAAGGACAAAATACGAAGTGATCAATTGTATCTTAAACTTCAGGATGAATTTAATGACATAATTTTAAATGTTTATGAATTGGAAAGATCAAAAGATTCACTTGAACATATAGGAAAGATATTCAAGAACGTATTTAATAATAAAGTTAGACGTGAAGAGAGAAAGTTACAATAAAAATAAGCACAGCACTAAACATAAGTTTGTATATTTTAACACTTTTTCAATCAGTAACGAACAAGTTCATTCAGGCTTACAAGTGGCTTTTAATCCAAGGACAAGATTAAAGGTACAAATTTGATTTCAGTTTATGACATTTGGGTTTTGAGTAGATTTAGAAACGAGAATGATCAAAAATGAATGTCTAATGTTTTCTTACATGCTGTTGATTGTGGTTTAATAAATATATGATGTTATTTAATTTATAAAAGTAGTTTTTTTGCATTTAATAATATTGCAATGAAAATTCGAAATAAATCTAATTTTATTATTTCCAAAAAATATCTCTTAAAATTAATTTAATAATAAAATCAAATCCTTCCAAATGCTTTCAAATCGTTGACATTTTAACAGTTTTGAAATTAAATTTTAATCAAAACACTGGATGTTTACAAGTAAAACAAAAACAAATATAAATAAAAATTAAATCTTCCAAATATTTGGTTGACTGAGAAGTGTTGAACATAGAACTTAAACAATGAAAACTAGTTACTGCAGAATATGTCTCAATAATAAAGATGATTTGACAGAAATTTGTAACGAAATTAGAGAAATCTTTTATTTTTTAACAAATATTCATGTAAGTTCCAGCACAATATTTCCCAAAATCACAATATTTGCTAAGACCTCAATGAAATCCTCCAAATTGAGTTGTTTTAACCGCAGAACTCCTTAATATCTTCGTTATGACTTCTCTAAATGCAATTAATCAACAAACTTTCTTATAATTTCTCGCAACATTCTCATTTCAGCTCAATAATACCAAAGAACACTCAAATGTCATTTGTCAAGAATGTAGAATCAAGCTACAATCAACAAGACAATACATTAGACTTTTAACAGAAAATGAAACCCGATTAATGAATCATGCTTCTACTGACAATGCACAATTAAGTGATGATAACAAAATTTTCTCATATTTTCCTGAGATTAAAATTGAAAATGATGAGTTTGAGTTTGAAAGTAATCAAATAAGTTTAGGTCCATTAGCAAAAGAGCTCAAACTTAAAAGTAATCGAGGGAGAAAGCGAAAAAGTACAGAATCTACTGAAGAATCTCCAAAGAAACAAAAAGTTAAGAAATTAAAAATTTTAAAAGATAAAGTTCCAAAAATAAACAAAAAATCACCTAAACCTTGCCAAGAAATATCCAACAATAAAGCAATCAAAGTTAAATCTTCCAAAACCAAAGATTCAGATCGAAAATCCTCAAAGTCTAGCATTAAACAAGACAAACCAATTAAACAACTTCAATCAAAGGCAAAGGTTGAATCTGACTCTCCAAATGAAGACTTGTCCCATCTCCAAAAGACAAAAAACGGCAAAATCATCTGCCAGGACTGCAACCGTCCAATTCTCAAATCAAACTACAAGGATCACATCAACCAAAAGCATGTTGGCAATAACATCTTTATTTGTGATTTATGTCACAAAAAATTTCATCGAAAAAACTCTCTCGAGTGCCACATGTACGTCCATCTCAAAATTAAACCTTATACATGTCCAGAAAATTGTGGAAAGTCATTTTACAGCAAGCATGGACTTTACTTCCATTACAAGATGCATCATCAACCAATTAATGAATTTATTTGTGAGATCTGTGCTAAAAGTTTTAAACAAAGTCATTTGCTGCAGGAACACATTGATGCTAAGCACAGTGGTGTTAGATATAAATGCAAATATGAAGGATGTGGGAATCAATACAATACAAATGCAGGACTTAAGAAGCATATAATTAGCATTCATGAATGTAAAATCGTTCCTTGTGAGTTTTGTGGTGAATTATTTCGAACTGGATTTTCACTTTATCAGCATGTGAGGATCAATCATAAGGAAAGGAAATTTGTGTGTGAATATGAAGGATGTGATAAGAAATTTGTGATTAGAACTCATTATAGAGATCATCTGAAGATGCACACTGGGAAAAAAGATTTTATTTGTAAACTTTGTGATGCCAGTTATCATAAAAAGAGGAATTTGACACGTCACGTTGAGGTTGTTCATCAAAAATCGAGATTTTATTGTCAGGTTGATGGATGTAATGCAGCTCTTTGTAATAAGGATAATTATAGAGCACATCTGAGAAAAGTTCATTCAAATCATTCAGACATAAAAAATTTATTGGCTGATATGGCTAAAATGAAGCCAGTGTATTTAGAAAATTTTGAAAATATGGATGAAAAGATTGAGGAACAGAGCTAGTTTGAGGTATTGTGCCCTCAGTCTAGAAAAAACAGATGCTAGAGAAACCATTGTGAGCCAATTGAATGAATTCTTTAAAGGATGTCAACTTAATTATCAAGTCGAGAACTTGTTAAAATTAACGGCCTCGACACATTAAATTTGACAAACCATTGTGTGTCATAAGTCATAGTTTGAGTAGCACTGTTCATGAGAGGGTTCAGAATCGTAACTTTTTGCTGAAAAACTCTAGACTAACATTATTTCTAAATTAGTCCCGAATGGCACAATTCGGATAATCGATCCTTAATCCGGTACAAAGCTGATGTGATTCTGGTATGGTGCTGGATTTAAATCGAAGATAAAAAATCACGAATTGGATTTCGTTTCAATCAAACAGCATGGAACCATTGGTTGCTGTAACCTTTCTTTAAGAAATGCTTGAATCTAAAAGATCCAGTTGCAAGATTCTGGCCAAAAAATGATCAACTTCATCCTTACTTATTAGGAACTGCAACTGAAAACTGATAATTTGAAAAATAATTTGAGAAATTGAATACAAAAATTTTACATGGAGGGATTTTTAAATCCCAATAAAATCTTCCATACAATAGATTTAAATCAAAATCTCTTTTTAAAAATCATTGCAAAAAGATTTTGATTTTGATTTTTGATTTAAATCACTCACCCTTTTCACCGGTGTAAAAATTATACTTTTTAATGAGTTGAAATGTATAAAAAATCATTCGAATTGATTCACAGTAAATTATTGCATTTTAAATATAATTGTTTTCAAAGAAATTTCTGACTTTCTTCATTTTTCGTATTTTATTTTATTTTTTAAAAATAAATGGACATTATTTTTTGTTTAGTAAGGATTGTATAATCCTTACAATCCTTATATAGAAAGATTGTAGGAATTTTACAATCCTTACAATCCTTATATGAAAAGGATTGTAAGGATTGTACAATCCTCACAATTCGTATGGAAGAAGTAAGGATTGTACAATCCTTACAATTCTGTTGGAGTGTCTGACCCTTGATAAAATGTCTGCCACTGATTATTATTTAACTCCATCGCATAGTCTTTAATTCACAACCGTTTCCCGAAACAAAGTCTCACAATTCATTATCCTCAATCCGGCAGAATTTCAAGTTCTTCAAATCATTTTAGATGAAACCTTTTCATATGCCTATAAATACTTCCTTTAACTTTCATATCAGTTCCGCATAAATCACATATAAATTTAACTTTAGTATGAACCATATTCTTATGATTTTTAAGGGCATTGTTATTAATATAAAGCAAAGAACAAATGTTGCACTTCAAAGCCGTTTTTGATTTTTTCAATTTATTCTCACGCTTCTCCTGCTTTTCATGTTTCGTCAAATGATATTTAAGGACTTTTGAATAAATTGTTGTAAAAGTACATTTTGGACATTTATGGTTTTTTGCACTGTCTTTGTTGTGGATCTTAACATGCTCTTGAAGGTTTGCTCGTCTGCAGAAAGTTTTCTCACAAATTTTACATGAAAATGCATTTGAATCCTCATGCCACATCATATGCTGCTTATACCTGTATGATGCTGAGAATATTTTATTGCAAATTGTACATTCGAACTTTTTAACATGAGTCTTTGTGTGCTGCTTGAATTTTTGCTCTGAATCGTAGACATTTAGGCATAAAGGACATTTATACTTCGGATGCTCACCATGGATCTCTTTCATGTGATATTTAAGGCAAACTGGAATCATGGATTTATTGCAAATTTTACATGTGATTTTTGGCTGATGACATCTCATGTGAACTGCTAATTTAGCCTTATCGGAACACATTTTACCACATAAATCACAAATTAAGTTTGATGGCTTTCTCATGTCTTTATGCTTTGTTGCGATGTGTCGGGTTAAGCCGTGATTATTTTGAAAATTTTTATCACAATGTTCACAAAAAAATCTGATGCTGATTTTCTTAATTACACTTTCTTGCCATTTTGACGCTTCAAGTCGCTGAAAATTCCCATAAATCTCAAAAACTTTCAATTTTGAACTTTTTTTAATTTCATTGGAATCTTCAAATTCAAGATGATCAATAATTTCAAGTTCTGGTTCTGCTTTTATTTTGTCAAATGTAAACTCATCGTAGATTTTTGGCTGCACTTTTGAGATGCTTGCAAAGTCAATAATATGAATTTCACATTCTTGCTTGATTTTTGTTGATTCATCGTATTGTATTGTGTTGATTATTCTAATGAGTGGAGCTGATTTTGATGCTGAATCTTCTTGCTTGATTGCTTTTGTGGACATATTGATTAATTTCCACTAGCTTTTTATGATATTGATTTGCTTCCTATTGATTCTTATATAAATAATGCATTTATGTGATCCAGAGGCAGGGTGGGGAGATTTTTTGCGATTTAAATCAAAATCGCAGAATTTATTTTTGATTTTGATTTAAATCTCAATGAAAAATGATTTTAAAAAGGGATTTTGATTTAAATCATTTTACCCAAGTGATTTTTTTCTCGATTTTGATTTAAATCATTTTTGCAGAGGGATTTTTTTTGGGATTTTGATTTAAATCATTTTTGCACAGGGATTTTTTTTGGGATTTTGATTTAAATCTCTTGTATGAAAGATTTTTTTTGGGATTTTAAAATCCCTCCATACAAAATTTTTGTATGCAATTTCTCAAATTATTTTTCAAATCAACAGTTTTCAGTTGCAGTTCCTCATAAGTAAGAATGCAGTTGATCCTTTTTCGGACAGAATCTTGCAACTGGATCTTTTAGATCCAATCATTTCTTTAATAAAGGTTACAGCAACCAATGGTTCCATGCTGTTTGACTTATACGAAATCGAATTCGTGAATTTAATCCTCTGTGCCTTGCTGCTTACATTTAAATAACTTGACTTCATCAAGCATGCCTGGATCTTACTCTATATGAGGAACTACCTGCTTTCAATGCTTCCAAAATCTTAAATGTCTTTTATTACAGTACCAAAGTAATCTACTTTAGTTTAATGAGTCATAAGCAAGAATAGGCACTTGAACTGCCTAGTTCCTTCATATCCACAAAAATTTTTTTTCTTGCTTTTTCATCAAGGAATCACCTCTTGAAGTCAAAAATTTTTTGCGGAACTAATCGGTTCCTTTCGTACCTGATGATCAAATATGACTGAAAATCATGCTTTATACTTATATGATTAGATAAACATACTTTGCAGTCATCAGGTACGAAAGGAACCGATTAGTTCCGCAAAAAATTTTTGACTTCAAGAGGTGATTCCTTGATGAAAAAGCAAGAAAAAAATTTTTTGTGGATATAAAGGAACTAAGCAGTTCAAGTGCTTATTCTTGCTTATGACTGATTAAACAAACGTAGACTACTTTGGTACTGTAATAAAAGACATTGAAGATTTTGGAAGCATTGAAAGCAGGTAGTTCCTCATATAGAGTAAGATCCAGGCATGCTTGATGAAGTCAAGTTATTTAAATGTAAGCAGCAAGGCACAGAGGATTAAAAATCACGAATTCGATTTCGTATAAGTCAAACAGCATGGAACCATTGGTTGCTGAAACCTTTATTAAAGAAATGATTGGATCTAAAAGATCCAGTTGCAAGATTCTGTCCGAAAAAGGATCAACTGCATTCTTACTTATGAGGAACTGCAACTGAAAACTGTTGATTTGAAAAATAATTTGAGAAATTGCATACAAAAATTTTGTATGGAGGGATTTTAAAATCCCAAAAAAAATCTTTCATACAAGAGATTTAAATCAAAATCTCAAAAAAAACTCCCTTTGAAAAATGATTTAAATCAAAATCCCAAAAAAAATCCCTGTGCAAAAATGATTTAAATCAAAATCCCAAAAAAAAATCCCTTTGCAAAAATGATTTAAATCAAAATCGAGAAAAAAATCACTTGGGTAAAATGATTTAAATCAAAATCCCTTTTTAAAATCATTGCAAAAAGATTTTGATTTTGATTTTTGATTTAAATCACCCACCCTGTCCAGAGGCAATAGACCATCTTCAGTCATAAATTTAAAATTTGACTGCTAAGTTTATCTCAATATTGACAAAACAGCGTTCTTTCTTTCCTGCGGATATGGTGGTTTTGGGAACTAGTTACAGGTTGATTTATAAATGTCCTCTAAAATTTGAGTATTAAAAAGTCAAACTTAATTGGCAACTTTAACTTTTTTTAAGAATCAGAATAACATTGATGCTCCCTAATTGAACAAAAATAGGAAATTCTCAAGTGACGTAGCGTTTACAAGAACGGTCAATTTTGCACTTTTTCTGGAGAATCTATGTTAAAAATCTAAAATGTTGTTTTTATTATTATGAATAATGAGTTAAAAATTGGTATGTTTACAATATTACAGCTGATTCTTATAGGCGGCAAACAAATCCATCGTAGTGTCGTCCCTTCAACATGCTTCCCATTCACTAATGTAAAATATAAATAAATGTTTAAATGTAGTTGTTTAATGTTGTAAAATGTTACCCAGAAACAATTTGTCGCAATAAATGTTAACAACTATGATAAGTTGATTTGAGGTCTTTGAATTGCTCATTAAAGCTTCATTGGTTTTATTCAGTTGAGTAATTAATTAAATAATGAAATTGTGAAATTAAAACATGCATAATGTGAAAAATAAATATTTAATATCAAATTCTAGATCAGTGATTTATTAAAATCTTTTTTTACTATTTAAAAATAAACATTCAGACCTTAAGATTCATACCTGCGCGATTTATGCGTTACAAGTTTAATGGTGGTTTAAAGAGTGAGGGTGCGCCAAACCACTGCACTCAAACCTAGACCAACAGTTTAAGTGGGATCCGAACCACTTCTCTGAAAACATTTCTTCCTGTAGCCTACAAAGAAAGGCTGTGAGCCTCATTTCCAGCACATATGATTTGAAAAAGGACAACTGCCGAGTCTCAAGCACATGATCACTGTGTCGGTATTGCAATAATTAGGTACCGAAGTACTAAACCATTCCACCACCGAGCAATTTCAGCTCACTTACTTACTTACTTCCTTTGCTGGTCGTACAGATCAATTGTAATCCATGACCTCCTTTAGTTGACGCCTATAACTAGTTCTATCGCTGGCTACTGTGTGCCAGCTCACTTATTTACCATATTTACAATTTTATTACTATTGTTGATTCCAAGGAGATATCTACTGAGACTGAAACTTGAACATCAGACTGGCAAGACTCGGCCCGATCTGATGTTTTAATCTTCTCTGAATCATTTTATTGAATCATTTTATTGGTTTCGCTATGACAGTTTTCAGAATTACTGAAGGAGATTCGTCATTTACTTCATTATAAGCATTTCTTATTCAAGTCTTATCAATTTTGTGTAAAAATTTATTAATCCTTTGTAGTCTAGCCTCTAAATTTGGACATTATGACTAATAAATTATTTTAAATAAAAATAGATTTTGCGTGTGAATTTGTGATAAGCTCAACTGTGATGAAACTCTTATTTTGAAGCTATATGTAGCTATCCAAGTTCAGTTGAAGATGCATCAGCTCTAATACTAGCACACTATTTAATTTAATTAGAGCAATTTATCCACAACTCAAAAAAATTGTTCTTTAATTGTTTGCACAAGGTCATAATAATTTATTTCAAAAAAAAAAAATAAATAAAGTCAAGAAATCAAAATTTATTATTTCTATCCGCAGATAAAACATTTTCTAGAGATTAAAATCAACAGTTCTCACATTTCATTGGCTAAAAGCACCCAAACGCGATCACATATTTTCTCCTAATTTGAATTTACACGCGGACAGGAGCAATGTAGTCGTGAGATTTACTGCGTAATGTTTTGAAAGTCATTTGAAGTAAATTAATTTAAAATTGATTGGCAACGTTCACAAAAATTAAGTCAAAATGAAGTTTGCGGAGCACCTATCGACTCATATTACATCTGAATGGAGTAAGTTGGTTCATATTGGACGGACATGATGATTAAAATTGAAATTAATTATTTTTTTGTGTAATTTTCATTTTAGGGAAGCAATACATTAATTATGAGGTATAATATGGATCTTATTATATTTTGCTATGTTTGTCTAGTCACCCGTCACAGGATGAAATAAATCCTGACAAAATCACTTCCAAAATAAGACTTAAATTCACGAAAATCTGTGAAAATTTTCAATTTTTGAATTTTTTTCATTTCCCGCTGTTCTGCGCATGTCCAATAAGAAATCTGTGAATTTTGTATACAAATAGACAGAATAACAGCTGATTAAGATTTACAGGGTGGCTGAAAATGCACTTAAAAATGTGCGTTTGTAGGAAAATATGAGATAAGTTGCTCTCAGTAGTTCTCATTGGTTAAAGATGATTTTGTGAGAGAATAATTTGGACTGTTGAAGGGATGAAGATGCTTAAGAGACAAAAAAGATCAGACTACTTGTTGAATCATTAAGAATCATGTGCTTTATGCTCTTAAACAATGTCAAAAGTGACATGATGAACAATACTAATCTAAATTCTTATCTTTCTTAATTCCAATTATGACTACCTCCTTTTCAGGAAATGAAGCAAATGCTCTACAATGCCATAGAAGCAGCACCAAGTGCAGAAATTGCTGATCCAGAAGTCCTAACCCGTTACTTTGCTAAATTTGATGAACAATTCTTCAACTATTGTGACAGCGAATTAACAAAAATCAACACATTTTATTCAGAGAAGCTTGCTGAGGCAACAAGAAAGTATGCTGGACTTAGATCAGAACTGTCAGAAGCTCAGAATGAAGGAATTTCTATGGAAAAGTTTCAAAAAGCTAGAAAAAATATTTTACAAAGGAAGAAAAAAGATGTCCGGAAAATCCAGGAACTAAAGCTTGCATTTTCAGAATTTTATCTGTCCCTCGTCCTGCTGCAAAATTATCAAAATCTCAACTTTACAGGCTTCCGAAAAATCCTCAAAAAACATGACAAACTTTTAAATATTGACTTTGGTGCTAAATGGCGACAAGATCATGTGGAACTTGCCCATTTCTATACGAATAAGGACATTGATCGACTTATTACTGAAACTGAAAATGTCGTGACTCTCGAAATTGAAGCTGGTGATCGACAAAAAGCAATGAAACGCCTTCGAGTGCCTCCACTTGGTGAACAGCAGAGTCCATGGACAACTTTTAAAGTTGGATTATTTTCAGGTGCATTTGTAGTGCTCGTTGTGTCTGTTGCCATTGCTGCTTTGTTTAAGAAACCACCAGAAGACACTTGGAGATCTGCTTTGAGGCTTTATCGTGCTCCTTTTCTATTCATTGAGTTTTTGTTCCTGTGGTCGTTGAATGTCTATGGATGGAGATCGTGTGGTGTTAATCAGTGAGTAGAATTTGGAAATTTAGATTTGGGTTGGTTTTTTGATGCTAAGGGTAAAAGCTAGTCAATAAAGTTGACATCTTCATCTCCTTTTTTGAGAAACATCATAACTTAACTCAGGATATCCTGCATTAGGATCTGAACTTATTAAAACCTATTAAAAATCAAAATTTTATCCACAGCGTCCTCATTTTCGAAATTAATCCAAGAAGTCATCTCTCCGAGCAGCACATAATGGAACTGGCTGCAGTATTTGGTGTCTTATGGTGCATATCTGTACTTTCATTCATGTTTAGTAGTGCACTGAGCATTCCAGCATATGTCAATCCATTACTGCTTTACATCTTTATGGCATTATTTTTACTTAATCCTACAAAGACATTCAGGCATGAGGCGAGATTTTGGACTGTTAAAATTCTTAGTCGAGTTATTTGTGCGCCATTTTTCTATGTAAATTTCGCTGATTTCTGGGTAAGTTAAGGTTTTGTTAAGTTTATTGTCGTTCTTATCTGAAAAAAGAGGATTTGCTTTGAAGATGAAATCGGGGCTAGTGATTAGATGTGTCTTAATATAATTATGAATACGCCTAGTGTATTAATGAGAAACTAGTCCCTATATTAGTGTTGCCGCGGCACACAGTTTAGACAACACTGCCCTAGATACATTAAATCAAAAAAGAATAATCAATATTTATTATCCTATAGATTGCAGATCAGTTAAACAGTATTGTCCCAGCATTTTTGGATCTTCAGTATTTCTTTTGCTTTTACACAACAAATGGCGATTGGTCGAAGGCTGAAAGTGAGAATGCTGAACAATTCAAAGTTATTTTAAGTTCTATAAAGTTCAATTCTATTACAGATCCACAACAATGTACAGAATCTTACGTGGTTCGAACAATTGTTGCAATGTTGCCTGCATATTTCCGAATGGCTCAGTGCTTGCGACGTTTTCGAGACACCAAGGAAGCTTTTCCTCATTTGGCTAATGCTGGTAAGTGTTTTGGGTAACAAGTTCCTTTAGAATCAATGTTGTGTCATCTATAAATGACAATTATGTAGCATGTAAGTCTAATCCGTGTTGTGACCTTAAAAAATTGGTTTCAACTTTGTAAGTTGCTTCGAAGCGACAACATCCCTTGATGTGCCTCTGAATAATAAAGCTGTCCAACTTCGCACTTTTAAACAGGCCAGTCCTGCTTATTTGAACAAAATTCCTAATGTTCCACTTTTCTGGACCTGTTTTTCTAAGAAAATGCTTGAAAATTTGGTCGGTCCCGCTTTTTCAGAGCTGAAATCAGCACATGCCTCACATTTTGACCAATAATCGATGAACAGCCCATTAATATTAAATTTACAATTTTTTCTAGCTAAATACGCGTCATCATTTTTCGTTGTAATTTTCTCATCAATTACGATGGCAACAACTGGAAGCTATCCAAAGTCAACACATAATCCATTCTTCTATTTTTGGATTGTATCGGCAATTGTATCGTCATGTTATGCTTATGGATGGGTTTGTATAATTTTTAACGTTGATTAATATTAGATTTCTGCTAAGTTGCTTTTTAAAAAATCCGAAAAATCCTAAAAAATCCCTGAGCCAATAAACATTAAAATGTGAAATCCCTTTTAAATCCCGAAATTATTCATCGCATGCATCAAGGATTTCACATTTTCATCTTTATTGGCTCAGAGATTTTTTAGGATTTTTTGGGATTTTTCAGGATTAATCCTGAGTTTCCACGCCTTGATTTTTACTATTTTTTAACTTCATGATTATTGAATTTTTTTAAAGGATGTTTATATGGATTGGGGATTGATGTCAATGGAGGGCGAAAATAAATTTTTGAGAGACGAGATTGTTTATTCCAACACGGTGAGTTAATTGAAAGTAGAAGAATGAGAAAGTCTTAAGTTCCCATTTCCTTCAAGCTTTAATTCTTAATGTGATAAAGTCAATTCAATTCCATCTTCAATTCCACAGTGGTTCTACTACATTGCAATGGTTGAAGACTTTATTCTCCGATTTGGATGGACCCTCTCGATGTCCTTAATAGAAATGGGCTACATTGACTCTGACATAATGCTTTCAATATTAGCTCCATTAGAAGTCTTTCGAAGATTCATTTGGAACTACTTCCGACTAGAGAATGAGCATCTTAATAATTGTGGTAATTTCCGTGCCGTCCGTGACATTTCAATTGCACCAATTACAGGAGCATCTGATGAGGCAATGATTCTTCGAATGATGGACGATGATGATGGAGTAACAAACAGAAGGAATAAGAAGGGTGGCAAGAAGAAGGATCAGCGATTAATGCTGAATGGAATTGCTGACTCGCAAGATGATCTCGATATGTAAATTAATAATGAACATTAATGTTAACTGTTAGATGTATTTTTATGGCAAGAAGTACTTTTTTTGGCGAATGCAATGCAACTTTTATTATTTCATGCAATTTTTTTCATTTTTGATATTTTAAGCTAGTTCGAATTGTTTTTTGAATGAATCAATTTTTAATTCTGATGATGAAACTGCTTAATTTTGAACGATTTTGGCTGATATATTCACTGACATATTCAATATAACAGTCATTGCTGCTCAGAAAAGATTTAAAAAAAAACATTTAGTTTAAATTTATTCACAATTTTTTTAGTTCTAGTGTAGAATGTACAATTTAGAATAGCTCAACTAGAATAGATATAAAAAAAAACAAAGGCGTGGAAACTTGGAATTAATCCTGAAAAATCCCAAAAATCCTTAAAAATCTCTGAGCCAATAAAAATGAGAAAGTGAAGTCCCATTTAAATCCTGAAAATTATTCATCAAATGCATAAGGGATTTCACATTTTCATATTTATTGGTTCAGGAATTTGTTTTAGGATTTTTGGCATTTTTCAGGATTAATCCTGAGTTTCCATGCCTTTCAAAAAAACTCATCTAATTTAATAGAAAACAATCAAAAGAACTTTAGTCAGACATTAAAGACATTAAATGATTATAATAAATTTATAAAAAAAAGACTGTTTAAATTATTGGTATTAATATTATATTTTCGTCACTGCGGAATGCATTCATGCTTGATACATCATTTTTTATGAATTGTCGGGTGACTAAGATAATTTTAAAGTCGTCAATGGTTAAAGGGAACAAATGGAAACAAATTTAAACATCAAAACAATTTAATTTTTAATTTTGTATAATTTACCCGATCGGCACACATTGAAATTCATTGAAATGTTTGCTACCAGGTAGCTGGGTTGATAGTATAAGAAGAAGCTGCATTTGGCAATGAGACCCACGTGGCAACCACTTGTCATTCAGTTGGAAGATGCTTTCAAGCAGCTGCCGCTTGGTTCTAATTATACAATCAACCCAGCTGCCTGGTTGCAAACATTTGAATGTGTGCCGATCTGGTTAAAGGCACAGAAATGATCAAAGTGCTTTAAAATTATTAATTTATTGATCAGTTCAACACTTTCGTCCTGATTTTTTTTAAAGAAATTCTTTAGCAAAGTTTTAGTTCGATTGGCATGTTTAGTAGCCGGTTGGTCGTTATCCCCTTAGTAATCCTCACCCTATATCAGTGATGGTCAACCCGAGTGCCGTAAAAATAGGATATTCCACGAAACCTATGCTGTATGCAATTTAGGTCATGTCTTACCATCAAGTGTGTCATGGCACAAAAAGGTTGACCACCACTGCCCTATATAGAAAATACCGAGCAACTGGCTTTTCATTTAAAAACTTAAATTAGTTGAGTTTAATTCCACAAAATTCCACAATTTTTTCTTTCATTTAATCACAAAATTTTTAAAAATGAACCTTTTAAGCAAACAAAAGAAAATTTGATTATTTTTATAGGGATAACAATGTGGCGCCTAAAACAATCATTGTTACCTCAACATATAAGTTACTTACAGCACCAATCGATCACATAAAAATGCTTGACAATTTGTAAATGACCAAATGAGCAAAATGACAATTGCTGTTCTGCCATGCTTTAGCGTGGATTTTTGAATTTTTATTTAAATTGTATTCAGCCTCTTTCAGGATATTAAAAATAGAAAATTTAAAAAAACTTAAAAGGAAAATTAATTGATTTTAAATGAAATTTTATTTTCTTATCTTTTTTTTGAATTTTTATTCAAATGTTAAATTAAAGTTTATTTATTTTTCAAATATTAATATTAATAAAAAATTAGCTAATCTAAAATATTAAATTGAAATTGACATTATTATAAGAATTTTAAAAATTCAATTTATTTCAGTTTTATATTTTTTAATAATAATAAAGTCATAATTTAAAATAAATTAAAAATTAGCGTGGCACTGCTGCAGCTGCTGTCTGACAAAATCCCTCTGATTAGCAACATCCAAAAAATCTTGATTAATACAAATATTTCCTTCCAGCATCAAAATTTGAAGATTTGGAGTTCTTTCAATAATTTGTGGATCAATCGATGTAATCACATTCTGGACAAACTGAATATTCCTTAAAGTTGAAATTGATGGTCCCAATGATTCAAGTCTTAGAGTCGACAGGTTGTTGCCAATAAGTCTTAGTGTAATCAAGTTCCTCAGTCCATCTAAATCTCCAGTTCTTAATTCAGACACTGAATTTCCACATAAAAATAGTTCCTGTATCTGTGGAATTGGAGTAAACCAAGATGGATTGATTTGACGAATCCCATTACGACCAAGACCCAAAGTTCTTAAACTAGTCAGTCCCAAAAATGGATTATTTCCTAATTGAACACCGTTCATGCCAATCATAAGGAACTCGACATTAGACAAGGATGAGAATTGTCCATCAGTAACTTGAGAAATCATGTTGTTAAAGAAATCCAAGCTTCTTAACGTACTGCTGATTGGTATGAACCATTGAGAATTGATTGCTGTAAGAAGATTGTTGCCAAAATCAAGGAACTCAATGGAAGTTCCAGAGAATGCATTTGCATGAATTTGACTGATTTGATTGAACAGGAACGAGACATGATGAAGTCTTGGTGAATTAATGAATAAATTAGCTGGAAGTGATGTCACTGAATTTTCATTGATAATGATCCTCTCCATAGCTCTACAGTCAGCAAAAGCTGATGATTCAACAATCACTAAATTACTTTGAACTATCGAAACTTCTTGGACATTCGTAAATTGTCTGCAGAAAATTCCAGGAAAATTTCTCGTATTTTGTGACAAAATGTTGACTATTTGCACATTAGCATCAGTTCTGCCTGGTAATTGCTGTCCACTAATAAATGAAAAGTCAATTCCTGTTGGATTATTGATTAATGCATTGCATCTATATCCAGTTACTGTTACGTCATAAATACACTCAATTCCTGAGAATGCTGTTAATTTTCTTCTACTGCAGGTGCTGAGTAGCTCCTTGATTTCACTGATGCTAGCTTGAACATCCTCGAAATTTTGATCTATGCAGACATTTCCTTCCAACATTAAAAGTTGTAGATTTATAGCATTTTCAATGATTTGTGGATCAAAGGATGTGATTTGATTGTTTTTAAATTGTAAGTTCCTCAAAGTTATAGCTGCATTTCCTAATGATTCAGCCTTTACAGCTGTCAATGAATTCTCATTAAGCCTAAGTGTTGAAATATTTTGGAAGGAGCTAAAGACTCCATCCTGTAGTTCCGATACTTGATTCCCACAAAGAAAGAGTGTCTGAAGTTGTGGAATTGATGTGAACCATGATTGATTTAGTTCTGTGATTCCATTGCGACTAAGACCAAGTTGTTCAAGACTTGTTAGGCCTTCGAATGGATAAGCGTCCATTTTTACTTGGTTTATGCTTAACATCAGTTCCTTTAGGTTGATTAAGTCTGAAAATGTCCCATCAGGGATGTGAGAGATTGAATTATTCATAAAATTTAACACTTCCAATGACTGACTGATTGGGATGAACAAATTTTTGTTGATGTCCGCTAAGATATTGGAACTTAAATCTAGAACTTTCAGTTCAGTTCCTGAGAATGCATCAGGATGGATTTGATTGATACGATTTGATGCGAATGAGACTTGAGATAATTTTGGTGAATTTATGAATAAATTCGCTGGAAGTGCTGTGATTCTATTCAAGTTTATGCTGACTCTCTCTAAATGTCTGCAAGCTTCAAAAACTGAAGGTTCTATTGTATCAAGGTTACTGTCTATGACTAGAATCTCACGAATATTTTCAAACTGTTTGCAGATGATTAATGGGAATGTCCTCGTATTCTGTGCATTGATGCTTACTTTAGTGACTTCACTATTTGTTCTATAAGTCAAGTGCTCTCCAGGGATAAACTGGAAGTTCTTGTTGAAAGGATTATGGACTTGTACATTACAAATGTATTCATTGTCAGCTGTAACTTCATATTCACAATTTATTTCTGGTTTAGTGTCAAAGTTTCTAAAGCATGTCCTAAGCTCATTAGAGACTCTATCAAGTTCACTTTGTACATCATCAAAAGCTTCATTAATGCAAATGTTGCCTTCAAGTTTCAAATATTTTAGATTCTTAGCTCCCTCAAAAATTTGCGGATCAAATGAGACCATCTGATTATTAATGACTTGAATATTCCTTAACGTACTGATTGATGGTCCAATCATTTCTGCACTGACTGTTTTCAATCTATTCCCATTGAGTCTAAGTAATGATAAATTTTTGAAGCTACTGAAAATCCCAGACTGCAATTCAGCTATTCCATTCATACATAAGAACAACTCTTGAAGGTGTGGAATTGGTTCAAACCATGATGGGTTCAGTCTTTGAAGATTATTACGTCCTAGTGCTAATATTTTAATGTTGTCAAGACCTACGAAAGGATTGTTACCCATCTGAAGTCGATTGTTGCCCAACATAAGAAATTCAACATGTTTCAATGCTGAAAATGTTTCGTCAGGAAGTGTAGTCAGTAAATTTCCGAAAAAGTCAACCATGTCTAATTTTTCACTGATTGGAACAAACCATTCTGGATTAATTGCTGTGAGTTGATTGTTACCCAAGTCAAGGGATTCAGCGATGGTTCCTATGAATGCTGATGGATGGATGTAACTGATGTAGTTGGTAGACAATGAGATGTAGAATAATTTTGGTGAATTTGCGAACAAACTTGCCGGAATTGATGCGATTCTGTTTTGATTTATGTAAATCTATGGAAATATACGGAAATCTTTAAAAACAACCTTAATAAAAATTGTTAAGTTTCACGAACCTGTTCCATGTTTCTGCAATTTTCAAAATTAGCTGCTTCAAGCACCTCCAAGTGACTATTCATGACGAAAATCTCTCTAATATCTCCAAATTGACTGCAAATGACAGTTGGAAATGTCTTTGTGTTCTGTTGAATGATACTTACTAGCTGCAAATCATTGTCTGATTTCTCAGGGATGTGATTACCAATAATTGACTCAAGTTCATCTCCAAGAGGATTAAAAACTTGTAAATTACATCGATATTCACCATAAATCGTCACATCATAGCTGCATTCAAGTTCAGGCACTGCATCCCACAATGCAATGCAAATTGACAATTTACTCAAAATCTTATCGAGATTATTTTGGACATTCGCAAAATTTTCTTGAATGCAGACATTCCCGCCGAGGTACAGAACCTCTAATGTTGTTGCTTCCTGTAGAATATTTGGATCAATTGCGCGAATTCGATTGCGTTCGCCAAACAGCGCGGTTATTGATTGAAGCGAATCTCCAAATGCATTAGCACTAAGCCGCATCAAGTAGTTGCCACGGAAATAGAAGCTTCTTAAGTTTGTAAGAGGCTTAAAAATTCCATCAGGAAAATCTTCAATTAAATTATTTTGAATATTTAAGACTGTTAAACTTGACAAGCTCTGGAACCAGTCAGCATTTACTGATGTTAATGAACATCCATTGAGATCAAGACTTTTAAGTTTGCTGAGAGGGCTGAATGCTGCTGATGCGATGTGAGTGATTGAGTTGCTGCCTAATGAAAGTATTTCTAGGTTGTGCAGGTCTCTAGGATAGTTAAGAAAAAAATCAATTTTTTAGGTTAAGGTAGCAAGTAATGTTGTATTAAAGGAGAGCCAATTTTTAATGAACCAGGAAATCACAGGAAGGTTAAGATAGTTTAAAGCATCACAAGTAGCAAAAGCTACAACAGGGTTGAAAAAGAGATTTTAAAAGGGCTGATGACGGAGCTTTAGTCCTTTATGTTTCTCAAGTATGCCTGTTGAGACGGGAGCTTAAGTTTCCCTAACATCCAGTCAATGAAACTTGAAACTTGAACTTTAAAGTAAATTTAAAGAATCACATTCTACCCCAAAAAATTGCTAGTTCAAAAAAACTTAAGCAAAACTCACCTTAAATCATCAGAATTAATAACATTAATAAGATTATTAACCAATGACAAATGCTTTAATGTTCTATTAATTGATGAGAACCAATTCGAATTGATTGATGTGATTTTATTATTATCAAGAACAATAAGCTCTGCAGCAGTTCCACTGAATGAACTTTGAACTAATACAGATAGATTATTATTTGATAGCTCAATGTGTGCTAAACCAGGACTATTAGCGAATATATTTGCAGGAACTTTAATGATTTTATTTGAGTTTAAATAAATTTCACCCAAGTTGTGGCATTCACTTAAGTCACTTGGTGTAATTTCCTCAATATTCAATCCAATAAGTGCTAGTTGATGGACATTTGGGAACTGACGACAAATTATAGATGAAATTATTTTTGTATTTCCTGAATAAGCGTAAACTACATCAACATCTTCGTCACTCATTCCATCTATGTGAGTACCTTCTATATTGTCAAATTCGACACTATTCGGGTTGTTGATTGACAACAAGCACTCATATCGAGCAATGCCAATTCTATGGACATAATCACATCGTATATATTCTTTATCGTTTAATACCCGCGGCAAAACCGAGGCAGAAATTATTAAAAATTTGAAAAATAAGTAAAATGCACAGATCACTAAGTACTTCATGATGTTTGCTCACTTTGTGTTAAACTGTGACTTCTTGGCAGATTGAGTTGGTCTTTTTATATGAAAAGGTTGATGACAAAACTGATGAGTGATAAACAAACAGGCGATAATGTCCTTAGCAACTCTCAGGTGCAGTTGTCGCAAAATTGAAGCTCAAATTAATGGAGCTTTATAGATTTTGGATGTAACTTTTACAATTTTACTCATAATTTGAAGCAAAGTTGTCAGAAAGATTCCTTTGGAAAGGTGCTTCACTAGAGCACGGTAGCTTTTGCCTTTGGGCACACACAGGCTACACCTATGTATAAGCAAAGCCCAGCCAAAAGCTAAAAAGTATACCTATTCAAAGGCAAAACCTAGTTAAATGCAAACCTTGACATTTGTAAATTTTGATACCTTTCTAAAGCAATGCCTGGGATAGATTTTTGCCTTTGATAGGAATTTGACAGGTTACAACTATAGTTTGCAGTATCTTTACGCTTTGTAAGTTTCTTTTGATTTTGAAAACCTGAAAATTTTGAAGTTGGTATGCAAAGTGAATTGAATAGCAAGACTAAAATTTTAGAAATTCAATTTCAAAGATCAAGAACAGATCAAAGGGATGTGTTCTTGATGTTTGCATGCCAATGTTGTCTTGCAGGATCTGACAAATAAGTTTTAGAGATAATTTCACTAATACCCGAGTAGCACAAGTTAGATAATCGAGAAGAAATCTTTCGCAAGGATGACGTTATGGCGACTTGTTGCTAAACGAAATAGTTAATAAATTTAATAAAAACAATGTTTTCTCATTGTTCAAAACTTTTTGATCAGTAGCAAAACTACAAGGACCTTCTTATTTCCAAATACCTTTCCTTCACGTGGGTTATCTTGAAAAATGAGGGATGGTTCAAAAAAATGCCAGGATATTTGAAAAAATTTCTTGCAGATTTAAATTAAATTTACTATTTTTGATTATAAACTAAATCTATTTGATTCATTAAACTTGGATCTAAGACTGTTTGACTAGTTTTTTTTAAACACACCTGAATCAATTTATCTTCAACTAATATCAACTAATTACAACCTTTATTTAGTATTATGAGAAGCTTCTGTTTCAGAAAAGTCTTGTTTCAAAAGCGAAAACAGATATTCAGAAAAAAAGTCATTACCAGCAATTATAACAAAGCATTGTCTTTTAGATGACTCATTTAACTCAGCGACCATTATAACAAATTCAGCATTTGTCGAATCGTTTTGTCGTCGAGCGGAAATCACAGCCAATAAATCATTGATAAGCTGATAAATTTGAAAAATTAAATTAATTAAAGGTTAATAGCTGTAAGGTGAAAACAACAAGCACACAGCAGGTAACAAGTGTTGAAAAAAATATACAATCAGATTAAGACGTGATTGATAAGTCGACAATCACCGAAAACAACTTTTATTATCACAAATAATATCATTCAGCCATTTCAAATGTTTGTGGCATTAAAGAAAAAATAAAAATAATGAAGGGACAGTTCATGGATAACGTAACACTTTTAGGGGCGTTTGGGATCGAAGGTTTTGTGACAAAAAGACGAAAAGTGAGCTTAAAAGACAAATTTTTTGTCACAAAATAATTGAATGACCCCAAATTGTTGTAATGCAGCTAAATTGAATTTATAGACTTTTGTACGAATTTGAGCGTAATCGGAGCTTTTATGATTTAGAGCATTCAGCGAAAATTTATACCTGAAATATAAAATATTAACAAAATCCACAAATGCAGCTTTTAGTTTCTTTTCTTCTCTGTTTCTTCTTGGTTTTTTATTTTTGCAGCTTTTTATTTATTTTTTTATCATCAATTGATTAATTTAATTAATTATTCAACTTACAATTACTAACTAGCTATTCACAATTGGTTTTTTTTGCCTTAATATCTATAAAAAAAATTTATATATATTTTCACCGTCATATCGCTTATTTGATTTACTAAAAATTAGAATTTTCCATTTTCCAACTTATTCTTTTGTTAAGTTTCCGGGTTTTCTGACTTTTTCTGGCAATTTTTCAGCCTTTTTTGCCATTTTTTATCCTTTCCAATTTTTTTAGGAGCACAAAAATTTATTTACAGTTTTTTTTTGTTTTTAAAAATTTACTTTTTAATGTTAATCTTTATAAAAATGTTCTTTGATGTTGTCGGCTTATGAACTTCCGTGTAAAAATGCTTTGGAAGTTTTTTAATTCAATTTTATTTTACTTTTTAGGATCTGAATTTTATTTTTTCTTTTAATGCTTCTTTTGATTTTGAATATTACTTTTTATGAAGCCAAGTTTTTATTTGATTTTTTCAATTTCTATTTGATGACATTTTTAAAAAATTTCATAGTTATAGTTTTTAAATTCATAAAAATCAAATTTAATTTTTTCTTTCAATTTTTTTAAATCAAAAAATTTATATAAAAAAGTATTCAGAATTTAAAATAAAAATTTTAAAGATTTTTTAAATTTGAAATTCTTTAATAATGTCAAAAAATAAATCAACTTTTCAAGTTTAAAAATTGAATTTTTTATGGAATTTTTGAAATTTTCTTTTTGCAAATTTTTACGAATCTTCCATACAACATTCAGGAAGATTTTTCCAAATTTTATTTCATCCACAATTGGACAATTTTTCATCATTTTTATTTATTAAAATTCTAATTTTTTTTTATTTTTTTCTTCTTTTTAATCCTAATTAGGACGATATTACAAACAAACAAATAATATTAATAATAGTGATAATATTGAAATAATAATAAATTTAATAAAGATAATAATGCATTTTTAATTATTTACAAGTTTTTTTCCTTTTTCAATATAAAAACAAATAGAGAAGAAAAGAGAATTTTTTTTACATTCTTCTTATAATTTTCACTTTTTTTTGCTTTTTAAATCGACGATTTTTTTATAAAAACTTTTCTTCTTCTTACATGCGTTTTTTTATTTATCATCTTGTGTAGCTAAGTTTTATTTAATTTTGTTTATTAAATTTATAGTTTTTGTATTTTTGGATGGGAATTTCACTTTTTAGAGTTTTTTTTTCTTTTATTGGGTATTCTGTGTAGTTTTGGATAGGTTTTTGGTTGTTAAATGACTGCTTTTGATTACTTTTAAGATTTCTTGTTCTTGGATACATCTTGATTGTTCGAAATACAGCAGTAAGCATGTTCATACTATGCTGCACTTGTTCTTAATATTTTGACACCAGCAGTCGACACCAACACAGAGAAGTCACTGTCAATGCCATTTTCTGACATTTGCTGGTGCTTTTCTTGTTCTTTATAATCCATAGCAACAAACAATTAAGATTGACATGTTTTATAGCTGATAAACCAGTTAATAGTCAAAAGTTGATACTTATGAAAAAAGACGTACCAAACTTAGTTCCTAAAGATGATGAGCTTCTTAAAACTGATCAAGAACAGCCATTTAACTTTATAATCCAAACGTTTTTAAACAATTTTGATATATTTAATCAAATGAAGCCTTAATCGTCAATATACTCAAGTTATAAGGAGCTTTAATAAGGCACAAGACTGTCGTGGATACAATTTGAATAAATCAACCCAACGCCAGCTTGACACTAGTCCAATGCCGTTATTCTGTGTCTTTTCAAAGTTATGTTCTGTTCAGCATGTAAAGCAGCTTATATGTGAGACTAGCGGACGATTAAGGCTTCAAAAGATCATTTTGGGAAATTTTTATTCTTTTATTTTCTTCAACATTTTGTGGCACTGAATGGGAGGTCGAAAATCATAATTAGTGCATTCTTTAAGTTGAATAAAAGTCAAGTAAAGTTGAAAATAAATATGTCTCCAGCAGTTCCTTGTATGCTGGATATGAATAAGCTTTAATAAACATCAACTAACATCCCCTTAACTAATATTGATTTTATTAATAAAGGAACATAAAAATAATAACAGTAAAATATTTTTTATTTCAATTCAACTAAAAATGAATTTTTTTATTTTAAAACTGAATTATTCAAAATTATAAAATTTTTATTTTTCATCTGAGTTTCAGTTATTTTTTTTCAATTTAAAGATTCCATTATTTTCACTATTTTTTGCCACAAAATGCGTTTTTACAAAATTTTTCACTATTTTTATGTAAAGTGGAAGATAGAGAGAACAAAATGACTCATCGGATATCCACTTTTAGGTTTCTAATTTTATTGACACTACGACTCCCGAGCAGCACATGCTGGAATGTTGATGTTTGGATTGCTTTATTAAAAGTCACTCAATTAGAGTCTATAATCAAACTTTACTCAACCTAGACATATTAATGACATAATATTGGGAAATCTAGGTATCTTAGGCTTAAAATACCGATATTTACTATATTTAGCCATTAAATCAATAAATGAGAGTTCCTGAATTTTTTCATGTCTACAAAATTCCAAAAGTTCACTAAACCAGCACATACTGCTCGGGAATCATTCTTCTCTCTATCCTAAAATAAATTGTAATTTTCTTCTATTTTTCGCGTTAGAAAATTTGAAGTATTTTCTAGTTTTTAATAATTTTTATATTCTATTTCGCACTTTTTTGAATTTTCAGTTCATGTTTTTTGTTTTTGTTTTTAGCACAAAATTTTTAATTTAGAAAATTCATTTCTGCATTTAAATTTTTTATTCTATACAAAAAAAAATTGTTTTTTTTTTTCACTTTTCTTTGAAAATATTTTCAGTTCTGTTTTCTTTCTTTTAAAGTTCCTTCTTTTATTCACTATACAAAAAAACTTTATTTTTTCACTTTTCGCTTAAATAAATTTTTTATATTTTTTTATATAAATTTCCTAAGTCCACTTAACTCTAAGATTCGTTTGAATTTTTAAACGTTTAGTTTTTTTATGTTTTCACTTTTCCAAAAAAAAAATTCACAGTCGCAATTTTTCTTCTTTTTACTTGTTTTTTATTTTAATTTTTTTTCAAAATAACTTTTATTTTTTTTCCAGTGCGATTTTCAAACAAAAAAATTTGTCACAAAATTTTATTAAAAAAAATTCTCATTTTTTGCTTAATTACTTCCAGTATCGTCGTCGTCGTCTTCATCTTCGGCTAATTTTGTGAAAAACTGTCGTGTACTGCAAACTGCAACACCTAAAATGTTTGGAAAAATATGGAAATTTTAGAAAATTTTCAATTTGAAAATATTATTTTTTTTGAAATTATAAAAATTTTTTTTTAATTTTTTAAATTTGTTTTGAAATTCCTAATTTTTTTTGAAGTTTTTAAAAAAAATTCAAATTTTATAATTTTTTAAATTTTTAAAAAATTTTAAATTTCTATTAAATTTTAAATTAAAGCTATTTCATATCTTAATGCTTACCTTTTCCTTGATTTTCACTTGGGTCATCGGAGTTCTTCCATTTCTCAAATGCTTCTACCGAAAGTACATCATTATCATATAAAACCTCAAATATTGAGTTTAGAAGACCTGAAATCACACAAAATAAATCCATAAAAATCCAAAATTCATCAAATCAATCTCAAATTTAACTTACCAGGTGGATATTCCCTGACAAAGGCAAAATGCTGCAATGCATAAATGCACTGCAATTCACGATTAATTTCATTATCGATATATCGTTGAAGGAGAAGGGAAAGTGACTCTAATTTAACATTATTCAACTTGTATGATGGCTGTGTCTGTCCCGTTGAGTACTCATCACAGCAGAATTCCATCACAATTGTGGTTAGTTGACGAATAAAGTTTGGATCTTTCGTGCAGTCTGTTGACTAAAATTGAGAGAAATTTCGTTAAATTCAAATTTTCTTGGTTGTGCTCAATATTTCGGAGGAGACATAATTGTGTCTTAAGGAATATGGCGCACAGCAACTTACTTGAATGTAATCCATAATATTGTCATTGCTGCTCTTTTCTTGCAGCATTCTCTTCATCTGTTGCATTACATCAGCAATACCACGTGTGCCACGCCGCACCATGCTTGTGAAATTCTGGAAATTTAAAGATGAAGAATAAAAAATGTGCGAATGATGATAAATTTTTCAATAATATACAATAAATTTTTATTTTCGAAGATTTATGTTTAGCTTGACAAAATTTCCCAATTTTTTCGGATAACCCCCTAAATTGAACAGTAGATTTCCTAATTTTTTCGGACAACCCCTCCAATTTAAACCTAATAATTCCCTATTTTTATGGACAACCCCTCGAATTTAAACCTAGAAATTCCCTATTTTAATGGACAACCCCAATTCTCAGTCTAATCCAGAACCCTATACCGATATCAATAATTCACTTACATTAGTCTCTAACCACCGTCCAAAATTACCATCCTTAATAAATTGGCCTAAATCACAGTTTGTTTCGGCAACAATCGATTGAAGTTTATTGGCGCTGTGTCGTTTTTCGACTGTCGTAAAAATGAATCGTAAAACATTTTCCTTGTCACATTCGTCTGCTTGGCTGACATGATATACTTCTTGGAAGGTCAGTACGTTTGCAATTAATAATTCGCCTGAAAAATCATCAAATTTTGAGGTTATAATTTTTTTTTGTTTGTAGCTTTAATTTAACAATTCAACTTACCCATAAATTGAGCAATATATTCATAAACACGCGGTACATCACATTGAATATCGGGTGCGAATTGCATGACTTTATAAAGGGCTTGCTTGTTGTCATCACGAGCAACAAGCTTATTTTTGATCATCTCGACAACAATCATCATGAGATTCTCACGATCATTGTCTTTACGATCAAGGAATTTATTGTAAATAGCTTCGAGTACTTCCTTATTAGCGGCATGCTTACGTGCCTTTTCAATAGCAGCATCAACTGTCAATTTATCATCCCTGTATAGATCTACAATTGTTACAAGTTCCTTAACATTCTTATCAACTTCCTCTTCAGTCAAAACAATTGGTGATATTGGCTTCTTCATTGGTGCTGTGCCACTGAAGCTCATTGATGCACCAATCGGTTGTTGATGACGTGGTGGTGGTGGTTGAAGGGACCTTGATGGACCTCCATTTCCACCACGTGATCCAGAATTATCACGTGATCGAATTTGTGATGAATTTCGACTTCCTTGATTACTACTTCCACGTCCACCATATCGATTATTATCACCACCATTATTATAAAATCTTGATCCACGATCACCACGCTCCATTGATGAGTTCTTTGAACCTGAATTAAATCGTGGTGGCATCTCACTATCTCCATCAACTGTTAAGCCTGCAAATTTATTTGTTTGCATCATAAAGTTTTGGAATTGTGAAGCATTTCCTAATTTTGCTGAGCTATCGCTCATCGATGGAAGTGAAATTTTATTCAATTGAATTGGTTGATTGCGTGACTTTGTATTTTGTTGGACTGACCAGCCATCGCTGTCTTGTTGGGGCTGTTGGCGTTTGTTATAGCCTGAAAGGAGGTTGAATTGATTAATTTGTTCAATTTATTATTTTCTGGTTTTGACTTAATGCTTGGGTTTCTTAAGTATGACTTAGTAAATGAACCCTTATTAACCCTAATGTATATTTAATAGCATAAACCTAGTCCAGTGTTGTCCAAACTTTTTTGAGCAACGACACACCTTAGGGGTAAGCCATAACCAAATCGCACACAACATGCGGCATTTTAAAAAATGTTACGCCACACCAGTGTGCCGCGGCACACAGTTTCGACAGCACTGACCTAGTCAATACCTAATCAGTATGTTTAGTCATGAGATATTAGTGGATGCCCCAAGGTACTCGTATGAACCCAAGCACCAGCCAACTTATAAAACCATTAACACAACATACCTTGATTGCCCCTCTGTCTGTCCTCCTTAGCACTCTGTCTATTTTGATAATTATTCATCATTTGCTCCTGTTCGGCTTCCCATACCATTTGATCCATAGTTTTTGGGATAAGGTCTTGTCGACGAGCCTTCCAGTTATTACTACGAAGATCCTGAAGATTTTGAATTTCAAACTTGATACGTGATGATCGAATGGATTTGTGTGCTGGATGTGTCATTTCATTGAGGATATTGAAGTACCTCTGGAGTGAGCTGCGTCCTTCACTGGCTTCCATTTTACCACCGATTGTTGTGAGGAGTTTGCAAACACGTTCGACCTTTAGATTTGATATAATGTTTAAAAATTGAATATACAACAGCTTTTAAAGATTCTGCTTACCTTCTCTTCTGTAGCTTCATTCAACAACATTTCAATACATGTTCTCATGATCTTTGTTGTCAACATTTCAATCTTGTACAGTTCACCAATAAATTTGACTGTTCCATTGGCACGTTGACGAAGTCTGTAATGATGTTCTTCTAGTTCTGCCTTTCTCTCTTCTCGCTTCTGCTGATCAGGCTCATTTTCATTTTCTCGTAATCTGAAATGATAATTTTGTGTTCAGTAATATGACTTGAGGAAGGACTTTAGGTATGCAATACTCACTTGTCTTCAATTACTCTAAATTCCAATGAATCTTCCTTGTTTCTCTCGAATTCCTTTTGACATTGCGTGATTAATCTAACCTTCAATGAATTCTTCTTGGATTGCTTATCTTGAGGTTGATCGGCATTCGTCTGTACGGTTTGAATGTTTGCAATCTCATTACACAAGTTTGCATATGTCGGTGCGAACTTTGGCTCAGAAATTGCTTTTTCAAAGAGAAGACCGATGACCTAAAATAATTAATTTATTTAATACAATTGTTATAAAAAGCATTATTAGCTTGACTTACCCCATCGAGTCTCTCCATTGTGTCAATTTTATATGTCTTGACTTGCTCGACGAGCACATCAAAGTTCTCGGCAGTGAGTTTATTGAGCATTGAACGGAATTTACTGAGTACATCAGATGTCTCGCGTTCTTCTTCGTTCATGTCTGGTCTCTTTTTAAGATGCGTTGGTTTCCATGCATTTTCAGATTCGTTGAGCTTCACATCATCTTGAAGGCTCAAGTGTAGTTTGATTATTTGACGATCTGATTGACCGCCTTGTCGTCCACCTCCGGGTATCTAAAAAGATTAATAGCATATGAAAGTTTAGGCTTGATGTGACCAATTATAGTAAAGTTAAATTACCTGTTGTTTTCCCTGTTGACTTGGTCGTTTTGGAGGATATGGACTACGTCCGCCTGGTGTGTTCATCCATTTTGGTGCAACAGAATTGATGGCATCAAAAGGCATTCTCAATCCCAATTGTTGATTAAGGGTATTGGTCAAGTATTCCTTATTGAATTTCATCAATGTATTAGATACGCCTTCGGGAAGATCAACTGGTGCAACAGCAAGTGCGTCCTTCAACTTGAGAAGCTGATCACGAGTGTAATATTTCTTACCAGCTGGATTTTCTGGACTCCATTGATCATCTACATACTGAATGAGACTCTCAATTTTTGCACCTTTTTCTTCAGTCTCTGTTGAATTGTTATTTGTATCCTGTGGCACTTCAGCAACCACAGCACGATCAGTTTCATCATTGTCATTTACAATTTGTTCATTAATGATTTCCTCCTCAATCTCATTCGACGGCGTCGATGATGATGATGACGTGACTTTTTGATAATTATTATTATTTGTATCATTAATATCACTAACTTGATTTGGAATTTGATTCTGTTCGGACGATGGTGGTGGCGTTGTTGGCTTTTCAGTCGTGGTCTCAGAGATTTGCTGTTGCGGTTGTTGCATTATTACTACTGGCGTTATATTCACATTACTCGTGCTAGTTCTACTACTAATATTATTATTATCATTATCGTTAATGTTAGTATTATTATTATTATTATTATTTTCACTATCTTGCACAGGCGATGAAGCTATTACATGCGGCACAACTGGTTGTGGTTGTTCAACCTCTTGCTTCGGAGCTTCAATTTTGACTGGCTTTGGTGGATCCACGAGTTGTGGAATCGCTGGCTGACTACTTTGACTACTCTGTACAGGAGATTGTTGTGGACTTGGCTCTGGGGGCTTCCTGCTCTTATTTTTACTGATTTGGTGCTTAGGCGTAATATCAACTGATGGTCCATCGCTCATAGCACTAACGACAGGCGTTTGTGGCTCTGCATTTTCCTTCTCAACAGAATCTTCTTTGCTTCCACTATTATGATGATGATGTTGTTGCTGATGATGCGAATGCTGATGATGTGACTGTGTCTTATCCTCATTATTCGCTGATGCTGGTGCATCCTCTTCGAAAATATTCTTCCCTGTTATTGGATTTATAATCTGAATCGCATTGGGACCAGCCTTCTTTGTGCCAGTCTTTTGTTGTGGTGGTGCTGCAGGCTGTTGCTGAATAACCTGTGGTATTTCATAAACATATGGATACTCATTAGCTGGTGGACCGATTGTTGCTGCTGGTCCAGGATTTGGAGTAGTCGTTTGACGTTGACCATTTGCTGGCGGTCCTGTCATTTGACTGTACGTCTGTGTTGGTGGATTAAAGTAGTATTGTGGCATTTGATAGACTTGCTGCTGAAAGTGTTGAGCCGAAATGGGCATTGTTTGGCGAATGTGACCAGTTGGAATGACAAAATTATATTGGGGAATTGTTTGTGTTGGAAACATGTACGATGGTTGTTGTTGTCGTCGCACTTGTTGCTGCTGCGGACGTGCATATTGTGGTGGAGCTCGTGACTGTTGCACTGATCCTTGAGGTACGGCATATGCATTGGGTTGTTGTGTTTGTTGTTGTTGCCCCTGTTGTGTTGGTGGGGTAGGAGGTGCAGTTGGTGGCGCCATAGATGTTAAGCGACCTTGTGATTGAGGAGCTGAATTTGATAAGTTCTGGGCAGGATTTGTTTGTTGTTGTTGTTGCTGCTGTTGTTGCGGTGGACCTTGTGTCTGGTAAGGATTCTGTGGATGTGGAGCTGGAAAACCTCCGTCTAAAATTGTAATTAAGTTTATATTAGTCTCTTTGTTATTACTGCTTTAGTTGGTTTCTTGGAAAGCATATTTTGTGTATTAAAGACTAGATGTGCTTCCAAGTAACCGAGTATGAATGTTAAAAAATTTGTTATTAGTACTTAAAGTTAGTAATTAGTTAAAAAACTTAAGTTCCAAAACTTTATAACGTACATTTTCAGGTATCTAGCATTTTATTTCAAACTAGTGACACACTAGCTTAAAATATTATTAAAAAGCCCCAAATATGTACGTTACTAGCTTTGTATAACTAAAGAAATCATATAAAATAATAAAATCTGAGCATAAGCTCAAAAGTAAACGATGTTCATGTCTACATCAAACTACATTTTCAACTCATAACAATGAAATAATAGTCTAGGTTGGAAATAGAAAGTGCAACAAATAAAAATGTCAAGAAACAAAAAGAAAAAAAAAATGTCAAACGCAAAATTTTTTTAAAAAAAAATCCCTAAAACTTCTTCTTACTCGACATATGTCTGATAAAGTTGGGGGCAATATTGGCACCGCCTGGTGTCTGAAAGGGTAAACATTGCGTCACGTGATACTCATGAGACTGGGGAGCCTGAACATTTCCTGAACCACCACCATTTGGGTTTGATTGGTTCTGTCCACCTTGTTGCGATTGTTGTTGTTGTTGCTGTTGCTGTTGGGATATTTGCTGTTGTAAGGCCGTTGCCACACTCACTGGAAGTGCCTGCACACGATGTGTTTGATGGTGTGGTGGTGGAGGATTTACAGACAGTTGCGGATATGACGGTACGAAATTTCTAAGACTCATTTTTATGCTTTACTTTTTTTTAAAACTTAAGCAAAAATTTATTTTTTCGACTTTCTTGTTTATTTTTGATTTCGGACGAAATCTTTCCTTCGTCTTTAATTTATTTTTGTTCTTAATATTACTCTTATTATTCTTTTTATATAGGATGTGTTAATGAAACAACAACGCATTTAGAGTCGCAAATTTGCGATAAAACGAATTGTTACTGTAAAGAGATAGAGAAGGAAAAAAAATCTTTTTTATTGCTAAGGACAAAATATAATTTAGAGAATCGCGAGATTTGATATTGATTGATAAGTTTCTGACACTTTAGTGATTTTTTTAAAACTGTAAATTATGCAGATTCTTTTGTATTGTCGAGGATTTAATTAAATGATTTATTTGGTTTATTTATTAAGTTGAAGATTGGTTGGAAAAAATCGATTTTGTGATGAATTGGACTTGCTATTTTAGACTTTCCTAGCTATCCTATCCTAAACATTGCTCAATATTAACTTTATGAGTGAAGCCTAGTCCTAAAAACCGGACTCTGTGGTTCTAGGTTATGTTTCTGAGTGTCGCTTATGTATGTTATAATTAGGGTTACCATCTAACTTTCATGAAAATACAGGACATTTGGTAAATATTTTTGAAAAAAACAGGATATAGAGTAAAATTCGAAAATTAACGGAAATTTTCATGAAAAAAATACAGGACCAAGAACAAAATTTGAAAATTTATACAGGACAGTCTTGAAAAATACAGGACTGTCCGTTGAAAAACTACGCAGATGGTCACCCTAGTTATAATCATAATATAGAAAATGACTAAGGTACACACTTGGTTAGCACTCTAGGCAGCAACTCATGTTGCAATAACCAAGATACCTGACCATAACCTTTAAAACTATCCTATTATGTCATTTTACTGATTATTTAACGATAAAAGCCATCCTTATTTAAACCTCAACCCACTTCCTAGCTGAATAATAGCTAGTTCCCCCAACATCTTATAAAGACCCCCAAATTAATCGAAAAATCCCCCAAAAAAAAACCCCAGGATTCTCTCATAATTCAAATAAATCTCAATCAATCTCGAACATGTCAAGAACAAAAAGGTGAAAAAACGACGAATTTTTTTTTTATTTTATTTTACACTTCGAAAGTCCAACGAACTCCTCATTTCCATAAAAATGATTCATACGTAAAAACTATCACACAAATTTCAATCCACAAACAGAAATGCGAAAAAAAAAATTCCAGACAATCACAAATGTGCCCATTAAAAATACTCAAAGACGTAGAAGTTTTTCTTTTTGTATATTTAATTGCACGACTCATACAATCACAAACAATTTATTTTCAATCACTCATTCATACTTTATTTGCTTAGTATGGTATGACAATGGGTGAAAAACGGTGATTTACTGAAGTGAGCATAATAAACTGGTGCACTTGAAGGCGCTGTATGTGAAAGTTTTAATTACTTTGTAATCTTTTTAAGGATTCATTAAGGAAGTTTTTTTGGGGTTTTAGGAATGAAATTGGAAGTTATTAAGTTTGTGTTGTGTCTGGTTGATATATTTTTGTTGAATTCAATTTTTAAATAGATTGTCAAGGACGTTGACATCAATAGAAGCATTAAAGTAAATATTAAATGCATTTTGAGCTAAAATGTACCAAAAAGTTTTATTGTGCGCTATATTCTGTAGTAAACAGTAAAGTGTCTCCCTAAATATGCAACATAATTCAAAACTTTAACCCAAAATTCAACTTTCATGAGAGAAAAAAATTAAATTCCAATCCTAAACTTTAAAGTCTCTCCCAAAATATTCCTCATCCTTAAATTTTAATTTTACAGCATAAAATAATTTTAAAATCCAAACAATCTTTAAAACTCCGGAAGTTATATAGCCTATCACTTCCACTTAACTCTATATTTAGCACCAAATACGCATTTTATGGATATCAACACGATTGAGCGCAGAAAATTTCTTCTAGCAGTTTCTAATAACTTTGTCGCATAAATGGAAAATGAAAAACAAAATTATCTTGAATTGGAAACCATTTAATTTTAATTGTTATTGAAGCACTTGCACGTTCTACATTTCGCTGTTTTCATTAATGAGGGGGAATTTTATTGCAGCACGAAAACTTTTGAGGGTTCTTTTTGTAAAAAATGTGCTAGACAAAGTTTTGGGGTGAATTGAGATAAAGTTACAAGGCAAACTGAATGATTCGCTGTTAATCGATTTGTTTGCAAGATTATTTTTCATTTTGAGGAACTTTTTTGGACATTTGGTGGCTAGATGAGGAGTTTTTTGTTGGATGGATGAGCTTTTAAGGCGGTTTGAAAATTTAAATTTGTGAACTTAACCTAAAATTGTTTTGAATTTGTTGCTACTTGAAGTATGAATGTCTAAAGTTGAGATTGTTAAAATAAATCTTAGCCAATATAAAGTAATGTCAGGTTTAACTAGAGGAACCAGAGAAAATCGAGTTACCAGTCAGGACCAAGTGACCAAGCCTTTGGCTTATCCTCTAGGATCTAATAAAACGATGAACTAGTAGAACAATGATCCTGCATGATTAAAGACTTATATTGCACCATACCATACTAAAGCATTAATAGCCTGGATACCATAGCAGACCAAACACAACACTCACTCCTAGTCATCCTCCTCAAACAATTACTTTAAGCCACTCCATCTGTTCCATCAAGATTAAAAAAATCTCAAATATTCGAAAATGAGCATTAATTATTAAAGCATTCAAAAAGCTGATAATGAACCGTTTTTTAAACAAAACTAGGGCAACATTGAACGGATTATTTTATTTTTTTGAGTTAAAGTTTTACTTTCATTCAATTTTTCAATGAGCATATCCCGAGGGGAAGATAACACAACGGGAAAAAAATTTATGATTTCCCACCGTAGTGGGAAAATTTCCCATCATGACGGGAAATTTCACATCATGGTGGGAAATCGACGGGAAATCGATGGGAAATTTCCCATCGCAGTGGGAAATTGATGGGAAATTTCCCAACGTGACACCAATTCGGGGCAAATTTAAAAAAAAACTGGAAATTGTTTTTGGAATGGTTTGAATTACACTCTCGGTGCATATTTTTTTTGAAGAGGACATTAAAATTGATGCAATAACCAAATTTCAGGTAATAAGATGTTGTTTCGTTAATTCTAGGGCTGTTTGAAGTTAAAAATAATTAAATAAGGATTAAAGTTATTGAAAAACGCTTTTCAGTTCCTAATAGTATGATGTAAAAGCTTTATTTTGTTGCACATTTAAATTTATAAATTTGTAGTTTTGGTACTTAGGAAAATAGCTTCAAGCGTGCCGCAAATATTTTAGATGGAGATTTTTCGGGTAGTAAAACCATATCTCCTTTCCTTTTGAGTTTTAATAGTCTTAGTTATGCAAAATTTTGTTTCTAAGTTGTATTTCTAGAAATGTCGTTTTTGAGATTATTTTCTAATTTGGGGTCATTCATAAACAAAGCCTATATTCATGACCAGTATCAAAAGTAACCATCAAGTATTATACATCATTAGAATGGTATGAAACTTGTGAAAATGTCTTATTTGTCTGTCTGTCATACAAAATTCGAAGTTTCATACCCTGCAGTTCGAAATTTTCGAAATTAACAAAAAAATAAAAACTTAAATTAAACAAGTTTTGTATTAAATCTAGATGAAACTTTTATGTGGTCGTTTAATGATAAGCATAATATAGCTATATCTTTTTGAAAACAATCAAAAACTCCAATAAAATCACTAAAATTTCAACGGTTTTTTTCAAATTTAAATTTTTCGAACGTGCATATTATAACTCCCTTAGACTTTCGATAAGTCTGTCGAACATGAACTGTTCGTATCAGGTATTAACTATAAATTAAGCTATAATAAACTGAAAACGGATTAAAAAGTATTTTGTTTTGTAAGAGTTAGAGCAGTTTGAGAAATATGAAAAGGATACAACTCGTCATAAATCAAAAAGTACCCTATATCTTGACAAATATTGAACTTTTATTGGGACCCCAGTACATTTTTGTGTTAGCAATCAGTATTTATCAGAGCTAAGATATTTGCGGAACGTACGAAGATAGTTTTCCTAAGATTTTTATACATCCTAAATTTCATTATGTTTTAAAATAAATCTTTTATTTGAATAGGGATTGAAAAGCGTTTTTCAATAACTTTAATCATTGTTGAGAACTTTAAGTTCAAAAAGGACAGGAAAAAAGACAGAATTTTCGTCTATTTTTATCTTCAAACAGCCCTAGAATTACGGAAATAACTCCAAATGACCTAAAATTACGATTAGAAGTCAATTTCGATGTCCTCTACAAGAAAAAAATGCCCCGAGAGTGTAATTCGAAACATTGAATGAATATAAAAAAAATTCTTGATTTTCGCTGTCTTCAATATTGCCCCGTAGTGTGGTGGGAAATTTCCCGTTGTGATGGGAAATCGACGGGAAATTTCCCATTGCGATGGGAAATCGACGGGAAACGATGGGAAATTCCCATCGTGGTGGGATATTTCACACCAATTTCACATCGAAATTTTTTCCCGTTGTGTTGTCTTCCCCTCGGCATATCCACTTAGTTTTTTTTTCTCAATTTTTAATTGGAGAATTAAAGTTTAGAGACATCAATCTGCGGTCTCAATAAATTCACACGAGAGAATGTAGGACAAGGCTATATCAAAGTGGAACTTGAAGATTAGATCACAGCGTGTATGTCATGGTAACCACAGAATTTGCAACACAAAAAAATATTCTCATTCAACAGAAAAAAATTGCAATTTTTTCTTTCATTTGCAGGAATTCCAATGTCGCGAGAAAAAAAAAGTGAAATATTCACAGCGAGTTGAAATTTATTTTGCAAGTGATGACGAGACAATTGAAAAAAAAGAGCATCAGCAGCAACAAAACATGAAGAATGTGAATTACGGCGGTGTATGGTGCATCATTGAACGTTAGTGTGGGTCATGGATGATGATGAAAAAAAAGAGAAGAAAAAAAAAAGTTTTATTTTTTCGCACACAACCACAAAGACATGCGAATGCACAAACTAAGTCACTCATACAATGATTGATTCCACAATTCCGTTCATTCGTCGCATTAAAAGAGTTTTTTTTTTCTAAAGCAACCCAATTTCCATTTCACTGTAATCGATTTTCTCCACGCGAAATATTTTTTTGTAGCAGAGTTGGTGTTGATTTTGGGAGTTTGTGATATCAATATTTGATCTTAAGCTTCAATCCTCTGGACATAGCCTCAATAATTTTGAATTTAACCTCAAAAGCCCCAATTTAAGTTGAAAACGTTCTGAATTAACCACAAAAATGCTTAATTTGGCTCAAAAGTTCACAAAATTCCAATCATTTTGAGTTAAAGTTTGGTTTTTTGAGGTTGAGTTTAAAAATTCTTTCAGTTAAAGTTTCTTGACGCAAAACTTAAACACAAAATAACCAACTCTGTCAAAAAAATCACAATTTTCCTCATTTTTTTCAAATAATTCAATTTTTTTATAAACTTTAATCTTCAAATTCACTTAATCACTAAACCAACTCTGCATTCATTGAAAAAAATGGAGCTACACAATTTTCACTTCCGGAATGGTGCCGGAGGTCAGTTAATTGAATTTTCTCACTCAATTTCGACTCCACCGGACTCACCAGTAATCAAATTTTGCACTTCCATCCTTATCGATGGCATTGAATTCATTTTTGTGTCGCATTTCTAAAAACTTTTAATAAATTTTTGCGAATTTCTTTCACAGCACAACGAAAAAAAAAACTTTTTTTTGTGTGTTGGCGACAAAAAAATTTCCAGATGGTTTAAAAATTTTTCCACGTGAAACTTTTGTACTTTTTGATTAAAATTTTATGTCTCGTTATGATTTCTGTCAATTTTTCTACACAAAATTGATTAAAATTGAGTTAAAATAATTTATTTCGAGTAAATTTTCTGCTTTAAAGCCTCGCGACGTCCACGATTCTTTTGAATTTTTTTTTTACTTTATTGTATGAGAAATTCTCACAAATACAAATGCAATTTTCTCACTTTTTTCTCCATTTTATTTCTTTTGATTTCTCTTCTCAAATTCTTCCTGTGTATGTTTAGACCTAACTGCACTGCTGTCTACACACTATAGAGAAATTAATACCTTGTGCATGTATTAGTCAGCATGAGAGAATCAAATATGAGAGATGAGAGAGGCGAATGAACTTCAAACAGTTTTTTTTTCTTTTTTAATTCTTCCCTTCTTTTAAAAATTATTTTTCGTATTTCGTCGTCGTCGTTTTTTTTTGTTGTTGTTGTTATTGGATTTTATGAGAAGAGAAAAATAAATTCTTCTTATTGTGCTGGTTTTTAAGTAAAAATGAGGAAAGCAAAAACTGTTGAAGTAGTTTAAAAAAATTGAAATTTTTCCCGGAGATTACGAACGTTAAAAGCTTTGAAGTTGACAAAATGTTTATTTTATGAGATTGCACTTGTTTTAATTATTTTTATTGAGTTTACAATTTTTCTTCAATTTTTTAATTTGACTTTATGATTAATAATGTTAAAATTAAATCTTTTAAAAATTTCTTTTATTTAATAAAGAAGAAATTTGAATATGCTTAAAATATTAAAATTACAAAAATATTTTTTTATTGAAATGTAATTAAGTTGAAAATTTGATTTTATATCAAGTATTAAAATTTAAAATTTTACCATTTTAAAAATTAAGATTTTAATATTTAAATATTAAAACTTTGATATTTAAAGATTAGAATTTTAATGTGTAAAATATAAGATTTTATTATTTTAAATTAAAGTTTTAATATTTTAAAAATTAGATTTAAAATTTATTTTTTAAACAAGAATTTTAACATTTAAAAATTAGAATTTTGATTTTTTAAAATTAGAATTTAATATTTTTAAAATTACAATTTTAATATTTAAAAGAAACAAAAAATACGATCAAAAGTTTAAATAAATTTTAAATTGTTTATAAAAGTGAAAACTTAATTAAAGAATTAAAATTTCCTTTAAAAATTGAAACTGATTGAAATTTCAAGAAACAAATGTGTCAAAAATTCGAGAACTTTCAAAATTTATTTTAAAACACTTTTTAAGAAGAAATTTAAATAATAAGTATAGTATATTCCACGTGGCTTTTCTATTCATCCATATGTTCAATTACTCATAATAAAAAATAAATTTTTGATCCAAATGATCCACAATTATTTGTAAGAAAATTCCGAAGCAAAATCGACTGCAAATCGACAAGAAAAATTCAATCTAAAAATCAATAATCTTTCATTTCTCAGACATTCTTCTTCCAACAACTTCCTCATTCTACATTTACACAAAAAGATGTTCATCTCCAGCACAGACATTCCCACTCATTTATTTTTTTCTCGTTACAACATTAAAGTGCATTTTAGCTTCCGACCTTTTTTTCTGTTTATTTTGCACAACAATTGACTACATCTGTATTATTGCCAATTCTAAAATTAACCTTCGATCATGTGGGCAAGAAAAAAAATTGTATTTTATTTAAAGAAATGAAAAATGATGAAAATGAGCACGAGACAGACAATCAGGCTGCACTGTGCCTTTGTTTTGTCTTATAAGAATCTCCGAGAATCTCAAAAAGTTTGAGACAAAATCCTCATTATAACTTATTGTTACTGTAGTTAATGTCAAATTATGAAAGTCACGATGATGTCGCTCGTACTTCCCGAGAAGTTCTTTGTTCCACTTGCCTTGTGGATTGATTTATTAAATAGAATTTTCAAAAACACGTCATTTATTATGTCTGAATTTAGTTAAAATTGTCCTCATGGAGTCATTTATATATTAGGCCTGCCTTGAGCTATGGACACACAAACTCATTGTGTTCTATAATATTTACTCTATCCTAAGAGGGACCAAACTGATATCATCCCCAAAATCACCCAAAAAAAAATCGTTTTTCAAAATTAATAGAAAAAATCTTTGACGTAACTTTGATTAACAAATTGCAAGTCAGCAGGTCTATTTTTAAAATTTTAAACGTGACTTAATGATTACGAATGAGCTGAATAGATTAAAAATAAATATTGAATGGCTCTTGACTGATAAATGCCGAGGTTACTTGACAGTAAGTTGTGAAATTCAGAAGCTCATCTTTGTTTGAATGATTTTTTTTTGCCAGAGTAAAGTTTAAGGAACTGATCACTACGACTTGCATTACTTCCCTATGACGTCGCAATTTAGTATGCCCGAAAAGCACAAGTCGGTTAATCGAATAAAAATGAGGCACAAAGCTGACATAACTCTGGTATGGTGCTGGGTTCGAATTGAGTTCAGCACCATGCTAGAGTCACGCCGACTTGGTGCCGGATTTCTATTTGATTTACCGACTTGTGCTATTCGGGATGAAACCAAGTTAAATTCAAAAGAGAAGAAGTAGAAGAAAAAAATTCAAAATAAAAGTAGAAGTGAAAGGGGAAAAAAGTATCAAATGCGGCAACAACAATCAAGTATTTACAAAGAATTGGCATCAAAGTAGTTTTTTTTAGCTTACAAGTGTATGCGTGTGTAGATTTCCTATGAGTTAATTGTTATTTTTATTATTTCATTAGTTTGGTTAATTAATTAAACATATTTTTAAGTCTATTGTAGGTAAATTTTTTAAGCATGTTTAAGTTTCAGCGAAATAAAGATTGGACATGAAGGCATTTGCATTTTTATGCATGCGATTATTTAAAATGTGGAATATTTTTTTTATTTTTGCTGTTGATTGAAGTTTACTTAATATCAGAGTAGGAATGGGTAGGTGTAGCGTAAATCTAGCTAACTTGACTAGATTAAGGCCAATCTTATTTTACTGCAGCTGATTTATTGATTTTGCATTTAGTATTTTAACTGATTAGATTTCAGTATTGATATCAAAATGATGGGTGTGACTAGGGTTTCTGAGAACAGGAATTCGGGAAACCCTAGGCTGTGTCTGTGTTTAGCATACATTTCAGTCTCTAATACTGAAATCCGAATTTTTGAGCGATCAGCCATTAAAACACAAATTGCAGACTTATAATATATTTTTAATCATTCATTTATGACGTTCATTAATCAAACTGGCTCTGTTAAGACTCAAACAGGCCTTTAGTTTTATTCACAATGGTGTAGAACTGATCATAAAAATTAAGAATGATCAAAAATTAGTTAAACAATTCTACTTGATTGGTAGCTAGTAAGTTGCAAACAGCTAGCTTGAGACAACATTTAAGAGGCAACCTTAGTAGATCTAAACTAATCTGTACATTTAGCGAATTAAGTTAGTAAATTATCATTGTTTTTCCTAGACGTCATGAAGTGAATGACTTTCGATTAGTTATTATTAACATTATTGCATCAATGAACAAAATCGGATGATGAGTTGATTTGGTAACAATTTTAAAGTATTTTTACAGCATTTTGGCATTAGTTCTAAAGCTAATTAAGTCATTAAGGCTCTTTAAAAAGTAGTTTACAGTTTGAATCTCAAAAGCGTAGGCCAAGTGACATGTATTAAGCGATTTGAGACTTTAAAGCTACAAAATTTAATTAAAACTGGTCAATTGTCACAGTGTCTTATCGTTATTAAGTGAACTCTTATCTTTTTTCTACCCTAATGACTAAAAGACATACTTAGAGTTCATTTTAAAAGAAATGTTAACCTTAAAAATTCTTTATGGAGTCAAAAATGCCTCAAAAACCCCCCAAAAAAATTCCCCAAAATAACCGATAAATTTCAATAACAGTTACTTCCTCAACTCAATCATCAGTTCCTGATCATGATTTGCAATTTATAGTTAAATGTAGTTAATAGAAGTGTAATGAAGAAAACAAAAAGTAAAGAGAAGTTGAAAAGAGAAAAGAAACTCACCTGTGAATGGACTTGGTGTGAAGCGTTGAGCTTGAATATTTGTCTGATAACTGGTACGACCCGGATTTGCGCTCATTTTTCTTCTTTATCAATAATTAACAAACTTATTGAAATAAATATTTTATTTGTTGTTGTTTTGTCGATGGAAACTTTTTTTTTCAATTTCTCCAAAACATTGGAACTAAAGTTCTTTAAATTCACTTTTTGGATTAAAATTTGGAATTTTTTTCTTCACGATCAACAATTGAAAATCAATGGAAAAATTGTTTATTTTCCCAAATTAACAAAAAAATAAAAATCAACAAAAAAAATTAAAACAAAACTTTTGTGCGTGTTCTTGTCTCTAGTTATTGTTCCTATGTCTGTTGATATTATGTCTATGAATAATCTTTATCTATTGAAATGATTTTGTCGACACTGTTCACATAGAAAAACTAAGTTTCTGTTATCAGGCAGAAAATCACCAATTTTACACTTAAATGTTGCTTATTAGTACTGTTAAAGTTGCTCCTTCTTCTTGTCTTTTTAAAATAAGGATGACTAAGCTTTAGTTGATGAGATGAACTCTGTTTTGTGACTGATTACAGCTACGGAATCTTTCTTTCGACTTATTTTTGTCTAGTACCTGTTGGGATGAAAAAAAAAAACATGAAAATATTGAGAAACTTTTTGTTGTGGCTTTGTAAACTTTTTGAGGCAGTTGGAGATCAATTTGGGCGAATTCAAGAAATTTTGGGGAATTTATAATTAATTTTTCAACTGGTCTAAACTACCTGAATTATACTATCAGAATTATAAAATATTTCAAATAGAAATAAATTAAAAAAAAATAATAAAATCAATTTTATCGATATCGAGTCTGTTAAGTTTTAAATCGATTGAAATTAAAAAGTTATCATGCCGGTTACGTTGGCTATCCATCCAAATTTTTACACTCCCAAAGCCAAACTTTTAAATTTTTTTTGAAGAAATCTGTCTTAAATATAGAAATTGAGTTTGTAATAGAAGCAATAACTTTGAGCAAAACTTAGAACTAGCTTGCAATAGGATGACCAGATAATTTTTGAAAATTTAGAGGTCCTTAAAGTAAAAGAAAGGACATCTCACTAGTCTAATAATAAAATAATAATAATAACAATGGTTCGGATCCAACTATAAACTGCAAATCTAAAGGGTGTGGTACAGTAGATTCTTTAAAATTGAATCGCAGCGCCTCCAGCTGAAAGGCTGGGCACTTCAAACATTATTAATTAAAACGAAACAAAACTATTTTTTTTTTAAAATGAAAAAAAAAATAGAGGACTGTGCTCTGATGATCCAAGCATATGGTTAGCTTTGGCTTAAAGTTGCCTTTGATTAAATAATTTCGAAAGAGTTCAGACAAAAGTTTTATATTAGTGGTTAAACTCCATGAATGATATAATTCACACTTTATGCTTTACTTAGGCTCCTGCATCCTCTCATTATCATAGTTTTTTAATGATTCCTAATTTAAAAGTGCTCAGTTCTTTTGGTTTCCTTTGGATTATCCCAATCTAAGGCGTGGAAACTCAGAATTAATCCTGAGAATTATTCACCAAAGCATCAGGGACTTAAAAGGATACGTGGATCGTGGATATTTTTAAGGATTTTTGGGATTTTTTAGAATTAATCCTGAGTTTCCACGTCTGCCCCAATCTTTCATCTCTTATATTAAAAGATGCCTAGACGCTCAGGAGCTCCATAAGCTACTTAGTGCAGAACAGTGATGAAAGAATGTCAGCTTAATGTGCGGACAGAGAATATGTACAAACTAGGTGACAAAGCCAGCAAAAGAGTCAGATGAAAAACCTTTTGTTGTAACCTAAGCACCACATAGAAACATGGTTACAGTAAGTAATTATGTAAGTATTAAAAGAGTTTACAAAAAAACGCTTTAATTTGACTAGAAATTGTGCTCAACAGCTCATTACAGAAACATTTAGCTAAGATTGTTAATATCATCCTGTTCCCGAACAGTATCACATATAAGATTACTCATTTCTCTCAACAACTCAATATTTTTTTGAAAAAAATATTTTTTAATGTCTAGACACTTTTCAGACAACAGAAAATTTTTTTTTTATTTGAGATTTCTGTTATCTGTGAAATAATTCTCATATTTACTCCAAGCAGTGCATTTCTTTCATCTCTGCATGGGCACCTTATCTTTAAAAATCACAAATTTAACAGATAAGCAGAAGAATACGAATGATAGCTGAGCATACATGCTGTTACATGTTGGTATAGCTTTATAGATGAGGAATAATTTAGCAGAATTTTGTAGATAGTAAAGTATGTCAGAATATGCATGATATGATGTGAAATGAATTGAAATGCTCAAAAACTGCCTCAACAACTTTCAATCTTACAGACATTCGCAATCTTAAGACGCCATACCTGAAAATACAAACATACATAAATTATGACTCTCGTGACAAGTGTCAGTCATAAAAGTATTACGCAAGGTCTATACATAATTATTTTTTAAAAGACTTAACTTTTCAGTCTTAGCAACTCAACTATTGAATATTCATACTTTATAGCTTTCAATAAGATTCTTATTAGAATTGCAATTAGCAAAATTAAATCGTAAAATTATATTTTCAATAATTAATGCATTTCTGGATACGCCTAGATTTTTTTTTGATATTTTAGATTTTCAATTTAATGACCTGAAAATTTATGATTTGATCCCTTTTTCCTGATAACAAAAGGATGTCGATGTATGAATATTATGGCAACGTGATAGTTTTAAGCATAAATTAGATAAATTATTGAGTTATTTTAAGGACGAATCTTTAAGGAAGAACCATACAATACACTTCATTTTAAGGCATTAAATGAAAAAAGTTTGAGCAGAGCTCGAAGTCGATTCGAGATTTTTATCAATTTTGTATGGTGGAATCGACTCGGCTTTATACAAAATTTCATTGAGTTTGAGCATTGACTCAAATGACACAATAGACTATTAATCGATTAGAAATTCAGCACCAAGTTGTTGTGACTCTGGTATAGTGCTGGTTTTAAATCGAAGCCAGCACTATGGTTTTCTTTCAATCCCGGGATTGAAATGTATTTAATCTCGGGATCAAACAAGGGATTCAGTACATTTTCACCCCTGGATTGAAAACCCTAGCCAGCATCATGCCAGAGTCATGCAAGCTTGGCGCTAGATTTCTATTCGATTATCCGGTTTGAGCTATTCGGGTGAGATTTTAAATTCTAAAGAACGACCTTTAAAACTGGAAATCATCCTTGAATAGCCTTTTATAGTTTCCTTAATAGAAATCTGTTGAATTGATGAAATCTGATGACTTTATTTTCGGTACACACGTTGGAAATTTTTTCTCATGATTAATTAAATAATTTCTAAGTTAAAAAGAAGATTTATAAGTAAGTCGTCATTAAGATCCAAAGTGAAGCTATTCTCGCGTGTGCTACAATTAAACCTGTTCTTCTAACTCGCCGCGTTCACGATCTTTAAATTAAATTAAAACTTTACACTTTTGAGACATGGCAACAAAACAACAACAACAAAAAAATTCAGAAACTAAAGTACAAACAAGGGCTGGCAAAATCAACGCAAATTGTGAGGAACATCATCAAAATGAGAATAATTTTTCATCAAATGAGATATTAGAGCAGCTAGCAAGCATTAAAGAGTCCTTAAAAGCCATTAATTTAGTCCTTGAGTGCAACACCTCAGAAGCTAAAGTTACAAACCAATCCATCAAAAAACTACAGAATGATGTGACAAAAATTGATGCAAATCTGAGCGATATGCGAAGAGAAATTGATGAAAATAATGAAAAGTTAGAAGTTATGGGTAAGAACATGGATTGCACAGAAGAAAAAGTCGAGAATCAACAGAAAACGATCGAACAACAAGCCAAGTTAATAAAATGCCAACAATCAATAATTAATTCACTCCAGCAAAGAAATAAATCAACACAAATATCTATTCACAACATTCCAAGTCATCTAGATAAAGATCAAGTCAATAAATCAATAAGCAACTGGTCCAAACTTGACTTTTCACACGAAACAATCAAAAGTGCATCATTAGTCAAACAGAAGATGAAACATACTGCAAACTATTACATTAATTTTTACTCAGACAACATCAAAGATCGCTTCATGGGATTTATTAAATCAAAACAAAGAGATACAAGCAAAAAGTATGTGCCGATTCTATGTGAGCATATTTTTGATATTCCAGAAGATGACCCATGTAGAGGAATCGAAATCAATGTAAGAATAGTGATGTCTGATATGAACAAGAAAATATTCAATCGTGCTAGAGAAGTTAAATCTTTATTCGAGTTTGTATGGCTTGATTTAGACGGCTACATCAATGTTAAGGAGAAAAAAGACAGTAAAGCCATTAGAGTCACATCAATTGAGCAACTGGAAGAGGAAATCACCAATAAGCAGCAACAAAACGATGAGTCACTGAATTAAGTTTGTTTAACTTTTACTTTAAATGATTTTCTAATGACTTCTTTCAGCCACAGCAAATACAAGCATTACTCTCATTAATCACACAATAAAAACTTTCTTTCTCTTTCAAATTCAACATGCATACAAAGGTTTATCAGCGAAAGCTGTCTTGCGAGTGCATCTCTTATTTTTTAAGCAGCACTCATTTCTACCTTTAGTTTTTTTTCTTCTCAATTCAGGGGAGGGGGTATTTATTGATATTATAAAGCTTCATCAGATCTTATGATGTACCCCATGATGTTTTATAATATCTACTGTAAGGTCTCATTAGATCTAAAGATGTAATCCATGATGCTTTACAGATATCATATTTAAAAATATTCAAAAATATCAAAAAGAATCTATCTTATATGCTTCAATTTGCTGTCTGACTGAATTCATACACTCTTTTGAATTGTTTTAAAGCTCGAATTTCCAAAATTTAAACTGCGGCTGCTCACGTTATAATTCTTGAAATAATTAACCGAATTTATTAATAATGACTGATGATTATGAGATAAATGTTAATGTCACTAACTTTAATGGTTTTCCCAAGTATGTTTCGAAAAAATCATATGGAAATTTCTTATATTTAAATGCAAGATCCCTCAGAAATTCGTTGCAGGATCTACAGGACTTTGTTAATACTCAAAATTTTCTTGTTCATGTTATAATTGTTACCGAGACCTGGTTAAAAGAATCCGATGTCGTCTACTTTAATTTAATTGGATATACGTCTTTTCATTCTATAAGAAAATGCAAAACAGGTGGTGGTGTTGCCATCTTTATTCACGATTCATTTGATAATGCAAGTATTCTATTTGAACAAGATTACAATAATAATAATATCTTAGTGGTGTCACTACTACAACATAATTTCAAGGTGATAGGAATATACAGGCAACCAAATAATCAAAGTGATCCGAATTCTATCTTATTTAATGAGGTTTTTGAAAGGACATTATCCAAATACCCCCATAGTTTTGTTTTCGGAGATTTCAATATAAACCTCTTAACGGTATCGGAACACACAATTAGATATCAAAATGCCTTTTCTTTGAATGGTTTTGCTCTGTTAAATGAAGTTTCAAATATCTTTCCTACAAGAATTAACAAAGCAAGTGGTTCTATTTCATGCATTGATCATGTCCTTACCGATTTCCATCTTTATGATCTTTCTTGCGCTTTTCAGTTCTATCTTTTTGATTTTATTGCTGATCACAAAACAATTTTACTCAATGTCACCTCAGAAAAATCTAAACCACAAAAAAATCAATACAAAATAATCAAATGTACTAATCACAGTAAAATCAAAAAAGAAAAGCTGTTAGAAGTGCTCAAGCCTGTGTCTTTCAACGAATTTACTCAACAAGTTAACTCAATCATCTCCGCCAACTCATATGAAATCAAAATATCCACTTGTAAGAAGAAGCAATATATAAGCAAGAAGATCTTGCAATTAATCCATATAAGAAATAATTATTATAAATTAAAATGCAAGTATCCTGACTATCAAGAGGCACAAAAGAATTTCAAATTTTACCGCAACAAAATTTCGAACTTGATTAAAGCAGCCAAAAAGTCCTTCAATAACCGGTACTTTCAGACCAATGCAAACGATCCACGCAAAACATGGATGCAAATGAGACACCTTCTATTTAATAGTGAGCCCAAGAATGATGCTTGTGAATTACTTGTTGATAATGGCATTCCCATCACTAACATTACTAACATTTGTAATCGTTTTAATAGTTACTTCACAACTATAGCTGATAACTTGCTAGGTACCAGTCAAATTGATGCTGTTCAGTTACACCAATATCACTCGATGGAAAACTATGAAATAAAATTTCAGTTCACATGTCCTCAGTGTACAAATGATGAAATTAATCTTATTATCGACAATCTAAAAAGTTCAAAATCTTGTGATGTCTTCGGTATTTCGAATATGTTTGTAAAAATCCATAAAGATGCTTTAGCTCCGATACTTACTAATCTCATTAATCAGGCTATGTTTGCAGGCATATTTCCAGAGAGTCTCAAGCTTGGAGTTGTAACGCCAATATTTAAGAAAGGAGATCGCACCAATAAAGCCAATTATAGGCCAATTACTATACTGCCAATCTTCGCAAAAGTGTTTGAATACGTAATTCTAAGAAGACTGGAAGAACATTTTCACAACAATAATATCATACATAAAAATCAATTCGGCTATGTGAAGAGCTCCAACACTGAATTGGCAGTTATTCACATTCTTGACAGAGTATACTCTAGGGTTTCTGAAGCCGTTAACGGAAACGGAAAAACAGCCGTTTTTCAGAGAAAAATAAAAACGGAAAACGGCTGTTTTTTTCTAGCCGTTTTTCCGTTTTTCGTTTTTAGCTCGTGAAAATTTAAGGTTCGGAATAAAGTAATATTAACTCCAATAATTCTTTCATACTCATTAAATTTAAGTTGTTAAGTTTTGTAACGACCACTTGATGTTTAAATATTTTTAAAGTTTGAATTATCCTGTTTTTTTATGTTATAAGCTAGCTTATAGCTTAGAAGAATAAAAAAGTGATTTTTTTGGCTCACTAGTAGCTTGGTAGCGAGTAGAAGCTTAGTAAAGAAATTGAACTTATATGAAATTTTTTGAATTTTTTAGCATAATTAAAGAAATTTTGCTATCTCTGCTATCTTCTCGATTTTATTTCATTGACAATGTCATTAGGCATTGAAACTGATGCTTAGAAAGTTGAAAACTATTAATTAAACTTTATTTTTGGGAGTAGCTTAGTAAAGATTACAAAAAATTTTTGAATTCAAAAAAACTTTACTAAGCTAGTAGCTTAGTAACGAGTAGTAGCTTATAACGAGAAAACAGGATGTGAATAAAAGTTTTTTTAAACACAATACACTGTAATAAGTTCTTTTTTTGACAACAATTTCAGTATGTGCCTAAAACCGTGCATAAAACACAATTTCGGTAGAATTAAAAAAAACGGACCCGTTAACGGCCGTTTTTTGGAAAAAAACGGAAACGGCCGTTTTTTAAAAATGCCGTTTTTCAGAAACCCTAGTATACTCCTCAATTGACAACCGTAAATCGACAGCTTTAACTTGTCTGGACTTAAGTAAGGCGTTTGATTGTGTTCAACATGACATTATTCTTAACAAACTAAGAAAAACTCAATTATCGCAGTCTTTCATGGATCTGCTTAAATCATATTTCAATGAAAGAAGCCAAACTGTAAGACTAAACAACATCTTAAGTGACATTCTGGTGTTGAACAATGGAACTGCGCAAGGAGGTGTACTTTCTGGTCCCTTATTTGATCTTTATGTCAATAGTTTGAATTTTCTTGATCTCCATTCTTCTATGTTTCTTTATTGTGACGATATTTCAATAGTCTCAAGTGCCGATGACCCTTCGCTCCTGAAATCCAGCATTAAACATGATCTTGCATTGATCTCAGAGTGGTTCAAATTTCATTTTCTGTTCCCAAATATAGAAAAATCAAAATACCTCCTATTTCATAACAGAAGAAGAAATGAGTTCTTCACTGAACAATCACTGGACTTGACTCTCAATGACATCATAATCGAAAGAGTAGAACACATAAGACTTCTTGGTCTTGAAATTGATGAAAATTTAAATTTTTTTCACCACATTAAAGACATAAAATCTAAAATCGTTCCTTTCACTTTTGCTCTTCGAAGGATGCGCCATCTAATCACAGAAAAGACTGCTCTTCTTATGTATTATGGATATATCCAATCACGTATTATGTATATGAGTCCGGTATGGTCTGCAGCTCCGAAATATTTAATAGAATCGGTTGAAATTGCACAGAGAAAAGCACTTCGAGTTGTATTTAAAAAAAATTGGGATTGTAGCCGAACGGAACTGTACTCTCGACAGATTCTCCCAGTTTCATCCCTATGCAATCTATCCTCAAATCTCCTCATGTTTAAAATTATCAACCACACTGCAAAAATTAATATTGAGCTTCAATATGTTCATGAAATTCACAATTATCCTACACGAACAAGAGATTTACTGGTATTGCCTAGTTACAATACGATATTCTGTTATTCAAATTTCTTCATAAGAGGTCTAGATTGTTTTAATCAGCTACCTGCTATTATAAAAAAGCAAGTAGCAATTAGTAGATTTAAAACGAAGCTTAAAGAACATCTTTATGAAGCCATTAAGGGTAGTGACAATCTAACGTAAATACCAAATTATACAAATTTACATGTTAAATATAAATTAGTTTGAAAAAGCTTATATATGAAATAAAGAACCAATTAAAAAAAAAAAAAAAATTTTAGTCCAATTTATCCAAGAAGCTACAAAAATATTCATGAAATTCAATTAAAGGGTGTGGAACTGATGGAATAATCAAAAATGAACAGCTCCTCACACTTGATTCAATTCGAACCAGTTCAAAAAATTTGCCAGCACCACAAAAAATAGCTACTCAACAATAATCAGCAATAAGCACATAATAACCGTTCGGTTAAATAAAAGTGCATAAAAACTGTACGAGAAAAAAATTATACTTTTTTTTTCGACATGACCTACATGAATTTATTTTCATTATGCAGCTCCACTCACAGATTTTTTTAAATAAAAATTTTCCTCATATAAAATCCTATCAAATATTTTCTTGGAATAAAGGTTTGGGTTGCGTTTAAAAATAAGCATGGGAATGAAAAAGTATTTGAAATGTTTTGACCTAAAGTTCCGTTTGTCTGGAGGTCCAAATGTGGCAATATTTATGTCTACATGTGTCTGGGAATGTTTGGAAGAATTTTCATAGTCTGGAACTGTAATGAGCTGTCGTTTTTAAGTGTTGTTACTATTTAAACATTTAAGATGTTTAAGGTAGACCTGAGATTTCTCTAAAGCACGTCAGAGTAACGCAATACACAATGATTTTTGTCCACTAGACTCTTGAGTCCTGGTTTCTTAATAATTATGTTGACTAGTTCGAGATTTATCTTTAGTAACATCAATATGGCAATCAGCTTATCTGAATGGCAACTATATCTGAATTAAAATAGCATTCTAAAAAACTGTGACAACTTTGTCGAGATCCAACCTCTTGATATGACTTTTGGAAGCTTAAAGGTGCCCGGCCAATAAAATATTTGGAAGAATACATAATGAGGAATCTTATGAGCTGGACCAGTGGGCTTATATAGTGAAAGTGTTGTAAATAAATCGATTGAGATGGGCTGGACATGTAAACAGACGCCCAGAAGACTCATCAGTGCTGAAAGTATCAACAGCTGAATTTTTGGATGGATTAGATCTCGAGAAAGGCCAAAGAACTCATGGAATAGCTGTGAAAGTAATGATGCAAATGTGCTAGAAATTAGAAACTGGCAGAAGTTTTCAAAGGATAGAGTCAGTTTTAAACGAACTCAGAATGCGACAATGAGCCCACGTACGCTTAACCAAGGAAGTAAGTAAAAGTGCCAGTGACAATAATCCAAGATGTCACCTAAAACCAACCCAATTAATTGCCAACAAATCCACAATTTGCATTTAATATAGCGCCTTCAAAATTATTCAAATGTTGTGCCAATTTGTAGCCAAATTAGTGAGTCATATCCCACAGAGTTCGTGAAAAATTAGCTTTATTGTAGTTAATTTGGGTATGAATACATTTGAATCAATACTTTCAAGGTGCAAATATATTAAATTTATTGACCAGACTGCTTTTTTTTGCTGGACTTTTGTTGAGAAATTTTAGGTTGGATTTATGAGAAAAAGTGATAGGTTTTTAATAAAGTGAGATGAGAGGAACGGGGACTTCTATGAGTTCATGTAGCTCAGGCGCGTAGCCAAGAGGGTATTGTCCCCCTCTTAAGCGTTTTTGGCCCTTCCCTCGCTGCGGTTCAAAACGTTTAAGGAGGGGGGATGAGGGGGTGCAAGACCCTCCTGGCTACGCGCTTGATGTAGCTATTTAATTCACTTCGGTTTACAATTGTCATTTATATTATGGTAAAAATTTAAATGCATTTGATGAATCATGTCAATTATTACCAAAAGTTTACAGAATGTTAAAAAAATGAATTCAAATCATAATCACAAAAATATGAATACCAGCTCTTAAAGTGTTCAATATTTAACCAAAACATACGGCTTTTAATAGCCAACAAAACATTTCTAAACCCAAAAAAAAAATAGCTCATCAAAAACCTTGATATTTAGTTTTAAACTATGATCAAAGTCCAGCATAACATGAAATTACATGAGTCATTCATTTATAACACTTGAGTCAATATGACAATTTACAATATTTTTCATGAAAACTTTTGTGTAATAATATTAAAATTTGAAGCTTGAATGAGGTTAGACAGTCACCGGTCAATTTGACTCAGTTATTATGATTGTTATCAGTTGTAGATTATGATTTTCTGACAAATTTGTGATTAACCACTTAAAAGGTTTCAAATTTACAGATAAAGTTAAGATTAGATCCAATATTAAGAAATAAATCAAGTATTTGAATTCAGAACCAGTTCTTGGTTTCGGAACATTTATGATAAACTTTACAAGTTCATTTTAAAATGTTAAAAGTTTTAAAAAAATCATCAGAAAATCAACGTTAATGACAGTCAATTTATCGTATTATTTTTGAATTTTTTATAAATTTGTTCATTTTTGAAAACCAAAAACTTAATATTTAACTTTTAAAATTAATTAAAAAATAAATTAATAATATTTTTTAATTATTTATGTAAAAACTTAAGATAAAAATCTTAAATTCAAAAATTAAACTTCAAACCGCCATCAAATCGATTAAAACAAAGCTCAAAAACCCCAAAATATGTTCAATTTTACCACATAAAAAAATCTTCAATAATTCCCTCATTGATTCCACACACAGACTTTAGTCTGGTCTAACCTCAAAAAATTATTTCATTTTTTTTAAAAAAAAGTACCGAAAATCAATGCCTACCTCAAAAGCTAGTCGATGACAAAAATCGATAATTTTTCCTTCCTTTTCACCAAACCAAAAAAAAAACTATGAAAATAAAAATTTTCAGCCTTTTATTTTAATTCAATTTCACTTAAAAAATTATTTTTTTTCCTTCTCGTCGCTCACAAATGCAAGTTTTTTTTTCTATTTTTCTTGCTGACGGCTTCTTTGTGTGTGTAAAATTTACAATAAAAATTTCTTTTTGACACAAACACAAATGAAATATTTTTTTTTTATTTTTTTTTGCTGACAAATTTGAAGTTTTTACTTAAATTTTTGCTGAATCTTTAAAATTCTTTTGTCAATTCTTCCAAATTTTTGTGTCTTGTTAAGTTTTGATAAATTTTTTTGAGTGCCTGTCACGTCTGTTTTTTCCTTCGCGTGCGTGCCACACACAAAAAATTTTTTTACACTTTTTTTTATATAATGAATGCACTTATCACTTAATGATTAAGACTATACAAATGATTTATGCCACCTGTCAACTCCATGTGATTAAAATTCGGGCAATTTTCACTCAGTTTTGAAATCACAAATGACAAAAAATGGCTGAGGGGAAAAAAGTTTCTTTTTTCTTATTTCACTTTTTTTTTGCCTTTTCCTTGTGATAACTTTTTTTTTCTGTCGAATGACGAAAAAAAAATTTTTTTAAATTTTTTTGTAAAATTTTAGCACTTTACGATACGCGAACGTCGCTGTCGATATGCGACACGGATGCTAGTGGAACTAGTGAATGATTATTGATTAAGAACAAGTTACAAGTTCTTAATTAAATCAGTGAATTTCTAGTTTTAGTTAAAACTTTTTCTCTTTTTGCCTTGTGGCTCTATTCTGACGGTTGTCACTGATGCAGAGGACATGTGGACTATTTGTGAGGTTGACTGGCCCGCATTTGTGATTGTCGATTTGGGTTGTTGCTGGTGAGCAGAGAAATGGGTTTGAATTTTTCAAAACCGTTATTTTTTATTGATATTTTAACTTTTTGTTGACGTTTTCCACCTAAAGAGCACCAATAATACTAATTTTATGTTTACTAAGTTTACTCATTTTATTACTTATTTTTTCACAAAAACCCACTGAAAATCCAGTTCCAGGTTCAAAAAAACAAGTTATGCACTCATTAATCCACCTTCAATGGGCAAGCAATGTCCATTAACATAGCTCGACTCATCGCTCAATAACCAAATTACAGGATCAACAACTTCTTTAACTTCACCAAATCTATTTAGTGGAATTCTTGATAGTAGTGGACCAGCTTTTTTAGGATCACTCCAATTTTCTTTTCCCATTCTAGTCAAAATGACAGTTGGATTCACAGAGTTGACTCGAATCTTTCGTGGACCTAGTTCCAGTGCCAAATTTCTTGTAAGTGCATCAAGGCCGGCTTTCGACATGCAATAAGCTGTGTGATCGGTCAATGCTTTAAGGCTGGCAACTGATGACAAATTAACGATGCTTGATCCATTTGTAATTTTTGGCAGCAACGACTGAATGACATTGAAGCAAGCTTTAAGGTTCACATTCATTGTATTGTCATAATCATCCTCAGTAAGCTTGTCAAATGGCTTGATAACAGCCACTCCAGCATTGTTGACAATCCCATCAATCTTAATGTCCAATGCCTGCAATGTCTCTCGAGTATTTGTCCAATCAGAAAGATCCAATTGGATTGCTGTAAAGTATGGTGAATTCAGCTCTGCTTTTAGATCGTTTAACGGAGCTGATGACCTTGAAATTCCAATTACTCTTGCATTAAGGCTGATAAGTGTGGTGGCGATATCTCTGCCAATGCCTAGTGAATTGATAAACAGGAAATATTAAATTAAAATGTAGGATATAAAGTTATGTGAAAGTATTGAAATGATGTGACTAATTTGAAGGTTCAAGGTATATTTTGTAGCTAACACAGTTACTTGTTACTTTTGAGAGTTGTCTGCCCTGAATTTGAAGCTCACCGTGTCGTTTTGTTGGCTTTAGCCAAAGATGCCATTAAAATTGTAGTTCTAGTCTATTTTAAAACTGTTTAAATGCTGTGGTTCAGGAAACCTTCCATCCTTAATGTGCTATTAGTTTTAAAAGGTATCCCGAATAGCACAAGTCGGTTAATCGATCAGAAATACGGCACCATGCTGGTGTGACTCTAGCAAGACACTGCATTTAAATCGAAGTCAGTACCATACCAGAGTCACACTAGCTTTTTGCCAGATTTCTGGTCAATTAACTGACTTGTGCCATTCGGGTTTATAACCGGCTACTAAGGATCTGAGAGAACCACCCTTGATTTTATTCTCATAAAATATACCCACCTTGTCCAACACCTGTAACCACAATCGTCTTTCCACTCAACGAGCTCATTTAATGGTTTAAATTCGATGAAACTTTCTTATAAGAATATTATTGTTCACTTTTGATTATCAAGTAAGATGAGTTTTTTCAGTTTTGATTGTATTTGTGAAAAAATAAGCAATAATAAGGAACAACCTTGATTTACATCGTTAAATGCACTGAATTACCACTACACAATAAAAATAAATTAATCAGAAAACATATAAAATGTTTAAGATTACTATAAATTTGCTCTGGAAATTCAAATGGCAATAACAAAGCAATTCCTACTGAATACAAACTGATAAGATAATTCAAAAAAGTTTGAATAAATTTTGACCGTTAATTTTATTTTCTTTATTTTCTTATTTGATTTATGTTCGCTTATTAAAGTATGATGATTTTTTTCGGCTTAATGCTGCAGCTAATTGCGTTTGATACCATTAAATCTAAAAACTTGTAATTGCCCACTGTAAAAGTCCAGTGATTGCGTTTAATTGTCACAAACAAAATTAAGAAAAAAAGTTGATTAAGTTTTCAATTTTAATAAATTTATTAATTTTTTCAAAATGTTTATAATAAAATTCCATATTCAATTTTAATCTAATGTAATAACATCACAATTATCAGCAACTACTGCTTCTATTTTGTCTTCAACCACTTCATTCCTTGCATTTTGTGCAGCTTCTGCTTCCTTGTCACCAGTTTCTTGATTGTCAGCTTTGTCTCCATCAACTTTTACTTCTTCAACTGATTTATTTTCCTCATTTTCAATTTCTGATGAGATTTCTTGAATTTCAAGAGTTTCTTCAGTTTGGTTCTCAACTTGACTTTCTACTTCCACTTCCAATGCAACAGATTCTTCAACTTTGGATGATTCGGATTTTTCAATTGTTAAACTTTTGACTTCATCAATTTTGATGCGTTTTTCTGTTGCTTCTTTTGGATCCGACTTATCTGTTGCTACTTCCTCAACTTGACCCTCTGCATCGTCTTCTCGTGCTCGCTTTTGAGTCACAGCTTTTGGTGATTTTGTTTCTTCTACTTTAATTGCTTCCATTTGTTGATCCTGAACTAGAGTCTGTTCAACAACAGTAGATTCATCAACCATGCCTTCACTTTGAGCTACTGGAAGTTCAATGGATGTTGTAAATACTTCCAAATCAGCAGATGAGCCAACACATGAGATGAAACATTGTGAATCCTTTTGAATTGAATCGCTGACCTTTTTCTCAACTTCTTCCTTTTGCAGCTTCAGATCTTCATTTTCTTCACTCAATTTCGTGATGATGCTTCGTGCCTTTACAAGTAAAGTTTTTGTTGATGCTTCTTGTTCGATGCTTTCATTAAGTTTTGAGGTTTCATCCCCAATTTGTACTAATAATTTTTCATTTTCAGACTTGAGTGTATCAAATTGTTCCTTTAATGATAAATATTGATCCTTATAGCGCTTACCAATCTTCCTTAATTGTGACATGTTTTCCTTCAATTTCGCAATTTCTGTGTCACTTTCAGGATCTGACTGGCTTTCTTCATCTTTTGTTAAAGCTTTCTTTGAAATTTCCTCAATTTTCTTTGACTTTTTGTCAATTTCTTCATTTGCCATCAAAAGTTCATCATGTACACGCTGGAGCTCACCTTCAAGTTCCTCAATTGTTGCATTTGCTTGCACTTCAAAGTCTTCAAAGTTCTTCTTCTCATTTTTAAGCATTTGTTGGAGCTCCTCACATTTATCGCTCATTTCATCCAATTTTTCAGCCATTTTTGTTGAGCTTTTTTCGTTTTCTTGTCTTTCGAGAGTTGCTTTAATGGACTCGAGGCTGCTCATCATTTGAGTTTGAATTTGTTGCTGCTTCTTGTACATTTCATTTTCAGTTGTTAGTTGAGCTTCTAATTTGATCAAATTCTTGTTCTCCTTTGTTAAATTTACAATTGTAATCTCAGATCTGCTTAATTTTGTTGAGCATGACTGAAGTTCATCACGCAAGTGAGTCAATGAAACTTCAAGTTTAGCCATTGTTGTACCTGAATTCTTAGTCTTGTCTTCCATACTTTGAAGCTTCCTCTTTGTAGATTCGATGTTCTTTTGTTGGATCTTTAGTTGAGCTTCTTTGTGTTCAATTTCTGCACGTAGTTTGTAGTTTGTTCCTGATGTCTCTGACAGTTGTGACTTAACTTGGTCGAGTTGACTATTGAGTTGCTCAATGGCTGCAATCTTCTTGTCTAGAGTTTCTTGGTGCTTTGATTTAAGGCTGTTGAGACTTTCTTCGGATTGGTGCAACTTTTGGGATACTTCAAGATATTCCTTGCTTTCAATTACTGATACTTCCAACTTCTCAACTTGTTCCTGCTTTGACTCAACAGCAGCAATTTTCAAAGTGCTCGAATTAGCATCAACTTCCTGCTTAACAGTCTTTGTATCTTCGATTTGATTAATTGCATCAGACATCTCATGGACCAATGCAACAAGTTTTAAGTTATTAGCTTGAAGTTCCTCAACATTGCTGAATGTCACGTAATTATCACCAACAAAGTTGTTACTAACTCTCCTCATCATTGGTTTACCTTCAATGACATGCAGCAATTGACAAACTTGTGAGCTCAAATCCTTATTTTCCCTTTGCATATCCTTATACTTCTTAGTGACTTTATTGACTTCATCCATTAGCATCTCAACTTTACCTTCTGCAATAATTCTTGCATCTTTTAAGACTCGATAGTCAGCACTGAGTGTCTGATAAGCTTCACGGAGTTTCCTTAATTCAACTTGACATTTCTGAATTTCTGGTGCTTTTTCCTCAATTTCCTGTACAACTGCTGTAAATGTTTCCTTCAACTTTTCATGCTCTAAATTAAGGACATCAAGGTCCTCACTGGCATTGACATACATCGAGTAAACTTGAGTAATTGAATGACCAGACTTTGATAGCTTTTGATTTGGTACTGCCGATGGACACAATTTTTCTACAGCAATTTCCAAATTTTCTCTCTTTGCAGCTTCAAGAAGTTGATTCCCATTTAAAAGTTCATGTTTAAGATCTTCAATGAGTTTTGTCAGCTCCTCGACTTGATTTTGATGCTCCATATCTTTTTGCTTCAACTTTGTTTCCAATAATCCGTACTCATCTGTTGCTTCCTTTAATGATTCCCTCAACTCAGATACAACTGATGTCACTTCCTTTTGGACATTCACAGCATCTTCCGATTTCTCCTTGAATAATTCGACTAGTCTTGTTTTTGAAGATAATTCATGCTGGTACTTTTTCATTGATGCTGAAAATTCTTCATTGAGCTTCAGGATTTCCTTGGACATTTCCTCGACTTTAGCAGTCAACATTTCATTAGATTCTCTCAACTGTGCCTCATTCATTGTTGCCATCTTCAGTTCCGTACTTTTTTCATGCAATTTACTTTCCAACATCATGATCCTCATTGTCGATTCCTTTCGGCTTTGTTGGAGTTCCAAAATGTTTCTTGTCAAGTCATTCGAAATCATTTCAATCTGATTTTGAGTCAAGATTCTTTCTTGGTCGAATCTTTTTTCCTTGAACTCAATTTCAGTCATTTTATGTTGCACTTCTTCATACTTCCTGACTGCCTCACACTTGGCATTAATCGAAGCTTGCAATTGTTGTCTCATTACCTTCGAATCAGCTTCAAGACGCTCGATTTCCATGCTGCGTCGTTCAAGAATTTTAAACAGTCGATCACGATCTTCCATAGCTTCATCTCGTTCCATTCTAGCTTCCTTTAAATGAGCGTCTAAATCGTTAGTGAAGTTTAGTGATTTTTGGATAGATTCACATGATGATTCATCTTGTGAAATAGATGCTGGTGACTTGTTGACTGGAGATGTTTCGATGAACTTTTCTGGTGATATAATTCCTCCTTCAACTGATGCGATTGTAAGTTTTGGTGATTTACTATCCATTTTTATTTATAAATTCTTTTTCAACTTGTTATTTTTCAATGTAGAAAATTAATTTTTATATTTTAGATTAATACTTTAAACTTTTTCAGAATAAGATTGATTGTTGGATCACTTGATTAGTGAATGATGCAATTGTAGCCAAAAATCTTTCATTTTATACAAACTTTTTGAGATTCCATAGTTAATAGTTTTTGAAACGTTTGATAAACTCTAGCGTTTAAGAGTTTTGCAAGTACACAAATGATATAAACTTACTACCTGAAATTGTATTGTTTACTTGTCTATATGGTTACCTAATTTAGTTTGTATAATAGGTTTGATTCATCATTTTTAGAAAATGATGAAAAGTATTGAAACATTTCGAAGGAAGAAACAAACTTCTAGACGACAAAACCTTAGAAAAAAAGGATAACTTCGAATAACGGACCCCGGACAAGACTCGAACCCACATCCTACGATTTCCGGTCGCATGCTCCTCTCAATAAGCTATAGTAGACGGGTTAGGCTAGGATTAGACGACTATAAACCCTATATATAAGTTACATTTATTTACTGTTCCCTTGCACCGCATGATTTATCGTTGACTGGCTTACATGGAGTCGCATATTCAAACAAAAAGTCATAGTATTCAAAGATAATAAGCAAATTACTTGAAAAAAATAAACTTTAGCATTCAGACCTTAAGATCCATAGCTGCGTGTTATATGCGTTACAATGTTAATGATAGTTTCACGAAAGAGGGTTTGCCTGACCTGCTCAAATCTAAACCTATGGTTTTTAGTGGGGTTCTACTACTGAAAACTAATCTTTTGATGACATCCTGTCTGTAGCCTACAAAGGAAGGCTGTGAGCCTCATTTCCAGTACATATAATTTGAAAAACGATATGCGAAAATTTCCCTTACCAAGTCACGAACTCATGATTGCTGTGTAATTAGGTACCCAAATACTATACCATTCCGAAACCGAGCTACTTCAGCTCATATAAAACAGCAAGTTGTTTACTTTTTTAAAAAATTTTTGATTTTATGTAAAATTCACTTTTAAAGCTATAAAGTGAATAGAATCAAAACGGATGTGTAGATCAAATAATTAAATTAGGCTTTTAAATTAATCTTAATCTGCATTTTCCATAGCTTTTACTAAATATGTAAACCTTTCTGTCTATATTATGTTTGAACGAATCATAATAATGTAAGCGATTTAATCAAATTAAATTAAAAGTTAATAAATATTTTTAATTTTTTTTTATTTTTCAAATAATATCTTTATTTTTTACATAAATTCAACAAATTTACAAAAAAAAATCTTTCCTGAATATAAATTAAGAACTGCCGAAATTTTCAAAGCATTGACTCAATTCTTCATTAACATATTCACGATTCTCAAAAACTTCTCTAAAATTACGATCAACACAGACATTGTTCAACAAATAAAGCATATCCAAACCTAAAGCTTGATCAAAGAACTCCCTGTCAATAGCATTAATTTGATTATCAATTGCATAAAAACTCTCAATTAAGTTTAAAGACCTTCCAAATGAGTTTGAATTGATTGTGGATATTCTGTTGCCACGAATTGATAAATATGTGATGTTTAAATTATTAAAGGAATCAGCTGGAAGCACTCTCAAGTTATTAGCATTCAAATGCAGATCACGAAGAGCTGGAAGGCTGACAAACCATTGTGGCTGAATTGTTCTTAATCCATTATAGTCAATAAATAAACTTTGAAGGCTCTGGAGGTTGCTGAAGGCACCAGGTGAAATGTTAATGTTCGGATTGAGTCCAATGTCAAGATACTCAAGAGCTGTAAGAGTCTCAAATGCTGATTCAGGAATGGACATCAATTGACTCTCATAAAGTCGAAGATCCTTCAATGTTCCACTGATTGAAGCTACCCAAGCTGAATTGAATGTGGCCAATGGATTCAATCCAAAATTGACTGTTGATAAAACAGACCCAGCAAATGCATTGTCAGCAATTGACACGATTCTGTTTGAATGAAGATCAACAAGGTGCAATCTTGGATTGTTGGCGAAAGTTCCAGCTTCAATTGTTGTGATTTGATTGTAAGCTAGGATAAGAATCTGTAGATTTGGGCAGTTGCCAACAGTTATTGATTCAACCTGACTGTCTTCAATAAAAATTTCAATTAAACTATTAAATTGGTCACAAATGATTGATGGAATGTTCCTAGTATTCTGATAGATTGTCTGAACAGCCATGACACTATTGTCATTAACATTTACCTCATGTTCTCCAGGAATTTCTGTAAATTGGTTATGTCCAGCAACATTGTTAATCAGCATAGTACATTGATACTCTTGTAATGCATTTCTATTGTAATAGCACTCAATTGATCCACGGAAGTTGTCAAAGCAATGTTGCAGACGTTCCCTTACTGTATCGCGATCATTGAAGACATTGTAGAAGTTACTAGATGTACATACATTGTCATATAAGTACAGGATATCCAAACTATCAGAATCATCAATCATTCGCTCATCAATGGCACTAATTCTGCATCCAACAGCATTTATAAATTGAATATTTCTCAGATTATCGCCAAATATATTTGAATTGATTGTTTCGATTGGATTAAGATTGACAAGGAGAGTGAGTAGTGACGTTAGGTTTGCAAAAATATTCTCTGGAAGCACTCTGATGTTGTTTCTGTAGATGTCAAGCTCACGAAGGCTTTCAAGATGTGTAAACCAGTTTGGGTTAAGTGTATCGATTCCAGCACTATCTAAGTATAAAATGCTGAGGTTTATAAGTGACTGAAAGATGTTAGCAGGAAGTCTGATTTGTGTATTGATACCAAGATCTAGAATTCGTAGACTTTGAAGACCATCAAATGAGTTTTCTGACAAGTCACGCAAGTTGTTTAGGTACAAATGAATATTTTCTAAGGTTCCTTCAATTCCATTAAGCATGTTTCTGTTAACTGTGGTCAATCGATTGTTGCCAAGATACAAAGTAGACAGCACAGATCCTGTGAATGCATTATCAGCAATGGTATGAATCCTGTTGGCCATAAATACAACTTCTCTTAATCTTGAGTTGTTGCTGAATATTCCAGATGGGACAGTTGTGATGTAATTGTAGTCTAAATTAAGTGATTCTAACTGTGCACAGTTCTCAAAGGCACCAGCAGTCAACGTTTGAACTCTCGAGTTAACAAATGAAACAGTATGAAGATTTGGGTACTGAGCGCAAATGATTCTTGGAACAATCCTTGTATTCTGTCCAATAGATTGAATAAGTCCAACATTAGCATTTAAAACTCCATCAGCTTGCTCAATTTCTTCATAATCATCATGTCCACTTGGATTATGAGCCGTTAACAAACAATTAAGCATATTATTAGGTCCAGTACTATGAACACATCTCAATGGATCACGTACAGCAAATCCATCAAAGCAATCAGCAAGTTCTACTCTGATTGATTCACGATTGAATGTAATTCCATAAAAATTGCGATTAGCACACTCGTTGTTAAGAAGGAACAAGTAATTAAGATTAACAGCATTATCGAAAAAGTCAGGATCAATTGAGGTTGTTGGATTTCCATCATTGTAGTAATGTAGTAGGTTTGATAGAGTGCTTCCAAAAGAATCTGAATGGACCATTGTGATTCGATTTAGTCCAAGATCTAAAGTGTAAAGTGTTGGGAGGTTGCTAAAAATAAAAATCAGTAAATTAGTCTATCAAAGCAAAGCAAAGGCAGTAGCAAGCTAGCTTAAGGTAACAACGGACACATATGTCACATAAGATTTGCACCAGCAAATGTCAATTATGAGGATTATTTGAGCTTTTTGAGCTTAAGTACAGGTATTTATATTTATATCTTCAAGTAGTCCTAATCAATGGCTGTTTATGATTATTGATCACGTTTTGAGCATTGAAACAAAACAAATTAATGTCTCAGACTTCTCATCAATGAATTTCCAGAAAGCATGACAATCACACGATTTTCTCATGGAACTAATCAATTGACTTTCTGATAATTAGTTCAGTGCTGATAACATTTCAAGTATTAAGCTTTTTCCTGTATAATTTTAAGACAATTCCCGAATGGCACAAGTCGGTTGATTAATCAGAAAAACGGCACTAAGCTAGTGTGACTCTGGCATGGTGCTGGATTTAAATCGAAGCAAGCACCATGCCAGAGTCATACCAGCTAAGTGCAGAGTTCTGATCGATTTACCGAGTCATTTAAATCATTTAAAGTCATTCGATTAACTTGTGCCATTCGGGATTACTAATTTGGGAATTTCTAAAAGATTATGAAATTGAATGTTATCAGCTTTACATATTTGAACTTCAATTGCTTTATTTTTGGGGATTGCTTATCAATATTACGGCATTTAATGGTGTTAATGTAAATCAGCTAAACCTCATAAAATTATAAATCCAAAGCTACTCACTCAAAAACACCAGGCTGCAAATTATCAATTTGGTTTTCATTCATCAACAAAAATCTCAGTTCCTGTAGCCCATTAAACCATAGTGGATTAATTTCACTGATTCCACATCCATCCAAATATAATCTTTGTAGACCTTGAAGTCGCTGGAAGACATGTGGAGTCAAGCTTAATTCTGGATTAAGTCCAAGATCGAGAGACATGAGGTTACTGAGGGTTTCGAATGCATCTTCAGGAACGTCTCTGATTCTGTTACCTGCCATGTAGATATAAGTTAAATATTGTTTTGATGGTTCAAACCATCGACCATCAATTTCAGTTATAAAGTTCCCTTCCAAGTCAATTAGTTCCATTTCTAACCCAGCAAATGCATTTGGTTCGATTCTGGATATCCGATTGTTATACATTTCAATTGTGAATATATTTGGATTGTTAATAAATGTAAAGTCAGGAATGGATGTGATTTCATTGCCATTGATATTCAAAAATGCTAAATGTCTGCAGTCTTCAAATGATTGCTCATTAATGACACGGACGTGGCTCTCTTGGATAAATAATTCATCCAAATTTGGGAATTGCTGGCAAATTATTGATGGAATATTTCTCGTATCCTGAACTTCAGCATCAACAAATCGGACATCATTGTTGCTTAAATCTTCATAATGGTCACCAGTAATTTCTGTAAAGTCATTTCGTCCTTGAACATTTTGGATCGTCAGTCGACAGAAGTAAACGAAGCTGTCATAGTATCTACATTCCATAAATCCATCAAACATTTGGAAACAATTAGCCATTTCTGATCTTACTAAATCTCGATTTTGGAACACTGTATTGTAATTTTCATTAGCACAAACATTACCATCCATATTAAGCATACGAAGGTTTGGTGCTTGATCAAAAATTTGACTATCAAAAGCACGAACTCGGTTGCTTTGGGCCATAAAGTAGATAAGACCTGTCAAATTACCAAATGACGATCCATGGACATTTCGAATTGAGTTTCCAGCCATTGAGAATATTGTAAGTTGCTGGATGTTTGCAAAGATATTTTCAGGAATCTCATGGATGTTATTGTTATCAAGTCGGAGTTCCGTTAATGCATTTAAACTGGCAAACCATTCAGGATTAAGTTCATCGATGCTGCAATTCATTAAAAGTAAGCTGTCAAGTCTTGTAAGGTATCTGAAGGCATCAGCAGGAATGTTTCTTAGACTATTGCTTCCCAAATCCAATTCTGAAAGGTTGTTGAGTCTGTTAAAAGCTCCAGGTGGAAGTGAAGTGATTTGATTTGATGTTAGATACAATTCTTGTAAGCTGCTGGATATTGGATCAAAAATGTGAGGATTAAAGTCACTGATTTGATTGTTTGAAAGACCAAATACTCTAATCTGTGTCCCAACAAAGGCATTGACTCCAATTTGGCTGATTTCATTCACAGATGCTTCAAATATGGTCAACAATGGACTGTTCTGGAATAGTCCGTCAGGAATCCTTGTGATTCTATTGAATGACAAAATAATTCGCCATAAATTTTCACATGCTGCAAAGGCATCAGCTTCAATGATTTCAATCTGATTCTCTTCCATGTAAATATCCTCAACATTTGAAAACTGCCTACAAATTACAGACGGGAAGTTCCTTGTGTTCTGATAAATAGCTTCAAGAACCAGTACATCACTGTCTGTATTTCCAGGCAAATGAGTTCCATCAATTGTCTCAAAGTCATTACCAACTGGGTTGTTGATGTACAGGACACACTCGTATGGGAACCAAAGCATTCCAACGTACAGACATCGAGCTGATCCGATGAAATTTGTAAAGCATTGCTGAAGCTCCTCGTTCATTTGGTCACGATCAAGAGGAACATTGTAGTAATTTCTGTTCAGACAGTCATTACCTAAAAGCAGTAACCACATCAATGACTCAGCATTGTTTACTAGTTCCTGGTCTAATGCAACAATTCTATTATAACTCAAGTGTAAGTATCGGATGTTTGCAATTGCACTGCCAAATATTGAAGCTTTTACAAATGCTAAGTTGTTTGTTGATAATTCTAAAGTTTGAAGAGTCGATAAGCCATCAAATGAATTGTCTGGAATGTCTCGGATCTGATTGTAAGACAAATGAATGTTCTCAATGGCAGTCAATGGTCTGAACCATGCTGGATCAATTGTTGTTAAACCTATTGAATTCATGTACAATCTTCGTAAGCTGCTTAAACCAAAAAACACTTGACCATAAAGAACTGTTCCTTTATTGACTGAGATGTCAAGTTCCCTCAAGTTTACGAATCTGTCAAACACAAATGACGAAAATCCCAAAATGCGATTGTAATCGAGCAGCAAGACTTCTAATGTATCTTCAATTCCACTGAACCAATTTGGGTTAAAGAATGTCAGTGAATTTTTACCAAGGTCGATGTAGCTTAGTCGAGTGCCTGCAAACACATCATTGCTGATTTGCTCAATTCTGTTGTCATCCAAAATAGCAACTTCAAGGTTTGAATTTTGTGAGAATATGTTCTGTGGAAGTGACTGAATTTCATTTCCAGACACCATCAAGAATTCAAGCCGTGAACATCCAGCGAATGAACCATCGTCAAGGCTTCGTATATGACTTGAACCAATAATTAAATCCAAAATATTTGGAAACTGTTCGCAAATTATTGATGGAATGTTTGTGGTATTTTGGTATGTGATATAAAGTCTCTCAACATCAGCATTTCCAAAACCTTCTAAATGCTCTCCATCGACGTTTGTAAAGTCATTATGACCATTTGGATTGTGAATATTAAGATTACATGTGTATCCACTGAGACCTGTAGGTGCTTGATAGCTGCACGATATTTGAGCATCCTCACGAGTAACTTTTGGAACTTTTATGACATTTGCTAAGCACAAAGTTACACTACCGAAAAATAAAATTAAAAATTGAAGCTTCAGCATTTTGCGAAGCATTCTAATGAAATTCCGAAATAAAACTGAATTATTTGGAAATTCTCAAGATTTTTGGAGGTGCTGATTGTGAAAGAATTATCAAAAAATGTTTATTTGTGTGCTTAAATGATAAACAGTTTCCTTTTGATAATAACTCGCACTTGAAATAATTCAATTATTAACTAATCTTGCTGATATTGCTGTTATCGCTTAGGTTTTTAGGTCCACAAATAAGAGACGATTTGATTAATTTTTTTTAAAGAATTACACATTTTTAAAATTTTAAAAAAAAAAACTTTTTAAAAATATGCAAAAGATTTGAAATAATTCAAAAAAATTAAAAAAAAATATTAAAATAACCTAAAGCCATAATTTCATAAATTAGGAAGTTAAAAATGAAAAAAAAAATTAAATTAACTTAAAACCAAAATTTTATAAATTAAAAATAAAAAAAAATTTAAAAATTCTCATCGAAAAAAAAAGATAATTTTTGCCAAAAAAGTAGTCCGCCCGAGCAGGGACTTGAACCCTGGACCGTTGGATTAAAAGTCCAACGCTCTACCAACTGAGCTACCCGGGCATATAGTTACTCTATGACAAAAGCTTAATCTAAAGCACGATCATGTGTATTACAGAACAGCATGATCAAAAAACAGACACGCATTAGTAAACATTTGAATAGTGTGAAGAAGAAGAAGAGTTTTAGATTGAAAAATGCTGTATGGAGGAAACAATGTTTGATAAAGCTTGACATTGAAAATAATTTGTATTGGATTAAAAAAATAAAATTTCTGGTTCTTATTAGAATCTTGTAGATGGAATGAAATCTTGTAGAAACCCAAACAACTCATGGAAAGAGGCTGTTGATAGAGACAGTGTTGCATTTGGAATCGGCAATTGGCAGACAGTAACTAGCGATAGAGCTAGTTTTAGAGGATGACTAAGGAAAGTCGTGGATCACAATTGATCTGTGCGACCAGCGAAGTAAGTATTATGAAATTAAATTTGAAAATTCAAAAAATAAAAAAGGAAAAAAAAATTAAAAAGCATTTTTTTTAAAATTACCGAAAAGTTTTAATTTTATAAAACAATTAAAATCTTTAAATTATTTTAAAATATAAAAATATTTTTATGCTAAAATTGAAAATATTTCAAAAATTTAACAATTTAAAAAAAGTCAAAAAATTAGCAAACAAATTATTTTCTTAGTTCGATTAAAATTAAGAACCGAGAAAATTTAACCTCAAGTTTTGCACACGATGCTTTAAAATCTTTATAGCAGTTTCTACTAAAATAAAATTGACATTTATGGGCAATTCTCCAGATGAGTTGAGTTTTTGAAAAAAGAGCTTTTATAATCCAAAGTCATTTACTGTTTACTTTCAATTTTTTTTTTTTTGTAAATATCTTGTCAATTTCTTTGTTTTGATTGCTTAAAGCAACTTTAAACTGTTTATTACGATTGATTCTTACTGAATCAACAATAATTCAACCATGAAGTGTTAAATTAAGACTAAAATTTAATTTTTATGAAATATTTGCTTTGCATTTTTTTCATGGATTTGCAAAATAAAAGCTTAATTTTTTTACTGTCAGCAAAAAAATCCACCAAAGAATCAAAAATTCTCTTTAAATAGTAATAATTGGAGTGGGATATGATTATGGTTAGATAGATTAGCTCAAAAACTACATTTCTGCATAATCATAATAAAAAATGAGCGTTTACTTTTCTTCAATTTTCGATTCTCCGGATGATTATTCCATTTTTTGCTGACAGTAATTTGCAAAAAAAATTGAAAAAACTTAATTATTGGCTACTTTCAAAGACTTAAATATGTATATAAAATATAATAGTTTTTGCCATTTTACATCGATTTAAATGAAAAGTTATGCTTGGTAATGGAAAATTTCCGAGAAAATTTGATTCTCCGGATGATTTTTTGAAAAACTTATCTGGAGAATTGCCCTTATTTGACACTTTGAGTTATCAGAGCAAAACAACAACACGAATGTTAAGCAGAAATTAATCAACTCCAAGTGTTTATTATTTAAGCTTCGGATTTCCCGTTGTTCTTTTTTTAATTTTATCTTATCAGAATATTTGCTGATAGATTTCCAGAAAATCTTAATTTATTTCCTGTTATCTTAACATTTTGACAATATTGCAATCAGGTTGGGACACTTTGAATCAAAAAGTGATAGACAGTAGCTAGCTGTTGATGATATCTAAGAAGAAGCACAAATCGCAATCTATAGAATCAACTTCAATTGTTGGCATCTAAGCTTTTTTTATGAGCTGGAGTGGCTCGGTGGCAGAATGGTTAAGTACCTCAGTACATAATCATTACAATACCATCACAGAGATCATTGGCTCAAGACACGGCATATGAAGTTTTCGCATGTCTTTTTTTTTGAATTATAAGTACTGGAAATGAGGCTCACAGCCCTCTTTGTAGGCTACATACAGAAATGCCCTCAAAGGAGTGGTTCGGATCCAAATTTAAACTATAGGCTTAGGTTTGAGCGGAAGGTCTGGCGATCTTTCTCTCGTTAAACCACAATTAGCTTTGTACCGCATATAATGCGCAGCTATGGATCATAAGGACTGGACAGCAAAAGTTTTTATTTTTTAATAATTTTTTTCTTAAGAAATTTAAACTCAATTAAAACCGACAATTATCACTTGCTGTAAAATAATTGTTATCAATCAGAATTAACCAGCAATAAAAGACTTATCTATAGTAATTAAGTATCTTATCCATAACTCATAGGCTCTTAAATTTTTTTCTATAAATTGCTCATCAATTTGAACAAGCATCTTAGTTTTTACAGGCTTTCCTTTCGTAAGCATGAAGCCTTACATGCTAGCTAGTGTCTTTTTATTATTTTACACAGTTTTCGTCCATTCAGCGTCGGTTGTGCCTAAAGTTTTTAGTGATGATGAATTTATAAGTTGTAATTATGTTGGAGGAAGTGATGGTGCAAGTTATGAGTGCATATTGTCCATAAATAATCCAAATGGAATTGAATTTGATCAGATTGAAGGCACACATCTGACAGGATTAAGTAATGCGGATGTGGAACTTGTGAATGCATATTCTGGCAACTCAAGGATCATTCCATCAGTTATTTGCCGCCAGTTCCCTAATGTCTATCATTTAACAATCATGAGCATTAATGTTGAGGAACTAACACCAGCTGCTTTTGCTGAATGTCGTAATTTAGTCGACGTGTTCTTAGTGTTCAATCAAATCACATCAGTTCCTGCAAATACATTCGCAAATAGTCCACGTCTTGAATACATTGAATTATCCAGGAACAGAATTTCTGAATTAAATGAAAATTCATTCACTGGAACTGCTTTGAGCTTTGTCGCAATTGACTATAATGAACTTTCATCCTTTGATCAAAATTGGTTCACATCAATCAATGGAACTTTGAGACATTTGGAATTTATGCAGAATAGAATTGAAGAGTTGGAACCTAATGCTTTTGGGTAAGTTTGGGGATTCACTATCTGTGGATATGGCTTGAGTAGCATATTTGTAGTAGATAAGCCTGAGCATAGGGCTCGCGTTGAACTGGTTATATGTGAATGAAGGATGGAAGGAAGGACCTCGGTTGCCAAGTAGCAAGGATCTCTGATCGAGTGGTCAGAGATCGCCTCTTTTGAAGTCGTGGGTTCGATTCCCATCAAACCCGACTTGTTTTGCATTTGTGTACACATATGGCAGTTGAAGGAAGATCTACACTATCCATTATCAAAATCACTTCCTCTTTTCAATTTGACAATAACCGACACATGTTTAAGCATTTCATAACATGATAAAACCAATCAATTAAAAAACAATTACCAAGTGGATTATTAAGGACCGACAAATAAAGTGTTGGAAGAATTATCAGCCACATCTCTGATTAGCCGAAAAAGGAAGCGACTTAATGTCAAATTGATAGTAACTTGTTCTTTTATATTGTTTTATTGATACTTGAAATTGTTATGTTCATTTGGGTGATAAATGACAACAATTATGTCTTAGTCATTTATTTTGAACTTGGCAGCATAATACTTAAAAATGATAAACTTCAAGGTTATGTCTACTTTTATTTTAATGTGATTCTTCTTATTTCTTATCTCAGAAATCTTCGAGAATTAAGAGAACTGATCTTCAACTATAACACATTAACATCAGGAATTGCAGATGCAGCATTTGATGGTCTCAACAACCTTGAAAGCCTCTCATTATCCCGAACTGGAATAACATCAATAAGTCCAGCATGGTTCAGCACACTGTCATCATTACGAGCATTTTATGCTGTAGGCAATGAAATTACAGAATTAGTCAACGGCACATTTAATTCATTAACCAACTTCCGTGAACTTTATCTTAATGGAAATAGAATTCGAGTGATTACAAGTGGAGCTTTTGGTCCAAGTGCCAGAAATCTTCGAACATTCTACATCAGTGACAATCGAATTAATAATGTTGATCCATATTGGTTGAATGATGCTGAAAACCTTGAGTATCTTTTATTAGCTGGCAACTTGTGTACGGATCAAGATTTCCTTAATGTTCCTGCAATGAGATGGAGAATTTTTGAGGAACTCCGCCAATGTATAGACAATTATATGCTGCAACCATGGGCTCATTGTCGATATGAAATGACTGGCATATACTCGTGTGCACTTATGACTCACAATCCAAATGGCGTTAATGATTTCACTGAAGTCTATGGTGAGCATGTGTCTGGACAAAACAATTCAGATGTTGTACAAGTCACGGCAACTTTCTCAAACACGAGAATCATTCCAACAATTCTATGTCAGCAATTCTCTAACTTGAGAACGATTGCACTTATTAACAGTAATGTTGAGGATTTAAGTGAAGAGAGCTTCACACATTGCGCACATCTTGAAGCACTCTCGCTTCACAACAATTGGATTGAAACGATCGCCGACTTTACATTTAGAAATGCACCAAATTTAAGAAATATTGACATTGGTGGAAATAGAATCGCAACTTTATCACCAAACTCATTTACAGGAACTCGACTTGATTTTATTGATTTGGATATGAATCGCTTCTCATCATTTGACCAGAGATGGTTGGAGTCGGTTAATTCTACATTAACTGGAATTGACTTATTTGGGAACTCTCTTGTGATGTTGGAAGCTGATGGATTCTCGTAAGTATTTTGTCACTTGACTGCCTTAAGTAAAGAATGTAAATCTGTGTCTTGAATCATAATTGACTAGCTTGACTGATTAAACTAGCACGACAAACTTTACTAACATTGCTAATCTGTTCAATTTTGTTTACAGGAATCTCGTCAACTTACAAACTCTCCATCTAGGCAGCAATCCCCTTTGGAATATACCAGCAACAGCATTCGATTCTCTCGTCAATCTTTTATTATTAAATCTAAGTCGATGTTCGTTAGCATCATTAAATCCTAGTTGGTTCCGAAACCTTCGTAATATTATGACTTTGAGCATCCATCACAACAATATTGACGAGTTTCCAGATGGAGTCTTTGACTCATTAGAAAGTTTGTTTTCAATTTCATTTAATGATAACAATTTGAGGAAAGTTAGCGCAGATGCTTTTGGATCGTCTTTGTCAAGTATTAATTCAATAACTGCTGATCGGAATCGCATTCGAGCATTTGATCTGAGAATAGTTTCAGAGGCTTCAAATCTCAATTGGTTGTTTCTTCGAGATAATATTTGCACACAAGAAGATTTTATGAACATTCAAGTTGATAGAGATTTTGTGATTAATAGGCTGTATACATGTGCTTCAAACTTTGGACCTGAAAGTATCAGATGCTTATTTTATCAGCCTGGTGAGCAATACACATGCTCATTAAGAATCTTCAATCCATTGGGGAGGAATAATTTTGAAGATGTCGAAGGTGATCATATGACAGGCAGGACTGATGAAGATGTTCGAATTATGTATATTAATGAAGGCAAGACATTGAACATTCCATCAATTATTTGTGAGAAATTCCCTAATTTAGAGTCAATGGACTTCCTTCATGATGAAATTGAGTACTTGGAAGAAAGTTCCTTTGGTAACTGCCGGAACCTTCGAAGAATTTACGTCTATGACAATGAAATTGAGAGCATCCCTCAAGGATTATTTAGAAACAATCCATTGCTTGAGGAGCTTAGTCTTGGACACAACAGATTGACAGCACGTGGAATTCCTTCAAATATCTTTGCTGGCACTTCCTTAACATTCCTTGATTTAAGTCAAAATCCAATTCAAGATTTCAATTCAGCATGGATCATTCCTGTGGCATCAACGTTGACTACATTAGAAATTTATGAGATTGGTGCTACTCACCTTCCAATTCTATTCTTCAACAATCCATCAGTTCTTGAAGTTTTGGATGTGTCTAGAAATCCAATCAGAGAAATAATTCCAGCAGTTTTTGATCGTCTGCCAACACTTAAGGAACTCGATATGGCTGAGTGTCTTTTCCGTTTGATTGATCCAAATTGGTTCCAACAACTTAGAGCACTTGAGACATTGAGATTAAATGGAAACTCCTTACTGAGTATTCCAGAAGGCACATTTGCATCTTTAACAAATTTAAGGACACTTTACATTTACAACAACAGACTTCGTGAGTTAAATGTTGCCTCATTTGGAGCATCTATAACTTCACTGCAGTTCCTTTATGCAAGCTACAATGATATTATGGGAGTTGATCCAACATTCTTGACATCAGCATCAAGTCTTTCTATTTTATACATGGCTGAAAATGTCTGTGCACAAGGAACCTTCTATAATGTCAGTCAAGACACGTCACCAGTTGAAGAAGCTTTGTCGTCGTGCATTAATAACTTCTCAACTGAAAATATTCGCTGTAATTATGTTAGAGCTTCACAGAACAGATATAGCTGCTTAATGGATACATTCAATCCACTGGGAAGAAATAATTTCCAGCAAGTTGATGGTGAACATTTAGCAGGTAGCAGTGATAATGATGTTGAGGTCATTGAAATTAGGAACCAAAATACTAGGTAAGAATTTATTGTTTGCTCGTTTCGAGCAGCTTAACACCAAGCTACATCGATGAAAGAACTGAATCTTTAAATCTATTAATTCCTTTTCAGAATCATCCCATCCATCATCTGCAATCAATACAGAAACTTGAGAGTCCTGACAATCTTCAACAGTCATCTTGATCTCCTCTCAGAAAGAAATCTCAACGAATGCCGGCACTTGACTAGCTTGATGATCTATCAAAATGATTTGCGAGAGCTTCCGAACTATGCCTTGCTGAATAATGATGCAATTGTTCATTTGGAGCTTGGATTCAATAGAATCAACAGAATTGGTGACTTTGCATTTACTGGAACTGCAGTTGAGTCTTTAGATCTTGCTGGCAATGATTTGATGATGTTTAATCCTTTTTGGTTTGAGCCAATTAACAGCACATTGCAACATCTAGATTTACTTAATGCAAATATTCGAGCAATTCCTGCAAATCCATTTAGAAATATCAGGAACTTGAGATCTTTGGTTCTTAGTAGAAATCCATTGTGGAGCTTACCTGCAAATATATTTGAAGGACTTGATAACCTCGAAGATCTTTACTTGTCAAATTGTGAGCTTTCATTTTTTGATGCCAACTGGTTCCGTCCTCTTGGCAGTGTTCGTACTTTGTACCTTGATAATAACTGGTTCAGTGTTACTTCACCCAACATGTTTAATTCATTTAGAAGCCTTTCAATGATCAACTTATCCAACAACTTTTTCTGGAATATTGGTGCTGTAAATTTTGGCAACTCACTGTCAAGTGTCCAGATCATTAACTTGTCAAATAATTTAATTAATCTTATTGATGAATCCTTAATCCGTCAAGCCACAAACTTGCAACGATTATACTTAACTGATAATTCATGTTCCAACCAGAATCTTATTGAAGTCAATACAAATGTTAATCGTACATTAAATGACATAAGAAGTTGTGTAGACAATTTTGTTGCTGTTCCCTCCATCAGCTGTACATACAGTCAAATCTCAAGCAGTCAATATATGTGTGCATTGTCAGTTCATGATCCATGGGGAACTGACAACTTCCAAAACATACCTGGAGATCATGTAGGTACTCGAAGAAACGACGATGTCACAAGTATTATGGCTGCTAATCAAGATTCTAGGACTGTACCAAATATCATATGTAGACAGTTCGTTAATTTAACAGATATTTCAATCTACCGCAGTCGTATAGCAGCTGTGAATTTAAGTCCATTCATTAACTGCAGAAATCTACGAATTTTAATGCTTGAAGGTGGATTCATCACAACTTTGACACCAAAAATGTTTCCAAATAATCCAAATCTTGAGTATGTCAGCCTTGCTGATAATAGAATTTTCAACATAATGAACGGTGCATTTCAAGGTGCTAGAATCAAAACTTTAGATCTTGCATTCAACAGGCTGTCTACAATCATACCAGAAGTAATGAGTCCTATAAGTGACACATTGACAGTTCTTAACATGGTCGGTAATCAAATTCGTGGTTTCCCATTCGGAGCATTTGAGGAACTTACAAGCATTGAAGAACTTTATTTGGATAGAAATCCATTGACTGAGCTTAAAGACGAGACTTTCCTTACTCTCTCAAGTTTACGTGTTCTGTCTATGGCACATTGTCAATTAAGAAGACTCAATGGAGTCATGTTTTATGATTTTGTTAACATGCACACATTAAAACTGAATGATAATGAGATCGAAATGCTGCCTGAAGGTGCATTCCACAATATGACAAGTCTAGAGGTCCTGTACATTGGAAATAACAGAATCAACTTCTTAAATGCTACGCAATTTGGTGGTGCAATGTCGTCAATAAGAATCATCAATGCTCCGTCCAACAGAATTAATGCAATTGACAGAAATCTTCTTCAAAACTCTCCGAACCTTAACAACTTGTTACTTCCTGGAAACATTTGTATTGACGAGAGCTTCAATTACGTCCAAGATGAGCTTGAAGCTGTTTTAGATGCACTTAACATTTGCTTTGATAATTTTGATGTTGAACCTGAAATTGAATGTACTTATGACATTACAGTCAATGACGAATATCGATGTGATGCTCGCATACATAACCCAGTTGATGAAGACTTCCAAGCTATTGCTGGACAGCACATGAGTGATAGATCTGACGATGATGTACAACTAGTCAGTGTCTTGCAACAAAATACTAAGACATTCCCAGCTGTGATTTGCAGACAGTTTAGAGATATTAGGGAAATTTTTGTTATGGAGAGTCATTTGGAGATTCTTGAGGCACCAGCTTTTGAGAACTGCAGGACATTAGAGCAAATCTATGTCAATCAGAATAATATTGCAACAATTCCTGCCAGACTGTTCATTAACTCACCAAACTTGTTCTATGTCTCATTATCGACCAATAGAATCAATCAAGTTCATCCAGACTCATTTGTTGGAACTGTCGTTGAGTCATTGGACTTGGGTAATAATCGATTAACAAATATTAATCCTCAATGGTTCGCACCAATCAGTCAAACACTTGACATGGTAGACTTCTTTGGAAATTTATTGACTAGAGTTCCGGACAGAACATTCACAGCACTTTCAAATCTAGAGTTTCTTATGCTTGGCAATAATCACGTTGAATTTGGTGACAATCCATTCGATGGTCTCACAAATTTAAAGATCATTGGTCTCGGACGTAATGGACTTCGTGAGTTGAATCCTTTATGGTTTACTCCAATCCCACAACTTGAAGAGCTTTTCCTTTGTGGCAATGGAATTAGTGAGCTACAGGATGGAATTTTCAGTAATTTCACAAATCTTTTAACTCTTCGACTTAATAATAATTTCCTTTCCACTGTTCGTGCTGCTTCAATTGGATCTGCTGTCAGTACATTGAGGAATTTGCAGTTTATTGGCAATTACATCACTTCGTTTGATCAGGAAATTCTTAATGATGGAACTAATTTACAATATTTGATGTTGGCTGGAAATGTCTGCATTAATGAAAATTTCTATGATGTGCCAAATGAACGAAGTCGTATTAGTGAGCTTTTGCAGCAATGCTAGACTAAAATTTTGATTTATAATTTACTGCCTATGTTAATTTGGCCTTGAAAGAGTGGCTAATTATTAAATCTATTATAAAAAAAAAAACAATAAAAGTTAAATTAAATTTGAAATATGTTTTATCTTTCAGTTTTTTAATTGAATCCTCCTTATTGACATTCCTGAGTTATTGTTCCCTTAATTTCATGAGCTTCAAGCTTTACGAAACCCTAAGATAAGTCTTTAAGTTATCTTTAGTTTTTTTTGTGGTTTATCTTTCTGAATTGTTATCGTTTATTTACAAAAGACAGATAATTTTGCAAAAAATAAATTTGCAATGTACATCAAATAGATAACTTGTCAGTCTACTTTTGTTTTTGTCAGAAAAATAACATTTTTTCGAATTTATTATGAAAAATCTCATAATAAGCTGTTTAGTAGCATTTTGTGCTGCAGATTTATATCGAAAAGTTCCTGCCGAAGATAATTTTGAATTTGATAATGTGGGTTTTTTTTTAAAATTAATTAATTATTTCACACCATGCTTTGAAACCAGTCGGTATTAGAGCTCGAAGTCGACAAGATTCGACTCGAGTTGTCTCGATTCGACTCAAAACCGAGTCGACTTAACTTTTCTAGAGTCAACTCGAGCTCTAGTTGGTTTACCTCAAAATAACGCCAACTTCTATAAAAATACCCCTAAATATCCCCAAGTATCGCCTTTGAAATACCGCCTGGTTTCCGAGCCTGGAATTTTCATTCTCGCGAAACCGACAAAGATTTCTCTTGAACAAGTCGACTTTAAACTAACTCTTAAAAACTATAAGTTTGCAGGAAAATGGTTCGAACTTTACTATAACAATCTAAACTCTCAAGTTGAATGTAGTGTTTTGAATTATTCACCAAATGATCAAAAATATAATTTTAATGTCGACGGAACATATGTTTTTGATGATAAGTACGAGAGTAGTCATCAGTTGCATCAACTGACATTTCCTAAAGAGAATCCACATCGAGGTTTATTTAATGTTACTGATCATAACAATGAAAATAAATTCTCAAATTTTACGTACAGAGTCTTTTCGACAGGTATGAAAAATATGCATAAATGCTCATTCATTTAAATCAAGGGTGTGGAACTGATCATTTTTTGATCATTTAATCAGTTCTGGACCCTTTTCGAGTGGACACAGCTAGTTAAAGTTACTAGTTATATTTACCAGAATTTTAACTTGCCAAAATTTATATGACATACAGAACTAGACGTTAACTAGACTTTAACTAGACTTTAACTAGACTTTAACTAGACTTTAACTAGACATATGTGCAATTCCTATGTCCAGTTAAATGAAACGTGCAAAATATGTCATGAGTCGTCCCTAAGACTAGTTCCAAAGGCAAGTAAATGCATACTTACTCGCCGTGAATAAGCAAGTCAATGGCAAGCTTTTAACTAGTTCTTTGTCCACTCGGGCTTGATATAAAGTTAACATTAAATTCTTCAAAAGACTATTCAAACTATGCAATAATCTGGATGTGCTATGAGCTGAATTCTAAACTAATTGAAGATATCGCTATTTGGGGTAGAAAAACTAATTTTTCTGAAGAATTGTACATCAAAATTGAAATGGTCTTATCCAAACTCAATGCTAGTTTGGAAAGTTTTAAAAAGATTGATCACAGTCCTGAAGCGTAAGTAGCAGTTAAAAATTATAAAAGTTTAATTTAAAAAAATCATTAATTTTGAAATGTTCTAGATGCCTGGATTGGTGATTGACATTGATTATTACAAGGCGCATAGCCAAGGTGGAAGGAGGGTATTTGGGTGACAAATCCCCCTACCTTAACAGAATTATTTTCATTTTTCTAGGGGTTTCAATAAAAAAATTTTTGTGCAAAAATCTTTAAAAATCCAGCGTCCCCGGCGTTGGTACTAAAATTTTTTCGAACCCCTCTTCAAATTTCTGGCTACACCCCTGACTATTAAAAAAAGCTAATATTTTTAAACAATGTAAAATTTTATTCTCAGTCTAAATTTCAATTTATGAATGAAAAAAGTAAAAACAATTGTCAAATGATGTTGAACAAGATTTAAAATGTTTCGTTTTTTTTACTTATTTTTAAGGTGGTACTATTCATGTTAAATGGATTACTTTTATCAAAATCAAATTGGACTAGTGAAAATAAAAATTTCTGCTGAAAAATTAAGAATTTTTTTCAAATGTTCAGATTTATGGCTAAACTTTCGAACTGCACACTTTTGAGCGAGACTGTCCCGTTTTTTTTTTGAACCTATTGTTCTTCGAAAATGCCTGAATATTTGTTCTGTTCCACATTTTGATTGAAAATCGGCAAAAACCGATAAACAGCCATTCATGGTACATGAATAGGGTTACCATCTAACTTTCATGAAAATACAGGACATTTGGTAAATATTTTTGAAAAAAACAGGATATAGAGTAAAATTCGAAAATTAACGGAAATTTTCATGAAAAAAATACAGGACCAAGAACAAAATTTGAAAATTTATACAGGACAGTCTTGAAAAATACAGGACTGTCCGTTGAAAAACTACGCAGATGGTCACCCTACACATGAACCTTCAATACAAATTTTTTTTTATTTCTTTGGATCCAGTTTGATTTTGATCAAAGAAAACCATTTCACGTTAATGTTTCCACCTTGCTAGTTTCACAGGCTTTTGTTTTTGATTCATAGTAGTCTGCGAAGTTTCATAACAGCATTGATTACTTTAAAAGAGCTTTAAAGAAATGCATTTTTCAATATTCTTGCTTATAATGCAATTTAGTATAAATTGCTTTTGTCAAAAGACAGGTTCAACTACAAATAAAATCAAAACAACAACTCCAGCATTAAGAAGACTTTTAAACTCTAGTGAACCAGTTAGCTTGAGAGAAAAAGGTTTAACTTTTGCAATTCTAAGGACAACTACAGAACGAACAACTTCAACAACTACCAGGACAACGAAAACATCATTAACAACGAAGACGTCGACAACAAAAACTCCTTCAACAATTCAAACAACGGTTACATCAACGACTTCAACAAGCACAACATCATTGACAACAGAAACACAGACAACCACACCTAGGCCAACCATTCCATTTTGTGGTGAGTATGCTTTAGATGATAAAATTTACTTCCAGACTGAGTTTTATTTTCTTAAATTTCAGATCTGACATGGAAGCGTTATGATCCATTTTATGATCCTCATGCACCAGAAAAAGATGGATTATTGCTTGGTAACTACATTGATGGATCCCCAATATATGTTGGTCGAGGTTCAAGCACTTATTTCCGAAAATACACTTTTCCCGCTCGAGTCTACATTAATGAATCTAATTCAAAATCGGGAATCTACGTTGTCTCATATCCTAATGAGTTTTGTGATACATCAGGAACAGCTGAATATCTTGCAACAAATCCTGATTATGACTATAAATGGATAGCTTCATCAGAAGGACAAATGGAGATGAATGCAGTTGGATGGGCGAATTCAAGGATTAACATTAGTGTTGCTAGAATTAATTTAACAAGAAATGATGGAACTGAGATATCACAAATTGGTGCCTCTGTTGTGTCACTTGGAACTATTTACTATGATCCTGTAAAAGATGTAATTGGAACGATGGGTTTAAGGTCTTATGAAGCTTTAATTTGTGTGCCTAAGAGTGTAAAGTATGAGTCAGATTTTTGTGGTAATTATTGATTCCGGTGCTACATTTTAAACAAGCATTACTTAAATTATTACATTATGTAACATGTTCTTATTTGTAGCATTCGAGTGGAAGCTTTATGACCCTCTAAACAATCCAAATGCACCAGTCACAGATGGTATTTTAATAGGAAATTATTATGACAACACTCCAATCTATTTAGGTCGTGGAAATGACATTTGTGAAGCAATATCACCAGCACGTGTAAATATCGTCAATGATACTCAATCACCTGGCGTCTACACATCATGTGATGGAATAGAACTTGTCGACACTTCAATGTCTGCTGAGTATTTAGTCAAAAATCCAGATTATACATATTTTTGGGTAAAAGCTTCATCAAACGATAAAATTTTGAATGCTGTTAAATGGAGATTCTTAGCTGATACCTTAGCTGTGTCAAGAATCAAAATATATAACAAAAAAACAAAATCACGTTTTGTAACAATTGGAAAGACATTCGTTGGAGCTGGAACTTGGTACTACAATCCATTAACAAATTACACGGATAGTGTTGGAATGCAGGATGTTGAGATTCTGCTTTGTTCTCCAAATAACTCAACAAAGCCAATTGAAGCACCTATTAAAGGATGTGGTAAATAATTGTGTTATAGTTGAATCTATAGTTTAGTTCAAGGTGTGGAAACTCAGGATTAATCATGAAAAATCCTAAAAAATCCCTGAGCCAATAAACATGGAAATGTGAAATCACTTTTAAATTCCTGATACATTTTATGAATAATTTCGGGATTAAAAAGGGATTTTTCATTTCCATGTTTATTGGCTCAGGGATTTTTTAAGTATTTTTGGGATTTTTCAGGATTAATCCTGAGTTTCCACGCCATGGTTTAGATGTAACTAGACACCATAATGAGTAAGCATGAAGAGACTGACCAATGCCGTTGTGCTCAATTTAATAACTTTTTGCAGTTCATGAATGGAAGCGCTTCAGCTATCGCTCTAAAAACATTTCACAGCTTGAAGATGGAATCATAGCAGGATCTTATGTGGATGGAAGTCCATTTTATGTTGGAGCTGGATTTCAATTAAATACCAGCGATATTGTTCCTGCTCGTGTGATAGCTGCGAATTCATCAAAACCTGGAGTCTATGTTTGTGTAAATGGATATGAATATATTGATCGCAAGTCATCTGCTCAGTATTTGGTTTACAACGATAGTCAGGTAAGAGGTTGATTCCTGGTTTTGAGGACAGAGAACAAACTTAATAGTAAAGTATTTGACTTATTACGTGAACTCAAAAGCTCAAAAGAGGTGATCTCTGACCACTCACTAAGAGATCCCTGCCACTCGACCAACGAGGTACTTATCTCACTTGGACTATCCGTCTTACACATATAACCAGTTAAACGCGAGCCTTAGTCTGAAGCCTATCTACTACAGATATGCTCTTGGAGCCTTAATCCAAAAAGTTGCCCATTATCTATTTATTTTTTGGTTTATCCCGCTTCTTGATCAAAATTCAGCAAAAACCGAAGGACAGCCTTCATATGATGAGACTCTTGCTCACAGATTAGGCTGTCCACATCTTGTTATGAATAAAAATTAATTAAAATTTCAAATCCTCAGATCTACACCTGGGTAAGGAGTAAACCTAGATACTATGTTCCAAATCAAATTGAAATTGATGGATTATATGCAACCTACACTATTGCTAGAGTCAACTTAACAGACACAAATAATCAAACATTTTCCCAAATTGGAACTAATTATATTGGTGCCGGAACTTATTATTATGATCCTATTAATAACATAATGGGCAGTTTAACAAATTATTTGGATTATGTTGATATTCTGACTTGTGTTGTGAAGAACTACTAATAATATGGAGCTTATTAATCAGCCAATCGCTGATTCAAAAATATCAAAAAATAAATATCAATTTTTAAAAATTAAACACTTTTATTTAAAAACTCAAAAATTCTTAATCTAAATTTTCCTCAATCATATCATTTAAGCTGTAGCGTTGAAGTTGTTGAAGCATGGCTCCAAAATTTGCATAACATTGTCTCTATTTTGACGGACATCAATGAAATTATTGTTATTACAAACATTTCCAGCCAATAAGAATGTGTCCAAGTTACGAGCATTTACAAAGAATTGACGATCAATTGCATTAATTTGATTATTTTCAGCATCGATATGAACAAATTCACCAGCATGTCCTCCAAATGATCTCAAATCTAATCTTGAAACGCGGTTAAAGGCAAATCCAAGATGTTCAAGTGATGGCAAATTGAAGATTTCTACTGGAAGCTCTGTGATTCCATTTGAATCAATTTCGAGGAATGTCAAGTCTCTCAAGTCATCGAACCAGCGATGATTCAAATTATTGATACCGCAGTTGGCCATTTGAAGGATGAAGAGGAATGAAAGTCCATTAAATGCATCTGATGGCATGAACAAGTCTCTATTACCACTCATTTCCAATAAACTGAGTCGTGTGAATGATGAGAATGCATTTCTTGGGAATCTGGTGATTTGATTATTTTGTAGATACAACCACATGAGGTTTCCTGCAACTGGAGCAAGCCATGCTGGATCGAATGTTCTAAAGTTGTTAAGTTCGATGTCCAATGCAGCGATTCTAGTTCCTAAAAGTGAGAAGTTGTATTTTTAATTAGTGACATATAGACAAGTCAAGTCACATACCTTGGAAGAGTCCAGGGAATAATCTTTCAATTCGATTGTTCGCCAAGTTCAAAATGTTAAGATTTGGATTTCCTCTGAACAAATTATCAGGAATCAACATAATATTATTTCCAGCTAAGTTGAGTGAGAATAAGTTGTTGCAATTTTGGAATGCTTCTACAGCAATAGCTTCAACTCGACTGTCAGCAAATACCAATGATTCAATGTTTCGGAATCGTTGACAGAGAAGGGCTGGGATTGATCTTGTGTTTTGTTCAAGAGCTGTAAAGAATTAATATAAATTTAATTGTATCAAAATGACAAAGAACTATCCAGAAGTTAAAGCTTACCAGTCAAGAATCTTACACTATTGTCGTTTCTTCCTTCCATATGAGCACCAGCAATATCAGTAAATCTCAATCGATCATTTGGATTGTTAATAGCTAATTCACAGATGTACATGGTTCCACTTTCTAATGCATAGCTACATGTAAGTTGAGTTTCTTCAAAGGTACCAATGCAACCAGACAATCGCTCTAAAACTTCATCACGGAACAAGGGGATGTCAGTGAAACTTAAATCTGTGCATTGATTGAATGACAAATTAATTGAATTGATTGAAGCATTTACTCTGATCATTTCTGGATCGAAAGCTGTGATTCTATTAAGGGATGCATCGATGCTCATAAGTGAATTAATGGAACGTCCAAAAGCATTAGCATCAAGGGTTCTCAAGTTGTTTCCATCAAGTCCAAGAGTCTCAAGATTTGGAAGGTCAAAGATGTCATCAGGCAATAAGTCAATTTGATTCAATGCCAGTTCAAGATCACGCAAGAAAGTCAATCTAGAGAATGTAGCTGGTTCAAGTCTCTCAAGACGGCAGTTGGCAATTTGAAGGATTTGAAGATTAACAGCACCAAAGAATGCATTGTGAGGAATTGATGGAATTTGATTTCCATTCAATTCAAGATCAACTAAGTTTGAGAGTCTGTCGAAAGCATTTTCTGGAATTGCTCGGATGTTGTTGTCAGTCAATCTCAAAATTCTCAAAGATCCAGCAATTGGTGTGTATGTGAATGGATCAAATCGTCCAATGTTATTATGTGTCAAGTCAAGAACCTGAATATTTGTTTGTGCAAATGCATAAGGTGAAATGTCTTCAATTCCATTGCTAGCTAAGACAAGAACTTGAAGATTTGTTGCAGCAACAAAAGCTCGTGCTGGAATAGATCTGATTCTGTTGTTCATGATTGTCAATTCGCGAAGGAATCCACATCCTTGGAATCCATCTTCGTTGATTTCATGCAAGTTACTGTCGATAATCTCTAAAATTTGCATGCTACGGAATTGACGGCACATAACTGATGGAATGATTCTTGTATTTTGTCCGGAAATTTCAACGAGTGCTACTTGATCATCATTAGATGCTGGAAGATGATCACCCTCAATAGTGGTGATGTCATTACGTCCTAATGGATTCGACAATGTCATACGGCACCAATAGATTCTTCCTGTAATCATTCTGTCATATTCACATGACGCTGTTAATGGTGCTGCATAGTTTGTAGTACATTCTGCCAAATTTTGTCTAGCCAAGTCCAAATCACCACGAACTCCTTGTTGGTTGAAGTTTGCGCACAAGTTATTGGCAAAATTAAGAATATCCAAACTAGTTCCACGGTCCAACATTTCAGGATCGAATGAGTTGATTAAGTTCTGTGGTCCATACAAGAGTCCAATGCTTGGAAGTGATGCTCCGAAAGATTCAGCACGGATATTGACGATTTGGTTCTCATAGAAGAAGAGTTGATCAAGTCTCGTTAATGCATTGAAGATATTTTCTGGAAGTTCAGTGATTCCATTTCTATTAATGGATAGGATTGTGAGATTAGTGAGAGTTCTGAACCATTGTGGGTTAAGTTCCATTAGATCGCAGTATGATAAGCTCAAATCTCGGAGATTTACTAATGGCACGAATGCATCAGCTGTGAAATTATAATTTTTAAAGGTTACAGTCTATAGAATTAGTACAAAAAATCAATGCTTACGGTTCAATCCAGTCAATCTATTTGAATTGAGGAACAAATCTTGAAGTCCGGTTAAACCGACAAAGGTATCACTTGGGATGCTAGATATACGACTGTTAATTAAATCTAAAACTCTCAATGTGGATGAAACAGGTGCAAACCATGCAGCATTTAATGCTCCTAATTGATTATATGAAAGATCCAAGAAGTTAAGGACGGTTCCAGCAAATGCATTTGGTGCAATACTAACGATGAAATTTGAACCAAGATAAAGTTCTTCTAATAATGGACTGTTGCTAAATGTGTTATCAGGAACCTCCATTATCGTATTAAGACCCAAATGTAATTGTCTTAAATTGCGACATGTGCTAAATGCTTGAGGATTAATGATATCAACAAAGTCGTCAAAAATCAACATAGCTGAAACTTGAGGGAATTGCTGGCAAATAATTTGTGGGACATTTCTGGTATTTCCTCCGATGATGTCAACTGTTTGTACATTGTTATTGCCTTGTCCACCAACATGTGTACCACCAATGCTGTTAAATTCATTACCAACTGGATTACGGATATTCATGTGACAGGCATAAAGATCTCCTGATAATTCATAACGGCATTCAATAACTTCAGGTCCAAATCCTCTAAAGCATCTTTCAAGTCTCGTACGAACTCCATCACGTCCATCGAATGTCATTTGGAAGTTTTCATTTGAGCAGGTATTTCCACTAAGGTATAAGCTGTTCAAGTTTTCAGCTACATCAAAGAATCGGCTATCAACTCCATGAATTGCATTATCAGAAACGCTGAGAATTTCAAGTGCTGGCAAGCTTGTTCCAAATGGAGCTCCTGTAATTTGTGTAAGGTTATTTCCAGCTAAATAAACATTTGTCAATCTTCTTGATCTTGCAAAGAGTCCGTCTGGAAGACTTGCAATTCCATTTGATTCCATATGAATTTCCTTCAATGCTCTCATATCAGTAAACCAATCGACATTTGGCTGACTTAATCCACAATTGATAACGTGAAGTAGCATTAAATTGTCAAGTTCTCGGAAGATATTATTTGGAATGTTTGTGAAAATGTTTCCAGACAAGTGAAGGTTTTGAAGATTTCTCAATCCAGCGAATGCTCCATTTGGAAGTGATGTGATGCTGTTTGCTATCAAGAGAAGTGATGTCAATGTTTGACCAACAGCTGCAAATGTTGCTGAACTAAACATATTAATCTCATTGAATGAGAGATCAATTGTAGTAAGACGTGTTCCTGCGAATGCATTTGGTCCAAGGACTCTGATGCCGTTTTGGCTGTGAATTGAATATTAAATAAGATTATTCAGTTTGAGGTTAAGCTATGATTGATATTGAGGATATAATGTAAAGTCTTTTGGACAAGTTGAGGCCAGGATTGGCTATCGAGAGAAAGGCTTTATTAAGTTACGCAAATCCACGTATTTCAAACTATTAGGCATGAGCAACTTAGTAACAATTTATTACTAATAAAAGCAAAGCTAGTAAGTTTTATAGTCACTTGCCCTAACCAATAAATATTCTATCTATGCCACGAGTAACAGAACAAGACTTCGATTCAAATACTTACGCCATATTGAGGATTGTTAAGTGGATATTGCTTCTGAATGTATTGTCAGGAATAGCATTGATTCGGTTCATGACCAATGTAACTTGATTAAGATTGTCACATCCCGCGAATGAACTTTCACCGATATTTTCAATATTACTTGCTGTCATGTACAACTCACGAAGATTTGGGAATTGACGGCAAATAATTGATGGAATATTTCTAGTGTTCTGGAAAGTTGCTGACAAAAATGTTACATCAGCATTTCCTCTATTTGCAATATGGAATCCAGCAATTTCGGTAAAATCGTCAAGTCCATTTGGATTATTGATTGTCAGGTGACATGTATAAGGATACATTGGTGATGCTTGTACATAGTTGCAGCTGATCCTTTCCTGCGATGAGATCAACGCGACTTGCAGTGAAATTAGGAGAAATATTGTCTTTTGCCACATCGCGATAACAGCGAACCGATTCGATTGACACTAAATTAAAGACTAACTGAAATCATAAGTACTTCCACGGTTTTTAAGGCTTGTTGACTTATCAAGCCTTATCAAATTTCACCTTTATCTTACTCCAAAGGTTTGCTTATATAACTGAAAGTTGAGATAGTGGAAGTAAATGAGCTATTGAGTATATTATGACTGGGGCAATAAGCACAATTAATGACATGAAGTGAAATTAATGCTCTTAGGCGTCAGATATAGGTTAACCTCTGAACCAGATTTAATTTTTCTTCAACTAAGCGAAATTTTACATTAAGATCATCCAAAGGCTAGCTTCAGTTCAGCCTTGTTCAGGATTAAGTCAACCATAGTACAGCTTCAGCTCAGTAATAGTCTAGCTTCAATTCATCTATAGTCTAGCTTCAGTTCAGCCATAGTCTAGCTTCAGCTCAGCCATAGTCTAGCTTCAGCTCAGCCATAGTCTTGCTTCAGCTCAGACAAAGCTTAGCTTCAATCCATCTATTGTCTAGCTTAAGCTCAGCCATAGTCTAGCTTAAGCTTATCCATAGTCTAGTTTCAGTTCAGTCATAGTCTAGCTTCAGCTCAGCCATAGTCTAGCTTCAACTCAGTCAAAGTCTAGCTTCAGCTCAGCCATAGTCTTGCTTCAGCTCAGACAAAGCTTAGCTTCAATCCATCTATTGTCTAGCTTAAGCTCAGCCATAGTCTAGCTTAAGCTTAGCCATAGTCTAGTTTCAGTTCAGTCATAGTCTAGCTTCAGCTCAGCCATAGTCTAGCTTCAACTCAGTCAAAGTCTAGCTTCAGCTCAGCCATAGTCTAGCTTCAGCTCAGCCATAGTCTTGCTTCAGCTCAGACAAAGCTTAGCTTCAATCCATCTATTGTCTAGCTTAAGCTCAGCCATAGTCTAGCTTCAGCTCAGCCAAAGTCTAGCTTCAGCTCAGCCATAGTCCAGGTTTAACTCAACCATAGTACAGCTTCAGTTCAGTCAAAGTCTAGCTTCAGCTCAGCCATAATACAAATTCAGTTCAGCCATATCATTAGTCGAGCTTTAAATCAGCCTTAATTCAATCTCGATGCAGCATCAACAACTGCAGTGTTTGGTTAATTTTAAACTTAAACAAATGCGTTCAAAATGAACCTTAATTAATGCTCCTTCATATTTTATGTTTATCAGCATTATGGAAGCAATAATGTCAAAGTGGTAGTTGATAAAAGAAAAACAGTTTAGATCTCATAAGCCAATTAAGCAGTAATCTCTTTGATGCCACCTGCAAATGCTCCAGGAAATGTCGAACATTATTATTGAGGAAATTGAATTGAATTTGATAATACAAAGATAAAATTTGATCAACCAAATTAATTAGGTATAAAAGGAAGCAGAGACTAACAAAGAGTTCGTTAGTATTGTTTTGTTGTAACTTATCGAAGGAGCTTAAAGAGTGTGTTATACTTCCCATAGCCGATATCAGCTCATTAAGTTTTATTGCGGGAAATGATAAGGAGCAAAACAATTGCTTAATCTTGACGTAAATTGCATTTTGATAAATTATATAATTTATATGCAACACATACATAAACAAAGTTAATTCTCAAAATAGAAACAGCTAATAAATTTTCAGGAATTGATAAAATTTACCTTATGTTTTTTAATTAAGCTCTTGTTGCTCTCAAAAAAAACGTGAGACTTTATTGATAACGTGTTGGTTCTTGTTTTCATTAGTAATGGATGAACCTATCTAACCGACAATTGATACCTTATCGTTAACGGTATTAATAAAATAGCTACAAGTGGCATAAAATGTAAGACTTATGATAAATTAAAGATTATTTCTATTTTGAGTCACATAATCTTTAATAATAATGGCATTTCACTTAATGGTGTTCACATGGATCACAGATATATAAAAACTGTTTAAAATTTAATTATAGTTTGTGTTTTGGAGAGTGACAATTATCTAGATTTTATTCGATATTTCTAATTAAAACTTACTATAGAAAAGTTGCAAAAAGTAAGCTTCAGTTTGTCTTGAATCTTAATTCGATTAAACCTGATTCATTTTCAGTCTATCGTTGGCTTAATGGGGATTGGGAGATTTGCCCACTGACTTTCGTCCACTGGACAGGCGCGTAGCCAGGAGGGTATTGTCCCCCTCTTAAGCGTTTTAGGCCGTGCTCTTGCTGCGGTTCGAAACGTATACGGGGGGATAAGACCCTCCTGGGATAGGGTTTTTGGGAGCCTGTTAACAGAAAAACAGCTGTTTTTAAAAATCAAAAACCGAAAAGACTGTATTTCAAAAACAGCTGTTTTTCACAAACCCTACTCCTGGCTACGCGCCTGCCACTGAAACATTAGCCCAATGGTTCTTTTGCCCATTCGTATATTTCCCATTCGCCCACTCTTCCCTTACTATTCAATGCGTTGACATTCAAATGATATGATTACTTCTTGTCTATACAGACAGACTGGTTTTGTCTTCAACTGACGATTGATTAATATGTTATTCTACACAATCGCACGACTCAGGGGATATCAATTCATAGTACCTAGCCACAATATTTGCTTTAAAATTCGCACAAACCGAGTTTCCATGATGAGAACAGCAAAACAGTACCCAAAATCCGACTAGACATTATCTGGGATGGGATTCTCGGTATATACCTACACCTGCACTTACATCTGCACCTGCTGCTACACTAGATGTATGCACTGTTGAATACACTAGTATATATCCTAGAGGAGGCGTAGGTGTAAGTGTAAGTGTATAAACCAGTGTACTCGAGCCAGGGTCGTTCTGGTTGGTTGACCAACACTCTTACAATTTATTCACTGTTGCTTTGATTTGCATCCACTAATCAATATGTTAGCCAGTTGATATGCTTTTATGTTTAATTCATTTCGATCTTCTTAATAGTTTTGATAAGTCAATTTCATTCATAACCCATTATTGTGCTTTAAAGTTTAATGACAGTCTCTGTTTAGTAACAAAAAATTTCAAATCTAATCACATTTTAGATAAGAGAAGTTGTATAATTTGTTATAAAGTTGGTTTATTGTAGACGATAATGATTATTCGATGTTTTTCAAATTTATTTTGTTTTTTTTTTATTGTGTAGAATCTACCCCGAACAGAACAAGTTTCTTAATCGATCAGAAATCTAGCACTTAATCGGCATGATTCTGGCATGATGCTGAACTTGGATTTAAATTCAACACCATGCCAGATTCATGCCGACTTGGTGCCAGATTTTAATTCCATTAATCGACTTGTGCTATTCGGGTACTGACTTACTTCCTTTGCTAGGGTACACGTGGGCTCATTACCGTGCTTAGAGAAGGTCTAAAGACTGTTCAATCTTTCAAAACCTTCTGACAATTTGGAAATCTAGCGTACTTTTCTTCTGTACCGATCTAGGAGTTCTTCGGTCTTCTGCTTCTTAACGAGTCAGCTAAGCTTCGCTCAGCTTATGTTTGCAGGTTTAAAGCTTCAATCCGGTTTTTGGAGTTAGCTAAAGTCTGTTGAAAGAGTACTTAGCAAAAGGGCATAGATTAAATAAAGCAAAACAGCATCTCATGCTAATTGTTAATTAAACATTTCAATTATGAGCAACAAAGTGACAAAAATTACTAAAACATTTAAATTTTTAATGCATTTTTTATTTACAAAAATCGTTTTTTGAACCTTAAGCTACAAAATAAATTTTATGAAAAATTTTCACACTTCAAATCTTATCGCGTAAATTTCACCCATTTCACCATAAAATGATTTACAAATTATCAAAATTATTGAAGCACTCTTGAAGAGCTTGCATAACAGTTGATAACTGATCTTGTACATTTAAGAAATTGCTGCTTGTGCACATGTTGCCAGCAAGTAGTAACTCAGACAATGTCGTTGAATTTTCAAGAATTCTTCTATCAATTGCATGAATTAAATTTTCTTCAGCATCAAGACGTTCAATTCGACCTAATGATGATCCAAAAGCTCTCGAATCCAAAGTTCCAATACGATTGAGAGTAATTCCAAGAATTCTTAAGTATGGCAAGTCAAAGACTCTTTGCGGAAGTTCCGTAATTCCATTTAAATCAACCTCAAGACGATTAAGGAACTGAAGATTTTTAAACCAATGAGGATTTAAGTTCATTAATCCACAATTAGCCATTTCTAAGTCATACATCATTGTGTTGGTTTCAAATGCATCTGAAGGAACGAAGATGTCTGGATTTCCACTAAATTCTAAATCAACAAGTCGTGGGAAACTTCTAAAAGCATCTCTTGGGAATCTGCGAATTTCGTTATTACGGAAGATTAAGTAACGCATTTCTGATGCGACTGGTGCAAGCCATGCTGGATTGAATTCTCGGAATCGATTGTTTTCAATATCAAGGAAGTAGATTTGTGTACCTGAATAATATTTATATAGTAACTGTAAAACTATGAATTTTAAATAATACCTTGGAAGATTGCAGGAGTTAATCTGCTCAATAAATTCGATGCAACATTCAAAACTGACAAATATTGATTTCCTCTAAAAGTTCCATCAGTAATCTCAAGTAGATTGTTTCCTGACAAATTGATTGAGTACAAGTTTTGACATCCAGCTAAAGCATCTGATGAGATGACTTCTAAGTTACTTGATAGGAAATAGATGGCTTCAACATTTCTGAATTGACGGCAGAGGACTGATGGGATGGATCGTGAATTTTGTGCGACAGCTGAAAGGAGGTAATGGAATTTATTAGTATTGGTGTTTAAAGTAAGCTTTGCTTCATAGCAGCTAATGATTGTGGGTCAGTTTAGTCCTCAGACATACACTTTAGTATCAGCAGGGTTTACCTTAGTGTATGTCGGAGCAACTACTCTAGTATGACTAAATTATCCCTAATAAACCAGCTCCAAAATTGTGCAGATAAAAAGAATCAATGCTTACCTCTAATATGTGTTACAAAGTTATCATTATGATTAGGCATATGATCCACAGCCACACTATCGAATCTCAACCGATCATTAACATTATTCAATGCTAACAAGCATTCATATATCGCTTCATCTTCAGTAAATGTACAGCTAATTGAGACATTATTAAAATTGCTAATACATCCAGCAAGAGCATTAAGAACAGATTGACGATTATTTGGAATGTCTGCAAAGTTAGAATCAGAGCAGCCATTGAAAGCTAGATTCAAGTTGCTGATTGTTGAATTTTCTGCAATGATGTTTGGATCGACTGCAGCAATTCTATTGAGGGATGCATCGACTGTCCATAAGGATCTTAATGACTGTCCAAACATGTTTGCATCTAGAATTCTCAAGTTATTTCCATCAAGTCCAAGGACATGAAGATTTGGAAGATCGAAAATATTTTCAGGCAGCATGTCAAAATCATTAAGTGCTAATTCCAGATCAACTAAGCTTCTTAATCCTGAGAATAGTTCTGGTTGGATTCTTTCAATTCCACAGTTGGCAATTTGAAGAACTCGAAGATTGATAAGTGGATTAAAGACATGTGCTGGAAGTGTAAAGAAGTGATTGTGATTCAATTCAAGATCTTGTAAATGTGGTAAACCAGCAAAAGCATTTTCTGGAAGCTGTTCAAGTCGATTATCAGTTAATCTTAAAATTCTTAATGATGCACCGATGGCTGCATAAGTTGCAGGAACGAATTCACGAATTCCGTTGATACTCAAGTCTAGAAGTTGAATTTGAGTGCCAGCAAAAGCAGTACTTCCAATAGTTTCTATATTGTTATTGTCAAGGTACAATTCAAGGAGATTAGGGACTCCTGTAAATGCTCGATTTGGAATTGTTCTGATATTGTTGCCCATTAAGATGATTTCACGTAAGAATCTACAGTTGCCGAAAGTTTGATCTGTAAGTTCTGTGATGTCATTTGTAATGATGTCTAAAATTTGAAGACTAGGGAACTGACGACATATAACTGATGGAAATACTCGAGTATTCTGGTTTTCTGATGAGATGTACATAACTTGGTCGTCATTTGATCCTGGAAGATGATTACCTTCAATTCTCTCAAAATCATCGCGTCCTGATGGATTGACTACGGATAAGTCACACCAATAAATTCTTCCTGTAATTAATCTGTCGTATGTGCAAGCTAATCTCGGTGCTGCGGCAAAGTTTGCTGTACATCTTGAAAGATGTTGAAGAACCAATTCTGGATCACCACGGACATCAAAAATGTTAAGTTGTGTACACAAATTTGCATAGAATAAAAGACTAGACAACTGAGTTCCCCGATTTAAAATATCTGGATCAAATACATTGATTGCATTGTTGGAACCATAAAGTGTTCTGATTGTTGGCAAAGATGCACCAAAAGAGTCAGCACGAATATCAACGATACGATTATTATAGAAGTAAAGATCCTCAAGGCTTGTTAAGGAATCGAAAATATTCACTGGGAAATTTGTCAATTCATTGCTGGCGATTGATAGATGAATAAGGTTCGAGAGTCCTGCAAACCATGCTGGATTAAGCTGACGGATATTACATCCTGCTAATGTTAAGCGTGTGAGGGTTGTAAGGTTTGAAAATGCGTTGTCTGAAAAGTTAAATTGAATATAAGTTTAGAATTTGATGATTTTGATTCAAATAAAATTATATAAATCTGTTGTAGCTTTTTGAGCATGATCAGTCGTCAATGTGAGAATTTTACACAAGTCTCCATTTTTAAATCAAAGCTCCCCATTGACCTGATACACACTAGAACTAAAACTTCAATAGACACTCACCAGCAATGCCAATAATAAAGTTATTATTCAAATCCAAATTCCTCAAAGCCCTCAAATTGCTGAATGTTGTGCTTTCAATTTGTTGGATATAGTTCCTATACAAGTCAAGTTCCTCTAGAGTATTTTCAATTGGTCGATCCCATTCTGGACTGAATTCAAATAATCTGTTATTTGATAAAGTTAATACACGAATTCTAGTTCCAGCAAATGAGTTAGAATTCAATCTTGTAATTCTATTGTTGGCCAAATTCAATTCACGCAGAAGTGGGCTGTTTACGAATGTGTTATCGTCTACTGTTGCTATCTCATTGTATGATAAATCTAATCGTTCCAAAGCTCGACATTCACTGAATGATTGTTGACTTAATACTTCTACGAAACTTGACATTGCGACTAAATCACGTAATGCAGTGAATTGGCGGCATATTACTGGTGGGATGTTGCGGGTGCTTTGGAACATAGCAATAACTGAGATGACATCACTGTCTTCACGATCTGCAAGATGTTCACCGGCTACTGTGCTGAAATCATTTCCGAATGGATTGGTGATGTCCATTTCACAGCTATATTCATGACTAGAATCTGGTGCAAATCTACATGATGCCATTTCAGTTCCAAAATTAGCAAAACACTTCTCAAGTGTTGTCATTGCTTGTGAACGGCTTGTTTGGATATTATAAATATTTGAATTGAAGCATGTTCCTCGATAAAGTGAAATTATGTCTAAATATCTAGCTCTGACGAAGAGTTCACGTTCAACTGAGACAATTGGGTTATTGTCAATACCAAGGACTTCAAGAACAGCAACATTAGTTCCAAAAGCTGCTAATCCAATTGATGTTAGATTGTTGCTGCCCAAAAAGAGTCGTCTAAGTCTACTAAGAGGTGCAAATACACCAGCTGGTAATGAAGATACTCCATTGAATTCATAATGAAATTCATCCAAGGAAACCAAATCAGTAAACCAATTAGGATTCATTTGTGGGAAGCTACAGTCTGAGATGTAAATATTCTCAAGTCTATCCAAACCAGTAAACACATCCCCAGGTAAAGTTGTGAATCTATTTCCTGTCAAGTCAAGATATCTCAAGTTTCGAAGGTTAGAAAATGCCATGTTTGGTAAAACTGTGATTCCATTAGCAAGGATTTCCAAAGTTTGTAATGTTGCATTAACAGGTGTAAACCAATCTGGATTATATGCATTTAAATCGTTCATTCCTAATGCGAGATATTGAACTCGGGTTCCGACGAAAGAGTTTGGAGTCAGTAATCGAATGCGGTTGTTGCTGTAAAAATTAATGATTTATTAGCTCGTGTTTTAAAGGATGTTGTAGTTAAAATTGAAAGCGATTAAGATTGGGATACCAAGGGACATAGTCAGCTTTACTTGACTAGTATAAGATTTGTTTATGAATTTATTATCAAGCTTTGCTGTCTAGACACCAAAATTATTTAAGCTTTTAAGATTTAAGTGGATTATGAAGTCGTAGCTTCTAAGCGTATAAGTTGAGAAAACAGGAAAGTATGCAATTTTAAGGTGAATATTGCTTAGATGTCGGACCGTTCACTTATGACGTCCAAGGATGGGTGGGGTGAGAGGGTTCACCAAGAAAAAAACAATAGAAATTCCTGAAAATCAATTGTTTTTTTTTGAAAAATTACCGTTATTTTTGGACATCATAAGGGTACGACCTCTTACCGGTTTTTGATTCTCAAGCCAAGAACCAAGAATCAAAAACCATATAAGATGTTTTATTCAAAAATTATATTTACATAAAGCACTGCTTACACTATTCACAAAGTCTGCATATGACACTTTGAACTCACCTCAAATAAATAAAATCCAATCGTTCACTGTTTCTAAACGTATTGTCAGGAACCTCACTAATTTCATTAAAACTCAACATTACGCTCTGTAAATTTCTACATTCAGCAAAAGCTGCTTCATTAATGTTGACAATATTACTGCTTGATATGTACAAATCCCTAAGATTTGGGAACTGACGACAAATTACAGATGGAACAAGGCGTGAATTTTGATTGTAGCCACTGACGAGAAGAACATCGGAATCATTTCGACCTTCAAGATGCTCGCCTTGAACTCTATCAAAATTGTCGAGTCCACCAGGATTTACTAGTGTTAAATCACATGTATATGGATAAGTTGGAGCTGCTTGTCTATAATTGCAACTTATTGTCACAGCTTGAGGTGCAATCAGCACAGCTTGTAATGAAATTAAAAGGAAAATTGTTTTAAACCACATTTTGGTCTATTTTGACCTTTCAGCCGCGGCACTTAATAAAAAACTGAAAATTATTATTTTTCTGTCAAGCTTTTTAAAGTTTCTAAAATAATTATTATCAAAATTCTTTATCATTTCCTTTAATTTTTTTTAATCTTATCATTAATTAATTGATATGAGTTATTCGAGTTTGGAACACACACTCTAAAATCAGGCTTAAATTCAATGTTTTACTACCGTTTGATATTTTATTGCTTGTTTTGTTGTGAATTAAGGGATTTTCATGAATGGAAGTGTTTTTTGTGAGGAAATCCGTGATTTCTTTGTTGATTTCTTATCGGAAAAAATTTCAAATTCATGCAATGAAATAAGAATTGACTACAGTTGAAAGATAGTGACTTAGCAAAGGAGGATATTTAAATCAGAGTAGACTTTAACATTGCTGAAGGTTGGTTGTATTTAATATATTATAATAGATTAAGGTTATCTTGAGTTGGACAATAACAAAGTCTATACATCACAGATTTTTTTTTTTTTTTTTTGTTTAAAAGTTCATTTATTTATATCAAACTTAAAGTTGTGTTATAAATTTATACAAATTAATTATTGCAGAGAGAGAATAAAAAACAAATTACTTCATATTCAATTTAATTTAATTAGCATCAAAATACAATTCCAAATAGTGCTCTCTCAAACGATTTTTAATAATGCTCAATGAATGAAAAGCCTTTATCTGCTGTGGAAGATTATTGAAATCCGCAAATGCTCTAATGTAAAAATTCTGCGCTCCTTGACTAGTGCAATGAATATCGCTACCTAATTGTATTTCGACATTATTTTTAATTAAATTCGATGCAAATTTAAATACTTGAAGAGAGCAGTTTGTTTTACACATTACAGAGCATTTTAAGCAAAAGATCGATGTTTAATGATTTTACTCAAATTGCACAAGTCGGTTAATTAGTCAGAAACCCGGGACCAAGCTGGTGTGACTCTAGCATGGTGCTGGATTTTAATCGAAGCCAGCATCATACCAGAGTCATACCAGCTGGGTACACTGCTATTCGATATAATTGATTCTAATTGAGTCTCAAAATTACGCACAAACCGAGCTCCGTTACTAGAATGATGAAATGGAAAAAGAGCTTTTCTTGAATCTCGACTTGGTCTGGGATTAAACCTGCATCCCCTCCCCATTTCTAGCTACAAACGCATTCGCGTAGCTAGGGGAGGGGGGGTGGTTTGGGGGACAAATCCCCCAACGTAAACAGAAATTTGTTTATTCTGCTAGGGTTTTTATGAAAAATTCACAAAAATACCCCCCCCCCCCCCCCTAAATGTTTCCATACAAAAAAAATTTTTGTTCCACCCTCTTCAAATTCCTGGCTACTTTCCTGTACAGACGTGATCCCAATTTAAACATTGCTTACAATATTTCAATACTGATGACATTGTAATCAAGATTGTCATTATAAATCCAATATTTATCTATCTTTCTATATAAGTGTTGTCCAAACTGTGTGCCGTGGCACGCTGGTGTGCCGTAAAATGAACTGAACTGTGCAGAACAAAAAAAAAACTATTTAAAAAATTACGATTTTTAAAGAAAAATCTATACGTGTGCGTTGGAAAAATTTCTAAAGGTGCGAAAGTGTGCCGTGGCTGTAAAAATTTTGGAAAACACTGATCTATAGTATAAACACCCAATTCTCTTCCTGACTCTAAAACAAAGCTGTGTGAAGCCAATGATTTTAGGGACATGTTTAACGGGTCCCTGGTGATGACAAAGTGGGTGTCAAGTTTAAACCCCGATAACGGGTGCCCTGAATAGCCTAGTTATTCAATAATCTACAAAACCAATTTTCATGTTAAATTTTAGTCATGTTCATTGATATTTATACTAAAGAGCAACTTAGTGATTAAAAAGTAAAATCTACAACGACATGAAATTCAAAATATTCCCTCCACATTAAAATCACTCATCACACCTCACATGAAATTTCGAATATTCGAAAATCAATGACCATCAACAGAGCGAAAAGTGTGAATGTATTCGCATTCTCTCAACTTCTCGTTCCTCTCTCTTTGCTCACAAATTTCCTTTTATTCTCTCGCATGCACTTTTTCCCAATATTTTTTCACAATTCCGCAAATGTGAGTCGAGCGATGGTGAGAGAACTTAAACTTTCAGAACCATCTCGGACGTCGACTTGCAAACACATGAGAAAAATCCGTGGCTTTTGATTATCGTGCTCGCGAGTGTCTACTTCTATAATATATAGATAAATATTTTTTTTGTTCAGTGAAAGAAGATAAAAATAAGAAAAATAAAAAAAAAGAAAAAAAAAATTAAAGAATTAAAAAAATTTAAAGTGTTTGCAAATCAAATTTTGAAGTAATTTTGCGATAAGTTCGGTCGTGGAGTTTTGTTTTTTTGGAAGTTGTCGGGAGAGACGGAAAAGTGGACAATTTTTCCATGTTTTGAGTGAAAAATTTGTATTTGGACCTTAAGTATGGAAATTTAGCAGTGATAAGAACGGTAGGGATGAAATCTTTAAGTAGACAAATTTGTGTAATTAGTGGATATACCCGAAAGGTCATTGCACTAGTCTAAATCTAAATTTCACTTCTTTTTTTTTGTGCGTCGACAAAAAAAAATCTTCTTTTTTTTCATCGTGAAAATGTTTTTCCTATTCTGAGGGCCAAAAATAATGAGAATCGAAAAGACATTCTACATAAATAGCATATCCACATGTTCGACAAGTGTCAATTTAAATTGGAAAAAAAAATTTTATTTCTGTCTGAAAATTTTCTCCTTTTTTCTTCTTTCATTTTCCTTTTATTTTCGACAGTAATGGAATCCTTCGAAAATTTTCCATCAAGTTGAATTTTTATGCTCTCTCATAATTGTGTCTGTACTTGCGTTGTTGCCGTTGTGTGTGTGTGTGTGTTTGTGAGAATATTGTGATGTGCAAATGTTTATGCAAAGGTGATTCTGTCAATGTATTTGTGAGTCGACTCAATTCACTGATAAAAAACTTTTTTTCCTTCTTCATCCCCTTGTTTTTCTGTTTTTTGCTTTTTTTTGTGTGTTATTTCCGAATAAGAAATAAAAAATTCTTATTTTGAGGACATTTTTGTGCCTTTTTTGAGGAAATTTAATGATCAAAATGTATTAAGGAATTTTCGAACAGGAAAATACTATTTTGTTAAGACATCTAGTTGACATTAAGGGTGGAATTTCATTTAGATTTTAAAAGTTTTTTTTTACATTTTTTTCTTGTTAATTTTATTTCATTAAATTAATAGGTTTTATATTTTTGAAATTAAAATTTTTTACATTTCTAAACCACTTCTTACATTTCTTGTGTATTATTTTAAAAAGATTTAGATTGAACAGGTTTTTCAACTTACTAAGCTTTTTGAATATTTGAAAAATTTCATGTTAATTTTCAGACGATTTTGCCGACGTGCAAATAAACAGGAGAGAAATTTTTATATTCAAAAAAATTATTGTTTTTCTATTTGAAGCTATTTAAAATATTTTAAATTTGTATTGAGTTTATTTTTATATATTTTGTCAGAAAAATATTATTTTCTATCAATAATTCATATCTTTTAATTTTTTTTTATTTTTTGATTAAAAATTTGAATCCTTTGAATTTGAATTATTTTGAAGCTCTAAGGATTAGTCTCGAGAAAATCAAAAAATCTCAAATGTTGAAAATATATTCAGCCATAGCTTTCTCGCTGAATTTTAATTAAAATCCTGATTTCTTGGTCCCGAGTTTTTCGGGACCGAAATCAAAAATTCTAAACGCTCGTTCAAAAGTTTTAAACCCTTGAAGATTTCAAATGTTTTGCAAGAAAATTTTTTTTAAAAAATTGTCTCCTTTTAAAATTTTCATTATTAATTTAAATAAAAAAAACAAAAATCTTATTTCGGCACTTAAGATATTCAAGTTTTAATTCTGGTTTCAGTCCCGGAAATTTTCCAAAACTAGGAAATCAGGAAAGCCTTTTAAATTTATTATTTTCTTTTATTTTGAAATATTTCTTTGTTTTCCAAAATTATTTTTTTAAGTTGAAAAAAAGTATAAGAATTTTTGGGGTCTAGAAGTTTTGATTAAAACAGATTTTTTTTTAAAAACTTTTTTTTTAAAATTTTAATTCTTTTATAATTATTATCTTATTGTAAGCCATTTAAAGATTAAGGTGTCGATTTATTAAAATGAAATTTTATGATTTGGGTTAAATTCCACTAAAAGTTTTTGTAATAATATTGTTTAGATCGGTGGTTTGTGGTATCTACAAAAAACAATTCTACGGTACACTAGTGTGCCAATTCATACAGTTTGAACAACACTGGTTCAGATATTAGTCCTGATTTTTACCAGAAAATGGTCAAGACCAGTGTTGTCCAAAGTATTTGAGCAACCATGACCAAAACCGCACATTGTGTCCGGTTCGAGGTATTTTTAACAAGTTTCTACAGCACACAGTTTGGAAAACTCTAGACAAGACAAATAAAAATTAAAATTCTTAGATTTTGCAAAATATTCCTAAAAGTTCTGGCTTCATTGATAGACGTCATTAGCGAAGGTTCATCACAATTGAGTTATGTACATTTCTTTATTTAATTTAAAACAGAAGCTTGAGTATTTTCAGTCTAGTTCTCTTTTCTGACTAACTGACATCTGCTTTGAGGAATTACATCATGTAGATTTACTAGTTTTCTAGTGTTTCTTGCACAATTGAGAATATTTGTACTGTAAATTTCACATATGCGTATTTGACCGTGAATTTTCATTATAAATAATATTTTTCAGATTTATTGAAAATCTTTTAAATGACTTGAAAATTAAAAACTTGTAAAAATATCAAAAAGTCCTCAATTTAATGCCGGCATTTTCTATCAATATTCCCAATTCTTAACCATGCGTAGTGAAAAATTCTCCCCCAAAAAAACCAAAAATCCACTCATTTTAATCCCTTTTAGCTAAAAACTCATCACATCAATCAATCATTCCAGAAAATGAGGCAATCAACTGTAAAATAAATCTAATTTTCAATCAATTTTTCCTCACTTTTCACCTAAATTTTAAATAAACAAAAGAAGAAAAAAAATTCCAAAAATTCCTCAGCACATGCAAATCTTGTCGATCAATAACAACAGCAATAAACTCTTTTATAGATCATTTAAAAATTCAAAAAAAAAATATTTAATAAATCAAATCATTCATCATTGAGTCGGCAGCAACAAGACAGACAGAAAAGATATAATTTTATAGTCACGAATAAGAAGAAGAAATGAAAGGCACTCGAAACTCCTCTCTGTGCTACTCTCCGTGTGCACTTTTTTGTTTCTCTTCTCACATAGCTCACACAGTGTACAACATGTTTCATAATAACAATGAAATGTATATGCGGGAATGCCGAAAATCCAGAAAAAAATCGATAAATGGAAAATTTCTCTCTGTTTTCATGATTTTAAATGTCGAGGTGATGTTAAATTAAAGAGAATCGTGTGTGGCTGAGAGAAATGAGATGAATTTTACTTTATAAAAAGGTTTCTGAAGAAAATTTATGAGTTGTAAGGCTGAGATGAGTTTGGCAAGAATTGATGAATTTTTATTTTTTGAATATATTTTAAAAAAAAATATTTATTAAATTAGAATCGAAAATTTGATTAAAACAAAGATTTTTATTTAATTTTTCTAATGAATTTTCGGACACATGAAGACTAAAGTAAGATTTTTCAACAAATCGTGAATTTTTTCAAACAACCAAAAACGTGATTTTAGAACAAAACTCTGATTTTTTCTATGTTTTTAAAATAAAATATTATTTTATAAAATTGCTTTAAAACTTTGTTAATATTGCTGCTCAGTAAATCAACTTTTTCGACATTTTTAACTCTTATGCAACAAAATTGCAGTAGCTGAAGTTTATTTTATTGTAAACATTTCAACTATACAACAGGTTTTTATGTACTTTAAGAGTTCCAGAGTTGTCGAATAAGTATTTTTGGAAAGGTGCCTCATCAGAGCATGACAGCTTTTGTGTTTATCCAGACAACTTTTATTTAAAGACATTCCTAGCCAAACGCAAAAAAAATATATCTAGATAAAGGCAACACCTAGCCAAAGACAACACCTTGTTTAAGAAACTGCCTACAAATTGGTAACCTTTTTTGTTGGGCAAAGGCAAAAACCATGGAAGCGGAACTGATGAATTTCATTTTTATCATTTTTTGATCATATCATCAGTTCCGCAGTATTGACAAGAGCTACCACACTCCTATGAGGCTCTTATCCAAAGGAGATCTGACAACTCTTGGCAATACCTGAGCTAGTTTTTTGCCTTTGCTAGAAAATTGACAGGGAACAACTCTGTCCAAGACCATGAAAAAAGAAGAAGTACAATAATGTATTTTAAATTACATGAAATGCAAAGAAATCGATGCAAAATAAACATTAAAGAATCATTTAAATATCAAAAGTGTTGTTCAATTATGACGTCCATCAAAAAACCTGATTTTTAGACCCCCCTCACCCTCTCTGTCACAAAATTTCTATAGAAAAAAATTTCCATTGTTTGAACTGTCACAAAATCTTAGACCCCCCTCCCCCCCTAAATGCCGGACGTCATAAGTGAACGGCCCTAAACTTATCAAGCGATGGATCAGAGGGATATCCCAAGAGGAGTCAATTTGGGCTCAGATAACATCTTTGTTGAAGATCTAGAAGATTTAACTCTTAACTCTTTCAATTTAAATCATGAAAAGACTTTTTAATATTTTTTAATATTGAAAACGAAGGTGTGGAAACTCAGGATTAATCCCTGAGCCAATAAAAATTTAAATTTGAAATCCCTGATTAGATGAATAATTCCGAGATTTAAAAGGGATTTCACATTTTCATGTTTATTGGTTTAGGAATTTTTAAAGATTTTTGAGATTTTTCAGGATTAATCCTGAGTTTCCTCGCCTTGGTAAAAACTTAATCAAATTCTTGTCCAAAAATTAATTTCATTCAAGAAATAAAAGCAATAAAATAAAACACAAATATTTCCATTCAATTTTGCTATTTTCCTTCTTCTTTTTCCATCCAATTCCTTTCATTTTTAAATGTTTGATGATTAAAGAAAGTTTATTTCATTGGAGCTTACAAATCTCCTCTCAATTAGATACTTAGCAAATAAAATGGAACATAAAGATGAGAATTAAATTACGTAATAAGATTTTGCAAATATTTCAAAGTAATTCTAATGAAAAGTCTTTGATGAGAGTCTTTCACTTTAGTTAAGTGGAATTACTTATTATATTGTGTACTTTTAAGGAATTACTGAGAGTTACAGGAGTAGTTTTTGAGTAAGAGTGTTGTAAGATGCTGGTAAGTACTCAAGTAAGAGTCTTTGCAAAGTTTTGGTTTTTTATGATGCAAAAAGTTAAAATTCTTGATTTTTTTGAATAGCTAGTTTTTCATCCATTGCAACAGCTGATTTCGGGCAGTTTTATTGGCACTATTAAGATCGCAATCTCTGTTTCTCTGTTTTCTCAAGGAGTGTTTCAGACCCGAGCTACAAAAATTCATTTCTGACATGGTCGTGACATAAAAGCGACTCCTTATTTAATTTTTTCGTCCGCAAGGCTGTTTTGTGACTCTTGGCAACGTCAAAACAACTTCATGTCTACACGAGTCACAAGGCAGTCTTGTGGACGGACAAATTCAATCACCACGATGTCAAAATAGGCTTTTTGTCGCTCAGGAGAGGCTCCAATGACATAAATCAGAAATCTTTTTGATCACAAACAACCCTACACATTGTTATAACTATAACAAGATGAAAATTGAGTTCAAATTACTTTCTATTGATATTACTAGCTCTGCATTAGCCTCATTAAGCTTAAATCTAAACACAAACTCAAGAAATAATAATTAAATGCTCCCTAAACATCTTTCAAGTCAACCAAATCAAAAACAGATTATAAAATAGTTTTACTGTATATTCTATAATCTTAAACCTCAAACTAAATTTAACAAATATTCATTCTGGTGATTACATGCAGAATCGCTGAGAAAATTGCAGCACTTAATTTGTAAATGAGCTACGCAATATGGTTTATGGTTTTGCTAATTAGGGGTTTTCTACTCTTTGAATAAATTTTTGATGCAACTTGAAAGTTATTAATTTGATGATTTCATCTGTCATGGGTTTTTGGTTACTGTGCATTACATGTTGATATGAATAATGCATTAGTAATTGAGGTGAGCAGCATGAAATTAGTAATATTTTGAATTTTAGACTGTTGAGATAGTTTTTAGTGAATATTGTGAATAATATATTAGTTCAGGGGTTCTGTGCGGCTTGGTAATGGACAAGAATGTCATTTGACAATGAAAAGTATGAAGGCACGGCATAAAATCCTTTAAGATTTCTTAGGACTCAAAATTACATCTGAAATTCAATTATATCCTCTCCTTTAATGTTCTTTAGAATATAGTAAGAACTCGTAATAGTTTTTATGGCTAGGCTGAACAACTGAGCACTTTTGAGCCAGACAGTCCCGTCCATAAAATCCATACTGTCCTAGAATGTTCCAAAAACAGATGGACGACCTCTTTTATGACCTTATTTGATTCCTTTAAGTTCCTGTCCACGTAACCATAAGTCGACGAATGGAAGATTTTATGTATTACATCAAAATCTTCCATGTATGTTCCATATGTACATTCCATGTATCGTACATTGGACATTATGCTAATATGAAAAGGGACGATTTTTAGTCGATTTTACGTCGATTTCACGTCGATGATTTTTTTGAACCAAAATCAATTTTTTTTTGACCGTTACAATATAAAAACCGATTAACGGAAAAATTTTGAATTTTTTTCACATGAAAATATTTTTTGTTAATTATACTATAATTTGTAGACAAAATCCAAAAAAAAATAATTAAGGATTTTGTCTTTGAAAAAAAGAGTCGAAGTCTTCATTTAAATGAATGATTCGCTTGTAATTAATTTAATTATTTAATCACACTTTGTATGAAAATTTGGCTGTGCCTTATATAAGTGATTTCTGATTGCACTTGTGAAGTATATAGCGGCTCAAGAAAAACGAATGTAATGGATGAAAAATCGACGTCTATTGGATCATCCAAAAAATTGTACATTTAAGTAGAATTTTTCATTGACGGCGATTTTGGTTACGTGGGTGGCAAGCTCAAATATTGAAATGTCTGAACCTAAATGCTTTAATTTATTCTTGACTACTAATCGTACCTCAAACATCAAAAATCAAATCACAAAATTAAATAAGATCAGTTCTAAAAACTTCCAGTTCAAGTTCCGTAAATAAAAAAAAAACTTTTAAATTTCAATCAACAAATAAAAATATTTAAAGCTTCAGTAGGTGCAATTTTATCAACATTGTTATGATCAATTGGGGCACATTTCTTTTGAATCTTTTTTGGATACACCAAAAAAAATATTCAGCACAACAAAAAAAAATAATGAAACATTCAGTTTCGCTTCTTCTTCTCCTCTTTTCATTCATTCCAATCCAATATGTATATATTTTACACACAATGAAATTTTGATTGTTATTAAGAAAGAGAAGCAAGTAATCCATGCTCAGTTGTTGATTGCTTTCAATCTTCTTTTTTGTTAAGTGAATTAAATAAAAAAAAATTTTTTTCTGCTTCTGCGTTTTTTTCTCGTTATTTTTCTTTTCTTTCAAAAAAAAGTAAAATTAGAAGCAAAAAGAAGTAAAGAAAAATATTTTTGTATTAAACACATGGCAGCAACAGCTTCAAATATCGTTCAAGTGTTTTAACTCAAATGTTTGATAGATTTGGGAGTCGATATGCTTTGTGTCGTGATGAATTGGTTGGAATGGGTGGGATATGAAATATTTTTAAAACTAGTTTTTATTAAACTTTGAGTCTTTTTGCTCTGCTATGGTTCGAGGTGGTCTGGATTCCTTAATACAATTAAAAATGTGATAGTCTGGATCTTTACAAATGTTCCTGACCCTAGTTTCATTTTTAATGGCATGTTTTCGAGCCACTCGGGGTAGCTCGGGGCTTTTGTAGGTTTTACGTGACTTAGGTAGATTGTTGCCCTTATGTAGCCGGGATATAGACAGTTTCCAACTAGACACTTGCTCACGGACACTTCCCCACTGCAACTTGCTCACTGGTCACTTACTTACTGTCACTCGATCACTGGACACTTGCCCACGGACACTTCCCCACTCGACACTTCCCCACTGCAACTTGCTCACGGGTCACTTACTCACTGTCACTCGCTCACTGGACACTTGCCCACGGACACTTCCCCACTGGACACTTTCCTCCTGTCACTTGCTCACTGTTACTCGCTTACTGGACACTTCCCCAATGCAACTTGCTCACTGGTCACTTACTCACTGTCACTCGCTCACTGGTCACTCGATCACTGGACACTTGCCCACGGACACTTCTCCACTGCAACTTGCTCATTGGTCACTTACTTACTGTCACTCGATCACTGGACACTTGCCCACGGACACTTTTTACCTGCCACTTGATCACTAAATGCTGCCCAACTTGACAACTTCCCCACTCGGCCATGTTCAGCCATTTAATAAAATATTGAGTTTCCTTTAAAAAAATCCATGATTACCAACGTGTATACGATTGCTTCCATTACCTCAATCCAACCCAACAATTATCACAATTCTCATAATACAAACATATTCCTATACTCCATCTAATTCACTCATTATCTAAACTCTAGATATACATGCATGTATAAATATGAGCATTTTCGTTTTGAGTAGCAAGCGCAATTACGAGACTCAATATACTGCTGCATATACTCGACATGTATTTCACATTTCTATATACATAAATTTATAAATAAATGTTCATATCTGAGCACGTTTTATGTCTCAATGCTACACGTATAAATTAATATTTCATTAATAGATTAATTTTATATGGATTTAATAGATTTGGTTGGTTTTTTTTTGGGTTGTTGTGCTTTGAGTATGCTTGTGTCACGAGAAGGATATTTGTATCGATTGAGATTGCCATGTGACGATAGAATATGACATTGTATTGGAGTAGATGTAATGCAGTATCAACGATCGTTGAACGTAGATTAGTTCATGGGAATATTAACTTACTCGGAGATTTTTGTTCTGCTTCTACATACTTACTCACTTACTTACTTACTTGATTGGAAAAAAAGATCGTTTGGATCTTTAAAAATGGATAATCGATAAACTAGGGATGTGACATTTGTTCGTAAGGTTAGGGCATCTAAGGTCCAGGATATAGTTAAAGTCATGGATAGTATCTTAAGAAACAAAGTACAAAGAGGACCTTTGGTCTGAATTGAATGCGGTATTCATCAGATAAAATGTCCTATGGTAAAAAAGCATGGAGAAGGCCCAGCCTTGTAAGATGGAGGCACTGCAATTCAAATGAGAACAAAATCTATTGCACCACATCCTTTAGACCTACAGTTTATAGTGGAATCCGAAACACTTGCAAGTTCTGCACATTGCAAAGATACGAGTACGTTTAAAGACCTGATGTACCCGCAATTTACCAAGTCAAAATTGACAAGCTTCGCAACTAAAACTGAGAAATGGAAAAAAGAGCTTCTAAAATTTGACTTAAACTGGAATTGAACACAGAACCTTTAGCACTTAATGCCAACACTCTACCACTTAGGCCACAGATGCCATTTCACCGCTTTGTCTTTTGACAAACTTAATACCAATCCTTAACCGACCACTTAAATTGCCTCTGAATAATTTAAGCTAATATTTCCACAATCTTTAAAAAACTTTAAAACAAAAAAGTCCAAGAAATTTTTTTTTTAAATATTTTGGCAAGCCCTTCAGCGATGACTTATTGCCAAGGAGACGTCTTTACAGTAATTTTATTTATTATCACTTAATAAGCAATTTTATTGTCATCTGAACATAAAAAAAAAATCTGTTGCTGACTTAAACTTGTTTACAATAAGCAGTTTCGTGTAGGAATTCTTTGGCAATGCAGCTTTTTTTTATCTCTTGCAAAATAGTATAAAGTAACGCAAGTTTGTTGGACTTTTTGAAAAGAAATAATTCATACTTGGAGGTTGTGTTGCTTGTTTTGCAACAGGATCTTGTACCTGCTGTTGGTAAATTTTTCTATCGCAAGCTATGACTTGAAAATTTATAAATATTAAGTAGTTCAAATATTTTTATATCCCTCAAATCCTTCTTTCATGCATAAAGCTTAAATTTTTATTGCAATCATTGTCTTTTAAAATTTAAAACAGCAACGAACTCAATGAACAGTTTAAATGGCTCAACATTGTTAGTTTAATAGCACAAAATAGCAACGATCAAAATAATTAATGAGTTTGTTGTGCATTCTTCTTGATTTCTTGGCTTTCAATCTTTTCTGCTAATTTTGCAATTTTTTTTTTACTCTTCTTTAAATCTTATTTATGATGCTGATGTTATTTATGAGGAATTCATTGCAAGCATATTTATTTTTCAATTTATTCAGAGTTGAATTACATGCGAAAGGGCATTAAAGGTTGAATTTGTAGAAAGCTGGTGTCATGTGGGCTAGCTGGGGTATCCTACAGTACATTAAATTTCATACCTTCGATAATTTGTTAATAGGTGCTTCAGAAAGCGACTCATTCTCGCTACACTAAAGCCTGTGTCTAGTATAAGGATTCTAGGAGTATTTGGATAAAAAGAGAGTAGCTAGGAATCGTCGGATTATTATGGTGTTAATCTTTAGACACATACTAACCTCTTTGTAGGTTTATTAAGAGGACGTTCACTTATGACGTTCAGGAGAGGGGGGGGGGGGGGGAGAGATGGGGGTTCAGCAAGAAAAGAACAAAAGAAATGCCTGAAAATCCATTGATCTTTTTTTTTAAAAATGACCGTTAATTTTGGACGTCATAAATGAACGATTCTCTAGGTTTAAATGATTTATCCTAAAGTTAGGTTTACCCCCTCAAGATATATTTTTTTTACCATAATACATGCCACCATTATCTAGTTAAATATCTCAAGAATAAAGCTCTCTTATCAAGGTTTCCAAATAATCTAGCAAATGCTTTCAATCATCAAGATAAATTTGTAAAATCCTTCCCACAACCTCAAATCAACACAAATTCATCACTAAAATCCAGTATTTAATCCAAAAAAACCCATTTAAGTTAACATAAATTCTACATAATTACAAAAAATCTTAAAACAAATTCAGCCTTGCATTCCTTCCATTAATATTTCATCACATTCATTTACATTTCAATAGTTCGAATTGTTTATGTTCTAACAATCACCGACTCGACATCGAACAATGTCTGTTTATATCCAATCACCTGTTTTTCCACCTGTCCTAAATTCTGTTTATATTTTTGCTCAACAAAATCTTTTAAAAAAAAACATAATTGCAGGCAGTTCATGGAATGTTTTGTGCATTAGACACAGCTTATTGCGACTGATTGTTACTTGACAACTTTCAGTGGTCAAGCGTCTCTCATCGGTGCTGCAAAGTCTCTTTAAGCTGGTTTCTCTCTCACTATGACCAATTTACTTCCAACATTACAGTTGAAATGAACGTGAAAAATCAGGTTTATATTTTATTTCGTATTATTTTCTATAAATGCTGGCTATGAAAATAAATTAGAAAGTAAAATTTACTGTCTAATTGTTTCTCACTTGATACGTTTAATAAAAATGGTTGAAGAAATATTTTTTGATTTTATGCTGTCGATAATTTATTGCCAGTGGGCATTTTTGAGATGAGATGAAATTTTCATTTTTTTTTGTACTTAATCATAATTTGTAAAGGAAATTAATGGTCAGATCTATTTAAGGTTGATTTGTTGATGGAATTCGCATCGGATTAGGAAAGAAAGTTTTGTGATTTTTATTATTTTTCGAAGGGTTTATTCTTTATTGATGTCTAATTTTGATTTTTATGACAGAATCCGTACTCATTTTTCGCATTGTCGATTAAATGTCTTGGTACTTGAACTTAGTTTTCATGAAAAATTGATAAATTAATTTAAAAATTTCATCATTAAAATTCAGAAAAAGTTTGCCACTGCAAACAGTCATTTCACTTCCTGATTATGATCCAAAAATGTTTGTTTGTTGTCAGTTATGAAAACAATTAGCTCAAAAACATATTTATAAAGTTTCAATTTATTAAATTTATTTAAGAGGATTAACATACACAAAAACAAAAAAAATCAGTCATTCGCAAATTAAATCCATTAATCACGGGACACTTCAGACTAGATTTTCAATGTTATAGCTATTTTTTTTATTTCCCGAATGGCACAAGTCGGTTAATCGATCAGAAATCCGGCTCCAAGCTGGTGTGACTCTGGCATAGTGCTGTGTTTAAATCGAAGCTAGAACCATGCTAAAGTCATGCCGGCTCGGCACGGGATATATTTTATTAACCGATTTGTGCTACTCGGGTTTATATCAATTTATACAAAGGTGTCAAAACGCAGAATTAATCCTCAAAAATCCCAAAAATCTTAAAAAATCCCAGAGCCAATAAACATGAAAGTGTAAAATCCCGAAATTATTCATCAAAGCAAAGGCTTATCTTGTTAAACTTGCCAATAATTTTGAATGAAAGTTATAAATTTAATTTTAAATCTGCATAAATCAGCATACAAACCACTAATTTTTCCAAATATAGAACATCATTAATGAACCACCCAAAGCAAACCATTTCGGTGAAAATTTCAATATTAAAACCAAATCGTGGTTAAGTGTTTTGCAAATATTTAAAATCCTACATGAAAGTAATTAAAATTGAAATTTAATTTTAACAATTTTGTTATCAGCTTTTCACAAAGTTGGCACATTTACAACTGAGATTGTGCATTGTAAATATTTTTTTTTGCTGTAATTGTGTTCATCGATGCGGTTTCGAGTGCTAGGAAAACATTGGTGATTATAAATTTATTTAGAGAAAGAATTTAAAGAAATGAAAAAAATGTGAAATTTAATTCATATAAATTAAAAAGCAATAAATGAATTCAGTAGAGGTGCATAACCTTTTATAAGTAGCTCAAATATTTTATTTTGACTGCCAATTTTGGCAACATTTGTTTTAAAAATAATAAAATTCAATATTTGTTTGCGTATAACTTTCATTTTTATTGACAAATTTGTGATTGGAAATTTAAAAGTAATTGTAATTAGCACGAGGATATCGAGTTATTTGACAGTAAATAACTGACTTTTCATCTATGAGACCTTTTGGCAAATTGAAATACAAATTATGATCTGATTATTTATTTATCTTTTCCGATAATTGAAAAAATTTAATTAAAAATTCAATTATGATTTCATAAAACCGGAACTCTTTCACCATTTGTTTTACAATTTTGAAAAATTATTGTTTTAACATTTATGAATTTTTCATTCAATCCATGAAAAAAATGTTTGAAAAAATTCCATCAATATTGAAAAAAAAAATCATTTTAATTCTGAAAAATAATAATCGCCAATTTCACCAGAAAATTTTGTTTGTTTTACATTTTTAAAAAATAAATGAAATATTAATGAAATTAATATTCAGAGAAAAAATTATAAAAAATTGTTGTTGAGATCATCAATATTTTTATCATCATCAATGTTAAAAAAGGCTTATTTGTATGGATTTGAAAAAATTGAATTTTTAATTTTAAATGCAGAATTTTCAGCCGAAGGAAGTGAGTTTATTGATTTCATTATTTATTTTCTACGTTTTTTAAAAACTAATGAACTGTAAAGTTTTAGAAATTATTTTAAATTTTTTACTTAAATCTGGATTTTTTTTAATTTTGGAAATAATCTAGTCTTTTTCGACATCTTTTTCAACAATCTAAGACAATTAAATAATTTAATAACATTCAATTGAAAAAATCTAGTACATTTTAATGTAATCTAGTACTTTTTTTAAAAATCTAGGACAAATTGATATATTCTAATACATTTCAGTTAAATAATTTAGTACTTTTTGACAACCATCTATTACTTTTTTTGAAACTTCTAGTTCATTTTTGAAAGATTCTAATACATACCTAATAACAATCTAGTACATTATTTTCAAAGAATCTAGTCCATAAACACTAGATCGTTATGTCTCAAAATATGAACTCATGAATTAATTGAAAATTCTGTTAAAAATGAGAAAATAAAATTCATTTATCATCGTTGAAATTTTTCACTCCAGGGAGCTCCATCGCTCCATATTTCAGAAAACATAGCAATTCACACACATAAAAGTATGTATCCACATTCACAGAACGAAACCCAAAAGCCAATTCCCATAAAGCATTTCCCAAACTAACCGCAAAACAATTCACATTCAAGTGAAAAATTATTCGAATCAAATTGAAATTAGAGAAATGTTTAAGACATATGTGAGTGTCTTATAGCCACAAAAAATACAAGAACAAGCTACCTGTCTACAACAGATCGAAAGCAATCCAATTTCCAATTTCAGAAGGTCTACTTATGATGCTGACGTGAATTAACAGTAATTAAAGTGTGCAAAACTTGAATTTTATGGACGAGTTTTCTTCTTTTTTTTCTCCACATCCGCGAAGGTTGAGTAAGCGAACAAGATTTATTATTGGTATCGTGAAGAAAGAAAGAGAGAGTGAAAAGAAATATATAGCATGAGGAGTTTTTACTTTCATTTCAATTTATACCGTGTAATAATATTTTTTTCGGCTTCAATGCAGTTCAAATTTCTCAATTGCTGTATGATTGATTTTGATATGCTTTGAGGTTTTATGCTTTTTTTTGTACTAGCTGTTGTAACTCGTTAAGATTAAATATCTCGAAAATGGGCAAGAGTTTTATAAAAATGGACTAGAATATCTCAAAAATGGACAAGATTCATGCAAAAATGGACTAGAATATCTCAAAAATGAACCAGATTCATCCAGAAAATGATTAAATAGTTTCACAATCAGACCAGATCTCCCAATATTGGACTGGATTTTTTTGAATAGACTAGATTTTCTTTCCAATGGACTAGATTCTTACATTAAATAGACTAGATTATGTTTAAAAAACTCGATTCTCTCATATACAAACTAAATTCCCCGGTAAAAAGACTAGATTCTTAAATTAAATAGACTAAATTTAACCAATTTTAATCAGTTTACGAACAATTTATTAAAAAATATTATTAAACACTAAAACAGATTGTAACAAATATCAAAAATCCATTTACCAAATCACATCAACCGTAAAATTATAAATAAATTTTTACAAAATTAGAAACAAAAACAATGAAAACATTTCAAACAATTCCAAACAAACAAACAATGTGAGGAGTTAAATGAAATGGAAAGACAACAGTTGGAGCAAAATGTGATGGAAGAAGAAGCACACAATTAGAACAATCGAAAATATTTTGAAAACATTGTTTTGTCATCGGAATGCAAATTTAATGCGAAAACAAAAATAAAATTTCTTTTTCAATAATTTTTCTTTAAATTTTTTTCAATTTAAATATTTTTTTTACGTCATTACCGTTTTGTTGTTCTGTACTTTGTGCAAATACGAAGCCTCGACATGATTATTAATTGGATAAAGGAATTTTTCGTTTACTTTTTGTCTCAATTACAAAGCAGCTCACTCACGGAATTTTATGTTCTCATTCATTTTCCATAATGAATTTATGGCATTGTATTAATAATACCATATTAATTTTAATAGGACATAAACATGTCATACATGTTAATTATAATAAGCTTTTCGTTCTCCTTTTATGACACAGGTTTGACCGGTTGTGGGTTATGTGTGGTTTTTGGATGTTTTGTGGCTATCTGTATCGGTTGAAGGAGTACAATATAAAAATGATTATTTTTCTTGGGTTTGAAATTGATTTTGAAGTTGATTTCTTGGATAACTGAAGGAACCTTAGCCTTAGTTTGTGGTCCAAGACTTTTTTATTCTGGTGTAAAATGCACTGAGTAGTTTAAGAAATATGCCATGGATAGTCAAAAGAGTCTTAAGAACTAATGATTTAAGATTAACCAAAACTCCCTCTCATTTCTTTATTCTGATATTTATGGACACCTTAAGTTAATGAGCGATCAAGTATCTTAAGTAATTACTTCTAAACAGACGTGTAGCTAGGAGGGTCTTGTCCTCCCCTTAAACATTTTGAACCGCACAAGAGCACGGCCTACAACACTTAAAAGGGGGACAATACCCTCTTGGCTACGCGCCTGCTTCTAAATAATTCCATAAAAATTCTCAAAAAATTCTTAAATGTTTAATTAACGAAATCGAGCTTTGAGTAGAGAATTCTATAGAAAATCTCATTGATTTGTATCTCATCCAAAAAATAGAATTGCATTAAAATCTAAAAATCTCACTGTTAATTGCATTAAAAAGGAAAAAGAGAAAAATTCTCATGAAATCGATATTAAATGAAACATAAAACTTGATTCGAATTTTTTTTGGATTTTTGATTTTTTTTAAATTTTTTAATGGATTGTAAAATGATTTTTGATGGAAAAAAACTGATTAAATTGAGAAAAGTAATTGAAAATGAAGCTCGGATGTCAGTTTATTGAATTGGAATCCTTAGCTTGATTTTAATGTTTGATTTATCAGATTCGAGTGATTTCTCATTGTGATGAACATTAAACTTAGATTTTATATCATTTTTTAACTCAATTTGAAGCTAGGTCCATTGAATTGGCATAGCTTCAAGGGTGCACAACTGATAAATAACTTTTTGTTCATTCTTGTTCATTTTCGTCCATTTTTCATCAATTCTGATCAATTTTGATAATTTTTGACCATGTCATCAGTACCACGCCCTTGCATAGCTTAGGTTTTGTCTTAAGCTCAACAAGCCGATTACTAAGCTGCATGATAGTTTGATATTCTCTTAACTATCAATCCAGCTTTGACTCAATAGCATCCCACAGCTGCAACCAACCAAAAGCTTTCTATCAACTTCAACCACAAAGAAAGCATCGCCAACATAAGCTCTATGACAACTTTATCACCATCCAACTAACATTATTTGTCATTAAACGTTCAAACTTATTTATTTATTTACCCTCACCAAAACTATAAATAAATTTACATTTTCGCATCGTACAAAATTGTCTCTTCCGCCCACAAACACATAACTATCAATAAATGTAATAAATTAATTAAAATTGGCACACACACGAGCAGCATAGTAAATCCCAGAAGGCTCACAAAAATTATTACAATTTAAAATTATATTTTTGTTTTTGGGGTAAAAAACACACGCAAAATTTTAAAATTGTGACAAATATTTTAATCTTCATCTCGCATGTGCCATTAAGCACGAAATACATAAGTTTGTAAGTTTGTTGAAAGCTTGTTCTTATAATGGCAATGTTAAAGTGAAGTTAAATTGATTTTAGGAAGGATTAAGCTGGGATTATTAAGTTTTGATTGAAAATATTTTGGATTGGAGAAGAATTTGGGCTCCGTTGATGATTAAAGAGCGAGAGATGGTATGATGGTTGTGCAACTTATTTGACAGGATGTTAAGGGTCAATAACTGATCAACATAGTTTATAAATGTGAGCAAGGTGCTGCAAATGTTTAACTAAAGTAGCTTAATGTCAGTTAAGAGGAGGCTAGCTGATTATTCCATTTTATAGGTTATTAAGGAACCAAGGGCTTATTTCATGGGTATATCCTAGTTCTAAAACCAAAAGCAGACATGCCGGAAACTCGAATAAATCAAGAAAATTCTAAAAATTACTGCCAAAGCTAAGAAATTTTGCAGTTTAACTGCACACTAGTCAAATTCAACATCAACATTATTAAAATATAATAATACAAAATAATTAAACTAATTAAAATATCAGCCACGATGGAGTAAACGAGACTAAAATAAAGCGTCAGAGGCACAAGAACACTGAACAATTTATTCGACATAAAATCGATTATGCTGATTAATTAAATTTGATAATAACTTAAAATGAAAACATGAAAGTTTTCTCATCGCAAACTTGATATTTGAAATAATAATAAAAAAAAATGTTTTTGCCTCAAAAAGAGAGCTTTCTAAGCTTAGCAATCATGCACGAGAAATAGTTGTGTTGCGGTGATGAGTCTCGAAACTTAAATGAAGAGGAAATTGTGGAATTTTTCGCATTATGAAGAACTATTAAAAATTATAATTGAATTTTATGTTAAAACATGTGCTGATGCTTTCTGGTGGCTATTTTTTCAGCTCAGGAAATTTAAATTTTCATAAATATAAATTGCAGCAAATTTAATTTTGTGGATATTTTTTTTGTGAAAAAAAAAGTTTTTTAATTGCAATTTTGATTCCAATCATTTTTTGGAAGGCGTTTGAGTTTGCTTTTGTTGATTTTGGCTGTCAATTTTGACTGCTTTATTTTTGAAATGGAAAACAAAATGATTAAAATTTAATTTCCTGTAGAATAATTCGATTTTTAATTGTTTAGAGCCGTCAGAACTAGCTTTGAAGCTTAGATCGAGTTATAAGTATTATTTAATTATTTTATTCACATTTTTCAATTGTTTTTGTGGTAAATGCTCTTTTTTGCTATTTAACTTTTAATTTGAACAAATTCACCACAAAATTCAACAAATTCGCAACAAAACTCAACAAATTCACCACAAAATTCATTAAATCTACCACAAAATTCTACGAATTCACCACAAAACTCAACAAATTCACCACAAAATTCTACAAATTCACCACAAAATGCAAAAAATTTACAACAAAACTCATCAAATTCAGCACAAATTTCAACGAATTCACCACAAAACTCAACGAAATCACCACAAATTTCAACAAATTCACCACAAAACTCAACGAAATCACCAAAAAATGCAATAAACTCACTACAAAACTCAACAAATTAGCCACAAAATTCAACAAGTTCACCACAAAGTTAAACAAATACACCACAAAATACAACAAATTCACCACAAAATACAACAAATTCACCACAAAATTCAACAAATTCACAACAAAATTCAACAAATTCACCACAAAATTGAACAAATTCACCACAAAAGCATCAATCATACTGCTTTAAATTTTGAATAAAAAACCCTCAATTGTCTCAAATTGACCAACACAAAAAGATATGAATCTCCCAACCAATAAATCACAACAATCTCAGAAATCACTCCTCAACATAATTTTTTCTTCCTACTAATTAATTAAATTTCCCAGTAATTAATTCAACTTGCAAAATCTTAAAAAATCTTTCTAATTACATTCTGATGACCCACAATTGCCTGCCATAGCATCTCCCAACAGAAGTTTCACTAATTAAATTTTCTTGATTCTTTTTCATTATTCTTGTATAAACAAATCACGTCTAAGTGGCAAAAGAAGTGAGAGATATAGACGGAAGAAAAAAAAATTGAGATAATTTATAAATTTTTTATTTATAATTCATAAATCTTGAAAGTGAAATTTTAATGAAAACATAAGCTTGAAATTGTTCATTAATCATTTCTTAATAGAGCGATCGCGAATGACGAATAATAAAAAATATAAAAAATAGTTTATTTTGAGTTCAATTTTGAAAGTTGAGACAAATTGAGATGGTAAAAGGTTTAAATGAGGTAAAGACAAACATCTCAAATTGTTGTCGGAGATTTATCTTCATCATTGTCAGTGATAATGTCAGTTAATTATACATTTGTCATGAATTTTTGGCTTTGCTTTGAATTTTGGCTGGTTTTGAATTTTAAAGAATAGTTTCGAATCTGAATGGGCTTGTGATCTGCTCTATCTGCTAAGTTTAATTCTTTGAGTTGTAAGTTTTCGTTTTTAACATGTGTATTGTAAAGTATTTTGCTCACCATCTTAATTCGTGAAAGAAACTGACTACAAATTCCAAAACCTATATTCACCAACTTCAATATTTAGAGTCTTGATATGTAATTCCTCTTGTTAATTCAGCAACTAGATCCTTTTAATTCTGCTCCTGAAGTATCAAATTGTACAGCAAACAAATAAAAATCCTCGATCTCTTGATTTCCTCGTGACTCTTAGTCACTTTGTATTTGGAATAAATTTAAGAACAGATTCTATCACCTATTGATAATAGAATTAATAGTTAATTACATTCTTATGTATAAAAATGTCTTTTCTTACTTTTAGTGCCTTATTTAATTAATTTTTGTATGAGCCAATTCTTTACATTCACAAACTTGACAATTAAAAGAAAGAAGCAAATTCAGACATTTTGCATCTTTTGCGGATTTAAATTATAAAAAATTCGTTACAAAATTTTATAGCAATATTATAGGAATTACAGATTAAAAAGATTATGGCAGTTAAAATTCTTGCAACATATTTAAAATCATAAAAAAAAAATAATCCAAATTTAATTCACGAAACTACGAAATAGTAAAAATATTCTATTTTTTACTAACACTCCAGCGGCCAAATAATGAATAGAGATACAATATTTTCTTTTTATTTTACTTATTGACCAATCTTATTTCAAATTGCTGTTGATTGACATATGAAGGAACTTCAACTTTTATAATCTTTGTTCTGTTGTTGTTGTTATTGTAGCCTCTGTTGTATGCTCGATTAAAATTGTTAGCATGACAAAAGTTTCCTCTAATGTAGGAATTATTTTGATCATTGTTAAAGTTTATTCGTCTCTGAATGTTTCGTGCTATGTTATTGCGAACAGGATTATTGCGAACTTGATTATAGCGGACTGGATTATTGCGAACTTGATTATAGCGGATTGGATTGTGGCGAATTGGATTATTGCGGATTGGATTGTTGCGGACTGGATTATTGCGAACCTGATTATAGCGGACTGGATTATTGCGAATTGGATTGTTGCGGACTGGATTATTGCGAATTGGATTGTTGCGGACTGGATTATTGCGAACCTCTCGTTGTACTGGAACCATATCCACATCACCTTCTAAATATTCTATGTGCGCATAGCAATTGGAATATGTTGCGATTACACCATCTATCCTAAGTTTGTTTTGAACTTCTATGGCATCTGTTCCTTCGCAAAAACATATATAAGTTTTCTCTCTGTTGCATACTATATAATTTATTCTATGCCGTTGAATGTCCACAGCTAGCATTACATCCATTATTGTTTGCCTAGATCCGGTTTTAAATTCCAATACTTTTTCAAATAGTTCATGATCTCTATTCATTTGATCAACTTTATAGGTGACATTGTTGAAAGGCGGTAAGGTGAATAGATGATTTATTCTGTTTAACTCCAATGACAAATAATTTTCATCCGAAGTTTTTTTAGCCAATTCTCTTAATTTGTGATGAATCTCCTCATTTCTTGTGTACATGTGTAGATGATATCTATTGTTGACTAATTTCTCGATAAATAATCCATTAATATCTTTGTATCCAGAGGAGGTGAATTGTAATTTTCGACAAATACTGCTTACTAAATCTTTGATTGATCTTCTAGTCGGGATGGTAAAAAACTTTATTAAGCGTTTTTGATCAACATTTGCCTGTAAATATATTGAACATGGAATGTATTGTAATTACTTTTGGATGATATATTAATTATGCTTATGCATGTGTAATTTTATAATTTATTTCGGAAGTTTCAAGAACTTAAAATTATTTATTTCATAATTGTCGGGCAATTTAAAAAGAAACAATTTATTTAGCACAATCAATCAAATATTAACTTCATGCAAATTTCTCATGTTAAGACTTTAATTTCTATTACGTTTTTTTTTTTTGACTGTGTGCAGTTATATTTTTTTTATGTGAAATAATTAACTCATGTGAATTTTAAAATTTATTGGAATTCATCTTCCTTTTAATATTTTTGATGTTTCTAGATTATTAATAATCGAAATTATCAGATTTGAATTCTCAATTGTTAGATTAAGCTTTGACTATCACGTTTTAACATAACTTGTTTATTTTAATCTCTGGATTAAACAATCAATTTAATTTGATCTCAGGATTTGTTGGTGAATTTTATTAAATCTCACGACTTAGTGTAGGATTAATCTTTAATCTTGTGGTTTAACATTGGATTTATTTTTATCTCATGATTAAATATCTAATTATTCTTTAATCTAATGATTAAAGAGCGAATTTATCATATTTCATACTTTTCACTAAATATTCTCTTTTCTACATAGATTTTAATTTTCCGGGTCAAGATTTATTCTTGCCACTGAAATTGCTGGTCTTATTACGATAGTGTCAGATTCATCTTTATATGCCTTTTTTAAGCTTTTGACTGTTTTGAGAGAATTTTTTTCAATTACTTTATTCTTTCCCAAACGTACTGTCACTTTTCTAACTTGATCTTTTGATCCTTCAATTATAGATTGGATTGTTCCTAAATGCCATGAATTAGCGATTGATGGGTCTGCTGTAATGATAATATCACCAACTTGTAGTGATCTTTTTTTATCTACCCATTTTTCTCTTGCCATCATTAAAGGAAAATAAAATTTTAACCACTTTTCCCAAAGTATGTTTGAAATCATTTTTATGTCATTCCATTGCTGAGTCAGCGTTTTAGGAACTTTACATTCTGCTGGAACTGTTTGGGCATTCTGCCTTTGCATTATAAAGAAATTAGGTGTTAAGAAAGTGTTTTGACCATCATATCCAGTAAGTATTTCTATCGGACGACTGTTGATAATATTAATAATTTCACATAAAACTGATTTTAAACCAAAATCATCATACAAAGAATGTTTCATGTCCATGAATGTTTGAATACATTTTAATGCTTTCTTGACGAGACCAACGACTCGTTCGACCGATCCATTCATATGTGGAGTTCTTGGAGGGGAAAAATACCATTTGATTGGTTGATTAATTATTCCATGTTCCAACAGATCTTGATTCCATTTATTATGGTAATTTTGCAAGATTCTATTACCTCCTACAAAATTTGTGCCATTATCTGAAAAAATACTATTTGGAACACCACGTAAATTAAAGGTATTTTGCAACGCTCTTAAAGTTGCCTGTGCTTCTAGATTTTCTATTACTTCAAGGTGCAAGGCTCTTGTAGTAAGGCATGAATAAACTAATATATAACGTTTATGAGTAACAAATCTGGTACCTTTTACATGAATCGGACCCAGTAAGTCAATTATCACATTAGTAAATACGTTCGTTTGCATTGCAAGTCTTACGTCAGGAACGTCTCCCATTAAAGGAACTTCAGGTTTAGCTTTTGAGATTTTACATATCAAACAACTTTTCTTTATGACGTTGTTGACTGTACTTTTAATTTTATGAATAAAGAATTTTTGCAGTAAATTAGCGACTACAGTTTTCACATTGTGATGAGCTTGTGACTGATGGTATTTTAAAATAATTAATTTAGTTAAATGATGTTCTCTATGCATAATTATAGGATTTATTCGATCCAAAGTGAACTTTTGTCTATTAATTTCATTATTCGTTATTCGGGACTGGACGCGCATAATTCCATTATCATCAATATATGGAAGCCATTTAAAAAGAGGGTTTGACATTTTTAATCTTTTGTTATTCTTTAAGCAATTTAGTTCATAAGAATATGATTCAGCCTGTGCAATTTTTATCAAAGATGATCCCACCTCATAGTAGTGATCCCAAAGACTTTCGATTGTTTTTAAAATTGTTTTCTTCTTACGCTTTAATAAATTAATCTTCTCATGTAATATTTTATTAGACTTTCTTGTTCTGACTCTTTTAGCAATTCTCATTTGCGATATTTCTTTGTTGATCTTTATTATTTTGATTCTGTGACGCCATTCACGTGCTTTTATAACCGCATTCATCAATCTGTCAAAAGAAGAGAACTTGTGAATAAATGAAGGGGTTACATCAGCTTGTTCAAATTCCTCTTCTAAATGAGTAGAAACTAATTCAATATTGGCTTCAATTGTAGGCCAATTATCTTCGGGCATTTGGAAAAGAAGAGGATGGAACCAATCGTTTTCGTAAGAAATTTTGGGTATAGAAGTCATCTTTGTACCAAAATCTGCTGGTTGTAAATGAGTAGGCACCCATCGCCATTCACTTGGATCAGACAATGTTTTTATTTTATTGAGTCTATTTACAACATAAACTTTTGGGTTTTTTGCACCATGTGTGATCCATTCTTTTACAGCTGCATTATCGGTAAAATATATTTTTTCATCAAATTTGATTCTATGAAACTGTTCCACTGTAACCATTAATTTAGCTAACTTAGCTGCTACGTCTACTTCAAGATCAGGAATTGTACGAGACTGATTTAAAGGAACTGTATAAGATTTTGCACAGACGAAGCGATAGCCTATCTGATTTCGATTTTCATCTAGAAGTCTAATATAAATTACAGTGCACAGTATTTCTGTACCTGCGTCTCCAAACCCTATTAATTGTTTCACATGAGCATTGGATAAATTACAAGAATACAATCGAGGAATGCTTAAATTTTTAAGATCCTTAAGCCATGATATGCACTTTTTCCAGTGAGTAAAATATTTTTCATCAATAATCTGATTCCATTTATAATTATCTTTATTCAACCAATGGTAGATAAGTTTTAATTTAGAAGTTAAGAATTCAGCAAACCCTAATGGATCAAAAATGGACATAACAAGTTGCAGAACTTGTTTCATATTAGGTTTTTTTTTCACAATTTAGAATGTTTTCAGGAATTTTTTCCAAAGTTAATGCAATCTTTAATTTATCAGACTCGAAATCTACTGTATATCCCAACAGCTTTTCAATCTTTTCAGTACTAAATAATTTTTCATTCTGTTTATCATCTTCTGTGAGATGACAACGAATAAGATCTAAAATATTATCATTATTTCCTTTTAATTTTACAAGGTTGAATCCTCCTGTTTTTAAAATATTTCTTATGTTTAATATCAAAGATTTTCCATATTCTAAATCATCAGTAGATGTGATAACATCATCTACATAAGTGCTATTCTTGATTACATTAGCAGCATCAGGATGAACATCAAAATGATCTAATGCAATTTTATTTTTAACATATTGGGAAATAGTTGGGCTGCTTTTAGCACCAAAAATTAAGACTTTCATTCGTAAAACCTGAACATTATCTTTTGGATCTCGACGAAATAAGAAACGAAGTGCATTTCTATCTTCTTTTCGGACATATATTTGATGGAACATTTCCTGAAGATCTCCCTTGATCAGATACTTCCCTTCTTGCATTTGGAAAATGATTTGCATGTAATTTGTATACAAATTAGGACCATTTAACAAGTGATCATTCAATGATTTCCCATCGATTTTACTAGCTGCATCCCAGATAAAACGAGTGCGTTTACATTTTGGATTAATAAAAAATGTGGGGATGTAAAACGTCTTATTGTCCTTACAATTAATTTCTTCTTTAGGTACTACTTCTGCATAGCCCTTATTTAGTAAATTATCTATTTGCTTTATACATTCATCAAATTTATTATTTTTAATAGAATTCTTTTCCGCGATCATTAGCCTACGATATGCTAATTTGAAAGATTTTTCAGTTGGAAGTACGACCTGGTCGTCTTTAAATAACAATGGTGCTTCATAATTTATATTATTATCTGATTTTTTGACAGTCTTATCTAACTTATCAAGAACCAACCTTTCCTCAAAAATTTCATCATCTTCAGGATAAATAGATTTATAATCAGCGCCTAACAATCTCTTTTCAAGTCTAGATAGTTCTAAACACTCATCATCTGTCAATATACTATTGTATGAAAAGGAAGTGGAAACATTATGACTTATGTGAACATCATTCTCACTAAGATAATTGTATATATCAATTAATTGATTTAAATTTCCCATGACTATATCTCCTAAAGGACCTCTCACTCCATATGGAACACTTGGATCCCACTTTCGTGGTTTAAATACTTTGTGTTGATCAAAACACCATAAATTGTCTAAACCAATAATGCCATAAATACGACTGTAAGAACTTAAATTCATTTGTCTCAAATGAGGATATAGATTCTTCATTTCGTCTGCATCAAACGGCTGTTCGTGCATATTTAAATTTTTTACAGTTCGAAAATAAATCTCATATTCTTTGCTATTGGGTTTTATGGCACTTACTTTTGCTTTTATGATTCGTGAGGTATAATCTACTCTACTCATGTTACTAGACCAGTTTAAACGCAACGGATGCCATAAACCCTTTATATTTAGTTTATCGGCTAAGCTCTCTTCAATTATACTAACAGTGCTTCCGCTGTCAAGCAACAATGGAATCTTTTCATCGCTATCAATTAATTTTATAACTAAAATTCCAAGAATGCAAGAAGTAGTTCTCTTCTCACTATTAGTATGAGAAAAGCTTTCAAATGTGGTGTCATTTCCAGCATGATATCCTGAAGTACTTGGCTCTGGATCGGCTGCAGACTTATTTTTATTTGAATTGATTCTGATAGTTTTAGGAGGATTATTAATGTACATGTTACTATTAGGAATTTCTATTTCGCTCTCATCAGTTCCTCTTGAATTAATACAATTGTTTCTGTCATCTTTTTGATGATTCGAATTTGTGTCAGAATTATTTAATGATCTACCAGATCTTTCACCGTTTTTTGAAGTCTTATTTTTATTTGCACTGCTTCTAATATTATGATTTTCTCTTTGTGCATTTTGAATATTATTTTTTCCACGTCTCTTGTAACAAAATAAAATGTGGTGTTTGAAATTACAATTTTCTATCTTACAGTTCATACTTTTCGCAGCGGGACAGTCTCTATGTTTCATATTCCCACAATAGGTACAAATATTGTTCTGTCTAGCAAGATCAGATACTTCTTTTCCTGACATTTCCCACAATTGATTACATTTAAAAGCAGAATGATCATTGGATTTATGAAACCAGCAAAATATAGATTTATTGGAAGCATTATGAAAATATTTATCATTAAAGAAAGTATTATATGTTCTCTTATTATTAAAATCATTTCGTTTGAAGGTTTTATTAGGAAAACTGTCTTGATTCCACGGATCTAATTCTTCAGCTTGCATTTTGGATGAAATATAAGCTACTTGTTTACTAAGATAATCGGAAATGTGAGAGACACATACAACAGATGATTTATTCTCAAGTTTAGACTTTAATTTGTGCCAACCGTTTAGCATGCTGTTGGGCATTATATTTCCAATGTGTGAAATTACGCGATCATCGGTTTCGTGTTTTCTACTGCCGTATTTAACTACAATTGAATTATAATTTACTACTTTATTGATGAATTCAATGATCCTTTTATTGTCGCTTTCATATCTAAGCTTTTTTAATTTAATGATTTCTGCTGTTTCTCTATGTAATAGATTAAAAGACTGATTCAATCTTTTGTTAATTAATTTAATAGCTTGCCAATAGGCTCGAGGATCATACAAGTTAACACCTCCAATATCGATTATCTCTTTGCATTTAATTGAATTTTGAATCCTCAAAACGTTTTCGGAATCTGAAAACATCTTACGTGATTGAGAAAAAAGATCAAAAAATATAGACCATTTAGTATCGACATATTCAACTAATGGAAGCTTTTCAAATTTGTTTCTGTTTCTATCTTCCTGATTTGACTTTAATAAATTTATCATTGCTTGACTTTGTGTCATTTCAAAATCATCACTTTCGTCTTCGCTACTTTCACTAGAAAAATCGCTATCAACTTTCTTTTTTGATTTACTTTTTCGTGACTTTATAAGTGCCTTTAGCTTTTTATACTTCTTTAATAGTTTATCATCAATATCTTCATCAGTAGTGTCGGAACTTAAGGATGAACTAGAATTCTCGAAGCAATTTTTTAATTTCATTTCATTTTTAATATTCTTTGCGGTACTAGAAATAAAGGAATCAGACTTCTTTCTCATATTGACGTCATCGCCAGCTATATTTTTTAATATTTTCAGTCCTCGTTCTTGTCTCTTATTAATTCTTTCTAAACGAATGTTATCTTGAATGCAAAACTGACAAACAAATCGAAAATTATTCTTATCTTCTAACTCTGATTCATTAAGACAAGTTTCATGATAGGTGTTCCTGCAATTAATGCATAAAACACCTCTTTTATTTTTTGTAAAATCTCCCTGACATGATTCACAATTAAAATTAGCAAATGGATTATTATAGTCTTCATTATTAAACGGAACGATAGAAATTAATTCTTTCTTATTTTTTTTCAATTTTTTCTTTAAGCTACAATTCGAACCATGGAAAGTCTTTTTTATTTTATTCAGATCTAATTGAGACGTAAATGGAAGTTTTGGGCTTTCTTTTGAGTCTACAACTTTATCATTTTCAAACTTTTCAGATTGTTTATCAGAAACCTGATTTTCTTTTATTGGAACCTTAGACTTTTCTGTTTTATTGCCTTTAAGCTCTTCTGCTTCTTCATCAACACTTTCTATTTCGGATTCACTTTCTTCTTCATTAACCACTCTTTGTTCTTGAGGAATTTTAGAAATATGAATTTTGCAGTACCAAAACCCAGTCTTGGAAACTTGATTCGTTTCTGCGCATGGTTCATGTACCCATTTCAAACAAGAAGGAAATCCACACTTAGCGGCTCTAACATTGCCTTCATAGGATTTTAAACAATATTCACAACCGTCAACCATCATTTATTTAATTAAAGTGGGATAAATTGTAAGGAAATAATGATGAATGAATAGATTTAAAGATGATAATTATATTAAGTATTTTGAATTACGTGACAGACAAGAATATTAATTAAAATCACCATACAATGTATGATTAAACCAACGAAAATAAATAACAGAGAATTCAAAAGCCTTGTAAGGCTGTCAATTGAATAAAATTACTATTACTATTACTATTAAATTACTATTAAAACGAATCTGGAGGTTAAAATTTCACTTTCTGGATGTTCTATTTATATAAATGTATATTTAGGTTTGAACACAACTAAACTTTCATTTGTGTCATATAAGACTATCTGACACTGTTTTTTTTTTTAAGATCCAGCTAACCATAAATTTTTTTTTTTTTTTTTTTTTTTTAATTTTGTTAATATTTCATATGATTTTTGATTTATCACTGAGTTTTTTTCTTATTTATTACACTTTTACTTCAGTAAAAGTGATAGAATTTATGTAAAGTATTTTGCTCACCATCTTAATTCGTGAAAGAAACTGACTACAAATTCCAAAACCTATATTCACCAACTTCAATATTTAGAGTCTTGATATGTAATTCCTCTTGTTAATTCAGCAACTAGATCCTTTTAATTCTGCTCCTGAAGTATCAAATTGTACAGCAAACAAATAAAAATCCTCGATCTCTTGATTTCCTCGTGACTCTTAGTCACTTTGTATTTGGAATAAATTTAAGAACAGATTCTATCACCTATTGATAATAGAATTAATAGTTAATTACATTCTTATGTATAAAAATGTCTTTTCTTACTTTTAGTGCCTTATTTAATTAATTTTTGTATGAGCCAATTCTTTACATTCACAAACTTGACAATTAAAAGAAAGAAGCAAATTCAGACATTTTGCATCTTTTGCGGATTTAAATTATAAAAAATTCGTTACAAAATTTTATAGCAATATTATAGGAATTACAGATTAAAAAGATTATGGCAGTTAAAATTCTTGCAACATATTTAAAATCATAAAAAAAAAATAATCCAAATTTAATTCACGAAACTACGAAATAGTAAAAATATTCTATTTTTTACTAACATGTATAATTAAGTCAACTTAGTTGTTGAACTAAATCTTGACTAAAGACAGTGAGTCTAAGTCATCTGGAGAAAGCAAGGAATCCATGGTGTAGATCTCCATATAACTGCCATATGTGTATACTAATGAATAACAAGTCGGGTTCGATAGGCCTCAAAAGATGCCGGATGACCTAGACTCAAGTTTCGATTCATAAACTCAAAGAATCGAACTGTCTTAAATTTAAACAATATTGAGTGGACAAAGTACTAGTTAAAAGCTTGCCATTGACTTGCCTGTTCACGGCGAGTAAGTATCCATTGACGTGCCTTTGCAACTAGACTTAAGGACGACTAATGACATATTTTGCGCTTTCCATTTAACTGGACATAGGAATTGCAAATATGTCTAGTTAATGTCCAGTTACAAAAAAATCGAAATAAAATAAATAACACGTGTCTTTTTCTCCATATTTTTTTCTTTTGTAAAATTTTATTAATGTATTAGTGTAATTAATTAATTAAAGTACACCAACACTTATGAAAAATCTCTAGTAAGCATTAAGTCTCGAACACTTGCGCGTGAAACAATTATATTTACTTAAAGGTTTCATACAAATTTTGGTAGACCTTATATAAGTGATTTCTGCAAGCGCTTGTGAAGTATATGCTCAAAAAAGTAAGGAAAATTATTTTTGAGTTTCGAGCACTTGATTGATTAGCATGAAAGTCCAGTTAAAGTCTAGTTAACGTCTAGTTCTCTATGTCGTATAAATTTCGGCAAGTTAAAAGACTGTTAAATGATTGTCCAATAATGGACTTTAACTGGCTATGTCCACCCGGGAATAAGATCCAATAAATCGCTGTGATTGTATTGTTGGTTTTATTATAAAACTTTTATATAATCAAACGCGTTTACTTGAGGTGAGACCAAAATGAAATGACAATTTCTTGATCTTGTCAGGACCAGTAATTACAGCTGGCACCTTTTTGAGACCTTTTAAAATTTGAGTTAAATGAAAAATTGTTTATTCAGTTTGAAACTTGATCATTATATCTGATTTGTCATGAAATCTTGGTTAAATATCAGTAAATTAAATATTTTTGTCACTTTTGACTGTTTGAAAAATCGTCTGTCTAAACTAGAAATTTGAGCTGAAGCTTTGGTTTCTTTAAATTATTTTTTAAGATACTTATCGATATTTAAAATTCATAAAATTTCAGTTGAGAGTCAAAGGACCGACAGAAATTTTCTATCGGGTCACAATCCGCGCTTTAAAATTTTTATCCCTCGATCAAATTTTGCTAAATACAAATTAAATTAAAATCAGATTTTTAATTTTCTTCGCGACGTTTTAAGCTTAGTTTTGATTGCTTCTTTCCTTACTATATTTATGGAAATGCAAGACATGCATCAGGTCAATAAACTTATAGAAAAAAAACAATGATTTCATAATAAAAGTTACAAGCTGACAACATTTTAATTATTTCTGTATTAAGGGCTCATTTGAAAGTTATGTACTTATGGAAACATTAAAATATAAACTGTTCCATGTTGTTTTGTATGGAGAGGCTGCCTATGTGCCCTGTTTTAGCACATCAGACGAACTTTCCCTCCCTTTTTTGTTATAAGCTGACAACCACTAGATGGGGTTTTTGAGTTGACTTTGGGGTTGGTCTTTAAATTGTAGATTTTTGTATACTATGGGTCCTCGATTTGAGTAGATTCGATTTGAATAGGATTTTACTGGAACAAAACACCTACTCAAATCGAGGACCCCCCAGTAATTAAATTTCATATTTTGCTCGTGTTATGCTTGATGGAGACAATAAATAACACATAAAAAGAGATCAAATTTGCCACAACCAATGAACATCATTTACAAATTCACCATAATTGTTCTCGACGGCTTTGTCTGAAAAAAAGTCTTGTTTACAAACAATTTGAATAGAAATCATAAAAATGTAATTTGCAAAATAATAATAATCATAATCATAATTGTATAAAATAAACATTTGTAATGTTAACACGTAATAACCAAAATTTTACCCTTCAATGCGCACGAAAAACATAATTTAAAGTGCAATAATTACACAAATTTTATTTACTTTTTTCTTTTTCAATTAAAATTATTTTTAACTTTCTCTTTTTTTTCTCTTTTTCAGCTTCAGTAGCATAATATTGCATCATAATCATCATCGATATATTTTTAAGAATCCAAACATAATCAACAAAGTGAAATTCAATTAAATATCAATTTTTTAAAATTTAATAAAAATAATTTAAAGTGAAAAAATATTCCAAAGAACCAAAAAACTAAAGTCAAGTGAAGGTGAATTGCGTCTTATCATGACAATTGCATTGCAAAATATATAAAAAAAAATGTTTACATAAAAAAATCCAATTAAAAATTAAATCATAAAGATATCCACAATTGACACAATATCTCACAAATACAATCACAAATAAAGCATATTAAGACCTGAAAGAAAGTGAACGAATGTGCAGCACGAGAAGAAATAAAAGTGAATTTGAATGCATTCAATTGCGCTAAATTAATATCAATAAAAAGTGAAACGGAGGCTCACACATACATAGACACAGACACACACACATACTAATAAATATTTTCTGGATCTAAGCGGAAGTGAAATAACGAAAATATCAGGAATAATGAAAATGGCATTCAATGGCTGCGACACAGATGGGCCGCATAATAAACGTCTGTGCATGGGACAGAATGTGAATGATAACAACAACAATACAAATGGCACAGGCTTGTGCAATAATGGCAGTTCTGTCAGCGATGTGGAAATGAAAACTGGACATGGACTCATAAGGGTAAATTTTTAACCGCCATATTCATTTTTTACCCGATCTTTATATGTTTTTTGTGGCTGTAGTCGGGTGGCTCCTACATTTGAGTCATCAAAAGGATTCACGATAAGGCTGGTCAGAGCTAGAAGTCGACTCGAACCCTATCGACTTTGAACTCTGGAGCTAGTTGATACTCAAAGGTCCTGTGTGATGTCTCAACTATGAGGCAGCCACTAGAAAGCTTCAAATAACATGTGCAGATCGGGTTTTTATTTATTTTATTCACTCTTTGGACATGAATCATATATGCACATATTGAAATGAAACATACTCAATTATGGAGATGCTCCACATACTAAATGAGTTGGATTACTTTCGTGGGATATATGCAATGACTTGTTGATCTAGTTAAGGAGGAAGGAAGGCTTTTCAATTAAAAATTTATTGCCTTTTTTGCTGATTTTTATTAGAATTTTATGTCCTGTTAGAATGTGCAGATGCGCTAGATTAGAAATAATTCAAATTACACAATGACATTAAAATCAAGTAAGACTAAGGTGCCTTAAGCAGCCTTTAAAACTGACCCCTAACGCTGCTGTCAGACACTACTTCAGTGTTGTCCAAACTGTGTTCCAAAAAAACTATCTGAAAATCACACGATCCGCAAGCTATTTGCGATTTTAGTCAAACCTTACTCCTAAGATGTGCAGTGGCTCAAAAAGACTGGTCAACACTGCACAAGATTGGTCATTGATTAAGAATAATCTAGAAAACTAGGATTTCTACTACAAAATTCAAGCAACTAAAGTTCAGACGAATCATTCAACACAATAAATTCAAAACAGACCCTAAAAATGCAGACAGAAGAACCACAACAAAATCACAATAAGTCAATTACTTCATCAATTCTTTTGGAACGGAACTTTCGAGTAGACATAAAACTTATTAAGAATCCCACTTCATCAATAAAGACAGCTTTTATGATACTTAAAAAGAAGTCTACTTCTTATTGTACTTGTAAATGTGTTCACTGCTGCTCCCAACATACATTTTTTGTCGTCATGGCCCTTAAATCCGTAACAATCTTATCAACAAATTGCAAAATACATTTACAATCAAGCTTATCATTTTTTTTGTTTGTTGCGCACTAAATTATCGCAATACCTCAATTCAATTGTTAATTGGTGGTAATTATATACAGTTAACAGCAATTAGTCAGCTTGCCTTATCGTTCAACTGCGGATTTTGATGATATTGAAAAAGACAACAGAAAATTATTATTTGTCTTGCCGCATATACATGCAGAATTGGATGTGAAATGAAAACATATTGCGGTTATAATTTTATTGAATATGTAGCGCTGTGGTTGTAAAAATGATACGATATGATTATGATTATTATTATTATTATATGGATCTAGGGTACAATTGCCATATACACACTGTTAAGTGTGTGAATACTTTTCTATCGACATGATAATATTAAATGAACAGGCTGAATAAAGGAATAAAAATTTCTTTTTTTGGGGTTCGCAATTTTTTATTAAGTTTGTATTCTTACATTTAGGGATATACGCGTGTCTAGAAGCGGGCGTCCCAAGAACTCTTGACAGAAACAGTATTGCATTTGGTATGGGTAATTGGCAAATTGGAACCTGCGGTAGAGTCAGCTTCAGGCGCCATCTAAGGGAGGCTATGGATCAAAATTGATCTGTACGTCCAGCGAAGAAGAAAGAAAAAGAAGAAGTTTGTCTTGAAAGGATGAATACATTCTGATTCAGAAGTATGATAGGGCAGCTAGTGGGAGTTTCACGTTCAAACCTAGACCTAGAGTCTATAGAGGGATCCTAAGCACACTTTTGATAACATTGCTGTCTGTTGCCTACAAAGAATGGCTGTGAGCTTCATTTTCAGTACATATGAGGCGCGTAGCCAGGAGGGTCTTGTCTTCCTCTTAAACGTTTTGAACCGAAGCGAGAGCAATCCCTAAAACGCTTAAGAGGGGGACAAGACCCTCCTGGCTACACGCCTGGTATATATGATTCAAAAAAGAACATGCAAAATTTCCCATGACGAGTCTTGAATCCATGATCGTTGTGTCGGTATTGCAATAATTAGGTACCGGTCACCAAGCCACTTCAGCATACTTAAATTCAACAAATTGACCATAATTAGAATTCCAACAAATCTTTAAAGATTTTTGATTAATTTCATCCGTTCTTAATCATTTCAAGTATCAGAAATCGATAACATTTTCAAGCACTTAATACATCCTATATGCTTCATATTCACACATTCACAATCAAACATTTAATTACATTGAATTGTCTGCCTTCGTTCTCTAAATCCATCCAATTCATAATCACTTCACACAATCACCCTGAACATTTTCTAAAGAGTACCCGAGCCATTTCCATCCCATATTTACACACAAATGTACATCCCATGGAATGTATCATGAGATAGTTATGGACGAATAGAATGCATGCATATATCGAGGGATACACAGTTGAGCGGTTGAATATTGATGGGCAATTTGTTCAAAGATTACTCGAGGGAAATCTTTTATTATCGTGTTGAGCTTTTAGCATTTATATGTGCTTTGCTGTTTTATTAGACACATGCTTCCTATGTTCCTTTTTTATTCATTGTTCTAGGAATATGTGAGAGCTTTTATTTTAAAATGTGTGAATGAGTTCTGTTAAATGCTTTATGAGTGCGAGGATTAGTTAAAGGGAAATTCAGGAATACCAATTTTTATCCAAATTTGCCATAAGAATTTCTTTTAAGCTACAATTCACATAAAAAATCCCAAGGAAATGCCTTTAAGAGATAAAAGAAGCCAAAACAAATGCCGAAATTTATTATTTTGGCAACAAGTACCAGAAAATTATTCAATCGGGATTTATGAATCTGTACAGCACTCTTTGGATTATTTTATTCAATACATTGAACTGAAATACGAAAAATAAGCGATACAATCAAAGCCATTATGCTGAGTAATGTTCAATTTATGCAAAAAGCTTTTGTGATTTTTTTTTTAGAAAATTAAATTTTATGTGATTTGAATTTTTTGATAGTTTTTTGGTTCCTTTAAATATTTGAATTTGAAATTTAACACCTACGTCATCTACACGATTCTGATTAATGATTAAATAACAGAAAATTTCAATACCAAAAGGCACCAAGATTTTATGAATGAAAGATTATCGCGGAAAAAATATCAAAGACAGTTCATTGTGAACAGCTGACAATTGCGTCATTTGAAGAATGTTTCGTTCATAAATCGCTCCACATTCATTTGGTGTTATTATCGTGATATGCAAAAATGTGTTCTGGATTTTTTGATTAATTGCTGGAATTTAATCTAATCTTATTCGTTGTTGTCTTTATATAGTGAGATATATCGATTGGGCAAGAAAGCTATTCATTGATAAAGTCATAGACTGAATTAACTATTGAGGGAATTTGCAAATAAAGCATACTTTTCCGTCAAATTCATCAAAATTCACCATAAATTCAAAACCAAACTCACCAAAATATTATCAAAATTCATCATAATAATAATCATGTCAGAGGGTTTCAGCCAGCCGCGTAGCCAGGAGGGTCTTGTCCCTCCTTAAACGTTTTGAACCATAGCGAGAGCACGGTCTCAAACGCATAAGAGGCCTGGCTACGTGCCTGGTTCCATTCAAGCGATGTGCTTCTACACGGTGCGACGAGCTGGAGACACTGTGTTCCTGATCGATGATTAAATCTATTGTATCTATTGAAACATCTACAAGGAAGAAGCAAACTTCTAGATGACAAAACCACAGAAGAAAGTATAACTCCGAATAACGGATCCCGAGCGGGACTTGAACCCATTTCTTTTGATTTCCAGTTGCATGCTCCTACCACTGAGTTATCGGGGGTTAGACGACTATATGGCTAAATCCGATATACAAGTTGCACTCTTTTTACTGTTCCCTTGCAACATATGACTTATCCTTGACTAGCTATTACATAGAATTGCATATTCCTACAGTATCATTTAAAATTCATTCAAAAAAGACAACAACTTCATATCTGTGGCTTACATTCACTCACATCTCCCCACAATCTATTGTTCCATATCAAGTTCAAATCAACAAACCTCCTGTCAAATGTTACATCTTCTGACTACAAAATAGGGAATTGAATATCAGTAAGCAAGAATCAACTTCAAAACCAAAATAGAAAATGGAAAGGTTAATCTTTAATGACCCTCAGGCGTTTGTTTGCGTCAATAAATATCTTCGATCTATGCCTTGATATTGAAAAGTAGTTTGTTTGACTTTATCAATAACATTTGAATGGGAAAGTGTATTTTTGAGACTTCTGGATGAAAAAAGGAGAGAAGATAGATGAAAATGGATTTTTGGGTATATTTGTTGTGAAATGTTTGGAATACTGGCGCCAGAGGGAAGATTTAGTTTGGATGTAAATGATCTTATTGAGTTTGATAGGTGATGAATTCCTTGCATTTAAAAAGAGGATGCGGAACTTGATTTTGATCATTTTTTGAACATTTTTGAGCATTTAATCAGTTCCGCGCTTAATTGACTTAATGATCTGCACCATACACTCAAGAGCCCATAACATACCATCAACATCTATAACAATATCCATCACATAACATAATACAATTGTCAAATTCTTTATTGACACGTCAAAGTATGTAATAAGAAGCTAGCAAATAAACACGATCAATATTAATTTCGATTTCTAAGTAAATCGTCAAAAAGACATGCAATTTGTGAAATACTTAAGACACATTTTTTCACATACTTAATTCAACAAGACAAGTCTTTCTTTAGTCTGGCATTAACCTCACCTCAATTTGCCTGTACATTTGTGTATGTGTGTGTTTACTTTATTCTCATATTACTTACAATTCTTAAAAAGCAGCTTAGGGACCGTTCACTAATGACGTCTAAAATTAATGGCCATTTTTCAAAAAAAAAACAACGAAATTTCAGGAATTTCTATTGTTCTTTTCTTGCTTAACCTCCCCTCTCCCTCTGGACGTCATAAGTGAACGGCCCCTTATTGGTAAACACGCAGAAAATAGCAACAATAATAATGGCAATACAATGTGCCGATAACAGTAAATAAACAACTGAGTAATACACGATATAAATAACATGGATCAATGTATATTGTTGTCAGATGTGAGAAAGAGAGGAAAAAGGGCATGCGAATTGGATGAGACATTTGAGATCATTTTTGACGTGAGGTTAGCGATTAAGTTGACTCAATGTCGTAAAATTAGGTGAAAATGTTACGGAATTAAGTTGTAGAGATTAAATTGTTGAATGTTTAGAGAAAATGGCTTTACATTGAGTTGTGGAACAAGTGGTTTGGTTATAAATTGAATTGAGGCTGCCTTAAATATGAACAATTTTGTGGTCTCAGTTCAAATTCTCAATAATCAAAGAATTCATCACTTTAAATTGAAAATTCTCAGCAAATTGCACGAGCTTTTAAGGAATCGTGCTATTATTTTAATCTAAGCCAGTGGTGTTCAATCTGTGTGCCGCGGCACACCAGTGTGGCATACTAGCTGCATGTTGTGTGCGACTTTGGTCATGACTAACCCCTAATGTGTGCTGTGGCTCAATAAGTTTGGACAACACTGATCCAAGCTATCCAAAAATCCAGTTGAATGAACCAAAACATACAAAATAATGTGAATTTAATTAGATACAAATTTACAGTTAATTACGAAAAAATTTACAAATTCATTTTTAAAGAATTCAATCACACAAATTCTTAAAATAATTTCCATATACCCATCAATCATTTCCGAATAAAGAATAAGCCTCATCGGCCTTACTCACCATTATATTCATGCATGAATACCTTTCTTCACATGAAAAGAAAAATAGACGAGAGAAAGAGCAAAGCACAAGAGATCCCATGGATTTTTTTTATTCATTCTCAATTCTCGAATAATAATAATAACAAGAAATAAATTACAGAAACAGAATAATGATGAAAAAAAGTAACGAAAAGTAATAAAAAGAGAGAGAATAAAGGAAAGAATAGAAGCACGAAAGAGTTCCAAACATGTAGGTCAGTGATACAATCCAATCACTTATACACAGATATTTTGTATGTACATTCAACCGTGGGTAATGTTCGGCGAAAGTTGCATGACTGCAAAAACCAATCGCAACAAAAATAACATTAAAGCAACTGGAAAAGTCAGGCGGTGGGCACCTAATGGTGGATTTTGGATGCCAACTTTTCTCTTTTTAGCGCAGTTTTGAAACTTGTTCCTAAAAGATAGCTGAATAATACACTTTGTTTGTTCGTTCGTTCGGGCGAAGAAAAACTTTTTAACCAGACATCGTGCAAAGCTCGGGTTTATTTTATTAGCTCAGTTCTATCGGGTTATTGGCCGGACGAACAGTTATAAGCCTTAAAACAGTGTGTTTATAATTTAATTTATGAATTTTTTATTTCATATGAAAAACACGTGATGGGTGCATTCAGAAATTTGAATTATTTTCTACCGTTGTGAAAATTGTAATCCAAATTCGTCAAAAAGCATCCCAGCCTTGACCATTAAAAAATATTATGACGAAGCAAAGCAATGAGAAGACAAAGAAGAAGTTGCAATTATGGAAGCAGCACTGTAGCTTGTTATTATTCTTGCATATGTGGACAGAAATGAAATGAAAAAGATAAAAAAAGGTTTTGTAACAGGAAGAGAAAGTGAAGCAAGCTAGTAATGTTGATGCTTGTTAGGAAAATTGCTGTGTGAATTGGGAATGTTTTTATGATGATTAAAATCTGTCAAAGAATATTCATTTTCATATTCTTGAAGGTATTCAGGCACCCTTAGGCTTTGCAACAAGATTGATGAAAATATAAATTTCTGGTCGAGCATTAAAAGTACTTTAAGGAATCTGAGTTTAATAAATTTATGATCCAAATTTATCATTCGGTCTCTTTGTTACGTAAAACCATTAATTTTACCACATTTAAGGATTACCTTGCCAACAAATTACAGAATTTCAAATTACTTATTCGTAATGAATATCAGGCAATGTGTGGGCGATATATAGACTGAATTTTCCATTCAGAAATTGCTTACTCGGGAAATGTGGATGTTTTGGATGTGGGTAGATAGCTGGATCTGACTAAAGGTGTTGAATTTCATTATGTTTAAGCAGATTTCATTATTTTGAGCTAGTTTTGCAGCAACTGTGCCAGACTTTGACAGATACAGTGAATGAACATTATATTTACCTTAAAATGCGCTCTTAATCATCAAAAATAACAAAAAATCTTCAAACTTATCTTAATTTATTTTTTGTAATCTTTTCCAATTCTCCTTTGGCTCAATTTTGTTATTTTGGTAAATGTACGAGTTCAGCATGATTTCTAATTTGAGTGTAAATATTGATTTAAGCTATCGGCAGTAGCAAATAATCATCAAATATTAAAATAATTAAAAGGAGAATTAGCAAAGCTTTGTAAATGTTCTGATAAGAGTTGTTGGTTAATGACAATAATCGATCAGGAACGGAAACTTGGTCTCGGAAACTAGGCTCGAAAACTAGACTCAATTTTCACGAGGAGACTTAATTTTTTTCAAATCGGCTTCGAATCAACTTGAGTGACTCAAGTCGACCCAAAAAATTAAGTTGACTCGAGAAAAGTTGAGTCTCGGTTTTGTCGGATCCTATCGACTTCGAGCTCTGCAAGTTGGTCCAAATACCGCCAAAAACTAGAATCAAAATAAAAAAATATTAGGGATCGTTCGCTCATGACGTACGAAATTAACAGTCATTTCCAAAAAACAATGGATTTTCAAGAATTTCTATTGTTCTTTTTTTGTTGCCCTTTCCCCCTTGGACGTTATAAGTGACTGACCATTAGTTAAATTTTGTAGATTTTTGGATTGAGTTTTTTTTTTAATTTTTTTTTGGGTGTTGAGGATGTTGTTGCTCATGTAAACTCATAAATTAAAAGTTAAAACTAATTTGTAAACTCACAAATGATGCCAAACTTATATTAAAGGGGTGTAAAACTATGAAAAAAAATTTTCTGACTGTTTGATTCAGATTTTCCTTAAAACTACCTTTAACTCATTTTTAATGTTTATACACACTAATTGGAACTATAAAGTCCATCCAGCTACTCTAAAATATAATCTTATCTAAATCTTCAACATTATCCCACTCCAAAACCAAAACCACTCGAAATCAACAAAATTCTCACGAAAATCATCAAAAAACACACAACATAAAATTTGTAATTTTTATCGTAAATATCAATCGAATGTGTGCCTACAAAAATCATGTCAATATGAATTAGTAACGAGATTGATTTCGATTTTTCATTTCAAATTGAGATTCAATCATCAATTTTATGTTTATTTGTTCATGTCTAATGGAGTGAAGTTGAGTCAGTGTGCATGACATGAGACACGAGATGTAAAATAAAAGAAATAAATTGAAATTTATATTTACAGAAACACAAAATCAAAGTTGAGATTTTAGGGTTAAATATGCTTTTTATGTGTGAGTTTAAGTTGTGAGTCAAAGGGAATATTGATGGAGTTTATGGAATTGCGGGGGTTGATTTGTAAGTAACATAATATGTGAAATTTGGAGGTAATCAGATGATATGGAATGGGGCACTGTTGCAATCAAGTTGCAATCTGTCATAGGTCAACGAATAAAGCCCACCTGTCACAGGTCACCACATGTTTGACAGGTCACCTGTCAACAGATGGCCTGTTAACAGGTGACCTGTGAAACAGGTGGCAGCCTGTGACAGGTAATCTTTTGACAGGACCTGTCACCTGTGTCTGAGACAGGTACCTGTCATCGCAACTCTGGAAGGAGGTATGGATGAACTTTGTCCTATTTCTGAGACTCTTTGCAACCTTGGAGAACCTATTTAGCGCTTAGTCTTATTAAATAGATTCTCATCATTCTTTGGGACCTAATTTGCTCTTTAAAATCCATCTATCTACTTCGTGTCCCCATTAAGACCTTTTTACAGTCCCAAAACACCACCAAAACATCCTAATTACTCCTATAATCTCCAATAACCTATCATTATCTCGCAAAACCCCTTTTAACTACTAAAAACCCTAAAGAACCCACACTGTTGCTTCATAAATCATTCTTTGTTCCTTTATAAATCCAGCATTACTCCCATAACCCCAGATAACATTGTCCTATATAGAATTTTAGCTTAAATTGACTTTAAACACAACAAAAACATGAAAGATTCCCAACTCATCAATAAAATTTTATTTCAATCCAATCAAATCCTTTCAGACTCACTTAATAAACAGAATTAAATACTTGAAAATAGCTTGAAGATCTTAGAGCATGTATCAATGCAATATATTTATTTTTCTAATTTATTATGTACGCATCTAGTAGGTGTCATGTTGGGAAATGATGTAGAAGTTGTTGCTTATCAGACTCAACATTCATTCATGAAAAAGAATCGAATTATGTCTTCTATCATTAACTAGATTGGTTTATGTGTAAATATTGGGTATGGGGCGTAGCAAAAAGAAGAGGGTAGCTGGAATTCACGTAGCAATTGATGAGCAAGTTTGACTATAAAGCTTAAAACCATAAAAGGTCTCAACCTATCCACTAATTTTAAAAACTAAAATAATGCGCTTTAGTCACACATAAATCAGGACTTTATAACTTGTTGATAAAGCAAAGTTTCCATGTCAAGGAAGTAAATAACATTCAACAGAACTAAATTTATTCAAAAACGCTAATTGAATATTTATGGCATTTTAATTCAACGCCTCACATTGCAAATGGTAATGAAAAATTCTTTGTCAAGACATGAAAAAAAAGTTGGAAAATTTTCCTCAAAAATTGTTCATAAAACATTTTATTACTTAAAAGCTGCTTGCTGTTGCTCAAGATGATTCATACAATATTGAATGAAATCTAATAAAATATGCAAATAATGGCAAAAAATATATATTTGAGCTTATGAAATATGCAGAGTCATGCAGCATCAAGCAACATGTAGCAATATTTTCAGGATGAAGACTTTTTATTACTCACAAAAAAAAAAAAGATCCATTTAAAATTATTTCAAATATGAGTAAAATCTCATATTTTATTGACAATTTATGTGTTTTTTTTTGTGGTGAATTTAAATTTTTTTTATGAATTTTTGAGGCATTTTTTTCTTCTTTTATTGTCATTTTGTGAGGTTTAGGAACCAGTCTTGGGGTCACTAGCGACACTTTTTTATAGTCTATTGCAAAATACTTCCGTTGGTCTTTGAAAAGTGATCTCTGATGTCATTTCTTCTTGAATTCATTAATAACATGACTTCACCGTCTATTTAAAACTTTTAACACAGCAACCACCGAAAAGTAACACTTTCTTATCCATTACCAAAACTTCTTCATCCTTACAGCTGCTTAAACGTTGCTTAAACTTTAAATTCTACCAAAACAACAATTTTTGGATCACGTTTTACTCAACTTTTCATGAAAAGCTTTAATTAAGGAAGCAAAAAAACTTACAAAAAAGAAATTGATTTAATTCCGAAAACTTTTCTATTTCATTTTCACTAAAGTTACATTTAAAGTTTCTCTGTTTATGGAAAAATCCATGAAAACTTACAAATTCGTGTGCTTCAAATTAATTTTTTTTTTCGGTTTTTAAAGTTTGCAGTTTGGTTTTAAGTTCCATGTTTTTTGATGTTCTACATTTGGATTTGAATTTAATAACTTTTTTTTGTGTTAATTTGTATTTTATGAGTCAAAAGAAAACTAAGCTTGGAGATTAAACCGAAGACAGGGATCGAATGGAGTTCAAACTAAAACCAGAATTCTCCAACATTGCAGGAATTTTTGGAATTTAAAATTTTCTTTTTTCAACGTTTTAATTTTTTTGAGATTTTTAAAATTTTCTTATTTTTAACTTTTTCATTTTTTTCGAAATTTTAGAAAAAATTTAAGTAAATTTTAAATTAATTGTTGAAAATAAGCCTTTGCAAAATGTTGAAAAATCAACACAACCCGGTTAAGTGAAAAACTACACAAAAAAGCTGTAAAATATCAAATTACAAAAAATTAAAACTTTTCACGACGAAAAATTTTCCACAAAACTGAACAAAAATAATAAACATTTCCCAACAACAGCTTAAATTCCTTGAGTAAACACAACATCAAGCTACAACAACAACAACAACAAAACCTTTTCAATTCCCCCAAGTTTTAAAAATAAATTTATTTAATTGACTGAACTTTTGTACTTTTACGAATAAAAAGGAAAAGGAAATAAATTATCTGAAAATTATTAAAATAAATTAATTTTGAATCCCGCCTGAAGGGATTTCATGTCACGAAAATTACCAAACAAATTAGAACCTGGAAAAATTATTACACAAAACTTGAAGACTCTTTTGGATTTTCGTTTAATTCCGCATCAGCCACTGCTCAGTTACATAAGACATACTTGTACAAAGCATGCAGGACTCGAAAAATTTATCATCATTGAATGTCATAGAATGAAAAAAAGAAGCTATTGTGATAATGCGCATATGAAAATTTCATCCAATAACAAATGATAGTCCCGAGACATACAGAAGATACTTTTTTTTAAAGTATTAGGACAGTATTGAAGTGTCATTAATCACATTTATAGGGGACAACTTGGCTGATAATGAAGAAATATTCATTCTCGTTCTCTTGCTTGCATCATCAATATAGCTGAATGTTAAACTTTAAACTGCCAAAATAAGCTGAAAGTTCAAAGACATGTTTTTATGTTTCAAAATTCTCAGTCTGTCTGCATAATTCTTGACCCGTTCCTACATCTCAAATCGCCTACGGCCTGTTTCACTAAAGTGGATTATCCTCGATTTCGGATTATCCACTTCAGTTTTTTGGAAATATCGCCAGACGCTTAAGGTTATTAAGAGATCTAATGTGTGATCTAGCAAGAGTACTTTGTTACTTAAATCAACATATACTTAGAATTTTTATATCTTCACTAGTTTGAGAATTATAGCAAAAATTGAAGTTAATCTACTAGATTTGGCTAGGAAATTGAATAATTGATAGTTCTTAACGAAAAGTAAAAGTTTAAAGTATACAGAAATTTCAGGCATAGCTCACTCTATTATAATCCAAAATTAGAAAATCCACACCTCCCATAAAGTTTAAGATATTTCCAAAAAACTGAAGTGGATAATCCGAAATCGAGGATAATCCACTTTAGTGAAACAGGCCGCTAATTCTTAGTTTTTCGTCTTAAACTGCTGCACCTAAGAAGCCGAAGTTTCTAAACGTCTGAAAAATCACTAGGCTGGTGGTGGGATTCGAACCCGGGAGTCCAAATTCAACACCAACTTTTATGACCTGTACCTTGTCAACTGAGCTTTTCAAGGCACTTTTGCTTGAGGTTTAAAACTTAATAATTTAGCTTAACTATTGTCCAGGGTTCAATCTCAGACAAAGTCAAGTTTTAGAACCTTTTTGTTCATTTAACCGTTCTGGTTACGAAACTCGATTCATTTTTATGGTGTTGTTTTGAGTTCTTTGGCACAAACCACGTCTCCTTTGCTAGGTTAGCCAGGTTTGACAAGTATCTAGTCTTTGCGATGTGCATACCTTGCAAGTGGTTCGGATTCAACTATAAACTGTCGGTCTAAAGGAATATAAAAAAGGAAAATAAAATAAATATATAAAGTAGTATCTTTAGCTCAAAAGGCTGAGTCCTTCAAGCATCTTCATTTATATTCTACAATATAAAACCCCTGACTGACTTTAGATAGAACGGAAGCCGTTTGAAATCATTCGTAAAACTGTGCGAAGCCAATGATTTGAAAACACGTTTAAGGAGTCAATAGTGGTAGAAGTGTGTTGACAAGGTGGGTGTCAGTTGGGGGGATGTATATTTTGTGAAGTCATGTGAAGTTTTGTGGAAGGATTGACTTTTAAAAAGATTAAGGTTATATGAGTCTTACAGTTATTTACAAAATTTTAAATGAATTTCAACCCTAATAACGGGCGATACGGGTACCCTCAAATAGCCTAATTATGTTTAAATAAGCTAATTTTTTAGCATAACAATTCCAGACCAAATTACTAATTTAATTTCAAATATAATCAACTTTTAATTGTATTTTTGCCAATGCTTGGCAACAAAACCCCACGAAAAATCAAATTATTGACGTCAAAGTCACCTTAGCTACCACCTACACCAAGCAACATCTACTAACCACCCTACTTAATTTGACTCGGGTAAAACTCATGCTATAAAGTTCTAAATATACTCAAATCATCATTGAGCATAAAAAATTATGAACGTAAATCACTCATATGAATGTCATAGTAAGCAATTGCTTTTTACTTTTGTTCTATATTCAAATCCCTTTTCATTTAAACCCGAAGAGTTGGATGCAAAATAATTTTATATAAACACGAGTTGAGTCTACATACACACGACTATATGTGCAGAAAAATACGTTTACATTTTTCTATCGTTCATCTCCATATTTTTCCCATGAAATGCCAACAGTGAAATAGATAGAAGGAAAATATGAAATGTATGGAAGTAAGGAACTTTTATGGTTGCTGAGGTTGCATGTAAATTTTGGGGTTAAAGCGCATAAATTTTTTTTTGTATTTCTGGAAGTTTTTACAATGTTTTGTTTTTTGAACCTTAAGTTCAATTTTTAAACTTTTTTGAACCTAAAATGCAAACTTTGGACCTACACAACACAAATTAATTCAATTTTTTAACTACAAGTTCAATTTTTGAACTACAAGTTCAATTTTTGAATCTTTTTGAACCTAAACTGCAAACTTTGGACCTACACAACACAAATGAATTCAATTTTTGAACTACAAGTTCAATTTTTGAACTCTAAGTTCAATTTTTGAACATTTTGAACCTACACAACACAAATGAATTCAATTTTTGAACTACAAGTTCAATTTTTGAACTCCAACCTCAATTTGTGAACCTTTTTGAACCTAAACTGCAAACTTTTGACCTACACAACACAAATGAATTCAATTTTTAAACTACAAGTTCAATTTTTGAACCTTTTTGAACCTAAACTGCAAACTTTAAACCTACACAACACAAATGAATTCAATTTTTGAACTAGAAGTTCAATTTTCGAACTCCAACCTCAATTTTTGAACCTTTTTGAACGTAAACTGCAAACTTTGAACCTACACAACACAAATGAAGTGAATCGGAAGACAAAATTAAACTAGAACGCCTCAACTGCACTAAGAGGAGCAAAAAAAGAATAAAAAAATTTCAAAGCCACATCGGAGCATGGCACGAGAGAGCGCCAACCGACACACAGAAGCACATGTAATATAAATTGTAGAAGAAGAAGTAAAAGAAAATTTTCATTCATGTGATATTTTTGATGTTATGTCATTCGATAATATTTTTTTCCTTGCTCCGCTCTGCGTCTGTTCAGAAGAAAATGAAGCAAGCAAGTAAGCAACATAGAATGAACATATTTTATGTCTCACATATTCATTTAGTGGAAAGATATGGATATAAAATGAAATAAGGAGAAAATTTAGATGCTCATATGCTTGTGGCTTCATTGAATCAATGTTTGCGCCTTCTGGTTCCTACTTTTTTCGTTTTATTGGAGTGATATGAGAAGGAAGTTTGGGTATGAAGTTGCAGAAGGCTGTAATTTTCTTATCAAGTGCATCTAAACATTTTTATTATTTTTACCGACCTTGTTGTGGCTTTACTCAACTATTAATTTTGATATAATGATAAATAAAAATGAAATTATAGGGAAATTATTTTAGGGACATTTTCAATCTTGATTGGGCTGCTACTATATTCCCGATCGGCACACATTGAAATTCATTGAACCGCGGCCATGTGACAAACATTTCGATGTGTGCCGATCGGGATTGCTTTATTCAAAAACTTGATTTAAAGACATTTAAGTCAAGATTTTTAACAAATTATTGCAATACAAGAGAAAGTATATCATTGCGACCAAAAGTGCCCACAATACATCTTCTAATTGCCATTTTCATTCAATCGATCTTGAAATTTATGGAGTAATAAATTTTTTATACGATTTTAATTGCTTTCGGTCAATATAATTTCTGAAGAACGTCAAATTTGATGCAAGAAAATCTTCAAAGAGGGGGAAACCGGGAGGAAGTGAGGAAATCTGGTCTATAAATTTTCAGTAAAATATATAGAAAGCTATTAAGTAGAGAGTCAGTCATTAAGGTTTTTTGGAATATAAAGAAGGGAAAAAGCTTGAAGCAGTGAAAATTAACCTAGCTTTTTAAACAAGAGGCACAATTTTGACTTAATCTATTGTACCTAACCCTTTGGGCTTAATGTTTGTAGTGCAATCTGAACCAACTTTTGAGAAACACTGTAATTGAAGGGATCCTGGGTAGGGTTTCTGAAAAACGGCATTTTCGAAAACGGCCGTTTTCCGTTTTTTATTTTCAAAAACGGCCGTTAACGGGCCGTTTTAAGTTTTTTAAATACCCAAATATAAATGAAATATTCCTCAAAAGATAAAGAATTGCTGTTCTATATAGATAATATGTAGAAAGTCTTAAGTTCTATTTATATTTATTATAACTATTTATTCATTTTATTATAATAGAACTTAAGAAAAACAAGAGCATTTAGTGATGCATCAGCCAGCCTTGAACGAATCTTTGTGCAAAAATTATTGCAGATTGAAAATATTCGCTCAACATCTGTAATAGTCGGCTTAATACACAACAAAGCATCATAAAGTTTTTGAAGATTTTCCGATCGATTTCCTGTATTTTTCATAAAAATTGATAAAAATCAAATATGAAAAACCCGTTGTAAATTCTTGAGTTCAGATTTTGATTTGTTGTATTTAAACAACAAACAAAACTGGACTCGCAACTATGATTACATTTCTGATTCTAATATACTACTTGAAATGAGATTTTCAAACTTTCCAGGCAATCCATAATAATAAATCTCAATTGCAAAAACTTTTAACTGTTTTTGAGAATAATTTTTAAAAGAAATAAACAAAAAAAATTTTTAAAATTACATTGTATGAACTATGAGAAAACGGAAAAACGGAATGAAAAACGGCCGTTTTCCGTTTTCAATTTTTGTGCCGTTAACGGCCGTTTTCCGTTTTTCGTTAACGGCTTCAGAAACCCTAAGGGATCCTGGGAATACAAAGATGTTTTGTGAATCTTAAGATTTCTTTGAGGTTCTATCAGTCAGTGGTAGGGTGACCATCTGCGTAGTTTTACAACGGACCGGTCTGTATTTCAAAACCCTGTCCTGTATAAATTTGAAAATTTTGTTCACGGTCCTGTATTTTTTCACGAAAATTTCCGTTAATTTTCAAATTTTCCTCTGTGTCCTGTATTTTCATAAAAATTAGATGGTCACCCTAGTCAGTGGGAGCTGGTTGTTCATCAAAATCATTTAAACAATACACATTAGACCCCCTTTTTTATTACAAAGTGTTCATTGTTTACCAGAACCTCTCTGGGTCCAACGTATGACATCATTTTTAAATAACTCAGGTGGTCAGAGTCATCTCAGGCCTTCCCAATGTAATCTAAAACCCCGAAATCAGTGTTGATACTTAGCTCTTGAATTTAAAAAGGTGGACCTTAGCGTAGCCAACTTGAAATCAAAGGCAGAAGCCTTTGCCTTTGTCAAAGGTCATTATTTTGCCCTTGCCTTTGGGATCGTTCACTTATGACGTCCATTAAAAAACCTGATTTTTAGAACCCCCTCCCCCCTCTGTCACAAAAATTCTATAGAAAAAAATTTCCATTGCTTGAACTGTCACAAAATTTTAGACCCCCCTGCCCCCCTAAATGTCGGACGTAATAAGTGAACGGCCCCTTTATTGTGCCTTTGCAAAGGCATGACTTTGCTAGATCAAAAGCAAAATCTGGGAGAAGGCAATTTTGTATCAACACTGTCCAAAATCAAAGACGACTTTAAGATTTCTATTTTATGCTTAAATAAATGAAAAATTTAAAAAAAGATTCCAAGATATTAAATGTTTTACATCCTAACCTCCAACCTTCCTCAAAAATCCATCACAAAGCCAACATAATTAACTTCCAAAATCAAAAGCTTTTCATTTAATCCACTTGAACCAAGCAAATCAGTCACAACGGAAGCTCACACTCTTCCTGTCTCAATAAATCATCTCGAACCAGCAACTCGAGCTTCCTTAATGAGCATTTTGCTCACAGTAAATTAACATTAAATCTCTGAAGCCTCTCAGCATCATCACGTCTCAATCTACTGTCACATTGACAGTCATTTGTAATATTTTTTTTGTTCTCGTTTTTTTTTAATACGGCGAATTAATTTTATTTCACTTTTCATTTCCGTCGGTCTATAAAGTTTATAGAAATTGCTGTGCAAGTGGTAAATGAGGTGGAAAATGTGGAACGATAAATCACAATTCTTGTCTATTTTTAAGACAGGAACTGAATATTCTGTAAGCGCTGGATCCGGTTAGAGAGTTTTTAAGACAAGTTCGATTAGTAGTGAAGCAAGCAGGACCTTAATTCCTTGATTTTTTGACATTTAGTCACCCTCAAGTTTATTAAGATCATTTCCATGAAAATTCAGTTCCAAAAATGTTCTTTAAAGTCAACCACACAATCTAATCAGAGTCCATTGAAACACAATCTTTATTTCATTTCCTTTTAACATTTTTTGAGACACTTTTTGACACATGAATGTGTGGAAAAAGGGGAAATGATGATAACTTCATCATCATTTTCAAGCTGGTCACAGCTTTTTTTATGAACTGAGAAAGAAGAAAGTAAAGTATAAATCTGAGAATGTGATGGAAAGGAAGGAGGACATATCTTATGCATACTGATAGGATTACATCCTCGACGACTTGTGTGCTTCGTATGTGATGTGAATTTTTTATGTTAAAAGCTGTATTCTAGATAAATTTTGGAGGAACTTAATGCAATGAGGCTGAGCAGGGCTTTAGAAAGTCAATAGACACATGCAAAAAAGTCGAAACTTTAATCATCAAACCTAAGTTAAAGTCAAACTTTAAGGTCAAACCTACGAAATTCAAAAAACACCCTACAAAGTGTGCATATGGCTCGAAGAGGATATCTGTAGTAGATAGGCCTGAGCATAGGGCTGGCGTTGAACTTGATATATATGTATGTTGGATAGCCGAAGTGAGTTAAGTACCTCGGTGGCTGAGTGGCAGGGAACTCCGATCGAGTGATCAGGGAACACCTCTTTTGAGGTCTTGGATTCGATTCACATCGAACCCGACTTGTTTTACATTACCTTTTGCACCTAACCTCAATTCCTTCTCAACTTGTTTTTTTCTCAATAAATTTTCATGACACAAAAAAAAATCTTATCAAAGACAATCTTTTGTAGCTTTAATGTCACACACACACTAGAAATGAACTTTGACTTTATTCACAGCAAGTATGAACATGTCCATAGAATTCTCAAATTCCTAAATCCGTACACATGAAAATGGATATTTTATGAATTTATATTGAAGAAAATCTCAAGGATTAGGGATGAATCATGGAGTTCGATGATATTGCTTTGATTTGAATAAATTAACATGACAATTGATTGACATTTTGGCTCGGCAAGAGTGAAATTGAAATGGTTATGGTTGCATGTAAGGCGTGAGCTGTGCGAGGCATTTATTACAGCTCGATGAGTTTGTTTGGTTTAAATTTAATTCGGTTTCGGAAGGTGTTAAGGAATTTGAAGGGGTTTAGGATTATTTAAATTGCTTTTTTGAGGTTAAATCATATTTTGTGTGCATTTGAAAGCACTTCATGTTTTGGAATTTAGAGATTTATGATTTTTCACACCTTTTTGGGAATCCAAATCAAAATTTTTAAGAAAATGTCATCTTTTTACATAGTTACATCCACTATTAATGAGTTCAGAACAAACATAAGGATTGAAAACTTAAGGAGCAGATAGGAACAAACAACAGAGATTTAAGGATATTAAAACATAATTGTCTAATCAACACTTAAACAAAATATTGCATATTCTCACAATTAATCCAAAAATACAACATTATCACTTCATATGTCTCATATGTCATCCCCGAAAAAAAATGATCCAATTTTAAAAATTTAATTCTTCTCGTTATTACAGACACAACCAAATACAATCAGTCAAAACCCAAACATCAACACGAGTCAAACGAACACCAGCACGCAACAGAATCAGAACAATATTAATAGTATCATTACCAACAGTTCGGAAGAGCCCCGTCGCAAGCGTCAGGATGCTGCCAGACCCAATCACATTCTGCTCTTTACCATCATCAATCCAGTTTATCCAATCACTGTGGTGAGTTTTGCATTTTTGATTTAATATATTTTTTGATTATTTTATTATGAAATTTAAAATTTGTGTTCTGGGCTGCACTACGTTGAGTTAATTGTAATAAATAAAGGTTTATTTTCAGGTTTTAGAGTTGTTGATTTACAGAAAATGATTGTTAAGATGAAAAAATATGTCTTGACTTTTAATATGAGTTCGTCTTGTCTTAAGGGGCCGTTCACTTATTAAATGACGTGAAAAAATGAGTTTTACCTCTTATAAGGGTGTCAAACTACACGAAATTCGAAGAAAGGGGTGCAAAACTATGTGAACTTAAGCTCAGAGGATCTGAAGCTATGCAAAATTCAATGAAAAGGGTGTAAAACTAAGCAAACTTGAGCTCAGAGGGTCTGAAACTATGTGAAACTAATTTTATTCGGGACGAAGGGGTGTGAAACTACGCTGAACTTTTCAGAAAAGAAAAACTGGTCTACAATTAATTCCTCAAATTATTGATTAATCCAAAAAAATAAAGTTTCAAAAACAATTCAATTGTGCATTGTCAGAATAATTAACGACATAAACTTCTGTCATTTTTAATTAATTTTTCACACATTATTTATCATTTTTTATTATTAATTTTTCACGTTAATTGCAAAATGACACCAGCTTAATTTACATTTTTTCAATCTCATTTCAATTAAAATTCATCAAAACAAAATGACAATGGCAATTGACAGCTGCAAATAATACACAAAAAAAAGATCATCAGTAAAATGAGGATTAAAATTAATAAATGGGATATTTTTTTTTATTTCTCGGTCTTTAATTAATGCTTATAAATGAACATGTTTAATGAACTTAATCCTCCCACATTCACTATCTGTAGGCGATCGTTTAAAACTTTATGAAGCAGCAACAAAAGGTTTTTTGAATGGGATTAAATGTATCAACAAAAAGGGATTGTAAAGTTTTTTAAAATTGGATTATTTTCAGCTTTTAAATATTAAAAATGATCAATTAAATGAAATTGGAAATCCAGAATGAAAAGTTTTCGATGCATTAATTCTTTGGAAACAATTTGTAAACACTCGAGATTAACAAATGAGTTCTGAGCTGATCAAACTAGCTTTTAATTGACCAATGTGTTTTAATATGACAAAATGAGCTCACATGCAAGAATTTACTATGAAAATATTGAAACTGGAGAAGGAGATAGCTGGACAGACTAAAGGACTGACGAACGAACGAACGGGCAGATGGACAAAACGCGGACAAAAGCGTCATTTCTTGAATAGAAAATGCGCTAAAAAGCTTTTAAAGTTGAAGAAAATTCATCAAACATCCGTCATCCTTCAAAAATCCCAAATCAAACACATTTCTCAACAACCCAATTGACCTACTTTCATCCTTATTTCAGTTCTCTCTTCTATTAATCCTTCAACTCTCCCAACAACTCAATTCTTTTTTTGAAATGATTCCTCACGCCTTTAAAAAAATTAATAATCTAATTAATAACTTTTGCATTAAATAAATGATGAAAAAGTTTTTTTATGCTTTTTTTTCTCTCATCCAAGTTCCAATGACATCTTCTCAACTACATTTCATGTTTGATGTGCTTTTAATTAGTCGCTACTATGGGTTCTGAATTTTATGAATTCTTGATTTTTTAGGCTTATTTGAGAAGGTTATTTAAATATGGTTGATGATGTAATTATGAAAGTTGTGGATTAGATTTTATCATGATTTTAATCAAGGCGTGGAAACTCAGGATTAATCCTGAAAAATCCCAAAAATCCTAAAAAACATTCCCGAGCCAATAATCATGAAAATGTTAAATCCCTGAAACATTTGATGAATAATTACGAGATTTAAAAGAGATTTCACATTTCTATTTTTATTTGGATTTTTTTTAAGATTTTTGGAATTTTTTGGGATTAATCCTGAGTTACCACGCCTTGATTTTAATTTTTTTTAATATTAAAAGGAAAATGGCTTGACCAACAATCATTGATGAATTTCCAGAATAGTGCCATAATGTCGTTTTGTCGTTTACAGTCCAACAATACTTAAGTGTAAGTTGCATGGTATAATCGCATTTAAATCATATCCATAGGACAACACTTCTCCATCAGCTTCATTTATTCCGCATTGATTAACGCTCGGGCAAGACTACAACAACAAATTATGTACCCCAAAATTACCAAAAACCCGTCAATAACACCTTTAATTTAAATAATCCGTACAACCTAGATTTACATTTTCTCTACAATATTAGAAATTACATCAGAATTTCAAACACAAAGAAGCTTTCGTCCTTAATTTCCACACTTACCAGCAATGCGCATAAATCTACGCGTGGTAAAAGAATTTAATTAATTTATTCGCATACCAACAAATAGCAGGAGCAGCAACAAGGCAAATGAAAATAGAAATAGAGCTCCGCTAAAACACTGACAATTGTAATCCCTTCACAATTAATTCCACTCCAGTGCTCGCCCTTATTCCTTGTTGCTGCTACTTGATGCTGTAATTATTCAATATTCCGTTATCGTTCCTATGCTTTCTTCTTATTCCATCAGTTTTTCCTCTGTTGTTCCTGCAATGAATATCAAATGAGATTCCCAGCTTTACTTTTTATTTCTTTTATGTTCTGGTTCTGAATGGAAGTTTGTGTGAATGTGTAGGCACAAAGATATATGTGCGGAGGAAAGAATTAACATGAAAATGATTAATTTTGTGAAAGCTCTAACTGGAAAGTACAAAGTGAGAAGTAAACAAATATTATGGAGATGAAAAACAAAAATATTGTTACTTTATGGATATAAGGAGTGGATTTTGAGTTTGGTGTTGTTGGAAGTTACTTATTTTATGCTTAAAGTTCTTCAGTGGATCTGTAATATTGAAGAAGTTTGACTAAGTTTTGTGCTAGAAAAGCTTAATCCAAAGAATATCAATCAATAAGTTAAGAAAGAAATATTAGAAAATAGTCAGTCCTTTAAAGCATTTTAAAGGTTTTTGGTTAATTTCCTAAAGTTAAGGATTCAATGCTGCTGACTGACCTCCTCTTCATCTTTGAAACTATTTTGAATGTTCAATTAGAACAGCAAAGCTCGAGCTCCAACTGGAATCAACACGTTTGTTGCGTGCAACAAAAATGAGGCGCAAAGCGGTGAAAGGACCAGTGGCCTAAGTGATAGAGCGTTCGCTTTACATGCCAAAGGTTCTGGATTAGATCAAGGCCAAGACAAGTTTTCATAGCTCTTTTTCCATTTCACCATTCTAGCTACGAGGCTCGGTTCGTGTGTTGGGTGTAGTATTGACGTCTTTGGCATTGAATGTGCTTCCTTTGCTATGTATACAAGGATATACTAGCACCTGGATGACTTCCTTACGGCATCTTGCGCACACGAATTGTGACTAGGTTCATTGCAGAGTACATCAGGTCTATAGACGTACTCGTGTCTTTGCAATTTGCAGAACTTGCAAGGGTTTCGGATTCCTCTAAAAACTACAGCTACAAGTCTAAAGAATGTGGTACAAAAGATTCTGTTCTAATTTGAATCGCAGTGCTTCCAGTTCAAAAGGCTGGGCCCTTGTCATCCTTTACTTTCAATCCAACACTGTCTCAACCCTCTCAGACCATTTCTCCATCTTATCTCCTGAATATTTGATGCAATTGTAACAGTAAGACAGACTTTTCGTCTAATACTTACTCTCATGCATTTTTTAACGCGAAACAACATTAAAATGAACGAATGAAAAAATAAAGAAATTGTTTGCAATTGAAATTAAGACAACAGACTGAAAAAAATGAAGCAAGAAAGAAAATGGAAAAAATTTGCATCAAAAGTGAAAAAGAATGCAAAATGAAAATGAGAAAAAAATATTTTTTCATATGAATTAAAACAGTAAATGAGAATGAACAGTAAATAATAAAATGCTCTGATTTTCTGAAATTAAGCTCGTTTTTATTCATTGAAATAATCAACAGGATCTGTGCTGTATTGTTGTGTCTTTGAGTACCTGTTTATGTTTGTTATTTAAATGGAATGATTAACATTAATATGGGATTTACTGAGCTTACTGCAATCGAGATTGTTTGCTGGATTTTGTGATATTTGGGTCAATATGCAAGGGTAGGTCATGCATTTATAAAGGAATAAAATTCAAAATTTATTAGAATCGACATCATTTAGGAACGAAGTGGCAGATAAAATATCTAAGGTTATGAACAAATTATCATAATTTTCTGAAATGGTGTCCTTAATTCAGCAAAGAAAATCACAGAAACCTTTTTAAAAATTAATTCAAAAAATGCAGAGCTCGAAGTCGACTAGAGAAAAGTTGAGTCAACTCGGTTTTGAGTCGAATCAAGTCAACTCGAGTCGACTCGAACCTTATCGACTTCGAGCTCTGAAAAATGTTCATAATTTAATTGCAAATCTTTTAAAAGTAATCAGAAAAGTTTATCTTTAAATTTGTAGACGGATCAAATCCAAAAAGGTTGTGTTTGTTTTAATGGTAGATGGGCAGAGCTGTAGATGTCCTGTAAATTAAATCAAAAACTTAGTAAAGGCTCGTTCACTTATGACGTTCAGGGGAGGGATTAAGCAAGAAAACAAGTCATGAACAATAGAAATTCCAGGAAATCCATTGCTTTTTTTGAAAAATGACCGTTAATTTTAGACGTCATAAGTGAATGACCCCCAAACAAAATCCTGACTGTCGATGAGTACCTTTTTATGAAATTTCAAAATTATAATTTACATTTCCAATAAATTTCAAATTCTAACCTTTCCTAGAATTCAACGTTACCTCAAATAAGATCTAAACCAACCACGAAAATCCTCCATCGTTTTTAAATTAATTATTCTCAAAAGAATTTTCCATTAAAAATGATTGGCACCTTTATCCTTACCATTTTCCTTTTATACACGTGTCTCTTTTAATTTCGTTTTTTTTTTGGAGACTCACTTGATTGACTGAATCTGATTGAGGATTTAATTTGTTTTCGAAATGTGTTATTGATTTTCTTGTTAAGCAACAATTTCGCCCGTCATGGTTCTTATTGGAGATAAATTAAGTGACTGTCAATCTAATTTGTGTAATCAATTGTAAAGTTTTGGCTTTGGAATTTTGAAATGTTAATGATTTTGACAAATTGACGAAAATTCTGGAATCTAGCAATTTAAATTTGATTCTGGTGCTTTTCAAACTTCAATGTTGATTTAAAGTTCAATCAATTGCATCCAATAATTAAGTTAAATGTTCTTCCTTCGCTGCTCACATTGTGTGTGATCCATATCCTAAAATGGCACCTGAAGCTAGCTTTTTCGACTACCAATGTCAAGTTCAATACTTTTCGACCTGTTTTTGTCATAAACAAGCACACACCATACACACCATAGTCAAAATTAAGTCCTTAACATCTTTTTTATATGAATTCATCATCAACATACTTACTTCCTTGGCTGGGGCTCACGTGGGCTGATTGCTGCGCTTAGAGATCGTCTGAAGACAGCTCTACCCTTAGAAACCTTCTGCCAGTTCGAGATATTAAGGACTCTAGCGTCCTTTTCAACACATCCAATCCACGAGATCTTCGTTCTTCCTCGTGATCTCTTGCCATCCATAAAGTATGCTCCTGTCACTTTTAGTACTAAAGCATCTTGCATCATCAACATACCATCCTCAAAACTGCAGCACACACCAGCACTAAATGAATTTACCTAGTATCAACTTTATCAATCACTTATTTTAATCTAAATCAATTCCAAGACCTCCTCAATAATTTATCAATATAAAATCCCATCATTCTAAATAACTAGAATATTCTTTTATCTACATCCGTAAAAATGTTCATATTCACCTATATCCACTACTCATGTGCATCACATAAAAAATTTCCAATTAAAAAAATTCTCATTCATGAAAAAAAAATGCACAACAAGAGAAGAGAAAAATAATTTTAGCAATGGCAACTGTTCATGTGGAGCTGACATGTTAAACTATATGGTTTAGTATTCTTCCATCGTTGATGCAACAGCCGTAACAAATTGAAAGATTCACATCGTTTTAAATACGAGAAAGCTGTTGAAGATAACCAAAAAAATGTGCATTTTTGCGTGCTGTGATGTATATTTTCATATTTACAGTTCTATGAAATTAATGGAGTTGGGTTGAAATGGGAAATTGCTTGGGTTAGGTTTTGAATGGTGATGGTCGGTGCAGTATGCGATGAGGTATTTGAATACACATTGCATGTGGTCAGTTTGAATAACGAGTGTGTATTGTTAAGGATTATTAAGTATAGTCATTGTTATAACTGTAATTTCCAGTTTGTTGTGACTTTTTTGTGGTTTGTGCTGTAAGAATTGCATTTAAAGTGTTGCTAGGTGGGTCGGTGGTCAAGGTTTAAATTTATTGAAGCTTAACAAGAAGCTAGCTTCACAATTAGTTCCAAAAAAAACATAATTATCCTTCATCACTCTCCAAAAAATCTCCACCGTTCTGCTCTGTTTCCATTTTCTTAACGAAAAAAAAAATCCTATAAACCTTAATGAAAATGAATGAAAATGAGCAAATATAAAATCTTGCTACTTCTTTATGCATTTCCACAGCAACAACAACACAAAAATACAAAACTTTATGTGCAAAAGCATGAAATTATTTTTCGCTTTTCTTCATCAGCATCCTTTTTCGTCTACTGCTTGCTCTCTCGTTTGTCTATCGATTTTTCTATAATGTACTATGTTTGCATTCCACCTCTTATCTTGATAGTCGTGATCATCATCATCATCATCATCATCATCATCGACGTTATTTGCAATTGTTGCCTGAAGTGCTTTTTTTTTTCCTATTCAAAAAGAATGAGTTTAAACTTTTTTTTAAACAATTTTCAGAGTTATAGATTGTATTGTACTAGTTTTTTTAGACACCCAGCTTGTCTAGAGTGCTGGTTAAATAATAATAATGTGTGAAGGGCCCAGCCTTTCAGCTGCAGGTATTGCGATTTAATTTGTAAAGAATCTATTGTACAATATCATTTAGACCTACAGTTTATAGTGGGATCCGAACCACTTGCAAGCTCTGAACATTGCAAAGACTCTAGTACGTCATAAGACCTGATGTCCCTTACAATGAACTTAGATGACGATTCGTAGGAATCAAGATGCTGTAATGAAGTCATCCAGATGCTAGTTTATCCTTGTATACCTAGCAAAGGAGGCACATTCAGTGCCAAAGACGTCAATAGTACACCCAACACTCGAACCGAGCTTCGTAACTAGAACGTTGAAATGGCCTGGGATTAAACACAGGATTTGCACGTTGCATCTAAAGTGCTGTTAACCAGAGTGCAGACAATCTTAATAATTCTTCAATATTTTGTGTTCTTGCGCTTTTAAAGGGTATCAATTTTAGGTTAAGAATCCTACGGAGTACAAATGGTCTCAAAGGAAAAAAATGCGCTTTAAAAATTTTAACAAGAGAAATTTCTTACTTGTCATTCTATGCTGAGCTTCTTTGCTGTAGAATACGACAAAGTTAAGGATGTAGATTGAAATCTGTAGAGTATTAAGGTTAGATAACAAAAAGATATTTGAGAATACAAGTACGGGCCCGAGCGGCACAAGGTGGAGGGTGGTCTCCATATGGAATCCATATGAAAGCCACCTCCACTATGTGGAAAGTAAATGGAGGGTTATTTTTTCATCCTTCATATTGATTCCATTTGGATTCCATATGAACTCCGCTTTTTCTTAAATCAAATACCGAAAAACTCGTGCTTTTGAATTTTTAAAAGACAAAGGTCAGATCTTACTGTAATGGATTGAAATATTGTCGAAAAGCTTTACTGAATCATATTGCTTCAATTCAAGCTTTTAAAAAGCAAAAAAGGATAATTTTTTGTGATTTTGTATGAAATTACATACTTCACAAGCGCACGCAGAAATCACTATTATATGGGGTCGTTTAATTTGTATGAAAATTTTTAATAATTTCTTATGTTTCTCACGCGTGTGATCGAGACTTAGAAATTGCTGTGGTTGCGACTTAATTAAATTAAGTTGTAAATTTTTCAATAGTGTTAGTGTACTTTAATTAAGTCCACTAATACAGCTACAAATCTTGATATAAAAATTGCGAAACATAGAAAAACACGTGGAAAATCGTACCAAAAATCCTTTGAAAAATACTTCCATTAAACCTCCGTTTGACTACCACAAATGGATCCTCCATCCTCCATCAAAACCTCTCAAATGACTTCCATTTGGTGTCAATAAATGCACGTCCCACGGAAGATTTTCGGAGCTTTGGCTCCGTCAAGGTTCCAAGATAGTAAGGTTTTCGGAAGATTTTCAAATGGAGGGTGGAACATGGAGGCTTCGTATAGCTTCCATATGGAAGGCAAATGGAGCCTTTGTGCCGCTCGGGGGGTTGTATATCGGAAGACTACATAAGTTAGAGAACATCCAATAAAACTCAAATCAGTGACAATCGTGAGAAATTATCTCAAATTTCCCATTATTCAGAAAACTCACAAAAGACACGACCGTGTCATCAGCTTAGATTAGTATGAACAAGTGATAAGGAACTGATAAAATCTCACAAAGATTTATGAATTGCTTCAACTCAAATGAACATATGTATGCACTTAAAATTGTATCACATGAAGCACATAAAAGAGCATTTATTGCAATTCTCTCAGATGAGAATTGTCTGTTGAAAGATATATGAGAGTTTACTTTATTCCTTGTGAATATTTTGCATCAATTTTATGATCTGTTTGAATGAATTTTCAAGCAGAGATAATAGAAAATTGTAAACATGCATAGTGTGCAGGAAGAAGACAACGAGTGAATAAACTGAGATATTTTATGGATGTAGATTTCATTTTACATATTGTTTTGAGATTTTTTTTTTGTTCTTTTTGTTTGTCTGTTTTGTGGTTAAATTATTGAATTCTCGATGAATATTAGAACATTTTCTATGGAATTGAGGTTAGAATTTTTTAAATATGACTTCAATGGCTTCTTGTATTAGTTTTAAGACTACATCTTAGCTTGGCTTTAGAAAATTCAACTTACAATAATTCTTTTTCAGAATTTGGGCAAAAACATGTGTTTTCTTTCATTTTTATTGCACTTTATTGCATTTATTGACGATACTGTCCAGGATTAATGTTGGTGAAATGTTGGAGCAATGAAATAATTTTCCTCCCTTTTAAATGAACACTATTTATGAATGAATATTTTGCTGGAAGGTAGAAGAATCAAGCAGCGTGGCGATGAAAGCACATCCAGTTCAACTCAAATCTTTTTTATTGTTTAGTCCTTTCGGAATTGTTCAAATCTATTGTTTAGTTCAAATTGTTACTAATAGTATTATCTTTTAAATATAATTCTTAACTCTTACAATAAAATGCGGTTTAAGGAAAACTTTCCCTTTCGATCACTTCCAATTCACTCTTTACATTGGCTTACCAGCAATTGTCTTCACGTATGCAGCATATTCATATTTGTTTGTAATTTTCAGCGAGTGTTTGAAAGGGAAATTATCGTTAGATATTTCATAAAGCAAGAAAGATTTAATTTCTTGACAATTAATTCCTATTTTACATATTTGTGTTTATATAATTAAGAATTAATACTATTTAGGATCAAGCTTCCAATCTCCAAATCTAGGCTTTTAATAAACTAAGGCTCTCGTGTCAATCTTCTGTGGGCGTGACGTGATATATATAATGTGTGAAGGGCCCAGCCTTTCAGCTGGAGGCACTGCGATTCAAATTAGAAAAGAATCTATTGTACCACACCCGTTAGACCTACAGTTTATAGTGGGATCCGAACCACTTGCAAGCTCTGTACATTGCAAAGACACGAGTACGTCATAAGACCTGATGAACCCTGCAATGTACCTAGTCACAATTCGTGTGCGCAAGATGCCGTTAGGAATTCATCCAGATGCTAGTATATCCTTGTATACCTAGCAAAGGAGGCAGATTCTGTGGCAAAGACCTCAAAACTACACCCAGCACACGAACCGAGCTTCGTAACTAGAACGGTGAAATGGAAAAAGAGCTTCGAAAATTAGACATGGCCTGGGATTGAACCCAGGACCTTTGGCACGTAAGGCCAACGCTCTACCATTTAGGTCACTGATGCCATTTCACCGCTACGTGACGTGATACTTTTCAAGTCCGTTCTAACAATATTCCATTCGTGGGTAATCTTGTAGCTCTAGTTCCTTTTTCTCCTGATTCACTTCAAGTTCCTGACCCGTTCCTTAATCCAACGTTGCCTAAATGCCCAATTTTGGCTTGATCTCCTTCATTAAGCAGTCGAAGTATCTAAACTTCCAAAAAAGAACAAATTTGATAATGGCTGGATTCGAACCGACGACCTTCGAGTTACCATACCAAATGTGATCCTAGCGCCTTACCTATTCAACCAGCAAGGCACTTAACAGCATGTGAGACAAATTAAGCAGAACTTTTTAAATAAAACAACCACAATTCAAAGTTAAAAACTCACTTCCTACACATCTCCGCAAGCTCGCCAAGAGAATTTGCCAAAAATATCCACGACGAATCAAAAGTATTGCGGATTACGTAAGCAATTCCCATAACAGCATCGCTGAAGTTTTTGTAAGTCTTTTCAAAGCAAACACATCTTCACACTTTTGACCCTCAGCTAACTTTTTAAACATCTCAACCCTCAGCTTAACATCTGCAGAATCAAATAAAAAAATATATTTTATTCAATCAGCAGCGAGGACTCTCAAAAAAGCCCCTCGAAGAAAATTTTTCGCCTTAAATAATAAAAAAAAAATGTCAAGTGTCACTTCTATTGCAAGTTTCTTTCCTCCTTTTTCTTTTCAACATCAAATTGTGATGATACTCGAAGTGTCTTCATGTTATTGTTGTCATTTGTGCTGAAGCATTTCATCGAAAAATTTGTGCTGAGAATTTTTTTTAATCTTTTTGTCACGTACGAAATAAAAAGTTTTTTGATGAAGCTTTTAAAATGTCAATGCTAATGGGCGTTAATTTTTGGGATTTTTGATTTGAAGTGAGAGGGGGTCCTACTTGCTTAGAGATCGTCTGAAGACAGCTCTATCCTTCGAGACTTTCTGCCAGTTCGGGATAATAAGGACTCTAGCGTCCTTATCAACACATCCAATCCAGGTGTTCTTTGGTCTTCCTCTAGATCTCTTGCCATCTACAAAGTCTGCAACAGCGGAGGGGGTCCTAGGATTTAAAAATGGTTCATATAGAATTTTAAGAAATTATTCTGAATTTAAAATTCTTAAAATTTGATTTAAAATCTCTTCAATTTTTCAAAAAATCATGCTCCCATCAACTCATCGAAAATTCATCATTAATTTCTCATCTCAAGCACTCGAGAGAATCGCAATTTTACACACATAATGTACATACTTGTACATATGCAAGCATTAAATTCAATAAAAATTTCAATCATCTCCAAAATTAATTCAATTTTATGTTGATGAGTTTCATTCATTTCCTTTTTTTATCACCACTTGTCTCATCTGATTTTATTATTTTCTGTGATTTCATTTTAAGGGAATGAATTTTAAATTGGAAAAGCTTACAAAAAATATACTAAAATTAAATTGATTTATTTTTTATTTGCGAATGAAAATAAATGTGAACATTTTTTTAATTTTAAAATTAGTAATTTGAATTTCTTCAAATAAAAAAAGTGGAAATTTAAATTCAACAATTTAATAAATTTCAACCAACATTCTTCCATCTTCAAATTAATGTTCTACGATGAAATATTTTCTGTATAAAAAATTATTATCTAAATATGTTCCTTCTTTCATTTGTCACACCATTCTCTACTTCCTTTAATTTTTATATATTCTTGCGTTTGCGCTCTTTTTTATCTCGGTTTGTTGCTTTTCTGTACTTCTGTTTAATGAGCTTCGTATACACACGTATGTTCATATTTAGTGTTGAATAACAACAAAGAAAACTTTTTTGAATGAGAACTAGAAAGAAAAAAGGTGGGTTGATGTGGTCTTAATTTTGAGGTTAATGTAGCTTTCAGAGGTAAATTTTAAAATAAGGAGGATTTATGGATTTTGGTTGAAGTGAAGATTAAGTTTCGACAGTCAATAAATGATAGTTCTTGAAGAAAAAGAGTGCATCAAGGCGTAGAAACTCAGAATTGATCCTGAAAAATCCCAAAAATCCTTGAACCAATTAACATGAAAATGTAAATTCCTTTAAATCCCGAAATTGTTCATCAAATGCATCAATGATTAAAAAGGAATTTCACATTTTCATGTTTATTGGCTCAAGGATTTTTAGGATTATTGAATAATGTTTTTGCCATATTCCAGGAGAGACTTTAAAGTTTTCCCAAAATATAGCGCATGGAAATTTTTTCAATATTTTTTAAGTTTTCCTGTTAAATTTCAGTCAAATCTTTCATGTTTTGCTCTCAAAAACCAAATTTTCTACCAAGTGACTTTACTTACTTACTTCGATGACCTTACAGGTCAATTGTGATCCATGACCTCTCTCAGATGCCGTCTAAAACTAGCTCTATCGCTAGCTTGCCAATTTTCTATACCAAATACAATACTGTCTCTATCAAGTGCCTTTAAAAACCATAAAAATATTCTTCTTGAGCTTCAAAAACACAATCACGATTTGAAAATTAATTTTCTTACTCCACCACCTTCTTCAGTGCCATTTCATTCATTCTCTAGATAGAAATATATGGCTCATATAGATGAGATATTACAGCTACAAGCAACAACAGTAGCAAAACCATAAAGATAGAGTGCGATTTTACTTACAATGCCATTTCATTTTTTATTATTATGAGATGTTTAACCTTGTGAGTGGAACCAAAAAAGAAAATTTTCTTTATGTCTTCTCCCTTTTCTTCGTTTTACTATTTTATGATGTTGCTGTTGATGATGAAGCTGATGATGGGTTCTTCCTTCTTTCCCAATGGTATCGTTAGGCTGAAATGGATTCTTGTCTAACAGATTTATAAATTTCTTTTATTATTTACTGTGTGATGTGTAAAAAAGTATGAAATGGAAGTTTTTTTACAAGTATAATGGACTTTTGGGGCTTGGAACTGCAGCATCATGTAGCATTCAATTATAAGAACAACATTGTAGCTTAATTCAGCAGGAAATTTTAGACTTGAGTGGCTAAGACCTCTGCTACGTCCTTTGCAAATTTTCCACCATTCATAGCTGTAGTTCACTCCTTACAAGAAACACTCAAGAGCCATAAATATCCCTAAGAGTCTTCAAAACAGCATAAACGAATTAAAACAGCAACAAGCATCAGACCAAAGTCAAAAGTTCTTTAAAGAAAAACTTTAAATTTTCTCAGTCTTTACTTTTTTTTATTTTTTAAGCACAAGACTTTTAAATTTTATTGTACATGCTGCACTTTTCATTGCCTGAAAACTTTTTCTGAAGATCTTAAAAGGTTTTTAAAAAGAGGTTTTGAAGGAAAAAATATTCTTGGCTCTCGTCTCATTTTATTTTATTTTCCTTCGTCATGCTTCTTTAATAACTACTTCCTTTTTATGTCTACAGCAAACTTAAATCAAATTTGATGCTATTTCTTGTGGTTTAAAGTAAGTTTAAAGGGGTTTGAAGTTTTTGAGACAATTATGGGTTTTCGGAATTTTAATTTTTATTTTTATGGGAGCTTCAATAAAGACTTAGGAGAGGGCCATTCAGCCCCTTAATCAGCCATTTTTTGAAGAAATAGAGGGCCTTTAATGGAAAATAGATGACATCCTATATGCCAAGGAGTCGTTCACTTATGACGTCCAATATTTAGGAGGTTTGTGCCTTGGATTCGACGTCACAGAGGGGGGCGGGGTATTGACATCTGTGACAATTTGTGACAGAAGGGGGGAATCAAAAAAATAGGGTTTTTGATCGACGTCATAAGTGAACAGCCCCTACCAAATTTATTCGTTTTCTGGACGAAATAGAACAAATCAAAACTATTTTGTTTTTAAAAAATGAAAAAAATAGAGGACTGCCCTCTCAAAAACCAAGCAGATAGCCTGGCTACTTAGGAGAGCTGAAATGGGATAGATTTGACCATCTAAAGCTTTAATGCAGTGCATCTAAAGCTTTGTGTCGCGAGATTTATCCAGAATGCTCAAATATACTTAAAAATGTGTCACCAACCAAAACAGTCTCAAATGCACTGCTTTAAGCATTGATAAGTCAAATGACAGCCAAACAAATGATAAAATGTGCCACAAACTTACCACATCCACCAGTTTTAGCTCCCTGTAACTTTATACAACTTTGCCAAGATTTTTTTTATCCTCTTTACAACTCGTCTCAAGCTTTGAGTAGTTAAGCATTTATGAGATTTTAATGACAATCTTCCTTCCGTTGCCAGCATTTTTTATATGAATCAGATGTTCTTCTGTTGCTGCTGTTACTTGCCATATGATACGATAACACTGAACGGTGACGTAAACTATCAGATTAAATTTGTGTGCATGCACGGGATTTGTTGCTGCATTTATGAGAGAAAGGACATGAAAAAATATGTCATCAGTTTTGATATTAAGCAGTGCAGCAAAAGCAACAATAACAATAAAAGTATTACATGACTAGAATTCATTGCATGAACAATTCAGGATTAAATTTCTTTGCAGATTCTTGAAAAAGAAAAAAGTTAAAAGATTTTTTAAGCTTCTCTTTTTGTCCTCGAACAAAGTTTCTTATGTCATTGTACATAAAATGCTATGATAAGTTACAGGATGAATTTTTTATTAGAAATTTGTGAATGTTAGACTTGAAGAGGATTAAATTCTGTCTTTATGCTGCAAAATGGGAAGTTTTTAAGTTGGAAAAATTGCAAAAGTTCAATACTTAGAAAATAATTCGTTTTTTGTCCTTGAATTTGAAAAAAAAAATTTATTAAAGTTTTCAACATAAAAATTAAAGCACAGCACAAAATATTTTTTTGACATAAAATGTTGAATTTATTCAGTCATTTCAAGAATTCCTCGCAAGATTTTTTTTTCTGCTGTAAATTCTTAAACATTTTTGACTCAATTTGCTGCTTTTGCGATGCTAAAAGTGCTTAAAATGTTTAAATATAGACAGAAAAGAAGGAAAAAAAAAATTGAATACTAATTTAAATGAAACCAGCTGAACACATCACATGTCGCATTATCTATTAAGAATAACGATTTTCATGAAAATAATTGACACGTTTATTTGATGTTTACACAATTTTCGTTTAGATTTTTTGATATACTTATATTTTCTACAAGTTTTAATTTTGTACATTTGTGGGGCAGGAGCATGTCCAAAGAGGAAAAGCAGAGGTGGTTCAAGGATGCTGAACTGATGAAATGATCAAAAATTATCAATATGTTAATTATCAGTGAGCTGAAGCTGAGCTCAAAGTCGATGAAATTTTGTACGGAGTCGACTTTGCCATCCATATCGATGAAAATCGACTTCGAGCTCTGAGCTAAAGTCGCTCAGTGGCGTAATTGTTTAGTGCTTCAGTACCTAATTATAGCAATACTGACACAGCGATCATGAGCTCAAGACTCGGGACTTGTCCTTTTTTGAATCATGTGTACTGGAAATGAGGCCCATACCCTTCCTTTGTAGGCTACAGACAGAAATGTCAGCAAAGGAGTGGCTTGGATCCCACTATAAATTGTAGGTCTAGGTTTGAGTGCAGTGGTTTGGCACTCGTTAAACTCTCATTAGCTGCGAAGCGCCCTAGCGTACCTCTGGATCACAATCTGAATAGGTAAAGGTTCTTTTGAAAATTATCAGTTCCGCGCCCTTGAACTGGTTACAAAGTTAAACTTGAATGGTTTTTCGTCCAGCTTTTCATCAACTTTTCAGAATAAAATTCTCAAAAATCAAATTTTCCAAATGGCTCAATGACTTCATATCCCAAAATCCATCCCTGTATTAACGATTGTGTCAAAAGTTTTCGTCAAGGGCCAATGCTTTATGCTCTTATTAATAGGATAAGAAAAAAAAATCTATCGAAAGTCACAAAAGTAATTAAATATTAACGCATTAAGACGCTGAGGCAATTCTTACGTGACACATATTGAGTAGACAGTAATCAATTTCAATAAGACGCATGCCATTGTGCTGTTTGTCTCTAATATTGTCAACGATGAACGTCATGAGATGTGATGTTTATGATTGTGCTTATATTTTATTGCTTCGAGTTCTTTCTCCTTTTGACTATTTTCATGTCTTGTTCATTTTTAATGTGATGTGAAACTGAAATTTGGATGATTTTTATTGTCTTTCGACACTGCTTGAGATGATGGCAATTTTTAAAGGAATTAAATCATGTTTAGGGCTTTCGGATTAATAAAAAATGAATTATGAATTGTGTTTGATGATGAATATGAGTTACAGAAGTGTCGTAAATTAGGGTTTTTGTGAAAAAATAGGACAATTTGGCTGTAAAAACGTTTCTGTTGTGTCTAGTTTTATTGATATATTAAATCATGTTGTGGAAATGAGTTAAAAAAGAGATTTGATGGCAAAAAGTATTGAAAACTTTGTTTGAAGTTTTAAACATGAAGGTAAAAATTTTCAATTATTTTAAGTCTGAAAAGTGCACAGCTACATTAAACTTTAACTGTTCAATGAATATGACTTTCCACATCTCATTCTTAATTTAATTCCATTTCCATTTAACCATCAAAAATATTCTCCTTCAATAAAAATTCAAAATAATTCTTAAACCCTTTTAATTTTTCTGTCCATTCATCTGAATATTTAAAAGCCTTTCCCACAGAGGTCGTAGTCGACGAAACTTTATATGGAATCGAGTAGACTCCACCATACAAAATCAATAAAAATCTCAAGTCGACTTCGAGCTCAGCTTTCCCATTGTCACTCAATTACTGAATTTTTTGTCAAACAAATAAATTTTTCAAAAGGTCAACGTTTTGGAAAATGTCACAAAAAAGGCAAATCTACGAAAGGATGCGAATGTAAGGTGGCATCAATTGACAGATGTAGATGTGACAATGACAACGGTTCTAGTTATAAAAAGGGAACATTTGTAGTAAATCAATATGTTTATAGTTTGACATTTTTATTGTGATTTTTTTGAAGTTTGCAGTTGGTTTTGGAAGTTAATGCTGCTCTTTTGAAGGTTAGACTCCAACCATCTATGAATTTTACATTTTCAAGATCTTCAAAATATTAAATTAAAGTCAAACAAAAACTTTCTTTGGAAAATCATTCTTAATCACTTTTACAAAATTCTCATCAAAGTGAACAGAAATAACTCACAATTTTTAATGAACATTCTAGATGATTGATGTGTTGTGACAAAATACCATCATCATCATCATCATAATGACGATAACAAGTTAATGAAAAGAGACAGAAAAAAAATTTATTTTTAGACTCAAAACAATAAAAACGTGGTAAAAATGACTCAAAAGAACCTTCATCTCATTCATTTCCCAGTTTGAATTATAAAATTTAATTAGAAAGTTGATGAAAAGACAATAAAAGAGGCTTTTTGATCCATCAACAATAGTGGACGTTTCTACACAAAAAGGCATTCGGTGAGAAACTTTATCAGTAAGACTTTTTTTTCCTTTTTTCTTGTTACACAAAATGAAAGAAATGATTTTTCCTTGTTTGATTCTTGTCAATGTGGACGGAAAATAATTGTTTATTTAGGAAACTTCAAAGAAATTTGTGATGCTAGGTCGATACTTTGGTATTGATTGCTGTGTTTAGTCAACTTTCATAGTGGCTGGTAGGTTGTGCTCTTTTCGAGAATGTATGTCACATTTGTCTTCGATTATTCCAATGTAAAATTCAAGGAGCTACATTTTAAACCTATTCTATGTGCTGTTTTGTGTAAGGTATACAATTTGCTGCCATAGTTGTCACACTTTTGTCAAAAAATATCTTGAAATGCCTAAAGCGAAGACAAGGTTGGTTTTGGGGATGAAAATAGAAATGAATCAAAAAATGATGTTACAAAATATGCAGAATAACCCTTTAAAGCATATTCAGTTTAAATCAAGGAGTGGAAACTCAGGATTAATCCTGGAAAATCATAAAAAAATCCCTGAGCCCAAAAATATGAAAATGTGAATTTTCTTTTAAATCTCGGAATTATTCATCAAATGCATTTGAGATTTTAAAAAGATTTCATATTTTCATGTTTCTTGCCTCGGAGATTTTTTTATGATTTTTAGGATTTTTCAGAATTAATTCTGAGTTTCCACGTCTTGGTTTAAATAAAAATAAATTCCTTCACTTTTCAATATTAAGTCTATAATTATAAATAAAGTTTTAATTCAAAAAGTAAATATTCTTGTAATTAAAACAAAATTTTACTGAATGTTAATCACACCCCTTTAGCATGTTTCACACCTCTTTTGTCAAAAAATTATTCTCAGCAACTTTTTAACTAAAACTAAAATCTACTTTTTAAAATCTGTCTACAAAGTTCTTTATCAAAATTGTTGACATTTTAAATGAAATATTCATTAAAGTTTTGTAAGAATCACAATGAAATTTTAAACAAGCACAAAAGCAGATATAATCAAGAAGAACCGAAAATTGAAATGTCTAGCAACAGAATTAAACAAGTTTGGTTGAGAATAGAAAATTCCAAATAAATTATGAAAACTTCCAAGCTAATTAAAATCATTTCAAAGAGCAGTAGCTTTGACAGTTCCTTTTAGGTGGCAAAACATTCCAGAAATTAATTTCAGACGCTTATTATTGTTGCCTTAAATTTCCTTAATTAAATAATTATAATTATAAATTAATTTGACACATGAGCTCGCGTGAAGTTCCATACATCAAAAAATCTACTTTAACATTTCCATTCACACATTTGTCCTCTCTTACACATTTATTCTCTCTTCCTCGAGTGTCTCAACTTCATCATTTTCATATATTTTTGTTTTATTTTAATGAATGAAAAAAAAAGTGAGAAGAAAAATTGGAAAAAGAAGAAATTTTTACACATTTATTAACTGTTTATAACACACTCGAGTCGCTCTAATGAATTTTATTATGAGACGCCTCTATGCTACTCTCATCACCCGAAAATATATGAACTGTTAAAGGAGGAAATGATAATAAAATAATTTTGAATAATTTTATATTTTTTTTCTTTTCTTTTTTTTGAGGTTGGACAAAAAATTTGTTTGAAATTAAAGAAAATGATTTGATTTTTTTGAGCTAGATTATTTTCAAAACGCTGCTTATTTTTAATTAATTAAGAACAGAATTAATTTTTTTCAAAATTATTTCTCTTTTAATTTTTTAATTTCTCTTATATTTTTTAAATTCTTTGAAAAAACGAAAATCTTACAATTTATAAAAATAAAATTTACAATTTTTGAAAATAAAATTTCCAATTTTGTAAATACAAAATTTCCAATTTATAAAAATAAAATTTCCAATTTTTTTAAAAATAAAATTTCCAATTTTTAAAAATAAAATTTCTAATTTTTAAAAATAAAATTTCAAATTTTTAAAAATAAAATTTCCATTTTTCAAAAATAAAATTTCCAATTTTTAAAAATAAAATTTCCAATTTTAAAAACAAAATTTTCAATTTTCAAAGTATAAAATTTGAAAAATTTTGACAGTGAAATATTAAAATTTTAATAGTTTTAAAAAATAATCTAATAAAATTTTTCAGTTTTTATGAATTTTTTGTTGAAAATGTTTTGTTAAAAACATTTTTATTGATTTTTAAAATTTTAAGAATTAATTTTAATAATTTATCTTAATTTTAATGATTCCTATTTAAAATCTTACGAAGCGGTCATTCACTTTTGACGTACAAAATTAACGTTCAATTTTCAAAAAAGAGAAATGGATTTTTAGGAATTTCTATTGGTTTTTTTCTTGCTGAACCCCCTCCCCCCCCCCCCCCCCCTTGACGTCATAAGTGAACGCCTCCTAAAGTTTTAGATTCAATCTTAATTTTCCCCCACTAAATAATAAAATCTGTGAATGCAAAGAAAACGTCGACTACAATCTGGAAGTAATTTGATGTGTAAATGATTTTATCCTCTTGATCTAGTCAATAAAAGTCTATTAAATCCACACGATCACCAATTAAAACATCATAAAAAATTTCAAAATCACTAACAGAATCAGCTGCTGGAAAAGAAAATGTTTTTCTAATTTCAAAGATGTTTATTTTTACTTCTGTTTAAATATTTTCATCTCATTTCTCTCATTCCACGTCTATTTATTATTATTTTTTTTAAAATTTCATAATCTTCTCATCTCTCATTTATTTCTATATTAATGAGAATTACTAATTAAATTGATGTTATTAAAATAAATTCTTTTTGAGTGTAATTAGCACACTGCCAAGTGATTTGGTGCTTATTTCCAGTCGACATTTTGTACGTGTTTCTTTAATTAATTTGAACATTTTTCATGATTTTAATTCCAACTTGTGTCTTTCTCATGTTTCTGTTCACTTTTTATGCTTGTCTTATTTGAGAAAATTGCAGTCGGAAGTGATAGAAATTATTTGAAATGAGATTTCCGTTTGATTGTGTGACAGATATTTTATTTCATATTTTTTGCTGGTTATGAAACATTGTTGATACGAATTATGGATATGGGACATTAATATTTAATTATAATTGGTTGTTTAATGCAGTGATGGCTAACCCGTGTGTCACAGCCCACTGTTGTGCCGAAAAAACATCAAACGAACCGTGTGCTGTGTATGGCTCACCACCAAGGAGTGCCGTGGCTTAAAAAAGGTTGTCCACCACTGGTTTAAAGCATATCAAGTGACAAGTGTATTCCAAAAATTAAATAGCGTGTCTTTAATTAAAAACTCATAAGATTTTCCAAGTTGAACCAGATTCAAGCCTTAGTTTCTCGTGTATATCCTAGAATAAATCCAAATGTTAGAATAGAATGTAATGTAGGGTTTTGCTTATAGCAAAAGTGGCACTGCGATCGATGATTAATGGTACCATTGCAAGTCCCCTTTGCTGGAATGCCAATGTCCTTAATAAAGCCAATAATGTCCTGAAAATACTGCTTATTGATATCCTCATTATTCAAATAGTCCTTATCGAAATGCTTGACACGTTGCTGACACAATCCAAATGTTTAAATTTAAGGGTTTCAATCGACTATGAGGTCCGACACTCTGTAGCACAACTATGAATTTTTGGACCTTATATCTCGCAACAACATTTTTGAATCATATTTATGATGACAATGACGAGATGTATACTGCATAGACGACAAAGAATCGCATTGACAAAGCGACAACTTATCTAAATAGCCAGCAATTATGAGCGACCATACTTTTAATTGTTGGGAGAAAGGTACCAACTGACGAATCATCCACAAAATTAATTACAACCATCTCAAAACTCATTTTATTACCAACATAATAAAAATCTCATCGTAGTCATCAGCTAAAGGTTAATATTCCTATAAAAAGTTCCCTTGAAACTGCAGCATGATCCCCAGGGTTCATAAATTACCATGACATCCCAAAAATACGTTCATATTGTGAACCACCTACGATTTCTCAAACAAAATTTTCATAAAAAAGAGCTCCCAAAAATAACAATCATAAATCTACAAATAACAAGATTGTAAACAAAAAAAGAAATAATCACAATCATTTGCTGTGTGTGGCGCTCACACCTTTCGTATATTTTTCTTTTACTACAAGAAAAATATATAAATTGTGTTAGATTGTTGAATGAAATATTTTTAATGGATGTAAAAGTACACATTTTCATGAGTTTATGTGTGTATCCATAACTATATATCATAACAAAATCTAGCAAACAAGATGAAAATGAGGTATTTATTTGTTTCATCGACACTACTCGTGTTTCTCTAAAGACTCAAAGTAAGGAAATGAGGAAAATGTCAAGGGAAGGGAGATGTGACACAGGGAAGGGGGATATGGGACTGGGAAGGAAGATGGGACTGGGAAGGGAGATATGGGACTGGGAAGGGAGATATGGGACTGGGAAGGAAGATGGGACTGAAAAAGGATGGAACTGGGAAGGGAGATGTGACTGGGAAGGAAGATGGGACTGGGAAGGGAGATGTGGGACTGGGAAAGGAGATATGGGACTAGGAAGGGATGGAAGTGAGTCTAGTTTCATTTTAATAATCCCTTGAACAAAAAAGAACTCATCTAGGAGCCTAGGAACTGATAAATTACATTTTGACCATATTTGATCATTTCATCAGTTCCGTACCCTTGAGCACAATATGACGAATTGTGAGAAAATTAAGCTGTAGATAAATAAAGTCTCTCTTTCTCTTGGTTGTATGCACAGCAAGATTCCGTTTTTGCTTCTTTTTCAATTTCAAATGTGTGAAAATTACTCTTTGATGATTTTTTAAATTGAATTCTCTTCGCATGTGGAATTTGAAATTTTATTTTAATGTCTCAAATAAAGCAAAAAAGTTCATTGAATTGCAATTTTATTTATCGGCAAATATGAGCAGATGTTGTGGGTTAAACAAAAGATTTTTTTATTGATTTGATTGGCAATAATTGGTTTTTAAGCTTTTTTGCAACAGAATAAAATTTGAGAATAATTTTCTGATTTTTTTTAAGGGTTCGGAAATTTTTATATGGATTTGTTGTGCTGATGATTGTTTGATGATTGACGAGTTGCGGGAAAAATATGGCATTTTTTTGTAGCTAAGAATTTGCATTTAAAGAAACTTTTGCTTGATTTTTTATAAATTTTAAAAAAAAAATCCGAAGATTTCTTAAAAAAAATAACAATTGTCAAGTCAATTCACCTCAAGCTTTGACAACCGTGTTTCACATAAAATGCCCAACTTCTTACCACTGAGATCATCAAATCACCCATTCGTCTGACTCACAAAATCTTAAATTGTCTTGTCTGTTTTAAAAAATACAGATCTTTCACCACAAAATAAAATCAACAAAAAGTAAAATTTACTTGATGATGTGTAAAAAGAAAGTCATTGTCACAAGGTAGCAAGTAACTTTGCATAAGAAAAGAAAAATTTCGCCCATCAGTTCAGCAATAAGCCGAGAAAAATTTATTAACATTTAAATTCTTTAAAATATTCAACTTGAGCAGTTCTTTGACACTTTATGCCATAAAGATATTTATTTTTTAAGTCGGAAAATTTCCCAAGCGGTTTTTTTTTGTTGGTGATGCTTTTGTCACTGAATAATTGATATAGTGAGGAATTGAATTGGATTAGGAACGCATTTTATGAAGGAAAGTTTGACTTTTTGAGATATTTAAGGGTTGTTATTCATATTCTAGCTTGTAATTTGTCTACTTTAGCCAACCTGATTCAGACAATCGCTAACAAGCAATAAGACTTGCTAACCAATAAGTCAATTAAGTATAGAACCTCATGATCTTCACTTTATTCGAATCCAAAGTAGACAAAACAACAAGAAATTGCATAAAATTTTCAAAAAATCATGTTCATAAAACGCCACAACTGCAATACATTGTTGTGAATTTTTTTAATGACTAAGTGTCACTCTCACGTGTACACAAAATTTCCTTCCTTTCATACTGAACATTGCGTGATGTCACTTTAGAGTTATTTATGTTTTTTAAGAGAGATTTTAAGTAAACACATTTTTTTATCTCATTCCACTTCTCTTGGTGCTGCACGGCTGTAACTGTATGTGAATATTCACAATAAACGATGCGCATGTAGACAAATCGTTTGTCATGTTTATAAATCTTCAAATTACCAAGTTTAAGGATTTTTCATATTTTTATATCAAGTTGATAGTTTTTTGTGTGAATCAATCATAAATTTGGGATTAATATGAATTTAAGACATTTTTAATCAAAATTTTGAATCTAACTTCTTATTTAAGACTTGGAAGTGACTTCACACATCCATAAACCTCCAAATAATCGACAGAATAGTGACCCAAAATCACAAATAAATTAATTCCATTCTACACGAGCTAATAACAATTATTTACCAGTGGCATGGAAACCTCAAAGCAATAACAAGGACAATAAAAAATCCTCATTATGGACTTCTGTACACACACTAAAGATTTAAAAGCTTTGCTATGTCAACAGAAAATCACAATCAAAAAAGCGAAAATGATCCCCACAGGAATTGAACATTGTTGTATAGAAGTTAATTACTGACATAATCAAAAACGATAAACAATGGAATTCTTTTTATGTACACGGCAGTGTGGGTTTACGTGTCTAGCTTGTGTTTAGTATAGTTAGTCTCATGAGATCATAAGTATGTTTGACGAGCTAAAAGTATTGATAACGTGTGAAAATGAGCTGTTATTTGACTTTTAACACGACAATGGATTAATGGTGTACTAAGGATATTTAGATACTTACTTCCTTGGCTAAGGTACACGTGGGTTCAATGCCGCGTTCGTCTAAAGACAGCTCTATACTTTGAGACCTTTTGCCAGATCGGGATATTAAGGACTCTAGCGTCCTTATCAACACATCCAATACAAGTATTCTTTGGTCTTCCTGTAGATATTTAGATTGTCATATTTAAGTGTTCTTTGCTTGCTGACCCCCCCACTCCCCCGCCCTCCCATCCTGGGGTGGGTTTCTCGGTATGCACTTACATTTGCATCTATGCCTACACTAGGGTACACAGTGCACATACCAGGTGCAGGTGTAGTTGTAACTGTAGGTGTAAGTGTGTACCGAGAAACCCACCCCTGGACGTCATAAGTGAACGGCCCTTAAAGGATGCAACGTACTTCTGAAAAAATTATTTTTCGTCATTAATTTAAATGCTTTTAAACATTAAATTATAAAATTATTGGGTAAGTTTTGAATAAATTACCTTAATTTGATCCTCTACGGTTGGCTCATCAGACTTGCTTTCTAAAAGGTCTCAAAGTTATTTAAATGTATGCTTTGATTAAAACTTTCTTAGCTTGATTACAATTTTATCTTCAAACGATAAAGTTTTTTTACCTTTCTCACTTCTCACTCTTATCTGTTTGGCCATCTTACAGTGAGGATATTGAACTTCTTTATCTCCAACAACAGCGATGTTAAATGTAATTACGATTTCTAGATAATTTAGTAATGAGTTTTACCACACCCTTGACTGTTAGAATTGATCATAATTACTGTTGAAATGAGAGTAATAAAAAACAGGCTTAGATCAAAGTGGATTGAAAAGGACAAGATAAGATGGTGCTAGAGACTTTTAGAACTGAGAATGGACGTTAAACAACCATGACAAGCAATCCCATAGAAACTAAAGCTGAAAATCTAGTTGAATTCTTCACACCAAATCAACCCCGAATGGCACAAGTCGGTTAATCGATCAAAAAACCCGGCACAAAGCCGGTGTGACTCTGGTAAAGTGCTGATTTTAAATTGATGCCAGCATCATTCCAGAATCATGCCTGCTTGGTACCGAATTTCTATTCGATTAATCAACTTGTGATATTCGGAAACTCATGTGCCAATCCAAACAACGATTCAACTTAAATGATTCTCGAAGAACTTCCAAAAGCAAATAAAATTCGACTTCTATCAATATTACATCGATTGTTTTATCAACAATAAAAGGTCACAAGGGTGAAGTAAAAATCGATTCAAATTGCATGATTGTATAACTTTTCAGTTCAAACATACGAATTTTGAGTGCGTGAGGCACATGGAGCAGATGATTATGTTTATTATTCATGATGTAATTGTATGAGAATAAGTGGAATTTAAATAAGACATTTTTGTGGACTTTAAGGATATGAGTGGGAGGTTAGGGACGGGGTTTGTATCTTTTCTAAGGGGAAATTTACTTATGACGTGAACCCCTCAAAGGAGGGAGGGGGGGGTCAGCAAGAAAAAACAATAGAAATTCCTGGAAATCCAATTTCTTTTTAGTAAAATGACCGTTAATTGCGGACGTCATAAGTGAACGATCCCTGAATTCAGTTATCGAGAAATTTGAAAGATATATTATCGATTGACAACTGATTTTAATTAAGAATATGATAAAAACCCCCAAAAAACCAGATTCACGATAAAACTCACAAAGATAATAAACATTTCAAACAAACCAATTTCAATTCCAATTCATCTCCTTTTAATGTCCACAATAGATCAATATATGCCCTACAAATGCATTAATTCTGTCAGTCGTATAGTTTATGTTATTAATATCAAAGCAGGACATCGCATATCAGAATCAAAATTGTTGTACCAAAGCATACGACAATGATGAATTCAACATAAAGGAACGATGCACAATAAGCTTTTGATGTTGATCAGCTCGGAAAAAATGGAAAAATATCGTTGACTTGATACGGGCGGGAAAATATGCGCTAGAAAATTGCATTATAAGTTTCCTGTTGTCTATTGTCTGGTTTTTTTTTTTGGATTGTTTATAACACAGGTTGTTTGCTGAATGTCTTTATGGATGAAAAATATAATTTTTCGAGGACAGTGAGTTTGGGTTTATGGAAATTTTACTTGTTTTGGAGAAAGTGATTTGAATTTTAATTTGTAATGTCAATTTTTATAGTTTTGGTGCAAATTTAATAGTTTTTGAGGTTAAATTTTAAGTTTTTAAGTCTAAATTTCCAGGTTTGAGGTTACTTGCTTACTTCGATGACCTTACATATCAATTGTTATCTATGGCCTCCCTCAGATGCCGCCTAAAACTAGCTTTATCACTGGCTACTGCTTGCCAATTTCCTATGCCAAATGCAACTCTGTCCTCGAGGATTGAGGTTAGCTTTCTAGTTTTTATCACAAATTTTCAGCACAGGGTTTTGGATTATTTGCATTCAGAGTTGCGATCTTTCAAAAGCAATACCTGTGACAGACGGATATTTTTGCAGGTAGTTGCGTGTTGACATGAAAAATCAGGTGACAAATCTGTCGTCTTTACCTGTCACCTGTTTCGCAACTCTATTCACATTCATAATAAAACTTACAAATCAGCTTACTAATTGACTATACTCTCTGAATTAGTATATTGCCGACTTTAATATCCTTCACAGTAATGCTTATAGCAACTTAATATTAATTTATTCATATAAAAATTTCCCATTCAATTAAATTTTCGTTACTTTCTTGCAAATAAAATCTAAAAACTACGCACAATAAATCTACATTCGCACAAAGTGCATATGATGCATGCTGCAGAAAATAAATGAGACTTAAAACAGTGCCATAAATCTAAATTAATATTCATGTAAGATACACACTCCATAAAGCTCCATAAAAGTAGCAAAAGGAAAATTAATAAAAATGCCATAAAATTTTCATTTAAATTGTTTATTTTTTATTGCTGTTCTATATAAGCCAATAAGACTACATCTCTCATAGTTTCATTTATTCTTGTCGGATTTATTTTCATATTCATATTTTTTGTGTGCCTTAATAGGTTCATTAAATTACAGTTTATGCATTTCAAAAATTAGTTTTAGAGTAACATTGAATGCAAATGGGTTTTGTGCTTTGTCAGAATACATGAGGTGCTTAATTGCTTCTAGTTTTATGCTAATTTAATACTTACAAAGAATTGTGATGTGCAATTATTTGCGTTTGATTTAAATCCTTAATAAATGGTACAATAGATTCTATCTTTGTTCAGGGTCATAGTGCTTCCAGATCCACCGTGCAGCCTCATAAATTACTTCCTTACTAAATTGAAAGTAAATTTGAGGATATCAAGGAGAAATAAATACTCTGTAGCTAGTCTAGAATCAGAGCAGTAGCCAGAACTACCCCAAACCCCATCCTGGCTTCGACCCAGTTTAGCTGTTTAAAAAGCTAGTCTAATAGCTGATCTAGTAGCTTATACACTATTATCTTGTCTAGTATTGTGTCAAAGTTTAGACCAAAAATCAGTCAATTTCACAATCCTTTCCAAACTCATCCTGCAAATTTACTGAAAATTCCAAAAACTCCATTTCAAAACCTTTATGAAATTCCATTATTTATAGCCACATAAAGGTACAATTTAAGGACAAGAATAAATCAGCAGCAATAATACAAACTTATGACACAATAACAAAGAAAATAACTTTTTCCGTTCATTTCCTTTTTTTATGGTCATTACAAGCATGACTAAATCACACAAAAAAATACATTACAGAATTTCCGATATCAAATGGAAGCAAGGAAAAGGACATGAAAAGGAAAGTAAATAGCAACAGCCGTAAAGATAGCAACCGAAAAGAAAATTAAAATCTGATTAAGACTTTTGCAAAAATGGATGGAATGTAAGAAATGATTTGTTGGCATTAAGGGTTTGCGGAATGGTTCTAGGACTGAATGAGACGGTATTTCAATCACTAGGTTCATTTTGGTGAAGTTGTCTGCCTCTTGAGATTCAAAATAAGTTCACTTTTTTTTCTAAGCAATAAGTACTGATTCTTATTGAAAATATAGAGGTTTGATTAGGTGACTAGTTTTTTTGTTGAAAAATTAGAGGACCTGAAAGGAAAATAAAGGACATCCCACGTGTTTACCAATTTTATCCGTTTTCTCGACGAATCAGAACAAAACAAGACTTTTTAATTCTTAAAATTAAAAAAAATGGAAGAATGTCCTCTGAAAAACCAAGCAGATGGTCAGCCTAGGTTTAAACCTTCTCTACTGGCAGCACCTCTGTCTATCCTTCTTCCAAAACTTTTCATAAAGTTGCCTTTTCTCATTTAAAATTGTTCTAGCTTCCTTCTTAGAAAGACCTTTGCACGTAATGACGTGTGTGGGTGTCAATATAAATTTGTACAATAGAAAATCTAATTTAGTGAATATATTTTAAGGTTTAAAATTAGAAAAACATAAAAGTGGGTGCTTATTTAATTAAGGATTTATTTTATACTGTTCAGATATTCATAGAATTAATAATGACTGTTTCCTAATCGATTTATCCAAAAATAAAATTAATAAAATTCTCAAGAAAATTCAATAAAATCATCTTTATTCATCCTTATCTTTCCATATTCCAATTCTAATTCAAAAGCATTTCTGTTGAAATGTAAATAAAATCAAGATTTAAATTGTATTTATTTTCATCTCCAATTAAACTTAAAATGCGGGCAATTTTCTAAAGCATTTAGAATCTCGAGAATGCAAAAACTTTCTCCATCTCACATCTCCTATTTTAATCGAGATCTTATGAGTATCAATTACACTTTGAGAACATTAAACGCAATAATGTGGGTTGTGTGTGAAGTGTTATCGAAAACAATTAATAAGTGTATTGCAATATGTTTGGAGCAATATATATTTGTGTGTTATATTCATTGTTATTAATAGGACTGATATTGAACATTGTTGCTGATTTTGTACTAGAAGAAAAGGACTGATTAAGTTTGTATGTAGTACTGGCTGGCTGACTGGCTTCTATAGCAGTTTTAGTAGCAAGTAGTGATTAGATATGAAAAAAACCTTAAATACGCTCTTGGTCAAGTAGTATGACTAGTTTGAACCTATAGTTCATTAGTATCTATAATACCCGAATAGCACAAGTCGGTTTTTCTATCAGAAATTCGGCACCAAGCTGGTGATTGACTCTGGCATAGTGCTGTATGTACCATGCCAGAGTAACACCAGTTTGGCACTGAATTTCTATTCGATTAGCTGGCTTGTGCATATTCGGGATTCATTTGTTTATACAAGCGTTCAAATACGTTTATTCCTCAAAATTGGCAATGCTATGGTCTACTTGACATAACCTCGTTGCAAAAATCTAAAGTAATGACTAAATAACACACCAGAGTTCAAATTTTACTGATCCAACACCTAAAGACTCCCAACAGCTCTAAAAAAACTCTTGATTTTTTTTAAATTTATGCTAAATATCCCTTCAGGCTAGTAACAAGCCAACAATACTATAATTATTCACTTAGTCTACTAAAGAAAGTTAATCACCGAGTGTAAAATTTCAATTTCCTGCACAAAACGAAAGAAAAGTGGAAAATGTTTCCTCATTTTTTACATGTGACGAAAAATGGAAGGGATGGAAAAATGTGAATAATTACTTTACATAATTATGATGTGATGACTTTGCATAAAATTTCTCTTTTTCTATGCTGCATGCTTCAACACTGTGTTGAAAGCAAAATTACAGTTATTGTGGACTGGAGGTAATCAAATGAATGAGGTATTAAGTCACATAAGTCACAATGGTTTAATTAAATTCAGATGGAAATGTTTAAAGATTTGAAATTAGTTTTTTAAGGACTGGTGAAGGAGAAGATAAGGGAGCACTTCTGTTAGGGATTTTGAAAAATGATGAAATATTTAAATGAGAATTTCTGTTATGTAAAATATGGACTGGGAAGTTTTGGAGAGTTCAGCTTTATTCTTTTTTGATTCGTTGATTTTTTGGCAAAATTAAGTTTCAAAACAATTATTTTTTTGTAACTTTGCAATAAATATCCTCAAATAACCCCAAAAAATCATAAAAATATCTTCAAAAATCCTCAAATATCCTTTACTTTCAAACGAATCCTAAAATCTTAGAATTTCCCTAAAAACTTATGACGTCCAAAATTGACGGTCATTTTTATTTTCTTGCTGACCCGCAACCTGGATGTCTCAAGTAAACGGCCCTTAATCAAAATAAGCTTTAATGAACACAAAAGTGACATTCATTTAAAATTCAACAAAAGCTTTTTATTAAAATGCTAAGCCGTATCAAAACAAAACAACTCAATAAAAACATCACAAACAGCATTTCATTATTTCTATTCAATTTCAGCCCAGAATACAAAACTTTTTGATAAAAAAAATTCAGCAAAACAATTTCTATTGCGCTCAAAAAATTTCATTCCAATTTTTTTTCTCTTTTTCTATACACAAAATAGGAGGTAATTTACACCATCTGCCACCCCCACGGACAAGTGTTACGTATTGTGATATTTAAGAAAAATGGCGTTCAAGCAATGGTTGAATTTGACTCAATTGATTCAGCAACACGTGCACGTGACAATCTAAATGGATGCGACATTTATTCGTCTTGTTGCACACTCAAAATTGACTTCGCAAAGGTGAGTTACAAAATTTTTTTTTTGTTCATTTTATTTCGTTTCAATTCGCTGTATGCATTCTTTATGAGGAAAACACCTGCTGATTCTGAACGACGGATGACACAGCGCTACGCGTCAGAAGAAATATTGATAGCTGACATCGTTGTTATAAAATACTGGGCACACACAGTCGGAGAAGAAAAAAAGTATATAAAAAGAGACACAAATGGGAAAAAGAAAATGAACAGTTTTTGATATTTTTAGTGTCAGTTATTGGTCAATAGGTGTGAACATGTGGTGAATGTTTGATGAGACTACTAGATTGAAAATGTCTTCATGTCTTACCTACTTACTTTCTTGGCTGGAGCGCATGTGGGCCCACTGTTGTGCTTAGAGAACGTCTAAAGTCAGCTCTATCCTTCAACACCTTCTGCCAGTTCGGGATATTCAGGACACCAGCGCCCTTTTCAACACAACCAATCCAAGAGTTCTTCCGTCTTACTCTTGCTCTCTTTCCATCCATAAAGTCTGCTAGTGTCACTCTCAGTACTGAGGCATTCTGTATCCTTCATGTCTTATTTGGCATCAATCAGCTTAGTCCAGTAGTGAAAAACGTTTTTTGTGCTATGGCGAATCTTGATGATAAGCTATGACCGAAAAGGCATACGGTTCGTTGGATTTCTCAAGTGTGCTGCGGCACATGGGTTGATCAACACTGGTTTATTGAGTTAAAATTAGAGTTAAGTGTCTTTATGGTCTTGAGAGTAACTCAGAGAGCTTTGGGGCTCTAAATTTCTCTTTCTATAGAATCTTACCCGTTTTAATAAAATTATAAAGTTTTATTCCTTTAAACTGCCTGAGATTAATTTAGGTTAGGGATAAGTTTAATACTCTGGGTAGCTGAGGGAGTCCTAAAACCGACCTCTGTTGAATGTTTCCAAAGAAGTCTAATCAAAGCTTACTTCAGACTCAACTTTAGTTCAATACAGAGCTCGAAGTCGACTCGGAGTTGACTCCATTGACTGCATTTCATTGATTTTACAATTTTAAGAGGGCTAGCGCCAGTGGCTATTACAACTTAATCATAGATTTGGAATAATTCATTGATGATGATCGATGCGTTGACATCCAAAATTATTTGATTGTTTTTGTCCTCAACGGACAATTGGTTTTTGACTTTTTACATACAGATTTTGTCCTCAACGGACGATTATGTATTTCCAACTCTGCACAATTGCATTGACCCAGGGTATATCAATGCAAAAAAACCCAGCCACAGTTTGCACGTCTCAAATCATACAAACCGAGTTTTCATTACCGAAAAAATGAAGTCGGACTCGAACATAATCGATTTCGAGCTCTGGTTCGAAGCTTATTGCACCTAGCCGACTTAAAGCAAACCTTAAAGTTTTAAATGCTCTTGACATCAAATAATAATAAGAAACCAGAACAGCTTTCAAACTACATTAGGACAATGACCCTTAATCAAGCCTTGATCACACATATTTGATAAAAATCCATTCTTAATTCGTGCTTAAAAAGGTGGAAAGAGGAGAAATTGAAAAAAATAAGTTCAATAAGCAATTAAATCTGAAATAATTTGAAAATTTTTTCTTCATTTTTTATGTTTAAAACTTTTTGAGTGACGTGAATCAGCAAGAAATGTGAACAAAAAAAAAATCTGACATTTTCTCTCCGTTTTTTTCCTCTCAACATTTCTGGTTCAAAATTTTTACTCAGTTTTGCCGCTCAAACGCTGCTAAATTTATCTATGTTGTGCTTGTATACTCACATATTTATAAACTTTTTCTATCAATTGAGGAAGAATGAGGAAAAACTCGTTAAAAAATTTCCTCAATTTTCGAATATCAACAAGAAAATTGATTGCTGATTTGTGCCTATAGTGATTGTAAAACCACAACAAGCACATAATTGACGTTTCTGATATTTATTGTCGCTACTCATTTTGAATTTTTTCAACCCTGCTTCATGAATTGGAATGTTTTTTTTTTATTTTGAAATATTATAAAATGGATGAGAATTAGGAATGTCTGTCGCATGCCAATTTTAATTCGAATTAACAGTTCGTGTCACTTTTGAATTAACATTTTCGTGCTAATAAATTCATTATTATAATTTTCTTCTTAAAATTTTTATTCATTGGGAATTTGTTTTGATATTTTTAGATTCTCTGAATTTTAATTGAAATACTATTAAAGTTAACAGGCTTCGTTGGGCGGGCCATGTTGTTAAAAGACCTATTGAAGCTCCCATTAATAAAATTCTTAAGTCTTTTTATCGGACGTCCCAAAAACTCTTGGAGAGAAGCTGTTGACAGAGACAGTTTTACACTTGGTATGGGTAATTGGCAAACGAAAGCCTGCGATAGTGCCAGCTTCAGGCGCTATCTAAGGAAAGTCATGGATCAAAATTGATCTATTCGGCCAGAGAACTAAGTAAAATAATGTCGTTAAGCCTTGTTGGAGCTTCGATGAATGTTCGATGACTAATTTACTGATTTACACATTTTTGTTAATAAAACTGATAGATTGTCCAAATTATTTATGAATAGCCTAGTTTTGAGTATCTCAACTCCAACTTCCTCGCCAGACTCTGCACCTGGTCCGAACTGTTTATTCGAAGTGCACATCTTTGCAAGTTTTGACTAGATGACTGCTTAACATTGTGTGACGAATTGAAACTAGTTTCTGAAAGAATATCAATACATATGTATGAAAGGAAACTCGAATGTTAAGCTTTCAATTAATTAATTTATTTGATATATGTGATGATACAAATTTTGAAATAATTAGTAGACTTATTCGTCTCAAAAAAGGTCTGCTTTGCAGGCAGGTCTATAATTGAATGAGCGAAGCAGATTAAGGGGAATGAAAATACAATATATTTGAAAGTAAAAAGTACGTTAGATTTGAATAGGAAATTTCCGTTACAAAAAAGGGAGTTATAAAATGAAATGAATTAATTCATTTGTTGCACTCAGCGACAAAGTGGGGGGGACCGAAGCTTAATTTTTGCCATTGTTGACCGTATCGACATTGGATAACTTCCTTATCCTTGTCCATCAAAAACATTGATTGTTTGTCAGCAGGAACCAGTTCCTTAGAAATTGCCATTTCTATCATCTTCCGAGCAGTGTCTGTGGAATAAGAGATATTACATTCACCTTTCTTACGCAATCCTTCAATGACCTTCTTGAATTTGCTTGAGTCTTTATCGTTAAGGAATTGTAGGTACATAGTCGAAGATTCTTCCTTTTGGATGAATAAAATCCACACATGTTGTCGTACAAAACATAAGCATCGTTTTTGGAATTCAGTGAAGGGATAGTAACCGAACATTTTAAGAATGATGAACTCAGTGCGGTCCCTTTTAGCCTTGGCTTTCTTTGCTGGAGGTTCGAGGTTTAATTTTACGGTAGGATGGTTTTGGATGTCTTTGCTGGGATCATTGCGAGCATCGAGTGGCTCAACCAGTGACTTTGAACAACACGGTTCGTCCTCGATAAATTGTTCATCGGCAGTTAAAGTCAGTACGACTGAATCATCATCGTTAGATTCAATACAGGATGCAGGTAATTCCACATTTGCTTCAGCTGGAGCGGATGATGCATCTTCATCAGACTGTTCCTTGTCGTGACTAATGGGATGAACAATTTGACCTTGCTGGATCTTTTGAAAGAATGTAATAGTGATATTCTTAAGATCAGGTTTCGGAGCGACATACTTGGCATTCAGCCAATTAGCTTGAATAACCTTTTCCGTGAGTATGGCTTTGCGATGAGAGTTGATTAAGTAAGCGTCGGCGTCATGAAGCAAGATAGTAGCCGAGTCACTGAGATTAGTGTCTAATACTCCATCGTTCACACTGTAGCTGATTCCAGCAAGCCTGATTAATTCCTGTCGATTAGCGACTGCTAAGAATCCAAATGTGCGAGTCATAACTCTTTCATTCTCAACGCACCATCTAAATCCACATACATTGGTAACAGCTTCAAACGTTTTGAGCAAATCGGCTACGTACATGGATGTATGTCCAGTCATTCGAGGTAAGTTAAAAAGCGACAAAGGCATAGGTACTTGCTGGATTTCCTGAACATCAATCGACTCAATAGACTGTCTAAAATATGCGCTTCCTAACGTGACATTGGGGAACGAAACATGAATTCCCTTTCGCAGAGTGAAATTCCGATAAGTAGACACGACGCGTTTGTACTCCTCAGGGTCAAGGAGAAAAACGAAGACAGAATCCAGGTTTTTGTTTGCAGCATAATCACGTACTCGAAAAATACCAATGATGGAAGTTAATTCAGGCTCGATTGCCTTAATGACTTCACTACATTTCATTGTAGCTGCAATTCCCTCGATTGAGATTGCTTTGGTAGTGGAAGGAATCTTTGAAAATGTTCTTTTCATGTTTAATTTATTAGATCTCGATTGATCAATTTTATCATTTTTATTAATATCCTTGAAGTTGGCTTCAGTGCGCACACTATTTGAGAGTTCAATTTTTGAACTTGGTATAGGATTCAAATTTGAAGAATCCGTTGAGATACTAAATATCATACCCACATGGAAATTAGACACTGAAGCGTCGCAGGTTGCCTCTTCGTTCAAGCTTTTGCTCACATCAAGTCTGGCTAGATTCCTGATAGCTCTGCTTTTCTTAATTTTGCCATTCGCCATCTTCACGTCAGCTACCCGTGCAGTCCCATCTTTGCCTGCATGGATTTTTACGATTTTAGCTCGCTGCCACTCTCGACGAGTTTTATTTGGTTCAATGACTAATACTAGGTCACCTACTTTCGGTAATGGCTCAGATGTGTGCCACTTAGTACGCTTTGTTAAAATTGGCAGGTAATGGGCAGTAAATTTTCGCAATAGCTCATCGGCAACAATTCTTCCACGTCTATAAATGGATCTGTCAGGAATAGTGGAATAAATATTTTTATGGATTCCAGGTAAGAGTGGCCATCCGCTTTTGTTCTTTACCAGATGATGCGGCGTGAGTATTTCACTGTCAGCAGCGTCGATAGAGTTCTGCGTAAGTGGTCTGCAGTTAATGCGATGAGCTGCTTCCATAACGGCAATATTTAATTCAACGCGATTGATTTTCCTGCGTTCTAAAGTCGTTGACAATGCTCGTTTAACTTCTTTAATTAAGCGTTCATAAACGCCACCAAACCACGGTGAATGTGCAGGAATAAATTGCCATTCTACTCTTAGTACCTCTGACAATTTTGGTCCAAGTACGCTCATGTGCTTATTAAAGAATTGTTCTCTCTGATAATCTTCTTCGAGCGTTTTTGCTGTGCGTTTAAAGTTGGCGGCATTATCGCTAATGAATTTTCTCACAGGTCCGTACGCAGTCCAAAAAGAAACGATTGCTTCCAGAATACGAAGAGATTCCATTGAATCGAGAATATGTAAATGAATGTATCGCGTTAAGGTACAGACAAAGATTAAAATGTAAACTTTTTTAATATTGCCATTAACTGTTGGTTTCAATGGACCAAGAATGTCTATGCCTGTCACCTCGAATGGTCTCAGGTCGGTATTAACTCTGTCGTCGGGCAATGGTGCCATCTTCGGGGAGTAAGGCATTGCTCTCTTGATTTTGCACCAGTTACATTTAGCTCTTACTGATCTCAATGCCATTCTGAGTTCTGGAATCCATGCAATCGTCCTTATTTCAGCTATTTGAGCTTCAATTGCAATATGCTTATGCTTGTAGTGGTACGATGCTAGCATATTCGTCACGTAAACGTTTCTTCGGGGGAGGAAAGGCGCATATTGCTGCGGAAAAGTCAATTTATTAGCATTAGATCTTGAGTTAATTCTTAGTAGTCCTTGTTCATCGATGAATACATTAAATTGTTGCATAACTGGGTTTTTGATTGGTTTCCCTGACAATAATGCTTTGTACTCAATTGGAAATTCTTCGCGCTGAATTTTCCGAAATAGAAAATGTTCAGCTCTCTCAAAATCATTTGCTGTCAGATTGTCAAGATTATTAGTCATGGTTTTAATCTCCTTAATCAATTGCACATTATGAAATTGTTTGCGGCGAATCAATGGGATAAAAACATCCATATGCAATTTAAGTGCTCTAGCTGTAGCACGTTTAGTTTTAGTCCAGGTAGCTTTAATTGAAGCGCTAAACTTGTCGATGGCCTTGTCACTAGCCATTTTACAATTAATCGGAGGCAAACAGTGAGTGGAATAATTAAGTTTTCGAAGATAAATATTGTTAATCGCGCCGGAGTCATCTGCTATTAATTTAACTGGAAGTTTAGGCCAAAGATCTTCTTGCCATTTGATAAAGTCAGGTCCTTTCATCCAAATTGATTCGTTGGATGAAAAATCGAATTTTTTCATTTTTGTGCACAGGTCAGCGACGTTTAATTCCGTGGGCACATAGTTCCATTCTTTACGGTCAGTTAGTTCCAATATTTCTTCAATAGGACCGATAGCGTATTTCGGTAGCTTCTGATTCGGGTTTAAAATCCAACGCAAAACAACCTCAGAGTCACACCAAAAGGATCTTTTCAATTTGACATTGTTAATAGCCTTAGTGATGGTTTTACTCAAACGCGCAGCTATTAAAGCAGCCATCATTTCCAAACGAGGCATTTCCTTGACTGTTGTTTCTGTCTTGAGTCTTAATGGCGTTACTTTAGCTTTAGCCATTACAATTGAAGAATCTACGATGTCATGCGATTTAGTAACTAAATATGCGACTGTCCCAAAAGCTTCGACTCCCGCATCACAAAAAATGTGCAAGTTTATTTTTTCTGCGTAATCCAGCGCATCGAGTTGCGTGAACCTTCTTGGAAATTCAAGCTTGGCGATATCATTTATTTGTAATAACCAGCTTTTCCAATCCTTCGCAGCTTTGTCGGAGATGGTATCGTCCCAATCAATTTTATCAGCCCAACTACGTTGTAAAAGTATTTTACCTCGAATGGTAAAATGAGATATCAAGCCTAACACATCGTATATTCTAGCTAATGTACTAGCTTGATCCCGCTTTGATGGCTTTAGGTCAAAATCTTTGACTAGTTTAATAAAGAGATTATTCTCCAACTTGAATTCGAAACAATCTTTAATGGTGTTCCATTGACATCCTAATACGTTTGTAACATGACTATCACTTTCTGATTCTGGAAGTGGAATTGCTTCTTTTTTCACAGCTGATGGAGGTAATAATTTAAGTAGCTCGGCACTGTTGCTTTGAAAGGCTACCAATTTCCAATTGATCGAATCACAAATTTCAATGCACTGAGTAGCGACTAGCAATGCCTTTTCAACATTAGCTTCTGAGGTCAAAACATCGTCCATATATGTTAGCTCTATTAAAGTACGGGCAGCGTCAGGATACTTTTCCATCCATTTCTCAGCGGTTCTGTTCTTGACGTATTGTGATGTAAATGGACTACTCGTTGGTCCAAACAGCATTACAGTAGCGATGTAAGTTTTCATTGGTGCCTCAAAGTCTTCGCGAAATAATATACGTTGGCACTGTTGATCTCTTGGACAGATCTTTACCATATTAAACATAGATTTTACGTCAGCAGTAAATGCAATACTGTTCATACGCATGCGAATTAATGGGTTGATGATGTTGATAAGTAAATCTGGTCCTTTAAGTAAATTAGCGTTTAATGATGTACCTTTATATGTTGCAGAAGCGTCATAGACATTTCGCATTTTTGGGGGATTCTTATTCGTATTAATGACCAATGAAGTAGGTAAGTACCAAATATTGGGCCAATCTCCCTTCATATCATCACTAGTAGCTTCACGTAAATAATTTGATGTTATCAGTTCTTTTACATTGAGGTTATATGCGTCGTGATGTAGTGGATTTTTCAGTAGCTTCCTTTCTTCAGCTAATTGACGTTGGAAGACAGCAGCATAGTTGTTAGGCAATCGTGGAATAACTTTATCCTTCATTTTCCAGACAAGAGGCGCTTCAATAGATCCACTATCCAGATCTCTGACTTCCTCATCAAGTTGTTCAACCGCTTTTCTTTCGTCTTCAGTTAAATGTGTCTGTGTGGCTCGAATGCCCAAAGACTCAACTGAGAAATGTTGCACTAATAATTTATGAAGGGAATTGTTGGAAACTATTTCCTCATTATAAACTGAATCCTCGATTGGATTTTCAGTTTCATCAGTTTCCTCATTATAAACTGAATCCTCGATTGGATTTTCAGTTTCATCAGTTTCTTCACTTAACGAGTTGACTGCTTCAGTACTATTTAAAGAATTTCCATTATGTGTCATTCCGCCATAAACCGACCATCCAATTTTGGTACGTACGGCGACAGGACCATTATCATTTCCATCAATTAATTCGTTTCCTTCGATTAGGTGTGCATGAGGGGCCCCAATAATCATTACTGGATACTCGTTGGAATATCCTTCAAACGGAATGTTTACTAAGTAAGGGAACCGATTGCGCAACTCTTTCATATCAAGTGTCCTTTGTGGAAGAAACAATTCCTTGAGAGCAAAACAGCTCTTCAAATCGAATTTGTCTGCTTGATCTTCCATGCTCTGAATCTGCATGTTAAGCTGCGCTGCTTGGCTAGTTCTAGTAGTATTATCCGCCCATTGAAGATGGAGAGTGTGTGGTGTTCCTTTAATTACTAGAGCTTCCCTAAGATCCTCGCGCATTAAAGTGATTTCGCTGCCACTGTCCCCTATAACAAGCGCGATGACGTATCCAGCTGGACCCCATAGTTTAACTCGGAAAACTTTTACTGTCTTAGGTGATGCGTCGCTCCTTTTGATTTCCGAAACTGCTCCCACATTAACCTTATATGTGAGGTTAAATGCCGCACCTGTATTGGCTGTAGTTTCAGCATTAGCATTAGTTTGATCTAAAGCTCGATTTATTCTTTCCGTTGCTTTGGTTGTATTATTTCTGGTGTTGGTTCGCTTGTTGTTGAAGCCGTTAAATCGACGCGATTGTTGAGCTTTAATTTCTGCATCATGAATTGAAATGTGATGTCTGGAACTGCATCTACTGTTTTTGTTAACCTTGTAACCACAATTAGCTTTCACGTCGCAATCAGCAGCCCGATGATCAGTTGTGATAATGCAGTTCTTGCATAATTTCTTATCAAGAATCCATTTTATTCGTTCAATTTCCGTTTTCTCTCTAAAAAGAGGACATTGCACTGCAAAGTGCTCGTTGCTGTTACAAAAGACGCAATCCTTTGATATTGAGGCCACTTTATCCAAATCATATCCGATATAAGGTGCATCAATCTTGTTCAATATATCGAATTTAAAATCATAATTATCCTTTAGTTTAGGGCTGGTAATAGACACGTTTTGAACTTGAAATGGTTTAGCTTTAGCATTTTGCTCAGATTCATTCGCTTTTTTCTTCACAGGAGCGTCATCTAACAATGGAATACGTTTTAGCAAGTAATCATAAATAGTCTGTACATCCATGACAATCGTAGCGGCATTAGGATTCCTTTGAACGTAGAAATCTTTGCAACGAAGTCTATCCTCTTGATTAAATTGACAGAATATTGCCTCAGCGATAGTGTTGGTGTTTATATATCCGATATTCGCGTATCTACATGCTGCAAAGTAGGACTGAATTGATGACTGTAGCTTAATAGCATCCATACGATATAAATTGGAATTGAATTTAAAGTTTTTCAATTCTTCGCCTCTGTTGCGTACCATCCTCATCTCATCACCAAAAGCTACTTTTAATGTGGACATGATGACATCTAGTGATTCGGCATCAAATAAATCACACACGATATCGAAAGCTTCCCCTTTTAAAGCACTTTTGATGTGATATTTCAACGCAATTTCATCTTGTCCAAGATGTTCACGATAACGATCCACGTCCTGCTTAAAGGCTAGCCATTTGTTTTCTTCTCCTTTGAATTCAGCTATTTTGGGCAAGGCACGACGTCTAATATTTTCCAGGTTTCTTCGTTCGTCTCTTTCTTGCGAGACGGTTAGACGCTGCAGTAAAGTTGTGAAATCAGCTGTGTTAACTACAGTTTGTGAATTATCCTCACAAAAGTTTTCCTCAATGCCAGTCACATGCACATTAGCTGTCGACTCAGCAAAATGCGCTTGACGAGTACTTTTAGGTATACGAGTGGCTTCTATCGAAGCAGTAGTGTTTCCACTAGTGTATAAATTAGACAGTATGTCAGTGGCTCGATTGCCAAGAACGCCTGGTACCAAGGTTGATGAATGAGTCGCCTGAAAAGACAGTGATTGATCGGCAACTGTAGTGTCTAATGCTGGAGCATGAATCTGGACACCTTTTGAGGCTGTTTCCCGAAGTTGCGCTTGAGCCTTTTCTAATTCAAGCTTAAAACGCTCAGTGATTTGAGCTCCACGTGTTTTGTCGGCACGTGCTTGCATTACACGTTTTAGTAAGTAAGGTGTAATTAATTTTGGATCTTTAATTACTTCTGGATCCTCTTCCATGAGAATCTGCCTGGCTCGTCTCTCAAATGAATCCTGATCAGTTTTACTGAATTCCAATTCCTGCAAAAGCTGCTTCTCTGATTCCTTTATTGAAGAGAGTATGAATTTTGATCTTCGCGAGATCATATTTTCCGCGTATGATGATTGTAAATAATAAGATTGACATGCTTCATTCATGAGATCCTTTTTACAATCATTGCATTTCCATGGCACTGATTCCTCTTTAATTAAGTGCTCGTCTAGGTCCATACATCCAGTATGAAAAACTCTATCACAGAAGAAGCATAAGAGCATCGGGTTATATTCTTTAGTTGATAGAGACGTCAGCTTGCTTGCTTTTTTCATCATAACGCAATCCATCATGCCACATTTCACATCGGGTTTTAGTTTCTCGCCAGAAATAAAATATGATGTTATTTCCGACACTAAACCATCTTCATTCGTAATATGTTGTAGCCATAATGGATTTATTGTTCCATCATCTGCGAACACGCGGTGCTGCGTCATCTCTAGGTTCTTGATGTTTTGAATGATTCTTTAACTAAATTCCTCGAGTGGAAAACGTATAGAATCAGACTCGACTGTCTGCTAATGATTAATAAAATTGATGCCTTAAATATCAACTGGATCTTTGAAAATATTCACCGGATCTTTGTATGGACTTTTGGAAGATTTAGCGTAACGTTACGGACCCCGTACGATTGATTACGCTAAAAATAATGTTCTCAAGTAGCTCGATTACTACAATGTAATACAAAAGAGGAATTAATCGATTTTAATTCCTCAGATATTTTTCAGAACACGTGTAAATGTGTCGAAAAATGGTTTTATCATAAATTGATCGAATTCAATTAGATTTTCTCGTCTCAGCTATCGATTTAGCACGAGATCAAGACATACAAGTTATTCAATCGAATTTGAATAGCTTTCATGCGGTCTAACCCAATTTCTGTTGGATTTAATTGAAATAATTATTTCAAAAACTTTTTTGTGACGAATTGAAACTAGTTTCTGAAAGAATATCAATACATATGTATGAAAGGAAACTCGAATGTTAAGCTTTCAATTAATTAATTTATTTGATATATGTGATGATACAAATTTTGAAATAATTAGTAGACTTATTCGTCTCAAAAAAGGTCTGCTTTGCAGGCAGGTCTATAATTGAATGAGCGAAGCAGATTAAGGGGAATGAAAATACAATATATTTGAAAGTAAAAAGTACGTTAGATTTGAATAGGAAATTTCCGTTACAAAAAAGGGAGTTATAAAATGAAATGAATTAATTCATTTGTTGCACTCAGCGACACATTGCCACGATGCAATGCTGGAGTCACTGATCAATATTGTGATTACATACATACATCGCTGGCTTTACAGGTCAATTGTGATCCATAACCTCCCTTATTTGGCGTCTGAAAAAGACACTGTTGTTGGCTTCTCTCTGCCTATCGCCAATACCATCAAGATGCAATGCTATCTCTGTCAACAGCTTCCTTCCATAAATTCTTTGATCGTCCGCTCATTTTCTTTCGCTGAAGACGACGTCCGTAACCGCATCAGACTGGCCAATGCAGCTTTTGGCTCATTACGACATGTCTGGACCTCCCCCCGACTTTCGAGACTGAAGATCTTCAACTCGAACGTCAAGCCTGTACTCCTTTACGCATGCGAGACTTGGAAAGGTACAAAAGCTCTTACACAACGCATCCAAGTTTTCGTCAACAAATGTCTGAGAGCAATATGTGGCATCTACTATCCTCAAACAATAAGGAACACAGAGCTGTATGCAATGACTAAACAACAAATTATTGCAGACGAAGTTGGGAAAAGGAAATGGAACTGGATTGGCCATACATTAAGGAAAGACCATACAGACATCGCGAGACAAGCGATTTTCTGGAATGTCCAAGGAAATAGGACTAGGGGCCGACGAAGAATTACTTGGCGTACAACTGTTGAACGGGAGGCGGAACAACAGAACAAGAAGCTGCAGGAAATAGCAGCTTTGGCCCAGAATCGAGTGTGATTCAAATGCTTTGTGGACGCCCTACGTTTCATAGTGGAGCAATAGGAACCCATCATCATCATTTTCTTTCCATATACAAAATGCGACTTAAAGATGTTTGGAATATTAAGTCACTTTTCTGATAGTGACTCAATAAACTCGCCTCTGTAACCCAGTGTTATTCAAACCTTTTTGAACCACGCCACTTTCTGCGGCACACAGTTTGAACAACACTACTGTAACGTGTGACTTAACCTTAAATCATATTCAAATCGTCCTCACCAACATCAAATTTATTCCAATCAACAAATCTCTAAATAAATCTCTTGTACTCAAAAACCTTCAATAATTCCTTTTGACATTTTGTTTACCTCTTTCTTTGCACACAATCCAAAATTAATTAATTATTTATTAATATTAAAAGAAATTTCAGAAACCTCAAAAAATAAATTTCATCAAAAGAAGCTAAGCGATGAGTGAAATTTTTCCACAGAATCCTAATAACTGTACGACAGAGTAAAGGAAATTCACACAAAATATATCAACAGTTTTGTGCTTGTTTTGACATATTTGATGTCACAACAAAAAATTTATCAAAATATAAAAAAAATATAAATTTTTTTCTGCCTTCTGCTACTTTGCAACGTTAATTAACTGCTGAATGGCAATGAATATTATAGCTCGTGTGCACTGCGTGAAGAAAAAGTAATCATAAACCATCAGCTGTGTGGCCTGTGATGCTCAGCTAAGCAAAGAAGATATGATACATTTAGTCATGGTGTGAGGGTCGAGGATGTATCTTCGTCATTGATTATCGTCGTTGTCGAAAAAAAAGAACATTCCACAGCAATTACTAATTCGTTGACAGATTAAAAGGCATTAGAGCATTTAAATGATGATGATCATGACGATGATTCTCTAAATTTTCCTTCTTGACTTTTTTTTTGAAAAAATAATTTAAATTTTTTTTGTTTCTTTTTCATTCGGCTAGAGATTTTTATTCAAAGCATTTTCAGAGATTCAATTAATTGTTGATGTTAATAGGTTGAGTGATTGTGAACTTAAATAATATAGAAGAATTTGCGCAGTTGTGGACACTAAGGAAGTCATGTTAGGAACCTAGTTCGAAAATAATTTGATGATGAGAGCTAGATTTTGGTCTGATTCAATTAAATGGACCAGCAGCAAAAAAGCAGCAGTGGTGCAGTGATTAGAGTGCTGGCCAACCAACCCTAACGACCCAGGTTCGATCCTAGATAATGTCTAATCAGATTTTGGTGACTTTTTTCACTTTTAAGTTCAGAAAGCCTCGACCCGATTTCATTAAGTCCAGGGAATCTGGATCAGCTTAAGTTGAGTCGAAAGAGCTTAGATATGTTCGAATTAATTATTAAAAACTTAAGTGCAGTCAAATTAAGTTTAAAGAACTTCATTCTATTCAGATTGACTAATAAGAATCCCAATTCACTATAATGGTGTTCTTCCTTACGTCCAGAAGTTCAAAAAACTCTAATATCACTCAACATAATACTTCTTATCCTCCACAAAATGCGCTCTATTCACACAACTCTCCTTTGTTGCCCTCAAAATCATTTGAGTTTGTTTGAAAATTTTAATTCGCAAAAAAAATCTTTCTTTTTTAAATCTCTTGTTTTTATGCCCCATTGTAAAATGATAAACAATCCCACAATAAAAATTAAAATTTATGAAAAAGAAAGAAAAGCAAACGAATAAAAAAAAAGAATCTGTAAATTGGGTAGAAAAAGAATTTTTCATTTTTATGCTTTCACTCTGTTCCGTTCGTCGATCTACGGGATAGTCTAAAAAAAGAATTGCCAGTTGGTATTTAGCGGCATTACATTGGGACTCGAATACATCTTTCTTTTTGATTCTATTTGTCTTGTCGAGAGAGGAAAATTTTTGTGTCGGTGAATCATCGATGATGCTCAAAAGACATCGTTTTCGCTTCTCAAAAATAATTTTTTTACTCGTAAATTTTTATTAAAACAAACAAGGAAGATGGAGAGAGAAAATTTGAAGATTAAAATAAAATTTATGTGGTTTTCTCATCATTTTCATTTAAATTGCTGTGTTTATGATTAATTTTGTCCATATGGTGATTTTTTGAATTTACATTTCACATGTGTAAATTGCATTCGAAACTTTTATGTTGATTTTTCTGCGGTTAAATGAATTTGATGAGTTTTTTGGGGGTCGAAAAACTGTTTTGGTTTACACAAAGCAAAGCGATTGAGCGATATCAGATTTTGTTAAATAAAAATCGAGCATTCAATGGGATAAGTTCAGTTTTAAATGAGCTTAGAATGGGATTGGAGCCGTTCACTTATGACGTCCAGTGGGGGTGGGGGGAGAGGAGAAAACAACAAAAGAAATTCCTGGAAATCCATTTTCCTTTTTTTGAAAAATTACCATGACGGTTAATATTGGACGTCATAAGTGAACACCATAGTTTCATTTCAAACTGAACACAAGCTAGGGCTATAAAAATTAAAATGTGAGAGGGTTCCAGCCAAGCGATGTGTTTCTATGCGATGCGACCAGCTAAGCTAAGCTAAGTTAAGATCAAACTTAGTAAAGTATGGGATAAGTTCAGTTTTTATTGAGTATAAGATGGGATAAGTTCACTTTAAACTGAAAATAATATAAACTAAGTTTAATTAAAACGAAGAATAATAAAGGTTAAGTTCAGTTTTTAATACAAATTAGGATGAGTTTAATTCAAACTGAGTCTAAATTGCAGTAAGTGGGACGAGTTTAGCTTAATTTCAGCATTATTAAACACATTCTCAATTCTTCTAACATTCCCAAACGGTTTAAGTACCCAGCAATTGTTTGAAAAATTATTGGACCTTAAAGTAAAAGTAGAGGACATCCCACGAGAATTTCTGGATGAATTAGAACAAAATAAAACTATTTTATTTTTAAACCTTCTGAAAAATCTTCTACTCAAACCTCACTTAGTCATCAACATTCTGTTTATCATAAATATTTGCGAGAATGCGAGAATGAACTTTTGATATTGATATGTTTTGAACAGATTCAATTTACATCAACATTACTTCCTGAAATTTAACAAAATTGCCTGTTTTTTTTCGATGGTATTTGAGTCAACAAAAGAGCAAGCCTTTCACATTTTTCAACATAACGAGATTCATCGTTAGAATTGTTTGTCGATTGTTCAAAATGAGTTCTTTTAAATGTTGAAATCATTGACATTTGAATGTTTTGACCTGTTTTGAGTTAATGGGACGTCCTTTATTGATTGTAAAATGTAAATTCTGCCTTGAATCAATTTAAACAGTCAAGGATAATAGCCGAAAATAGTAAAAAATATAAACATGAAATAAAATTCGAAAAAATCAGCAATTAACATATTATCAAGTTCATTGCTTCCTTTTTTTCAAAATTTTTTCGCAACTCGTAAATAACACATCACTTTTTTACACAGTTGAACTCGTTAAAAAACGAAATTATATATTTTTATCATAAGTCATCCGCTTAACTCAAACAAGATTATTATTTGTTTATAAAACTTTTTTATGTTTGGCGCATTCTTAATTCCCATCCAAGACTGCCTCAATAAATTTGAAATTGCGTCTGCACTTTTCACATAAATTTTCACTATGAATTTTACTTTTATTTCTGACAATTAATTGTAATCAACGAAAATTTATACTAAAGATTAAGATGTGAAGGCGATTGTGAGAATTATCTTGACATATTAACATCATTTTTCAGTCAACGCGCACCGATCATCATCATTACTGCTGAGCGCCTACGATTTTCTTGCAATTTTCTTTTCGTTTCTCGATTTTAAATTGTGAACAATTTTATGAACTTTAGTTTTGAATGTTAAGCTGATAATTCAAATTAAATAAAAATAATTAAACCATCCACACCTTCAATGCCTCAATCATAGGGTGACCATCTGCGTAGTTTTACAACGGACAGTCCTGTATTTCAAAACCCTGTCCTGTATAAATTTGAAAATTTTGTTCCAGGTCCTGTATTTTTTTCACGAAAATTTCCATTAATTTTCAAATTTTCCTTTGTGTTCTGTATTTTTTGGGAAATTTATCAAAGTCCTGTATTTTCATAAAAATTAGATGGTCACCCTACTCAATCATCACAACATTTTACCAAAAAAATCTCATTTCTAAAAAATTTCGTTCCAATTATTCAGCATTAAAAAGTGAAATCGATTCAATATAAATCAAACTGTGAAAATACAGTTAAAAAAAATTGAAATTCTGCTTTTGTGATTTCTTGATTAAAATGTAAAGGATTTGATTTGATTTAGATTTACCAAGAATTCATGCTGTCAAACCTATCGATATCTTGTTATTGTCGAATTTTACGCTCTCGATTTTTAATAACAAAAAAGAATGAAATGTAATAAATTTTATGGAGAATTATTTGGATTTTAAAGAGATTGAGTTATTGAAGAATAACGTTGGAAGGTTTACTTTAAGTATTAAGTCGATAACAGTTAAAATCAAGGGTGCGGAATATTGATGAAATAATTTAAAAAAAACGCATCAAAAAAGCTAAAACTAGAGGAGGAGATAGCTGTACAGACAGACGAACGGACAAAGTGTGGGCAATAGCGTCATTTCTTTAAAAGAAAATGCGTTAAAAATGATCAAAATGGGTTTGGGACATTTGCCCTCTGACATTTGCCAACTTGTATCAATTGATCAAAATTAATTAAAGATGATCGAAAATGATAAAAGTGTAAATTATTAGTTTTGCAATCTTGCTTAAAATTAGCTTTTGATAATCGAATAGAGAAAATTTTATTTTTTTCTGACAAAAAAAACCCCCTCTCCTGAAAAAACCTGGCGTCGCCCCTGCATCTATGAGTCTCACTACAATCTTATAAAATGTTGCCCGGTTCATCTGTCCTAATCCGTTTTTATATAAACTTGCCTGTTGTTTTTTGTCTTGATTCTCTTTTGTCCAATTGTAGATTAATCTATCTGACAAAACGCACAGATCTTTTTTTTTTAATTTAAAATCAGCTCATATGACTGTCAATAGGAGCCTATTATTAATTAACCTAGGTCCTGGTCCTCTTCTCCAAGTTGATGCACTGTTTGCTAGCATTGTCACTTTTTCATAGTTGCACACCCCTTAAACGCCAAAATTGCCACTATTTTGTAACCAACGGTATGGAACTGATCAAAAATTATTTAAAGAAATCAAAAATGATCAACAATTCCTTAAAAAGTGTCAAAAATGAAGCAAAATTATCAAAATATAGCAAATTAGCAATAATATCACTTGATTCACACCACTTCTTACCCATGAGAACCAAAAGTTTACACAAAAACTTAATGAAAAGTCAAAAGTTCAGCAAAATCATAAGTGAAAGCCCAAGAGCATCAATTCTTCATATTCTCAATGTGCTCTTATATTACACATGGAAATTTAGAAAACTTCTTGTATCTCATAAAATATCTCAAGTCTGTAAATACTGCAATCCTTGAGAATTTTCTTTAAATTTTTTATCATTCCAAACTTGTAACTTTATGTACAATAAGTGCTTGCAAGACGTTAATTGCAGAAAAATAAATCAAAAATTTACTGAGCTCCAAGCATTTTCCAAGAATATTCTCAAAAGATTGCAAACAAAAATTTAATAATTCAAAAGCTACAAATATTTTCGTAAACAAAACAATTCCCAAGTTTTCATCACATTTTCCATTTATATATGCAAATTGACGGACAAATGATTATTAAAAATGCAATTAAGAAGGGTTTTTTTGTGGAATTGTTTATTTGTGCTTCATGAATTTTAGATTTTTATGTGTCCACATAGTTTTGATAAACTAAATATATTCGCTTAGTTGTGTCGAGATGACGTCTATGGGATTGGAATTGAAATTTTTATGAGATGGAGTTTAATATTGCGGAATTCGGGAGTTGGATTGTTTAATTATTGGTTTTTTGGATGTTGAATGTTGGATTGGACGAGAGTTTAATTTTAATTTTGAACCTGTGGATCTTATTTAACTTTCTAGACTTTCTTCTGATTCAGTTTATCAGCTATCCAGGGCAATAATCTCTTCAGCAAGCCTTAAAAACTAGCTCATTTAAAAAAAATCACGAGAATTTGTCAATTTTTCATCTTAATTGATCGCCCTAAAAATTGCAATTTAAAAGAAAATCTTCATAACTTTTCAAATATCTCACAAAAGCTTTTTCAAAAGTTTCTTTTTAAGCCTCGAGAACTTTGTCAATTTTCCATAAAACACCACAAACAACAAGTAAATTCATGAAAAAAAAAACTTTCTGCATTTCGTCCTTAACTTTTGATAAATCATTTCAATTTGTCAAAACTTTCTGACGATTTCATTAAAATCTCCACTTCTTGTAACTTTCTATATTGAATAAGATTATGACTAGTAGTAGTATAGACGCTATTCATAACAAGCTTATTAGAGTTGAAGTGTAAGAGAACTAATTAAATATTAATGAGAAGATGTTTCATTTCTCAAATCCTCATCTCTTAATCCTATTTTGTCATTCATATATGGATGCTAAATGGATTCTGTATATGAAATACGGAAGTTTGTCAGTTTTATGTAAAGTCTTGTGCACTTTGTTGGAGGTTTTTTTTTCAGTGTTAAATGGGTTAAGAGGATTAAATTATAAGGCATGTTAGTAAAGCTCTATATAGATAGGGTTACCATCTAGTTTTCATGAAAATACAGGACATTTGGTAAATTTTTTCGAAAAAAACAGGACATAGAGTAAAATTCGAAAATTAACGGAAATTTTCATGAAAAAAATACAGGACCAGGAACAAAATTTAAAAATTTATACAGGACAGGGTTTTGAAATACAGGACTGTCCGTTGTAAAACTACGCAGATGGTCACCCTATATATAGACTTGGATTTTATTTCTTGAACCTATATCGAGTAGGGTATATGAGATTAATGTTGATCCTGCTAAAGGTTTTACCAAAAAAATTTTATTTACGAATGACAGGCATCTTTTGACCTTTACATCAGGTTGAGTAAGAGTTTTAGGCCGTGCTTTCGCTTCGGTTCAAAGGGAGGGGGGAAGGTGAAAGGGGGGGGGGGGGGGGCAAGACCCTCCTGGCTACGTGCCTGATTTACACTTAACTTCTCGGTGATGGTCATGGAAAACGGGAGTCCTTGAACGGCTTATTATATCCTTACCCAGGAAAGGTTGATCACCCTAGGATACCTTATCCTCCCCTCTCTAGAGTAGCCTTGGGTAAGCTAACCCATCCTTCCCCGCACTGCCCTAGGAGAAACTAGGTGAAGCATGGGGAAGGCCTTTAGAATAAGGGTAGAAGGGTGCCCCGAGTAGTTATAAAAACTGACCCCTGTGCTATTTCAACTACTCATTCTGCCAGGGCTGCCAGAGCGACCTGCACTAATCACAAAAGTAGGACTTTAATTTTTACCATCTAAATTCAAAATTGGCTATATTCGATGGCTTTTCACCTTAACAAGCATTTCAACTTTCGCATGTCATTACTAAGGACACGTTGCTACCCATGTTGTGTATCAAGCAAACAAAAAAAACAGCTATTCAGCACAATGTTCCCATAATTCCTTCATAACCTCACTTTCATACTGAATTGTATCGTCCTGTCACTCCAATTAACCTCAATAATGGATATCATGCTGCATAATGATACCAAAAAAGAAGACTTTTCCATTGAAAGAACCACAAATTCTCATCCAAAAAGTCTTCATGCCCTCAACAGATTTCATAACATAACAAACACAAAAGCCACCGAGAGAGACGAGAAAAACTGTTGAATAACAAAGCTCTATTGTTTGCAGGCTCACATAAATTTTCCTTTTTGCGTAAAGATTGCAAGACATTTCCTTATTTAATCGCACGAAATCTGAAATTTTTCTTTATATCATCAAGACTGACAATGAGGAAGGAAAAGAATCTCATTTCTCATGATTCTCGCTTTTTCAGTTCTTTTCTTATCCACAAAATTCTCTCGTTTTAACTATTCATTCATACATCATCTAAAATTCATGACACATTCATTCTCTCATTGTATCCATTCCGTTTCATTCCACACATATACATAAATGGAAAGAGAGTCGAGAGTTCTATGCATTTGTGGAAATTAATGCTTTTCATATGTTTGGAATGATGACGAGATGGAAAAAAAGGAGCTGAGGTTGTATGGGGATGTTAGTGAATGACGTACAGGGTTGGGTGCTGTGCTGTTTGTGCTAATTATAAGCAGCTAGCTTAACTGCAGATTGATGATTTGCTAGGAAAGTGTAAGTCGTGACTTAACAGATTTCTACTGCTTAATCGTTAATTTACTTGTTAAGTAGTCAATTGAGTAGGCACAAGGAAAGGCCAGTGACAATAACATCAGCAACCCGTGCAGTCACAACTTTTTAGAAAAGGGTTTATCCGAAGTTTTATAAAACAAATTTGATGCTCGAGCCAGGAGGAAGATCGAAGGGGGTTTACCTTTTTTTTTCTTAAGTTCATGTCTTTTACTAAAGATTTTGTTTATGATTGTAAATGCTGCAAAGTCTAGATTTGAGTCTGAAGACTGTCCATTTCTGATCCGGACCAGAATTACACTTGTCATTAATCACAACCCTTTCTTTAACCTCCACTTTTTTCTCCGAATGCTACAAGTCGGTTAATCGAATAGATATCCGGTGCACAGTCGGTATGGCTCTGGCGTGGTGCTGGCTTCAATTTAAATCCAGCACCATGCCAGAGTCACACCAGCTTAGTGCAGATTTCTGATTGATTAACCGACTTGTGCGATTCGTGCTATACTCAAAACATGCCATCATTCACAACTTACCCCGCAAATGAGATGACGACGATTGTTCTTTCTGTTTTAACATTCATACTTTTTCCCGCTTCTCTTGATGCTGTTCCCTTTTCACGATTCATTTATATTTCATGTAATTTTGCTCAAAGGAAAAATTAAAAACATGAATGGGATGAAATGTGATGAATTAAAGAACGAAAGAAAAAAAATTAGTTTTTAATTTTACTGAGATTTATAAGTCGCGTGTTGGTTGAGAAATGAGCAGTTTTACTTTACTTGAGAATTTTGGATGTGAGAGGAATTTAATTGAATTTTGATGGATGATGTGAGGAAAATTGTTGAAGTTGTGAGAATTATTTATAGGTTAGGTGCATTTTTAGTAATGTTTCCACTAAGTTGAGCACATTTGTGCTAGAGCAGTGATGGACAACCCATTTACCACGGCACTCTGGTTAAAAAATTCCGAGAACCCCACAAATCGTGTTCGGTTTCAGTCTAGCTAATCATCAAAGTGTGCCTTAGCACAAAAAAGGTTGGACACCACTGTTCTTGAGCAATTCTGAAATCAACAAAAACTCTTAAATTAAGATTTTAAAATTAGAAATGATTTTGAAACATTTGACCCTTAAATCAAACTAAACTAGCCCAAACCTTAAAGTCCATTTAAACCTTTAACAAACTTTAACTCAAACTTCAATCCTTAAGCCATAAAATCACATATTCACAAAAGACATAAAAAATCACATTAAGCAGCATCGACTCAGAGACAAAAAAAAAAGAAGCGGAAATGAATAAGAAATTTCCATAAAATGAAATTGTATCATTTTGTGAAGAAGCCCTAAAGCTAAACCGTGCATCTCATATTCATGCATATAGAACTTTAACGTCCAATGTTAATATTTGATAACCAAGGAAAATATTTGCGATTTTTCTGGAAACTTCGCGTTGAATTTGAAAATGAAATTGAAACAGAACTTTTTTTTGATGATTTTGTGTTTAAATGCGGATACTTTTTCTGTGGATCATGTGGGGAGGCTATTAAAGTTTCATAGATTCTATGTCCTTTGATATTTTAGATTCGGGTAGGAAGAGTTTGGATTGATAGTGGTAATAATTGCTAGAATACAGCGCATTTCTAATGTCAATATGTAGTAATACAAGTCAGTTAAAAGAACAGAAATCCAGAACCAAGCCAGTATGATTCTGGCATGATGGAAGGCTTAAATCGAATTCAGCATCATTCCAAAATTACACTAGCTTGGTGTATGATTCCTATTCGATTACCCGTCTCAAAGTTGCGACGACAGCATTTGCAAACCTGTGACAGATCTGTCAACATGTGGCCTGTTAACAGGTGGCCTGTCAAACAGGAGGTGACCTGTGACAGGTGGGCTTTTTTCGTTGACTTGTGACAGATTGCAACTCTGACCCCTCTTGTGATATTTAGCCGATATTTTTAAGTTTTGTGTCAGTTTAGAACAAACCAAGAAGGCATCGAGCAATGCTGTTGACTATGAACCTTATTTTTTAATGTGAAAGCTACATGAACAACAAGCCAGACAAACAAAAACAATAACGTTATCCCAAATAAAAAATACAGCACTATTCAAATAGGAAATTCAAGCCGTCGAGTGAAATTCCACAAACATTTGCAAATGAAATTTTTCCAACATTCTCTTCCTTCCTGTAATTTTTGCTGACGATTTCAGTTCCTTTGCTTATCGTTTGTAATGCTATTTTTACATCTTAATGTGGATAAAAATAAAAAAAATCCAACAACTTCGTTTTTTTGCACTTAATTTCCCAAGTTGATTGTGAAAATGTAAAATTCGGAGGAATGAAAATTGTGCAGTTAAATGAAAAATTGAAATGGGAGAAAAAGTCATGTAAATGTGGATTTGCAGTAAAATTGAAAATAATGCTCAAGGAAGCTGTTGCATAATAAGAATAATAAGGAATTGCTTTGAGATTAAAATTCGAGTAAAAAATTTTTCTTTGATTTTTCGGCGGGAACTTAGCAATGATCTCAATATTACGATAAGATTTTGTCGTGTTGATTGCTCAAGTTATAATTAAAATAAAAATTAAATTTTAATTGAGTTGATTTAATTCTTTGATACCACAAACTTACAGAATCACAGGTCCTTAGCATAAGGTTTGCAAAATATTACAAAAATAAAACAATAATTATCATTTTACATCCTCTTTACTTCCAGCCGGAGAAACTAAACGTCTACAAAAATGACAGTGATATCAGTTGGGACTATACACTGGGTAAGTCATGTAAGAGAAATTTTATCGTTAACCATTTGAAGTATTGCTTTTTTTGAAAGCTTTATTAACATTTTTCCAAAAGAAATGTTTAGAATTAGATTTTTTTTGTTTCAATTTTTGCAAATTTTTTATTTTTTATTTTGAATTATTTTTAAAGAAAATTAAATTTTAAACATGAAATCAATCATTTGAAACAATTAACTTGATTAAATAGTTTCAAATAAGAGAACTAGTAACCAGGGGCGTTATCAGGAATTTTAAAAGGGGTAGGGATAAGCTTTCTCGATTTCTCGGTCTCGACAAATTCTCGAGACCGAGACCGAGACCGAGACCGAGACTTCCCGGGAATTCCCGGGAAGTCTCGACTTTAAAAACTACTTAAAATTTCGCTGAAAGTAATTAAAAAACACTTAGAACATGTAGATTACGTCTATTTGTTATTGAACTTCTGGATATATTCCTTGTTATGCGATCAGTCAAACTAATTTTATTGTCTTAATACTAATATAAAATATAAAAGAAATACGAAATACGTAATGATAAAAGAAAAGCATAATGATAAGAAAGTGTGTCCCTATTAAAACTATTCTGGGTTTTGGAAATGACTTTTCACAAAAACGATAGCATTTAAGTTTTTGTTAAGCAATCGCTTCCATTGCTTGGTCAAAACATTATTGCTGATTGAAAAATTACGTTCACTCTGGGTAGATGTTGGTTGAATGCTTAGCAGTGCATTATACAGCTGATTTAATAACGGAGTTTTGACTTTATTTCTCTCATACCATGAAAACTCGCGTTTTAAGTTTTCATTAATATTTCGAGTACTAGGCTCATTTGATGTAAATTGCATCAAGCTTAACTTCAAACGATCTCGAAGAGAATTTTGTTGTAATTGAGTAACTTTAGAGTTGGAAGTTGACTGAACTGGTTCATTATTTGTTGAAATTTCCGAAAAATGCTGTTGAAGTATTCTAAAATTATCATTTTTACTTAGATTTTTTTCTTCTCTAGTCTCGGGTCTCGGTCTCGGAAAATTCTCGAGACCGAGACGAGATCGAGACCGAGACTTCCCGGGAAGTCTCGGTCTCGATTTCGTCATCGGGAAAGCATAGTAGGGACAAAAAAAAATTTTTTTTTAAATTTTATGGGACGGGTCTATTTTTTATAAAATCCATAGCAAAATGAAGAAATTTCTGGTGACGAAAGGGGATTTGTGCACTAAATCCCGCCCGGCTATGCGCCCGATGGTAACACTTAATTGATTAATAATGAACTTAATGTTAAGGTCACTATTCTGAATGCTATTAAGTTACTCCTTAACTGACTTAAATTGTATCAATCTGATACGTTCAATTCATGTTCGACAGACTTATCGAAAGTCTAGGGGTGCTATAATATGCACTTTCGAAAAATTTAAATTTGAAAAACCGTTACAATTTTTGGTCATTTTATTAAAGTTTTTGACAGTTATGAAAACAGATTTAGCTTTATTATGCTTATTATCAAATGATAACATAATATTTTCATCTTAATTTCATGAAAAATTTGCTTAATTTTTGTTTTTACTTTTTCCTAATTTTCGAAAATTTCGAACTGCAGGGTATGAAACTTCAAATTTTGCACGGCAGACAGACAAATAAGACATTTTTACAAGTGTTCTTGGAAACTGTAACGGTCGAAACTCTTGAATTGTTAGTATCAGGTATCAATCTTCAAGAAATGTGTTCTTATTTCCAGAAAAATTTAATCTTTTGTCCAATTATAAAATATGTTTTATCCAAAGTGTAGAAACTCAGGAGTAATCCTAAAAAATCACAAAAATCTTAAAAAATCCCTGACCCAATAAACATAAAAATGTGAATTCCCTTTTAAATCGCGAAATTATTCATAAAATGCTTCAGGGATTTCACATTTCAATGTTTATTGATTCAGGGATTTTTAAGAATTTTTAGGATTTTTCAGGATTAATCCTGAGTTTCCACGCCTTACTTTTAACAAATTCAACAAGAATAAAAATCCAAGCATTAAAAAGGAGGGAAAAACATTGAAAAGAAACGAGAATGAAATGAAGGATTTAAACTTAATCTGGATACAAAGGGAATAAAAAGAACTGCCATGTCATTTTTGACTGATACAACATGTGAAATGTAAACATTTATGTACATTTGTTACTGAATATGATTTTATATTGTGTTTCATATTGATTTAAAGTAAAATACACTAACTGTGTATTTGTTTATGCGCAATGATATACAAAAAGCTTTTTGATGCACATTCAATAGTATGATATGGGATATATGTAGCCAAACATATAAAGGATCATTGTTTGTTTACTTTTTGTAGCAAAATAAGAAACTTTTATTGATACTTTTGAATTTTTGGACAAAAATTACGGTATTTTGGCTATTTATAAGATTTGAGGGGAGTGAAACTAAGAACAATTATTGTAAATAATATTTTATAAACGGCAAAGTTGAGTAATTTTTAATAAATGATCAATTAATGCTTTAGATTTGTCTAAACTTTAAAAACATAATGAAAAAAAATCTAAAGGGTATACAACTACGCCAAAAAATTTTCCTGCTTTTTCCTTGTTTTCGAGTCTTCAGCTAATTTAATGATTCATAAAAGTTCACAAATTGTTATCAAAAATAAGTTTATATCGTAAATAATTCAAAATGAATATTATTAATTCCAAGAATAGCTAAGATCCATATTTGACCCATATTTCATTTCACGTGTTACTAATCTTCAAACTTTTTCAACATTTTGTATCATTTTTCCTTTAAATTTTATTGTTTCTGCCCAAACACTCTGAATTTCCTTTTTCATTCATTCATTCAGGTTTTCTTTCCATCTGACATGAACACAATATGTCAGAAATCTTTTTTCTTATTTTTTTTCATTCTCTCATATCATCGTTAAACACTTTTTCTTTTATTCCTGCCTTTACAATCCATTGTGATGTCTATTATTGTTTAAGAATGACTTTTAAAATGTAAACAAGTAGAAAATTTTTGGAATAAATTGATTTAAAGCGCTTTTCTACTGTTTTCTTCATTCATAGTAGCATTTATTACAAAGTTGTTGATAAAGACAGATTTTAAAAACTTTTTTCATAGTTTGACACCCCATTTGTATTTAAAAACCAAATCAACGTAGTTTCACTCCCCTTAAAATATAAAATGACATCAATTCTAGGTAAAAATAGGTCTCTAAACGTTATTGTCAGGATATTCAGAAAAAATTAATCAAAAATTATTAAAATTTAAAAAAAAAAACATTTTACTTAGTTTTGCACCCCTTAAAAGTTATAACATAAGACAAACCAACTTAACCTGCACTCTTCAAGCTCAAATTCAAAAAAATGTCCTACTTAAAAAGAACACATAGATGAAGGAAGTGAGATGGATCGCAATAATGGAAGGCAACAAAAAGAATGGCAAGCACAAGTAAAATGAAAAGCGACAGGAAAAAATGTTTTTATTTTTTTTCCTGCCATTTATTGAGTTTTCCTTTTGTTTCAAATAAAAGTGGAAGTAAACTAAAGCACTGAAAATCTCTTTAATGCTTCAATGTTGAAATCTGATAAAATTGATGAAATTACCGATTCTATAAAGTATGTGGCGAAAACTAAAAGAGGCCATTGTACTTGATGCTTTGTTGATGTAACAGATTTAAAGATTTATAAAGTATCAATGTTGTAGACATCAAAAGGATGTCGACCGTTTGATGTTGATTGATTGAATGAAGGAAAGTGGTAACTGTATCATAGTAACATATTTGTCATGGGCGTCAAAGAGATGTCTGACTTTTTTGAGGAGAAAGAAGTTTTGTTTTCACAGTTTTCAATTTTTAATTGGGCTTCTTTAAACCACGTTTCTTTAAGTTGATGATACTTGTGGACTCAACTTTTGACAATTTGTATTTTTCCTTTTTGCTGAACCTGAGCTGAACCCTTTACGATTAAAGTTAAATGACTTCATACAAAACAAAGACAATTGAACTCACCTAGCGTCCCCTCCTTGAACATTTTATTGCTTAACCTCACTTCTCATGTCAACTGCTGAATTTTTAATCCTTTTAGCGCCATACCTATGGTGATTATCCTTATTATCAGCCACAAAAAGATCACCGACCGTTTCCAAAGTTACCATTTTCATATTCTTTGTGAAAGCATTAACCTTTTTCACGCTTACAATACTAAAATTCTCATTGATCCACCTACGCACAAGAAATCTCATTCATCTTCTGTCTAATGTGCCTCAAGAAATGTAAAAAGTCCTCTTTCTTGTAAGGGGCCATTTACTTATGACGTTCAAGGGGGGTGGGGGGGGGGGGGTGGTTAGCAGGAAAAGTACTATTGAAATTTCTGGAGTCTTATTGTTCTTTTTGAAAAATGACCGTTAATTTTGGATGTCACAAGTGAGCGACCCCCAATATAAAAAGGATCACAAAATGGGATTATTTGAAAATGATGTCAACAGTTTGGAGACAAAACAAACATGAAGAGATTAAAATTTAAACAAATAAGTAAGTACCCTAATTGGCAAAGAGCACAGAAAGAGCACACTCTAATTTTTGCTGAGTGTACTCTAAAAAGTATGCTCTTTCATACAAAAGTTTGTGCCACTACTTTACGCCTAAAAGTGTACTCACCAGAGCATACTCACTCAGTTATACTTTTAGCACACTCTTGAAATAAAACATTTTTTTATGTGTCATGTCACATGTGACACACTTTATGCTCAATTAAGCACATAAAACATATGCTCAAATGAGCATACTTAGTTTGACATACTTTTAATATACTCATAAAAGTACATCTTAATCTGACTATTGATGTACTCAAAAGAGTATACTTTGAGTGTACTTTAAAGGACGTAATAAATAAAAATTATTTTTTTTTGAAACTTTTTTTTTACTAATATTTTACATAATTAAAGTGTACTTTTTTTTATTATGCTGTTTAATTTTCAAAGCTATGAAAGAAAGAAAGAAAGAAGAAATGATTAATGAAAATTTTATAAATCTTACCGGGATTCGAACTTCTGACCGCTGTGTTCTTAGATAAATTCTGCGTTGCTACCTCTACTCCACCGAGTTGTGTTATCTTAAGTAAAATTTTTGGCAAATAACACATTTAACTTTGATTTTAAATTTTAAAATTTAAATGACGCTATTGCTTGCGTTTTGTCCGTCCGGACAAAGGAAGGTTAATTAAATTAACTTTTTCTGAAATTTTACCTTACGTTTTACGTAGTATTTTTACGTAGCCCTTAAAAAGGTGAATTTTCTCTCAACTCATTGGTCACGGGTTCAGGCCTCACCGTGAGTAACTTTGTTTTCATTCTTTTTACACTTTTTTGATAGATCATGATGTTTTATGATAAATTTTTCCATTTTCATATTTTTCCACGCGTTTTCCGAGCTTTTCACGGAGTTATTCACTTTTTTCCATACATTTTTCATACCAAATTATTTTTTTGCCATAACTTTTGTATCTTTTAAACTTTTAATCTGAAATTTGGCATGTAGGTTAAGTGGTATATAACCTGAATATATAACCGACGCCATTTTGGATTCTAAGGGTTGGAAACCTATGTATAATTTATTTTAGCTATAACTTTGAACTTTTTTGAGATTATAAGTTGTAATTTGGCATAGAGGTTAATTGACTGTTTCTTAATGTGAAACCGATGCCATTTTGGATTCTAAGGAGCAAAAATAAAGCAAAAATTGCTAAGAACTAGTGTATCGGGTAGAAACCCAAGTTATCTATAAGTTTGAAGGCATAAAGCTAGCGAATCAGCTGAGCTTCGCTCAGCATAAATTTGAAGGTTTAAAGCTTAACGGACATTCTTTGAAAGATTTTTAAATTTTTTTTTTCATCAAAAGTTTAATTTTATAAAAATCACAGTGAACTTTTGTTTTGAAAAATTCGTAAGAAAGGAAAGTTTTTTGCTTTTTCTGAAGCAACGGCTGTTTCTACCTTGCCTAAAAACAATGCAGCTCTTCTATAGAGCAGCACGAATCAAATATAAAAAACTAGAAGTCTCTACGATGTCTCGTTTCTTGCTGATTAACTTGCTGGCTTGTTTGCTTACAGAAAGCGTATTTTGCGATTTTCTCAGCAATGTCGCAATCAATTTGAAATCTGTGTTTTGCAAAAGATGTGAAATTCCAGGCATAAAACTTTTCATCTCTGACCATTTTAAGCTACCTTGTTCCATATCCTCACAAAATTCAAAAAACTGATTTTTTAATCTGAACAAAACCAATAAATTCACACGTGAAAACCCAAAAATGTTTACTGTGATGAAATTTCCAAGTACTCCACAAACGAAATTGAAAAAGTCAAAATTAAAGGAACTGAAGCATCCAAGTAAAAATTTTTAGATGTCAAAAGGTCTTAAATCATGATTCTCATCAGTTTCAATCAAAGTTTTGGTCATAAACTGCATCGGAAGGAAGTATTGCAAAAATTTCATTTTTCGACAATTTTTTTCCCAATACAAAAATACAGTGCTGAAGCATACAAACGATTTCAAACTGATATTTATAAACTTTTTTTTTTAAATTAAACCTAGAGATTCTTGTAAGTAAATATTTGTTAAGAGTGAGAATTTAAGTATAATCCAATTGGATGTGACATGTAAAAAAGACGTGCTTAGAGTATATTTGAGAGTGCACTCAGAAAGTGTACTCAGATGAGCATAATGTTTCTTACATAAACTTATTACAAAGACGTGATCAGAGTACATTTGAGAGTGCACTCAGAAAGTGTACTCAGATGAGCATAATGTATTTAAATGTGAATTATCAGAAGGATATGCTCTGAATATGCTCTTGAGTACACTTGAAGAGTATACTGACGAGAGTATACTGTCTTTGAAATTACACTCACATTTGTCATACTCACAATGTGAGAGAGGACATACTCAATAAGTATACTCAAGAGAGCACATAAAGAAAATTTTTTGTATCATGTTGATGTACTTAGAGTATGTAAGAGAGCGTACTCAATGAATGTACTCAACTGAGTATACTACGTTTTTGTACTCATTATGTACTCATGAGAGTATGTTCATTTGAGCACATAAATTTCTATAATTGAGTATGCTCTTGCGTGTGCTCAAATTTGTGAGCATGCTCTTTGCCTATTAGGGGTAGGACTTTATAAAAGGTAGGATAGGATGATATATGGCTGTCGGAGAAAGGGAACTTAACAGCAACATCATTTACAAACAAATCCTTAAAAATGCCTAAATTATGAGGTTGAAAAAAAATAAGAACCATTTTATGGACCAAAAAAAAAATGATGAGCATAAAGAAGAAGCTACAATGATAAATGAGGTTTTAGGGATTCCAACTTTAATTCTGAATAAAACAAAATTTTTATGAAGATTATTTTGCCTTTTTTTCTTGCTAAGTCCTCTCCATTTACTTTCACTAACCTTCGTTCAATTCAACTTCTTGCTTTGATCTTGCTTCCTTTCTAAGTGCTCTAAGCATACTGAAGCGATTAATTCAAGCAAAGAAAATTGCTTTTCCATTTTCCATATAATATTCAATATGTCCATTCATGTAAAATTGCTCACTCATTCTATACATCTGCAGCATCGCATCGTTGGAGTTGCTTTTTGTTAGATTTTTTTTATTTTGTTCTCATAATCGACTAACCTTAGGGCGATAAAAGAAGGAAGATGTGAGGAAAAATAACAAGTAAGGAAGTCGTTTGGAAGCGGTGTAGATTTTATGGTTGATGAACTTATTGAGACATAGTGATTTATGCTTTTGGTACGAGTAATTGGCAAATGGTAGCTAGTTTTAGGTGCCATCTAAGAGGGGCCATGGATCACAATTTATCTGTACGGTCAACGTACAGTAAGGAGTGATTTAAACTGATGAGGAACTAAAAGTCAGTCATCGTGGGTGGAATTTTGAAATCTATTCAGTTTTTAAAAAGCGATTAGCTTTCAATTATCTAAAATCAATCATCAAAGTTCACACCACAAGTCATTACAAGACCTACTTCTTCAGACTTTTTTTTTTTACCAAATTCCTTTCGGAAAAAGTGATTAGCACTGAAACAAAGAAAAAGACAAGATATAATATCGCTGACGATAATGATGGTACTGAAGACAAGCATTGCATAAATCCCCCTAAAAACGCAATAATGTAATGAGAAGCTTTTAGTGATGCTGGCCGTGGGCGTTCACTTTTTTGTGACTTTCATATTTTTTTCTGTACTGCTTCTTCTTCGAGTGCGTTTCATTAAAGCTTTGCCTCCTTTTTATTATGTACATGAGTCTCCCTTTTTTCATACATTTAACATTAATAGCTTTATGCTTTTACAGCAGATGATGCTATAAACAGAAACAAGAAGGCTTTTTATGAACAAAAATTGGGAGGGGAAGATTGCGATGAGAAAAAAAAAGTAATTTTTCAGAGTCATTTCAAGGGTTTGATACATTAAGACTGCTTGAATTTAAGTTGGCACTTTGTTAATTTTGAATCCAAAGGATCTAAATTTAGTTGGACTGTTGCAAACCTAGCACATTGTCTTGTCACAATTTTTCAGCAATTCTTGTTTTAGGAGCTGATTAATATGGTTTAGAGGTGCAAAATCTGACTTTTGATGTAAGTTAATCTGTAACTATCATTTGTCTATTGTTGTACTTCATGGTTTAGTGCAGTGATGTTCAACCCATGTTCCGCAAAAAAATTCAGAAAATTTCTCAAATTGTATAATGTTTGCAGTTTTTGTCATGACTTACCTCCAAGGTGTTCCGAGGTACAAAGGTATAAAGGTTGTGCAACACTGGTTTAGTATATCAACTTAGTAATGAAACATTAAGTATTTTGGATAGTATAGTTCAAACTCTTTGATCCAAGGCACACTTTAGGAATGACTGAAGTCGCACGCAGCAAACGGCTCTAGTGTACCGTGGCAAACAGTTTGAACAACACTGTCATAGATTAAAGTCTGAATCGGCTAAAATTAAAAATTGTTGAAAAAAAGAAATTCACCCGATGGTTCGTCCAGAGCAGGAATCAAACCTCGCACCTCTCGATTGCCGGTCAAGTGCTCAGACTTCTATCGAGCTTTGCCATCCGAACTGGCAGATTCTGAGTCAAATTGAATCGGCTGATTTTGAATTTTTGGATCCAAAATTTTAATTTTTTTTTGGATCCACCAGTTTTCGTCATTCATTGTTCACCTGATTGCAGCAATAATATGAATGAGACGTAAACCAAAAAAACATTAAGTTTCCACTCCTTGTAATCACATCCAGATGTTAATTGACGTTGAACTGAGAAGCGTTATGAGGCGGAATAAAATTAATTTTGTGTTATGAATGCACGAGACAGAATATAAGAATATGCAATCAAAACTAATTTGATGGTTATGATGACGAAAATTGGAAGCTGATAAAATTGTTATTGTAATTTGATAACCCAGAGTGAAGACTTGCAACCATTTGAATCAATAGACTTGTAAAATTTATTTTTGAACTCATTTTAAGCATTCAAAATCAATGAAAAGTGAAATAAAATTTTGCGAGCTATAAAAAAAGTTTATTAAAAGTTCATTTCATGAGATTTTTACTTAAATAATTGAATAAAATTTTCCACTCACATTCACTTATTGAATATTAAATCACTAGTGATGCAGAATCCGTGCTCTTATGGAATATTTTTATGCATCTACGTTTTATTATCGCATGATTGAATTCCTTGATGGAAAAAATATCTTTTTCTTTATTCTCAAATGCTGTTGTTCAGAGTGGAATGAGATATGTATGGATTGGAATCATAATGAGTATAATAATGATTTAATGCAGCTTGCAATGATAAGATTCACATTGAATTATTTTTTTTACATTCTTAATAAACGTCGCTTCAAATTTATTGATTATTTTCAAGCTTTACATTCATCACATTAAATAGAAACTATGAAGAATACAAGAAAAGGGGAAAAAACTATCATTTTCTTAATAAATCGTTTCATTTAATGTCTTTTTTATTGATAAAACTTTTTATATGTCACAAAGATTATTTGTGTGGATGTTTGGATTTAAGGTTTTGGTATTTGAATTTGTAAGAATTCCGTAGTAATTTTTTAAGGATTTTTTGGTATTAATCCTGAGTTTCCACACCTTCTTTATTAGTGTCTTTATTAGTGCTAAGCCGATCGGCTTAAATTTCGGCTTAAAATCGGCTAACTTGAAATTCTGAGCTTCCTATAGCTACATGCTGACAAAATATTACACAGAATCATAGTAAAGCATGTAAAGTTCAATTTAAATACTTAAAATGGGTGTTAAATGGCTTTTTTCTATCAAAAAAATCAAACATTGAGTTAAGCCGAAAAAATCGGCTTCGATCTCTGGTCTTAAACATACCTGTCAACAAATGCACTTTTAGGTCCATTCAAAAATGTCTTAAAGATGCTGGGTCTTAGTTTTTAGTTCCAGGCATGACTTAGAACCTCCCAGATCTTTGTTTTAAATCAGAACATGCCTCAGATTTTACTGGTAGTCTTTGTTTTTCAGTTCTAGATCTATGTTATATTCTTTTTCGATTTCTCAGTCTCGACAAATGCTCGTGACCAAGACCGAGACCAAGACAGACATTTCCCCGGAATTACTGACCAACAATGCTCATTAAATTCTGGATTCTATACTAAAATTGGGTTCAAAACTGAAGACTAAACAAAACGAAAAATGGTTTTTGAGGCTCTATCCTAACAGAACCTCAGTGTCCAATTTATAATGCTACGGGGAAATGGCACTGACTATGATTTGAAATCATAGTAATATTTTTTTATGAGTTATAAATGAAGCTAGAGTAAGAGTATCTTTAGTAGCTTTAAGAACAGACTCCCTAGAAAATACAAGCTCATGTTTCAATAGAAACCTCCTTCACTTCTGCATTGATCACCATAAATAAATGAAGATCCTTTTTATATCCTATTCATCCTCACTCAGCAAAAAATCTCTTTCATTAATCTCACCTTGTTGATTCACAACTTAATGTATATTGCAAAACAGAATTAAATTGTTATGAATTATTTATTTCTTGCAAATAAGAGAGCTAAGACTACAACTCAGGATAGCAGGAATAAATGCAGAAACAGTTTTAAGTCCTATAATCATAGCTCATAATCTATTAGGAAACCACACGTTTCAAGTTAAATTTGTTGCGTTGTTTAAAACCATTTTTTATTATAATAGTAATAACTATGGCTTTATGAACTTTCATTCAACAAGTTTTCGGTACTTCTGAATTAATTTTCGTAATAGTTTTCAACTTTTATGCTTTTGTTTTATGTGTTAAAAAATATCTCAATTCATATTTTATGAGCTAGTTGTGTATCTATGGTGATGAGAATTTTTGTACCCAAAAATTAAAACTTTTTGCAAAAATATATTTTTTTTTTGGAAAAAGTTTGTGGTTTCTGAATTTAAGAGTTAACTATAGCAACCATAGCTTTTAGTTTCCTTACTTACTTCGCTGGTCATACAGATCAATTGTAATCCATGACCTCGCTTAGTTGACGCTTATAACTAGCTCTAACGCTGGCTACCGTCTGCCAATTTCCAATACCAAGTGCTATACTGTCTCTATCAATAGCTTCTTTCCACAAGTTCTTTGGCTACTCACGTAATCTTTTGCCATCTATGAATTTAGATTTATAGACCTTATTTAATAGAGCTTCCACAGGTCTCCTTATAATATGTCTAGCTCATCAGAGCCTGTTCACTTTAATCTTTTTAACTATATCAACTTCAGGATTCCGTTTGATAAAGTATTAAGTTTTTGAATATGTGAATGCAGCATCCTACCCCAAGGTGGGCCCAAAAGACATTCAAAAACATTTTAAAAAATTTCAAAGAGGTTGAACGTTGGGCTCAGTCCTAGTATCCTTAGCTATGATTATATGCCAGTGATTCTCAAACTTCCAGTTTAGTAACGGAAGAGGAATAGATGATTCACTCTTCCGTGGCTTAGTAAGTTTGAGAAACATTGTTTTAACTAGTAGAAAAATATCTATTCAGACAATGGGTCACAACTGATTTTGTACCTCCAGCAAAGGAAGTGACTAAGCTATCAATTCACAACTTTGACGTGCCAGTAAGGGGTCGTTCACTTATGACGTCCAAAATTTAGGGGGGGAAGATTAGGGGGTCTAGGATTTTGTGACAGCTTAAGCAAAAGAAATTTTAATCCATAGCAGTTTTGTAATAGAAAGAGCAGGGAGGTTTAAAAATCATGTTTTTTGATGGACGTCATAAATTAACGCCCCCTAATATAAAACACTTATATTGAGCCCAAAAAAGCAAAAACATTTAAACTTTAACAAAACAAAGTTAATAAAAAGTTCAAAACTTTAATAAATTCATCACATTTACCTATTTATTCTCCTCAAGGGTGATGTTGAATGCAAAACAATCCATGTCTCCAAAAAAAGGTCGTAAAAATACACAAAAAGGTTGTGGCTACAAAAAAAAATTTTTGTTATGTCCGACAGAAAATCATAGTTTTTTTTTTATTTTTATCGAAAACTGGAAGGAAAATATTTAAATTTTTTTGTTTCTGCTGCTGACGTTGGTCGGAAGGGATTTTAAAAAAATACTCTATTTTAGGGCATGTAGAAAATATGTGTTTATATACTTGAATTTGTTGCTGTGCCATAAACTTCTACTTCCTTTTGCCTTACTCAAAATGAAAGTGATAAAACTGCTGAGCCATAATTCAGGAAGGATAAAATCGATGGCGGAGCAAGTCATGACACATCTTACAGCGTTGATGAAGATGATAAATTTTAGTGGTACATGTGAATGGATTATAGGGTGATAAAGCTCAAAAAGAATATTGAGTATGTGCACTCAATTTTGATGTTAGTTAATGTTTAACCTTGCGTGTGACGAGAATAGTAATTTAGTGGTTAAATGTATGGAAGGAATGCATGATTTTTTGATTGTTATGAATTCAATGAAAATTCAATAGGAAAAATTAATGATCAAAAATCATATTTTAACACCCCTTATGCTCAAATGAAAGATTTTATTGCCGACTAATGTCAAAATTTTAAGAGTTTCATTGAATATTTAAAAAATTACTTTGTTTAAACCCCTTTAAATTAAAAGTCATAGTTTAACATCCCTAAATAAAAAAATGTAGTTTTACTGTAATTTAACATTATTTTTTGCAGTTTTCAATCTCCACATGTTTAGTTTGACAACTTATTGTAGCTTTTGATACGATAATGAAATAAAATCGTAGTTCAATGCCCCTGAAATTCAAGAACTGTGCCATCGAGCAAAAATATAACGTAATTTAACTTTATTTTTGGTAGTTTTTCAACTCCATATGCGTAGTTTCACACCCTGTCATGGTTTTTGGTATAATAATTGAATAAATTGTAGTTTGATGCCCCTGAAATTAAAGAATTGCCCAAAAGAGCACAAACATAACAAAATATTGACAACAATGGCTTTCAATTACTTTTCAATTACCTTCATAAATTTTAATGAAGAAAGTTCCAAAATACTTCAATTTCTCCTATAAATTAAATCTTTACTATGCCATACAATTCCATCCCCTTTGCTTCATCTTCATCAACATTTTCAAAATTTCCATCATCAAAGTCAATGAGTTTTCCATTAAATGGTTCATTTCAACATCCTCTCAAGAACAGAAAATTCTCAAAATTTCCAACATTAAGCAATATTTTCACAACAACAAGAACAACGGAAGCTTACCTAAGAAATTGCAAACTCAGTTGATAAATAAAATAACTTAAGAAGAGGAACAAATAAGCCGATAAAATAATCACAAACATGATCCGATTTTCGATGATGCAAAATCACTAGGAAAAATGTCAAGTAAGAAGCAATTTGGATATTATCTGCTTGGAAAGTTAAGAAGAAATTTAAGATTGTATTTTTGATACAATTTTTGTGGATACAGGAAGGCATAAAAATTGATTTTTTTTGTCATGAGCGCTTTAATGTTGAACATGTGAAGGGATTTAAGATCCGTTTGTCATTAATCTACTGAAAAATTTCTTAGATAGCTTTAAAAATGATTTAAGTTGAGGAAAAGTCTGACTTTGAAATAGTTCAGTCCCCTTTCGGAATCTTAAATAATAATTTCTGGCATAGTTATAGGCCGTAAAAAATAAAAAAAAGGTACAAATCAATAACGATATCACTTTTGAGACCTAAAAGGACAAAAAATGATAATTTTAATAGCTTTGGTGCAGTTTAATACCCCTTTTGAATTTTTTTTGCAGTTTAACACCCCTCAGGAGAAATGAAACTTTCTAATTTAACTCTCACAAGCTCGATTTAACCAAAATATTCAAGTCAATCATCCCAAAGTGGCTTTATCGAGCCCAAAGATATTCCGCGTATACACTGAAACTTTTGTGTGCTGCTGACATGCTCAACTTACTGACATGATTGAAAAGCATGAATCATTTTTCATTCGTCACAAAATTTTCTTTTCCATATCAAAACAGTTTTTTTGTCGGATATTTTATGGTCGTATTGACACAATTCTTTACTTTCGTACATGCAAAGGAATGGAAAGAAAAAATGAAAACAAATTCCTCAATCATATTTTTTTGAACCCGCGGCAATCATAAAATCCGCAAAAGCAATATTTTTTTTTTGAAATGAAAAGAATCGATGACAATTTATCTATGCAAAATAGGCAAGAAGCTTATGTGATTGAAGTAAAATATTTTTGAATATAAATCGAAATTCAAGGTGCCAGAATTGGGATGAATGAGTTTTTATTAGTGGTTGTGATACATTTTTAATGCTGGATTGAATATATTTATATATTAGCCCAGTGTTGTCCAAACTGTGTGCCGCGGCACACTGGTGTACCGTAAAAAATTTTTGTAAATGACGTGAGCCGCATGCTGTGTGCGACTTTGGTAATGGATCACTCTAAAGTGTGCCGTTGCTCAAAAATGGTTGGACAGCACTGTATTAGCCTATTGATGCAGTCCTTAGACAGTTCTTAGTTTCTTGGCTATTCGTAAGAGTTAAGGTTGCTCTAGTGTTGCTCCAGTATTTTTTTAGTGTTTGTCTAGGCTACACATAGGAGCATACCACACTAAAGCAATCTATGCTTAATTTTCATTCACATGAGGTTCAAAAAATTAAATAATTGTCAAGTTCAGTACATTTACATCTCAAACACACCTTGCTCATTCTAACTCACCTTCTTTTTCCTTTCCTTGCTCTTTCGAGCATCTCATTAAACGGCACGTGGAAGCAAGCATTCCTAAAGATTATTACTTCAATTTTCATGCAGAAATTTCTCAACAAAAAAATTCATTTAAATTGTCAACGCCTACAAACAATGAAGATTGTGTGAAACAAGAAAACTCGAAAAAAAATTGTCAAAGCATAAATAAAAATTTTTCATTTCCACAGAAAAAAAGGCATAAAACAATATTGTAAAGACTTTTTTAGACACAAAAAACCATAAAATTTCGTCTTATTTTTATCCTCTTTTTTTTTAACAAACAGAAAAAAAGAAGAGATTCAAATCCGCTACACGAAGCATTATAAAGAAAGACTCATAAGTCCTCCACAAAGCTTTGCTCGTACTTCCTCTTCCTTGTATTGTGTGCCTGCTTCTACATAATATAAAACGGAATAAAAAAAGGATTATTCACATATTTCAATGTAATTTACATTTTTCGAGGAAATGATACGCGAGATGATGCAAGAAGTGAATGAAATATTAAAAGAATTCAGCATGAATTTGTGATATTTTTGGGGATGACATGATTTCTGATGCTTTGAGCTTATTAAGGAAAGCTTTTTGAATCGAGAAAAGCTTAACCAGGCTTATGTAGGTTGATCTAGGATCGAACGAAGCTCATTTGGATCTTGCGAGGCTCTTTTGGAACTTAAAATGCTAATTTGGGTCTGGAGAGGCTTGTTAAGGTCTATTTTTATTCATTTTGATCTTACGCCGTATGTTTGAAGCAAACAAGGTTATTTTATGGTCTGAAATTAGCACTTGTAGTTACAGTTTGACTCATATGAGTCGATCGAGGTTCAATAATATTTAATAATGCTCACTTAAGTCCATCAAGTGTAATGCGCCTCAAACCTTCCAAACTTCAATCAGAAAGTTTCATTTCTTTCACCATTTCCTATTCTGATATGACAAATTCCGGTTTGTTCTTCCTTTTTACCTTTTACCAAACACACAAGAGCCAGCGAGCATCTATTGTGTCATCACATAAATTTTTGACGCTAGCTAGGTAGCATGAACCGTAATTGAGAATCATATCTCATGTGCTTCAGGCTTCAATGTCATACGTTATGATTATCCATGTGTAAAGAGAATTGTGTGGCATAGATTATTATTTTCAGATGCACGCATGTATGCTCGAATGTTATCGTACATAAAAGAAATTGAAATAAGACGAAGAATAACGAATAAAAGTTGCAAATAATGAGAAAAGAAAATTGCGATGCAAGGTTGTAAAATGAGAAGAAATGAGTCATAAAAAAATATCATTTAGAACATAAATAGAAGCTGTTGAATCTTCTTAGACATTCGTGCGCGTGAATCTATGTAAATTTTGATGTTCTTTGATTATAACAACTCTTTGCCTTCCGTTTTACTCAATTTTCATGTGATTTCAATGAGAAATTATTCATGTATGAGGTCTCAGTGATAAAATTATTTTTTTTTGGGTGAAATGGAGGCTGTTCATGATATTTGTAACCACTTTTGGCCACTGGAACAATAATAAAGGTAAACTCAAACAATAATTGTGGATATGGCTCGAAGAACATATCTGTAGTAGATAGACCTGAGCATAAGGCTCGCGTTGAACTGGTTATATGTGTATGACGGATAGCCGAAGTGAGATAAGGACCTCGGTTGCAAAGTAGCAGGGATTTCTGATCAAGTGGACTCAGAGATCACCTCTTTTGAGGTCGTGGGTTCGATTCCCATCAAACCCGACTTGTTTTACATTAGTTACTCAATAGTAAAAGGTTAAACGCATGTCACGAATTTACCTTTGAGGACATACGATAGATCTCAACGTTCCCTAACTTACCAACACACCGACCCACAAAACAAAAATTAAAATTTAATGATGAATAATGAGAAAAGAGTAATTTTATCAGAAACTCGAATTCTCTTAAATAAAAATGATCATTGTCAGCTTTTTTTATGATGATAAAAAATATTAAGTTTTATGTTAATGAAGTTGTCAGTGGGAAGGTTCTGATGAGAATTTTTTTTTGGTAAATTTAAATGTGAACTTACGGCAGAGTCTATAAATGTGAATGAATGAGATTTGAAATTATTGGTGCTTGTGGGTGTTGACCCAGCTCTTTTGACATGACTAATGGGGTTTTGGTAGCTTAATATAAATACTATAGGTTCTACTCTAGTAACTAGTATAAATAATTTAAATTATTTGCGTTACATTTTGTACACAGGAAACGGTACAAAAGATTCCATCATCGATCAGGATTGCAGTGCCTTCACCTCGTCACAACGTGTAGTAACACATCGCTTGGCTGGAACCCTCTCACAATTGTGCTACATTAGGACTAACCTGAAGTCGGATAATCGAATAGAAATCCGATACCAAGCCGACATAGTGCTTGCTTTGATTTAAGTTCAGCATCATGCTAGAGTCACACCGGTTTAGTACTGAATTTCTCAAACAAAATTTTCCATCCCTATAAAATTCAACTTTCATTCACAATTTATTTCCTCATTATCATCATTTATTCCGTCACTTTCCATTCAATCCTCAAGAGCTGTAATAAGCATTAATAAAAAAAATATCCCTGATATTGAAATAAAAATTGCCTTACTCATGAGCTCTATAAATTCATAATGTCGGTCAAGACAGCATAACGACAATAAGCACGAAGCAGTAACAGAGAGAAATGGGAGAAAATGACAGCAAAATCACAGTTGTGAATGAAGACGATTAAATTTTCCAAACAGTTGCCATCTCTGTAGCAATAATCATTACCATTCTCGGCCATTCATTCTTTCACGTCATTTAGTTTGGGAAAATTGAGGGTTGAAAGTTCTTCTTATTCATGAAACATTGTGAATAGACATCAGATATGAATTTTTTTGTCAATTTTCCTTGTGGACAATTTTGTTTTATTTTTATTATTGCTAGTTTTTGATGAGACTGTTAAATCAGTTCGAGGTCATGAGAGTTTTGCTTGATATCTCGATGGAATCAAAGAGATCTTATTTAATGAATTTTGTTTAGACTAGACTAGATTCAACTTTGAGCAAAATAGTGTTTAAACAGGCTCAGCTTTGCTAATTAAGCAAAATAAATTTAGTTTAAGTTCAACCTAGCTTCGTTTGTATACATACATCCATACATCGCTGGCTTTATACATCAATTGTGATTCATAGCCTCCCTTAGTTGCTCTCTGTGGTATCTCTGTCCACAGCTTCCTCAAGACCTTCCTTTCGAAGACGCCAATTGCATTCTCATCATTCGAAGTCATGTTTCATGACTCTGAACCTTACATCACTACAGGTCTAATTAGTGTCTTATACGTCCAAATTTGGCTCGTCTTAAGATTCATTTTTAAACAAGTGAGTGTCGGATTGAAAAATATGCACGTTGACCAGCCAAGATCCTGCGCTCAATGTCCAATGTAGTGTCATAATTGTTGCTGAAAATATTTCCAAGGAAGTCGACTATTTCATTAGCATGAAAGGTTTTATTTTTGACTTTGTACTCGATAAGATCTATAGGACTATTCAAGTTCTTCAGTTAATAAGCTTTATTTTGTGGATATAAGATTCAAAAAAAGTATATATTAATAATTGCTAATTGGAATGTAAAATGATTTAGTCTCTTCAATAAAGGATGACAATGTCATCATTATTGAAATATGAAAAAAAGGCTGAGTTTGAGTTCAACGGGCTACGTCCAAACCAAGCATATTAAATTAACGATGATTTTGGCAAGCCTTGTTCTAAAAAATTTAACAATTAAATTTGTTCTAATCCAAGAGCGACAAAATATAGACTCAAAAATCAGAAAAAAATTCTCGGTAGAGATAAATAATGCAGAATAAATTTTCAAGTGCAGACCAAACAAGAGTTTAGAATAGCTTTTAGTCAAACACAAAAGAAAATCGAAGAATTGGTTCAATTCAAACATGTGACATTCGATTTAAAGTTGCTCAACCAACTCACATCCCGAATAGCACAAGTCGGTTGTTTGATCAAAAATCCGGTACCAATCCGGTGTGACTCTGACATGACGCGGAATTCAAATCGAATCCAGCACTATTTCAGAGTCATGCTAACTTGGCGCTAGATTTCTATTCTATTTCCCGAACTATTTGTGCTATTCGGGTAAGCTCAATAGTTCCAAATGTTAAAATATAATCTGGCTTGTATGCATTTTTACACAATAAAAGGATTCCATTGAGTTCTTTTTAAAACATTCCATTTTTATATAAATTGCAAAAATAGCAATACAAAATAAGAAGTAATAGCTTCGTGCTATGCGCTATTATATAATATGGATTTATTTATGAAAAAATAGGACGATGATTTGCTATAGAAAAATTGTTGACAATATAAATGTTTTGTGGTGCCTACAATAAAGTGGATTATGCGATTATATGTATTTCCGTACTCAGCACTACAAACAACGATAAATCCACTAAGTGCCTCTTAAATCTAATAGTTTAACAAAAATTGCTGATTTTATGAATACGGAAATGTTTGTGCTGTGTTGTGAGAGGATATTTTATTGAAAAATCGATTGAAAATTTTATTTGTGAGATGAAGTTATGGACTGATGGACTGGACTAGCTGCATGTGTTTTAAATTTAATACAACATACATCCATATTTCCCACAAATCCTTTCCTAAAGTCAAATTAGCTTAAAAACTTGTTCGAAAACGAAACAAACTTTTTAAATGAAGCTTTTAAGACATATCACTGAGGAAGTCGGAAGGAAGCACTTATAATAAAACTTTTTCCTTGAGATATGCGTATGTGTGGGATATTTTATAGTCTAAAATAAATCAAAGACTGACATGCTATAAAACATTCTTTTTACCGCAATGATTGGTATTTCAAAGTCTATTTTGCTCGCCTTCCAAGAAATAAAAAAAAAAGATAAAAAGATTGTGGAAGATCCTTAAAAACAGTATGAATGGTTGCGGGAGTTTGGTGCGAAAACTGAAGACTTCCAAGAAATATTTCATAAGTTTGCTAATTTATTCAAATCTTGAAGTAGCCAGAATATGAGAGGAATCAAGATTATTGAAAGCAGGGTCAAAAAAGTCAAACTTCAGAGGTCAAAAATAGTCAAGAAGTATTAAATGATGTTGAAGGAAGATTGAAGAGGTTTTAATGGCGCTAAAAGGATTCACAATTGTGTTAATTGGGGTTTCAAAATATAAAAGGGGGTCTATAAATGGGTAAGACTTTATTAATAGATGTAGAAGTCCAAAAAGATTGCAAAGGGTTAATCATGGTTTATTTCCCGCATCTGAAAGTGTACAAAGAGATTAAAGGATGTCACATAAGAACTAATCAGGTCTATAGACGGTTAATTAGAGTTCAAGTAGGTTTCAAACGTGTTTCATGGTCAAAAAGAGCTAAAAAGCATTGTTCAGGTTCCACCCAGAGTCTAAAATACATTTAACATGTATCTGATATTGTTCATGCTTGCTTATGCTTAACAATCAACAAATCATTTTCATACGATTAAATTTATTTCATGCATAGTTCACTAAAATATAAAGTCACATAAAAAGTATTATATGTCAACCATTGTTAAAGGAGTGCTTTAATCCTATTACTGCCATTATTTCAACAGAATAAACTTTACACTCGAATATTTCTCAAGAAAGTAAACTCATTTCCGACACAGCAAGTGTCTCCTTTTTTTCATTTATTTCATTACAAATCTAAGCACACAATAGAATTTTTTTATAAAAGATTTTCAAGACGATTTTTATGCATTGACACGACTTTATTTTGTCTTCTTACTTCCTTGACATGCTTGCTTTATATACAAAATATCTAAAATTGGAAATCTTTTCTTTATGTTTTTTTTCCTACACTTTGTGCATGTCGATCGATGAAATAATGCCCGTCGGTAATGCGGTAATAGCGATATCGAATAGAGCTGAAAGGAAGTAATGTCAAAATGAGCATGACCGATTACACAATCAATGATGGCGATGATTAAGGAAATTTGAAACTCTTCCGAAATTATCCATTAGCGCAAATATCTTTTGAATTTGTTGATTTTGCTGAAAATATTTTGAAATTTTGTTAAAATTTTCCTTTTTTTTTTGTTGAATGTATTAAGAATGAAAATTTGGGTCGTTTGATGTTTCATTGTGGACTGTAAACTGTTGGTAAACAATTTTGAATAATTTAGAATTGTTTATGCAAATTGGAAGTTTAAAACTCTTTGAACTTGACGGTAAAAATTGAAAATTTGAATTTTAAATGTAATTTAAAATTTATTTTTAATAATTTAAAGGAGAAAAGAAAAATTCAAAATTCAAAGAACATAAAATTTAAAATAAATGAATTTTGAAATTTTAAATTTTTTTATAATTTTGAATTTTGAAATTTTAAATTTTTTAATAATTTTGAATTTTTAAATTTTTTAAAATAATTTTGAAAATTTTAAATTTATAACATTGATATTTTAATTTTGTAATTTTAAAGAATTATGAAAAACTCAATTTTTGTCATATTTTAATAATGACGAAATTGTCATTCTTTATTAAAGAGACCTGTTTTCCTTCATTATGTTCCTTCAAAACCCAATAATCTAAAACTTATAAAGAATTTTTTCAAATGTGTCCCAACAATTTCTTCATAAGAACATTATAGATTGAGGTTTTAAGTATTGAGGGCTTCCACAGAAATAAGCAAGAAAAAAAACAAAATTTTTCCTGAAGAAACAAGATTTTCTTCATTTTCCATTAACTGCCCCCATCTCACTTCAGATAATCCAAAAAAAGACGAAAAGATTCTGGAAAAGTAAATTAAAAAAATAAATAAAAATAATATATAAATGAAAATAAACTCAGTTTAGATAAGAATGAAATATAAGCACTCGAGATTAAAAAGGAAAAAAAAAGTTTTTTTAAGAAAAAGGCAAAATTATCTTGTTTAGATTTTTCTGTATGGGTAAATTTTTATCTCGAAACGATTAATCATAAGAAAAGTGGATTTTATTTGGATTAATTTTTAATTTAATTTAATTCCAAACAAAAATATTTTTTTAAGATTTGATGAAAATGGAAGATTTTAATACATGACTGTAGAATTTTATGCTCTGAACTAGCTGAAGTGGTTTGAATTATTTTTGTTAAATTTAGGTTTCGAAATAAGAAAAATGTAAATACTAGAAAAATATAAAAATTGATTTTTTAATAAAAAAAATGTTCAACATATTTCAATGCTCATCAAATACACTTAACAGTCATAAAAGTTTAATATTATTTTTCATTGAATTTGAAAAGCTTCAAGTCAATCCGTACCTATTGTGTCATTCTGTTCTATCGTTGCTTTTTTACAATGCAATAAAATATTTTTTATTTTTATGTTTAAACATTTTTTGCATCTTTTCATATGGAGTGGATTGAAGTCACTTGAGGAAAAATAGAGAAAATTTTTCATTTTGAAATGCTCAGAAAAAGATTTTTCATGCAGTTTAACCATCAAATAATGCACTTTAAAAGCTTAAAATTGACAATCTAATCCTTTTTTCCTGCCCACCACACCAATTTTATTAAAATTTCCAATTTGAGGTTTTTCAAGGTAATTTAAGTTAAACAACTTGAATTAAAACAAGACACAAATATTTAAAATAATCAAGGTGTGGAAACTTAGAATTAACCCTGGAAAATCCCAAAAATCCTTAAAAGTCTCTGAGCCAGTAAACATGAAAATGTGAAATCCCTTTCAAATCCTGAAACTATTCATCAAATGCATCAGGGAATTCAGATTTTCATGTTTATTGGCTCAGAAATGTTTTTAGAATTTTTGGGATTTTTCAGGAATAATTCTGAGTTTCCTTACCTTGAAATTAATTGAATATCTACAAATTGAAGGATTTTTGCTCACAGCTCTTAAATCCTTTTGTGGTTGAACATCAAATATTCAATAGAATGAACCGCACGAAATCTTATATTCATTGCTAATTTTATCGAATTTAATATTTATTATTTTCAATGCATCAAAGTATGGCCAGTGAAGATGAACTATATCTTCTTTCTGTATTGTAAGATTAGATCAGAGCTCGAAGTCGGGCTTTTTCGAGTCTACTCATTTTTTTGTGAGTCAACTTCATTTTGATTCGAGCAAAAAAATTACCGAGTTGACGAATCGACTCAGAGTTGACTCCGAGAATATGAAGTTGACTGGAAAAAAGTTGAGTCGACTCGGTTTTGACCCTATCAACTTCGAGCTCTAGTTTAGATATCTTTGATTAACTAAAGGTTACCCGAATAGCACAAGTCGGTTAATCTAATAGAAATCCGGCATCAAGCCAGCATGACTCTGATATGGTTAATGGCTTTGATTGAAATATAGCACCATGCTAGAGTCAACCGGCTTGGTCCCGGATTTCTGATCGATTAACCGACGTGTGTCAATTGAGATAGTCTCAAAAGTAGTTTTCGAATGCAAACATGGAAGAAACTGGTACTAGGGACAGGTTTTTGTGTTACCTCTAGCATTTTGATGCCATGTGGCTTCTTAAAAGTTTTAAAAGTATATCTAGAAGAAGGAACAAGCTTAAAATAGCTTAAAGAAACCAAATCTTAGAAAAACCTTTCTCCAAAAAATTAAATATTACAATTTAAAGAACCGATCAACTTATATGACCTGATTATTTCCACCTTCTCCACATTTAACTCACACAAAATAAATAAAATAAAGTAAAAAAAAATATTCAATGAAGATGCTCCACCACCGCCTGACTGTATAAAAACAGATGCTCGCATATTTTCTTCTTCCTCATCGCTCTTCCTTTTCTCATTCGCCAGTCAATATTGTAAATAATTTATTTTTATCTGTTTGTTTTCCATGAAATATTTATGCATGAAAAAGTGAGATTGAGAAAATGAATGGAAAAAAAGAGACGTAAAAAACTTATCTCAAGCGAGCGAGCAAAAGAAAAAGAGAACGAAAACAAATTGTTTACGTCTTGTTGCTCGAAGACCTGTTGTTCCAACCACTGTCGCTAGTGTGATTTATTAATTCTGCTACAATGATTATTTATTATTGATAAAAACAAAAAGGAGGTGAAAAAATTCTAGATTCAGGGCTGTTTATGGCTGTAATGGATACGCTTTCTATTTTTTTCACGATTTATTTCATTTAATTTAGATGACCTCATAAATGTTGGCTTTGTTTATTGCAGTCATTGTAGTAAAACTTAGTTTTATGGATTATTTGTTGTTGTGAGCTTTAACGATTGTTGCTACTGCTGCATTTATGTAGTTTTTGCCATAATGTTTGGTATTGGAACTATTAATTTTGATTCAAACCTAATTTGAGGGTTGTAAAAGTACGATTTCAATTGAAGGGGGTGTGAAACTATGACTAAGTTCAAAATGTTAAAAAACTATGATTTCGTTTGAAAGGGTGTGAAACTATGACTAAGTTCAAAAGGGTTTAGAACTATGATTACGTTGGAAGGGTGTGAAACTTTGATTAAGTTCAAAAGGGTATGAAACTATGATTAAGTTTGAAAAGGTGTGAAACTATGACTAAGTTCAAAAGGGTTAGAACTATGATTACGTTGGAAGGGTGTGAAACTTTGATTAAGTTCAAAAGGGTATGAAACTATGATTACGTTTGAAAGGGTGTGAAACTATGACTAAGTTCAAAAGGGTTTAGAACTATGATTACCTTGGAAGGGTGTGAAACTTTGATTACGTTTAAAAGGGTATAAAACTATGACTAAGTTCAAAAGGGTATGAAACTATGATAAAGTTCAAAAGGGTATAAAACTATGACTAAGTTCAAAAGGGTATGAAACTATGATTATGTTTACGTTTGTAAGGGTGTGAAACTATGACAACCTTAGAGAAGTATTTTACTATTTAGGTTTAAATATGTAGATTCAATTACTGCTCAAAATTACCAAATGAAATCAACTAATAGCAACAACAATCTGTTTACACCATCAAATCCTCATTCATTTCCCATCCTTTAACTTAAACCATTAATTTTCTCATCCAATATAATTTACACATTGAATATTTAAGTAAAATTACGCACGTGTGAATAATAATCAGCAAAACCGATCGATTTTCCTTAAAACATTAAGCAGCGTAAACAGAGGCAAAATTTATTACAGGACAGCTATTGTTTAATGAGAGAGTATCGATAGGAGAAGATGTATAGTCATTGGATCATCACATAATGGACCAGTTAGATAGTTTTATACACATGCATGCGTTTATGGATATGAACATGTTGTGGCATATGTGATTTGGTTATTTATGAGAGGAAAAATGGTGATGCTGGGCGTTGCTTTTATTGAATTATTTTCTCATGAAAATTGTAATGAATGCTATGGACATTGGGTGCATATTAAGTTACAAATTTAATTAAATTTTAATAAAGTTTTAATACTTTCAGAAAGATTTAAATATTTTGAATTAAAATTATTTTTATAAACTGCTGAAATTCTTTAAAATATCCACAAAACTTTAAAAAATTTAATTTTTCTTCAAATGACAAACAAAACAAAACTTTCTATAAGTCAACCCATATTAATTCAATAAGCATGTCTCGTATCCAACATGAACCTTATAACGAGGAAAAAAATGTCACCAAAGGTAAAAGTTTCTTCCTGTTGTTTTTCCTACACGTCTTCCTCGTTCAATAAATCTTCTAATCACATTTTTATGGTCAATTAAGCAGAAAGAGCGGAGAAGAAAGAAAAGAAATCTATTTGAAAGTCAGTCAACCAGCATCGGTGAAGCTTTTGTTTTTGAGCTATGGGAGTAAGTAATATGTTGACTTAGTATGTGAAGAGTTATAAGATGATTAAGGGATATACATTTGAGCTAGATGTTGGATTTTGGATTGGTTTCTTGGTATACGTCTCCATTTTAGCTTAAACTTACTTCTATCCTTACACCGACAACTCCTTTTGGTGCTTTCATTGAGCTACCGACATTTGCTCACTGACAAATGCCCACTGGTACGTTTTCCCACTGGATCATTATGTATAGTTGCAAAGTAGACGGAAGTGTAGAGTAGAAGTAGGTTTAGGGTAAGAATAGGTTTAAGACAGAAGTAAGTGTCGATGTAGACCTTAAAACTAGCCACTGGACTTTAAATAAAAACACATTTACTCTACATCGATTCAATAAAACCACCAGTTTAACCACAAAATTCCTATTGCTTCATAATAACTCAAATCGAATCGATTTTCGACAATATAATCGGAATAATCTCTTAATTAGATAGCATGTGCTGAAAATCGCATGATTAATGAACTATTAAGCGAAATTTTCATCTCAATATTACAAATTAGTTTCAATTAGCACGAAAAAGCTAATTAATCATAAACATTTTCTCATAATTTCTGTAGAAGAGAAAAAAAGGTATTTAATGGTCTAGACTCTAGACAGTAGTGAATCCCAATTGGTTTCATCATCTAAATTGTATAAAAATTTATGCAAAATACAAAAAATATTGTAAAATCACAATTCAACTTCATCAGCAGTTCCTTTTCAATACGAAGCTCATAAATCATTTCAACTGTTGTGTTTGACTACGCAGCGACAAGCATAGAATTGAAATATGTGCGTATTGGGAGTTGATTAACATTTCAACGTGGTTTTATGATTTCTGGATTTTGTGAATGAATTTGGCAAGAATGGAATGCAGGATTTCATTTGATTGATTTTTTGGAGCTGCATGGATGATTTCTATGGATATTTACATAAGAAACTAGCTTTGTTTATTAATTATTGCTATATAAAAAAAAAAAACCTTTACCTATTCAGATCAATTGTGATCCAGAGATGCGCTAGGGCGTTTCGCAGCTAATAAAAGTTTAACGAGTGAGGATGCGCCAAACCACTACACTCGAACCTAGACTTACAATTAATAGAGGAATACGAACCACTTTTTTGATGATATTTCTGTCTGGAGCCTATAAAGGAAGGCTGTGAGCCTCATTTTATTTGATTTATGCACAGTCTCAAACCAATGTTCGTTGTGTCGGTACTGCAATAATTAGGTACCGAAGTACTAAACTATTCTATTTATTAAAGGATTTTTTGATGATTTGTTTTGCTTTATATAACTTTATTGGTATAACCTCTAATTCTGACTTGAATTCTCAAGATCACGTCATCTAAAGTTGTCATTCTACAGCATTCCTTATTAAGTTGCTCAAAATGCTTCAATTTTAAATAAAATAATTTTAAAAAAACTTAAAATTAAAATTTGCACAAAATAAAAATAATTCACAAAATAAATCTCTGACACTTCAGCTTCCTCATTCCAACGATGAATTCACTTATGAACATCTAATTGCTTCCTAATTACACGCCTACGCGATAACATTATTTTAAGTTTGTGTTTTTAATTCATTTTTCACACATTACAGCTTCGGTAGCTGAAGCAATTTTAAGAACAATACGCATAGCAGTGAATAAATAAGTTTTGAATTGCAAACCACGACCTGTTGTAAATTTAAATGAGAAGTTGTATAAAAGAAGACATTGAGTTCTTTTGAATGCTATCTCTGTCGAGGATAAAGATAGGAATGTGACTAGCACTTTATACGCACAGCTGGGACTCCAAATTCCTATTTAGTGTTCAGAGCCTCTTAGTATCTTAGGGGTCGTTTAATTATGAAGTCCAAAATTAACGGTCGTTTTTCAAACAAGAACGATGGATTTCCGGGAGCTTCTATTGTTCTTTACTTGCTGATTCCCCTCCCCTGGACGTCATTAGTGAACGTCCCCATACCAGTAACAATAAATAGTTACCATAATCCTCCAGATCTCATCCCTTGAGCTCATAAAGTACAACAATATATAAACAAGCTTACGTATTCGTGATTACGTGATGCAATTAAAGTAATAAATTTTTCATACAGTTCTTTATTCACACGAAGCCAAGCTGGTTTTTTTAAATAATTAAAAAAACATTTTCCACAGAAACATGAGCTTAAGAAAAGTGGAGATGAACAAGACAAATTTATGGAAGATTTCTGAGTATACGCAAAGAAAATTTAATGATTTAATGCAGTTGAAAATGAATTTATTTGATAATGTTTTCGCAATCAGATGAGAATTAATGCGCAGATTATTGCATTTAAATATTTGTGTGGGATGATAAAGTCTTGTGGCCGGCGGGTTTGAGGATGAACATTTTGTGAATTATTGTTTTGTGAAATTGAAATTGAGTTTAAAATTATTTTGCTGTTGATGTTAATAATTTGTTAAATTTATCATATTTTTTAAAACAAATTTTGAGCTCATTGAAAGCATTTGTGGCTATGTGAGCAGTAATTTATAGATTATAGGGTTCGATACTTTCTTGAACTGATCAAGGTTATTCAGAACTGTCTTGAATTGGTTTAGACTTTTATAAGTTGTCTTGTAAGGTTGAAAGTCAACTCTGTGCTGTGTATAATTTAGTGATATCTTTGTCTGTACTGTTGCTTTTAATTGAATCGCAGTACCTTCAACTGAAAGGCTTGTCCTGCTTGACTGTGCTGTTCAGGCTAGAACTTCCATATAAATCCTTATTACTCAATTCAACCTTTTGACAAAACCCGAATGACACAAGTCGGTTAATCGATCAGAAGTCTGGCACTAAGCCGGTGTGACTTGCATTGTGCTTGATTTAAATCGAATTTAGCACCATGCCATAGTTATGCCAGCTTGCCGCTGGATTTCTATTCGATTAACAGTCTTATGCTATTCGGGAAACTTGATACTGATCAAAACTCTTCTCTAAAATTGTCTCTAATCTTCTTTCAATTGACTCAGTAGGAGCACTAGGACATCTTAATGCTAATTCTACAAAATCCAAATGCTCTAAGCACTACTTAAGACAGCAAAAGTGTAAAAGCAACAACAATGACAATCAATTATGATCTGTAAACCATTTAAAAGTCAATAAAGATGCAAAAAAAGCCGTTTATTAAAAGAAAAAAACTTCATTTATCACTCTAAATGCACACCTCATTAATTCATAATCACGAGTGAAAGACACTTTCATTTATGTGCTAACGAATAGCTAATTATATTATGCATAGAGCAAATGTGTCATAAAAATATTTTTTTAATAATTTTAAGCATGAGATACATGAGAAATGACTGAAAATATATTCGAAATCATTTTTCAATTTTTATTTCTTAATCTGTAATGAATTATTGATATTAGGAAATGTTATATTTTAAATTGACATCAGGGAAAAGAGCAATAATTTACATGAAAATAAGTCCTTACAATAAGTATGCGAGAGAGAATTTTATTTTGTGGGATAGGTCAAATTAATTGAAATGAATGGGTCTCTGGGGGTGTATTTAGATATGATGTTTGACATTTTGGTTTACATTTACAATTTTGACTGGGAGTTTTGAGTTGAAATATGTTTAGATCTCTTTGGCGTTTAAATATTGAAGAACCTTTAATTCAGGTTTCTAAACAAATTACTCAATTCTCAGGGGTACACAGCTTTGACGAGTTTTAATGTGTTTACGTAATGTCAGGTTTATAAGATGCACAACTCAGAGTATTGCTCAATTGTGAAGATTACACAGATCTAATGAATTTCGAAAATTTACTAAGGGATCAAACTCTTGGGTACACAACTTAATGGATATTAAATTCTGGGGATAAAGAGGTGTGCGTTTAGCTAAGAGGTACGCAGCTGAAAGAAGTCCGTAAATCTCAGGGGTACACAGCTCCAAGATGTGAAAATGAGCTGAATTAGGGGGTACACATCTTCAAGAAGTACGTTTAGCTAAGAGATGCACAGCTACAAGAAGTCTGCAGAGCTCAGATGTACATAGCTTCAAGAAGTGCGTTTAGCTAACGGGTGCGCAGCTTCAAGAAGTTCACAAAGCTTATGGGTACGCAGCTTCGAGAAAAACTTTTAGCTAAGGGGTACGCAGCTTTAGTCAGTCAAATTGTGCAAATTTCAAGCAGATCAAGAGCGACATAAACATCTAAGAACCTTCATGTTCCTTTAATTTATTCAAACAATAGATTTCAACACTTGGGTCGCTTTTTACATGTCGCAAGACTGAATTTATGAAGCATTACTGAAAGGAAAGCTATAAAAATGACTTGAAGTCACGATGCATTAAATGTTTTATTTTACAGTCTTTTTCGCACATTATAAATAATTTTATGAGTTTATTTGCATTACTCAATCTCATGTACTGTCTATGCTGTTCATTGTAAATGTCATTCTATGCGGCTTTGTTTGTTCTTGTAAGTTTCATTGCTGTTGTTGACAAAAGTAAAAACTATGGTCGAGGATATTAAAATTATTCAATGGTGGCGAACGTGTTCGTGCTGTAATAAATGATGACTTTTAAGACTAATGAATCTGAATTTATTGAAGTAATTAAAAAAAATTATTGTGTGAACTGCTGAATTACACGTAAAATCATTTTCTTTTTGTCTTTTACATTCCTTTATAATGAAAAATAATAATAGAAAATGAATAAAAATATGATAAAAATAGTTTTGCGGTTGACTTTTGCTCTTGTTTGATTTATGTTTTGTCTCATATTTAACTTATCGGGTTTGGTTTCTTGTTTCAATTTTTTGTTGCTATTATTCATACATGCATACATACATACATAAAACGCTGGCTTTACAGATCAATTGTGATCCATAACTAGGGTTTTCAATCCCGGGATTAAAATGTACTGAATCCCGGGTTTGATCCCGGGATTACATACATTTCAATCCCGGGATTGAAAACCCTATCCATAACCTCCCTTAGTTGCCCTTCTGTACAAGACTCTGTTGCTGGCTACTCTCTACTAATCGCCAAAAACCAAATGTTTTGATTTGTCTACAACAGCTTCCAGCTTCTAGCTATTCAGTATGAATTAACATACGATTTTGAGATTTTCGTGGTTTTAGGAGGAATTACTTGTAAATTTATGTTCAATGAAGCTTTTCTTATGTTTTACAAACTTAGTTTTTGTAAGCCACTGTAGAGATGTGTCAAAAATGCTTAAGATGACTCCCTACCCCAGCTGCACCTTTAGATTTACTAATCGTTCGTTTCTGAATAGAATAGAATAGAATGTAATGTAGGGTTTTGCTAATAGCAAAAGCGGCACTGCGATCGATGATCTGTTGTACCATCTCAAGTCCTCTATGCTAGAATTCCAATGTCCTTAATAAAGCCAATAATGTCCTGATAATGCTGCTTATTTATATCCTCATCATTCAAATAGTCCTCATCAAAATGCTTGACACGTTGCCCTCGTAATGACCTACGTTTACAAAGTAAATGAATGATCGTTTCTGAACTTCAAGAACCTTTTTATTCAATAAACCGTAACGATGGTAGACCAGTATAATTGATATATTAATCTATACCTGTGTTGTCCAAACTTTTTTGAGCCACGGCACACCTTAGTGGTAAGCTATTACCAAAGTCGTAAACAGAATGCGGCTCACGTCATTTACAAAAAATTCAACAGCACAACAATGTGCCGCGGCACACAGTTTGGACAACACTGGTCTATACCATAAAGCGCCAACCCAGATAATCTTTAGGAATAAGTTTAATCAAAATCTGTTATACTGACCCAATTATCCACTATTTAACAAAGGCATCAATCGATTATTCAGTGTTCTAAAGTTCCTAAGCATCTTCAGATTGTCGCAGACCCTTAAAAATTCTTATAGCTCCACCATTCAATGCTCATTAAGAATCATCCTTAAATCATCATTTGTGCACAATATAAAACTCATAAAATTCATTCTACATTTGAAAAATCTTTTCATTCGTTAAGTGACATCTTAAAAATAAATAAAATTCACATTTGATTTTCCTCTGTCGTATTCATGTATGAATTTATTGTCTACTTAACCTCAATATCATGATGCATCATTGCATGGCTGATTCTATTTTATTTCATTTTCATCTTCGCTTTTTCGAAAATCTTCTTTATTTTTTTTTTTTGTTGTCTACTTTTTTTGTTCGCCACATTCTGTGCTGTACTGCTTTGTTGTCTCTCGCTCGTTTGCTGGGTTGAATACTCGACCGAACAGTTTGTAACTCTTGTTGAACAATAAACTTCTCTCAATTTTTATTTTTTCACAATTCATTTTGTCTCATTTTACAATCTCCTCGATTGTTGTTTCACTTGTTCTTCTTCTTTCATTGTCTATGGATGTTCATTGTTTCTAGTTCTGTTTTAGAATTCATGAGATGGATGGAGTTGAGGTTATTTACATATTTTTTGGCGAAATACGAACTATTCTTGATGAATTTGCTAATATAATTGAAATTTATGTATTTTAATATAGTAAGAACGGGGTCCAAGTTGAATAACACGGTTCCTAAGGATCCTGCACCGATTATGTCCTTCTAATTGGGTCACTGGGATGAATTAAGAAAGAACAGATGTTCTTTGACTATAGTTCACAAAATAAAACGTTAATTAGGTCCAGTATTAAGACAAGTACATAATCAAAGTTGGAACTTGAGGTTTAAACTAAGGAATACGAAATAGAGGAACCCCAAAGGTGGGAACGCATTGTAGTAACCTTAATAAACATGAAGTAAAGGTCCAGAGCACTTATACTAGAGTCAAGCGCGTAGCCAATAGGGTCTTGTCCTCCCCTTAAACGTTTCAAACCGCAGCAAAAGCACGGCTTAAAACGGTTAAGAGCGGGACAAGACCCTCCTGGCTAGGATCCTGACTAGAGTCAACTAAGTTCCTTTTATTCTATTAACCAAAATTCAAAAAATTGATCAAAATTCCACTTCACAAAATAGCAAAACTACAAACACACAAAAAAAGAACTCAAAACTGCGTACTAAGTGTAAGAATAGAACAGTGAGCGATGCGCGAGACGAAAAGCAAAAGGAAGAAGAAACAAAAAATTTTGAGTCATAAATTGATGATTTCACGATAATGTTTTGTTGTGTGACATTTTTCGTCTATTTCTGAAAATTGAAGATTATAAATAAAGAAAGAAAAAAACTGTAACTGAATGTTTTCGTTAAGGGACACAACGACGTGTCACGAGTGAGCAAAATGAGCAAATTTATTGTTATAGACAACTGAAATCTTTGAAGAGTCATGAGACAAAAAATTGGAAAATGCGTGTAAAAAAAAGGAAGACAATTTTTGAAAATTTATAGCAATTGACTAAATTTATTTGACACGTGCTTACGGCGGTATTTTGTAGATAATTGATGTCAACCGAAAAGAGGTTATTAAAGTGGATACAGACAATTGACCGTAAATTTTGATGATTTTTAAACAAAGATTAAAGGAATTTAGGTATTAAAAAATTTAATTTTGGTGAACATGTGTGCAAAATGCAGTGGGATGTTTGAGATTATGCGACTTGACATAATCAGCTGATGTAGTTTGACACCCTTGAACTTGTTAAATTCTTTCAATATTCAACAAAATCTTAATAGATTGTGTGAAAATAATGATTTGACATAGTTGTACACCCTTCTCAAATGAATTCGCATAGTTTGACACCCCAAAAATAAAAAAAAATCTGTCGATAAAAATATTGAAGCTTAAAAATTTCCTAAAAATAAACATGAAAACATCCAATGTAAAATGTTCGTCAAGCTGGCAATTATTAGTACTTAATTTATGGGTCATAAAATTTGTTCCTCATTTTTTAAAAATCAAATGAGATAAATGCCGACATTTCACACTTTTGCAGCAAACTAAACTTGTATATTTGTATGTTGACACGAGGCAATTCGAATCTTTTACTTTCCTCATGCGATTCGCCCTGAAAATCCATTAGTGTTGATAATTAAAGAAAATATTTTCCCTTAAAATTTATAACATTTTGTACATGAATTTAAAAAATTTATAATTTTGTTTTTCTATTAGACAAAATAAAGTGTAACATGAAAATCACTCACGGCCAGACAATTAGCACTCAATAAACAAGCCAGAAATTGTCGACCATATGCTGCGATAAATTCAACGTGAAAAAAATGAATCGAAACAAAAAAAATCTCATCATCATAAAATGTGAAGAAGACATTAGCCTTAGTTTTTCACATTCTTGTATTTTGGGTCACTTTGTCGATAGGTCTGCGTAGGTGTACTCCCCTTTTTGTTTTACTTGTCTTTAAAGCTATCAAAATTCGCTGCAAACCTTAAACATCAAATACTTTCCAAACTCAAAATTAATTTAATTTTTTTCGCTGTCACCGCACAATTTTTTCCATTCTCCATTCTCGAAAATTGAGTCAATAATATGAAAAAACCGCCATATGAGCATCACGATTAAATATTTATGAATGGTTAGATGACACTTATCATGGTTGAGCGCACGATAGGTTCATTTTATGATGCGATTTCTTTTTTTCCTGATATTTATAAATTTACGCACAAACGCACGCACACAGAGAGTCAGACAGTCAATAATTTGGTATCATTTATAGCATCATATATTCGTCTTTCACAAATAACAATAATAAGAGCTTAGGACGCAATAATAATAACATTTTTAGATGGAATAAACCACAATATAGTGTATAAAGTTGAATTTATTTCCGACGCACGCCACAAATTTTATTTGCACACATTGAGTTTTTATGTCAAGCACATAACAAGGATTGTAATTCCTCGACAAGTTTTTTTAAGTGTCATTGTTTAAAGTAATTCTTTTGGGAGATAAAAATGTGTGGACATGAATTGATGTGGAGCAGGACATGATGAATGCTGAGGGGAAGGGGAGAAAGTTGTGCGAAGACAGATCATCTATGCTTCAATTTTGGAGAATCTAATAGTTGTTGAAGTGTCTTGTGAAACTTAAGCTTAAAATGTACTCGATTGAGTTACGAATAATGAAGATCTGGGCTGGTTTCTGGAGCTTCATTGTGGTTTTTGTTTAAATTTTGTCATTAGCAGAGTACAACCCCACTAAAATCCAACCTTTTTGTACCATGGCACACCTTGGTGCTAAACCATGACGAAACGGCACACCGCAAACGATTCGTGTAGTTTTTTGACTTTTTTCTCGGCACACAGTTTGGACAACACTTGTATAAAGCATTACAATCCACTAATTTCCGATCTGAATTGATATTTTACACTAAATGACATTCATAATGTCAACAATCACAACTTAATCTTTAATTCACCAACTTGTACCTCCATGACTTCTTCCTCCCATTGCATAAATTAATGGTGATTGTATTTTTACTATTTAATGAATGCAGGATGTATGAAATAATAATTCATGAAAAAAATCAGAGAAAAATTTACGAATTCTCAAAAAAAATATGTATCATGTAAAATGGAAATGCTGAAAAAAATGAGTCAAAAGATTTATATTCATGGAGAATAATCTCGTTGAAAGTATAGTGCTCAATTATACACTGAGCTAGCATGAATGTCATCCTTGATTGAGTTTGGTGAACTTTTTTTGGGGGTTGTTGGCACTTTGGTATAGATGGGGTAGACGTAGGACTGTGATTTAGGTAGATAAATAAGAGATGAAGCTAGATTTTTGGATACATGATGAGAATGGAGTTGGTAACCTCTAACAGACAAATGAGTATACTCATGGTACCGTAACATACTCAAGAGTGTGTTCAAAAGATAGTCTTGAGTATGTTACGGTATCATGAGTTCAACTCACTTGTCTATTAGGGTAAGTGATGTTTACAAGGTTGGCTAGTAGGAACAATTGAAAAAGGAGTAAAAGGTGGCTTGTTTAGCTGTGGCTTGAAGCTCCATTTGTGTAAAGTCTGTGAAGTACAAGTGGTGAAATTCGGCCTGAATAACATCCATTTTACGTTCATTTACATCCCGCATTTAAATATTTTCGTCCTACTTCCTATAACTGGATACACCCCTTACATGGTTTTGGGTATCTTTCAAGCAATTTTCGTAAAAACTTTACTCAGTAATAAACAAACCTCAAAAACGACTCTGCAAAATCTTACAATATTTTTTTTATACTTTTCACTACTTTCCCACCATTTTTGCAACTAGTAATATGAAGCTAGCCAAATGCATTTACTCGCTTAATTGCCCAAGTGTTTATTACGACTCATTCAACTGAAATTATGAATCCTATTCATGCAAATATTTCAATTTCTTAGTAAAAGCTCATTTAAATACTAAAAGAATTTTGCTGCACCTTTTACATGTACTTTCATAAAACATTGTTTCTTCCTTACAGCTCATATTTATATGAAATTTAAATCGTAAACATAACATGTTAATGAGCTATTAAGTTAATTCATTTAGCCTTACAGCTTACTTTTTAGTGCATTTTCTTCTCCATTTCTCATTTGTTTAGGACTAATTGCTCTACCATGACTAAAACACATTGACCTAATTTAATATTTCCCTTCTTTTTGAAGTAGCTGGCAGGCTTGTAAAATAGGAAAATATTTGTTTATATTTAAACTATTCAAATAAATTAATGAATTTGATTCGGGTTTTTTGAGCAGGTTGATGATGTTTGTAAATACTTGGATGTAAGTTGGTATGAATTATGGCTTTTAGGTATCAAACTGTTTGTATTTTTGGATCTTAAGATTCATTTAATTCAAAAAATTGTTTTTAAATGTGGAAATTCGGAGTAAAATTAAGTTAATCTTAAATTTGGTCAAACTTTGGCTCCTTGTGATAGCTAGTGCATATAAACTAAAGATAGGAACCAGATTCAAGATTTAATCAGGTAAATAATATTAATATACATGGTTTTATCAATAAATCTGATTCAGTAGCTTCTAGCTTTGTAAACCATTAACAAAAAAATCCAAAACATCTCAAAAATCCCATTTCTCTAGAAAATTCCACACAAACAAGTTTCTGCACTTTTCCACATACTTAAAGAACATATTACATCAGCTGAATGTAGAGAAACAACATGTAATTTTATAACCCGGAAAAGCGAGCATTTAGAATTATCATAACAACAGGAATACGAAAAAGCTGCAACATTTCAAAACTTTGTGTTCATTTTGATATGAAAAATTGTTCAAATTATGCTCCATACAGGAATATAGCATGCAGCAACACATACAGACATTTTCTTCGTAGTTTTTCATAACAAATTTGCATTATTTTCGTGCCACTTGAATCGTTGTTGTGCACAATTTAATTTTCACTCAATTTACAATGAGTTTTTAATGTGCTTCAATCATTTTTAATAGCTGTTAAATGTAAAATTGCTCAGCAAATAGCGCTGGTTGTCGTGAATAGTACTTAATTGTTCTATTGTAATTTAAGTGCTGCTGCTTCTGATGCTTGCAAGATTGTAGTTTGCTGACATTTTGGAAAAGTTTTTTGTATTTTTTGAATTAATGAAAGGATCTTCTGACTGGAAAATTACTCTAATTATTGTTTTAAAATGCTGTGAAACTTTTAGATAGAAAACCAATTTAAGGAAATGCAATTGGAAATTTAAGCTGAATTTTTGCGTAGTTTCACACCCCTTAAATCACAAAAAATCTTAATTTTGCATCTAAAATATGAAGTTTTGGATTGAATTTGTAAAATCTCAGCTAAAATTTTTGTAAATTCTCATTAAACTTCAAATTGAACATAAATAAGCAACAATCTTGCTGCAATAATTCACAAAAAAATTATTTCCTTCTGCAAAAAATCCAAAATAATCTTTCTTCCTTTCAAGTTGTACACCAAAAATACCAATAAATCTTCACAAGTTCCTGCAAGATATGCACAAGAAACTTTAGATTCTGCAACTTTTTCCAATACTTCGCATCTCACCCTCCATTTCCAATTACATTTAATGCCATCTTTTTGTTCAGCAACAACATCCAACTTTGTAATCTATAATGACACAAATGCAATTTGAAAAATATTGACTTTACATTAGCAAAACTATTCGAGTAAGAATTTTACTGATTTCCGCTAATAAATCAAATCTGATGCTTTTCCTTAAACTGAGTTTCAAATGAGAATGAAAAAGTTTTTTGTGATTGCATTTAAATTAGTTTTGTGCTTTATTGCAGCATTTAACTTGAGGTGTTGGGAACATTAATGGAAGTTCAGAATGTTGCAAAAAATGTTGTTTAAAATTTAAAAGATTTATTTTTTTTGATAAGAAAATGAAAGATTTTGAACATTTTTCTGAAGGCTCCTGTAGATTATAATCTTTTAAAAACTATATTCTATAATTTAATTCTTTGTATGAAGATTGTATGAAGATTACATAAAGATTTTAATCTGCGTGTGCCTTGATTTTTTTTGTGTTCTTGACTTCAAACTTGTAAGTTGATTGAATTGTCTTTGATTGAAAATAATTATTGTTGCAGAAATCCTTAGCTGACTAAACCCGAAAGGCACACGGCGTAGAAATGGCTATAAATCTGACGTATAGGACGGCACTAATGAAGCATCATGCTTTATTTCACCAATTCTAACGCTCTGCCACTTTATTGTCGTCCTGGATCTCAGATTGAAAGCCATTTTAAAACCCTATGCCTTTCAAGATAGGTTTGGTATCTGGTATATACTATGAACTATTTCAAGGCCTTCCAAAGTGTGGTCTAGCACAAGCTCTTCTGCTTAGCTATCAACTTGATCACAACTTTGATTTTGTTTCTGATTTGACATTCGTATTTGGATCAATTTTCATCATTTTATTCTTAATTTTTGCTTTTGCTCAAACCTGAGCTCAAAGTCGATAGGGTTGGAGACGACTCAAGTTGACTAGACTCTGACACAAAGTGAGGGAGACATAATTATTACTAAATAGCACTAGTCGATTACTAGGATTGAAACTCGGGATCAAGTGGAAGAACTCTAGCATTTGACTGGATTTGTTTTAAGTCCAGAATTGTGTCAGGATCGCATTAATGTATTCGATTAATCAATTTGTGCTATTCGGAATTAAAGTCTCCAATAAGCCTCACTCAATCAGTACCTAAATAAATAAAAAATAATTTTTTAAACTCAATCACAAAGCTTATCTAATTTCCGAATATTTTGAATATCATTGACATCATTCAACTTACCTAAAGCACTTTATTATCGCATTTACAATTCATTAATTAGTTGATAAAAAAATCGTGATATTGTTGGGATAAAAATTAAAATTTGCATTTCAAATGAACCCAAAATGAATAATTGCGTATTTTATTTACACGGAATTGCAGATTGCATAAATAATTTAATTATTTTTTTTGATGAATTGCAATTTTGAGTTTATTTTTGTGTGGATTCTAATTGACAATTTTGGATTGTGCAATTTCGCACATTTTCGACATCAAACTGTTGATGACAGTGAAACTGGCGCCATTTTGAATTTCTAAGGATTTATATTGTTTAAAATTTCGTCTATATTTTGTGTAGCTTTGTCATTTTTCAATGATTTTACCTCAAAATATCACACAAAACATTCACCTAAAGCTACACCAAAATCCCAAATCTCTAAAAAAGGAACTCAATCATAAGAAAAATTCAAACTTTTTCCTTCTTTCCTTTTCCTTTCTCAATTCTTCTCCAATAAACTACACGAATGAATGAAGCTATTTGTTAGTAAATGGAAAGAACATAAAAGACATAAGAAAAGAAAAGAATCTATCAAATGTGAAATGAAACAGATGTTGTAGCGATAGATAAATATTTTTCTGTGTGGTAAATGAAGAGCATTGTTGGAATGGGAGAGGAAAAAAGTTTTCTTTTTCAAGCATAATGGAGAAGATGCAGCAGTAAACTGCACGAGGCAAACAAAAATATGATTAAAGTGGAGGAAATACGCAGTGAATTGTAATGGATGTGATGGATGGAAAGATGCTTTAATTCAAGAACTTTGAGGATTTTTTAAAGTTGCTCAAGTTTGGCATTTTTCGTGGAGGAATTTAAGAATTTATTTTGCAGGCTCGAATTTAAATTAAGAGCAACCTAAACGTGAACACTCAAAAATATGCTGGGATAATTTGTGATTCTTGGGATTAATCTCAGTGTCCACGCCTTGTGAACAACCTACCCAAATGGCACAAATCGGTTAATCGATCAGAAATCCGGCACCAAACTGATATGACTCTGGCATGGTGCTGGACTTAAATCGAAACTAGCACCAGAGTCTCGCCAACTGGATTCTGGAGTTGGAATTAACCGACTTGTGCTATTTGAGCTAACCTTAGTATAGAACAGTGCTGCTCAAACTTTTTATAGACAGGACTTACTTAGACTATATAAATATTAAATTTAAGAATTTCTGAAAAACCACCTTTTTGGGATTTTTAATATTTTTCTACGGCACACACTAGGAAAGTCCTATGGCAAACAGTTTGGACAACACTGGTATAGATGGTGATAACTTAAAAGCAGTCTATTTGAACCCAATAAGTTTCACATAGTTTTTAATTGAACAGACATCTTTATAGCATATTCCTTAACGATTCATAAGTTAGAAAGACCTTAGTGACTTGAACTAGGTTTCAATCACGTTTCCTTTGTTACCTAATTCCTTATTTATACAACTTCAAGTCCATTGTATCCTAAGAATTTAAGAAAATGATACCAAGAATCTAAAGCTATAAAACAAGATCCAACAATCAGTATAAAGTTTCACGAAGCACACGCTCGATAGACTAAAAAAGAAAAAAATAAGAATGTTTTCCGTTTTGAATATAATTGAGCCCCTCGCAGACGCTCAATATTGAGTAACAAATTAAATTTCTATATTTTATTTCATGATGGAATTTTCTCTAACATTTCGGAATGCCTGCTTGATTAGTTTATAGAAAAACATGAAGCACTTGAAAGATGTTCAGAAGCAAAAGCAAAAAATAAATTGTAAGAATATTGATTAAGCCTAGAGATGGAGATGGAAAAGAATGTATACAAATAGATAAATTTCAGCATAGAAATTGATTTACTAAATTGAATCATTCAACTCAACAGAAAGAAAATGGGAAAAAATTGATCTGATTCCTTCTGTGTGCGGATCTCTTTCAAATAGCTGTGTACTTTAAATGTGTTCTCATATTTCAGAAAATTGAGATATTTGACTTGATGTGAAGCATTCTTGAACTGGCAAATGTCAGCCTTTAATCAATCAAAAATGCTCCAATTTTTAAAAATAGCTCGGCTCACTTTGATTAAAAAAACTTAAATAAAATTTCTGAGAAAGAAAAAAGAATCTTGATTAAATTCAAAGTGCTTACGCATAATATTTTGGATGTTCCAAAAATAGTCAGCAGTATTATTTGACGAAAGCTGCTCGTGTTGTCAGGGAAACAATTTTCATTATATCCAGTTCCTCATGAAATTATGATCCGGAAATGAGGGTGTCAGAAAGGTCAGCAATTGTGTTGCTGGCCTTTTTCTTGCTGCTTATTTTTGTTATTTGATGTTCTTGTAAATAATATTTTATTATTCTTTACAAATTGGTGGTTTTTGGTTAAATTGTGGAATTAAAGCAACATATAAAGATTTTTATATTCAAAAAAACAACTTAGTAAAGTTAAATTTGATTTCAAAGCGACAACTCAAGTCGACCTTGATTAAAAAACAAATTTGTTCAAATGCCAAAACTTAAACTAGCGACGATCTTTGCATTATCGTTTTCATTTCAACAACATATTTCAATTAATTTATTAAAAGCTCTTCAGAAGCTTCTCACAAAATTTAGATTCAATTATTGCCTTATTCACTGCCGAACCCCAATTTTGTTACATTAGAAAATCTCAAAATTTCCTTCATCCCTTCTTCAGTTTCAAGATCTCTTCATCAATAATTTGTAACTAATGATGTTATTTTACATAAAATTCTCAGACATTAATTTACAACTTCTTCAATGTTTATCGTAATAGAAAATAACCCTGAAATAATCAATTAATTTTAAAAGTGTTTGGCACTTTCACAAGTGTTTTTGAAGCAACCTTTCTCATATTTTTATGATAAATAAAAGTTTTTTTTTTGTTGTTAAACCTTCGTTCATGTTACCTTCAATTACACGCCTTTCTCGTGCATACTCGGAACGGTGATAAGGAAAACATTGTAAAAGTTTTTCGAAATTTTTATGATTTTTTTTTCTTTGCCTGTTTTGAAGTCGGTTTTGTAAAATTCAATTGAAACTTAAGGGTATTAGCAAGAACTTAATGAGTTAAGGAATACTCAGTATTTTATCGTTTTGTTTTGAGTCGGATTTCCTTTGTGTCTCTTTTGTGAATCTTTCGTATCTCCTTTGAGTCTGCTTCGTGTCTTTTTCGTGTTTCTTTCGTGTCTCCTTCGAGTCTGCTTCCTGTCTCATTCGTGTTTCTTTCGTGTCTCCTTTGAGTCTGCTTCGTGTCTCATTCGTGTTTCTTTCGTGTCTCCTTCGAGTCTGCTTCGTGTCTCATTCGTGTTTCTTTCGTGTCTCCTTCGAGTCTGCTTCGTGTCTCATTCGTGTTTCTTTCGTGTTTCCTTTGAGTCTGCTTCGTGTCTCATTCGTGTTTCTTTCGTGTCTCATTCGTGTTTCTTTCGCTTCTTTTTCAAGTTTTTTTTTAAATATTTTTCTTCAATAATTAATGAGTAATTACAAAAAAAACAATAAAATCATCTCAATCTACACAAATTAAACAATCTTGAACACAACTTTATTCTATTCCTTCCAATTAAATTCTCTCTATTTGCCTCAAAGGTATCAAGGCGTAAAATTACATACAATAAAGTTATTCATGTGTAAATAAAAAAATAAACACATTTAATGTACAAAATGGAACTATCCACTTAGTTTTTTGTACCTCCTCCAAACATTAAAATTTCATTATGCATTAAAATTGTAACAAAAAATTCTTCATTTAAAAATAATGAGTTTAATTGGAAAAAAAACGTTTGTGCGTGTTTCGGAAAAATTATAACTGTTTAAAGAAAGGTAAAATTATGTTTTGGAGGGAGTTGTGAGCTGTTTTGTTTTGAAATGTTGGTAAAACATCATTTTGTAAATCAATTTAATAAAAAGTCCTGCAGATGATAACCTTTAATAAACTACAACATGTCATATCTCTTAATCCATAATCATCTACAACAATTGTTGGAGATAAAACTTTAAATTAAACCTATGTTAAATTGTGAGCCAGAAAAAGTTCACACTCTCGAGTACAAAAGTCAACATAGTACTTATAAAAAATAATTTTTCTGACATTTTTACATAAAAGTTTTCTTTTTTTTCCACTCGGACTCAAAAAGTTTTAGTTCATATGAAAAGTTTGGATTTTTTTCAATTTGCCACTGCTACTGTTGGTTTTGAGAGTGAAGTTATTTTTTGGGGATTATTTTTAAATGATGTTTATACCGTCACGGTGGAGGATTGCGGATAGTTGGAATAGAAATAAAATCATAACTAGGATTTAACATGTTCTAAAGATTCAAGAAATAAAAATTGAACTTTCTCAAATCAGCTTCTTAAAAGTGTACATCACTAATGTACAAATTCCATGTGTTATCTCATAAACTCAGTTTTCCTTGCTACTTCATTGAAGTGCACACATTTTCGTGTCATTTATAATGCGCATCCAATGTTGTAAAAGTGCTTCTTTTATGAGTTTTTTTCTTTGTACTTAAAGATAAAGAAAACTTCTTATAAGGACATTTTATAAACAAGTAATTTTATTTTTTCATTATGAATGTAGTCAAGACAGTGGGCAAGTGCCCTGTAACTGATCAGACCCCTGTTTTTTTTATTGAATCCCCCTCTTAAAGGGTGCGGAACTGATAAATTAAAATTTGACAAATGTTGATCACTTTTGATTATTTTTTGATCATTTTTGATCATTTTGAATCTGTTTCTCAGTTCTGCACCATTGACCAGCCCTAAACTGAGCAAAAAATCTTACACAAACCGACAGACTGGCACCACCTGCTCATGAAACAATACCAAAAGTCCCCTTCTGCTTGAAAACTACACCAAAAAACTAAGCACAATGCGAAGAAAAGTTAATGAAAATGTCAACTTTATTAAATGAGTTTTTTTTTTGTTGCTGTATCAAGCTGGAACATGAAGTGGTTGTGTTATGCAAAAGTGAATGAAACTTAAATTATTTAGTGCTGCTTGACCACTGACTCTATGTTCAACATGATTGAGTCTGTCAATATGAAGTGGATGTTAATGAAGTTGTGGGAACGAAATTAATTCTACTTTGCTGTGAAACTTCATGATTGGAAGTTAATGGATAGTGTTGTGTCACTGATTGACAGTTGATCTTTTTAGTGGTTATTTAGTAATGCAGGAGGTTGAGAGAATATTCAGCCAGACCAGAAATCCGTTCGAAATTCAAATGAACAAAAATTTTCAAAAAAAGATTTAATTTTTAACAAAATAAACTTCCTACAAGCCATCACAAATCTCCCAAGACATTCTGCAAACTCAAATCGCTCGAAAGAAGACAGATTAAATACAAAACTTTCTTAAATTGAAAATCCTTCCACAAAATTAAACATTTCGCAACAAAATTCACTTCATCTTCTTCAGTTCTGTAAAAAAAAATTGGAAGGAGAAATAAATTGAAAATTTCCTCTCGATGACAGAAAATTATGGGGGAATTGGAACGAAGTTTTGTGGGATAATGACTTGATTTAGGATATTTTAGACGAAATTAGGTCAAGATAGAGGAAATTATAAGTTTGAGGTTATGGTTATGAAGATAATATGAACAACTTAGGAGGGCAGTTTGAGTTTTTTTTGATGCCAACCAATAGTTTATCTTGAACCTGATCCTAGAACATCAGTCAATAATTTAGTTGAAGCTGGTTAAGCTTAAATATTATAGGCTTAATCGAATTCGAGTCATGGTAGCAGAATTGATCAAAATTATAAAAAAATGATCAAAATTGAACAAAAATTATCAAAATCGATCAACATCTAATTCATCAGTTCTGCACCGTTGATTCGAGTTGTGAACTAATTTTTCCGCTTTTAGTAATTTAATCGTAATATGTAGCTACTAGTAGTTAAAAGCTTAAACTAGCTACTAATAGCCATCTTTCATTACTAATAGCTACTTATAGTTAAAAGCTATTTGATACGAGGTTTTACATAGTTTAAAGATTTTGAGAGTTCCTTGCAATCAATTACTGCACTCATAGAAAAAAAGTAACCATAATATTTGTTATATGTTTGTTAAACTAGTTTAACAAATTATTGGTTAAGTTTACATGGGTAAAAAAAATTTCAACCAAACTATTTGTTAAAAATTTTACAATTGAGTTTGTTAAATCAACAAATTTATTTGTTAATAATTGATTTAATTAAATTTTAATTTTTGTATTCAAAACTCTTGTTTGATTAATTTCAAACGATTCCCATTAATTTATTGCGTTATTTTTAATGAGAAAACTGCTTTAAATTGAATTTTGTTGATTTTGTTTAACAAATTAATTTGTTAATTTTAACAAAACATTTGTTACAATGTTTTTATTTGTAATTTGTTTTGGAAAATAATGATTTACAAACCAAATCGTAATTTAAAAATTAAATTTGTTCATTTTTTTAAGTCCTACATTTCTATTTTATTATTCATAAATTAATTTTAAAATTTGGATATATTTTTTAAAGAATTATTTATATTGGTTCTGAATCAAATTTTATAAGTAAAAGTTTACAAGCAGCGGACTAGCGGATCATCAACAGGAATTCAGAAGTTAAGCAACCACGGAAACATTTTAAAATAAGATGGGTGACCAAATTAACAATTTTCTGGTTAATATTAACCGAAAATTTGTTATTTTTTTCTTTAAAAAAAAATTTTAACAAAAAGTTTGTTAAATTAACAATTTTTATAGTTAACAATTCAACCTTACAAATAATTTGGTTAAATTTAACAAATAAGTTCGTAAACACTATTTTAACGAATTGTTTGTTAACATTTTCCATACAAGTTACAAACATTTTGTTACTTTTTTTCTATGAGTGTGGCCACTTCTGCCAGAAGTTACTGCCTCTCAGATCTCGAAGTCGACTCGAGTTGACTCTGGTTTTTTCGAGTCGTCTCAACTTTTCTAGAGTCAACACTAGACGAGTCGACTCGGAGTCAACTTCTTCATACAAAAAAAATTACCAAGTTGACTAGAGTTGACTCGAGAAAAGTTGAGTCGATTTGGTTTTGAGTCGAGTCAAGTCAACTCGAGTTGAATAGAAAAATGCGATAAATAAGTCAACGAAAAATTCAAATAAATCCCCTCCAAAAAGCAACTTCCTTCACAAAAAAAAATATCTTCAACTCATCACACGACTTCATTTTTCACATTCACATCATGTATATTATGATGTTAACTGCCTTTCCCTCCATTCAGAATAGCATCATACTTACATCCATTATGACTCAAATAAAAAAATGCGTAGAATTTCATTTCAGCATGTAAAATGTCACAGGAAAATCGCTCAACACAGTAATTTATTAAAAAATATTTTCTTTCAAACTTTAACAAAAAAAAAATTAATGATCCTAAATGTTAATGGTGTGAAAAGACAGCGAATCTGTTCTATGTATAAATTTTATAATATTTTTTTCGTCAACGAAGGCTGGAAATTTGATATTTTTTATGTATCGCTATCATGGAAATCGAGGCTGATTTTGGGCTTTGTTTGGTGCTGTTTATTGTAGCACGACAGTGATTTTTTAGGATGCTTTTAGGCTGATTGAGGGAATGATGGGCTTAAAATTGTTTAAATTGGTGTCGACTTGAAACTAGAACGTTACGACTAGCAACACTTCTAGTCAGTTAAGGCACACAACTTTAAATCATTTGATGTTCAAAAAACTCTTCAATTTCAGTTCAAAAAATGTTGCAAAAAGTAATCAAATTTCAGTCAAAATAATTAAGTTAACCCAAATACATTAAACTCATCTGTTAACTCAGTTGAGGCCACATTTAATGAGAAAATGATATGCACAAAAAAAAATATTGTTGAAATTCAATCCATCATAAGGCTCATAATTCATTTAGTATGTAGAATGATGAACGAGTTATTTTCATTAATGTATTCATTCAAATATTATTTTTAGATTTTTCTTCATTGTTATATTGATATTTAGATTTACTGACATTCAACCTTCAGTTCCACATCATGTCCTATTATCTTTTACCCAACTTCCTTTCCCTCAAAATGTCAAAACAATTTTTTAAATTTATTTATTTTGAAAATTAGCTAAAATGTTCAAAGAATTCTGTCAATCTTAATTTTTGATTTTTAAAAATAATTTTTAACATTTTTTTTGAAATATTTTTGTAAATTAATTTTTTTATTACTTGTTGTTTAAATGCTTTTATTGCTAATGAAAAACAATGCGGCAAATTTTGTCTTTTTTTTGCTTTTTTTTAACACAAATAAACTTAAAAAATTGTTAAAAATGATCAACAATAAAAATATTTTTTACTGTCGAGTTGAAAAAAAAAATGTGATGAAAATAATTTGTCAAACTGAGTGACTTGGTGACATGGTAAATGTAGAAAATATTTAAATTATGAAGATTTGTGTAATGGGTAGGAGTCACATGCTCAGACAGAATTAATGAGGAATTGCTTAAATATGATTTTTAAGGGGCTATTTTTAAGCAAATGATTTCATATTTATACATTATGGATGGTAAATAGCAGTACATTGAGGGTTTTGAGGTTACATTTATTAAAAATGAATTTTTTTCAATTTGTTATAAAATTCAACAATTTAAAAAACAGAAATTAATTTTATTAAATTTTCAAATCATTTTTATTTTTCAACATCAACTTAAAATTTAAAAAAATCAATTTTTTAAAACCTTTCAACTGGAAAAATGTTTAATAAAACTTTCACAACATAAAAAAAAACTTAAAAAATTTACTAATTTATAAAAATATTTTTTTTCTTTTTTTTTCTTTCAAATTTCTATGCTGTCTGCCTAACAACTCAATTCATACATAAAACAAAAAATATTATTCGCCTGATTGTGCTTCTTGCTCAAATTAACACATAAACACTAAACAAATTACTATTAAAACAAAAAAAATTGTATACAAAAACAAAAATACATGAAATGTTGCAATACAGCGAAGGAAATGGTCAATGGAAGGACACCGCTGCTGCAAGATCCACTATTTGGTGCACGACCAACGCCATATAGTAAGTAGATGTGATGATTAATTTTTTAACATTTTAAATTGTAGATTTTTTTTAAACAGTTTTTGTGACTTTTGTGATTTTTGTAGGTATTTAATGAAGGTTTATTTTGGTGTTGCTTAAAAATTCTCAATAGTATTTCTAAGAAAAAGAATTTGTTCGATTTATTTGATAAATTTTATTCGGAATTGTGACAGAATTTGATCAAAAATTTGATAATTCTGCTGAATTTTTCCCAAATCGCTTCAAAATTCAGCCATAAATTGCTGCATCCTGTCCTCGATATGAAGAATAAAGTTTCCCAATAATTACAATGTAATACAGCCATATTGCTGCTCTGGCTTAATTAGAATGCATAAAGTTAAAATAATAATAATAAATTCCACAAGAAAACCATCAAATCCTTCAATTTCATATAAAAAACTAAAGCTCAAAAATCTAAAATTTCACCAATAATTTCCTCAACTAGAACAAAATATAACATTCTAGATATTCAACTCCTCAGTCTCTATTATCTTTCACTCAAGGTAATAAGAGGAAATTTTAAACAAAAAAAAAGTTTGATGAGAGTTTTTCTTCCATTCTTTTCTCTTGTTTTCACAGCAAAGAAACAAAAAGGAAACAATTTTTATTGTTATGCGATAAAGGAAATTGAGAAATTTACGAAAAAGAATGGGAAATAAGAAAGTTATCTGAGTAGGCGGAAGCAAAACATTAAGCGACGATAAGCAAAAATGAGAAATTTTTGCTCTCGTTTGAATAATAAATTTGAGAATTTTCGGCTTTAACATTTATGGAATTAATTATCAAACTCTTTTTTTTGAAGCAAGCAATTCAGCAACTTTTTAATAGCCGTAGGACAAGAAGCCTGTGAACTTTATTTTATTGGAACAGCTTTATTTGATGGAAAATAATTAGAAAAATTTTCATACTTTTTAATTAGGTGTTTTGCTTTTAAGCGACGATTAATGTTTTATGAATGATGCAAGGGTGTGGTACTGATGAAATGATCAAAAATGATCAAAAATGATTAAAAATCATCAAAAATGATCAAAAAAATTATCAAAAATGATCAAAATTGATCAAAAATGATCAAAAATGATCAAAATTGATCAAAGTGTAATTCTTCAGTTTCACACCCTTGGAATGATGTTTGGAGTTGGATTGGGGTTGTCCATATTATTGTTTGGCTGGCTTAGAGCATTTTTGCCAATCTTAAGCTTGCGACCATTAAGACCATATTTCTTCTACAAGCTGGTTGATTTCTGATCTTTAACGATGGATCAAAATTAACCTTCATCGACTTTTCATAACTTTTCTTGGAGTATTTATGATGTTCTGTCTAAAAAAAGCTATGTCCTACCGATTTTTGTGCCATCTTGGTGGTAAGCCATGACGAACGAGTTGACAATCACTGGTCAAAAGGTTTATTTAAAGTTCCATTAATTTTAGATGAATTAAGGTTTAGAAACGATTCAAAATTAGAAAAAGTGTAACAATCAATAATTTATGTAATTTCATATATCCAAATATTCTAAGAAATCCTATAAGATAAGCTTCATTTCAGCAAAAATGAGTATTATCATTGACTCTATTAACATTAAGATAAAAAAAATCATCAAAAATGTTCAAATCGATTGACAAAACTCATAACAAACTTTTTAAACGCTTACAAAAAATGTCAATTTTTTTCCTATCCTCAATTTCCCTCGATTTCAAATAAAACGAAGAAAAAGGAACCTTGAAACTTTTTTCCAACGAATTTCTCAAATATTTCATTTAATTATTCTCGAGATATTCCAAAAGTTCTAATATTAAAATTAAGGAGATGACGACTCACGAGTCAAATTAATTCGAAATTATTAGAAAAGAAAAGTTTTGATGCTTGTATGTTAATGCTAGCAGGAGTTCGATATAAAGTCATTAAATGGGTCTTGATAGCATGAAAAAGTTTGTCTTTGGGTTCAATTAATTTGTTATTAGGCATTTTTTTTTCTAGATTCTTGATTTAATTAAAGTGTTTCGATTTGATTAAAGAATTAAAAGTAAATTTTTCATCTAAGCGGTGTCGATCTGGTTATAAGTTCACAGCATGTCCATAATTAGATGCAAAATTCAGGATCAAACTTAAACACTAAGACACACAAGACTTTAATTGACTAGTCTTTTGAAATCTTGGCTTTTATAGATCCCGAATGGCACAAGTCAGCTAATCAAATAGAAATCTGGCCTAAAGCTGGCATGACTCTAGCATGACGCTGGCTTCAATTAAAATCCAGACTTTCCCATGATGCTGGATTTAAATGGAAGCTAGCATCATGCCAGAGTCATACCAGCTTGGTGCCGGATTTCTGATCGATTAATCGGCTTGTGCCATTCGGGATCATTAACGGAACCAAAAATGCTACTTTAAAAGGCAAGATTCTATAACACTAGTCAATTAAGGTCTTAAGTGTTTAAGTGTTTAAGTTAAAGTATTCTGAATAACAGTCTAAATTATCCATACCTTACTTCCTGTCTGCCAAAAGGTACTGAAAACTTCTCTTCAATAACCCATCAAAGAATCTCTCACACATGAGATAAAATGATCAAAATTAACGAATTTAAAAGAAGCAAGCACAAAAAGATTTTTAATTGCAATAAATTTTTTAATGTGCGCACGAGATAGAATAGAAAAACGAAAGCCTTATTTGGTTCCAAGGTAAATAATTTAATGAATAATAAAAAAGCGCAAGTGTTGATGCGAAAAATTGCCGTGAAGAAGAAAGACGAAAAAGTTTTACCACCGAGGCTTTTGCGGTTTTTGTGGTAAGAGCGAAAATTTTTTCTTTAGCGCTGATAAAAATGCGAAGTTTCTAAGCAGACATGACGCAATCAAAGAGAAATTGTAAATTACATAAAAGCTTCTTTCTCTCGTGTTTTGAGGATGTGAGAAAAATTTTCTTAATTAAAATTTATGTGAAGGTTCTTGGAACTTTTCGTAATCTTAATTTTCGTTTTTTGAAGTTTGATGAAATTTTAAAACTTTTTGTTGATTTTTGAAAAGTTTATTTTGTGCTTTGTTGACTTTAAGTTGCTTTGAATGAAAATCAAATGTCATCTGACTGCTAATGGTAATAAGAAGTCGTTCATAAAGTAGAGCTCGCTCTGAACCACTGAACTTCCAAAATTCATTAAAATAAGTTCGATCCAGCGCTCTAATTTTGTTTAAAATACAAAACTCTTAATTATTTTGCTTTTAATGAAAAACATCAACTTGACGTCCTTATAACTCTCATCTCCGACGTTTCATCATCAACTTGTTGAAAATTGTCTCTGTGCTTACAATTTTGTTGTTTATTAAATGTGGTAAATATTATTATTATCAATTCATCACAAAGTGAAAAGTTTTAATGTCACTTTATATCATGATATGAATAAATTTATTTTGTAGTTTAAACAGACATTTTTCTTTCAACTTTTCTGTAATGTAGTAAAAGTTTGTATATACTGTTGATGTATGGGAAGGAACTGTGTGCTTATGTGAAGTTACTGAGTGCTTATATGAACTTTATCTTAGTCTACTTTAGTAGGGAAATGTGGTTTCAAAGTGAAAATGTTCAATGAGATTATCTGTAGCTTCGTTTTATTCAATTTAAAGAATTTTGTTGGTAATTCTGAGAAATGCTGCTGGTTTTTTAATGCTACAATGTAAAGGGATTATCTAAGTAGCATAGATTTGATTAAATTCATGCCCACGATATCCCAGTGCAGGACGAGTGCTATTAATTTGTGATTTTTCTATACCCGTCCGATTTACTGCTGATTCACGACTCTTTTAGACTCTAAACAAAGATGCAGAATTAATAAATCAAGTTTTTGTCTTTTCTGATTAATTTGATTAGTTCCACATCCTTGAAATGTGTTTTTTTAGATTTTGCCAGGCCCGTAGTCAAGAGGGTCTTGTCTTCTTGAACAACAGCGAGAGCACGGCCTAAAAGACCGTGTTAAGAGGGGGACAATACCCTTTTAGCTACGCGCCTGGACATATTGAGCTGAATAGACAGATAATTCGTTAAAGCAGAGGCCAAATTCAGATAAAATTAGCATCGCCTCTTTTGTGACGTTGCTCATCCTCTAGTCATTCAGATACTGACAAAATACAATTCAAAGTCAGTCACGTCATTTTCTCATATTTAACAATCCAAAAAAAAAAATCTCCATGTAAAGAAGCCTAAATTGTACTTCCAAAGAACACGAAAAAGATTTTTATCACAATAATTTTCTGTTGGTGCTGACGTTCTTAAATGAGAAATTTTTTCTGCGTATTTGCAAATTAGATACAAGCTTCATTATGATTCCTGAGGGGAGATATAATAAGGCGGCATGAAAAGTCTCTCATAATCTGCTTGCATAAATTAATAAGACTACTAAATACAAATAAACACACTTAGTTGATCCTTGATGTTGCCTGTAAGGTCTTTTTTGTTGGACAACGACGAAAAAGTTTTGGATATGGGTTTATTGATGGAACAAGAACTATACAAAATAATATTAAGAACCTTTTTTTGAGCTTTAAGTGTAAAAACTGGAGATTTATTTAAAGATTCTGACCTTCTCAAAATGTAATTTGGGTTTTGCAATTTTATAAGTATTTACATTGAGTTGGTCTTTAAGAATGCCAGATGATATTAAGGTAGTGCAGTGGGAGGGGTTTAGTAGATTGAAGAACTTTACTAGGAATTTTGACTATACATTTTTGACGATGCAATATGTGCAAAACTGATTGAATCATTGTTGAAGCATCAATTTCATCCTTGAGCTATGAGCTTAGTGCAGTTAAAAGAATGCAGTTCTTTAAGAAATTCCACAGAAAATGTCATAGCTTGGACAGAAACAAAAGTTTGTCACAGGGTTCTTTGCTGGAATCCGCAAGGGAAAAGACGTTCAGGAGCTCCAACAGCTACTTGGGTGCAGAACAGTGTAAAAGATAACAGCTTAGTGTGCGGACAGACAAATTGTATAAAATAGGTGACAAAACCAGCAACAGAGTCAGATGGAAGGTCTTTTATTGTAACCTAATGGTATTAGATGGCGTGACCATCTAATTTTTAAGAAAATACAGGACAGTTGATATATTTCCTAAAAAATACAGGACACAAAGGAAAATTTGAAAATTAAAGGAAATTTTCGTGAAAAAAATACAGGACCTCGAACAATATTTTCAAATTTATACAGGACAGGGTTTTGAAATGCAGGACTGTCTGTTGTAAAACTACGCAGATGGTCACCCTTTGGGTGGATTAGGCTAATGGCTACAGTAAGTAAGTAAGTCCTTTAAGAACCAAAACAGATTGTCTGCCTACAATTCAGCCTAATTATAAAGCAAGATCCTCGTAAATCACTGTCAAGAGCAATTATCATTAAAAAAATAAAAAAAGTGAATTTTTCTGACATTTTAAGTCAACAAGTTTAATTTGATTTTTAATAAAACAAGACCTTCAATACATAAAAAATCAAAAATCATTCATCAAGGCATGAAAAATTCTTTCAACCTTTAACGAAAGTAAAAAGAAAATTGTTGAGGGTGCAATGCTAATAATTTATGCACAATATAAGAATTTTAAATGAAACAAAAAGTTTTAGTTCATTCACAAGCATCGCAAAATTTACAAAGCAAGAAAAAAATGCTTCGCAGAAATGAAATTATGAACGCTATCCTTCAAGAAAAAGGAAAACAAGAAAATTGTTAATGCAAATTTTGAGCACGAAAAAAAATTCTTGAGGCACAAAAAAGGAAGAGAAAATTTAACGCTGAAGCGTCTTAATTTAAAATTGAGTTTACGGTCATTCCTTTACTCCACCTACTCAACGTTCGTACAATTTTTGATGAAGAAACACAGCAACGATATTAGGTCGGGGTAGGGAGGATTTGAAGATTATGGTCATGAAAAATTGAGGTTTTTTGGATACTTTTTATAAATTTTAGGATTTTCTCGGGAATGATCTACTGTTAGGTATGATTTATTTTAGAGGTTTACTGAGTGGACACCAAAAATTAAGCTTTAAAGTTCATTAAGGTTCAAAACTTCATTAATAAGAGTGTTAATTTATCACAGTAACTTTCTGTCTTTAAGGTTTATTAGGATAAGTTTTAAATGTACTAAAACTTCTCATAACAGCACCCGAATGGCACAAATCGATTAATCGATCCGAAACCTAGCACCAAGCTGACGTGACTCTGGTATGGTGCTGGATTTGATTTGAAACCAGCATCATGCCATAGTCATGATGGCTTGGCGCCAGATTTCTATTTAATTGACCGTGTTGTGCTTTTCAAGGCAGTTTCAAGACCTCATTTAAGGTTCCTAAGTGCATGTATATCCAGTTTATAGGAAACTTCCTGTCGAAATACAAGAGAATTTGATCATTTTGACTAGTTTTACTTGGAATTAGTTATCTTAGTTATGTATAATCACTTTATAAGGAAAACAAACTTCACTATGGACTATCATAAACAAACTATCCCCTCCCCTCCCCCCAATACACAAAGTTACTGCATGAAAAAATTAGAAGAATATTTACCCATATAATAATATGCAAAGATAAAGTACGCGAGCAAAAAAAATGTGGAGAGATAATATTAAAATGTTTAAGGTTGCGGAAGATTTTGAGGATGAATATATCTTAAATAAGCTGCTACTGCTACTGCTTGCTTCCGAGATTTACGATTTACGCTAAAAGAAATACGAAAACAGAAAATTGTTGCTTCAAATTTTTATGTGCAAATGTTTTACTCAAAATAATGTGAATTGTTTTTTTTTGTACAAGACGGAATTGCTTGCAGCTTTTAAGATAATTTGATGCGTGCTTGAAGGAATCTTTGAAATTTATTTGTGATTCGTGAGCTTTTTGAGATCAATTTTGTGATAAATGAGTCATTTTCGGTTATGAGATTTGTATTTTAATAGCTTGTGGCAGGGGCGTAGCCAGAAAATTTTTAAGGGGGGGGCCCATTTTCGAAAATTATAAAACCGTTATTTTATATCCTTAAATCTATATTCATTCTTCATAAGTTTAAATATTTAATTCATTATTCATACATTAAATTAAATTTTTCGTGCTGATTTTGACATTTCTTTCATCACTTCCTCTACATTAACTGGTTCTTCTCTATAAATACTTAATAAAACAATTATCAGATTTTCGTAGGGGGGGCCCGGGCCCCCAATGGCCCCCCCCTGGCTACGCCCCTGGCTTGTGGCTCTTTTGTCGTTTTGATCTGATGAAAATTCATATTTTGATTTGAGTCTTGTCGGTTCGATGAGCTTCAATTTTAGTAGAATTTTTTTAATGCATTTACAAAGCAACTTGACTTCAGCTAACCTAAAATTTAACATGTACAGCCATACATTAAAGGTTTGATGCTTCAGCAGTTCCACAAGTTTGTCCTTCTCCCAATTCCACTTCACTAATCCTAACAAAATTTAAACACATTCAAAATAAGCCCAAAATTATTCCAACTGACACAATAATCGCCCATAAAAGTTGAAACTTTTTTTCTATTTATACAAAATTGAATTTTCTCACTCGAGCCATTTTCAGCTCCTTATTTTCAAGAGACAAAGAAGCAAAAAATCCTCATGAATAATAATTTCAATATAAAATTGATACAATTGGATTATCACTGTACAAATTTCATTCTTTATAATAATTTAATCTTTAAGGCGCAATCAAAATGGGAGTTTTAAGTGAATTTTATTTTATTTTCTAATGCTGCTGAAATGAAAATTTCTCCTCGTAGTGTTTATTTTTTTTCTTTTAGAAATTGAATGATAAAAAATTGAATTAAGGCAATGATAATAGATGGAGAGAAATTTTTAAGGACGAGCGTTTGCTATTGCAGGCATTTGAACTATTTTAGGAGAAAATGGACTTTAATATTGTTTTTCTTTGACCATTGATATTGAGTTTTGAGCCTTTAGAGATGTTTTTGTGAAATTTTGAGTGGGTTTTGGAAGGACAAGAGATCTTAATGACCTTGAAGATTGTGTAAAGGCAATTGAGATGATTTGAAGTTTTTGAAGGTTGAACTTAAACATCAAAACATCAGCTCGTTCAAACTCAGTCAACAGGCTTATCCACGATACTGCTTAACTCTAAAATATACAAATTTAAGTCTAAAACTTCATCACCTGAGCCACAAAAACTTTAAGCAATTCACAAAATTAATGTTAAGTTCATAAAAACTTACTCTTGAAGTTCATAAAAATTCAAAAACTTGATATTGATTAGCTGTATTCATGCACAGAAAATTCTATCAAAATCAGCTCAGAACTTTTGCTTTTCATTATTCTATAAATCATCTTGTATAGATTATGTAAAGTGTGCGAGAAAATTGAATTACTGATATCATGTTATGCTTATTGGAAACGTGCACACGTTAGACATGTAAGTATATCTTGTATGTGATGTGATGTTGAAGATGATAGGAATGTTTAAGAAGGAGGAAGCAGTGAAATCGAATCAGTGGGCTAAGTGGTAGAGCGTTGGACTTATGTGACCAAATTTCTGGGTTTAATCAAGGCCAAGGAAAGTTTTGGAAGCTCTAGCGCCTCTACTGAGCTAGGTTCGTGTGTTGAGTGTAGTTTTGATGACTTTGGCATATATTATGCCTCCTTTGCTGTGAATATTAGGATATACTATCATTTGAATAGTTTCATTACAACATTTTGCTCACATGAATTGTGACTAGATACATTGTATGGTACATCCAGTCTTTAGACGAGCTCGTATCTTTGCAATGTGCAGAGTTTGCAAGTGGTTCAGATTCTACTATAAACTGTAGGTCTGAAGGGTGTGGTTCAAAAGATTCTGTTCTAATTTGAATTCAGTACATTCAGCTCAAAAGGCTGAGCAGGAGGAACTCTTTGAAGGAGAGGGATTTGTTGTAGAGTCAAACTGACAGATTGGTACAGAATGGGTCAGATTGAGAAAGATTAGAACCGAGTGGAATTGTTAAGGATAGACTAAAATAGACTGGGACATACTTACAGTCAGTCACATCCTCATTAAACACTCTCTTACTAGAGGAATCAAAAAATATTCAAAAAAAAATCTCTCACATCCGAGAAAACTCACGCGTAATACTTTTTCCGGTTCAATTTTTTCTTTCCTCACACTCACAAGTTGTAGATAAACAGCCAACAAGTCGTAAGAATGTCACGCAAGCAAAACAGAAAAAATGTTTTTTTCAATGACTTTAATGACTGTTTTTTATTGCTACAAATTTTACCCTCACATTCGAATTATAGGTTTGGATTAATGACTTTGAAGAAAAAGCAATGAAAAATTTTGAAATAAAAAAAAAAATTATTTTTGGTGACGGCGTTAGAAAAAAAATCTTCTAAATTGATTTCTGATGACTCAGATTACTTTCATGTAGACAGCGGCAGTTTGAATGAAAAATTTATTTAATTTTATTTAAATGAGAATGAATTCAACTTGATGAGAAAGTGAGACTGTATTGATTGAATTTGTTTTGATGTTTGAATTTATAAAGTTCAACGACAATGTTCTTTAAATTGTCAACATGTGATTTTTTTGCTGTTGTTTGCAAATTGACTGAATTGATTCAATGGCTTTATATGGACTGGGTGGCTTGGATTGTTCGAATATTGTAAAGTTTTTGGAATATTTTGGTTCAGAATTGTCTGAAGTCATTTGAATTTTCGGTGGACTTAGCATACCTACACAAGTGGCTCAATGAGACTTCTTTGGCAACAAATCTTAAGAGCATATTGCTAAAATCAAAAATATCAACCCTGTAAATATCCATTGTGACACAAACGACTCAAAATAACCAAATATTCCCAACATGCCAGCTTCAATTTCATTTCAAAAATACCTATTCATACCTAAAAACATCTATGATTGACGAAAACAATTTACCGCTGACCTATTTTCTCTCTTTTTCACTCTCATCTAATTGTTCTATTTTTGTGAGCACATAAAAGATACTTTTTTTACATTTAAAATGAAATGAAATGTCACAAACCGTTTGAAGTGGTGGCATGGCATGGCATCGGGCTTAGGCATTGATGTTATAGTGAGAACTTTTAGGAATATAACTAGGGTGACTAGGCATTTTTCAGGAAAGAAAAATTATCAATCTGATGTCGAATGTACTTTTTGGTGCAGAGCTCGAAGTCGATAAGGTTCGAGTGGACTCAAATTGACTCGACTCGACTCAAAACGGAGCCGACTTTGAGTCGATTTCGAGTCAACTCGTTAATTTTTTGGTATGAAGAAGTCGACTTCAAGTCAAAATGAAGTTGACTCGAGTCAACTCGAGTCGAATTTAGCTCTGCTTTGGTGGAATTAAGACAAAAATAAACAATTTTGAAATTAATAAATCTGGCACTGTCCTTTGACAATCCAAGCAAATGGCCATTCTAATTGTTAAAGATTTTAAAAAATTCAACAACATTGTAAAAAATCCCAAAAAAATCTCGAAAACAACAAAACTGTAACAGAATTATTGTTAAACTCAAACAAACCTCAGTTATACAATCAACACAGTCAGTTCTAATTACTAAGTGACACAATGTTACGTCCAACAACATATCCATAGCTACAAAAATAGGAAAATTCAAAATCTAACGAAGGTCTGTTCAATTAGCGACTACATAATTGAATAACTGACATTTATTTGAGTTTCGATACTAATTCGATATTTAACATCATTATATATTTGTTATTTTGACACTAGCAGTGATTATTGTGGATATTACGAGACATTTATTAGTAATTGGGTGGGCTGAATTGCCTTTTTTGTGTGATTTATTGATTTAATGTAATCTTAGAGTTTGAAATTTAACATTTTTTGGTCAAATTATTGCTCACATTTTGGAGACTTAATCTTGACTTTGTGGAGACTTTACAGTGGAATAACCTTAAAAATTTCAAGATATAAATTAATATTGGTCTTGGTTGCTTTAATAGCATTTGAAGGCAGTTGAGTAGCTAAGCTAACCGGTTCCTAACCCTCCCAACCCCCTGCATCTAACCTCAAATCAGCTCATCTTAATACAAAAAAGTCATCAAACATTCAAAGTCAATCGTTTCGTTTCCAAAAATATAAATCTTTCAATGTAAACATTTATCAACTAAAACACATTGATGGATTAAACACTTGAATTCATTTCCCTTTTGTCTCTCATTCAAAATTGCAAAAACTCATCAATTATTATAGAAAAAGTCGTCCCTCATTTTGCTCATCTATTCAGTGATATAAGAAATTAGAATTTTAAGATGGAAGCAAAGACTGACTAAAATTTCATAAATGAGGAAATTTATTTAATTTTTTTTCTCGTACAACATCAATCACTCGCTTGCTGGAAGACTGATTTCTTCTTATTCATTATTGACAGATGGTGGGGTTCAAAATGTTAAGGGAAAAGTTTTATTAATGCTGAGATAAAATTGGGAAAATTTTTTTTTTGAGTTTCTTTGCATTAAATTTAATGTCGACGGCTTGAGCTGGACAGTCTGCTGAAATTTTATGAATTCATAATGATTTTATTTTTTATTGATTTTTGTGGAAGATTTGAGGCTATGTTGGTAAAGTTTGGGGTTCTTTCTCTTATATTTCAAGGTTCAGTTTTCAAAACTTCAAGGTTCAGTTTTCAAAACTTTGAGGTTAAGTTGCCAAAACTTTGATTTTAAGTCGCCAGTACTTTGAGGTTAAGTCAGCAAAATTTTGAGGTTAAGTTGCAGAAACTTTGAGGTTAAGTTGCAGAAACTTTGAGGTTAAGTCAACAAAACTTTGAGGTTATATCTTTAAAATTTTTGAGGTTATGTGTCTTAAATTTGAGGTGAAGTCTATAACTTCCACTACTTAGCCATATTTTTGCCTAAGAAACTGCATGCATTAACCAACAATGTTAACAAAAACCTGTCAAGCTAATGAAATCATCGAACAAGAAAAGAAAAAACAAAACACCATTTAACCATAATTAAGAGACACCATTAAAAAGTAATAATCATCATTATCAGCATCATCAACTGTCATTATTATCACTTATAGACTCTAAATAGATGCTGAATAGTCATAAAAACAAACTCAATCAGTGGAACCGTTAACATCTGTATAAATAATCAAGAATTTAATGCTTTATAAGTCTTGCACGTAACTGCACCTTCATTCTCTGATGCACATCTTAATGACTTCGCTGATGTAGTTCTTGGAATTCTTTGTATTATTTTATTTAATTTAATTAAGTATCGTAATTCTATATAAAGTGAGAATGCATGGTCAGCATTGTGCTGTATCTCACTGTGTGTGCTGTATGAAGAACAGTTGAACAGTGTGAGATTTTTGATTAGACGGTAATAAGTTCATGTGTGGTAATTTATCGAGTAATTTGCTGGATCATTAATTTATCAAAAAGGTTGAAGTGGAAAATATTAAAAAATTATTCAAAAATATTTGAGGTTATGTTAATGGAATTTAAGATGATTTTTATGGAATTTTAGGTTAAATTGTTGATAAGACGATTCCTCTGAAAGTTTAGCTTAATTCCTGGAATTTGAGGTTGTATCACTAATTTTTGAGGTTATGTAATTCAAAATTTGTGGTTATTTGACTGCAACTTAGTAATTTATCCTACAAATTAATCGCTTTGTACCTTTCAAAGAAGCCAAAATGTCTCACAATAAAACAGAAAAATCAACATCGGAATCTTAAAACTGCGGATATGTGAGACTATTTAAAATTTTCATTTCATTGGCACATGAATCGCTCAAAACATGCACTTTAAAATTAGTTGCGAATAAATAAAAGAGAGAAGATGTGAAAAAGAAAAAAAAAAGTCAATGAGTCGTTGCAGAACAGCAAAAATAAAAGCAAGAAGATGAAATGAGAAATTAAGAAGGAAGTAAAATGAAGAAATATGTCAAACTTTAAAGCATGAGTAGATAGATTGTGTCTGCAAATTAATGAACAATTCGTTTAGTCGTGTAATGAGATATTTGATCGTGTAAGGGAGTTTTGTCAATCATTAATCGGTAATGAAGTAAGTTTAGATTAATTGTAGGTTAAGTTTTGGATATGGGGAAGTCAACTGTAAGTCAAACTTTGAGGTTAGGTTTCTGAAAATCTAAGATAGGTCTTAAAAACTTTTACGATTATTGAAAGAATTTACAAATCAAGATTAAACATCAGAATATTTTTTTTAAAATATTTATTGTTTGGATTGCTCATCTTCAACCCAGGCTAGGAATTAGGCTGTATACTGCCAAATACTGCCAATTTCCATACAAATACCCCAAAATACTACCAAATACCCCCAAATACCCCAAATACTACCAAATACCCTAAAATACCCCAAAATACTACCAAATACCCCCAAATACCCCAAATACTACCAAATACCCCAAAATACCACCAAATACCCCCAAATACTACCAAATACTACCAAATACCCCCAAATACCCCAAAATCCCCCCAAAAACCCCAAAATACTACCAAATACCCCAAAATACTACCAAATACCCCCAAATACTACCAAATACTACCAATAACCCCAAATACCCCAAAATACTACCAAATACCCGAAAATACTACCAAATACCCCCAAATATCGCCTCTTTATATGAAATATCCCCAAATACCGCCTAGTTTCCGAGCCTGGCCAACAACCTCCTTTGTTGCTTCATGTTTATAAAAAAATAATCTGTCTCATACTTGAGTGATGAGAGAAATTTTATAGTAAATATTTCCTCACTTAACATGAAACATCAATTTCTGTTAATTTTCTTTTGATCTATCTCTGCATATCCACTTGAATTTCTTGTGTCTGTGTATTTTGAGAAGTATTTGAAATAATTTTGTCGAGCAATAAATTCAAATTGAAGTTTGTCTTTGAAAATGTTTTAAATTGACATAGATTCTAATGAACCTTCAACCGTGAAAGTTTTTTGAACAGCACCAATAAATTTCCGATTAAGAGTAAGTTTTTCTTTGTTTTAAAGTTGTAATGTTCAGTAAGTTGTGAAGTTTGGGGATGTATTTTAGCCTGTGGACTAGGGATTTATAAAAAAGGGACTATTAAATGATGAATTGTTCAAAATTGACGATCTTCATTGCCTCTGTTCAATTCCAACACAGGAATAAATTCTACATATCACTTTACAAATTCACATGTTCAATAAACTTCTGGCATGCTCTTTGAACTTCAGATGCTACAGACTTAATCCTCAACTATCAGAAAACTTTTGACCCAATTCATGACTTTTTTCAACATTTCGAGAACTTCGACTTCTTCTTAAATTATATTCTGAGAACATTTTCCCACAAAATAGCTCAAAAGACACTCCAAACATAAAAAAATTCAGCAGAATCCACACATTCCAACGATAACCAAGCGACAAATTGGAGGAATTCCAAGCGAGCTAATGATAATTCATTACAAGTTAATTCACAAGCAACAGATATTACTTGTGGATTCCAAAATATGAGAAAAAAGTTTCACGCTCATTTTGTAGCCAAAAAAGCCACAGAACAAAATAAAGTTTTTCTTCTTGATGCTATTTTTTTATTAAGTCACGAGTATGTTTTTTGAAAATTATTCATAATAGACTCGAAAAATGGCAGATGTAATGGTTTAGTTTGTTGGCAGAGATATGGATATGGATGTTGAATGAAACCAATAGTGCTAAATTGATAAATCGTAGTTTGATCATTTTTAATATCATTGAATGGAATTTCAAAGTTAATTGTTGGCTTATTTGTTCCTTTTTAATAAATTTGAGGCATACAGGAAGTAAATCCGTTCTGTAACGTCTCATAGAAGTATCTAGGCTTATAACCACGATAAAATAGATTCCAACAGGGATTCAGATATGTTCTATGACTGGAATCTGCCATATTTAACGCTAGATTGGGAAATAGACACCTAATTACAGATATTTGTCAATAATCATAGTCATCTTGTCACTTCAGGAGATGTAGCCAGGGAACAGGGAGTTCAAAAGACCATAGCCAAGAATCTCATCTCACGACTCTATCTACACACCTTTATAATCCCAAAAGCATTTAAAAACTCCAATATAGCTAGAACAGATTCTAACATCTTAACCTGATCGTCAATAAAAACAGTCGTGCTCAAAATCTCATCAAAAGTTTATCTTTTCTCAATTTAATAATAACAAAAAATGTCAGAGTAGCTTCACTACAGCAAGTAACTGTATTGATTATCATAGATTATGTTCACATAAGGTAATGGCAGTTTTATGAAAGCAGAAAAAGTTATCGTGAACTTTATATTGAAAATAAACGAGCAAAATGAACGAAAAGTTCAAAAAAGAAATAATTTTATTTCGCAGTAGAAAAAAAAAATTAAGAACAGGAAGAAGAAAATAATCCGGAAGAAGATTAATGCAAAAAATAACGGCCTGTTTCACTAAGGTGGATTATCCTCATTTTAGGATTATCTATTTCTTCGATGCAAGGAAAATCCAAATAATTACTTTCTGATGTAGAATTAATTGGCAAATAATAATCAAGCTAGTTTGAGAAAAATCATTTTTCTTGTATAGTGAATATCGCGAAAAAATAATTTTAGTATATGGATTATCCTTAGTGAAATAGGCCGTAAGAGTTTTGTACTCGAAGAAATGTTTACAGCAAATAAAATGAGTTAAACAGGATTTGGGGAATTTTAATGCATCTTTTGAAGCAAATTTTTTTTGCATCTTTTGAAGCAACATTTTTGCATCTTTTGAAGCAAACTTTTCGCGTTTTTTGAGGCAACCTTTTCACATCTTTTGAATCAACCTTTTTGCATCTTTTCATAAAATCTTTTTGCATCTTATGAATCAAACTTTTCGCATCTCTTCAGGCAGCCCTTTTGGTTTTTTGAAGAAAATTTTTAACATCTTTCTTTAAACCTTTTTTCGCATCTATCGAAGCAGATTAAGTAAAATTAATTCCAAAATTCAAGTAAGCACGATAAAATTACACTAAAAATGTCATTTCGCATCTTTTACCATTTCATGCTTCTTTCCTCCCATCTTCCATCTATAACATGTGCGCCCCAAAAAGACATGTACATGTGTGTGACTGCCTCAACAAATTTCATATTAATCTTTTTATGAATATTTATAAATTTGTCACAAATGAGGCATGCGGATTAATTTATTATATTTTATATTTATTTTCTGTTCAGTAAAAAAAAAAAAAGAAAAAAGAAAAATTAATTTTTGTCAAGCTTGTTATTTGAAATAGAGAAGGCGCATGACATATGTAAAGTGCCATTTGAGGGATTACTACGGGTTTAAGAACAGAAACAACAAAAAATTGTTTGATCGATTGAGTAAATCGCATGAGTAGGACATTGTCAAATGGATGATGAATTTTCTTCAAAGCTTTCTTTTTCTTTGTTTGTGTTGGCGTCGGTTCTGCTGATGAGTTGTTTTATATCTTGATTTTTTTTAACTGTTTGCTGTAAATTTGGGATTCCAGTCGTCAGCATAAAAAAATGTATTTTTTTTGGAGGGTATAATTTGTAATTTTTTTATCTTAACTGTGTCATCTGCTGTGATTGAGGTTGTTAACTTTGTGATCCTATTCACTAAGTTGTATGCTGGCTTGGGGAACTTGCTTGGGCTTGGGGAACACCAACTATTTTACATGCTCAAGTTGTCATCAAAATGTTGCTTAATTATTCAAAAAAACATACTTAACACTGCTTAATTCATTAATTAAGCAACTGAAAAACTGCTTATTACATTTTGTGACAGTCTGTCAAAATCAATCACTGTCGTGGCAGCCTCAGAGTCAATTTTACTAATTTTTCCGACCGACAAACTCAAGTAGTCGCACATCGCATCAAAATAATGATCATTAAATAAGAAGAAGCCTTGAAAGAATCTCAAAATTTATTTTTACGACACAAAAATCTGCACAGTTAGCAACTTGTGGACCAGTTTTCGACACTTCCTCTTATCGATTGTACATAAATTGAACATTCATGGGAATTAATTTAATCGATAGTTATTGTTATCCATTTGCCACCCACTGCGATGTCAACATCAACAAGATTGAAACCTTTCGGTTTTTTTTGAGGGAGAAATATTCATATTTTCAGTTGTTGCTAACTGTAATTTACTCTTTTGTTACAATTATCATTATCCAGTATACCTGCTGGGAAACATATTCTGAAATATCATTTAAGACTTGTTACATTTTAAGGGTTTGATGCTGCTTTTGCTTAAAAAGATACAAAAATTTCTGATTCAAAAGATTCAAATGGTCTGCTTCGAAGATGCAAAAAGCTTGCTTTCAAAAATGCAAAAAGACTGCTTCAAAAGATGAAAAATGTCTGATTCAAAAGATGCAAATGGTCTGCTTCGAAGCTGCAAAAATCTCGCTTTCAAAGATGCAAAAGTCTGCTTCAACAGATGTAAAAAGTCTGCTTTAAAAGATGCAAAAAGTTTGTTTTAAAAGATGCAAAATGTCTGATTCAAAATATTCAAATGGTCTGCTTCGAAGATGCGAAAGCTTGCTTTCAAAGATGCAAAAGATTGCTTTCAAAGATGCAAAAAGTCTGCTTCAACAGATGTAAAAAGTCTGCTTCAAAAGATGCAAAAAGTTTGCTTCTAAAGATGCAAAAGTTTGCTTCTAAAGATGCAAAAGTTTGCTTCTAAAGATGCAAAAAGTTTGCTTCTAAAGATGCAAAAAGTTTGCTTCTAAAGATGCAAAGAGTTTGTTTCAAAAGATGCAAAACGTCTGCTTCAAAAGATGCAAAATGTCTGATTCAAAAGATTCAAATGGTCTGCTTCGAAGATGCAAAAAGCTTGCTTTCAAAAATGCAAAAAGATTGCTTCAAAAAATGAAAAACACTGCTTCAAAAGATTAAAAATATCTGATTAAAAAGATTCAAATGGTCTGCTTCGAAGATGCAAAAAGTTTGTTTCAAACGATGCAAAAAGTCTGCTTCAAAAGATGCAAAATATCTGATTAAAAAGATTCAAATGGTCTGCTTCGAAGATGCAAAAAGCTCACTTTCAAAGATGCAAAAAGTCTGCTTCAACAGATGTAAAAAGTCTGCTTCAAAAGATGCAAAAAATTTGCTTCTAAATATGCAAAAAGCTTGCTTTCAAAGATGCAAAAAGTTTGTTTCAAACGATGCAAAAAGTCTGCTTCAAAAGATGCAAAATATTTGATTCAAAAGATTCAGATGGTCTGCTTCGAGGAGCAAAAAGCTCGCTTTCAAAGATGCAAAAGTCTGCTTGAACAGATGTAAAAAGTCTGCTTTAAAAGATGCAAAAAGTTTATTTCAAAAGATGCTAAAAGTCTGCTTTACAAGATGCAAATAATCTGCTCCATTAGAAAAAAATGAAAAAAGTTTGCTTCAAAAGATGCAAACAATTTTCTTCAAAGATGTAGAAAGTTGGCTTCAGAAGACGCCTAGATGCAATAAGCTTGTTTCCAAAGGTGCAAAAAGTATGCTTCAAAAGATGCAAAAAGCTTGCGTCTAAAGATGCAAAATAATCTGCTATAAAAGATGCAAAAAGTTTGCATTAAATCATGCAACAAAGAGTTTTCACACTCAAAAACCCGCAAAAACCAATAAATTCTCATTTATGCATGCTCATGTCTCCATATAGCCATTCGTAATTGAGTTACGTCATTAACTTCTTTATTCATGAGCAGCACATTTACATTACACACAACGGGAAATCAATCAATTGACGGAAAGCATTCATTAAGCCCGTTATTCATCACTTCTTTCACCAATTGTCTATGCATGCTTATAATGTTCACGTATATGTGCCAATAAGAAGACAATACATTACAGGAATAATGGAAATTTAGACAATCACATCGGCAAACATGTTTCATGCTTCACCGCAGAAGTTAATAATAATTTTTTTATGACACTGAACATCACAAATATCTTATAATGTTAATCATGTCAAACATTATTAAAAACATGAGGTGTGAATGCATGAATGGATGACTTTTTATTTAGCAGAAAACATGGCAATTGACTTTTATGGTTTCGATTAAATCTGTTAAAATCAACTTGTGAGGTAGCTTGGGAATATCTTTGGGAGAAAACTTAAGTTTTGAGAATCAAAAGTTCGCCACTTTAAGCATTCATATTTTAGCAATAAACTTTGCCAGACATCAAACAAACAAAAGAACCATCCAACAATAATGGATCCCAAAATAAACACAAAACACAAAACTGCTGTCAATTAAAATATTTTTCAACTACATGCATTAGCTCACATCGTACAAAAAACTAATGGCAATTGAAGGAGTTAAGAAAGAATAAGTGAAAAATTGATGCCACGATGCATGTCAAGTGAGGGAAGAAATTAATTAGCTGACGGGTTTTTTCGCTGTGTTTTTTGTGAAAATATTTTTCTCTCATTTTCATTTCATTTATTTATTTGCGCAATGTTGTGCAATAATAGTGAATGATGATGATGATGATGTGCAGCATGCACTTAATAGAAATTTTTATTTTGTTTCTGTCGGAATAGAAAATTTGCCATCACTCAACTACAATAAAAAAAATTGTCGCGAAAATAATAAAATTGTGGTTCTCTTAATTGAAGAGGATGAAATTAGGGATTGAAAAAAATCAACCGAATTCCATCCGAAACTCCACTGGAATTCAACCGAATTCCATCCGAATTTCAGTCACCCATTTTTCGGTTTAACCTAAATGTAACCGAATTTTGGTCAACTTTAAATCGGTCGAACCCAATTTTTAACCGAATTTCATCCAAAACTCGGTCACCCGTAATTCGGTTGAACCTAAGTGTAACGGAATTTTAACCGAATTTTCAGCCAAGTTTCGATCAGTCCTATAAGACTCGCCCTGAATGGTGATTGTGAGCATTATAAAAAGTGCTAAAAGTTGTGAATTTTAATGCTTAAACTTGTCGAAATTTATTAATTTTAAATAAATTAAAGTCAAAGACCTACTCAAAGATTAGAGTGTTGGACAAAAAACCCTAACAACTCGGGTTCGATTTCAGGGAATGTCTAGTCAGATTTGGGTACTTTTATCACTTTTCTAATCATGGCAACTCAAAAAAAAATAGTCAAAGGCCAAAACTTGACGGCCAGCATTAAAGATCTCAAAATCTAGTTTTCATTACAAATTGCAATAATTTTTATATCCTGAAAAAAACACACCAGCTATAATTTAAGGTCATAAAAATTAATCATTAATATAAAATCAACCCATTAATCAGCTTTTTCCATAAATTTCACCACTTTTTTTCCTTTTATTGATCCAACATTCCACTCATTTCTATGTCAGTGCTACCTCATTTGCATTTAAAATTCTTTACGAATTATTCCAAAATTAATGTTGAATTTATTCATTTGGGGCAACAACAAAAGAGCTTAGGAACATTTTTGAAATGAAAAGGGGGAAAGAATTTGCCATAAATATCAGCAAGTGACGCATTAAATGGTGCAGGAAAAAATTTGTTTTGTTTTTGGAAATTTTTGAAGAATTTTTTTTTAAATTTTTGAGGTTGGAATGATGGAAATAAATCATAACTTGCATTTTGGGGGAGTTTTGTTGGATTTTCTTGTTGATTTGTGACATGTTGCTAGTTAATATACCACAAATGCGACTAAGATCGTGAATTTATTGCTTGAACTGCTTTTAACTTTAGCTGCTTAACTAAACTAGCTAAAAATGAGCATTTTTAATTTCCCATACTCCAGCCAACCCCCATCAAGCTCCAATTACACCTTAATTTCCTCTCAATTACCCAAAAAACCGAAATTAATAACTCAATTTCTCAAACTTAATTCATCCAGTCATTATAATCTAAATCCAAATAAACATACAACAACTGTCGTTAATTACCTTATTCACCTTAACTCCGTGTCGATGGAAATTAGCAACAAAAAATAAAAATAAACTAGTGTATCGGGTAGAAACCCAATGCGGATTATATTCACACCGTACTATCATAAGTCTTATGGATAGACCAAGATTTGCCCATCATAAGTATGAAGGTATGAAGCTTGATAAGTCAACTAAGCTTCGCTCAGCATAAGTTTGAAGTTATAAAGCTATCGCGTAAGCTGAGCTACGCTCAGCATAAGTTTGAAGATATAAAGCTAGAGTGTCAGCTGAGCTACGCTCAGCATAAGTTTGAATATATAAAGCTATCGAGTCAGCTGAGCTACGCTCAGCATAAGTTTGAAGGTATAAAGCTTGACGAATATGCCAAATATTCTTTAAAAGTTTTTTAAAAAAAATTTTCATCCAAAGTTGAATTTTATAAAAATCACAGTCAACTTTTGTTTTAAAAAATTCGTAAGAAAGGAAAGTTTTTTGCCATTTCTGAAGCAACGGCTGTTCCTACCTTGCCCAAAAACAATACAGCTCTTCTATAGAGCAGCACGAATCAAATGTAAAAAACTAGAAGTCTCTACGATGTCTCGTTATTGAGATTTCTTGCTGATTAACTTGCTTGCTTGCTTGCTTGTTTGCTTACAGAAAGCGTATTTTGCGATTTTCTCAGCATTGCCACAACCACTTTGAAATCTGTTTTTGAAAATGATGTAAAATTTCAGGCACAAGCTTTTCTGCTGTGACCTTTTATAACCAATTTTGCTTTGTTTTCTCACAAAATGCGAAAAACTGATTTTTCAATCTGAACAAAACCAATAGATTCACACGTGAAAACGGTGTGAATATAATAAACAAAAAAATTTCATTCATGTACAATTTGAGTACGTCCAGGCATTAATCCATTAATCAAATGTAAGCTGCACTCATAAATTTCCATTTCAATGAACGGCATTCCTGAAGAAACGAATGAGAGAAAATGAGAAAATGTGAATTGTGTGAGCAACTGAGACTGCTGCTGTTAATGAGCTGAGGAACAAGTGCGTGAGAGATCGATAGAAGGATTGAGATGATTATTATGATTGGGATAAGGAATTGAATTTGAGAATTGACGACTAAAATTGTAGTTTTTAAGGGACTGATTTGCATTGAATATTTCACTTTATTCCATGCGCTTACCCATATCCTAACCTGGCTCAAATCTTGTTAATTTTAAAAAATTGACTTGAAGCTCTGAAGTCATCATAAAAGCTATGTTAATCAAAAATCCCTTTTAATTTCTGAGCTGAACGGCTTTATTAAATCCAATATAACTTCAATAATCAAATTTCAAGCAAAATCAACAGAAAAAGTCAAAAATTTTTCCGTCTCAATTTTCACCTCGCATTAATTCTAAAGCTAAACGAATCAACAAGTCCACATGTCGAAATGAGCAGCTTTCAGGTCTTATTTACATTTCAAAATAAACCTCGAAACTGAGCAGCATTGAAACATCAAAAAAAATTGTTAAAACTCATATCATTATTGGATCTTTTTGCTGTCATTCCCTGTCTACTATTTTCTAATTCAATAATGCCACAATTATTGCTGTCAAACAAAACTGACTCAGAGGAACTTGTTGAACCACAATTTTTGTGAGAAGGTGAAAGAATTGAACTAAATCCAAATTGACGTTGCGCAATTTATGAATCAAAACTTTCACTTTTTTGTTGCTGTTGTTGATCAATTTTGATCCAGTTTTTATTATTTTTAAATATTTAAAGAATCTCAAGCTATATATTAGATAGTATAGGAAATAGAGAATAAGATGCATGGTTCTAAAGGATATAGTCTTGAGGACAGTGCATGTGGTAAGGTAAACCTTGCTTTAAGGAAACTTTTGAATCAAAAAAATTCAATTGTCACTAGAAATAACCTCAAAATAACCTAAAAAATCTCTAAAATTAAACAATAAAAAATTGCAAAAACTTACAAAAAAACAACGCGACACAAAACTAAAGCACTTGCTGTGTATGTCTAGTTAATGTAAATGTACTTGTTGATAATTTTGCTTCACATAAAATAGAATAAATAAGGGAATTAACGCCATGATTGATGCACACTCATTTATCATTGCAGTTACTGCTCTCGTACATGTAAATTGATTAAATCGATATTTCATTCTAATTGTGGATATTAATTCTAATATTTATGCTTTATTTAAAAATTATTCTAACCTCAAAAAAATTATTTTATCTTCTTCTAGAACCCCCACTTCTTGGCAATGCAGCACCCGGCTACACATACGTTCCCACTCAAGATTATTCACAGACAAATGGCTCCGTTGCTCCATCAATTCCAACACCCGGCGCACCAGCTACACCAACAATGACATCACCAACTCTTACATCGGTTGTAGCAGCTGTAGCTGAGCCATGGAAGCAAACACCAACACCACCACAGAGTTTGATGAAGGAACCGCCATTAGCTGCCAATCGTAATACAACAACACAATTTGCTGCACAAGGACAACAGCAGGCGGCAGTTATGATGGTTTATGGACTTGACGCTATGACTTCCAACACCGATAAGCTCTTTAATCTCGTTTGTTTGTATGGTAAGTTGTGGCTGAATATTTCATGAGAGTCAGTTATGTATTGTGTGTGAGGAGAATAAGAAAGTTGAGGAAATATGCAGGCAGTGTCGTGGAGAGTGTAAAAATTGTAGAAACGTCATGGTCGATAATGCAGATTTTGATTCAAATTGTGGTGGGATTCGAATGTGGTGAATTATTTTGAAGACGGTAATGTCGGTTTAGCTTGAATATGAATTATTCGGTAATGTAAGGATTTGCTGGGGAATACACCATCATTTACCTTAGAAGCAGTAAAGTAATGCAGTTTTTTTGCCGTATGTTTAGAATAATACTGAACTTAGACCAGTGTTGCACAAACTGTGTGCCGCGACACACTGGTGTAAAGTATAAAGTTTTTGTAAATGACGCGAACCGCATGCTGTGTGCGACTTTGGTAATGGCTTATCTCTAAGGTGTGCCGTGGCTCAGAAAAGTTTGGAAAACACTGACTTAGATGAATCTTCACTCGAGTAAAATCACAATTTCATAATGTCTGCAAATTTCTGTCATACTTGATAAGCTCTTCCTCTAGCCTCGTCATGATTATTTTAAATTTTTAACCAAATCTTTATATTTTCAATATTTACAGGAAATGTAGCAAGAATTAAATTCTTAAAGACAAAAGAAGGAACAGCAATGGTTCAAATGGGAGAGCCAGTAGCTGTTGAACGATGTGTACAGCACCTTAACAACATTCCAGTTGGTAACAATGGAAAATTACAGATTGCGTGAGTATCTGCCTTTTTAATTTGGTTCTTAAATGCGTCTCAACAAGTCTTGAGTATTTGTACTGAAATGGAAGCTGCTCAAGTGCTTAGTATTGATTGTTCGGGTTTAAATCAAGACATATTAAGGAACAAGAAACTAAATTGATTAGAAACTTTAATCAAGTGCCATAAAATGACCCTAATAACAAGTATCTACAATTTTTTGCAGTTTTTCGAAGCAAAGCTTCTTGTCAGAGGTGACGAACCCCTACAGTCTTCCAGACAACAGTCCCAGCTTCAAAGAGTACACAGGCTCTAAAAACAATCGCTTCCTTTCGCTCGCACAAGCCTGCAAGAATCGAATTCAACCACCAAGCAAGGTATGTTGATATTTTCTATAGAATAGCTCAACATAACCTCAAAATATGATTCTTTATCCAATCTAGATTCTTCATTTCTTCAACACTCCACCAAGTCTATCAGAAGATCAATTGGTTGACATTTTCGCCAAGAAGGACGTGCCACCATCAGCAGTACGAATGTTTCCACTCAAAACTGAACGATCATCATCGGGACTTATTGAATTTCCATCCATTGCTCAAGCTGTACTTGCTATAATGAAATGCAACCATACGGCCATAGAAAGTAAAGGTGAGTGGAATTGAAAGTCTTTGAAATTTTTTAGAAGTTTTGTTTTTAAATTCAAGAAATTTCAAATTTTTTCATTTCTATTTTTTTATTTTTAATTTATTATTTTTTGGTGAAAACTTGCTTTTTAAATACTTTGAATTAAATAGAAATTTTGAAAAAAATATTGAATGAATAAAAAAAATTGAAGAAATTTAAAAAATATTTTAGAAATTCAAAAAATGTCAAAAAGTAATAAAAAAACTAACATTCAATAAATTAAAAACAATTCTTTTCATCTCATTTCAGGAACCAAATTCCCATTCATCATGAAACTTTGCTTCTCATCATCAAAGAACTTGAATGTTAATTACAACAACGAAAATGAAAAAATGAATGGCGATAAACCAGAATCGGTGTAAAAAAATTAAAATCTTAAGGATTAAAATAATTTTAAAGTTCTATAAAAAATGTAGAAATTAATTCAACAAAAAAACATATTCGTGATGACAAAAACATAAAAAAAAATTATAAATAATACTTAATTTATAAGAATCGTAACTGTAAAATTTTTGTTCCTCAAAATAATTAAAAAAAACGTTCAATTTTTTTTAAAAAAAATCTTAGTTAAGTCAAACAAGACAAAGAAAATTAGTAGAAGACATTTTTCTTTTTTTTTTTCATTAGCAATTCAAAATTTTTGAAATTATTTTGCGACTAGTTGATAGATTTTCCAATTAAAGCCAAGCTTTCAATGCAATGGACGTCATTTTTGGTCGGAAGTTTGTGGACTTGCACTTCCTGGGATGTTGAAAATGACGATCCAAAATTTGTTTCCTTTGTTGAATTTTTGAATTTTTTTTAAAAAATGATTTCGGGGATAAAATCAATTAGTGTTGGCTTCAAACTACTCAGGGTAGCTACTTTATTTGTACATTTACTTTGTTCGAGTACACCACAGTGAAGGTTAGAATAAGGTACCTAAAGTAGCTCTTGAACCAACTCTTAAGTTTATTGACCCACAAAAACCTAGATTTTGTTCAAAAATTAAACTTATTCCACTTCTATGTGGACGTTTATGCTACGTAGGATGCAGTAAATGAAATAAATTTGTGTGATTTTATATAGATTTAAAGATGTGCGTTATTTTGCGGTACATAAGCGACTCATGATAATTTTTAAATGGCTTAGGATAGTTTCCATATAGAATGTAATAATTAGATTATATTAAATGAAATGGCTTAATACCTAAGATTTTTTGAGGGATGTCCTTGAATGTGAGGGAAAAAGATAAGAACTGTGGACTTTTGGTCTTTTTGATGGTTTTTTGAGGATTACTAGGATTATTTTAATTTTGAAAAATTTCTGAATTCTTAAGGTTTTTTTTTTTTTTGAATTTTAAAAACATTTTTGGAATCCAAATTATTTTTTGAAGTTTTAAAAATATTTTTTAAATTTTAAAATTATTTTTTGAAGTTTTAAAAATATTATTTAAAATTTAAAATTATTTTTTGAATTTAGAACTATTTTTTAAATTTTAAAAATGTTTTTTGAATTTAGAAATATTTTTAAAAATACTTAAAAAATTCTAAAAGTCCTAAAAACCCAGAAAAAAGTCAATAAAGAGACACAGAGAAAAATAAAAACTCAGCAGCTATCGGACTAGTAAAAATGTAGAAATCATAGAAATTACTGATACGAAGTCGAGATTAAAAAAGTATTAAAAAAATTATTTCAAAAATTATACACAAAAATGAAAAGAATTTAGACAATATTTTGAAAAATTAAGTAAAAAAATATGCAAAAAAAAACTATGGTAAAAATTTATTAAAAACGTATGAAGGTAAAAAAGAGGATTCACGTCGCTGAATTTGAGGAACAAGATCAAGAAAAAAGACATGAAATTAAAATGAAAAAGTTTAATTCTCCAATGGCCGTAAAATACTAAATAAGTAAAGAAAATCTTCCAAGTAAACTCGCGGAAGTCAAAAAAAGTACTTAAAAATATCAATACTGTAGATCCATAAAATAAAAATTTTGTAGTAACCATTTACATATCTCAGTTTTTAGGAAAAACAAAATTTAATGGACAAATGAAAAAAAATTATCACGCAACAAGGAAAAAAAATGACAGAAATTTAAAACATGGTAGAAATAATTATCATTTTAGACAAAAAAAAAGAGATTTAAATTTATAGAATTTTTCTTCAGATTTAACAAAAAAGTTTTTAAATAGAAATGAACATAAATTTTTTTTGTAGGAATATAAAATTAAAAATTGCCCAACGAAGACAAAGAATGAATCAAAGATTGAAATTATCGCTCTCTAAGTGCATTGAGAAATGGGTTTGCTGGATGCTGTGAAACTTTAGGTAGATCGTGGATAGTATTTGTTCCTTGCTAAGGCTACAGCGTGCAGTAATGCTTCCAAAAGACACTTGAAGGTCCATCTTATGTTAAAAATTAGGCTACTGAAGTTTGATTAAATCCAGAGATTTTTTTTTTTGGAGTCATTTTTGACAAAATATGACAAACCACGCTATGACCAAGGCCTAAAATCACCAAAAATTTAACTTCAAGCTGGGTTTAATTTACAACTACTAAAACCATCAATAATGAACCGAATCAAAAGATCAGGACCTAGATCCTATTTGTTCTAAATTGTCCTAGATATATATTGTACCCAAATAGCACAAGACGGAAAGCACAAGTCAAAATCCTATAGCAAGACGGATCACGGTGATTTCGGAGTGAATTTTTCGACATGACGATTAATTTGCCCGATTTTGTGCTGTTTAGGATAGATATCCTGGTAACCATACCATTAAAAATTTGTTTAAAGCATACTTGATGCAAGAATTCAGACAAGTTTAGTCTTTTGATTCATACAAAATCTTAGTCGACTTCATTCTCTGCTTTAAGCTGATTTATGTGAAGTCAATTTTACCAAAAGTTTGCTCAAAACTAATATTTTAATAATTTGTTTATTCAAGAGTTGATTTTGAAGGAGTAAACTCTACAAAGTATTGACAAATCTATATCAACTTTGGATTGACAAGAATATAAGACAAAGCCTGGTTAACATAATCAAATTCTACCAGTCATCACCAACTCCCATTTCTCAACATTTATCATAAACTTCATACATGCATACAAGTATAAATAAATAAAAAAAAAAACTTAATTAAAATGAATATCAAAATATGAGGTCCAAAAATGTTTTTCATTTTTGAATGAAAATGAAGAAAATAAAATTCAACGAATTTTTCCAAAGGAATGTTTAAAAAATATTTTTATTTATTTTTCAAAATTTACAAGGTTTTTGGTTATTTTGGAAAGGTATTGTTGCAATAAACTTGACAGTTTTATATAAAAAATCTAATGGATGATCATTTTTGATTACAATTCCTAATTTTGATGTCATCAATTACATAAAGCCACAATGATTTGGCATTCTCGAGTGAATAAAAGATGTAAAACTGATCAAATTAATAAAAATTATTAAAATTGTTCTGAAAGTGATTAATGAGCTGATGGCTCATGACGATAAATATCGCATAAAACTGACTCAAATCAATTGAATATGATAGGTTAATAGCAGTGGTGGTCAACCTCTTTCGTGACACGGTGCACCTTGATGGTTAACCATGACCAAACCCAAACACGGTAAATTCATGGGATTTCCCGAATTATTTTTCGTTGCACATTGATGTGTCGCGACACATGGGTTGGCCATCACTGGTTTACAATACAAGACTTTAACCGAAGATTGATGATACAATATTAAAGTATTGCAGGCTTGATGTATCTCGAGACTTGAACGCAAAGCTTGTATCCAGAAGCTTCAAGTTTAAGCATTAAATGTGAATGAACTGATTTGTTGACGAAAACCATTCCAAAAATATCAAAAACCAAAATTTCCATCATTAAAATTTCTGTTCATTTTAAAACCAAAAAAAAAGATTGAAAAAATGCAAAATTTTGAAATTTTGTTCAAAAAAAATTAGCACAAAAAATATTAAAATTTGCTTAATTAATAAAAGGATTTTGTAGTAAAAATTTGAAAATTAAACAAAAAATGTACATTAAGAATGAAAAAAAAACAAGAAAAATTGTGCAATAATTCATATTAAGATGAGAACAAAAATAGGAAAAAAAAACTCAAAAAAGATAATTTTCGACTATGAGATATAAATAATGATATAAATTTAGTACGAATAAGTAGAAAGTTTAGAATTAAGTTAAATCATATGAGACAACAAGGAAAAAAAAGTAAAAAAATTCCAGTAAATTTACTCAAATCAAAGCACACAAGATGTTGTGGTTCATGAAACTGTGACGATTTCCAAATTTAAATTAACACAATTTAAACGCAAATCAATAAATAAAAAAAAATTAATTAACACAACATAAACTCAACATTGGCAGGAGCAAAGAAATGAAACCAAACACATATGGACTTTACCTTCCACTGCTGACACATATCTGTAAGGGTACACTGATTGTTTTCACATTCTTAGTTTTTAGATTTTGGATGAATTTTAGCATTTTTGAGGACTTTTTTGCTTCAGAAATGTTTAAATTTGTCCACAAAACACACACATTGGGTCATTCATAAATGACGACTTTCATAAATTCAATTTATCAATCTTTAGAGAACTTAATTTGAATATTTGCAACTTTAATGTATGAAATATCACATTTTTGGCCTACCTTTTTTCCTTAGTTCTGGTCCTTCAATAACCAATTATCAATAGAATGTCAAATTGGTCACTTTTGCTCAGAAGTTTTCAGTCAGGTAGACATTTTGTTTACAATATTTGAAAGTTAACCAGTGCTGCTTCTTAAGGACTGTATTCAAGACATGTCCCGCACAGATTAGGCTGCTTTCTATCATTACTATGTTACAGAGGGCGAAGTCGACTCGAAATTTGTATGAAGTCGAGTGAACTCAAGTCGACTTTTCCATACAAAATCCGAGTCGACTTCGCCCTCTGCTATGTTAGCTAGGCTATGACTAGTGAATTATCTTTTGAACCATGATAAATTTTTGTTTTTTTTTTCAGCTAGGTTTAGAAATCTAGCTTATTTTACTAAGTTCATACTATTTTACATCAGCAGTGAGAGGTTCTGCCAAAAATATGATAGACGTCATTAATGAATGATCCTTTAAACCAGTGTTGTCTTAATTTTTTGAGCCACGGCACACCTGGGGGGTAAGCCATGACCGAAGTCGCACACAGCTTGCGGCTAGTGTCAGTTTCAAAAAATTTTGACATCACACTAGTGTGCCGCGGCACATAGTTTGGACAACACTGCTTTAAAGTGAAATTAAATTATTGTTTAATAAAAATCTCAAAAAAAACCGTTAAAATACTCAAAATAATACACAAAAACTAACAAGTGATAATTCTATTTTCTTTCTATCTCTTTTTCCTAACAGATGACATTAATATATAACTAACACAATGCTACACGAAACATCCAATTCTACTACCACACACAAATAAAAAAATATTAAAAGAAATTCTTGACTAATAAATTTAAAAGTAAGTTAATTATGTCGACAATTTTAACACAAAAAATAATTCATTTGTTTTTTAAATGAATATAAAGTTAAGCTTTTTTTATTACAAATTTTTGCTAGCTTTAAATATTTTAATGAGATTATTTTTAAAAAGTTTTCAACATTCAGTTTTTGTTATTCTTGTTACAATCACTAAATTAAATTTTTTAACTTTAAAACCAATTTTAGTCAATTTAACCTAAGAATGAAATTTAATCACACTTTAAGTCAATCAATCGAATAAATCCAAAAAATTTAAATTTCAATTAAAATAAATAAAAAAAATAAAGCTCTATTTACAAAAAAAAAGATAAAAATAAAATAATAATTATAATAATTATATTTATAGATTTATTACTGGGCTGTGGATATGATGAACACTAACATAACACACAACAACATCAACAACAGATAAAAAATATTCAGCAACACTCAACAGAAAATCTGGAAAATTAAAAACAAAATATTGAAAAAAAATACTAATTTTAAAAAACGAAAATTTTTAAAAATCAGACAGAGGCAGGTTTCTGAGATGTAATCTAGGGATTCACACTTTGCTAGGCTTATGGTCTAAGCATACAAACATATGACTTGAGTATGCAGGAAATCAGAGGTCGAAACCAAGATAAATTAACTTGATTCGACTAAGTTTAATCAATTGAGCTTGAAATAAACCTTAGATAATGCTTACTTCCTTAAATACAGACTTGGACTCATTACAAAAGCTAAAGACTATCTTAAACTAGCTGCATAATTTGATCAGCTTACGTTTGATACTTTAGGCTTTTGAAGTGCACTACAAAACTAGTCCTAGCGACTGATATCTCGACTGTACACTAGCTTAACCAGAAAACCCTAGCTTGCAGCCAAGAAACTTGTCCTTCAGAATTAATCATCACATTCACTAACACACAGCAACATGAAAAGATTAATTAACAATTTTAGTTTAAGAATCGCAAACAAATCAGTTAAAAAGCGAGGAGATTAAATCGAAAAATTTCCAAAAAAGAAAATTGCGAAATATAATTGAATTTATTCAAAATGAAGACAAAAAGACAAAAGGTGGAAATTCTTTTTTGTTATCATTTATTTTTAATTTCAAAATACAACAATTTTTTTTAGTAGATGTGTAAGTCAAATTGTAAAGAATTTGAGTTCTAGATCATAGATGTCCGTTTTTTTTGTATGTAGACTTATATGATATATAAATTATAATTACGAAGTGAACAATTCTCACACATTTATACACACACATATTGAAGACAGAGAATTTATTTGATATGAAAATTATCATGAAAAGAAGGTTATGAATGAAATATTTTAAATATTTTGTAGTTATTTGTATTATTTCAATTTTAGTTGCTATTGATTATTTTCTCACTTAATCTTTATTTATGGACTAAATTTAATTTAGAAAAATTTGAGATGAACCTTTTATTGGAGGGTAGATTTGGGTGAGGTTGGTTGGTTGGGACGTGTCTGACTCTTTTGAGACTTTATTAAGAAAAAATGTTGCTAGTCCAAACTAAGCAAAGATCTGAAGTCTATCTCAAATTTTAAAAACTCAATTTATTTTTTCAATCTAGTCCAGTGGTGCTCAACCTTTTTTTTGTATCTTTGCACATCTTGGTAGTAAGCCATGACCCGTGGAATTTTCAGAATTTTTCACAAATCATGTGCCGTGGCACATGGGTTGGACATGACTGATCTAGTTAATTGAGTTTTAGACCAAAACTAACCTTCAAACCAACAAAATCCGTCAAAAGAAAGAAATCTCAAATATTTCCAAAACGAGAAAAATGATCAATGCTTAATGAAGCTTTGTTTGATTTAGTTAGAAAATTTGTTTCTGATTATTTTCATTTGTTTAAATTTTATCACTCAAGTATAGAAAAAAACTTTAGTCATTTATTTAAAAAGAAAATATTTGTTCGTTTATTATTGTTGTTCATTATTTAATTTATTTTAAATTTTTCCTTATTTGATGTGAAATTTTGATGTTTATTCAAGGGTTTAAGATTTTTAATGTGAGACTAAGGCTAAAGCATTCATCAGATAATTGCTTTGAGTAAACCAGAGTTGCGATACATGTCACATGATCACAGACACAAGTTACAGATCTGTCACAGATATTGCCTATCACAAGCACTACCTGTTAAATAATAGAACGAGGCAGGCTACGATTTTGCATTGCTTAGCTGGCCATACCGAATTGATTTCTTCGGCCTTGATTTTGACATCAAACTCCATCAAACTTTACCCAACATTAAAGAAATCTTAATTTCTTATTAATTTGTTCTTTCATTATTGATTCTTTATAAAAAATGATTTATTATTATCTTCATTATTTTTAGTCTTACTCTTTTGTTATTATTGTAATTTCATTTATTAAGAAAAAATCAATAAAGAATGTGAAACCCGTGAAACTGATATACATTTTTAAACACAACAAATTACAATAAACTGAACTTTTAATTATTCTTTAAGACTATCTTAGTTATTATTTTACTGTGGATGAGGATGGCTGAGCTGAAAAAAGGGGTGCTATGATTATTACTAGTACAATGGAATGTCCAGATGCATGTCTTAGATACCCGATCGAAAAAAAAGCTTATGTTGACATGATGAGGACTTTTGCGTGCTTTATGACTCGTGACAACGTCAAGGCAACACCACGTCGACACTAGTAAATACTCGATAGGCATACATTAAAATGTCAGCCACACGGTAGTCGGGTTGTAATTATACTATAAACCCAGCTGCCGTATGACAAACATTTCAATATGTGCCGATCGGGTTAGACATCCTTGACGAAGGAAAAATTCAACAACGTGTCGACTTCACCATATCAACATAAACTTTTTGTCACACGGGATATCCTCGAAAACTTAACATGCAAGAGGAGATGATATGCTTTTTTTTAAAGAATCTGGCAATTAGTACAGCCATTTTAATATAATTGTCTGTCCATAACAGTTTGTCCACATCGGAACTTTGATTGCAGAGCTCGGAGTCGATAAGGTTCGAGTGGACTAGAGTTGGCTTGAGTTGACTCGAAAAAACCAAAGTCGACTCAAGTTAGCTTGAGTCGACTTCGAGCTCTGTTGCACCCTTTGGATCTCTCTCTCTCTCTGGCTGCATACATGACAACCTTGTTGAATAATGTCAGATTTGATCAAAATCAGCTCAGCTTTTCTTAAGGAACACAAAACCAAAAGAATAAAACTTTTTATTTCAGATTATAATTTTATCAGCACACAACTTCATCATTATTAATTCTTTTGCCTTCAAATAAAGCTACAAAGTTTAAAGGTATGCTTAGTTATTTTTTCAGTTGAGCACTTTAACACAGAAAATCAACATGACAACATTAACAACACAAACACAATTAAACATGAGAAATCTTCTAGGTTTATTTAACATCTGGACTAGCAACTAGCTTCATGCTTAGCAAATCTGTGATTTATTTTTTTATTATCGAAGAATGGCACTTTTATTTTGGATTTATGGAAGGAATTATTTTGATATATGAGAAGTTTGGGAAGGAAAAATCAAAGATTTTTAAAAATAATTCAAAAGTTGCACATCAAGCAGAAATAATTCGACAAATTGTCAATAGATTCATGAAACAGCCTCAATTTCAAGAAACAAGTGGTAAATAAAAATAAAGAAAAAAAAAATCATGCATCATAGAAATATAGTACCTCATGGTGCATGCTAATGATGTTTAGTAAAAGCATTGGGATCAATTTTGTAATTTTTTATCACAGAATTTTTGCATCGTGAAATTTGAAAAAAAGCAGAAAAAAATTATTTTATTTAAAAAGAAAAATGAAAAAAAAAGTTTTTGCGATGCAAAAAGTTGTGAATGAAAAATGTTTTAAAATATTTATAAATAATTAAATTTGAACAATGAAAAAGCATTAAAAATTCATTAGCTTAATAAAAATTTTCAGCAACAATAAAAATGTTAAGCAAATGTGGATGATGATTTAGGGAAATATAATTAAAATTATAAATAAATTTACATATAAGCCTAAAAAATTATAAAATTTATGGCAAAGAATATATTTATTGTATGTCAATTAATGGTAACAATGGAAAGAAAAATTCATGTTGTAAGTTTTAAGGAACAAAAATATCAACGAGATTTGAACATACAGAAAAATTTTCAACGCGTTTTTGACTCTTAATTTGCAGTTTTTTTTAAAATATAACAGAAATATTTGTAAATAATTGTTAAAAAGTTGTCTAGTTTTAGTTTTATTTTCTTTGATTTTTTAATTATTAAAACTTTTTGATATTTTGTTTTATTTTTTTAACTTCTGTGAATCTCTTCAAAACTTAAATTTTTGAAATTTTTTCATTTTAAAATTTTTTATGAGATTTAAATTAAAAGTGATAATTTCTACAAACCTAATTGAATTTTTTATTATTTTTTAATTGTTTCAAAATAAACGCAATCAATTCAAACTTTTTAAAGAGAACTTTCGTACAAATTTACTATAAATAATTTGCAATCGTTTTCGACAATCTAGTTTTAAATGAATTTTTAACTTTTTATGCATCTTATTTCACTCTAGAATCTCTTTTTACATTTGTCAATTTTTAAAATTTTAAAACTTTTTTTTAAATCATAAAAAATAAGCTTTTTTTTTAAGTAAAAAAATAAAATAAATTATAAGCGATTAGCCAGAATTTTCTTCATTCCAAAAAAACGAGCACGAAAAACGCAAATAATGCTTTAAAATTTATTTTTTATATGCAAAATTCAGAAACTTTTTGTAAACAAATAAAGCACATGTTTTTCTTAAACGAATTATAAAAAGTAAAGTAAATTTGTGCCAAAAATAAATTTTTGTAGCACAATTACAAAATATGTAGAAAAAAAAGATAAAATTCATCAACATTTCTAGATTCGACCAAAATACAACAGATCCAATAACATTAAAACTTGTAGTACACAAATAAATTAATATAAAATAAAGTAAAAGATTATTTAAACCCCAGCGATCTTTATAAATCACTACTAAAATTGTAGAAATATTAGAAAAATATTCTGAAAAACTGCATATTTGTAGATTATTGTGAAGAAATTTTAGAATATTTCCTGAAATTTAATTTTTGTTTGATTTGAGTTTTTGAATTTATTAGCAAAAACAATTTAAAAAAGCTGATTTTTTGACAATTGGACTTGATTTTGGGGAAGGGATCAATATTGAATATGTTCAAACTTATTTGGGATGTGATCCTAATTTTATTAGAATATTCTGAAAATGTGAGATGAGCAACATGATCCCTGATCCTCTATTTCACTTATGGAACCCCAAAAAACTTCCAATCAGGCCAATATTTAAGAAAAGTCGACCAAAACTTGTCATAAGATTAAAAACAAAAATTTCCATTAAATTTGAATTATAACTTTTAAATTTTATTTTTCAACAAGTCGGCACTTTTTTAAATTTTAGAAAATTAAAGCATAAAATTTTTCACAATCTTTTGATAAAAATAAACACAATAAAGTCATTCAAAAATGAAATAAAAACATAAATTTTACCAGAAAAATCAAACAATGAAAAAAAAAGACAGAAATCAGAAAGATGAAAATTTTATGAAACTATTTGTCAATTATCAATGGAAGCAAGTATAAAGAAAATATTGAAAAATTATACATTAAAAATTAAATTATGAAATAAAATGGAATAAAAAGTTTTAGAAAATAAAGTAATGAAAACTTGAAAAATATCAGCGTGAATTCATCTTTATATGTAAAAGTTGGTTTTGAATCAGGTTTTGTGTTGTTGAGTGGGGAACTAAATATCCATGAGTTGAGTTTTAACTTTAATTTCAATTTATATAAACACAATTTGGAGGAGTTGAGGAGTGTGAACATGTTGTGCATTGATATTGATAGTTTAAATTCCTTTTTAAGTTTAAATTTCATAGTTTTAAATTTTTTAAACGTTCCTAAACTCGATTAAAACCTCCAAAAAATTAAGTTTTATTTAATTTAACTGTTTACTAATTTATTTTAATTTATTATTTGCGTTTTCAATTTATTTTTATTCTTTTCCAAAATATTGTTCCTAAATTGCATATGTTTATGGATTTAAATTTTTCACTTGTTAAATTTTCCTTTTTTAAGCAAAAACTTGCTAAATCTGATTTTATTTATTAATTTTTTGCATCATCTGTTCACAACTCCAAAAGGGGTCAATGCTTACCAAGAATATGACAACACATTTGCAACCATTCCCAAAACTTATATCAAAAAGAAACAAATAAGCAAGTTAAAAATGAGTAATTATTCACATATCCCAAAAAACATATTCAAAAATACTAAACAAAATTATTATTTTTTCCTATTTTCATTCTATCCTATTTTTTATTATCTTAAAATTAAATCTATATATCTGTTAAAATTCAAATAAAAACTCATGGAGCTAAGAATCTTAAGACAAATAAATAAATTCAAATACAATGAAAAATATCAAATAAAACAATACACATATCTGAGGTGATTTAGAAGTTTTTTAAGTGATGTTTTTATTAAAACTCTCATGAACTTGAAACATGGAATCTATCTGAAATTCTTAAAAAGGATCCCAAAATGATATCTTAAGGAGAGCTAATTCATAACATATGAAGCCTAAATTAAGTTAATTATGTTATTCAAGAGACAGATTCGAATTAAAATTTAATAAACCTAGAAACCCTAAAATAACTTAAAATATATTTAAACATCGCTTAAAAAATTCCAATCACCTTCGATCATTTTTGAAAAATAAAACTCAATTACATTAATAAACAAGAAATAATAAAAAATGAAGAAAACATAAAACTACAATTTTAGAAATTGACACAATATCCTACACATATTTTACATAAATACATAAAAATTACTTAATGAATTAAAATTATTTAAAAGAAAATATGAAAAAAGTATTAAAAAATAGTTCATTAATAATTAGATTAATACTAAAACAACTTTTAGAGACACAAAAAAAAGTCAACAAGAATGTTGGAAATTAATTAAGATTTGTTGAAATTTCATCGCTTAAATTAAGGATGGTAAAATGGAGAATTTGTGGGATTTATTGTTTATTGTTTGGGAAATTTTATGTCGAATTTTTTTAACATTTTGACTATTGTTGACTTAATTTTGACTAAAATTCGTCAGAAATTTGTTTTAAGTTTTTCATTAAATTAAAAAAATGACAAATTTAAAATATTTTGTTAAAAGCTAAACTACAACTGATCAGAATTTATAAAATGTTGTTCAAAATTTAAATTAAAAAAATATTTTTGACAACCTGAGGCGTGGAAACTCAGGATTAATCCTGAAAAATCCTGAAAATATCCCTGGGCCAACAAACATTAAAATGTGAAATCAATTTTTAATCCCTAATGAATTTGATGAATAAATTCAGATAACAGGAATTTTTTTCGGAATTTTCGGGATTTTTCATATTAATTCTGAGTTTCGACGCTTTGCTTAAACCAGATTCGGTTCAAAATTTACCAAAAAATAACACAAATCTTCACAAATCCTCACAAAAAAAAAACAATCCGAATTAAAAACGATGAAATTTGCAAACGAAAGTCAAGAAAGTCAAACTCGAGTAGATGCCACATGTAGGAATATGTTAATTATACATTATTATACTCTAACATCATCATCAGAAAGAAATACAAAAGAAAATTATGTCATAATAATAAAAAAATTAATAGAAATAATATATATACATATTAAAATTATATATATCATTATAAATACACAGAAATTGTAGTTTCAGAACAAGAAAAACCAAAAAAACTCTGCATTTTTATTCCCAAAAAACCTTCATTCAATTTTCCTCATTTTCACATCTTTTGTTTTTATTGATTTGAACATTTAGAAATTTCACAATCAAGACATGATTTTATTATTTTTTTTACAATTATTTCAAGATCATCATCTAAACCTTTCTTTCAGAATTGGATTAAAAATAGAAATTTGGATAATTTAAATTTTTCAGAGAATTTAAAAGATGTTTTCAGATTAATTACCAGGAGCCAAAATGTGAAATTTCTTCAATTTGCTAAGATTTTTCGTGAAAAATAAATAAAATTCCATCCCTGGTCCCTTCTTATACCATCCTGAATTGTTTTACAATTTATTTTAATATTGTTCAAATTTTACGAACTTAGTCATCGACATTATGAAGTTTGATTTCGTTGTTATATCTCCCTGGTAAACAGAATATTGAAAAGCTAGTTTTAAACTTTCTAGGTTGCTTAAGGCTAAGTGCAACGAAGGTTAAGTTCATATAGATTTCCTTGCTTAAAACTACTTTTTAATCGTAATTCTGGAATATTGATTTATTTGTTTGAAGAATCTAATCAAAATTTAATTTTAAAGCGAAATGAATTGAATGGCAAAAAATCTTCATTTCATTGATATTGTTGTAATAAATTCAGATAATGCGCGCACTTTATGTAAATAATAAAAAATGGTTTTAAACTTTCAAAAGCTTTCAAACTGTTAAATCATCATTCCTGTTGTTTAAATTAACTTTTATCGAAGTTTCTTAATATTTTTCAGATATCATCAAAAGATCCCTTAAAGTTTGATTTTTTTGAAAATCTAAAATTTTATTTATTCCTCAATTCTCCCAAATAATTCTTGAAAAAAAAAAATCAATTTTAAATAGGACAAAATCTTAATCTTCAGATTCAAACAAGTTGACCAAGCATCTCCAAGACGGGTCAGTGTTAAAATCTCTGTCAGGCATGACAATTAAGGGTCTTAAAATATCATCCAACAAGATCTTATCGAGGTTCAGTATGTTCAGACTTGACACTACACTGTCAAGAAGATTGACCAATAGATTTCCACCTAAAATTTCGCCAAGGTTGAGCAATCCTGGACGATCTAAAACTCGACTTTTGAGAGCTTCACGAGCATCTGGACTTAGTTGATTGACTAGAGTTTCAATATCACCACAGGAGAGTGCTGATGGAGTTGGAAAGAAATTGTAGCCTGGAGAACCAGCTGAAGTTCCTGTTGAAAAAAAAATAGAGTTTTTTTTATGAGCTGGTTGAGGAAGGTGTTCTTAGAAATGTCTTTTTATACGATTTTAAACTCGAGAGACAAATAGTTCAGGTTGACGTGATTTCGTCCTTAAAAATGGGCAACATCATATTGTCTAAGCAGCATTTAAGGATGTGGAACTGATGAAATAATCAAAATTGATTAAAATGATACCACAAGTGTGAGTAAATGGATGTCAGGAAGTGCAACTGAGCCAACTCGAATTATGGATTGATAAACCTTTATAAGGCACTCATCAAAACTTTCGAAACACCACAACAATTATGCTTACCAATAATTAAGATTGCAACAAAAACCAGCTTCATGATTAAGTTTTGATTAGATTTTGAATAATTTTTTGGGTTTAAGTTTGAACTTGATTTAACTTTGAAGTTAATTCAGATAATGATAAAGTTTACAAGACTTACTAGCTGTTTATATACTGATTGAAAAGCTTAAAATTCAACAAATGTTGTGCAAAGTCTTTTGAAATTTAGGATTTTAGCTTTCACATGGAACACGAAAATTTGACATTCAAGTACAAAATTTAGAAAAAAAATCACGACTTTATTTCTTTTTGAAATCATTTTTCAATAAAATCATGTGAAGAACTTTATTCAATTCAAAAGTCTACTTCAAAGAATTCGACTTAAAAGATGTGATAAAACTTTATCGTCCACAATAAAATGAAAAGTGACAAAATTTTTAAGGTTTTCTTTTTATTATTTGCGAATATTTAAATCGTGCTTTTGTTAAAAATTTAGGGTTTTTCGTGAATCTTTTAATTTAATTTATTTTATTCTCAAAATGTCCGCTTTGAGGATCAAAAATGCCGATGAAGCTTATCTCCCAATTTCAAAATAATTCTCAAATTTAATTTTTTTTTAAAATTATATAAAAACACTGTCAACTTTATGGATTTCATCATAGTTTCTATATACTTTGAAGTGAAATCAAGTTTTTTATAAAAAAAGCTCAAAAACTTAATCATGAAATTTATTTTTGTTGTTGCGGCAATCTTTATTATTGGTAAGTCAACTGGCTGTGCTGTAAAGTTTTTTAAATAACTGGCTATGAATCAACTCTATTAAATTATGAGCAAATCTATTTTAGTCTCCTAAACTTAGACTCATTGATTTAAATTAAGACACAAGAATTGGATTTTTCAGTTCTTAGTCACAGGCTCAGTCGGTAAAATAGTTCGATAACAAATTTGTGTAAAGTCAGTCTATAGCTTTATTACTAAATAATTGACCTCATACCTCAAAAGAAAAGTCAAAACTTCACCAGAAAGCTCCAATTATGCTCAATAAACCCAATTTAACAGTCACTAGCGCTTTCATTGTCAAGTTCAAAGCTTGAAGTCACAATCAGCCTTGATAAATAAATTTTATTCCAACAGGAACTTATGCTGGCTCACCAAGCTACAATCCACTTCCATTTCCAATAACATCACCACTGTCTTGTGGTGAAATTGAAATTCTTGTCAATCAATTAAGCGAAGCTGCTCGCGAAGCTCTTAAAAGTCAAGTCTTGCAACGTCCACGTTTACTTGATCTTGGAAATCTTTTAAATGGAAATCTTTTGGGCAGCGTCCTTAGTGGAATATTGTCAGGTCTTAACATTTTGAACCTTGACAAAGTCTTGCTTAGTAACATACTCAGTCCAACAATTGTCTTGCCAAAGAGTGATATTGATACTGAATTCGATCCAACTTGGAATTGCTTAGTCAACTTTTTTGAATCTGAATAAAGATTGAAATCTGAGGAATAAACAGCTGCTGTGAGGTTTTATTAAGTAAAACATATTTTCAAAATTATTTTCAATACAATTATTATCATTTTTATTGTTTATTTGTGAAATAATATTTTATAACTTCAGACTTTAATTAAAATTATTTTAACTTAAAAAAATCTTATCAATCAAAATTTCTTATTCTTTAACTTTTATTTTAACATTTTTTTTAAGTTAATTAAATTCAAAATGTATCTAAAAATTATGTTTTGTTTTAAAAATATCAAAAATTGACATCTTAATCTTCACACAATGTAGGTTCTGTAAATAAAAACATTAAGGAATATAATCAATATTTTAAAAAAGTGTAAAATTATTATGATTTTTTTGTTTATGACATAAGCTAAATTAATTATTGTAAGATGTCCGAACAGCAAATTTATTTAGGTTGATTACAACCACAATCGTAAGCTAAAAAATAAAAAATAAAATCAGCTCGTTTTTTAAAATTTATCAAATTCAGAATCAGAATGAGACATAAGTTGGGCAAAAAAAGGAATAAGAGTTGGCTCGAAGGGTGTCGGATCTAATTCTGCCTGTAAAATTATTTCAAATTTTTAAATACTCTGACTGATTAGTGTCAGGTTTGAGATCAAGATGAAATAATAAATCTATTAAATTCTCGAATAAAGAATCTATTTAAGGTCGAATAGGTAAGGCGCTTGGCTTAAATTTGAGATGGTAACTCGAAAGTCGTCACTTCGAATCCAGCCATTTCCAAATTTGTTCTTTTTTAGTACGAGATTGCTTAACGTACGAGATCAAGTTTTAACTGGGCATTTGGGCAACGTTGGATTAGTGAACGGGCAGAGATCGAAGCCGATTTTTTCGGCTTGACTCAATTTTTGATTTTTTTGATTGAAAAGCTACATGCTGAGAAAATATTACTCAGAATCATAGTAAAGCATGTAAAGTTCAATTTAGCTACTTGCAATTGGCGTTAAATGGCTTTTTTCGATCAAAAAAATCAAAAATTGAGTTAAGCCGAAAAAATCGGCTTCGATCTCTGGGAACGGGTCTGAAACTTGAAGTGAAGTGGGAAAAATAAGAAACCAGAGCTGCAAGATTACCCACAAATGGAATATTGTAAGAACGGACATGTAAAGTATCACGTTACGCCCACAGAAGATCGAAACGATAGCCTTAATTTATTTGAAACGTAGATTTAAAGATTGGAAGTTTGATCCTTCATAAGATTAATTCATGTGTATGCAAACTCATAAGTGTAACCGGACAGTATGCCAACAATAAATGCAATAAAGTGCAATTGAGAAAATAATAGAATAAAACAGACCTAAAAGTATCATACTCAAGCCAAACGAATATAAACACCAGAAGCCACAATTAATTAAAAATTACTCACGTATTGTTGTTGTACAAGTCAACACTTGATAGTGCGTAATTATAGCTTCTGCTGGATTTCCATCATAAAATTGTATACCTTGAGCTGGCAGAACCCTTCCAATAAAATAATAAGTAGAATTAATTTGCACACGACCAATATACATTGGCCAAAATGATGATGACTTCCTGATTGTTACAGCATGCTCCACAGGTTGTCCATACGATGATTCAATCCATTGATAAGAACTGGTATCATTCCTCAAAAGATATTCAGTTCCAACAGTATCGAGAGACCATGATCCAGTCGGTGTAAGATGTAATAAACCTGATGGTGGAGTAATTCGAACCCGTCCAACTAAATAATCCTTATTTTCTGTTGTTCGACCAACAAATGTGGTGTTTTCATTATCTGTATATACCCCATCAATTAATGGCTGCATATCATTTAGGTATGGTGCCCATTTATTGTCTAAAAATAGAAGAACAAAGGAATACAACGATAGTGTGTCAGGAAAGCAGATGGATAAATAAACAGAACTCTAGTCTAATTTCAACTTACTGCAATCATAAAGGACAACTTCAGGATTTGGATCACATGTTAAGACTTGATAACTATTGTTGGAATAGTGCCAAAGACTAGCAACATTATCAAAGTAAACCATTCCATAACCAGGCACAACAGTTCCTAAATATAAATGCGAATTAGACCATATTCGTCCTATGAAGAATGACTGCACAATGACTGCATCTTGAACAAATTCTCCATTATGTGAATTAACCCAACTATATGTGTAGTCATGAAGATTTTCTAAATATTGGAAGTTGTTTAAGCAATTCTCGACACCAAAGTAGTAACAATAAGAGTTGCTTGAGGTTTGTTGAATTCTACCAGGAAGGATATTTCCATAAACATTTCCTTGACCAACATATCCTGCATTTGAGTCAGCAAGACCTGCATTGACACCATATGTAGATATATCTTCAATTCCTGTGTAGTCCTTCCATGTAATAATGCATGTTTTTGGAGGAACTTTAGTTGTTGTTTCTGTTGTTGTACTATCAATAGGTGTGCTTACTGTTGTTATTATACTTGGTGGTATTGATGATGTTGATATTATTGTTGTTGATTCTGTTGATAAGTTTTCAGGTGGAATCGATGTTGTAGTTTCAGATGTAATTGTTGTTTCAAATGGAGTTATTGTAAATGGAAGTGTTGTAACTTCACTGCCATGACTTGATGCTTTATCTGTTGTTGAATCAGTACTAATTGCTTGGGTTGTAGTTTCACTTCGATCAGAAACTGTGATTTCTTCACTAATGGTCGTTGCTTCTGTTGATGTTGTTGCTTCTGTTTGATTTGGTGTAGTAATTATAATAATAATTGTGTCTGTTGTTGTTTCCGTGTTTCCAGTAGGGACAGTGCTTTCAGATCCTGTTGGATTCAAAGTCGTTGTATCAGAACCGTCATTTGGATTTGAGGTTGTTGAATCTGCTGGATTTATAGTTGATGTTTCAGAACCATCTGATGGATTTGAGGTCGTAGAATCTGCTGGGTTTATAGTTGAGGTATCAGAACCGTCTGATGGATTTGAGGTTGTTGAATCTGCTGGGTTTATAGTTGAAGTACCAGAACCGTCATTTGGATTTGAGGTCGTTGAATCTGCTGGGTTTATAGTTGATGTTTCAGAACCATCTGATGGATTTGAGGTTGTTGAATCTCCTGGGTTTATAGTTGAGGTATCAGAACCGTCTGATGGGTTTGAGGTTGTTAAATCTCCTGGGTTTATAGTTGAGGTATCAGAACCGTCTGATGGATTTGAGGTTGTTGAATCTCCTGGGTTTATAGTTGAGGTATCAGAACCGTCTGATGGGTTTGAGGTTGTTGAATCTCCTGGGTTTATAGTTGAGGTATCAGAACCGTCTGATGGATTTGAGGTTGTTGAATCTCCTGGGTTTATAGTTGAGGTATCAGAGCCGTCTGATGGGTTTGAGGTTGTTGAATCTCCTGGGTTTATAGTTGAGGTATCAGAACCGTCTGATGGATTTGAGGTTGTTGAATCTCCTGGGTTTATAGTTGAGGTATCAGAACCGTCTGATGGGTTTGAGGTTGTTAAATCTCCTGGGTTTATAGTTGAGGTATCAGAACCGTCTGATGGATTTGAGGTTGTTGAATCTCCTGGGTTTATAGTTGAGGTATCAGAACCGTCTGATGGGTTTGAGGTTGTTGAATCTCCTGGGTTTATAGTTGAGGTATCAGAACCGTCTGATGGATTTGAGGTTGTTGAATCTCCTGGGTTTATAGTTGAGGTATCAGAGCCGTCTGATGGGTTTGAGGTTGTTGAATCTCCTGGGTTTATAGTTGAGGTATCAGAACCGTCTGATGGATTTGAGGTTGTTGAATCTCCTGGGTTTATAGTTGAGGTATCAGAACCGTCTGATGGGTTTGAGGTTGTTGAATCTCCTGGGTTTATAGTTGAGGTATCAGAACCGTCTGATGGGTTTGAGGTTGTTGAATCTCCTGGGTTCATAGTTGAGGTATCAGAACCGTCTGATGGATTTGAGGTTGTTGAATCTCCTGGGTTTATAGTTGAGGTATCAAAACCGTCTGATGGGTTTGAGGTTGTTGAATCTCCTGGGTTTATAGTTGAGGTATCAGAACCGTCTGATGGGTTTGAGGTTGTTGAATCTCCTGGGTTAATAGTTGATGTATCAGAACCATCTGATGGATTTGAGGTCGTAGAATCTGCTGGGTTTATAGTTGAGGTATCAGAACCGTCTGATGGGTTTGAGGTTGTTGAATCTCCTGGGTTTATAGTTGAGGTATCAGAACCGTCTGATGGGGTTGTGGTTGTTGAATCTCCTGGGTTTATAGTTGAGGTATCAGAACCGTCTGATGGATTTGAGGTTGTTGAATCTCCTGGGTTTATAGTTGAGGTATCAGAACCGTCTGATGGATTTGAGGTTGTTGAATCTCCTGGGTTTATAGTTGAGGTATCAGAACCGTCTGATGGGTTTGAGGTTGTTGATTCTCCTGGGTTTATAGTTGAGGTATCAGAACCGTCTGATGGATTTGAGGTTGTTGAATCTCCTGGGTTTATAGTTGAGGTATCAGAACCGTTTGATGGATTTGAGGTTGTTGAATCTCCTGGGTTTATAGTTGAGGTATCAGAACCGTCTGATGGGTTTGAGGTTGTTGAATCTCCTGGGTTTATAGTTGAGGTATCAGAACCGTCTGATGGATTTGAGGTTGTTGAATCTCCTGGGTTTATAGTTGAGGTATCAGAACCGTCTGATGGGTTTGAGGTTGTTGAATCTCCTGGGTTTATAGTTGAGGTATCAGAACCGTCTGATGGATTTGAGGTTGTTGAATCTCCTGGGTTTATAGTTGAGGTATCAGAACCGTCTGATGGGTTTGAGGTTGTTGAATCTCCTGGGTTTATAGTTGAGGTATCAGAACCGTCTGATGGATTTGAGGTTGTTGAATCTCCTGGGTTTATAGTTGAGGTATCAGAACCGTCTGATGGATTTGAGGTTGTTGAATCTCCTGGGTTTATAGTTGAGGTATCAGAACCGTCTGATGGGTTTGAGGTTGTTGAATCTCCTGGGTTTATAGTTGAGGTATCAGAACCGTCTGATGGATTTGAGGTTGTTGAATCTCCTGGGTTTATAGTTGAGGTATCAGAACCGTCTGATGGATTTGAGGTTGTTGAATCTGCTGGGTTTATAGTTGTGGTATCAGAACCGTCTGATGGATTTGAGGTCGTTGAATCGGATGGATTTATAGTTGAAGTGCCAGTTTCTCCTGAACTGTCTGTTGTAGAGGTTGGTAAACTATCACAAACTAAAACTTCGAAGCACAAAACATTATTAATATTTCCTTCTGCATCGCTATACTGCATAATTCCAGTATTTAAATTAACTGTTCCTATGATCATAGTTCCATCCAAAAAAATTCTTCCAACCGAATATTCCAAACCACCTGGCATTATTAATGAAGCTGGAAATACATCAGTGATGAGATTTGCTGTGAGATTTGCTAAATTAACCCATGAATATGTGTGTACTAAATCTCCAGTCAAGACTCCATTCTGCGCATTAATCATCATTGGAAGTGTAGTTGATGAATCAGTGATTGGATTTAATTGTGTTACTGAGCTCTTCCAGTAAATTGCTGGTGATTAAATAAATATTAAAATTTGTAGGTTGTGATAATTAAATCGAACTTACGGCATACAGGTGGAGAAGCTAATGCAGAACTTGTAAAAGGCTTATTACACACCAACACTTCATAACTTGCTGTAAATTGCTCAACGCCGCTGTAATCAGAATAAAACATTCCACCTAAAATCCTCACAACAGTTCCAATGAAAGTTCCATCATTTACTGAAATTCGTCCTATGTATTGAGCACTGCTCTTTGGCACATTCAATGTCACAGCATTTGGCACATTAGTTCCATTTTCTGAAGCAATCCATTCATACGTATAATTTGGATTACTGTAAAGGAATTCAACAGATCCATTAGCATATCTCTCCAAACCGCTGTATGAATAAAACATTCCAGGCTGATTAATGTGAATTCGTCCAGGCATAAATCCATTAAGCACTCGAACACGTCCAATAAACGACTCAACACCTGATGTGTAAAATCCAGCCGTTAAGCCATCAATCATTGGCGTGCTATCGTTCTCATAAGTCTTCCACTGAGTGACTTTTACATGAAAATAAGCAAGGCGATTGAGGAAAGGAAAAAAATAATTACATTTTACGAGTTTAATGCGCTTTAAGGTTAAGATTTGAATTGAAATGACAAAAGGAGTGAAAATACGAAAAAAAGGGTACTAAGCTATGAAGTAAAGGGGAGAAAAAGTGGTACAAGACTACGTAAAAAAAAGAATTTTACTATGAAGAATCCCGAATGGCACAAGTCGGTTAATCGAAAAGAAATCCAGTGCCCAGTCGTCATGACTCTGGCATGGTACTGGCTTCAATTTAAATCTAGCACCATGCCAGAGTCACACAAGTTTGGTGCCGGATTTCTGATCAATTGACCGAATTGTGCCATTTGGGAATGAACAGAAATAAGACAAAGTGCTGTCAAAAACAACACATCAACTCACCACATCCAACTGAACAAGAAGGCGCCAATGCGGCTGCTGTGAACGAAAAGGAAAAGAAACGAATTAAAAAAAATACAACCAAGTAAAGAGATGCACAGATTTGAGTGAAAATGTATACTTAATGATATTAAATGATCGTAAATTTATCTCAATTGCCATAAAAACCACGTCGATGGCGAGAAAATTTTTAAAAACATTTCATTTTATTAAAATTTATTCAGTTATCAAAATTCTTTCATCTTTTTATGATAAAATTGTTTTTGGGAGCATTTTTCATATATTTTAGTGCCTTATTTGCTGACATAAATTCTGCTGATTTATGATTTGTGTTTTATTTGGCTGTTTAAGGGATTAGATGACAAATTTAAGCTGGACTCTTTTTATCGGGAATATGAATTATTTATTATGCATTTGATAATTGTTCTTTGACTTGATTATTTTATGGCTTAGACTAATCTGACTTTAAATGGTCATAATTTTTGATAAACTTTAAGTTTTAATAAAAATGACAAATTTTCGGCAAAAGTTTGATCCTGATTTAAAGGTATCGTTGTGACCTTGTGCATCAGATTGTGTGATGTTAACCCTCTTCACGGGAAATTTATTTTTTATATACAAAACTATCAAAAAGATTAAATCTAAAATTTATGTTTTCTTCATCTTTTTAAAAATTTAATTTCGATTTTATTTATGTCTTATTTAGTTTATTTTAATTTTCATTTCTGATTCCAGACTTTGCTGTTGATAATAATTTTGAGTTACGATTTTTGTGATGTAAAAATTTTAAAGATAAAATAAAATTAATCTGAATGGTTTTGTATGAAAAATTGTAATTTACTAAGATTGACTAAATATTTTATGAGATTTTCTAATTTTTCAAAAAGTTCTAAGGACTCGAAGTTGATTTTGTATGGACCAAGTATGGACCTGATACACTATTTAATCGATTTTGAGCTATTGTATTTTGTTTTTTAAGAAATGGAAATAAAACCTTAAATAAATCAATTAATTAGAAATTTAAGTAAAGTCCAAATTTTTTTTATAATTATCCTAGAGTAACATTACTAGTCATAGGGGCATATGATATATAAAAAAAATTTAAAATCCTGAATAAAGGCTTAAAATCGAGGAGTTACTCCTAACATACAAACAGTGTAGTTAAATAAATACGTTGCATAATTTTTATATCAGTTGTTAAAAATGAGTAATTTGGTTTACTTTATTAAAAGTCGACATTTTAATTATCACAGTCTAATTGATTGCTCAAGTTTAAAACATTAGCTAGTCTGTTTGTAACTCTTCCAAAAGTGCCAATAAAAATTTAATAATCAAATATTCACAAAAATTTAAAAACACTATTCAAACTTACCACTTTGTGAGCTTCCAGCATCTAATTGTTGTTGACACCAAAACTGAGGTGAAGAGCACATCGAAATTTCTACGCAATTTAATTTAAAAAACACAAATAAATATATTTTATCTCCAAAACAAGATTCTTTTAATTTTGAATTTAATTGCAATTTTTTGATTTTAATCAACACAAAAAAAAATAATTTGAACTACTATACACATTTAAAATCAAAATACTAATCAGATTAGCACATTAATTAAAAATTCTGTGCCATGAAAAAAAATATAACTTAAAATCATTTTTCGATTTTTTTAAAGAAATTTTAAAAATTTAAATAAAAAAATTCAAATAATATATTTTTATATTTTTTAAAATTAAATTCAATTTATATTTTATGAAATGTTCATAATTCGTAACTTTTCAGTTTATTAAATAAATTTTTGAATTTGCACCAAATTTTTAATTTTTCTGGCTTTTAGTTTTAAATATTAAGTCTTTAAATTTTTTAATTCTCAAGAACATAAAAAAATGCTTAAAAATCTTAACCTGAGCAACAAATTGTTTTCACTATTACTCCATTTACAGATTTCTTTTTAATCATAGGAAAGAATCCATCATCGCAGATATATCCAGGCATCCATGTAACAAAACTTGGACATGTCGGTGCATAGATGCAGTTCTGAGCGTTGCCTATAAATATTTTCAACTTTATTACTTTTTTCTATTTTTTGTATCACAATAATTCTCACTTTTAGACAGCACAAAAACCACAAAATATCCAATAAATGTAATAATTAGCATTTTGCTAATTTTTAATTAATAAAAAAATTTCTGGAAGATTTTTTTATCACTCGAGACTTCACTTCGATCGCGATGCACAACAACTTTTGAGAGAATTTTGGCAAGTGCATTTGGTTCTTATAGGATTGCCGAAAATTGAAAAGTTCTGTCCGGATTGAGAATTGTTCTCCCCACCTCTTAAGAATTAAGGGATATGTGTGCAAATATTACAACAAAAAAATTGCAGTTCTTGAGGTGCTAAAATAAATTGAGAGAAATGAAGCTAAACATTCTTTTTTGAGATAAATAAGTATGAACACAATTTGGTTATCTTGGAATAAGTTATGTGTCATTTATTATGCAAAGTAAATATTTTTTGAGAATATTTTTTTTTTAAAATTGTCAGGATGATTTTTGTAAAAAAAACTATTGAAATTTATGTAATTTAAAATTCACAAAAATTCTACAATAATGAATTTCAATTTTGTTCGTCAAAAAAATTGTAAAAAAATTATAAAAATTTTGAAATTTTAGAACTTTATAATTTAAAATATAAAAAATACAGAATTTAAAAATAGTTCTTTGTAACTTAATTTTAAATAAATCGTTAAAATGTGCAAAATAAAAGTTTAAAATTTATTGGTCAATCTAAAATTATTTTTTCAAAATTCAAATTTGAAAGGATTAACTGTAAATTATTTTCAACAAATATTTCACCAGAAAACACAAGAACATTTATTTTTAAAATTCTTAATTTTTAAAATACATTACCAAATCAGTTTTATTAAATAAAAGTAATTTAGCCCAAAGAGTGTCAACATATAGCACCACAAACCTCAATTTCTCTTTTAATTTAAAGTTCCATTAACAATTCACTGAGTACCAAAAACTGATAACATCTTAACAATGTTCAGCATAACTTTATTAAAATAAAATACTTTTAAAATTTTCCCAGTTGTTTTATTTGATTAAAAAAAAGTCTGAAGCAAATGAAGTTCTTTTCATTAAAAATGTGTCCAAAATGTGTCCATTTATTATTGCGTAATGTTCATTTTTTCTTCTTTTATTTTCATTAAATTCCACTTTTAAAAATTACTTGGATTGTAAATTTTAAAAAGTTTCGTGGGTTTGTTTGGATGCAATGTCACAAGTAGAACTGTTTAAAATCAGAGAAGGGCATTTTAAAGGGCCAATTATTTGTGAATATTCATTTAAGTGGGTTCAGAGATAAAAGGTTTGAACTAGAGCCTAGCTAAAGGAAGCTGAAGGATTTATTCAAGTAAGGGTGAATCAAGAGGGTCGGTCGGATCCAAAAAAGCCGCAATATTTTAAAAATAGATAAATTTTGACGTCGGAAGTCAATAGAAATTCAAAAAGGTAAGCTAATCTAGTGAGTAGTGGTATAATATAGATTAGGATTCAAGAGGGGTCAAAGAAATTTAAAGGAATCAACACAAACTGAGGAAATTTGAGGAATGAGAAAGTGTGACCAGGTGAGTCTTAAAGAGTCACAGAAGGTCTAAAACAGTTTGACCAAACTTTTTTCAGCCACGGAACACTTTAACTTTAGATTTTTTTTTCACGGCACACCTAAGGATGTTCAACGGTACACCAGTGTGTCACGGCACACAGTTTGGACAACACTGGTCTAAAATGTATAGATTTAAATCAAAATTGCTGTACAGATCGCACTGTCATAGGTTCAGGTGACAGATCTGTAACAGATATTGCCTGTTAACAGGCACATGGAGTCGCCTCTTATTAGATCTGTCAATTCTGCCCACAGGACTTAGACAGATATATTCTTGTGACAAGCAAACAATATTGCGTACATCAGGCACTGCCTGTCATCAGATAAGTGAAAAGTGATTTTTTGTGATAAATCGCAACTCTGATTTAAAAAACAACTAATCAAAAGTTACACAGGATCCAAATGACCCCTGTCAAAAGAATTTACTGAATTATCCCCAACTACCAAAACCTTCACATAAATTGATCGCACAAATTCACGATAATAATCTCATAAGAATTTTTTTGCTTAATAAATTTATGCCGCAATTTCATTTTAAAAATTCAAATTTAATTTAAGGCAAATTCACGCGTGGTAATGACAACCAGTTTCTGTGCATCTGTAATATTTCTATAAATTTAACTCTTTTCTCAACAGCTTGAGGTCTTTAGCCTCAGCGAGATGCATCAGCAATTTATCGAAAATAAATTTTCTTTATTCAGCTTCTTCATGAAACTGAATACTTTGGTGGTCGGTGTCCGTGTGCTAAATCAAAGAGCAGATCGTGTCGATTGCTTTCAATAACAAAGAAAAAGATGCTCACTGAGTGAGGTTATTTGGGTGACTTATGGGACATTCTTGCATTGTATCAGATTTTCATTCGTCAAGTTGTTAGAGATTGGAAATACAGGGATGAAGTTGGTTAGGGAATTGTGGAAGTTTATCACATTGAATGGCAAATGGTGATGTAATGGTTACTCTAAAGAGTTCGGTGAGATCCGATCCACTCCTTTGATGACATTGCTGCCTAGGGTTTTCAATCCCGGGATTAAAATGTACTGAATCCCGGGTTTGATCCGGGATTACATACATTTCAATCCCGGGATTGAAAACCCTATTGCTGCCTGTAGCTTTTCTGTAGTCTACAAAGGAAGCTACATTTGGAATTCATATGGTTCAAAAAAGGACAATCGAAAAAATTCCCATGCTGAGTCTCGAACCCATCGCTGTGTTGATATTGCACTATGGGGCAAAATGAAAAAAAAAGGGACTTTCACTTTGAAAAATGGACTTTTCCGATTTACACTTTTTGGGTGATTTTTTCTTGTAGAGGACATAAAAGTAGATAGAAATGCCAAATTTCAGGTCATTTGGTGCTGATTTCGCGATTCTAGAGCTGTTTGAAGTTGAAAACTAGTGAAAATTCTGGTTTTTTCATACCATGTTTGAACCGGGAAATATCTTAACTGGTTTAAGATATTGCAAAACGGTTTTCAGTTCCTATTAGTAGTATATAAGAGCTTTATTTTGACATATAACAAAGTTTAGGTTCTGAATGTTTTCGTGCCATTATGGTAGAACATATGTGAAAATTTCAGGAAAATTATCTTCAAACAAGCCGCAACTATCATAAATGAAGAGTTTCCAGGCAAGTAAAAACGCAGTTTTGTAGCCCCATATATCTAGTTTTCAAAACTGTATAAACTTTGAAAAAGTAAGCTAACGTAATTGAGTTATGTTGATTTTAGTAGGTCGTTGAGTATTTGGCCAAAAACTAATAATTCTTTTAAAAATACGAAAACATAGTTTTAAAAATAGTTTTTTGGTGTTTTCTTATGAAAAATAACAATTTAAATGATTTTGTGAAGAAAATTTTTCAAAAACTTCAAAATCTTTCGAGATATAGGGGGTATGTGCTCTCCATCGATTTGGCCATTTGTCACCCTACTTAAACCACTATAACTTTTTTTTGAAAAAATATTTTTTAATTCTGTTTTCGGATTATTGTAGCCTAATGTAATACCTATCCAACGATATATAATACTTGCTAGTTAACTTAGTCCTGGTTATTTATAGGGCTGTTGATTGTGACATACGCAGTTTTTGAAATATTCCCAAAAATTGCATTTTCAAAAATACCACTTTTAAGCAATCTCGAGTATTTTTTAGAACTTTTTTATGTTTATTTATGACATTTATGAGATTATAAAGCCAAAAAATTAAATTTAGAAACTTTTTACTTCCCTAGTTAACAACTTTGTAAAGTACCCTTGGTAGTCACTATCAGGTGTGAAAATCTCAGTTTTGAAACTATTTTATATATATACTCGTGAAATTCTCTCTACACATCATATCAGTTTTGAACTTCATTGAACAAGTCACTTTCAAAAATGAACCAAAATTCAACACTTACGAAGAAAACACTCTGTGAAATTCTTCGCGACAAAACGTTAAATCTTGCAACACAGCACACGTACTGTTTGGCAGTAATAGAAGAAATTCATGGGAGAGAATTAGCGGAATCACAGAAACCAAGTTTAATTAATAAATTAAACAAGCTGAAGTCAAAGTCAAAAATGTTTTGTAATCAGTCAAATTGGAATAATGCATTAAGAGATCATGCAGATTTCTATGAAGAGGAATTTGAAGTTGACTCACGATACTTCAGCGAATCTAGTGGAGGGATTCTTTTTGAGGAAGAATCTATATATGAAGCAGAAAATGTTACTGACACAGATGAAGATATGGATGAGATTGAATACATCGTCCATGACATAGAGCCTTCATCCAGCAAGGGCATCAAGAGGAAATCATTTGAACAACTAACAAGCGATAAGCATCGACGTAGAAGAGTGGACGAATTAGATATCAGTTTAAAAGAAGCAAAAGGATCATTGTTATCAGTTCTTCACTTGGCACTTCGCCTTTCTAAAGAAGAAGGAAAAGTAGAAGGAGCTAAAATGTTAAAAGAATTTATTAAGGCGTGCCAAAAAGGAGAGGATCTTCCAGAAAAAACTATTTTTGAAAGTGACTTGTTCAATGAAGTTCAAAACTGATATGATGTGTAGAGAGAATTTCACGAGTATATATATAAAATAGTTTCAAAACTGAGATTTTCACACCTGATAGTGACTACCAAGGGTACTTTACAAAGTTGTTAACTAGGGAAGTAAAAAGTTTCTAAATTTAATTTTTTGGCTTTATAATCTCATAAATGTCATAAATAAACATAAAAAAGTTCTAAAAAATACTCGAGATTGCTTAAAAGTGGTATTTTTGAAAATGCAATTTTTGGGAATATTTCAAAAACTGCGTATGTCACAATCAACAGCCCTATAAATAACCAGGACTAAGTTAACTAGCAAGTATTATATATCGTTGGATAGGTATTACATTAGGCTACAATAATCCGAAAACAGAATTAAAAAATATTTTTTCAAAAAAAAGTTATAGTGGTTTAAGTAGGGTGACAAATGGCCAAATCGATGGAGAGCACATACCCCCTATATCTCGAAAGATTTTGAAGTTTTTGAAAAATTTTCTTCACAAAATCATTTAAATTGTTATTTTTCATAAGAAAACACCAAAAAACTATTTTTAAAACTATGTTTTCGTATTTTTAAAAGAATTATTAGTTTTTGGCCAAATACTCAACGACCTACTAAAATCAACATAACTCAATTACGTTAGCTTACTTTTTCAAAGTTTATACAGTTTTGAAAACTAGATATATGGGGCTACAAAACTGCGTTTTTACTTGCCTGGAAACTCTTCATTTATGATAGTTGCGGCTTGTTTGAAGATAATTTTCCTGAAATTTTCACATATGTTCTACCATAATGGCACGAAAACATTCAGAACCTAAACTTTGTTATATGTCAAAATAAAGCTCTTATATACTACTAATAGGAACTGAAAACCGTTTTGCAATATCTTAAACCAGTTAAGATATTTCCCGGTTCAAACATGGTATGAAAAAACCAGAATTTTCACTAGTTTTCAACTTCAAACAGCTCTAGAATCGCGAAATCAGCACCAAATGACCTGAAATTTGGCATTTCTATCTACTTTTATGTCCTCTACAAGAAAAAATCACCCAAAAAGTGTAAATCGGAAAAGTCCATTTTTCAAAGTGAAAGTCCCTTTTTTTTTCATTTTGCCCCATAGTGTATTGCAATAATTAGGTACCAAAGTACTTAACCATTCCACAAGCGAGCCACTTTAGCTCTTTCAAATCTATTCCAAAAGTTTAAATTTTTAAAAATGAGTTTTTTTTCTAATTTTCGAAGGATCGCAAAACAAAGAACTCAAACAATTTAATGACATTAAAATGTAAAACATGTTTTTGTATTCATAATCTATTGACAAGATAATCAGGAGATGATTTCTTTTACAAATTGGCTTTTTTTCTCTTAATCCTCCATAATCGGTATTTTCACTTAAAGCTCTTTTGAGAAAGAAATTTAAGAATTTTGCAGTCATTGTTTGTTATTTAAAGTAATATGATACATTCAATGAGACAAGAATACTTTGTGATTTGTTATTTTTTCGGATGTGAAGTATATGGAGGATGACTAGACAATTTTCAGAAATTGGATGAGTTAAGATCAGAACTGAAGAAGAGACTGTCATCTGAGAACTCAAGCAGATGGTGGCATTAAGGATATGCAGAAGCTTTAGACAATAAATGACATCCAAAATTATTTTGATTATTTTTGTCCTTAACGGACAATTAATTTTTGTCTTTTTACAGACATATTTTGTCCTTAACAGACGATTGCGTATTTGCAACTCTGCACAATTGCATTGACACAGGGTGTATCAATGCTTAGTACCTAGCCACAGTTTGCACGTCTCAAATCTTACAAACCGAGTTGCCATGACTAGAACACCAAAATCCGACTAGAAATTATCTAGAATCGAACACGGGTCGTTAGGGGTTGGTTGGTAAACACTCTAACCACTACGCCACTGCTTCTGATTCGCTGCTATATATTTTCTGCTAATATATCAGGATACGATACATCTAATTTCAAATGATATCCCTCTTATCATCCCTTTAATAAGAATGGAATAAGTGAACAGAGTTAAACGTTTTTAACCGTCAGCTGTTTTTTTAAGCTGATGACTTAGATCAGTTCTGTCGTGCTTCATGATTATGTCAATATAACCTACTGATAAATCACAACAATTATTTTCAATTTTATTTGACGAACTGTTATTTGGTTTAAGAGTTTTGTTGAATATTTAATAAAAAGGAATCTGATCCCTAAACCTTGCACTAGTCCACCTTTCCACCATCAACTGAGGGGGATAACAATATGTTGTAAAAAGAAAGTTCTTAATATTCATCTCCAACTTGAACAAAAATAATAGACATTTGGAGTTGCATATTTTCCCCATCATGTTGTTATCCCCCTCGCCAAATACTCATGTGAATCTTATTCATCACAAGATTTACTCAATGATTTTATTATGCATCTCTAATTTGTTATTTAAATCGATTACATGTTGAATGATGGCTTTTTGTGTGCGGCAGAAAAACATTCTAAAATCATGCAATCTTGAAATTTGTATTCAAATTATTTAAACAAAAAAACAATCGGTAAATGCTCACTTCTACAACATTGGTAATTAATTAGGATTAAGAATTCAATATTGACAGGTTGAAAAAGTTTGGATTCAGAGCTGGAATTTGAGGTGGCTCAGTGATTTTTTGGATGTAATACTTTTTTTGGTGATGTCAGCTATTTTTAAGTAACAAGTTCTGCTTATTTATGTCCTATGAACCACATATAAAGAAAACTAGATCACAACACTGTTTAATGTAATCTAAGTTATATTCACCGTTTGAACGAAACTGAATATTTGTAACAAACTGACGCAAATGTTCAAAATCCTACAAAATATGATAATGACCGGTCCAAAAATACACAAAAAAGGTAAATTATTGAATTACACTTTTTTTGTTTCAATTTTTTAAATATTTTGCAAACGATTTTATAAAAAAAAAATATTTATTCTTGTAATATTCATAAATTAGACAGCAAAGGCAAAGAAGATGTTGAACTTTTTGTTTCATCGAAAATGTTTTTCGAGATAAGGGAAAAATAAAAGCAACAGAAAAATTGTGTGATATTGGATAAAGTTGAAATTCATCTAAAGATCATGTGTATAAGCGCATTTAATAGCTTTGTAGACTCTAGTGGACTTGGGTGAACTCTGGCTGACTATAAATGACTTAGACTGTCTTTGGCTGACTGTGACTGTTTTAATCTGACTCTCCTTAACACTTTCTGACACTGACAGACTCTAGATAACTTAAATGAGCTTTGATGTGCTATAACAGGCTCTACTGCCCTTATTAGACCTTGACTGACTTCAAACAACTTAAAAAAAATTCATCTAATCATTTTCCAAACTCATCCAAAATTTTTCTCAAAATAAAAATAAAAGTGGCCATAAAAAAGGTAACGCGAGGTGATCGTAGTGATTAAATTCATAAAACAATAATTTAAAGAGGAACGAAAGTCATTTGTAATCATGTTAAATGTTCAAAAATGTCCCCGCTGTTATACGTTTATTAACATATTACCAAACCATCACTAAATTATTGAGTCTCCAGCTACTTGATGCAATAAAAAAGTTAAGAACTTTTCTCATAAGCTTAACATTCACATAAAAATAAAATTTTATTGAAATTTCTTATTTTCAGTGGATTAAAAATAAAATTTGTAAAATTAAATTGAGAAACAAAAACTTAACGCGAAGAATTTAATGAGAAATTTTACTCAACACTTTAAATGGCAATGCATACTAATGTGACGATAATGCACTATGGGCCAGAAATGGAAAATTTTTCCAAAAATTATTTCTACAGCTTATATGATAGTTCTTATTATGCCCTACATTTACGTCCTTAAAACTTTGCTCAAGTCGACAGCATGTCCGAGATATGGCACTTCAAAGTTGGTCAGACGACCATTTTCACGTTACATTGAAAATGCTCTCACCAGATACTGGATAGATGAATCTCCTTCAAATTTTTTTTGGTAATAGCTTTAAATAGTTACTTTGTTTTAAGATATAAACAATTGCAAATAACTTTGAAAAATTTTGTGAAAAACTAGATTTTTCTCAAAAACCACGTGTTCGTCATACTTTCGTTTGTGTAGGTCTTCACAAGCACAACCAAAGTTACTAATTTCTTTTTTATATTAAAGATTACATCAAAAGCTATAACTTTTGCATACATGTCGTATAATTTTAACAAAGTTTTGATAGTGAAAAAAAAATTTTTTATAAAAAAAACAACAATTTTTTGACAAAAATCGCTGTAGTGCTTCAGGGATACCCATGGTAGTGGAATTTTATTTCACATTTAGAAAGCTCTCTAGATATGCTATCAATTAATGCAATAAAATGAACAAGTGTTCTCTTGGCAAAGAGCACTTTTTTGACTCTGAAAGTCGTATGTCGAGCAAGGTCAAAAAAGAAAAATAATCATAAAAATTTCAGTTTTAAATAAAATTTAATTTTTTTAATTTAGATTGATAGATCTTTTTAAAACGCGTCTTTTGAGTATAAATATGTTATAGTTTTGTCAAGTTTCGTGATCATTTTTTTAAAAAAATAGTTTTTTTCAAAAAAAAAATTGAAAAATAAAGTATTTGACTTTAGAATTTTATAAAATGCATCTTTTTGTCATTTTTTTCACTACTTTGTCTAGTTTTGCTCCTAGTTTTTTTCCTAAACATAAATCAATAAGAACTTAGCATAATTGAAGCCATTTGGAGGTTAAATTGAGTTAAAAATCGTTTAAAATTTTTGTATTTCTCAAATAGTTCTTTACACAAGTATCTAAGATATAAAGTGTTGCATAGTTTTGAAAAGGTATTGAAATTTCCAATATGTTAACATGAAAAGTTTAGGAAAATTTTCAAGTAATATAGTCAATTTGGGTAAAAAACGCATTTTATATATGCTAGTTTTTAATGTTTTTCGTTTTTCTCAGCAAAGACTTTATGAAAAACTCTCAAAGTTTGCACTTTTATTTGTTATATAAATGTTAATGACTCGTAAAAGTTTTGGAATTTTCCATTGAGTTTTTCATTAGTTCTCCTAATCTGAAATTTTCACTATTAAATTTTCGTTTTTCTCAACAATTGCGATTTTTTATTTATAAATAAATATCTTATTTTGTTTCATTTTTCAATATCTTTTCATTGATATGTAACAATCTACAAAAAAATTAAGACTAAAGAGAAATGAATAAAAAAGTGTCAAAAATGTATGAAAATTCTACGCTATTTTAATTTTTTAAGCCTTTTATGGTTAATTTTACTAAGTTTTATAAGAGTGTTATACCTTTTTTTGCAAATGTATAGCTTAAGACGTTCATCCACCAAAATTCGTATGAGTCTACGCTAAGCACAACTGAAGTCAAATAAGCTTCAAGTTGGCGACAACCAAAAATTTTGAATTTATTAAAATTAAATTATTTAAAAGCTTTAAATTATATCTTCAGGCTGCTATTAATTACATGAAACATTTATAACAAAAGTAAATGAAAAAGCTTAATATTATAGCTTAAATAGCATTAAAACTAATATCTGGTTTTCTTCATATGGAACTGTCTTTTGTCTCGCTATACATTTGCAAAAAAAGGTATAACACTCTTATAAAACTTAGTAAAATTAACCATAAAAGGCTTAAAAAATTAAAATAGCGTAGAATTTTCATACATTTTTGACACTTTTTTATTCATTTCTCTTTAGTCTTAATTTTTTTGTAGATTGTTACATATCAATGAAAAGATATTGAAAAATGAAACAAAATAAGATATTTATTTATAAATAAAAAATCGCAATTGTTGAGAAAAACGAAAATTTAATAGTGAAAATTTCAGATTAGGAGAACTAATGAAAAACTCAATGGAAAATTCCAAAACTTTTACGAGTCATTAACATTTATATAACAAATAAAAGTGCAAACTTTGAGAGTTTTTCATAAAGTCTTTGCTGAGAAAAACGAAAAACATTAAAAACTAGCATATATAAAATGCGTTTTTTACCCAAATTGACTATATTACTTGAAAATTTTCCTAAACTTTTCATGTTAACATATTGGAAATTTCAATACCTTTTCAAAACTATGCAACACTTTATATCTTAGATACTTGTGTAAAGAACTATTTGAGAAATACAAAAATTTTAAACGATTTTTAACTCAATTTAACCTCCAAATGGCTTCAATTATGCTAAGTTCTTATTGATTTATGTTTAGGAAAAAAACTAGGAGCAAAACTAGACAAAGTAGTGAAAAAAATGACAAAAAGATGCATTTTATAAAATTCTAAAGTCAAATACTTTATTTTTCAATTTTTTTTTTGAAAAAAACTATTTTTTTAAAAAAATGATCACGAAACTTGACAAAACTATAACATATTTATACTCAAAAGACGCGTTTTAAAAAGATCTATCAATCTAAATTAAAAAAATTAAATTTTATTTAAAACTGAAATTTTTATGATTATTTTTCTTTTTTGACCTTGCTCGACATACGACTTTCAGAGTCAAAAAAGTGCTCTTTGCCAAGAGAACACTTGTTCATTTTATTGCATTAATTGATAGCATATCTAGAGAGCTTTCTAAATGTGAAATAAAATTCCACTACCATGGGTATCCCTGAAGCACTACAGCGATTTTTGTCAAAAAATTGTTGTTTTTTTTATAAAAAATTTTTTTTTCACTATCAAAACTTTGTTAAAATTATACGACATGTATGCAAAAGTTATAGCTTTTGATGTAATCTTTAATATAAAAAAGAAATTAGTAACTTTGGTTGTGCTTGTGAAGACCTACACAAACGAAAGTATGACGAACACGTGGTTTTTGAGAAAAATCTAGTTTTTCACAAAATTTTTCAAAGTTATTTGCAATTGTTTATATCTTAAAACAAAGTAACTATTTAAAGCTATTAACAAAAAAAATTTGAAGGAGATTCATCTATCCAGTATCTGGTGAGAGCATTTTCAATGTAACGTGAAAATGGTCGTCTGACCAACTTTGAAGTGCCATATCTCGGACATGCTGTCGACTTGAGCAAAGTTTTAAGGACGTAAATGTAGGGCATAATAAGAACTATCATATAAGCTGTAGAAATAATTTTTGGAAAAATTTTCCATTTCTGGCCCATAGTGTAATGCTTATTAATTTTGAAATTCTCGATCGAATGACTTAATATAAAGAAGAAATGTTATGTTGTAGTAATTAGATTGCAGATTGAAGTCGTCAAATTAATTTAAATGATTTTTTTGGCTTTCTTTTGTCAATTTTATAATTATCTTAAGGATCAAAGCTGTTTTTGGATCAACAATTTTTTTCGCATCATCTTCAAGTAATAAAAGATTAAGTTATGTTACTGGATTAAAAGCTTTTAGGACTTGAAAGTTATTTTCTGTATTTAATTGGCATAAAGATTTTGCTGATTTAAAAAAAATTTAATTTTAAAGATAAAAATCTTAAATTTTAAAAAATCGGAGAAAGCCAATTATCTTTAAAAATACAGAATATTAAATGATATCAATGCTGCAAAATTTTGTCCAAAAATCAATTTCATTTAAACCAAAATTCCTCATCCAATAAATCATGAGCAACACGAGTCTTTGTATAATAATTTGTTAATATTGTCTGTTGATTATCTTTTCTGAAGATTAATAAGCAAATTCAGCATGTTTTACACTTTAACGCCATTTATTTCTAATTTTAAAGTCAATAAGGAAAGAAAGTGTTAATCAACTTTGGGAGAGTAAAACGTAGGGCAAAAATCGGGAATTCTTTAATTCCAAAGTATTGAAGAAGTTCCGCTAGAATAGGTTTCCAATTTAAAATTAAGCTGTTGACACACATTGTAATCGGATAAAAAAAATTTTGTTTTTAAAAACCGGCCCTCGTAATGCGTAGAAACACAGGATTAATCCTGAAAAATGGCAAAAATCCTATAAAATCCCTGAGCCAATAAACATGAAAATGTGAAGTCCTTTTTAAATCTCATGCATTTGATGAATGATTTCGGGATTAAAAAGCGGGATTAAATTAAATGTTAATGTTTTTGGTTTTTTTCTACTCGAATTCTGTGTGGGGAATATGCGCTTCGGTCGGTCACGAGTGACCCCTTTTTTGTTTAGAATTTTTAAGATTTTTCAGGATTAATCCTGAGTTTCCACGTCTTGGACCTTCCTCTCTGTGTCTGTATGTTGTGATTGTTGATATGGCTGGAATCTTCTATTAAGCCTTCTTTGTGTCCCCCGTCTCGGGGCCTCACGTTCACGTTGCTGAACTTTGACCGGATCCCTTAAGTGTGATAAAAGTACGACTTCACGCTCTTCAATTTAAGCTTTTATTGCCCGTAAACTTTCCTCAGACTTGAGAGTAGAGCAAGTCTTTAGCTCCTCCTCAAACCGGTCCCAATTTACCTCCTGTTCAAGCTCCACTTTGAAGTTTGATAATTAAAAATCCTTTACTTTTAATAGCACTTATAAGTGCTTTGTTTTTTGTTAGTATTGAAAAATACTCTTTCCTTTAGTTTTCTTTAGATGTTGCCTTTATGAGTTCTTAAACTCGAATAATTAATTTCTCCCGAAAATTCCTTCTTTTATACTTTAAAATTCCCGCCAAAAATTCTTGAGGTTCAAACTTTGGACTCGAATTCAAATTTTGAACAACCGTTACTTTTTAAATCTCAAACGACCGTTAAATTTCTTTTGCTTATTAACCTAGATTTCAACACTGTAGATAGCGTTTACACATTTCGTCATCTTTGTGCCAAGTTCAGGTATGTTCTCATTGTCCCAGAAATTAAACTTGATTCGTATGTATTTCACTAGTTCAAATTAATTTCGTGATTTACAGTTTAGCACACACCGTTCTTAACAATTAATTTAAATACAATAAATTGATAAATTCACAACCAACAGTTCTCTCTTTTTGCGAGAGAAATTTCTCTTTTTCTTCATCTTCCTTTTACTCATTCATTCATCAATTTTTCTTCTCTTAAGTCAGCTGTGTCAAACAAACAAGCAATCCAGGTGCTGAAAGATTTTATTTATTACTCTTAGTTATGCTTAACATCCTGAACTGTTAAGTAGTTTGTTGAGCGTGGACTTAAAATGTGTTAAAAGTGAATGTTTGTGTTAAGTTTTTGGAGCAAAAAAAACAAGAAGATTAGATTAAATCAGCAATGATGCTGAAAATGAAGATTTTAATGAAACTTCTTGTCATTTTGATGTTGAATTTGTCATCAATTCAAGCTGTTATTTTTAATTCTACCAAGAAAGTTGAAAATCTTGATTTAAATGACACAAAAAAATATTCAGAATTCTTCAAGCTGGTTCAAAATTTTATAATTGATTTGGATCATGAAAATGTGTCAGTAGAGTGCAAGAAATCAAATAATTTGTTCAAAAAATCGTTGCACAATCTTGAATTTTGGGCATTGCAAAGTAAATATAATTAAAACTTATATCAAGCAATTTAATGTGTAAAATTTTGATAATATTGTGTCAAAATCTGCTTAAGCAGGTCTTGTGTAGCTTCGAAGGCTCAGTTGAAGTATTTCAGTTCACTTATCTAATTTCTTAAAATTCACAGTGTTTGATGCAAATGCAAAAATTTCAAGTGGTCTATTGAATGGAAATATTCATCAATTTGGAAATTTTGATCAATGCATCAATACAGCATCTTCAGGAAATCAATTCCAAGGAAAATATTGTCTGTCACACATCATGTTTGATGTTCCTGAAAGTCTCGAATATTTGAATCTTTTAAAGCACCGAATGCTTGCACTGAATCCATTTGTTAGTGAATTTGATGATGTAAATGCAATTATTGTCATAAATTCAGCACAATCTGAATAACTAGATTTTCCATAATCATTCTAGGCAAGCCACATAGTGCCAAAAAGCTCTGAAGTCAAATGGGCATCATGCATTCCATCAAACTGTGCTGCAACAGATCTAGGAATTGCTATGAAAGAATCACTGACAAGATTATTTAACGAATTTCCAATAAAAATTAGAATTCAGATCAACGAAGTGGATTGTCAAGTGAGGATTAATGAAAAGTTACTAAGTGTTGGCGAGAAATTAAGCATGTAAGTAATTTGTTGATTATTTTGTTTAAAAGCCAATATCCCGAATGGCACTAGTCGGTTAATAGCTAGGGTGACCATCTGCGTAGGTTTACAACGGACAGTCCTGTATTTCAAAACCCTGTCCTGTATAAATTTTTAAATTTTGTTCCTGGTCCTGTATTTTTTTCATGAAAATTTCCGTTAATTTTCGAATTTTACTCTATGTCCTGTTTTTTTCGAAAAAATTTACCAAATGTCCTGTATTTTCATGAAAACTAGATGGTAACCCTATTAATAGCTAAGCTGGCATAATTCTAGAATGGTGCTGGCATCGATTTAAATCCAGCACCACGACAAAATCACGCCAGTTTAGTGTTTTGATCGATTAACTGACTTGTTCCATTCGGGTATGTGCAATAGAAATAAGGACTTAAAAGAGCGATTGAAGTAAATGTTACAGCATACAAACAAAGATTTGTGCTTTTGTTCAAGATAAAAATTGCAAGAATCCAATGCGTGGACACTGGGATTAATCCCGATAATCCTCAATAATCCCAATAATCCTCAATAATCCCAGCTTACTTTTGAGTGTCCACGCCTTGCAAAAATCAATAGTTTTGGAACAGATTCTTGGAAAAAAATATACAGTTTATATCCTGCATGCAAAACCTTGACCTGAACACTCCGAACATTATTAACAGATCACGTTTTCAATGATTACGAAAGTAAACTTATCAAAGTCAAGATACTAGCCTTAAGTTAAGAATATTACATCTCAATTAAGTCAATTATCTGAAAATTGCAGCAAAATCACAAGACATGATTCTTACCGAACTACAAGAACACTTACATAAAGAGAGAATTTACCTTGAACTTAATCCAGCAACCGGTTCATCATAAATAATTAATCTTTACTTTCGTTATTTCTTTTGCTTATTCTTTTCATCTTTTTTGTGACCAGTGGGTTGTTTGTGGCTTTATTTACTGTTATTGTTGCATCAACGTTTGCTGAGTGCTTCTTTGCATCAGGTATGAATGAATTTCATTTTTAAAAACATTTTGTTGGCAGTTTACAGTAAAGGGCTCGTTCACTTAGGGGCTGTTCACTTATTACGTAACGCGAAAAAATGACTTCTTAGACCCCCCCCCCCCTCGTAACAAAATTTGCATGAAAAAAAAATTTCCTTGTTTGAACCGTAACAAAGTCTTAGACCCCCCCCCTCCCCCTAAAAGCGTTACGTAATAAGTGAATGGCCCCTTATTACGTAACGCAAAAAAACGAGTTTTTAGACCCCCCCCCCCCCTGTAACAAAGCGTAACAAAATCTTAGACCCCCCTCCCCCCCCTAGTGCGTTACGTAATAAGTGAACGAACCCAAACTATACGGAGCATACTTTAAGTATGCATACTCTTAGTGGTATACTCTAAGTTTTATAAAAACCTAGTCCTATAGTACAATTCGGACTATACTTGTATACTATTAATCAATACCACTTACCTTAAAAATAAACACTTAACTTATCCCAAATGGTACAAGTCGGTTAATTAATCAGAATTCCGGAACCAAGCTGGGGTGACTCTGGCATGGCACTGGATTCATGTCGAAGCCAGAGTTTTACCGGTTAGGTTTCGGATTTCTATTTGATTAACCGACTTGTGCCATTCGGGTATCAGTCTCATTCTCACTTTCATTCTCAACAGAGAACAGCTTAATGACGTCATTTTCATTAAAGAAGAACTTTAACGAGCTCATATTAGTCGAATCATCAAACAACGACATCAAGTGCATGCACAGCATCCGCACAATCTTAACAGTTCTTTTAATAACAGCTCATAAAGCAATGGAACATGGATTTAATCCAGTCGCACATAAAACGCAAATGATTGAGTTCTTGCTGCAGCCAATTAACTTAATATTTCGCATTAGTTACCTTCACACGGATGTATTCTTAATGTTCAGTGGATTCCTTGTAACTCAAACTTTTATGGCCAAAATCAAGCGTGGTCAGAAAATTAATATTTTTAAAGAAATAATTGGACGATATTTTCGACTCATCCCATCAATTGCCATTCTCATAATTTTTGTCACTTTTATTCTCCCAAATCTTGGCAGTGGTCCATTATGGCCAATATTAATTGAGTATCAATCGGATTTATGCAAAAAAACATGGCTGTCGAGTATTTTCATGGTACAAAATTTAATTGGAATTGAGAATATCTGCATGATGCATACACACCATGTGGCTACAGACTTTCAACTGTTTCTAATTGCACCAGTTGTTGCTGTTTGCTTATGCAAATATCATGAAAAGACTGTAAAGTTGATAGTGCTGTTGTCGGCTGTGTCAACATTTGGAAGATTTTTAATTGTGTATTTTGGAGGCATATCTGTTTTCATGACTGCTGGAATGAGGTGAGTTTAGTCCAATTGATAAAGTTGACTCTAAAGAATCCCTTGCCTTATTGATGATTAACTGGAATATGACAATTATTTATCAATCCACAGAATTTCTGACATCTTCAAGATTGCTGATTTAATGTACATTTTACCACCATATCGATTTACTGGTAATAGACTAAGCCTTAAGAATCTTAAGCACTTCAAAATCACAACTTTGTATCTTTAATTAGTATATTCTATGGGAATCCTACTTGCTTACTACATTAACAAACACAAAGGACACAAAATAGCTTACAAAACAATCTCAACTGGATGGATATGGGCAATTTCCTCGTTGATAACTACAGTAGCAATAAGTGCTGCAAATGATAAGCAAACTCTGATGAGAGCTGCACTTTTTGCATCAATTTGTTCAATCACATATTGTGGATTTTTTGGATGGATTATTTATTCTTCGGAGCTAGGATTTGAAAGTAAGTTTTGGATACTTCACATTTATATCTAAAGCCATGTCACATGTCACTGACTTTTTAGAGAAAAAGCCACAAAACTGAAATTTTCTTCTTGATTCTAGACTTTGTATCGCCTTTTCTTGAATGGAAATACTAGAAGATTGGAGCTAATTTGTCATATGCAATTTATCTAGTTCAATTTGCTGTATTTCATTACAATAATGGAAAAGTTCGAGGATCGACACAATATAGCTTTTATGGAAGTATTGTAAGTTTATTGTATTGAAATCTGGTGTGTTCTACAAACCAAGGCTGCGGAACTGGTGAAATGATCAAAAATGTTCAAAAAAATTCAAAAAAGGTCAAAAATTATCAAAATCAAATTTGTCAGTTCCGCATCCTTGCTGAAAACATGTATGTGTTATCTATGAACTGGAGAGTAATATTTGTCAACTTACCCGATCAACACACATTGCTACCCGGCAGTCGGGTTGATAGTATATTTAGAACCAAGCGGTAGCAGCTTGGAAGCAACTTCCAACTGGATGCTAAGTGATTGCCATGTGGCTGCCATTGCCAATTGGCTGTCGCTTGGTTCTTCTTATACTATCAATCCGAGTGCCAGGTGACAAACATTTCAGTGTGTGCCGATCGGGTTAAATTCAACTATCTTCTATTTTGCAGGTGGATCTCAATGAGCTGTTCATCATTCTTTTATCAGCAACCGTTTTGACAGTTTGCATTGATTATCCATTCAAAAATATTAAGAAGGCTTTTTCAGATAAAAAGTCAGCAAAAATAAAACAATAGATGCTTTAAATTGTGATAATATAATTTAAAAAATAGTTTTGTATTTTAATGGCAAGTATTTTAATTTAAAGAATAAAATCAAGATGTGGAAACTCAGGATTAATCCTAAAATTCTTAAAAAAATCAGTAAACATGAAATTGTGAAATCTTTGAAGTTCCGAAATTATTCATCAAATGTAACAGGGATTTAAAAGGGATTTAACATTTTCATGTATTTTTCAGGATTAATCTTGAATTTCCACGCCTTGAACAAAGAATTTTTATTAAAAAACAAAGAATTTATTTATTCCTCGAAAAGTAACTTTGTGAATGTCTTTGTCACTCTTCGCTCAATTTTCTAAGTTCAATCCTATTAAACATTCATCATATCTAGCTTTCTCCTCCAAAGATAATCCTAGATACCCAACAATAGTGGGATATACCCTTAACACATCATTTAAATTACAATCATGTTCACGCAATATTAAGATGAAAGATTCAATTTATTTCCTTTAAATAATACTGTACACTTTTTATAAATAAAATATCAAAAACAATTCAACGTCAGGTGCACCTTATTTTGAAATGAATAAAAATAGCTTTTATCTGTTTACATTTTCGACGCTATAAATAAGAAAGAATTTATTCAAATCAAATTAATTTGCAATGAATCACTGCCAATAAATAAATTGCAAGAAAATATCGGATGATTTAAATTTTGGGGTTTTGTCATCAGTTGAACACACCGTTGAGTGACAAATTCACATGGCACTTAATTGTCTGAATTTCGAGATTGTTAAATGATGTGAAAAAATTAAGTTAAATTCATTTTATTTTGGAAGATTTTGCTTGAATTTATTTTTGGTTTGCGCTTATTTTGGGGATCATTTTCCATACGAATAATGTGAATTCAAGTTGAATAATAGGCTGAATGGAAAATTTCAGAAAAATTCATTTAAAGATTTAAACATTTTAGCGAACATAAATTGAATAAAATACTAAGTTATATCTTTCAAGAAATCAAATCTCCAAGTTTAAAGAAAGCTAAGAACATAGAAATGATAAAAATAAATATTAAGGACGCTGAAGCAGTGTGAAGTGCTCAACATATCATTAAGAAAATATTTCGAAAATCAACATTTAATTTTAATGAAACTTAATATTGTTTAAAATCAAACATGTCTAAAAAGAAAAAATAAATTAAAAATTTTAAAAGCATAATTTTCTCCCTTTTGTCAGCAAAATTATTGTGTATTTGAATTAGAATCCGTAAAAGGTCGTTCACAAATTTAGCTGTAACGAAGTTGAAATTTTAATGTTTTTAACAACGTGACACTTTATTATTATAAAAAAAAATATTCTTTTGATAGGCTGACCATAATTGATAATTTTTAAACTCTTCTATCTTAAAGAGTTAAGTTTTTGATGTTCAATTTTATAACTGCAAAAAATATTCAGTTTCTGAACGCATTTCTTTAACGTGTTTTATTATATGAAATCTCAAATCATTATTTATAGGGTGAAAGAACTGTTTTAAGCTTTTTAACGGTTTGAGACCGTAATTACTCGATAGAATAAAGCCAATAATATAAAACCGAGCTCTTTATGATCTTATGATAAAGTTGTCTAGACTCGATCCTAGCAAACGAACGAACAAATGCATTATCAAGCTACCTTTCAGAAAACATAGCCAAAACTAATCAAAAGAGTGGGGTTTGACCGCTCAACTCCCGTTTTCACACTTTAATTTTTTGACATTTCGACAAAATTAAAAGAAAAAGAATTCTCAATTTTTGAGAATTTGAGTAAAATGTAATAGTTCAATGTAATACAAAAATGATCATCTTCAATGCACTATGAGAAAAATTACTCTCATTTGTTAACTCTTCTCTCTCATTTCTCATAAAAATTAACATGAAAAATCATAAAACCTCACAAATGTTTGACCGTCTGTTGTATTTTCATACTCAAAACACATTTTTATCACACACAAAGTGGATAGCTGTGCTACGTCAATAATATTAATGTTGTTGTATTCGCATGTAGACAAGCAGTAATTTTATTTTTGTAGTTTGAGAGTTTTTTTTTTTGGCAGTCGTCATTTCGTCGCCGTACGGCATATCCACATTAAAACATTCGTTATCCAAATATTGAATTTTTTTAGACTTTTTCCTTCGTTTATAAAAGTGAAATTAGAGGTCAAATTTAATTTAGTTTTGCGGCGACTTTTGTGCCTTTATAAAGTGCAACAATTTGCCGATTTGAGTTTAATTAAATTAACTTTGAATTGTGAAAAATGCAAAGCAGTTCAAAAAATTAGAAGCTTACTGTAAATTACATGCTTATTATCGCTATATAAAGTGTTCAACTTGTAGCTAAATTCGCTCATTTGGCAACCTATTGTCTATCTGAAAACTCGTGGTCTCGTGCAATTTATTTCAGATTAAAGTGAATTTAAAATACAAAAAAATTAGAAAGGAAAGTTCGCACGTGTGTGTGTAAAAATAAAAATAAATAAAAAGTTTCACATTAAATTGAGAGAATTTTTATAAATACTGAAAAAAATGACAGCAGACGAAGAATGGTGAGTCACTTAATACTGAAAAGTTTATTTGTTGTTTATATAATAAATGCAGTGACGGATTTAGTAACTGATGATGATGACGACTGTTTAAAAATTAAAAGTGTTAATTGTTTGAATTTTGGGTGGGAATCAAAAGATTGTGGCTAAAGCTTGACTGAAATTCTATTTGAAATTTATTTCCAATTTTTAAAAAAATTATATTTACATTAGACATATGAATTTTGACAAATATGCTTGAAATAATTTTTCTAATATTTTTAAAAAAATAAATTAATTTTTTAAATTTGAAGAAAAAAAATTAAAAGATTTCTAAAATTCAAAAAACAAACATTGATCAAAAATCAAAAAAAAAACTAAAATACATCAAAAAATGTTTAAAAATCTTCACAATTGAACAAGAATCTCAAAAAAATATTCAACTTCCCTTTTAAAAACATTCAAAAACATCTACAACTATTCCCAAAAACCTAAGCTAAACGCCGCTAAAGGTCGCTTGAAGATCATTTTGCGTTAAAATAATTTTCGTTTTCATTCACAAAAAGGAACGTTCGCTACGTCAAATAGATAAATGTTGTTGTTTTTCACATTTTCGTTGCGCCGCAATGTGATATCGAAAAATAATCGACTTTTTGTATTTTTATTTTTATTTTTAATTCTCAATTTTGTTTCGAATCTCTCACATGCTGAATAAGTTGAATAAACTTAGGCGAATTAGACACAAAAAGATGTTGTTGTTGATCGTTTGAGGAATTGAAAAATAGCGAAAACTGACGCAAGTTGCTTGATTTTCTTTTAAAGATTTTTGATTCTGTTATTTGAATAAGAAAGGATATGAAGAAGAATTGATAAATAGAAGGCATGTGTGCTAGAAACATGTGAAATTCGACCATTATTTTTAATTTAACGCGAATTTTTAAATGAACATTTTTATGAAGAATGAGTGATGAAACTAAAGTAATAGAAAATGTGGGCTTAACGGTAGTGTAATTAGAATTTATCAAGTTTCTGGTCATAGGTTGATCATTTTACAATTTGTAACTACCTGTTCCTTAGTCAGATCAAAAAATCGTTCACTTTTGACGTCCGAAATTTATTGTTATTTTTTAAAAAAGAAGCTTCCAAATTTACATTATTATTCATGACCTTTATCAAAACTGAAACAATTTCATTAACAAATTTAATTTTAATTGGTTTTAATTGCCAAATTTTGTCGAAAATCTAAAGATTTAATTCTTGTTGATTTTTTGACACTATAACATAATTGAATTAATTTAAAATTTGTGTGGTGTTTTCCAAAATAAATGTCAACTTAATGAATCAATTCAATTAATATCAATAAATGGCTTCTTTTTGACTAGATTGCAATACCAAACACCAATTAATATTTTTATCAGAAATTCCCAGAAATTCATATCAAAAATTTTATTGCACAATGACATAATCACTCGGTTTTTACTCACAAAGTCATTATTAAATTACACAATTTTGATTAAATTTCTTACGAAAGAAAAATTTTTTGCTAAAATTCTTGAAAATGAGCAGGAAGTTTATAAAAAGATTTGGTTACAAAATTGTCCAAATAAAATTATTGAGCAACAAGTTGTTCACATGCTGACAATTGCAGAACTGAAATAAAGTGTGCAGAGTTTCACAATTTCATTAAAACTTGCATGATCTGCAAGATTTTAAATTTGGAAGAAAAAATTGCTGATTAAATTTCTACAAAGTGCTATCGGGATAGTTTGAATACATTCATTAGGGTCCATTCCTATGACATCCAGGGAGGGGATGAGCTCTAAGATTGAATATCAATCTACTTCACATTACTGTACCTTAGCAACAGGGGCGTAGCCAGGGGGGGCCATAGGGGGCCCGGCCCCCCCCCCCAACGAAAATCTGAAAATTGTTTTATTAAGTATTTATAGAGAAGAACCAGTTAATGTAGAGGAAGTGATGAAAGAAATGTCAAAATCAGCACGAAAAATTAAATTTAATGTATGAATAATCAATTAAATATTTAAACTTATGAAGAATGAATATAGATTTAAGGATACAAAATAACGGTTTTTTAATTTTCAAAAATGGGCCCCCCCTTCAAAAATTTTCTGGCTACGCCCCTGCTTAGAAAGATGCCTCAGGGTGCTCTAAGAAACAACCTTTACCCGTAACATTTTTTTTTCTTTTTTTTAAAGATTGATTCCTTTTATTGCATTTTAGTTTAAACTATTAATACAAAAAATATATAAGATACATTTAAGAAGCTTAATTACTATAGTTTCACACATCACACTACAAATGCTTTAAATAAAGATGCTCTTTTAAATGAGTTTTGAATAAATTAATGCTTACACTATGGGGCAAAATGAAAAAAAAAGGGACTTTCACTTTGAAAAATGGACTTTTCCGATTTACACTTTTTGGGTGATTTTTTCTTGTAGAGGACATAAAAGTAGATAGAAATGCCAAATTTCAGGTCATTTGGTGCTGATTTCGCGATTCTAGAGCTGTTTGAAGTTGAAAACTAGTGAAAATTCTGGTTTTTTCATACCATGTTTGAACCGGGAAATATCTTAACTGGTTTAAGATATTGCAAAACGGTTTTCAGTTCCTATTAGTAGTATATAAGAGCTTTATTTTGACATATAACAAAGTTTAGGTTCTGAATGTTTTCGTGCCATTATGGTAGAACATATGTGAAAATTTCAGGAAAATTATCTTCAAACAAGCCGCAACTATCATAAATGAAGAGTTTCCAGGCAAGTAAAAACGCAGTTTTGTAGCCCCATATATCTAGTTTTCAAAACTGTATAAACTTTGAAAAAGTAAGCTAACGTAATTGAGTTATGTTGATTTTAGTAGGTCGTTGAGTATTTGGCCAAAAACTAATAATTCTTTTAAAAATACGAAAACATAGTTTTAAAAATAGTTTTTTGGTGTTTTCTTATGAAAAATAACAATTTAAATGATTTTGTGAAGAAAATTTTTCAAAAACTTCAAAATCTTTCGAGATATAGGGGGTATGTGCTCTCCATCGATTTGGCCATTTGTCACCCTACTTAAACCACTATAACTTTTTTTTGAAAAAATATTTTTTAATTCTGTTTTCGGATTATTGTAGCCTAATGTAATACCTATCCAACGATATATAATACTTGCTAGTTAACTTAGTCCTGGTTATTTATAGGGCTGTTGATTGTGACATACGCAGTTTTTGAAATATTCCCAAAAATTGCATTTTCAAAAATACCACTTTTAAGCAATCTCGAGTATTTTTTAGAACTTTTTTATGTTTATTTATGACATTTATGAGATTATAAAGCCAAAAAATTAAATTTAGAAACTTTTTACTTCCCTAGTTAACAACTTTGTAAAGTACCCTTGGTAGTCACTATCAGGTGTGAAAATCTCAGTTTTGAAACTATTTTATATATATACTCGTGAAATTCTCTCTACACATCATATCAGTTTTGAACTTCATTGAACAAGTCACTTTCAAAAATAGTTTTTTCTGGAAGATCCTCTCCTTTTTGGCACGCCTTAATAAATTCTTTTAACATTTTAGCTCCTTCTACTTTTCCTTCTTCTTTAGAAAGGCGAAGTGCCAAGTGAAGAACTGATAACAATGATCCTTTTGCTTCTTTTAAACTGATATCTAATTCGTCCACTCTTCTACGTCGATGCTTATCGCTTGTTAGTTGTTCAAATGATTTCCTCTTGATGCCCTTGCTGGATGAAGGCTCTATGTCATGGACGATGTATTCAATCTCATCCATATCTTCATCTGTGTCAGTAACATTTTCTGCTTCATATATAGATTCTTCCTCAAAAAGAATCCCTCCACTAGATTCGCTGAAGTATCGTGAGTCAACTTCAAATTCCTCTTCATAGAAATCTGCATGATCTCTTAATGCATTATTCCAATTTGACTGATTACAAAACATTTTTGACTTTGACTTCAGCTTGTTTAATTTATTAATTAAACTTGGTTTCTGTGATTCCGCTAATTCTCTCCCATGAATTTCTTCTATTACTGCCAAACAGTACGTGTGCTGTGTTGCAAGATTTAACGTTTTGTCGCGAAGAATTTCACAGAGTGTTTTCTTCGTAAGTGTTGAATTTTGGTTCATTTTTGAAAGTGACTTGTTCAATGAAGTTCAAAACTGATATGATGTGTAGAGAGAATTTCACGAGTATATATATAAAATAGTTTCAAAACTGAGATTTTCACACCTGATAGTGACTACCAAGGGTACTTTACAAAGTTGTTAACTAGGGAAGTAAAAAGTTTCTAAATTTAATTTTTTGGCTTTATAATCTCATAAATGTCATAAATAAACATAAAAAAGTTCTAAAAAATACTCGAGATTGCTTAAAAGTGGTATTTTTGAAAATGCAATTTTTGGGAATATTTCAAAAACTGCGTATGTCACAATCAACAGCCCTATAAATAACCAGGACTAAGTTAACTAGCAAGTATTATATATCGTTGGATAGGTATTACATTAGGCTACAATAATCCGAAAACAGAATTAAAAAATATTTTTTCAAAAAAAAGTTATAGTGGTTTAAGTAGGGTGACAAATGGCCAAATCGATGGAGAGCACATACCCCCTATATCTCGAAAGATTTTGAAGTTTTTGAAAAATTTTCTTCACAAAATCATTTAAATTGTTATTTTTCATAAGAAAACACCAAAAAACTATTTTTAAAACTATGTTTTCGTATTTTTAAAAGAATTATTAGTTTTTGGCCAAATACTCAACGACCTACTAAAATCAACATAACTCAATTACGTTAGCTTACTTTTTCAAAGTTTATACAGTTTTGAAAACTAGATATATGGGGCTACAAAACTGCGTTTTTACTTGCCTGGAAACTCTTCATTTATGATAGTTGCGGCTTGTTTGAAGATAATTTTCCTGAAATTTTCACATATGTTCTACCATAATGGCACGAAAACATTCAGAACCTAAACTTTGTTATATGTCAAAATAAAGCTCTTATATACTACTAATAGGAACTGAAAACCGTTTTGCAATATCTTAAACCAGTTAAGATATTTCCCGGTTCAAACATGGTATGAAAAAACCAGAATTTTCACTAGTTTTCAACTTCAAACAGCTCTAGAATCGCGAAATCAGCACCAAATGACCTGAAATTTGGCATTTCTATCTACTTTTATGTCCTCTACAAGAAAAAATCACCCAAAAAGTGTAAATCGGAAAAGTCCATTTTTCAAAGTGAAAGTCCCTTTTTTTTTCATTTTGCCCCATAGTGCTCTGCAAGGGCTCTAATAAAGAAATTAAGAGCTCAAGCTTCGTTTCCAACACATGTAATCTAGAAACCAACAAAGTCCTCATCTTATCATATAATCCAAGAAGTAACATTCGGTCTTCTAAAAATCATCATACAAAACAATTTTAATTATGATCGTTCATTTGAGATGTGAAAAATTAAGCGAAAATAATCTATGAAAAATTGCCAAATTTTTAACCTTAAAACAGCCATAAATCACATTCTTTTTTCTTGAAATTCCTGTATTAAAGATCATAACCTCAGCATTCTCGTGATCATCCAAATTAGGAAAGAAAGTAGGCAGATACATCAAGTTAATCCACATGAAATTCACTCTAAATTAAATTTTATCGTTTTGTCCTTCAAATGACATCCATCTACAAAATGTGACAGGAAGTTCTAATAAAAAAAAATTCATTTTCAATCTTATCCCAAATTGCTCATTTTGTGAGGAATTTATCTCAGACGCAATTCGATATCAGAAATTAAACAACGAAAAATTGCATGACACGAGTTTTCAAATGACATGTGGCATTATTAACTGGTTAATCCATTGACTGCATTATTTGTGCATGCATACCGATTGTTTTGATTGTTGTAGTTTTTGGAGGCACGTCCACTGTAAACTTAGCCTCCGTCTCTATTACATATTCATATGAAATTCGTGCTTACGCTCAACAAATATTCTCAGCGTGACTTTACAGTCATGAAAATGTAGGTGAAGAAATTTTTTAAATATGTATTTGTGACTGTTTGTGGAGGCACGTTTGGCTGATGTAATTATTGGGTATGATTTAGACAAAGATTATAAATGCTTGAAGTTGCAATTAATTGAACTTGTGAACAGGTTTTTGTATTCATTATTATTTATTACAATTGTAAATTGATGAATTTGCAACAATTTATTGAGATTCAAGCAATTAGACTACAAATATTGATGATTAAATTTTATTGATTTTTGGTGTAAATTTTTGATGACATGAACAATTTGTGGAACAATTATTTTTATATTAAAGATTGCTATGGAATGTACTTGGGGACATTTTTGAGGCATAACGTTCAAAAAAAATCAAAAATACGATTGTGAGTCATTCGAAGTTTGTCATGCTGTAGCACTTGTAGTCCAACCTAGTTCTGCATTAAGCTTGTCAAAGACTTCGTCCACATGATTGTTGTCATGTTTATTGTACCTAATGCGTATATGGACCAAAGCTATATATAAAATGAAAACAAAAGATACAATAATTACAAAAATCAGGAACATCCAACAAGCAGGCAGTATCAATATTTTAACCGAAATGTATCTTCAAGATCAGCTTGTTATTAAGATCAGTCTTTGGCCAGAAGAAGGGACTTATACAAATGTAGGAGTAATGCTATATAGAGATGCTAATATTGAGAAGTAGACAGGTTTCGATGGGCTGGACACGTTTTTAGAAGACCTGTTCACGCTTCATGAAATAAAGCCTTCAAATCCAATTTTGTAGATGGAAAGAGATCACTTGGAAGGCGAAAGAAGACATGGAAAGAAGCTGTTGATAGAGACAGTCTTGCATTTGGAATTGGCGATTGACAGACGGTAGCCAGCGATAGAGCCAGCTTCAGATGCCATCTAAGGGAGGCCTTGGATCACAATTGATCTGTACTTCCAGCAAAGTAATTAAGTAAAGATGATCAGATTGTATACCAGAAACAACAAATAAACAACTGTTGTCCAAACTGTGTGCCGAGGCATACTGGTGTGCCGTAGAAATTTTTTCGAAATGACGCGAGCAGTATGTTGTGTGTGACTTTAATAATGACTTCCCTCTAAGGTGTGCCGTGGCTCAAAAAAGTTGTGACAACACTGAAATAAACAATCCAAAACATACCTCAATTGAACTTAAACTCTTCTAAACCGTCAAAACATTCAACATCCCAAAACATTCCCAATCCGACTCCAATTACGTCGCAAAAAGTCTCAACATTCTCTCACTCTCATAGTTCCCATGCTCAATCCATAATTACAGCACTTTTATTTGTGAGTAAAACATTTTTTTCCGGCAACAGAAACAACAACAAAAAAAATTGTTAAAATTGCCTCTCAGCTTGCACAGCTGATTTTTTTATTCACAACTCTCAGTCAATCATAAGCCGCGGACGCAATACGGTCGGTAGTTAAAGTGTCGGCAGTTTTGCAGAAAGTAAAATTAATGTAAAAAGACTGTGCATTTTGAGATTTCTTCTTACTTTATTATTTGCTGCATTTTTTGAGAGTCGCGTTGTTGCATTTTATCACACAGAATGTTGGGAATATTTGTGAGACATACGAACTGTCTGAAAACTCGAGCTATTTTTGTCACTTTTAAATTCATGTAATTTAAACTTTTTGTTCAATTTTCGTGATTATCGATGCGAAAAAGAAGTTTTTTATTCGATTGGTGTTGAAAATTGTGGCTGAATTAGCTTTTTTGAGTAGTTTTATTATTACAAATTGAGGCTAAGGAGATGATGAATGTGGAATTTATTGATAAGGGAATTTTTCAATTGTTTGAGATTAATTTGAGTTTTATGAATTGAATTTTTAATTGTTTTAGTTTTTGTACATTTTAATATTTCAAAAAATTTAAAAATATTTATAAAAAATATTAAGAAATTGAGGATTTTTGGTCCTTAAAAGATTGAAGACTAAAACAGAACAGAAGATGTTCCGAAAAGTAAATGTCAAGGTCAAAACTGCACAGTATTCCTAGATAACCTTGAAATTTTTTCTTCCAAATAGTGGTGAAGCAAGATGAAGAAGCCATAACTTTGGTTATTGTAGCTTTAAAAACACACAAAATTCTGATAAAAATAGTTGCAAAAAGTAGTCAAGCTTCACATACAAGATCGAATTAAGTGACACTATATTCATGTACCACATTAAGGATAGGACATTCAACCTTTTACTTCTTAATTAAATAGTTCTACCTTTTTACCATCGGTATTTGACCTTGAGTAGAACAACTTTATTAAGTTTCAATTGCTGGCTTAATATTTTTTAAGATTTAATTTTTTACTATTTGCTCAATGTGGTTTTTATTTTTTTTTTGACTTGATTAAAATTCAATTCAAAAATTTTATAATCTGAAGTTTAGTGACAGATTTGATTGTCTTAGGTTTGGTATTTTTGCTATGATTTTAGACAAAATTGAAAATATTGGTATTGACAATATTAAAGTATTTGAGCTATGGTAAATTTATAGCACGAATGTCGACAATTTTTACATTACTGCATTTATATCTTGTTATCTTCACACATGCTTGATAGCAATTGTTTACCGCTACACTCTTTATTTGAGAATAATAAGCCTTCTGTTATCACAAAAATAAAAAAAATGACGCAAAGATAAAAAAATGCCACTAAAATTAAAAATTTGTTTACAATCCTCAAAAAAAATACATTTTATGAAGCTCCCAAAATAAGTAATTGTCAAGTGCTTCCATTGTTCTTGAAATAAAAGATTACTTTTATCATATTAAACTTAAAGAATTATCAATGACTTTACAAAAAACCACTTAAACTGTTTTAAGATAACAAAAAAGTGGCTAATTAATTTCAAATGATCGATGACTTAAGTCGACGTTAAAAATGTTCTTAGTAATATTTGTGGATTATTAAAAAATTCTCTAAAAATAAATCAGCAATAAAGAAAATTCTTTTATCGCGTTCATCAAAAAATGAGGTATTAACAATCCTAATTCATACCTAATTAAAAGAATCTACTTTTCCTTAAAGTGTGAACATCGCAGAGCCTCTCCATGCTGTATATTTAATGTTTGAGGGATCCAGCCTTTGAGCTGGAGGCACTGCAATTCAATTTGTAAAGAATCTATTGTACCATACCCTTTAGACTTACAGTTTATAGTGGGATCCGAACCACTTAAAAGCTCTGCACATTGCAAAGACATGGGATTGAGCCCAGGACCTTTGGCACGGAATGCAAACGATATAACATTTAGGCCACTGATTCCATTTCACCGCTTTTTCCCTAGCCATAATAAAACCCAAAATATTCGCATATTACTCAACGATGCTAATAATAGCTAATAATTGCACATTAGAATGCCCAACCTAAAGCAAAACAATTAAATTGAAATAATAGAAAAAGCTTCATTTTTATCAGAAAATATTCTCATAATAAATTAAAAATTTTTAAATAGACACAACACAAAGCATAACTTATAGAACTATAAATAAATTATTTCAGTGTTATCAATTTTCGATGATAAGTTTACAACTCAACTCGGAAATTAAAAAAAAAACTTATAAGAAACGCAAAAGAACAAATTAAGGTCAAATAAAAAATGAATAAGTTTTGCTCAGTTTCAGTTGATTGATTTGAATTAAATTATTTAAATTTGATATCACATGATGACCGAGAACTTGAAAAAAAATTGAACTATACTTTAATTTGCAAAAGAATTTCATTTATTTGGCATTAATTTAAGATTTAAATGAGATTTTTGCATAATTTATTACTCGAAATATTTGATTTAAAAATCAATTTGATTTTAATGTATTTTAGGTAAACTAGATAATCAGAACGTTTAAATGATTTAAGAGGGTTCTAGCAAAATGATGCGTTCTGATATGATGCAAAGGGCCGAACGAATTATGATTCTGATTGACATCAGAATTAATTTTACGATAATGATTCCTCCAGTTGAGAATAAATCTGTACAGTTTTGATATCAGTAGTGTTCCCGGGTGGACACAGCCAGTTAAAGTCCATTATTGGACAATCATTTAACAGTCTTTTAACTTGTCGAAATATATACGATATAGAGAACTATACGTTAACTAGACTTTAACTGGACATTCATGCTAATCAATCAAGTGTTCGAAACTCAAAAATAATTTTCCTTACTTTTTTGACCATATACTTCACAAGTGCTTACAGAAATCACTTATATAAGGTCCACCAAAATTTGTATGAAACCTTTAAGTAAATATAATTGTTTCACGCGCAAGTGTTCGAGACTCAATTTTTACTAGAGATTTTTCATAAGTGATAGTGTACTTTAATTTATTAATTACACTAATACAATAATAAAATTTTACAAAAGAAAAAAAATGGAGAAAAAGACACGTGTTATTTATTTTATTTTGATTTTTTTGTAACTGGACATTAACTAGACATATTTGCAATTCATATGTCCAGTTAAATGGAAAGCGCAAAATATGTCATTAGTCGTCCCTAAGTCTAGTTGCAAAGGCACGTCAATGGATACTTACTCGCCGTGAAAAGGCAAGTCAATGGCAAGCTTTTAACTAGTACTTTGTCCACTCGGGGTTGTTCAAGATTGTTGACCTGCTCAAGGTAGAGCTCGAAGTCGACTCGAGATTTTTATCGATTTTGTATCGTGGAGTCAACTCCGAGTCGACTCGACTCGATACAAAATTTCGTTTACTTTGACCTGCTTAATGTACTGGGTAATTTCCTACGATCTCAAAACTATGTTCTTAAGTAATTGATACTTAAGGTATCAAGGATTAAACCAAAGAATTTTTTAAGTTAAATCTAGAGAAAGATCCAGGGAGTAAACTGGCACAAACCTTATTGATAGGGTGACCATCTAATTTTTACGAAAATACAGGACATTTGATAAATTTCCTAAAAAATACAGGACACAATGGAAAATTTGAAAATTAACGGAAATTTTCGTGAAAAAAATACAGGACCAGGAACAAAATTTTCAAATTTATACAGGACAGGGTTTTGAAATACTGGACTGTCCGTTATAAAACTACGCAGATGGTCACCCTACTTATTGACAAATATCAATAGCTCCAGATTCTCCTTATAACATCTAGTCAACCTTCCTGTATACAAATATCATATGCGTCATTTTAAAATGGAAAGTGAAGGCAATTGCAAGATTTTTGTTAACTTTTTGTACTGCATATCTGTTTTTTGCAATTTAAATATTTTCTTTTCTTTACTTCTTCACATTTCTTTATGGATTGTTGACAACTTTACATAATCAGTGTTTGGACTTTTTAATGCGTAGATTGTTTTTTGATTTGTTGTTGTTAGCACAAAAGTAGAAAAACTACTAAAAGAATTGTTCCTGAAATGAGATTTTGAATACGGGGGAACTACTAAAGTAATGACAAGTTTTATGAAATAAGTTGCAAATTTAATGACACACGATTGTTTTTATAATGAAACAAAATGTTAAATATTTCAATACTTTACATCTGACCAAATTAAAATATAGACAAAATTTTAAATTAAAGCTTTAATTTGATAATTGCTTGATGCTCCCTCCAAGACATATTAACCATTTTTAAAATACTTAAAATTTCAAACTTTATAAAAAATACAAAATGATTAAAAAAAACCAGAGCTTGAAGTCGACTTGACACAAAACCGACTCGACTCAACTTTTCTCCAGTCAACTCGAGTTGACTTCGAGCTCTGAAAAAAACTCATTTATTGATGGTTTTTTGTAATCCTCACTTCTCAGAATTCTCCTTAATCTTCCATTTGTGGTCATGTAAAATTTTGGAATACCCAAAACACAATTCATAGAATCGCAAATCCCCGGTATTTCCCGAAATATTCTTCTTTTTTTAAAAACAAATGGCAAATGATTATTATTTAATTATTATCAACTTGACAAATTGACACAAACTTATTTTATTTTAAAAAACACACATTTTATTTACTTATTAGGTGTTGAGTTGTAAAGTTGAAAACAATTTGAAAGGTTTCTGCATGAGCGATGCAGAAAATTGTTTGTTGCTTCTTGAAGATAAATATGCGCAATTTCCAAGAAATCGAAAAATACCACTCAACCGGTATTAAGCCTCTGGAACAGTGTTGCAAATGTAGATGTCTACACTAGATGAAGAATGTAGATTCTTCAATAGTTTTTGTCTAGCTAAGAAACTTTCTTCATAAAGATCGATTCTACATGTAGAAAGAAAAAAACCATCTACATGTAGATTGTGTCTACATGTAGAATCTGTCTACATGTAGATTCGATGTAGATGTCTGTAATTCTACATTTTTTCCAGGTCTACATCAGAGAAGAATGTAGAATCGTAGACATCTACATTAAATCTACATGTAGACAGATTCTACATGTAGACACAATCTACATGTAGATGGTTTTTTTCTTTCTACATGTAGAATCGATTTTATGAAGAAATTTCTGTCTCAGAATTTATCTGATCCAGACAAATAGCCAGAATGCAACACTGCTCTGGAACTTACGAATGTTTTCAAAATTAGAAAATGTCAAGTTTTTGCGTCATTTTTTAAAAATACAATATTAATTGCATTTTGGGATTATCAATGGAATTATTACTGAGTGAACATTTGAATACAAAAGTCTGAGAAACTTTTACGAGTTATTCACAAACTTTTCATAATTGATATCGAGTCTCACACTGTTCTTGACTATATTCAGAAGTGCAGAACATATAGTGGTGACTTAAGAGTCTTCAGTGACTCAGTGGCACTGTAATCAATGTTCTATAGCTAGGGTGACCTTCTGCGTAGTTTTACAACGGACAGTCTTGTATTTCAAAACCCTGTCCTGTATAAATTTGAAAACTTTGTTCCAGGTCCTGTATTTTTTTCACAAAAATTTCCGTTAATTTTCGAATTTTACTCTATGTCCTGTATTTTTCGAAAAAATTTACCAAAAGTCCTGTATTTTCATGAAAATTAGATGGTAACCCTATCTATAGCCTAACGTAGCTAGGAAAAAAGATTAAAAAAGTTTTCACAAAAATATGTCGTATTTTCATTAAAACCCTCAAAGCAGAATCAAGAAAAATTTATAAAAAAACTTTGAGCGCTCCTAACTTTGTATTTGTGAACTTCAACAAATGATTATTGCATTCTGCAGATTAAAAATAAAATTGGTAAATTTGAGGCTAGACTTTTGAAGAAAAAGAGCAGATTTCTTTTGTGTCTTGACTTCAAGTCTTGCGAATGTTTCAAGGTCAACGTTTTGACTGCTGCAAGCCTTGCCTTTTCTTTGGAAAGCTAATAAAGACTGAAAAAATTGAATAATATTAACTTAAGATAGGATTATTAGAAAATGAGCGTCGTAAATCACACAAACCGAATTACCATGACTAGAACAGCGAAAGACACCAAAAATCCGACTAGACATTCTCTGGGGTCAATCCAGAGTCGTTAAAGTTGATTGGCAAACACTTTTACCACTACGCTGCTGCTGCTTTTTCATTGCATGAATGTGAGCAGTTATTAGGGAAATTCCCTTTGGATGTGAATATTTTTGTTAAAAAAGGTTTGATTAAAGGTTGGACATTTGGATCCTTTTGTTTTGTGAGAATATCTGGTCAATTCCTACTAAATATTAATCACTCAATGATTACTCAAAGTGTGTCCTTGAGGCTAATACAAGCACAATGCTCACTGCATCAAACCAGAGTCATATTGATGAACTGCACGAAAAATCACACCACCGCTGGTTTGTGATCATAATTAAAATCTATCTCGAGACTTACTGCTGTATAGAATGACACATTTCTCGTACGTATCATTACAAATTTTATTGTTAAATTGCTTCCGACAGTGAAAATAGCTAGAATGAAAGCTATCTCACGAAAACAATCAAATGTGTAATTAAGTTGAATTATTTCACATCATTTATTAAGAATTGAATCAGGGTGTTGCGACAGATGGATGAGATTTTGAATTAAAAAAGCCCTCATAGGTTTTTAAAAAGCATTAAAATGAGAAAACATTTAATTTAACATTTTTGCCAAGAAACCTTTTGTGACTTTTCAAAAACTGCATTTTAAAAATTCAAATTAAATTCAAACTCAACACTTTATTCAGAGTTTCTCAACCCTTGAATTAGCACACAGTAAAAAAATTACAATCAATGCATAAAAATGCAGTAGCAACAGCAAAAAACAGCAACACAGGTGCACAGCATGAAAGAATGACAATTAAAAATCTATTTAAAATTCAAAAAAAAGTTATTTTAAGCTTCACGTTTTCTGTTCATTAACAAACTTTTTCTGATACTACAAATATTTAAAATTCAAACCGAGACATGTGGGAAGCACAAAAGCACAAACTATTTTCTTTGACAATTTTTTGTACGTGTCATTTGTGACTTTGACATTGAGTGTTGAAAATTTATCGAAGCTCAATTTTTATTAGTTTATGTGCTGATTTATGGTGCGCAACAAGGACGACTGTTCAACTCTTTGTAACGAACAATGTTCTAAACTTATCGCAAAAATGTATCTTTGTGTGTCAAGGATATTGACAAATACCAAGTTTTGCAATTTTTACACTTGCGCTTCTACAGCAATAATGACTACACATAGTGATTGAAAGATAACACAAATGTGTTCCTGAGAAGTTTGTGACATCGAGTCGATTTGTTAATGAAACTTTGAATAAGCAATGAGACTTTTTTTAGGAATAAAACTAGCTTTAAGATTTTGGGAAGTTTCTACAAAGGGATAAATTTTGTGTCATTTTTGGCTTCAATTTTGACAATTTTGACTTCCATTTAGAAAATAGATAAGTCAAGATTGAGTCTAGACTCCAAAAACCCCTTCGCTCACTTTAAACAGTTCTTTAATAAATCACAAAATTTAAAAACTACCAATAGTTATAGACGGCACTAAACCATCAAACTATTAACATTGAAAATATATTCCATCTTAATTATCTAAGCTTAGAAATTCTCAGAAAATCCCCATCGCGTCATAAATACTTTGAAGGGGCTCGAATGCTTACATTTTGCCGACAAAAGTCACACTAATCTTAGCAATTAATGCTCATATATCTTGTTGATAATATCAATTCGATGTTTAAATGACGAATCTGAGATAACAATGTAAAGGTTAAATGAGTCATGATTTATGATAAATAAGCTTGGAATTTAAAGATATTCGTGGCATTTCATTCTGAATTCTTTGAAAACGTTAGTAATCAATGAAGGAATCAGTGATAAAGGTCAGTAATGAAATATGTGAATGAATTTCTTGAAAAATAAAAATTATGGTTAAATCAATGAAGATAGGTGAATTTCTATTAAATATATTAAGCTTTGGTTCTATAATTTCATCTAATAATATTCAAAATTTGAATTTAAAGTTAATGATCTTTTTCATGTTTCCTTTAAATTTTTTGTGTGAATTCAGCATTAAAGTTGTCTCTCTATCAATTATTGACTGATAATTGGCATTTTTGATCAACTTTGTACTGCCAAAAAATCTCACTTTCCCGCTGAAAATGAACAGTTGTACAGCCTACATAAAAGTTTATTTTAATTAATTTATTTTATTTAAATTTTGCTGCATTTTACTGATATTTTGATTTATTAATTCAAATTCAGTTAAATATTGACTCGTAAATTATCACTTTTTTTGTTTCGGAAATCCTTGCAAAATTTATTAACGAAAGAAGAAGAGCAGAAGGTTGTCAAAAGAGCATGTTAGTGCCGGTTTTGGGGTTTAAGTTTTATTTTGTCAATTGTTAAACTATTAATGCAGACTAAAGAATAAAAAATAAAAAATTAAGAATTTAATAAAATCCATATTAAATCCTCAAAACGTGATCAAAAAATGATCGACTAGTTTCACATCTTAAAAAGACGCAGGTGGAGGAAGGGGGAATTTTAACAGATAAGACACAAAACAGAATTCATTTTGCCAGGGGTTTTTATCAAAAAATCCTGAAAATTCCCCCGTCCCTAATTTTCGCCATAAAAAAAATTATTTTTTGTCCCACCCTATTAAGGGTCATTAAGATATGACGTCAATCAAACAGGATTATTTAAAGCCTTTTGTAGTGCCTTAGACGTCATAAATAAACGATTCCGTAAGATTTTAGAACTTTAAAAAGTTATTGAATTTGAATAAACTTAAAGTTTTGAGTAATTCAATTCTAAATTTGAGTCAAAAATAAATTGCAATATTTCTTGCCCTGATTCATTTGAGGTTATTGAGTTATTCTAAAAGTGTGAAAATTTCTGCACTTTCGTATTTTTTTCGCAATTATTTTTAAAGTTTCCAAAAAAAATTGTCCTCTTCCTATTCGATTGTGAGGGTTCAAAATATAAAGACGGTTCAATGATACCATGAAGCCTAAATTTGGTGCAAAAGTAGATAAAATTAATGATAAAAAAATTAAATTTTCATAATTTAGAGGACAATGAACTGAAATTATTTTTAAAAAATTATTTAAATGCTTAAATTTTCATAATTTTTGATAAATGTGCTTTAAAAACCATAAAAAATTTATCCCAAGTATATCCAGCAGAATTTATTCATATTACTGCAAATCCAATGTTATGCAATTTCTGCAACATATGCAGTGCCATAAACTCGAAAGGAAAAACCCAAGCTGGTGCACCTGCATGTGTGTATTTTTGTAAAATAAATTGCAATATTAAACAGAAGTTGTTGATACATTTTATGGTCGATATTTATGTGATTTTTTGATACAAGACATGCTCAACGCTACTGCTACCTCTTGTCTGATAAAGACAATTGTTAATGCTTCGCTATATTGAAATACTAAATGAAGAACATAAAATTTGTGTTGATCATAAAAGCTCATAAAACTGAACAACCTCAAACTTGAAATGATTGAAGGCGTTTTAGAGCCAAAAAATGTTCAAGGTTCTGTCTATAAATAAATTCTATGTAAGAGAAAATCTTGAGCACGTGACTGTCTTCCCGAATTTAATGGGAATTCCTGACGACTTCTTTAGTTTATTTTATGAGAAAAAATAAATATTAATTAAGGACGACCTTCATATTATAAAAAAAAAATTGAAAGCCTCTTAAATAAATATTTTGAAAGAAATTCTAAAATTTTTTAATTATGAAATTATTATTTTTTAAAATTTAATTTTTTTCGATCATTTTTAAATTTGTCAGATCTTTTGAAATTGTAAATTCTCTACAAAGTTTATTATATTGTTTAAATTTTTTTATAAAATATATAATTCTAGTTAAACTGTTCTAAATATCCATTGACTTCATTTTCATTTAAAAATAAAACAATTTGTAATTAAATTTGTCATCACCCGAAAGTGTGTCAAATTATATCAAAAAAGTTACAAATTTAATTATTCCATAGAATTATATTTTAATATCCGTTAAACTTTCACGACAGCTTTATCCAAAGTTTCAATTTATATGACATGTTTAGCAATAATAAATTAAATTGTTAAAGTTTGATCACGATTAATAGCTTTATAGGTTTTGTAAATTGTCACAAAAAAGACAATAAAAATTAATTAGAATTTTGCAAGCCTTAAATTTAAGCATTTTAACAATAAAATTGCAGAACTTTGAGATTAAAATATTAAAAACCAATAAAAGCATTTTTTAAAACCCCTTTAAGCCCCCATATCTAGCCCCTGATATTGGTTCATTCAGAATTATTACAAAATTATCAAAATTATCAAAAAAAAAAAAAAATAAAAATTGTTGAAAGCTTTATGACACCGATTATGAATTGTACTAGTAAAGCCTGCATAGGAAATAAAATATTACGAGCCACATGTGCAGCGCTATATATGAGTGTGCGATGTGATTGATATTTTCAGTTCTTACTTTGACACAGCAGTGAAAGGAGTTGTGGTGTGTTTACTTTTTATACTTATTCCGATTGAATGGAAAAACCAAGTTTAAAAAAATTATTTTACAAATAAAAAGTTTTGAGAAAGTGAAAAGAATTTTGTTATTCCAAATTTTAATCAAAAAATATAAATTTAAAAATAATTTGGGTAAATTGAAAATTCAGAACAATTTAATTTTAGTGAAGTTTTGAACAGTTCTTTTGTTGAAAATTTTGGATTTTTTTTTGTTTTGTTGAAAATTTTTAAATTTTAAAAGGATGCTGCATACTAGATTAGACACGGCCTAGGCCCTAAGGTTTTAATTGCCATGATTCATGCCAATATTAAAATAATACATTTAATGTGCTTTATATCATTGTTCTGAAAACTAAATTACATGATTCACTTACTAAATCACACAATTGTAGATGTATTAGCAAAAAGAATTATAATACAAAATTTTAAAAAATGATGCATTTTATAAATTATTGCAATTGGCAATGCCGGTTAAAAATATTTAAAAAATATATAAAATTCACAACAATTCTCGGAAATATCAGCTGATAGCCTCAGCAGACTCAATAAAGTTATTCTCAAATTATTCTATATGTCTGGTTCTTAAATCATCGAGAAATTCCCAAATATAAATAATCTAAAATATCAAAGCCACACGATCATCAATCAGTTACTTCTCCGTCCACAAATTATCAAAAAAATTAATCGTAAATAAATAAAAATCTTATTTAATTTTGTAGTCGCGCGAGCAGCACAAAAATATTTTACAATCCAAAAACGGTTGGAAGTAATGGGTAAGCTTTGACTGCATGCTTTAAATCTTCTAGTTTTCTTAAGGGATTGATGTTTAATGTCCATTAAAATACGGCAATTCCAACGCGTCATTCGGAAATTTTAAAATTTTAAAAAAAATCGTGTGATAATCAACAAAACATAAAGAATTAAGAATTAAGAAGAAATTTCACTTTAATGTCACTAACTGACCTATCCAACACATTTTAATTTGTTCATATTTTTTTGTTCCACATTATAGAGTCAAAAAAGTTAAGTTCAAAGACCTCCGAAGATTGAAAAAACTTATTGTGTGATAGTAGAAATAATAATCAGTAGAATGATAGGAATTTTAAGCTTATTACTAATTTTACCATGCGTATTTGTTAATGGATATCTAATAACTAATGATGTTGAGTATATTTCGAAATTGCCGCCACCATGTTCCAGGTAAGATTCATTTTTGTGGGGGTTGAATTTAATTTATGAGAGCTACGGTCAAATATTCTTTAAATATTAGTTCTATCAATAAATAACACCTTATTTTTCCTCATTCAGTGAAATCTATTGCCATGGTCGCTTGCTAGAAACAATCCAATTAGCTCACATCTATGCTGATTCCAAAACATTTGTTGACATGAAATTGAAACAGTCACCAGCCAAGACACTTGAAATCTTTGATGAATTTGTATCCAAAAATCCAGACCCCAGCACGGAAGACTTGAAAAAATGGGTCGAATCTAATTTCGAAGAACCTGGATCTGAATTTGAAACCTGGAAGCCTGATGACTTCACTAAGAACCCAGCAGTATTAGATAAAATCAGTGACAAAAGTTTTCGTAGCTTTGCTTACGATTTAAATGGAATTTGGAATGACTTGGGAAGAAAAATTAAGAAGGAAGTCCATGAGAATGAGGAACTGTATTCAATCATTTATGTTGAGAATCCAATGATTGTGCCTGGTGGAAGATTTAGAGAATTTTACTATTGGGATTCATACTGGGTCCTTCGTGGACTCTTGTTGAGTGAGATGACACATGTAAGTTGGTTTTATTTATTTATTATACTAAAATTGGACGAAAGAGACTTAATTTGTGGATCATGGTCCCAAGAAAAGTCAAAGTCTCATAAACTCAGCTAGCTTTCTTAACTGATTCTCATAAAACACATTTATTAACTTTTTAGACTGCAAAAGGAATGCTTGAGAACTTCTTTTCAATTGTTCTTCGCTTCGGTTTCATCCCCAATGGAGGTAGAATCTATTACTCAATGAGATCCCAACCACCACTATTAACACCAATGGTGAAGACCTACGTCGACCATACAAAGGATTTTGAATTTGCAGTAAAAGCTGTCGATGTTCTTGCCTTAGAGTTCGATTACTGGATGTCCAATCACACAGTCATGGTTAAAGGACATAAAATGGCAGTTTATGGAGACAAATCATCAGGTCCACGTCCAGAATCATACAGAGAAGATATTGAGACAGCGAATGGATTTACAACTGATGAAGATAAAGAGGAACATTATTCAGAATTAAAAGCAGCAGCCGAGAGTGGAATGGACTTTTCATCGAGATGGTTTGTTGATGCTGAAGGTGGAAATAATGGAACTCTTGCCAATTTAAAAACTAGATCAATTGTCCCAGTTGAGTTGAATGCAATTCTTCACTGGAATGCTAAAATTATTGCTGAGTTTTACGGATATGCTGGCAACATCACAAAACAAACAGAATATTTGGAAATCGCTAAGCAATTCTTGGATGTAAGTCCTTTAAAATTATTTTATCAATGTCATTTCACACTAAAACTTTTCAAAATACTTTCAGGCTGTTAATGAAGTCCTCTGGGATGAAGAAACAGGAGCATGGCTCGACTATGATCTCATCAATCAGAAGAATCGACCATTTTTTGTTCCAACAAATCTAGCACCATTATGGATGCGCTGCTATGACGTCACAAAGCGCGAACACATTGCATCTAAAGTAATGAAATACATTAACAATACAAGACTTGATGACTATCCCGGTGGTGTGCCAACAACACTTGTTAAAAGTGGTGAACAATGGGATTGGCCTAATGTATGGGCTCCATTACAGCACATGTTGATTGTAGGCCTTGATAATCTTGGAACAAAGGAATCGAAAGAAAAGGCTCAAGACTGGGCTCAGAGATGGGTTTTGAGTAATTATCTTGCATATAAGGAGAGTGGTCACATGTTTGAAAAGGTAAGGAGATGTTGAAAGGTTTTATGGGGTAGTTTGAAGAGGGTTTGAATAGTTCAAGGTAGATTGGGTTGGTTTCAAGTTGGTAAAAGCACAGAGGAGTAGGTTTGAGTTTATTGGTGTAGTTTTGATTCGTTTGGAGTAGATTTGAGTCATTTGGTGTAGGTTTGAGTCAACTGAAGTAAGCTGAGATAGCTCAGAGTATGTCTTTGTGGTTTGGGTTAAGATTGTTTGACAATACTCTAGGGATTAAGTTAAGACCCTACCAGGAAGTAAGCAATTTTGTCAAAAAAACCTGAACTTTATTCTTCTTAACTCTATTTTTAGTACATGGCAACAGAACTTGGAGGACACGGAGGTGGTGGTGAATACGAGGTACAAACAGGCTTTGGCTGGACAAATGGAGTAATTTTAGATCTCTTGGATCACTACGGAAATGTCCTCAGCTCATCAGGTTCGAATTTAAATTATTTGAAGCACTAAACTTCACTACATCATGTCTTTTGTCTAAAAAAAAGTTTCATGACAAGAAAAAAAATCATTTTTCTGTCTCAATGTATTAAAAAATTTCATTTATATTTAGTATGTAGGTTTTAGGTTGATTTTATGGAAGAGAAAAGATTTTGTAATGTTAAGTTTCCTTCATTTCATTTCAAATTTTCGTTTGTGTTTTGTTTATGTTTAAGACTGGCAGGGAATGGAAACATGCTAAGTTGGAGTCTGGAAGGTTGAGTTGGTCAGTGTTCTTAAGTATGCTTTAAGACTTAAATTCTTTGATAGCTTGAAAAGTATATACAAAAAATGAGGCCATGGAATGAGAATGTGGAACTATTCAAAAAGATTTTTAAACATTCTTGAACAATTTTGAGCATTTTTGATCACTCAATGTTTTTGACTCCTACTCAGCCTAATTCACACTTGTCTCCTAAGTTCAGATTTATATTTAAGATAGAGTAACAATGAATGCAGATTGAACTTGAGATCTGACGAAAGATTTCAATGGTTTAATTAATTAACTTCGGTTAAAAGCTTTATTTGGTATTTAAAATGCTAAAATTATGTTAGCAAAATTTTCGTAAAACTCTCATTTTTCTAAATTATTCTTCTTAAATTTTTCAAAAGTTAACTATTTATATTTTAATTAAGAAAGCATTGTACAATCATTTATTGGATATTTTGGAAACTTTAATAGAATGTACCTTCAAATTCATGGAGGTAGCTCTATAGAGGATATCAAGGTTACACAAGGCACCTTTCCCTTATTTTCATTCCGTTAAATGTTATTATTCAAAACAAAATAACATCCAAAAATATTAAAAAAATTTTAACACAACAAAAATGTCAATAACCTCAAAAGTAAAAATTTACAAACAAAAATCTGAAATAAAATACAAAACCACAGCACAAAACAAACAGAATCCACCTCATAATGAAATCTTTCTCGAATTAATTTAAGAATTTATTAAAAAAATAATATTTTGTAGATGTTTAGTCAATATTCATATTTCAAGTATTTTGGAATGGAAAATTTGAATGTAAAATAAATTTGATTTACTTCTTTTTTTGAAGAAAGTCTGAATTGAGAGAGAAGTCACAGATATATAAAATCATCATCAAAATAAATGTTGTTTTTGTCATTGTTAAGAACTGTTGTGTGTCTTTTGATGTATGATGTGTTGCAAATGATGAACATGACCTGACAGTCTAAGTTTAAAAATTATTCAAAGAACTTAAAATTCATTAATTAAAAGATCAGGTTCTAAGCTAGCTTGAGGCCACTTTAGAGTCAAATTCAGTGTTAAAAGTTAATTTTGAAATTTTTTAAAAAATTAAAAAATAAAATATTTTTAAAAAAGTGCTCTTAATAGTCTTGCCTTAAATTATAAGTTTAAACAAATTTTCTAAAAGTCCTTCAGCAACATCACATCATCTGTCATTTACAAAGTTGCAACATTAAGTTCAAAAAGTATGTCAACGATATTCTTGCAAAATTATATAAATTCAATCGAAATGTTTAAGTTAAGCACCAGTGAACTTGGTGAATTTGATAGTCAAGAATTTAGCAAATTAAAATTATCACGAAAATGCGTGAAAAACAGTAAAAAAATATTCAAATAAAATGTATTGCCTAAAATCTTTTTTGTTCATAATCATTTTAAATAAGACTAAGAATATTGGATATTATTGGCAACGCTGGGACCTTCCCTTTTACCTTTCTGTGGATTTATAGGCAGGGCTCGTGAGGATTGGAAATCGTGACATCACGATTTTTGAAGATTGGAAAAGTCAAAAATCTTTTTTTTCCGATCTTCAAAAATCGTGATTAAAGAAAATCAAGAACTTTTAAACTCCTCACAAGCCCTTTTAATATTAATTAAGGCCTCTAAATGTACGAAAAGTTTAAGAATTTTATTCAAAAAAAATTCAAAGAATTTTTTAAAATATTTTTTTTGTTATTTGGGCCATTACAAATTCTCAATCTCCCTAAAATGAATGCTTGAAAAGATCTCAAGTCAAATGTCAAAAATCCATATTCTTAACTTCAAAACTACACACAGCATTATTCTTTAGTTCCTTTACTTAAAAAATCACTTTATAAATTTAAAATCCACCCTTGGTAATTGACAACAATAAAAACAATTTTAATTACACATGCGAAAGCTACTTCAGGACACAGAAACACACACCATGAATTCCAAGTGAATTTTTGGAACATTTTGAACTTTTTTATGACAAAAAAACCCATCAAAATGCTAAAATGTCATTAAATGTGAATTCAAACTTCATCGTGGTACGTCAGAGAGTCAAAATGTCTAACAATGTCATCATCGAAGTTGTTTTTTTTCGATTCCATTTGTTTTGGTAAAATTATTTTCATTTTATTATATAATTTATATTGTGTGATTTGCAATGAATAAGCTGGTTGATTATTCTATGAAACAGGATCCTTTTCAGCTCCAACAATTCTTTTGAAAATTCATTAAAATTATATTTTCTCTCAATATGTTTAGTGCAGGTGTCAACAATGGGGTTCCTGGTCACATCTTTAATGGCTATCACAACAAAACTATTTTCTTCTATTAGGGGGTGAGAAAAGGTAATAAAAACATTAAAATATTTTTAAACACAGCAAATAATTGAAAAATTTTCTATTTTTTACAGAATTTATTCTAAGATGTTTTCTTGAGTCTGATCATTCACCAATTAATTAAGCCATTAGCATTGCACCTAGCACCAGTTAAAATTAATTTTTTTTCATTGATTGTACAAAATTTCAAGCGCATGTTTATCATTTTTTGATTTCATTAAGTTTTTTGTACATTTTCTAGCAATATGTAATTTAACGCGTCATGACCAGGCTTTTTAATACAAAACTTAAGGAGACTTTGACCTTTAATTTGAAATTTTAACTAGCTTAATCAATTAAATGTTTGTTAAGCAAAATAAGAGGCAGAAAAAAGTCAATTGAGAACAGATTTTTATCATGCTATGTATAAATAATTTAAACATTTGTAGCTGTCAAAAATCATTAAAACATTTTTTTAAACCAAAACATAATAATCAAGGCGTGAAAACTCAGGATTAATCCTGAAAATCCTTAAACAAATAAACATGAAAGTGAGAAATCTCTTCTAAATACTGAAATTATTCATCAAATGCATCACGGATTTCACATTTCAATGTTTATTGACTTCGGATTTTTTAAGATTTTCAGGATTTTTCAGGATTACTCCTGAGTTTCCACGCCTTGTTAATAATTAATGACCAAAGTTCCTTTATCATTTTTTGTTAAGATGAGTCAAAAAAAATCAAAATGTTGCTAACCTTATAAACAATTTTTATGAATATTTATTAATGTTGATACTAAGTTTAATTTTTTTACATTTTTTTTCTATTTTTGTAAATATTTTCAGAACTTTATGTAGCTTTTTAAGACTTTTTGGAATATAATAAATTTTTTATTATCAGCAAATTATGTTGTTTTAATCAAATCCTTTTCAGTATATTCAATGGAGTGTTTTGAACCTATAAAAACATTCGACTTGATACTTCATACTTAACAATAGATGCTATCATCGATCAGGATCGCAGTGCCTCCGGCTCGTCGCAAAGTGTAGCAACACATCGCTGGGCTGGAACCCTCTCACATATTATTATTGATACTTAATAGAGCAACGACAACAAATAGTTGATTTTTCTCAAAACTATTAGCTATAAGGTTTCGCATTTTTGTGTATTTTTGAATTCATATTTTGCAACTCATGAGCCAATGTTTCGCCAAACTGCATCTAAAATGTCAACATTCAAAATCTGCAAAAATTTTTCAAATTGGTGGTAAGTATGCGGCCAATGAAATAACTCACGATACTCCCTGCACTGTTTTATATTCAGTGGCATACACAGAAGATGCTGATATTGTAAGGAGAATCAAAGTAGACAGGCTTCGATGAGCTGGACATGTTATTAGAAGACCTGTTGACGCTCCATCAAAAAAGGTCTTCAAATCCAAATTTGCGGATGGAAAGAGATCACATGGAAAGAGGCTGTTGATAGAGACAGTGATTCCAAATAATCAGCAATTGATAGAGGGTAGCCAGCGATAGAGGTGACTGGTTTTAAGGGATGACAAAAGGAGGTCATGGATCACAATTGATCTGTACGACCACCGAAGTAAGTAAGTAAGTACACAGAAGCGGCAGTTGAAACAAAAATTGTGCCATCCCACCCCGTCTGTGACAAAATTGATTCCAGTTAAAAAAGTATTGAAAATTGTCAAAGCTCTGGCTAATTTACTATCTTATCATATCTTCTAGCATTATTTTTGGAGTCCATCATCAAAACTCAACCTTTACCCAGAAAATCTATAATAAATTCAACCTAATACCCATCCACATACAGCATGGATAAAAAAAACTCAGCAGTCGCATTTCCAATGTCCAAATCCATGAGCACCAGAGAAAAAAGTGTTAAATTGTAAATAAATTATTCAGTAATTGCGAACATGACACACCGACGGCATTTTCCATCCAACGTTACATGCACAATTCATAGCAACAAAAAGCAAACTTCACATCCAATTCCTCGTTCCACAATTTTTCATGTTTGTCTCGTCGCTCCCTGTCTGCAAAAATGCAACGTAGTGTGAGTTGCAACTCACCAGGATGCATACATTCCAACAGTGAATTAAATTTCCATGGAAACAGACCAAAATCAAGCATGGTGTGAGGCACTCAGTGGTATTGGAAGCGATGCGAAACAAAAACATTCCCAGACTTCTTCAGTTGCTTCCATTTATGGCCATTTATGTTGTTATATATAAAGTATCATCATTGATGTCAACCTCACACCACTTCTTAGGGTGGAGTCGCTAGACATGCGCTGTGCTTGTATATACAGCGAGGATACTTGCATCATGCCACGTTTTCCAAAATAAGATTGAAACTTATTCTTCAAAAAAAAAAGAAACTTTGTTGAGAAAAAGAAAGCTTCGCTTTGTGTTTTTGTTTTACTTTTTCTTCGTCTTTGAAGTTCTTTATTTTTCTTTAAGGAATTTTTTTTCTCGCATCTTCTTGGATGCTGCTGTGGTTGGAATGGGGATGGGATGCAGATAAGGAAATGCAATTTTAAGAAGTTGAAGATGAAGGAACAATGAGGATGTTCTAGAAAGAAAAAAACTTTCGATGACTTATTTGATTGAGATACAATTTTTGAGAAATGATTGGTTTTTGATTGGAATTTCGATTTGTAGATTTGATCAAATAAATGATGAAGCTTTCAAGCTACTAAAGCATGTGTTTTATAACCTTAATATTACAGCAAAAAGATTTTTTCGCAAAATAGACGAAATTTCTAATTTTCAATAAGTTTATTGCAAATTTAAAGTAATCTCGAACGATTTTGAGCCAACAGTAAAGGATTTTTGCCAAATTTACCAATTAGAATCGATGATGCCCAAGACAAGCGGCATGTAAATATAAAAGTATAGAGCCAGACGTACTAGTACTGAGATTCAAAGCTCAAGTGTGAAGAACTGATCAAAAATTGTCAAAAAATACTCAAAAGTCAATTGAACAGTTCCAAACCATTGAAACCACTTGAGTACACCCAGGAAATTTAAAATTAGACTAATCTTCGATTAATATATCCACAAATTAGTTCCTATTCCCTTGTTTGAATATTAATAGAGTCGTATTTAAATCATTCATATCAATCCAAACACAAATTTCAATCTAATTCCAACGTCAATGTTGACACCTCTTTCCCGGTCATGCTTGCGGTCTCTTCTTCCTTCCATAACAATTTTTTTTATTCTGTATCCACAACCAGCCATAAAAATCATTGCCCACTTATATGCGATAATTTTCGACTCATTCAAATACAAAACTTACACACACATTGCATTTCCCTCAAATTGAACTCTCACATCATCAACATCATGTCCTCCCAAGCCACCCCGGAATAAGGAAGAGTTGCCACTTTTTTTGTGTGCATTAACGTAGCAACGAGACCAGAAAGATCATTCAACTCTTCTGCTTTGTTCCGGATTTTTTTTTTCTCTCTCTCGACGTCATTCACTTTGCTTGGCGCACTTTTTGTACTTGTGAGCTTCGTGTCGACCCCGGGTAATATTGATTTCGATTTTTCTAGTTGTGCTGGCTGGCTGGCTGACTGCTGCTACTGCTACTATTCTTTCATCTCAACTCGAATGCTTTTTTTCCGGTAATATTTTGTTCTCCTTCTTTTCTGATGTTGGTTTATTATTTTCAAATGAAAAAGTATGATTTTTTACTAGCATGTTTTACTTATTTGATTGGAAATATGAAATGAAGATCCAGAAGATTCAAACTTTAGTGGAAATTTAGAAGCATTTTGTTGATTTTTTTGTTTATTCGAAATAATGAGGGATTTTGGGTCATTAGTAACTGTTTAGCAAATTGAATAGCAGTGGCTCCAACTGAAACGTTGAGCTTTACACACATTATTATTATATAAACTCTTACAGTCGTGCATATATCTATTATAGTATCATTTAACACTGATTTATGCCAAAAAGACCACGTTCAACTCATTGAAAGTTCGAAAAGGTCTTAGTTTCAATTTGTATTTAGTATTGAGGAAGGAATGTTGAAGCTATGTTTCACAGGAGATTAAGATTAAGCCTTTCTGAAATAAAGTATTTGACTATCCCAACATTAAGATATGCCTGAAGTTTGGCAAAATTAAATTTGAAGAAATACCTCAAGAGTCGGAGATCAGCGTTCGATATGCAAAACCGCTAGAAGAAGATCAGCAGCTAGAAGATCAGTTAAGCTTATTCAGTCAGCACAAAACGAAGTCAAATCTGAGCTCCCTATTGGGCCTTTCACTAATGACGTATCCAGAAAGGGAGTAGGGGGGGGGGGGTTATCACGAAAAGAACCTTCCTACTAATTTTTTTTAAATGACTGTTCATTTCGGACGTCATAAGTGAACGACTCCTAAACATTTTCCAGTTTTGGAGGAGAAAAGGTTAGAGGTTAGGTTACTTAGGAACAAGCTGAATGAAAATTAATTGTTTTTAACTTGATGCGCCTTAAACTTTTGATCACAGATCATTCCTTATCGAGCTAAAGGTAGGGTGACGATCTAATTTTTATGAAAATACAGGACATTTGATAAATTTCCTAAAAAATACAGGACACAAAGGAAAATTTGAAAATTAACGGAAATTTTCGTGAAAAAAATACAGGACCTGGAACAAAATTTTCAAATTTAAACAGGACAGGGTTTTGAAATACAGGACTGTCCGTTGTAAAACTACGCAGATGGTCACCCTGCCTAAAGGTCCAAATTAAAAAAAACTCCCAATCATATTCAACAAATCAATCTCATAATAATCTGACAAAAAATTCATAACAGCATATGAATTCGAGCATTTTCCATTAACAATAAAGAACGCTGAATAAAACATTATTTATTACTTCATCATGAAAAGCTATGAAAAATTACTTTTGTTACTGTTGCTTCCACCTTTTCATGATTTTATTCTTTCCATGTTGATTACAAGCGTCATTGTAGCTGCGTAACTTTAGTTCAATTGATTTAAATCGACTTCATGTTTCAGTATAATTGACTTTGGATTTGTGCAGTTAACGGCACTATTGTAGATAGTTTTGCGGATTGTTGAGGAAACTTAATCAAATTTATTGAAAAAGCTTCCCAAAACTTCATTTCATCCCCATAAAAACATTTCAAGCGTTTATTAATATTTAACCCTACAATAAAAACCAGGCATCAACACACATCGAGATAAGTTCATTCCCCCCTTTTGTAAGTTTAATGCTCTCTCTTAATCCTCACAATAAATATCCGCCTTTAAAAAAAAAATTCCTATCCAATGCTCGCAATTTTCCTCTCAACTTTCATTATCCATTGATGTAGATTTTACACAAAGAGCACGCCATAGTTCCATCACAATTTTACAGGAAGTGAGGCGCGTTAAATGAGAAAATAAAATGAAATGAGGACGAAAACAAAGCAGAAAAAAATATGATTTATGAGTTTCCATCATTCATCTTCCTCAATTTCATCTGCTCTTTCACATTCAACTTGCCTACAATGTTAATGTTGAATCATTTTTATTGCTGAAAGCCTCTCAACCGTAAATATGGTTGTGAACGCATCAAATGTAAATCATAATAATGATGAAAATGTTTCACAATTTTTCTTAAATTCAATCGTGCGGAATTCTCAATGCCGGTAAAAGTTTTGAGGATGATGAGCTGTTTTGGACATGATGTTATTGAAATATGGCTTTTAATAGGTTGTTCTCATATTAAATAAGCTGAACTAGCTTAATAATATTGTCAAAAATCAAGGTCTAGGCTTGAACGGCTAGAATAGAGCTAGTAAAACCACAACGGCTCCATAATTCATTTCATAATTCTCTTTGTGCTTTTTAACGAAACATATGAGCGCTTTGGTAAGGCACATAGCGACAAAGTGTTGAATAATCAGTTATAGAACCAGTGTTGCATCAGTATGCCATGAATTTCATTATTTAAGGTCTATGCTGTCTTTTTATACTGGAAAATTACATTTTGACTACATTGACGAATTATTCAGCTTCTTGAACTGAGAATAACTTCTATGTTCTTCAAAACCATGTCAAAAAAGCTTTTATATCTCTAATTTTTTAAATAACAACAACTTAGTCCCAACCTAAAAAAAAATCATCAAAATTCCTTTTTATGTTTTCATCAAGAAATCCATTAAAGCTTTTCTTTTCAGTAAAAACATATTTTAAAGACAATAAAAATAATTCTGAACTCTTAATTACCTTTTTTGAAATTCTTTAAATATCTCGTCTGAAACAAAGAACTCCTTCCTTCATCTTAATGTAGGGTGACCATCTGCGTAGTTTTACAACGGACAGTCCTGTATTTTTCAAGGCTGTCCTGTATAAATTTGAAAACTTTGTTCCAGGTCCTGTATTTTTTTCACGAAAATTTCCGTTAATTTTCGAATTTTATTCTATGTCCTGTATTTTTTAAGGAATTTTGTCAAATGTCCTGTATTTTCATGTAAATTAGATGGTAACCCTATCTTAATGTTCAGTAATCTTGTTTTAATCATTCTTGGTAAAAAAAATGTTTTGCTTCCTTTATTTCATGTTTTTGCTAGCATTTTTATTTGAGCAAAATGTTGCTTTGGAGTCATTTTGTCTATTAAGCGAACAAGGGTGATAATATTAATGCTATTAAGCTATGTTTATGTGATGGGATGTTTATCTGAGATGATTTTGAATCAATTGAATAATTTTTGATGTTGCAGAGTTTTCGAGATTTCTTTAACATTTTTCTCAGTTTTGTGGTGAAAAGCTTTAGCTTGTGATTAAAAGCTCTAGTTTGTGGTTAAAAGCTCTAGTTTGTGGTGAAAAGCTCTAGTTTGTGGTGAAAAGCTCTGGTTTGTGGTGAAAAGCTCTGGTTTGTGGTGAAAAGCTCCAGCTTGTGATTAAAAGCTCTAGTTTGTGGTTAAAAGCTCTGGTTTGTGGTGAAAAGCTCCAGCTTGTGGTTAAAAGCTCTAGTTTGTGGTGCAAAGCTCTATTTTGTGGTGAAAAGTTCAAGTTTGTGGTGAAAAACTTTAGCTTGTGATGAAAAGCTCTAGTTTGTGGTAAAAACAATAAATTTTATGGCAAAATTTATGGTAAATAGCTGGTACTTGAATTTTCCAAAAAAGTACCTGAAAACCATCAGGTCCTCCTCTGATCGATCACACCCAAAAAAAAATGCGTCTTAATGTCTAAAAATCCTCAGTCTTATTGCTGTGCAAAAATTCATTGAACAAAGAGTGAATTTTTCATCCTGTCAATTACCACCCATGAGCATAAAGGAAGCAGCTATAGTGGTTGTAGTAGTAGTAGCAAGCTAGCAGCAGCAGCACCGAACAAAGAGAAATGAGAAATGAAAATGCGGAAAAAGGTGAACGAGAAAAAAGACAGGAAGAGGAAGAAAAACGAATGCCACCCGATTTTACTTCCTCATTCCCATAAAAAGCACATCATCATGTCAATGACCCAGACAAGGCATATACATGCATAACGGGAAGAAGCTTTTGCACTAACACACTGGAAAAAGGGAAATGCACGGAAGTAAATAAAATAAATTTTTTTTGTTGTTGTTGAAAGTTTTCGTTGTGCGGTTTTATTGATTTTTAAGCTTCTACCGCGTCCAGACGATACTTCCTAGTTACCATTTTCTCTCAAAATGCTTTTACTATGTGTATGAATGGATGTGATTTTTCATTTATGTATGTACGGAAATGATGATGATGATGATGACGAAAAATTAAAATTGTTGGAGTTGTGAGCATGTGCAGCGGCGAAAAGTGTTCTTTTACGTATTTTACGGCTGTGCGATGGTTTGTAAACAAAAAGGATTTGTGGAGGGGATGATGAGATGTTTTAAGGATTCGAGAGAGTTTCCGTGAAATCCTTGCGAGTGTCATGACATCTAGAGGTTGAGGAATTGAGGATTTAATTAGGATATTCGTCCACCAGCTATGATATTTGGGGAAAATTTGCTTTGTGTTAATAATTTTGGAAATTTGTGTGAATGTGAACAATTTTTGATACAAGAAATGAACGAATTCTAAGAAATTGATTCAAATGATCAACGGCATCTAGTGATGAAATTTCCAATGTCACAATTTCATCCTGAAAGTTGAATCTTAATTTAAATAAATAAAAACATACAAAAATTGTGAAGCTAAGTTGAAATTTGATTAAAAGCAATTTTTACTTCCACAAAGAAGAATTTAACAATAAATTGAACAAAATATTTCAAGTAAATGTCAAATCCTTCTGAATAAACACGTGGCTCCAGCTGTTGACAACAATATTAATTTTCAGGAATTACTCTCTTTTATTGTTTTATTTGTAGGATAAAAAAAAATCAGTTTGGAAATTGAGGAAAGGGATCGGAGGGGAAATTCTTTAGAATTAAATACTTTTCCTTGCATAATCACTGAAATAAATGCACATCGTCAGTTAAAGTGCAAAAGATCAATCAATCTGTTGAAGAATTTAAGATAGGAATTGATAGATAATAAACTGTATTTCAGTATTGAAACCTAGCACTTGACTTTAAAAAGGTGGACTTCATCGGAGGCAATTTAAAATCAAAGGCACAAGCCTTTGCCTTTGTCGAAGGCATTTTTTTGCGTTTGCTTTTTTTGTGCCTTTTCAAAGGCATGACTTTACTGGATCAAAAGCAAAATCTGGACAAAGGCAACTTTGTATCAACACTGCTGTGTTTTGACTTGATAATTGTAAAGTGCGTGGATCAGAATTTATCTTAATGCTCAGCAAAGCAAATTAAAAAAAAAACCAAAAAATTCTATTAAACTATTTAGAATATTTAAACTCTTAATTTTCCCTCACACAATGATTTTACTTCTTAAATTTAAAAATTAAATATTTAACAAACGATGCGAACAAATAAAATGCAAAATCTGACAATCCCCAAAAGTTAAGTCCTAAAAACAATGCTGCAACTCCACCAAATGATACAATCAAATCTTCATAGCTGAACAAGACATCTCTCTTCAATCTCATTCGAGGTGCAATAATTTCATATCTGAACGATGACTTGCTGGCAAATGGAACACCTTAGAGACAATAAAAGAGGAAGAATGAGATGAATTCTTATCTAATTGACCCGAATAGCACAAGTCGGTTAAAGGATCCGAAATCTGGCACCAAGCTGCTGTGAATCTGGCGTGTTACGTGATTTAAATCAAAGCCAGCACCATACCAGAGTCATGCCGGCATGGTTTCGGATTTATATTGGATTAACCAACTTGTGCCATTTATGTGTTTTCTAACTTACCTCCATCAACAGCCCTAGAACAAAGAATAAAATTAGCATCAATAATTACATCGAAATTGCATTAAATAAATTTCAAGCGGTTAACAAATGACCCCAATGAATAGTTTACCATGAAATTCATAGGGAGCCGTTCATTCATGACATGCATCAAAAAATCAAATTTTAGACCCCCTCTCCCCTATGTCACAGCTGTCAATACCACCATACCCCCCCTTGTGACGTCCAATCCAAGACACAAAAAAATTATAATTTGCTTATTATAATTGGATGTCACAAATTTCCTGACCCTCTCCTTCCCCTGTCACAAAGTTTTTGACCCGCTACCCCTCAATATGTAGAACGTCATAAGTGAACGATCTCTAAAATCAGCCAAACTAAATTAAGCATCCATAAAAAGCTATGCAAATAACCCAAACTAGTTATCATCCATATGAATTGCAATAAAATAAGCAGCAAAAATGTCATTCAAGCAAAATCAGGTTCCACATCACATTCGTTAACATTCAAAATCACGTAGATAACAAGTTTGCACAAGCAACTGAGCAACTAATTCAAAACTAAGCAACGAGAATTCTATAGCACAGCTTATTTCCATTCCCCTCGCACGACAGGAACGAATCCACACAATCAACAAATTAATTTCAATTAATTCGATTAACTAACAACAATTTGAGCAAAATGATGCGCAGTGGGATTCAAAAACTTCCTCAAAATGGTAAGTCACATGCAATACCAGACTGTCAATTTAGATTTCATCATTTTCTCCATAACTTTTGTCCTTTAAGGCTTCAACATCTACCAACTATTAAAGCCAAGAAATTTTTCGTTATCAGCAAGAAATTGCGATAACCTTAGACCAAAAACTGCCATTTTAATGCTCAACATGGGTGGACCACAGACCAAAGATCAGGTTGGTGATTACCTTCATCGAATTATGACTGATCGTGAGATGATGCAGTTGCCATTTCAAGATACACTTGGACCATATATAGCACGTAAAAGGACAGCTGAAGTACAGAAGAAATATGAAGAAATTGGTGGTGGAAGTCCAATTTTAAAATGGACACAACTTCAAGGAAGTCTTCTTTGCAATAGGCTTGACCAAGTCTCACCTGAAACAGCACCACATAAAAGTTATGTCGGCTTCCGATATGTCACACCATTTACAGAAGATACAATTAAGGAAATCGAAAGTGACGGACCTGAACGTGTTGTCATCTTCTCACAATATCCACAATACAGTTGTGCTACATCCGGATCTAGTTTCAATTCCATTTTTACACATTTTAATGGCAAGAAGCCAAACAAAAACATTAAGTGGAGCATGATTGACCGATGGCCAACTCATCATCTTCTTGTCAAGACATTTGCTGAAAGAATTAAGGAGAAACTAGCTGAATTTACCGATGACAAGCGTGACGATGCCATTTTACTGTTCTCAGCACACTCATTGCCTTTAAAGAATGTCAGACGTGGAGATTCATATCCAAGTGAAGTTGGTGCAACTGTAAATGCTGTTATGGCTGAACTAAACCATTGTAATCCTTACTGCCTCGTGTGGCAATCAAAAGTCGGTCCACTTCCATGGCTCGAACCATTCACAGATGATGCAATTAAGATGTATGCCGCAAAAGGTAAAAAGAACTTCGTCCTCATTCCAATCGCATTTGTTAATGAACACATTGAGACACTCCACGAACTTGACATTGAATATTGTCATGACCTCGCTAAGGAAGTTAAGGTTGAGAAGATTTTGAGAGCTGCAGCACCAAATGATCATCCATTGTTTATTGATGCTATTACTGATATTGTTGATAAGCATTTGAAGGGCAATCAAAAGATTAATCCAAAGTTCTTGACTCGCTGTCCACATTGTGTGTCTGAGAGATGTCATAAGAGTAAGCAGTTCTTTAAAGAACTTTGTGCATAGGAATGAATCTCTGTAATGTCAAGCAACCAAAAAAGGTTTGTCTGAATGTTTTGTGACGTTAAATTAAGAATTAAAAAATTCAGGACAGCTTAATTTAATGCGCTACAAAACTTGGACTCCCTTAAGCATTGCAAAACAACCAGAAACCTCGAATATAAGAATTATCAAGAATTTTCCAGTAACTTTCAAAATTATAAACGGCACTAGACAGTTAATGAGTCATGATTGTTATCAATTTTAATTTCAATTTCTAATCAAAACCATTTTTAAGCAGCTAGACATTGTTGTCATTTTAGAATTCGATTTTTAAAACCACGTAAGTGAGCATAAGTTTTGAGTTTTTTGATGATGATGACGGAACAAAATATTATTCAAATTTGCATTTTTAATTTAAGGGGTCGTTCACTTATGACGTCTAAAATTAACGGTCATTTTTCAAAAAGAACAATGGACTTCCTGGAATTTCTATTGTTCTTTTCTTGCTGAATGCTGACTTCCCCTTCCGCACCCTGAATGTCATAAGTGAATGGCTTCTAAGTTGATTTTATTTTCTATAGATTTGCCTACCCCACCCAACTATATCCCTCATTGATATTATAATTATTTGAAACGGGTTTTATATTTTAATTTTTAAGAAATGTGAACAAATATTTTCCTTATTTTTCTCTAAGAAAACAAAAACACGTTTAACGTGTCTAAACTCTTTTCAGTTTTAATTAAATATTTCTTTATACAGGAAGTAAAAATTGTGTAACAAAATATTAAAAATATTATGAATAAAGATTTGTAACAAAAACAATTGTTCTTAATATTGATTTATTTTTGATGTTTTAAAAACAATCCAGTAAGTCAGTTCCATATGTTTTAATTGCTATCCTTTAACTAGACTCTTAAAGCAATAATCAGGTTAAGAAAACTTTGGCTTGAGAAAAATTTCGTTTTTAGAAACCCAGAAACCACATCGATGGCAAATGCCTTAACTCTCATCAAGAGACAATAAAAATTATTTCCAGCAAATTTGAAAAAATAAATTTATGAACAGCGTAAGATAAGATATCGAAGTTTTAAATTGGGTTATTAATTTGTGATTTGATAGCTTCAAAAATTATAAAATCTTGAGAAAACATTTGTTTGTAAAAACAATCAAGTATTGCAACCCCCCAAATTTTAAAAAAAAAAAACATGAAATTAATTTTCTTTGGTTTGAGTCGTTAAAAAACTCGAAACTTCCTTTAACCTCCATCATCCCTTAGCACGATTTCAATGACAAGCAAACTTGATTTGTCATAACTTTTACTATTTCACTGTCAAATAAAATAAACAAAAGCTAGTCTTATTTTTAACCAAAATTCTTAGAAAACATCATTTCAAACTTATGAACAATCTGCACGAGATTTAAAATTGTAATTTAAGCATTATTATTTTTCTTCATAATAAAAAGCTTAGTGGACATAAAATAAACTTTAAATTTTACTTTTTAATTTTAGTCGGTGTCAAAGATTCTAATGAATTGGTTATTCTTGTGAATATTGTAAACATTAGTTCCTTAATTTTTACTCGAAATAGTTAAAAATCTGTTAACTTTCATTAATAAATTTAAAAATATAATTTGAAAGATTTACAAAATTTATTTGAATTATGAAAAAAATTGTATCGTTCAAAAGGATTTTGATTATGATTATCATAATTAAAACAGCAAGATGTGAAAATATCTCTAAAATTCCATCAACAACTGGCATTTCTACAACTGAAGATAATTATTTGGATATTAAATATAATAAATCATTCGAAAGTGTTCCTCAATCAACTCTAAATGTAACTACAACTCCCATCAATAAAACATTTACAAAAATATTAAGCACATCCAACAGCATGCGACCAACAAAACAATTTTCAAGACCCTTTAAAAATCCATTCATAACGCCAGCAAATTTGATTGATCTTCAATATTGTAGAATGATGATTGAATCAACAACTGAAGCAACCTCAGCAATGACAGAACCACCAATATTAGCAGCAACTGAGCCTATAACAACAACAACTTTAAATGAAGTAACAACAGAAATTGAAACAAAAATGCCAGAAACAACATCGACAACCTTTGTTGTTGAACCTAAAGCGGGAACTTTATCTAGCACAACAGGATCATTTTCACATCCCACAAGACTAGATGAAATAACAAAAAAATTCACAACATCTCATATGACAACAACTTCATCAACCACAACAACCGAGTTGTTAACTCCCATGAAAGTTGTCATATCAGATGATGTAACATTTCTTAAAGTCGGAACATACAGTAAGTTAATGATTCTAATTGGATATAGTCTTATAACCTTGGTATAAGCTTGTTTGTGATTCAAAACCACAATCAGAACTCAATTTGGAAGTTAGAACAAAAAATTTATATATTTCCACTTTCAGGAGGATCCAATGAGTCTAATGAATACCAAAAAACCTACTTCATTCCTCAAAGATTTCGTGGCGATTGGCTGACAGCAAAAGTCACTTGCAAAGCATTTGAAATGGAACTAGCAACATTTGAAACCCTTAATGAGTTCACAAGCTTTCAACAATTGTGGGAGGACAGCCAATTCAGCAAAAATTTCAAGACAACATTCTATCTGCACGTTGATGGAATCACAAAGACACCAAAGTCACCTGATGATTGGTATTTTACTAAGAATGGAAGAAAAGTTCCATTCAAAATGCCTTGGCTGACGGGAGAACCAAGTTTTGCTAAAAATGTTGAATATTGTTTGTCTATCGGGAAGAAAAGTTCGACAGATTTTCTTCAGTTTAATGACACTATTTGCTATAGCAACAGGAGGGTTTATCATTTTAATAGCTTTGTGTGTCAAAAAATTGATTTTGTTTTTTAAATTAGGTTTGTGGTTTTTAAAAGTTAAGTTCGGTAGCTTATTTTTTTTTTAAATTTATTTTAACATTGAAGACGATTAGAATTTGCTAAAAATCAGGGATGTAGCCAGGAATCTGAAAGTGTCACCCAAATCCCTCCGCTGGCTACGTTCCTGTTAAGGATTGTATTTTATTTTATAAATAATTTTTGAAAAAGAAAAACTTTGAAATATGAAATTTAATTTTAACTCGAAAACACTCACCAATTAATTTTCTTCAAACTATTCTGTGTGTAAACAATCTCAACACAAGTTTTTGAGCAGTCACAAGATGCAACAATCGGCCAATGATTCACATTCAAGCATAAATGTCCTAAAGCTGTGCATGTTGTTCCGTTTAAGAAAGGATAACTGTGAAGTGAAAATATATATTAAATTTGACATCTATTGCTTGTTCCTAAGAAGACCCGGCTATGAATGAAATTCGAGAAACCTTCATAAATTCTCAAGGTAGCCTTAAAAGCTAAGCACAATGTAGCTGCCCTTAAACTTACAAGTAAGGTTTGCATCCACACAATCGAAGAGCTGTTTTTGCTCGGCACATCATTTTGCAAGCATTAAAACTGTAAACTGGCAAATTGTCACTTGATTCGTCAATAAAGTAGCATTTCCGTTGAGCGATTCGTAGTTTTCTGAGCTCATCACTTGCTCTAGAAATAAAATGAAACTTTAAAGCTTTAACTGAATATGACAACTCAGCACTTTATGATTAATTTATTTTACTTACACAGTTTCGAGCATGTTGTAAGAAGCTTCAATTTCATCTGTAACTCCAATGTCAAAGAATGGTGTATTTTCAGCTGGAACTTCGAATGGAGAATGCAAGGCAATCTAAAATTTATTAAAAAGAAGTCATTGTGAGTGATTTGATGATTTTGCATCAAGTTTAAGGTCAGATTTTAAGTAAAAAGTAATTTTCTTCAAATTATGTTAGAGGTCGTTCACTTGTGACGTCCAAGTGGGGATTGTGAGGAGGGAGAGGAGTGTCAGCAAGAAAAGAACTATAGAAATTCCTGGAAATCTGCTGTCCTTTTTTGAAAAATGACCGTTAATTTTGGACTTTATAAGTGAACGGAATTGAAGAAAATTACCATTCAGATCATGTACTAGCATGATTTTTAGGTATTAACAGAACACAGATACTTATTACTCACAAAGATTGTAGGATCATAGACATCAAGCTTCATATAACATTGATTTTTGAGAAAATAGCACGACAGTGGCTTAGCATTCAAATTGATGCTGTTGTGGTTCACTTTCCTTTATAAAATGGAAATCAAAGATTGTTATTAAGACAAATCCATTTCAAACATTCAGTCAACTTAATAGATGAGGCCAGTTTTCAATCATATAAACAACTTTGTGTATGGATAAGTTCCATTTTGACCAAAACGTTGAAACTCGGGATTAATCCTGAAAAATCCCAAAAATCCTTAAAAAATCCCTGAGCCAATAAATATGAAAATGTGAAGTCCCTTTTAAATTGCTGATGCATTTGATGAATAACTTCTGGATTTAAAAGAGATTCCACATTATTATGTTTGTTGCCTCAAGGATTTTTTAGGATTTTTGCGATTTTTCAGGATTAAACGTGAGTTTCCATGCCTTATTTTTAATGTAATATTTATTCTCGCGTACTTTTCTGACGTTATTTAATAATAAATAAAAAACTGAACTAAATGTCTGGTGTTTAATTAATGAAAATATAAATATAATAATTAATATGATGATAATTTCATTTTATGCTTGATTAGACAGCTTGAATGTGTGACACTAAATTCTGCTTATTGATTTAAAACGGGATTGAATCTAGAAGGTCTAATGCAGTGTCGCTCAATCTACGATCCATGATAAACGCTTAAAATCAGCGACACAGTTAATTTAAGAGAGAGATTAAGAGAATTGCAGTCACATTCCAAAAAGTTTAAGAACCACTTCTCCATTGAGACGTCAATTAAGCAAAAATGTGAAAGTAAAACCAAAAAAGTCGAATTAAGAAATTAGGTGCGAACAGGTTAAACTTTATAATGATAATAAGAGACTCTTTATTCCAGTGGTTCTCAAACTATATTTAGCGGCACACCAAAACATTCCAGGTGTGTCACGATTAAAATTAGCAAACACTGAAAACACTGCTTTATTCAGTAGCTACAGTAGCACAGTTTGTGGATCCAAAACCATTAAAACGTCCCTTGGTTTGAAAAAGGTTTCTTACATGTCTAGGATGGTTTCGGCCTTGGGACCTTGCTTTGACCTTCCTTTGACCTTCCTTTGACCTTCCTCAGGAGAAAATTGTCATTTTTTGAATGCGTTCCTGTTTTTAAACAATGTGTCATCAATTAAAGATCAGCTTCTAATTGCACCATAAATGACTTATTTCCATGCATTTGCATTAGATTCTAATTGATTGATTTCATTCAGTTCAATTCAAGTTTTCAGTGAAGCTACATCTTGTGCTAGTTAATAATCAATATTAAAATGAAATCAATTTGCATTGTACTTCTCGCATTGTCCGTTCAATTTACAATGACTTCCTCAAAATTAGTCGAGTTTACATGCAATGTTCCACGCAATTCAACAATCAGACAAATCATTTGTCCATCACAAAATCCACGACGTGAAAATGTTCAACATCCAATAATGTCAATCAGAAATATACGTCAATCAAACTTAAATCACATGGAACTTGCTGACTTTAACAACTACGACTTTTCGGAATATTTACCATCAAGGATTGGAGCCACACTGCCTCGTATGAAGCACTTCTTATTTCGAAAATCTTCAATTAAGTTTCTACGTCGACGAGATTTTATGGATATGAGGCAGCTTCAAAAGCTTAATTTGAGCTTTAATAAAATTGGAAAAATCAGCCATGAAATTTTCTATGACTTGCCGCATTTGGAACTTTTGGATATAAGATATAATGAAATTTACAACTTACCATCTGATTTACTGAGCAATGCACCAAGGCTGAAGATTTTCATCGCTGAAGGAAACTTACTTGAGGAAGTCTCACACAAATTATTCAGGAACAACAAGCAAATTGAGGAAATTCACCTTGGACATAATGAAATTTTAAACATTGACGTCAGATTTACAGCACTAAAGAATTTAAGGATTGTTGATTTAAGACAAAATGTCGGTGAATGTGACATAATGCTGAAAATATTCAGAATGGTCCGAGAAAGCCTTAAAACCTCGAAAAGAAAAAGATTCCAATTAAAAGTTCGGGAAAGCTGTGCATATGTAGATGATAATTAATTTTAATTATTAAGGCAGCTGTCTTATCAGTGATGTAGACAATGAATGTTAAGGTTAATTAGAATCAGAATAAAAAGTGAATAAAATAAAAACAATTGTTGATCTTGAGACATTTGATTTGATGACACTAATAGAAATAAGTATTGCTACCTCAGCACGTTTGTCACTCACCCTGTACTCATCAATGGCCACAACACAGAGTTCACGGTATAACAAATTCCTTTTTCAGTAATAACTTCATTAAGTTTAAATTCAGCACTTGAATCAAAACTAGACACAACACTGTTAAATATCGGATGTACATCTCTAGCAAGTCCTAGCAAATCAATGTCATCCAATCGTCTGTCATTTGTGAATTGATTAATATCCTTGAAGCTTTCATTCAAATAAACAATTGTTTTTATAAAGTCATAAAAATATTGAAAATCATCGTCAGTTTCTGACAAGTTCCACAACTTTTTAATCACTTCTTTCGCTCGTTTATCGTCGATTCTTTTGTGATAACAAATTGTGATGGCCGGTAATGTTCCATTCCATTCTCTGTAGTCTCTTTCTAGTGAAATTACAGTTGGATTTGCTACATATCGTTCATATTGCGTTGACGAGATACTGTATGCAGCATATGAAGTCAGAATGAAAAGAATGAGCCACATTAGTCGTTCAAAAATGTTCAACTTTGAACTGAAGATGTATTTGAATCCATGAAGTGAAGATTTTTCACCAAATCGATCGAAAAATGAAGCAAAAAATTTTATTTCTGTCCAAATGTTTTTTGATAGTTTTGGTGGAGTTTTTGAAGGTTTTTTCATTATGACAGCTTTATTTTCAAGTTACTGCTTTCATTCACTTAAGATTCATTAATTTTTCAATTTCTGGAGTTTTAACACTTGGATCAGAATTGAGCCACAAATATGACTAAATCAATTTGAAACACTGAACACAAATGAATAAAGAGTACAATGGACATAATTGTTTAAACCAAAATTACTTTACAATGTGGAAATTGATTAGTTGATTAAAAGCATTTGATAAGGTTTTACTCAAAGCAGTAAATGTTACCAAGCATGAAACATGTTGCTGAAATACTATCGCTGCCTTACTTTTGTGCAAGAACAAAATGCGTTGACGGAAAAACGAACGAACCGTAATCATAAAATGCAAGTAAGGGCTCATTTACCTAATCCAATAAAACAAGCGCCATGAAACATTTTGCAACAAACTTGGAGGTTTTGGTAACACATGAGTGCAGTGGTTCTCAAATTATGCTCTTTGAAACACCAATATTGCACAAGAAAATCCAAGATGTGTTTTATTATTATTATTATTATTTTTAATGGTTTTGATTATAGTGCTAATAAACTTTAAACCGGAGCCTTATTATTTGCGGTGAAATGTCATCAGTGTTCAATCTCAGGCTAAGTCAAGATTTAGAAGCTCTTTTCCATTTCTCATTCTCGTTACGAAGCTTGGTTCGTATGTTGGGAGTAGTTTTGAGGTCTTTGGCACATAAAGTTTCTCCTTTGCTAGGTTTACTAGGATGTACTTAAATGTGTAAAACAACAAACACAATATAATTTAATTTTGAGCTTATGAGATTTTAAAAGTTTTCAAAAATCTCACCAATCAAATGACAAAAATTCAAATTAAAAGAATAAATTTTAAAAATATTTTTCTTAATTTACAATTTTTACCAAAATCACAAACTTTTTCCTAACGACCTTTTGAGATTCAAAAACTCGACGAAACTGTGTGGTTGTTTTCGCGCATAAATTCAAGTACTAGATGAAAATATCAGTTTATACGAAATTGAGATTCAATGTGGACGAAAACATTGTAAACATTCGACCGAATAGTGAATGAGATTAAATTATTTTTTAAAATTGGAATAAAAGGCGGTAAATTAAGTTTATTGATATTAGTTTGTGATCATCCAGCATTGACAATTGTTGTGATCAAGAAGAACTTTAAAATAATCATCGGATTTACCAATTAAAAAGAAATTATTAAAATAAATATAAATTTACAACAACAACTGCGACTCAAATTTCTGAGAATAGAATTTGAGGCTTTAACATGAGTGCTCCAAAACTGATAAGCTTCTCAAAGCCAACACCGGATTTTAATAGAAAATTCTTTGATTTATTTACACAAAAATCTATGGTTGATGTTACATTTTCGGCTGAGGGGCAGTTTCTGTATGCACATAAAGTTGTTCTTGCTGTTGCTAGTAGCTGGTTTGAGGTAAGAGATATTTTTTAATTTTTGTTCATTATTTTCAAAAACAAATTGCAATTTAAAAAAAAATACTCATTTTTAAAATAAATTTTGACTTTTTAAATTACGATTTTGACAATTTTTGATTTTTATACTTTTTAAATTTTTTTTTCTCACCATTATTTAAAATATAAAAACAATTTTAAAATTATTTTACTTTTTAGGAATTGTTCGACACCATAAAAGACAAGCAAGCAGTAATAGTAGTTAAGGATCTCACAATTACACAACTAACAAGCATCTTAGAGTTTATATATCTTGGTGCTGTGAATATTCCAGAAGATGAAGCACAACTTTTCAAAGCTACACTAGAATCTTTTAGAATCTCAATAGACGATCTTGAAAATGAAGAAGAATATCAAGACAATGAGGCTGAAAGTGAGGATAATGAGGAAGAAATGGAAACAGAAAATCAACAACAAGATTGTAATGAGTCGGAAGATTTTAATGAAAAACTCTTTGAATTGATTGAGAATGAGGAACAGCACAAAAAAGATGAAGATGTGGAAGAGGAAAAAAAAGATTCAAAATCAGAGACACAAGAAGATTTAGGAATCAATATCAAGTCAGAACCTGAATGGGATGACATTTTAGTAAAAGAAGAGCCAATCAGTCAAATTCCAAGTACAATCCAACAAAACATCCCAATCAAAGTAAATAACAGTACTTTAAAAGTAGCTCATGTCACTCACATAAAGCAGTTACCAGCAACTCCAAATCAGATGAAAGGAATCAGAATTAGAACACCAGCAAGTATTAATGAGAAAATTAAGATTAATGAGCCAATTGTAAGGACTATAAAGTTTATAAACAAGCTACATTCACCAGACAATGTCCCAGTGACAGTCAATGAGTCTTCAACATCGCCAAACAAGAATATCCAAGAACTTAGCAAACGTTTAAGCAAAGCTATTCTTATAAGACGAGTAAAAAAGTCTGACGGATCAATTGTGTCTGAAAGAAGTCCAATTAAAATAATTCAAGGAGTACGAGGACCAGGTTCTTTACCAATGATAGCCACACAAAGTATGCACAGACAACAAAAGTCATCATCGCCAGTCTTCAAGTGTTCGCACTGTAATAAAGCATTCACAGTCAACAAACGAAGAAATGCACATGAAAAGTTCTGCTTTAAAAATCCAAGTCGACCAGCTTCTCAATGTCCATTCTGTCCAATGGTCTTGTGTAATCCAATGTACATATCCACTCATATTAGGAAGGTTCATGGAATCGATGAGAATGGAAAGTCAATTAAGACTTAAAACATTAGTGAAGGAACTTATTCAATAGAATTAAGACAGTAATAAGTTGGGGGCTACATAAGGAACCTAAGGGATAAAGTTAAGATGATCTACATAATATTTGAATGTGTTCCTTGCATGGATCAAAGTGAATTGATGCAGGTTTCTCAGTATTTCTCAGGGTTCACTTACCCTTGGCTACATCCAAGCGTACACAGTTTGTGTTTAGTAAAAATTTCAGTGTCAAAAGTGCTAATATTGACTACCTAATCCATCTTATGAGTAGTCATCATTAACGAACGACCCCCCAAAAAAATGATCCAATTATTAAAAATGTCAGCAAATTTAAAAAAAGTTAATAAATCAGAATTTTAAGAAAATTCACAAAAAATTAAAATAACGGTTACAAAATATTCAAATTAGTTTTCAGAATGGAATAAAAAAGTTTTCGACGAATTTTACCTGCAGTAAAAATTTTGTAAACAAAAAGAGGAAGTGGAGATTTAAAAAATCCAAAACATTAAATAAAGTCTCAACTTTGGGACTGAAATTCACAATTCATACTCAAAATTTCTTCCAGGAGGTCACAGAGCACATCAAGATTCATAGTTAAAATAATTTATTGATTTAATTTTTCTAAAACAAAAATTCAAATCCAAAAATTCTGACCACAAATCCGAAAAAAATTCATCATGGTAACTTTCAATCGGAAACAGCCAACATTAAATTTAAAATATTATGAATTTTTGAATCGGGAATCGCTTGTGGATGCGACAATTATTGCTGGTGGACATGTTATTCAGGCACATAAAGTTATTTTGGCAGCTGCATCGACATATTTTGAGGTAAATTTGAATTTCTTTAATTTTCTGCGCAGAACTTCCGGAAAATTTCAGATTTATTGAGTTTTGGTGGGAAAATTAATTTTAAAGCCAGACAGTGAGGAATTCCTTAAAATTCATTATTGAGACAATTTTACAATTGAAAATAATTTTTGGCGAGTATTCAAATTTTTTTCTCAGAAAAAAGAATCAGATATGGAAATTTCCGGGATATTGTGTGACATTGTATTAGTGTACAGTTATTTTTGCGGTTTTTCTCGTGGATTTGAGGAAAAAAATATAGATTTTTTCATCCGAGCATGCACAAAACGATGAGAACGGAACAAAAATTCCGGAAATTCCAGTAAATGGTGAACATTTACTGTTCTTTGTTAAAATTGAACCTTTCAATCGTTGGGAAAAGGGGACTTTTTAAGGTTTTCTATTTCTTTTGATTTAAATTCAAAATATTTTGATATTTTAAAATTTGTTTTGAATTTTTTGAATATTTTAAAATTTTTTAAATTTCTTTTAAGTTTTTTTAATTTTTTAAAAATGTTTTAAGATTTTGATAAATTGAAATTAATTTTGTTTTGTTTTTTTTTCAATTTTTAAAAATGTTTTAAGGTTTTTTAAATATTTGTTGAATTTTTATAAATTTTTTAAATATTGTTTGTATTTTTTTAAATTTTTTAAAAATGTTAATATTTCTTTTTAAATTTTTAAAACAGTTTTAAATTAAAATTTCATAATTAAAATCTTATTAATTTAATTTTCTTATACAATTTTAGGAAATCTTCGCCCTCATTCCCGACAAACATCCAGCAATAGTCCTCAGTGACGTCACAGAATCACAACTAAAAAGTCTCATGCAATACATATACTGTGGTAAAGTTGACATAAAAGACAATGACATTGCACCATTCAAAAAGATCCTCAACACCCTTAAAATTGAAATTAACATAGAAGACACAAGACCACATCTTAAACCAGCCACAGCCACAATTACATCGAATCGCAGAAGAGCCGACTCATTCAGTGAGATTCAAATTAAAGAAGAAAAAATTGACGATGATGAAAATTGCGTTCAGTTACTACAAGATAGTGAATTCATGAATTGTTCAACAGATTATGAACAGCCAGATATAGAGCCGCCAACCCAGCCTGCAATAAGGCCACGATTTTCACTTCCTCAACTTCATCATTTTAAAGCCCAAAAATCACCAAGAATTACACGAGTATCATCAGGAATTGAAATAAGTCGACATCGAACAAAACTTGACAATGTTGTGAGGAGCAAGGAACACAGACGATTTATGGAACTAAACCCAGTTGACTGTCCATTCTGTATGAAGAATTCTTCAACAAATAAACATCGGAATGAGCACGTCAAATACTGCACAATGAATCCAGATCGAATTGTCTCCAAATGCTATTATTGCGATAAGAACTTTTGTGACCCGTACTATGTGAGGAAGCATATGAAGACTATCCATGCTGATAAGGAAGATTTGGAGGAAGTTTTGAAAAGAAAGAATTAAATTTTTGGAACAAAATTTTGAAATGAAATTTTTTATCTTTCAATTTTTAAAGACAAGCATCAAAAAATACTAATTTAGAACAAAATAAAACTTTAAGTTAGAACTTATATTCACAGCAAAATCTGAAGTTTTAAACTTTTTTTAAATTCATTTCGTTAAAAATTTGCAGGCCTGGATAAAAAAGTGTAAAATGGCATACTATGAAGCTATAATATATAAATATACTAATAAAGTTTCTAGGATACTAAAATAGTATACTGTGTCTCAAAAACTGTGTGTATACGAAAATAATAAAATATTGCACAAAGTTACTATTTAAAAATAATATACCAAAATACTAAATTAGTAAACTAAGATACTAAAATAGTAAACTAAGGTAATAAAATAGTATATTAAGACAGAAAACTAAGATGAGTTCTTAAGATTCTCAAATATTATTTCAGTACTTACAGCAATGAAAAGGAATCGCTATGAAAAAAAAAAAGACATCCAGAGTCTGGATTCCAGACACCCTAATTTAAAGTTCTCAGATCATTGTACGACGATGTGGAACTGATAAAAAAGATATGAAACTATTAAAAGCTAGTTGATAAGTTGTGTACCCTTGCACTCTATCGAATATGACTAAAAAAACCTTTACCTTTTCAGATCTATTGTGATCAAGAGGTGCCCTAGGGTGTTTCGCAGCTTATGAGAGCTTTAACGAAAGTCTGTCTGTAGCCTACAAAGGAAGGTTGTGAGCCTCTATCCCAGTACATATGATTCGAAAAAGGACAAGTGAAAAATTTCCCATATGAAGTCTCAAACCTATGATTGTGTGTCGGTTTATTGCAATAACTAGGTACCGGAGTACTAAATCGTTCCACGACCGAGCCACTTCAGCTTACTGTATATGATTAATAAGTAACAAAATCATGCTTAAAATTTAAACAAAAATATTTTTGGGAATAGTTTTTTCAATTTTTATTTTCAACTTTTTTGGATTTTTTTTTTCATATTCAATCTACAAATTCTGTATTCTTTTTATCATTCGTACAGTTTTGTTATAATTTATTTTCATCCTAGGTTTTTGTTTTTTTATTACATAATATATTAAGTATTTGTCCATATATTTTATAACTTTACAACATTATGATAAATATTTATAGCATTTTTAATTTTTTTTCTCATAATATTGAAGTTCAGTTTCATATCAAGTTATGTGTTTTATTTTATTTTTTTTTTTAAAAAAAAAGAGAAATTGAATCTTGAATGTTTCGCATGTGTCAAGGCTTGGAAACTGAGGATTAATCCTGAAAAATCCCAAAATCATTAAAAATATCCCTGAGCTAGTAAACATGAAAATGTGAAATCCTTTAAATTTCAAAATTGTTCATCAAATGCTTCAGAGATTTCACATTTTCATGTTTATTAGCTCAGGGATTTTTAAGGACTTTTGGAATTTTTCTAGAATTTTTGAAATTTTTCTAGAATTTTTGAAATTTTTCTAGAATTTTTGGGAGTTTTTAGGATTAATCCTGAGTTTCCATGCCTTGGCTTTGTTTTTCTTTATTTTTAAATTTTTATCAATATTATTGGATTCCAACAATGACACATTTTAGGTCCGGATTGTGTATCTTTTAGATAAGAATCTTGAGTTGCCTCCAATTCCTATGCCACTAATTATTTGTAAAGTTATAAAGTTCGTTATAATATCCTTTGCAATTTATTTCAAGTATTATCAATACGAAAAAGATAACTCGTAGATGGTTTAAAAAATTATTGATTAGAAAAGGTACTAAATGTGTCCCTAATTTGAATTTGTATTTGTTTTTATTTATATTACTATTCGTGGCATTATTGAGTGAGTTTGGAAAAACTATATTTACAATATTTTGTCTCGATTTTCATTTTATAAGTTGTCTATGGTTTAAAAGAATTCAAGCTCAATTGTGACAGTTTAGTTTTATGAGATTTATTGAAATATTTTCCAGAACTATAAAAAAATTTGGACAAAATTTTAACAGCTTCAAAATCAGATTTTTGTGCAATACCACCCAAAAATTATGTTTTGTTTTAAATTCATTTGCCGATCTCAAATCAATCTTCATTAAATATGAAATGATAAATGCGATCAAATAATATTTATTTAGCTTCATCTATTTTATTTTCCTTTAAATTGTTCACATTTTCACAATTTTGCGAATAATTTTTATTTCTATTATTTTATGTAATACTGTACATTTTATGAAGTGATATTTTTTTTTGTTATGGAAAAATAATATCTTATAATTATAATGACTAAATGCTCTCTATAAACTGGAAATGAAGTTTTGTTAGTTGCTCAGACAAAATGTAAGATGAGATATGTAATAAACAGAAAATAAAATTGAATTTGTAACTTAATAGAATCTATCTAAATTATAAAGTCACTTTTATTGTACAAAAATATTTGAATTTAACTAAGTCATTTCTTCTCGAGTGGCTAAGTATAGATAAAGTTATTAATCCTACGAGGTCATTCTTGTAACATATATCTTTACCCTTTTGAGTATACTGTATACAGAATATAGTGCACTATAATTAGTACTATAAAAGCATGCTAGGATGGAACAAATATACTAAAATAGTAAACAATGATACTAAAATAGTAAACAGTGATACTAAAATAGTAAACAATTATACTAAAATAGTAAACAATGATACTAAAATAGTAACCTTACAGTAAAACTAAGATAGTAAACAATGATACTAAAATAGTAAACAGTGATACTAAAATAGTAAACAATTATACTAAAATAGTAAGCAATGATACTAAAATAGTAACTTTACAGTAATACTAAAATAGTGAACAATGATACTAAAATAGTAAGCAATGATACTAAAATAGTAAACAATTATACTAAAATAGTAACCTTACAGTAATACTAAGATAGTGAACAATGATACTAAAATAGTAAACAATGATACTAAAACCGTATCCTTAAGTAATACTAAAATAGTATCTTTAAGTAATACTAAAATAGTATTCTTATATTATACCACAGCATCAAATCAAAATTACTTTAGAATGACCTCCTTAAAAGCTTTCATTATTTCACAGATTTGATAAAAAAAAAAATAATAATTGATATGAAATGTTTTGAACTAAAAAACTTAACTTAAGTAATTAAAATTAAAATATGTTGCCATCTATCATCAGGGTGTGTGTATGTGTAAAAGAAGAACAATAGACTGGAGTAGAAGAGCATCGCAAGACTTAGAATATGTCTACAAAATCATTATACAACTATTATTATAAACAAATTATAAGATTAAATTTATTTGTCACTAAATTTCTTTAATTATTCCTCACCATCTTTTGCATTTTGCGCAGCAATTGCTTGAGCTGCCGATGACACACCCGGTACGGTACCCGACTGTAGGAAGGAGATCGATCTATTTGCAGCTACTGTGTTTGCATTCTTATTAATTACTGGTTTATTCGGTGGAATTGGTGGCGCAACTCGCGCTACATTAGAATTCCCAAATGTTGATTTCTTCACTGGTGGCTGAGGTGGTCCTCCTTGAACGCTATGCGCTCGAATTATTGTTGCAACATTTGATGAACCTGTGGCTATTGGCGATGAGTTTGGCTCTTGACGTAGCACTTGACCAGGAGATATTGATCGTGCTATTCCAGTTGCTAAAAATAAGTTTATATGGATTAGTAAATAAATTTATATTAACCTTTTATGGACAATAATTTCGGAATTGATAATCTGGTATTTATAACCATCACATATCCTTTATCAACATAATCTTTTATTACTAGTGTCCTATCATAGTCCCCTATCCTGTTTCCCCACTCTAGTCCTATCCTAGTTCTATCCTAGCCCTATCCTAGTCTCCTATCCTAATCTTATCCTAGTCCTATCCTTTCTTGTTCTCCACACAACTTACTTGGTCCAGAAACAGGAACACTTGAGACTGTTGCCGTTGGCTGAATGACTTTAGCTACACTCATTGGATTTGCACCGCCAGCCATAGCTGACTTCTTTAAAGCTTCATTTTCTATTCTTAATCTTGTTATCTCGGTCTCGAGATCTTTTACTCTACAAATATGAATAAAGGATTAATTATAGTCTTAAGTCAGAACTAGCTATCAGTCTTACTTCTTCTCTTCTAAAGCAACATTCCTTAACATCATCTTTCGCTCCTGATCATGAACCTGCGACTGTTTCTCCATCTCAGCTTCTAATCTCAATGACTTCTTGGTCTCTTCCTCAAGTCCATCAGCAATTGTGTCAACTCGCTGTTTCTCTTCACTTAAAATCTGTGCCAAATCTTCACTTCTCTTTCGTTCCTCATTTCTCATCATGTTCATCTTCTTCCGCTCCTCCATTAAGTATATGACTATTTCTTTATGTTCAGTTCGTTCTGCTTCCAGCGACTCTTTAAGCTTCTTTACTTCATTTTTAAGCTGCTCTTTTGATACTTCCGATTCGGTTAATTTCTCTTGTAATTTTGATTGCTCAGCATTGGACGTACTTTTTGGAACATCTAATGTATTCTTCTTTTTCTCCTCCTCAAGCTCCTGCATCACTTTTAAATGCTTGTCACGTGTAAATTTTAATAAGTTGATTATTTTTGCATGCGTTTGACGCTGTTGATCAACCTTTTGACTCAACACAAGCAATTGCTGTTCGCACAACTCACGAGCATCACGCTCTGACTGTGCGGCTATGGCAGACGTATGACGACTAGCTACATTACCCGATAGGGCGAGACTATCACGAAATAATGCTGCGTGTGGATCATTGAGTTTCACTTTCTCGACTGGTGCTCCATAAGCTGCTATGTTAACAAGGTTCTTCACTTTTTCAGACTAAAAATTGAAAATTTATTAATTTTGTTTTAATTGTGTCGTTTTATTAAGAAGTTGTAGCGAGTTAAAAACGCATTAGCTTCACTAGTGTGGTAAATTCTATAATTAGAATTGATCTGGTCAGGGTGAAGGCTAGGATGTATCTTGAACTTATTGAGGATTTTTATTAATATTGCTGGAAATACTTGAAAATTGAGACAAATTTTCGATTGTGGTAGGTTTAAAGTTTAAAACCTCTTCCTTCATAGGAACATGGACACACTTATAGTTCATAATCAGTTTAAAAGTTATTCAATAAATTCATAGCCAAGGATATTTGAGCCTGAACATTAAATTTATTCCACAAAATAACTCACCTTAAGTACAGCAATAACAATATCCCTAGCCTGCAATTCACCTTCCATATAACTCAACAATTTAAGTAACTCGGCCTTTGTAAAATCCTGTTTTGCATTGACAGGCTTAATCGTCTGCACGTCCTCAGCCATAATTGATTTTGCTGTATTTGACGAAGCCGCATCCATTATGTGATTAATTTCATTCGTTGCACCTTTATTGCTCATGATTTTATCACTAATTTAATTAGATTTTTCAATGATACATACATACACACACACACTCTTTTGGATGCACAGCGTGAATGTTTAATGACTTCTTGCTGATTCTTTGTTTTGTGTCTTGTCTGTCTGTGTATGTATGTGCGAGGAACAAAATAAAATCGAATGAAAAACAACAACAATTTTATTATTTTTATTTCGACTCTTTAACTGACTTTTTTGCGGTTGTTTTTGATGTTTTTGAGATATTCTTCTTCTTTACATCTTCAGCGTTGTCACGAATGTCCAAAAACTTTTTTTTGTTCCGCTCCTCAAAAATTATGACGAAAAAAAATTTCAAATTTTTTTTTCTCTCTTTCTTTTGGAAATTGAGCTTTGCAAATATCCTGTTTTTCACCTGAAACTCAATCGTTGGTTGATTAACTCCGTATTATCATCAACCAGTCGATTAACGACCTTCACTTACGCGACTTAATGTTTAGCTACTTTTTATTCTTCTTACAAAATTTTAATATTGAAAATTTTTTTTCTTCTTTTCGTTTCGGGATGAAAATTTACATTTTTTTTCTTATATTCTCTCTCGTTTTTTCTATATAACTTTTGATGGTTTTGCGTCGGTTCTGTGTCGAGAGATGCGAAATAGAATTTGAGAGGTTCTCGGGGATTATGTGTGTTTGGGTGTTTTTGAGACGCGGGAAAATTTGAATTCAGAAATTTTTACATTTTTATTGGAATTTTACAATAGAAAAAAAAATATTAAAATCGAAAGGAAAGTATGGACTATGCTAGCTTCTTGCTTTTGGGCTGTATGGGTTTTTGGCTGTCTGGCTGTATGACTGTATGACCGTCAAAATTTACCATTTTTCTAGCCTTGCCTATTCAAAACCAGTATCAAGTCAAAGGCACTGCCTAGAAATAGGCAAATATACTTATCATAAACATGCATTTGACAAGGTAAAACCAATGTTAGATTCATGTATGACCTATTTTTGTTTTAATGCCTACATGATTTGACTATAGGTTTTGTCTTGTCAAAGGCATGTCTAAGATAGGTACTGCCTAGATATAGGTAAGAAATATTAACTATTTCTAGATATTGTCTTCAGCTAGGTTTTAGTTTTGGCTAGCAAAACTTAATTGCATAAGGATAAGCCTGCTTATGCCAATGTAATCCAAGTACAAAGGCAAAAGCGATCATTCTCCGGTTAAGAACCTTTCCAAAGGTCCTAATCTGAAAACGCTATGTGTAAAACCTCCTCAACCTACCTTACCATATCAATCAATCTATCCATATGTTCAACAATAAGGAACAAAAATGAAAGAAATCCCCAAATCATGCTCACAAAATCAGTTCCAATACCAAACGACAGTAATTTCAAATCAATTTCGCATCACATCTAAGCACCGAGATGCTCATTTTTCTCTTTTTCTCTCAACAAATATTTTTCTCAACACACAAAAATAAAAAAAAAATTCTCTGCACAAAAAAAAAGCTGAAAAGAAATTTTTTGCACAAATAGAGGAGAAAAAAATTTGTGTAGCCAATTTTAGTGTAGTAGGCCAAAAAAATTCACAACATTCCATTAGATTAAGACAAATTCTCATCATGCCAAATAGAATAATTAAGCGATATCGTCGCGATCGAACTGAAATTTCATGTTTTCTTAAATACTCAATTTTTAGTGTCAATGTTGTTTGTTGGGTGAGTGCCTTAAATAAACAGATTTATTTATTTATTGAAGGTAAACAACAAACTGACTGATTGTTGATCATTACAGATATTTGGATTATGTATTTTATCGATAGGCGTTTGGGCATTAAATGAGAAAAATGTTTTTAGCAATATTTCGTCCAAAATCTTTTTACAAGATCCAGCATTCTTTGGAATCATCTTTGGGTCAATTGCTTTTATTATTGGTGAGTTCCTATTTTTTCTCACTGTGGTTTTGTTGTTCTGCTCGCTTGGAATTTTCTCGCTACAAAAATTGAGAACAAAGGAATTGACATTTTATTTTCATTGTAGGCTTTACAGGATGTGTTGGATCGCTGCGTGAAAATACTTTTCTCCTGTCTTTAGTAAGTTTTTGATTAACATGACTTATGAGTCATCTTAACTATGAGGTTGTTCATAAATGACGTTCAATTTTCAAGAATATAGTGAGTTTAGTGTTCAGGCATTTCTAAAATGTTGGCTCTGCATGTTTTTCGTACAAGAATCAAGGATTTTGGTGTTAATAATTAAGATGGTTGTATTTTATAAACCATTGTTGTCTCATATCGAGGCACAAGTTACTGGAGGTATGATTGAGTGAAAGCTTCCATTTATTCAAAGTGCTAGCTTCATTTTTAGCACATATCAAAGTATCCTGAGACTCAATCTACTGACGGCATTTAATATCAACCCCAACAGCTATACAACCACTAATCAACAACTATTTCCATCTCATTTCAGTACACATGGTTCCTAATAATCCTCCTCATAGCTGAAATCTTCCTCGGTGTCCTCGTTTTTATACTTAAAGATAAAGGATGGATCAAAAGTCAAGCAACAAATGGCCTTAAAGGCTTCATAATGCATTACAGGGAGGATCCCGATCAACAGAATCTCATCGATTGGCTTCAATCGTCGTGGGAGTGTTGCGGCATTGACGGTCCATCGGATTGGGATCAAAATTTGTATTTTAATTGTACGTCCAGTATTTTGGGATCGAGAGAGGCGTGTGGTGTTCCTTTTTCATGCTGTAAAACAAACACAAATGATATAATTACGAATAAGGTAAGTTGGATGTGGATTGAAGTGTGATTTGGTTTATTTACATTTGAGATTTTTGTGAATTTCAGCAATGTGGATATGACGTGAGAAAAGAAGGATTCGTAAGTAGATAAATGTTGATTAGCTTATGGTGAAAGATCGAAATAATTAATAATGAAGACTAAGAATTAATTGGATTTAGGTATTGATGTGCACAAGTTAGATTCACAAGACAATTTATAACACAAATAGCACAAGTTGGTTAATCGAAAAGAAATCTGGTGCCAAGCTGGTGTGACTCTGACGTGTTGCTGCCTTCGATTTAAATCTAGCGCCATGCCATGATAAAACCGGTTCGATGCCAGATTTCTAATCGATTAACCGACTTGTGCCATTCATTATATTGATAAAAGTAATCATGAGTGTTTACTGTTCAGTTCTAGCTTAACAAATACAGTGCTAAGCTATGTTCTAGAGCATTTAGCCTTAACTGGTGGCATTCAAAATATTTTTACCACAATTCTAACTTGAACAAACAAGATCAAATCTTTAGTCAAATAATAAAAGCTAGCAACTTAATGCTAAATCAATCTTTAAATAATAAATAAAAAATCTCTAATTATTCTTCAATTTTCTACAAGGCGTGGACACTGGAATTAATCCCAATAATCCCAAATAATCTTAATAATCCAGAACTATCCCAGCATAATTTTGAGTGTCTATGCCTTGATTTTCTATAAAACTAAAATTCTTTCCCAAAAACTCTATCAAACTTGAAATAACATTTGCTTATAATTAACGCATCTATCTGCTTAGTACATTGAACGCTACATCTATGAGAAAGGCTGTCTTAAAGCTGGTGAAAGTCTATTTGAGGAAAATATCTTCTATGTCGTACTGGTAGCAATACTGATCATGATAACAAAGGTTGGGTGAACAGACAAAATAAATGTAACTTTTGGTTGCTTAATTTTGCTTTCAATTGATGGATGATTGGATGAGCATGAAGCACTATTGCATGTAAATGTTTATTTTTTTAATTTCAATTTTTTGTTTGAGGTTTCAATGATCTTTTTGGCGAGTTTTGAAAAATTCTCCAAAATCGTTCAATAACTATGCATAGTAAAAACTCTGTTAGGACCCGACAGTGGCACACAGTAAAGCATAGACTAAAATGCACTGCCTTAAAATATCCAAAGTTTCATATTTCGCTTAAAAATCTGTCGACAGCTTATAACGAGTTCCTGTTACAAATGGCCTGTTCTAAGCTATCTTATGGGCCATCAGCTACTGTAAAAGCATTACTTTTTGCCGTGGCTCCAAAGTTCAAACCCAAAAATAATTATTGAAACCTAAAACATTTTCAATTCTATTTTTTAAACTCTATCCAATCACATAACTTTGAAATTAAAATCTATAAAAAAAATCAAATACAGAACCTTGAAGTGTCAAAAATTGTCTACGATAAAGGCTGCATTCAAACTGGCGAGGAACTGATGGAGGAAAATTTGATTATGATTTCCACAATTTTTATTTTGTGCTTGTTTTTCCAGGTGAATTTTTTTTAAATATTTCTGTTGATTTTTCTTGAAAGCTTTATTCATTTTTACATAATTATTTGAGAATGTTTGCATTTTTAAAAAATTGAAATCAGTCTTGGTGAACCTGTACTGTGCTGAGACATGCACTTCTCTTATGGTGCTGTTGAGGCTAACAATAAAAATCAACTCATCAGCTCCACAACCTTGACTTATCTGAATTTCAAACAATGAGAATATGGAGCTAGTTTCTAAAGCTATCTATTTATTAATTCCTTAAACAGCTGTGCTGATATTTGATCCTAAGATAGTGAGCTCTTAGAAGCCGTAGCAACCAGCTCTAGATTCTCATCTCTTTATTTAGAAATAATATTCCAAGCTATAAACTTAATCCTAACAATACAATCTCTTTTTCATCATCTAATCTAGATCCTTGGAATCGTATTCTCTCAAAACCTGAGACAAGACATTCTTGCTCAAAAAGCTAAGTGGAAATGACAATTGATTTCCACAGAGCCTGTTGCCGTCTAGACTTAATAAGATTTTAAGATGTTATTTTCTACAAACTGCCGTCAAATTCTTACTCAAAAACATTACTTTATTGGAGCTGGAAATTAAAAGTTTTGATTACTGATTGATGGTTTTTAGGGCTGTGTCACATCCTAATCTCTGAGGAGATAAGGATGAAGTTTAGGAATACAAAGTAAATTATTAAGTTTGGGTAGATGGTCAATATTTCTTTGAATCTAATATTGACTGTATGGTTGGTTCTTGTGATTTTTTGACATTGCTTCTCTCATTTGGTACAATAATTATCTGCGTAGACATTCATAGAATCGTCGTCTATTTTATAAACAGTTTTAACGAATGTGCTGCATTTTTAAGACTCAAAAACGTCCAAATTATCTTCCTTTTGCTTTAACACTTACCAAATGACTAGATTGTAGTGGATGTTGTCGTGCTTTTAACTTGAATTTGCACTTAAGGTCCAAGTAGGATACAAGGATACAAGTAGGGCAAAAGCAGTTGCATGGAAGCCATGACGATGAAAATATGTTGTTAAATTCGACAATTTTGATGAATTTGATCTTAACTTTAACTCGAGACAGACATTAACACATCTGACAGAATAGGAAGTAGATTGCTGCAATTGAATCAACAGATTTCCATTTTTGCTAAGAATTTTATATCCTAAAAATGATCAGGTCATCTAAACTAGACACCAAAAGCATCAACAGTAATCAAAGCAGTTTCCAGCTCAACAAAGAAACCAGAAGGAATGAAGAAAGTAAAACATAAGACGATAAAACTTATTAATTATGAAAAAAGCTGTATTTTAAATATTTAACACTTTATTGTGCTATTTTTAAGTACTTAACGACAAAGAACTTTGCCCAAAATTTAGAAATTTTTTAATTGAAAATTTTAATGGACTGAAAAAAAAACTAAATTAATACTTACATGCCGCTCCGCTCATGCCAATAAGCAAAGTAAAAAAAATTAACAATTAGTCCACATGGCAAAACTTTGTTGCTAATCTGTGATTAACATATAAAAGTCATATCAAAAAAAAAATTTAATTATTATTATTATTAACAATTAATTTTGGTGAAAAAATAAAAAAATACATGAAAAACGATGATAATAATTGTGTGTAACGCTTACAAGACAAATATGATGAAGAAACTTAATATTAATGAAGAAAGATAAAAAAAAAAAAAAAACAATTTAACTTTTATTCCTTTATATGAAAGATAAAACTTAAAACGTGGAAATGGAAAATAATAGAATTAAAATAATGATGTTAATGTAAATGTAAGATTATTCAGTAAGTGAAGAAATAAAATTATGTCAAAAAAAATCTATAAATTTGTCTTTTTTTAAGAAAATTTAAATTCTTAAAATTTGAATTTGTTTTCAAAAATTAAATAAAATCTAGTTTTAAATAAGAGGTAAGATCATCAAGTCTGACTTTGTAGATGGCAAGAGATGATGTTAGACGATCAAAAACAAATGAAAAGCGGTTGAAATGGTTGATATACAGTATTGCATTTCATATAGGTTTTGGCAAGCAGTAACCAGTAATAAGACGAGCTTTAGAAACCTTCAATGAATGGCTATAGTATCAAAAAAATGTGGGCGTGAAGTACGGCCGAGACCCATATCGACACAGTTCAAAAGTTATACCTAATTCATGTCATAATTATGTCAGCTACAAAAACACTTAGTTTGAATTTTGTCACCCTCGGGAACACTATGAACCAGTATAGCTGATTTTGGTCCAAATCTCGGCCATACTTCACACTTATTTGAACCACATTTTCTCGTAAATGTTAAAATATTATTAAAAAGTAATTAACCCTGAATTATGTCGCTATTTTGTCAAGTGTTTTAAGATAAAGAATTTTTTTTGGTTTCCACAGTGAAGAGTATGAACAAAATTCAGATGGGGTAGTCGAAATTTTAGATTTCGGTTTTTTAAGCTATGCATTACAAAAAAGAATATTGGCATGTGATTTATGTCAGAATTATGTCAATTCAAATTAAACATCCAAGAAATTTTTTTGACAAAAGTACACCAAAGAAAATCAATTTTCAATTTTGGACTAGAGGCGACCCTAGTCAAAATCAATTTTGTCACTTTTTTCTTCGAGGGTTTATCCAAATGGATTGAAACTTTGCATAAATGTTTTAATGCTTAAAACAAATACAAATAAAAAAATTCGAAATCTTTTTGAATAAAGAACCAAGTAGGAAATACATTTTCAATTTTGGACTAGGGGCGACCCTAGTCAAAATCAATTTTGTCACTTTTTTCTTCGAGGGTTTATCCAAATAGATTGGAACTTTGCATAAATATTCTAGTGCTTAAAACAAATACAAATAAAACATTTCGAAATTTTTTTGAATAAAGAACGAAGTAGGAAATACATTTTCAATTTTGGACTAGGGGCGACCCTAGTCAATATCAATTTTGTCACTTTTTTTTCGAGGGTTTATCCAAATGGATTGAAACTTTTCATAAATATTTAAATGTTTAAAGCAAATACAAATAAAAAAATTCGAAATCTTTTTGAATAAAGAACCAAGTAGGAAATACATTTTCAATTTTGGACTAGGGGCGACCCTAGTCATAATCAATTTTGTCACTTTTTTCTTCGAGGGTTTATCCAAATGGATTGAAACTTTTAATAAATATTTAAATGTTTAAAACAAATACAAATAAAAAAATTCGAAATCTTTTTGAATAAAGAACCAAGTAGGAAATACATTTTCAATTTTGGACTAGGGGCGACCCTAGTCATAATCAATTTTGTCACTTTTTTCTTCGAGGGTTTATCCAAATAGATTGAAACTTTGCATAAATATTCTAGTGCTTAAAACAAATACAAATAAAACATTTCGAAATTTTTTTGAATAAAGAACTAAGTAGGAAATACATTTTCAATTTTGGACTAGGGGCGACCCTAGTCAAAATCAATTTTGTCACTTTTTTCTTCGAGGGTTTATCCAAATGGATTGAAACTTTTCATAAATATTTAAATGTTTAAAACAAATACAAATAAAACATTTCGAAATTTTTTTGAATAAAGAACTAAGTAGGAAATACATTTTCAATTTTGGACTAGGGGCGACCCTAGTCAATATCAATTTTGTCACTTTTTTCTTCGAGGGTTTATCCAAATGGATTGAAACTTTTCATAAATATTTAAATGTTTAAAACAAATACAAATAAAAAAATTCGAAATCTTTTTGAATAAAGAACCAAGTAGGAAATACATTTTCAATTTTGGACTAGGGGCGACCCTAGTCATAATCAATTTTGTCACTTTTTTCTTCGAGGGTTTATCCAAATGGATTGAAACTTTTCATAAATATTTAAATGTTTAAAACAAATACAAATAAAACATTTCGAAATTTTTTTGAATAAAGAACTAAGTAGGAAATACATTTTCAATTTTGGACTAGGGGCGACCCTAGTCAAAATCAATTTTGTCACTTTTTTCTTCGAGGGTTTATCCAAATGGATTGAAACTTTTCATAAATATTTAAATGTTTAAAACAAATACAAATAAAAAAATTCGAAATCTTTTTGAATAAAGAACCAAGTAGGAAATACATTTTCAATTTTGGACTAGGGGCGACCCTAGTCATAATCAATTTTGTCACTTTTTTCTTCGAGGGTTTATCCAAATAGATTGAAACTTTTCATAAATATTTTAATGCTTAAAACAAATACAAATAAAAAAATTCGAAATCTTTTTGAATAAAGAACCAAGTAGGAAATACATTTTCAATTTTGGACTAGGGGCGACCCTAGTCATAATCAATTTTGTCACTTTTTTCTTCGAGGGTTTATCCAAATGGATTGAAACTTTTCATAAATATTTAAATGTTTAAAACAAATACAAATAAAAAAATTCGAAATCTTTTTGAATAAAGAACCAAGTAGGAAATACATTTTCAATTTTGGACTAGGGGCGACCCTAGTCAAAATCAATTTTGTCACTTTTTTCTTCGAGGGTTTATCCAAATGAATTGAAACTTTGCATAAATATTTTGATGCTTAAAAAACATACAAATAAAACACCCTAAAATTTTTTTGAGCAAAGAACCAAGTAGGAAATACATTTTCAATTTTGGACTAGGGGCGACCATAGTCAAAATCAATTTTGTCACTTTTTTCTTCGAGGGTTTATCCAAATAGATTGAAACTTTTCATAAATATTTTAATGCTTAAAACAAATACAAATAAAAAAATTCGAAATCTTTTTGAATAAAGAACAAAGTAGGAAATACATTTTCAATTTTGGACTAGGGGCGACCCTAGTCAAAATCAATTTTGTCACTTTTTTCTTCGAGGGTTTATCCAAATGGATTGAAACTTTTCATAAATATTTAAATGTTTAAAACAAATACAAATAAAAAAATTCGAAATCTTTTTGAATAAAGAACCAAGTAGGAAATACATTTTCAATTTTGGACTAGGGGCGACCCTAGTCAAAATCAATTTTGTCACTTTTTTCTTCGAGGGTTTATCCAAATAGATTGAAACTTTTCATAAATATTTTAATGCTTAAAACAAATACAAATAAAAAAATTCGAAATCTTTTTGAATAAAGAACAAAGTAGGAAATACATTTTCAATTTTGGACTAGGGGCGACCCTAGTCAAAATCAATTTTGTCACTTTTTTCTTCGAGGGTTTATCCAAATGGATTGAAACTTTTCATAAATATTTAAATGTTTAAAACAAATACAAATAAAAAAATTCGAAATCTTTTTGAATAAAGAACCAAGTAGGAAATACATTTTCAATTTTGGACTAGGGGCGACCCTAGTCAAAATCAATTTTGTCACTTTTTTCTTCGAGGGTTTATCCAAATGGATTGAAACTTTTCATAAATATTTAAATGTTTAAAACAAATACAAATAAAAAAATTCGAAATCTTTTTGAATAAAGAACCAAGTAGGAAATACATTTTCAATTTTGGACTAGGGGCGACCCTAGTCAAAATCAATTTTGTCACTTTTTTCTTCGAGGGTTTATCCAAATGGATTGAAACTTTGCATAAATATTTTAATGTTTAAAACAAATACAAATAAAAAAATTCGAAATCTTTTTGAATAAAGAACCAAGTAGGAAATACATTTTCAATTTTGGAACAATGCGACCATAGTCAAAACAATTTTGTCACTTTTTTCTTCGAGGGTTTATCCAAATGGATTGAAACTTTGCATAAATATTTTAATGCTTAAAACAAATACAAATAAAAAAATTCGAAATTTTTTTGAATAAAGAACCAAGTAGGAAATACATTTTCAATTTTGGACTAGGGGCGACCCTAGTCAAAATGAATTTTGTCACTTTTTTCTTCGAGGGTTTATCCAAATGGATTGAAACTTTGCATAAATATTTTAATGCTTAAAACAAATACAAATAAAAAAATTCGAAATTTTTTTGAATAAAGAACCAAGTAGGAAATACATTTTCAATTTTGGACTAGGGGCGACCCTAGTCAAAATCAATTTTGTCACTTTTTTCTTCGAGGGTTTATCCAAATGGATTGAAACTTTGCATAAATATTTTAATGCTTAAGACAAATACAAATAAAGCATTTCGAAGTTTTTTTGAATAAAGAACTAAGTAGGAAATACATTTTCAATTTTGGAACAATGCGACCATAGTCAAAATCAATTTTGTCACTTTTTTCTTCGAGGGTTTATCCAAATAGATTGAAAATTTGCATTAATATTTTAGTGCTTAAAACAAATACAAATAAAACATCCTTAAATTTTTTTGAGCAAAGAACTAGGGGCGACCATAGTCAAAACAATTTTGTCACTTTTTTCTTCGAGGGTTTATCCAAATAGATTAAAACTTTTCATAAATATTTTAATGCTTAAAACAAATACAAATAAAAAAATTCGAAATCTTTTTGAATAAAGAACCAAGTAGGAAATACATTTTCAATTTTGGACTAGGGGCGACCCTAGTCAAAATCAATTTTGTCACTTTTTTCTTCGAGGGTTTATCCAAATGGATTGAAACTTTTCATAAATATTTAAATGTTTAAAACAAATACAAATAAAACATTTCGAAATTTTTTTGAATAAAGAACGAAGTAGGAAATACATTTTCAATTTTGGACTAGGGGCGACCCTAGTCAATATCAATTTTGTCACTTTTTTCTTCGAGGGTTTATCCAAATGGATTGAAACTTTGCATAAATATTTTAATGTTTAAAACAAATACAAATAAAAAAATTCGAAATCTTTTTGAATAAAGAACCAAGTAGGAAATACATTTTCAATTTTGGACTAGGGGCGACCCTAGTCAAAATCAATTTTGTCACTTTTTTCTTCGAGGGTTTATCCAAATGAATTGAAACTTTGCATAAATATTTTGATGCTTAAAACAAATACAAATAATACACCCTAAAATTTTTTTGAGCAAAGAACCAAGTAGGAAATACATTTTCAATTTTGGACTAGGGGCGACCATAGTCAAAATCAATTTTGTCACTTTTTTCTTCGAGGGTTTATCCAAATGGATTGAAACTTTGCATAAATATTTTTGTGCTTAAAACAAATACAAATAAAATAATTCGAAATCTTTTTGAATAAAGAACCAAGTAGGAAATACATTTTCAATTTTGAACTAGGGGCGACCCTAGTCAAAATCAATTTTGTCGCTTTTTTCTTCAAGGGTTTATCCAAATGGATTGAAACTTTGCATTAATATTCAAATGCTTAAACCAAATACAAATAAAACATCTTTAATTTTTTTGAGCCAAGAACCAAGAAGGAAATACATTTTCAATTTTGGACTAGGGGCGACCATAGTCAAAATCAATTTTGTCACTTTTTTCTTCGAGGGTTTATCCAAATGGATTGAAACTTTTCATAAATATTTTAGTGCTTAAAACAAATACAAATAAAATAATTTGAAATCTTTTTTAATAAAGAACCAAGTAGGAAATACATTTTCAATTTTGAACTAGGGGCGACCCTAGTCAAAATCAATTTTGTCACTTTTTTCTTCAAGGGTTTATCCAAATGGATTGAAACTTTGCATAAATATTTTAATGTTTAAAACAAATACAATTAAAACATCGTAAAATTTTTTTGAGCAATGAACCAAGGAGGAAATACATTTTCAATTTTGGACTAATGCGACCATAGTCAAAACAATTTTGTCACTTTTTTCTTCGAGGGTTTATCCAAATAGATTGAAACTTTGCATAAATATTTTGATGCTTAAAACAAATACAAATAAAACATCCTTAAATTTTTTTGAGCAAAGAACCAAGAAGGAAATACATTTTCAATTTTGGACTAATGCGACCATAGTCAAAACAATTTTGTCACTTTTTTCTTCGAGGGTTTATCCAAATGGATTGAAACTTTGCATAAATATTTTAGTGCTTAAAACAAATACAAATAAAATAATTTGAAATCTTTTTTAATAAAGAACCAAGTAGGAAATACATTTTCAATTTTGAACTAGGGGCGACCCTAGTCAAAATCAATTTTGTCACTTTTTTCTTCAAGGGTTTATCCAAATGGATTGAAACTTTGCATAAATATTTTAATGTTTAAAACAAATACAATTAAAACATCGTAAAATTTTTTTGAGCAATGAACCAAGGAGGAAATACATTTTCAATTTTGGACTAATGCGACCATAGTCAAAACAATTTTGTCACTTTTTTCTTCGAGGGTTTATCCAAATAAATTGAAACTTTGCATAAATATTTTGATGCTTAAAACAAATACAAATAAAACATCCTTAAATTTTTTTGAGCAAAGAACCAAGAAGGAAATACATTTTCAATTTTGGACTAGGGGCGACCCTAGTCAAAATCAATTTTGTCACTTTTTTCTTCGAGGGTTTATCCAAATGGATTGAAACTTTGCATAAATATTTAAATGTTTAAAGCAAATACAAATAAAAAAATTCGAAATCTTTTTGAATCAAGAACCAAGTAGGAAATACATTTTCAATTTTGGACTAGGGGCGACCCTAGTCAAAATCAATTTTGTCACTTTTTTCTTCGAGGGTTTATCCAAATGGATTGAAACTTTGCATTAATATTCAAGTGCTTAAACCAAATACAAATAAAAAAATTCGAAATCTTTTTGAATAAAGAACCAAGTAGGAAATACATTTTCAATTTTGGACTAGGGGCGACCCTAGTCAAAATCAATTTTGTCACTTTTTTCTTCGAGGGTTTATCCAAATGGATTGAAACTTTGCATAAATATTTTAATGCTTAAAACAAATACAAATAAAAAAATTCGAAATCTTTTTGAATAAAGAACCAAGTAGGAAATACATTTTCAATTTTGGACTAGGGGCGACCCTAGTCAAAATCAATTTTGTCACTTTTTTCTTCGAGGGTTTATCCAAATGAATTGAAACTTTGCGTAAATATTTTGATGCTTAAAACAAATACAAATAATACACCCTAAAATTTTTTTGAGCAAAGAACCAAGTAGGAAATACATTTTCAATTTTAGACTAGGGGCGACCATAGTCAACATCAATTTTGTCACTTTTTTCTTCGAGGGTTTATCCAAATAGATTGAAAATTTGCATAAATATTCTAGTGCTTAAAACAAATACAAATAAAACATCCTAAAATTTTTTTGAGCAAAGAACCAAGTAGGAAATACATTTTCAATTTTGGACTAGGGGCGACCATAGTCAAAATCAATTTTGTCACTTTTTTCTTCGAGGGTTTATCCAAATGGATTGAAACTTTGCATAAATATTTTTGTGCTTAAAACAAATACAAATAAAATAATTCGAAATCTTTTTGAATAAAGAACCAAGTAGGAAATACATTTTCAATTTTGAACTAGGGGCGACCCTAGTCAAAATCAATTTTGTCGCTTTTTTCTTCAAGGGTTTATCCAAATGGATTGAAACTTTGCATTAATATTCAAATGCTTAAACCAAATACAAATAAAACATCTTTAATTTTTTTGAGCCAAGAACCAAGAAGGAAATACATTTTCAATTTTGGACTAGGGGCGACCATAGTCAAAACAATTTTGTCACTTTTTTTTTCGAGGGTTTATCCAAATGGATTGAAACTTTGCATAAATATTTTAGTGCTTAAAACAAATACAAATAAAATAATTTGAAATCTTTTTTAATAAAGAACCAAGTAGGAAATACATTTTCAATTTTGAACTAGGGGCGACCCTAGTCAAAATCAATTTTGTCACTTTTTTCTTCAAGGGTTTATCCAAATGGATTGAAACTTTGCATAAATATTTTAGTGCTTAAAACAAATACAAATAAAATAATTTGAAATCTTTTTTAATAAAGAACCAAGTAGGAAATACATTTTCAATTTTGAACTAGGGGCGACCCTAGTCAAAATCAATTTTGTCACTTTTTTCTTCAAGGGTTTATCCAAATAGATTGAAACTTTGCATAAATATTTTGATGCTTAAAACAAATACAAATAAAACATCCTTAAATTTTTTTGAGCAAAGAACCAAGAAGGAAATACATTTTCAATTTTGGACTAATGCGACCATAGTCAAAACAATTTTGTCACTTTTTTCTTCGAGGGTTTATCCAAATGGATTGAAACTTTGCATAAATATTTTAGTGCTTAAAACAAATACAAATAAAATAATTTGAAATCTTTTTTAATAAAGAACCAAGTAGGAAATACATTTTCAATTTTGAACTAGGGGCGACCCTAGTCAAAATCAATTTTGTCACTTTTTTCTTCAAGGGTTTATCCAAATGGATTGAAACTTTGCATAAATATTTTAATGTTTAAAACAAATACAATTAAAACATCGTAAAATTTTTTTGAGCAATGAACCAAGGAGGAAATACATTTTCAATTTTGGACTAATGCGACCATAGTCAAAACAATTTTGTCACTTTTTTCTTCGAGGGTTTATCCAAATAGATTGAAACTTTGCATAAATATTTTGATGCTTAAAACAAATACAAATAAAACATCCTTAAATTTTTTTGAGCAAAGAACCAAGAAGGAAATACATTTTCAATTTTGGACTAGGGGCGACCCTAGTCAAAATCAATTTTGTCACTTTTTTCTTCGAGGGTTTATCCAAATGGATTGAAACTTTGCATAAATATTTAAATGTTTAAAACAAATACAAATAAAAAAATTCGAAATCTTTTTGAATAAAGAACCAAGTAGGAAATACATTTTCAATTTTGGACTAGGGGCGACCCTAGTCAAAATCAATTTTGTCACTTTTTTCTTCGAGGGTTTATCCAAATGGATTGAAACTTTGCATAAATATTTTAATGTTTAAAACAAATACAAATAAAAAAATTCGAAATCTTTTTGAATAAAGAACCAAGTAGGAAATACATTTTCAATTTTGGACTAGGGGCGACCCTAGTCAAAATCAATTTTGTCACTTTTTTCTTCGAGGGTTTATCCAAATGGATTAAAACTTTGCATAAATTATTTATTGTTTAAAACAAATACAAATAAAAAAATTCGAAATCTTTTTGAATAAAGAACCAAGTAGGAAATACATTTTCAATTTTGGACTAGGGGCGACCCTAGTCAAAATCAATTTTGTCACTTTTTTCTTCGAGGGTTTATCCAAATGAATTGAAACTTTGCATAAATATTTTGATGCTTAAAACAAATACAAATAATACACCCTAAAATTTTTTTGAGCAAAGAACCAAGTAGGAAATACTTTTTTAATTTTAGACTAGGGGCGACCATAGTCAACATCAATTTTGTCACTTTTTTCTTCGAGGGTTTATCCAAATAGATTGAAAATTTGCATAAATATTCTAGTGCTTAAAACAAATACAAATAAAACATCCTAAAATTTTTTTGAGCAAAGAACCAAGTAGGAAATACATTTTCAATTTTGGACTAGGGGCGACCATAGTCAAAATCAATTTTGTCACTTTTTTCTTCGAGGGTTTATCCAAATGGATTGAAACTTTGCATAAATATTTTTGTGCTTAAAACAAATACAAATAAAATAATTCGAAATCTTTTTGAATAAAGAACCAAGTAGGAAATACATTTTCAATTTTGAACTAGGGGCGACCCTAGTCAAAATCAATTTTGTCGCTTTTTTCTTCAAGGGTTTATCCAAATGGATTGAAACTTTGCATTAATATTCAAGTGCTTAAACCAAATACAAATAAAACATCTTTAATTTTTTTGAGCCAAGAACCAAGAAGGAAATACATTTTCAATTTTGGACTAGGGGCGACCCTAGTCAAAATCAATTTTGTCACTTTTTTCTTCGAGGGTTTATCCAAATGGATTGAAACTTTGCATAAATATTTTAGTGCTTAAAACAAATACAAATAAAATAATTTGAAATCTTTTTTAATAAATAACCAAGTAGGAAATACATTTTCAATTTTGAACTAGGGGCGACCCTAGTCAAAATCAATTTTGTCACTTTTTTCTTCAAGGGTTTATCCAAATGGATTGAAACTTTGCATAAATATTTTAATGTTTAAAACAAATACAATTAAAACATCGTAAAATTTTTTTGAGCAATGAACCAAGGAGGAAATACATTTTCAATTTTGGACTAATGCGACCATAGGCAAAACAATTTTGTCACTTTTTTCTTCGAGGGTTTGTCCAAATAGATTGAAACTTTTCATAAATATTCTAGTGCTTAAAACAAATACAAATAAACCATTTCGAAATCTTTTTGAATATAGAACCAAATACAAATAAAACATCTTTAATTTTTTTGAGCCAAGAACCAAGAAGGAAATACATTTTCAATTTTGGACTAGGGGCGACCATAGTCAAAACAATTTTGTCACTTTTTTCTTCGAGGGTTTGTCCAAATAGATTGAAACTTTTCATAAATATTCTAGTGCTTAAAACAAATACAAATAAACCATTTCGAAATCTTTTTGAATATAGAACCAAATACAAATAAAACATCTTTAATTTTTTTGAGCCAAGAACCAAGAAGGAAATACATTTTCAATTTTGGACTAGGGGCGACCATAGTCAAAACAATTTTGTCACTTTTTTCTTCGAGGGTTTATCCAAATGGATTGAAACTTTGCATAAATATTTTAGTGCTTAAAACAAATACAAATAAAACATCTTAAATTTTTTTGAGCCAAGAACCAAGAAGGAAATACATTTTCAATTTTGGACTAGGGGCGACCATAGTCAAAATCAATTTTGTCACTTTTTTCTTCGAGGGTTTATCCAAATGGATTGAAACTTTGCATAAATATTTTAGTGCTTAAAACAAATACAAATAAAACAACTTAAATTTTTTTGAGCCAAGAACCAAGAAGGAAATACATTTTCAATTTTGGACTAGGGGCGACCATAGTCAAAATCAATTTTGTCACTTTTTTCTTCGAGGGTTTATCCAAATAGATTGAAACTTTGCATAAATATTTTGATGCTTAAAACAAATACAAATAAAACATCCTCAAATTTTTTTGAGCAAAGAACCAACAAGGAAATACATTTTCAATTTTGGACTAGGGGCGACCATAGTCAAAACAATTTTGTCACTTTTTTCTTCGAGGGTTTGTCCAAATAGATTGAAACTTTTCATAAATATTCTAGTGCTTAAAACAAATACAAATAAACCATTTCGAAATCTTTTTGAATATAGAACCAAATACAAATAAAACATCTTTAATTTTTTTGAGCCAAGAACCAAGAAGGAAATACATTTTCAATTTTGGACTAGGGGCGACCATAGTCAAAACAATTTTGTCACTTTTTTCTTCGAGGGTTTATCCAAATGGATTGAAACTTTGCATAAATATTTTAGTGCTTAAAACAAATACAAATAAAACATCTTAAATTTTTTTGAGCCAAGAACCAAGAAGGAAATACATTTTCAATTTTGGACTAGGGGCGACCATAGTCAAAATCAATTTTGTCACTTTTTTCTTCGAGGGTTTATCCAAATGGATTGAAACTTTGCATAAATATTTTAGTGCTTAAAACAAATACAAATAAAACAACTTAAATTTTTTTGAGCCAAGAACCAAGAAGGAAATACATTTTCAATTTTGGACTAGGGGCGACCCTAGTCAAAATCAATTTTGTCACTTTTTTCTTCGAGGGTTTATCCAAATGGATTGAAACTTTGCATAAATATTTTAGTGCTTAAAACAAATACAAATAAAACAACTTAAATTTTTTTGAGCAAAGAACCAACAAGGAAATACATTTTCAATTTTGGACTAGGGGCGACCATAGTCAAAACAATTTTGTCACTTTTTTCTTCGAGGGTTTGTCCAAATAGATTGAAACTTTTCATAAATATTCTAGTGCTTAAAACAAATACAAATAAACCATTTCGAAATCTTTTTGAATAAAGAACCAAGTAGGAAATACATTTTTAATTTTGAACTAGGGGCGACCCTAGTCAAAATCAATTTTGTCGCTTTTTTCTTCAAGGGTTTATCCAAATGGATGGAAACTTTGCATTAATATTCAAGTGCTTAAACCAAATACAAATAAAACATCTTTAATTTTTTTGAGCCAAGAACCAAGAAGGAAATACATTTTCAATTTTGGACTAGGGGCGACCCTAGTCAAAATCAATTTTGTCACTTTTTTCTTCGAGGGTTTATCCAAATAGATTGTAAATTTGCATAAATATTTTGATGCTTAAAACAAATACAAATAAAACATCCTAAAATTTTTTTGAGCAAAGAACCAAGTAGGAAATACATTTTTAATTTTGGACTAGGGGCGACCATAGTCAAAACAATTTTGTCACTTTTTTCTTCGAGGGTTTGTCCAAATAGATTGAAACTTTTCATAAATATTCTAGTGCTTAAAACAAATACAAATAAACCATTTCGAAATCTTTTTGAATAAAGAACCAAGTAGGAAATACATTTTTAATTTTGAACTAGGGGCGACCCTAGTCAAAATCAATTTTGTCGCTTTTTTCTTCAAGGGTTTATCCAAATGGATTGAAACTTTGCATTAATATTCAAGTGCTTAAACCAAATACAAATAAAACATCTTTAATTTTTTTGAGCCAAGAACCAAGAAGGAAATACATTTTCAATTTTGGACTAGGGGCGACCATAGTCAAAATCAATTTTGTCACTTTTTTCTTCGAGGGTTTATCCAAATAGATTGTAAATTTGCATAAATATTCTAATGCTTAAAACAAATACAAATATATTCACAAAAATTGAAAATTTTGTGTGAATATGATAAAACACCCTAAAATTTTTTTGAGCAAAGAACCAAGAAGGAAATATTTATCCAAATAGATTGAAAATTTGCATTAATATTCTAGTGCTTTAAGCAAATACAAATAAAACATCCTTAAAATTTTTTTGAGCAAAGAACCAAGTAGGAAATACATTTTCAATTATAAACTTGGGACAGGTCAAGTCAAAATCTAGTTTTTCACTTTTTTCTCCGAGGATAAATCCAAATACAGTAAAACTTTGTATGAGCATTCTAATCTTTAGGTCACACATTTCTGAATTAATAAAAATTATGTTTTGGACAAAATTTTAAGTCACATTGATTTTGAATGTACAACCAAATTTATAAAATTTGGGTCTGACGACATATTGAATACATTTCTTGGTTTAGATATTTAAAGTTATTTTGCATAAATATTAGTAAACTTACACAAAGTTTCACTGTAATTGGATAAACCTTCGAAGAAAAAAAAAAATGAAAAACTAGATTTTGACTAGACCTGTCCCAAGTTTATAATTGAAAATATAATTCCTTCTTGGTTCTTTATTCAAAAAAATTTTAGGATGTTTTATTTGTATTTGTTTTAAGCATTAGAATATTTTTGCAAAGTTTCAATCCATTTGGATAAACCCTCGAAGAAAAAAGTGACAAAATTTATTTTGACTAGGGTCGCCCCTAGCCCAAAATTAAAAATGTATTTCCTACTTGGTTCTTTGCTCAAAAAAATTTTGAAATGTCTTATTTGTATTTGTTATAAACATTAAAATATTTATGCAAAGTTTTAATCTATTTGGATAAAACTTCGTAGAAAAAAGTGACAAAAATGTTTTGACTATGGTCGCCCCTAGTCCAAAATTGAAAATGTATTTCCTACTTGGTTCTTTATTCAAAAAAATTTTGAAATGTTTTATTTGTATTTGTTTTAAGCATTAAAATATTTATGCAAAGTTTCAATCCATTTGGATAAACCCTCGAAGAAAAAAGTGACAAAATTGTTTTGACTAGGGTCGCCCCTAGTCCAAAATTGAAAATGTATTTCCTTCTTGGTTCTTTGCTCAAAAAAATTTTAGGGTATTTTATTTGTATTTGTTTTAAGCATTAAAATATTTATGCAAAGTTTTAATCCATTTGGATAAACCCTCGAAGAAAAAGGTGACAAAATTGTTTTGACTAGGGTCGCCCCTAGTCCAAAATTGAAAATGTATTTCCTTCTTGGTTCTTTGCTCAAAAAAATTTTAGGGTGTTTAATTTGTATTTGTTATAAACATTAAAATATTTATGCAAAGTTTTAATCTATTTGGATAAAACTTCGTAGAAAAAAGTGACAAAATTGTTTTGACTATCGTCGCCCCTAGTCCAAAATTGAAAATGTATTTCCTACTTGGTTCTTTGCTCAAAAAATTTTAAGATGTTTAATTTTTATTTGTTTTAAGCACTTGAATATTTATGCAAAGTTGCAATCTATTTTGATATACCGTCGAAGAAAAAAGTGACAAAATTGATTTTGACTAGGGTCGCCCCTAGTCCAAAATTGAAAATGTATTTCCTACTTGGTTCTTTGCTCAAAAAATTTTAAGATGTTTTATTTGTATTTGTTTTAAGCACTAGAATATTTATGCAAAGTTGCAATCTATTTTGATATACCGTCGAAGAAAAAAGTGACAAAATTGATTTTGACTAGGGTCGCCCCTAGTCCAAAATTGAAAATGTATTTCCTTCTTGGTTCTTTGCTGAAAAAAATTTTAAGATGTTTTATTTGTATTTGTTTTAAGCACTAGAATATTTATGCAAAGTTGCAATCTATTTTGATATACCGTCGAAGAAAAAAGTGACAAAATTGATTTTGACTAGGGTCGCCCCTAGTCCAAAATTGAAAATGTATTTCCTACTTGGTTCTTTGCTCAAAAAATTTTAAGATGTTTTATTTGTATTTGTTTTAAGCACTAGAATATTTATGCAAAGTTGCAATCTATTTTGATATACCGTCGAAGAAAAAAGTGACGAAATTTATTTTGACTATGGTCGCCCCTAGTCTAAAATTGAAAATTGATTTTATATGGTGTACTTTGGTCAAAAATTTTTTTGGATGTTTAATTTGAATTGACATAATTCTGACATAAATCACATACCAATATTCTTTTTTGTAATGCATAGCTTAAAAAAACCAAAATCTAAAATTACGACTACCCCATCTGAATTTTGTTCATACTCTTCACTGTGGAAACCAAAAAACAAATTTTTTATCTTAAAACACTTGACAAAATAGCGACATAATTCAGGATTAAATCATTTTTAGTAATATTTTAACATTTACGAGAAAATGTGGTTCAAATAAGTGTGAAATATGGCCGAGATTTGGACCAAATTCAGCTATACTGGTTCATAGTGTTCCCGAGGGTGACAAAATTCAAACTAAGTGTTTTTGTAGCTGACATAATTATGACATAAATTAGGTATAACTTTTGAACTGTGTCGATATGGGTCTCGGCCGTACTTCACGTCCATTCAAAAAATTTCATTTTTCTTCAAAAGCTTAAATTAATTAAATTTGAAATACTATTAAATAATTAAAGCTAGTTTGAACTTATTTCTTTCTTTGAACTTTTTTGAGATTAGATTTATTTTAAACAATTAATTTAATTTTTTAATCTTTTATTAAAGAAAAAAATTTTTTTAAATCTATAATTCAATAAATGTCTATAATTCAACTAACACTTTTGACATACAAACCTAATGCAACAATTTAATCACTAAACAAAGAAACTTTTCTTTCAAATTCTTTCACTAATTTACAATTACAAAACAACGTGACTCAATTTCTATTTAATTTTAATTGGAATGCCAAATGTGTCACGATATCCTTTTGTGATTTTCCTGGTTTTCTGATAACTTTAAGTGCTGCTTAGTTTTATTTTAGAGCTCTAAGACTGCTCAGCAATTGTTTTGTTCTAAACTTTTTAATTGTTTTATTTTCAAGAAAATAATGAAAAATTTGATATTTTTATTTTTGATGCTAGTGGTTGTTAATTGTAGGGAAATAACTGTGAAAAATCTTGAAGCTCGAATTGCTTTTGAGGATTTTAAGGTAAAATTTATCTGATTTTAATTATTAGCAGGAATGTCGAAAAATAAAATTATTAGTCTTAAGGCTTGTAGGTATGACAAAATTCTGTACTAAAGGGTCCAAAACCAATGCCTTTTAATGCCAAATAACTTAATAAGTTAAGTGCGCGTTATATTCGTGAAAATTCCATTTTAAAGCTTCATAAATTTCGTTTGGTGTCATTAGCCTCACGTTTTATCTACCGGTAACAATAGTGAGAAATTAACAATTTTTATATGCTTTAAAATGAATTTTAATTTCCAAGGCCTTCAAATTTAAGTTTAATAAGAAAAGTCAGACTGATAAAAGTGGGTCCCAGGCAGAGCTTTTTTTTTCCATTTAGACATTTTCAATTTATTGGTATTTTTTTTCCGTTTTTTTGTGCTCCTTTCCTTAGTAAGGAAAAAGCCTTTTCAAATGGTAATTAAACCATTTGAATAGGCATAAAAAACCTTTTTGGAAAGTGCATAATTACAAGTAATATAAATAAATAAATTGAGAGCTCGAGTCAACTTGACCTGATTCGACTCGAAGTCAGCTCAACAAGTCGAGCTCTGGTCCCAGGAATATCATAGACAAATTTTTGATTGTCCTAGCTCCAAATGTCTTGACTACACCCCTGAAAATAATGTTGCATTGATGACTTTCTCATAAACATCCTTCATTAGTCCTTATTAAGTTTTCCAAAATCATTTAAATTAAATAGAAATTTCTAAAATCATTTTCATCACAATAATCAACTTATTAATCATATTATGCCTTAAAAATGATTAAAAATTTCATAAACACATGTCGATAAAACAAATAAAGTTATTATTGTATTTTAGTATAAAGCCGATAACATTTGAAACTCATGTCTGTGTCATAAAATCAGCTGAGTAAATTGTTTTTTCCTCGTGTTTTTATTTCTTTGAATATTTTTCAATTTTAAAAGGTTTTTTTTAAGTTTGCATGCTAAAAACTTACCAAAAAAGGGGAGGGTGGTGGATTTTGACCCTTTTAGCCTTCCGGAAATCTTAAAAACATGCACAAGATTGTATAAATAATAATAATAATCTAATAAAAAATGATAAATCATTAAAAGTCACGCAAACTTCAAGGAAAACCCTCCTATAATTAATAAGAGGCACGAGCAAGTTCTTTCAATAATTAAACAATCACGATCACAATTTCAAAATCATTTAATTTCTATACTTACAATTAGATCAAATAGTAAAAGAAAAGTTTATATTAGCTGACTAAACGAGCTTTATACCTTTAAATTTAGGCTGAGCGTAGCTAAGCTGGCTCTTCAAACTTCATATCTTCAAACTCATGCTGTTTAAAGCTTGTTTTATTCGCAAGACTATTGATGGTACGTTGTGAATATATACGAACTAGGTTTCTACCCAAACACTAGTTTCTACTGATGATGGTGATGGGTTCCTATTACTGAATCGCACTCAATTCTGGGCCAAAGCTGCTATTTTCTGCAATTCTTGTTCTATTGTTCCGCCTTCCGTTAAAAAGTTGTACGCCAAGTAATTCTCCTACTTTCTAGTTTCTATTGCGAATGATTAATAAGCCCAGCATTAACAAAACAACTGTAATAGGGGAAATTTAGCGGTCATATGCTACTCAATTTATATAACAAAGTCTAAAAATCATTCAAATTTACAGATTAAAAACAACCATACGTTTAACTCAACTCGTGATGAATACAAAGCATTCCTGAATTTTAAAGAAACTTATAAGTTCATCGACATTTGCAATACTGAGTATAATCAAGGAAATTCGACATTTAAGTGTAATGTTAACACATTTGCGGATGAATCCGATGCATTCTTTGCTGATCAACTTAATGATTTACTTGAAGAAGAATTCAGCATGAGAGGAGATGACGAGTATCCAGAAGTTCCTGAATGTCAGTTAGAATATTTGAATTATTCAGCTATGGGATATCCTAGTAAAATTAAGAATCAGGTGAGAATTATAAAAATGTTAATTTTATTCATAATATCCTTTATTCTAGGGACGTTGTGGAGCATGCTGGGCATTTGCAGCAACTGGAGTATGTGAAGCTGCAATCTTTAAAAAGACAAAGAAGCTCGTCAAGTTTTCTGAACAACAATTGGTTGATTGCACACAAAATGATGATTATAATAATTATGGATGTCGGGGTGGAAGGATATCAGCTGGAATGCAATATCTTCAGGCTTTTGGAGCCATGAATGAGTCGGAATATACTCCATATTCACAACGTGATAACAACACATGCTTACAGTCTGATGATCGAATAATAGCAAAAATAAAATCATTTTCAAGATTGTTAAAAGTTGAGGAAGATTACTTGAAGAATTTGTTATGCGAGGTGGGGCCTGTGACTGTGGCTATTGATGGATCTTCAAGAGGATTTCAATTTTACAGTTCTGGAATTTTTAATGATCCGACATGCAGAAACTACATCAATCATGCTATGGTAATTAGAGTTGTAATTAGAATCTAATTCAGTGTTTCTTAAACTTTTTTGGTCCACGGCACATGTTTTTAATTAAAATTTTTTGGCCACACCTGAAAAGTGTCACGGCACACTTTCATGATCTTTTTGAAGTCTCAAAACATGGAACTTTTCAGGGCACACTAGCGTGCCACGGCACACAGTTTGAGAACCACTGATCTAATTACTAAGGTCCAGGCTCTGATACTAGACGGTATACCTCCAAGTATCCCAAATACCGCCTCTTTATATGAAATACCTAAAAATACCGCCTAGTTTCCGAGCCTGGACTAAGATACTTGTGACGTGACTGAATGGTGGACTTTAGGAAAGGGCTTCATCTTCGAAAAGCGTGACTGTTCGGGAGTCAAGTCTTTTGCTAATGTATCTGATAATTTACATACTTGGAAACAAACTATTGACACTAAATTTAAATGCGGAGTTTATCTGCCTTTATCGTTTTAAATTCACTTGAACTAACAAAACTGATCAACTTATCGATTACTGATGATTATCGAGTACGAAATTAAAACGGGGAGGAGAAGGAGCTGGAAAAAATATAAAGAAATAATCTCACGGTACGCGCATCTGCAAAAATCAAAAATCGTTAATTAAATAAACATCGTATGAATAAAGAAATTCGCATTAAACAAAAAGACAAAAGAATCCAGTAAATAAAAACATTGTGTCACGTGTATGGTGAATTGAGGTTTTGTTTCAGTGGTGAATTTGTCCTGTCAACTTGAAACATACGAATTTTAACGGATTTCATCGTGAACCTGTCGACATTCAATAGCTCAGACGGCAATAAACCGTTGATTTAATTATCAACAAAATTAAAGTGATTTAATTATCACAGACCATCAAATCCTTGACTTAATTGTCAAGGTTCAAAAAAGGTTGACTTGATTGTCAACTGAACAACAAAAGTGACTTAATTGTCACATATTTACTGAGTTCATATTGAACTAATAATTCAGTCATATCGACTAATTTATTGAGTCATATTGACTTTTACCTCACGATAAGATAACACCATGAGTACAACAAATGATCACGCTGGTAGTAACACTCAGCCTGAAAGCCTCAGAGGTAAATCAAATAGATTATTTAAGTATCAACAGTCCCACAAGACTGAACTTCCAGCACCACCAACGCCGATTCAACGTCGAATTAAAAGGATAAATGCGTCAAAGGTTGACAGGAAAAACAAAGCAGCAAACAACTTTGATAAGAATCGCAATCTCAATCGAAAATTAATTACATATGGCTTCACACCAACTACCTCAAAACAAATCCATATCGTAGATGATCAGGAAACCCATAATGCAGACCCAGTCAGTTCTATTATTCAAGACCAAACAGAGAAACTTAATGTCGAAATTTCCGAGAGCTTGCTGAACATCCCTAAAATGAAAGAAAAGTTTAATAATGAGATTAAGGATGTGCTTACCTTAGCCAACAAAAATGGTGATGTCAATGAAGCAATAAGTAAGTTATGCTCGTTAATTCAATTAAATAATGATAACATCTGCTCTCTACATGAAACGACTCAACAAAATCTATTGAAACTAGTAGCGCTACAAAAAGACCTCGAATTAAGCAACATAAGAAGAGATACTTTGATCATGTCTAATTCAGACAGGATCCAAAGTGTGGAAACAAAAATGACATGTTCCAAGGATTTACACAAAATATGGATTACCTTCACATGTGATAAGGAGCTAGAGCAGTTGAAAACAAGTGGTGATCTTATCAACGAGACTAAATTAATCTTTAGACGAATGGACATTGATATTGATCGTCTTGGAATTCTCCCCATACGAGCAGTAAACTTTCAACATATAAAAACTGATAAATCTGTGATTCCTTCGCTTTGTGTCACGTTCAACAATGAAAAAATTGCATCTATTGTCCGTAGAAAGATGATGACATTTAACTCTTCTCTTGATGAAGAAAATCGACTAGATGAACTGAGATACAGTGAAAGAGTGTACTGGTCTCGAGATGTTTGGAAGATTCTGAAGGTATGCTGGGAATTAAAAAGATTAAAATTAGTGGATTATGTAAACGTACATGCCGAAGGTATTCGTGTCCAATATAAAGTCCAAGCAGCATCAGGCTCAGAATTTACATCGAGTAGTATAAACATCACATGCTTCAAAGACATTGATAAATTAAGAAAGATTGTCGGTGATATTTATCCAGAAATAAGCTCAACCACTTTGTACGACAATAACTACTTTATAATGAGTTTTGCGGATAGAGACGCGCGTAGATCCGATGATTTTCAAGATGAAACCGAAACTGATGACAAAATGGATTGCTGACAATCCCTCTCGACACTTAATAAGGATGGTCAATCACTGAAAACTTTGCGAAATGTCAATAAACTGGAAAATAAAAATAAAACTTTAATTAATAATGATCATGATGACGACTTTGCCTTAAACAATATAGAAATGAATGTTTATAATCTCAATCAAATGTCTCAATCGAACATCCCAATTGATGAAATGATATCTAAAATGGCAAAACTAATTACTGATATATCAAACGCAAAATTCTTCAACTTATATTATTGGGTATGGAACATCAACTGCCTCAATGACTCAAAATTCAATTACTTAACATCCTTATTACATGGTCGAGTACACAATAAAATCCTACCGCATATTATCCTCCTAACAGAAACGTGGATCAAAACCTCTGGGAAGTTTCAAGTTTTCAACATTCTAAATTATAAGCAATACAGCATAACGAGAGGAAACAAAAAAAAAGGTGGAGGAGTTTCAGTTTATATTCAAAACAAAATTACAAGCACTTTAATCAAAACGTGTTATAACGAGTCAATCGAGTACGTCCTTGTCAAACTTGAGCTTAACACGTCTTATGATTTCTATATTCTTGCACTTTACCGCCCGCCTAGTAGCAATATTAATGAATTTCTAAAAAATCTTGAGGAAATTTTACAGCTTTACGACAAAAGACTCATAATTGCAGGTGATATGAATATAAGAGAGAATAATAATAAATATAAAGATTATGCTGACCTGTTTCATTCTTATGGATACGAAAGAAGTAATAACGCGACAACATTTAGTTACTTTCAATTTGGCTCATCAGACTCCACAAGCGGTTCAATATTGGACAATGTTTTGATATCTGATACCATAAAAAATGTTACGCTCACGAGTCCAAAAACACCGTATTCTGATCACAATCTACTAATGGGAACAGCAATGTTTGATATAAAAATTTCATCAAACAATGGAGTTCAAAAATTGGAAAAATTGATTAATAATAATAATAACACCGTAAAGCAATTAAAGGAATTCCTAAGAGAATACAATCCAAAAGAAAACAAACCCCTGAATGAAAATTGTGATGAAATTATGAGCACCATGATGGAAATCTATGACACAAATTGTCAAACAATTTGTTTAAAAACAAGAGACGCTAATTTTCAACTCCCAAAATGGGTGGACAAAGAATATGTAAGTCTTTGCAACCATATACATAACGTGCAAGAAAAAGTATGGAAATTAGCTAGTCAACAGAAATCTTGTGACATTCTTATATTCAACTTAACTAATTTGACAGAACAAAAGAAAGAAATGGAAATTAGAAAGTCCTACATATACTTTAATGGCTTAATCTATGATAATCCGAGGCAATCGTGGAAAGTTATAAATGATATGTGTGGAAAAACTAAAACACAAAATAAACTCACGATTGTATCCAATGGAACCACGCTTCATGATGATGAGGACGTTACCAATGCACTTCAAAATTTCTTCATTACATCGTTCAACAAAAATCATAATCCAATCCAAATAATTCACAGAGGTCCCTACGTGAAAAACACATTTCAATTCAATAATGTCAGTGAGCAGCTAATTTTTGATCTCATAATTTCACTTGATATGAAGAAATCACCTGGTTATGATAATATAACTCCTAGAATTCTGAAATCAATTGCTGATGAGGCATGTCCTTTGCTGTGTTATATGATCAATCGAATGATAAATGACAGCGAATTTCCGGATGCATTAAAAGTGGCCAAAGTAATTCCAATCCACAAAAAAGGCTCTAAAACGGATCCTGAAAACTATAGACAAATATCTGTATTACCAATTGTTTCAAAAGTATTCGAAAAAGTTATTTTTATGCAGCTGGATGATTTTTTTGAAAGTAACAATTTATATGACGACTTGCAGTTCGGTTTTAGAAGTGGAAGAGGATGTCATGATGCAATATGCCAAGTGATGTTCAATGTCTCAAAGGAAGTGGATAAAGGAAATGGAATTGTTCTTCTCTCACTTGACATATCGAAGGCATTTGACTCATTGAAACACAATATATTACTGAGAAAATTGGAGTTTATGGGAATTAGAGGTGCATCAAATGACTTGATTAAAAGTTACCTATCACATCGATGTCAATTTGTCCAAATTAATTCTGCTAAAAGCTGTTCCAAACAAATAAATGAAGGTATTGCACAGGGAAGCCTTGTCGGTCCACCTTTCTTTAATTTTATGCTCATTGACATGAAGAATCTGAAGACTGATGCAAAAATAATAAAATATGCCGATGATGCTGTCGTAGTATTCCTAGTTGATAAAGACGATGATGATGGCAAGAATTCCTTCCGTTTGCAGCAACTATTGAATGAACTTGTTGAATATTATCGCGACAATGGATTTGAAATAAATTGCAATAAGTCTTTTTATATGTGTCTCGGACGACCTGAAATGGTAGATATAAAAATTATGCTTAATAGTGCTGGCTTTCAATACGTAAACGAGATGACTTATCTCGGCATTATTATTGATGATGAACTAAAACTTGGAAGTTATGTAGATGCCTTGGCTACGAAGATGAATCAAGGAATCGGAGCTTTATTTTACATGAAGGATAAGCTTCCATTCTCAGCACTAAAACAATTCTATTTCGCCCATATACACAGTCACTTAATGTACTGCAGCTTTATTCTACTAAGATGCACTGAAGGTGATCTTAAAAGACTTCAACGTCTTCAAAATCGAGCATTAAAGCTGATCTACCAACTTCCAATTCTATGTCCTACGACTGATCTATTCACTCTCCATGCACCTGATGTCTTAACTGTGAAAGGAATCATTTATTACTCAACTTTACTCATTATCAAAAGAAACCTGATTTCTACATCACCTGAAAGACTTCCAATCGAGAAACAACGAACAAATCGTCTCAATTTACTAAAACCGCAAATGTATAGAAGAAATGTTATGAAAAACGATGTAACTTGCCGAGGAATCAACATTTACAACAACCTGCCATCCGAATTAAAGGAACTAAATCAACTTAATGCCTTCAAACGAGCTGTCAAGACTTATTTGCTTAAACATGTAGAAGATTTACTAAATAACACTAATTTCATGTGTTAAGCATATTCTACTTCACCTTTTTATTTACCGCAACTTATTTATGCAAATACTCTCACTTTTAATACATCACAAATCACTTTTACACATCTGAAACACTCAAATATCACAGTATTAACCAAATTAATTATTTTTCATTAATGTTAACTTCAACATAAATTTTAAATTTATCGTAACGGTTTTTTTTTTGGGTTAAAGTGAACTGCCCATCTCAGTCTCAAACAAATTCAAATTTATTTATGCCGTTAATTATTATTAGCTATGTTTTTTCGTATCAAATTTATTTATATACTTGATTTTGCAAAAATTATACTTGTCAAATGTTATCGAACGACCAGTAAGGTCTATAATAAAAAGAATACATGTGTATGATGCCATAAAGGCCTGCATGTATTCTTTCATTCATTCATTCAACTTAAAAACAATTTTTTTAAATACACAAAAGCATTGCGATGTACAAAAGATGAAATGAATTGTTAAAAATTTAATTTAAATTTTTTTCCTTACTTAGCTTCTTGTTGGCTTTGGAACAGACCCAGACTTTGGGAAATACTGGATTTTGAAGAATTCTTATGGCAAGCGGTGGGGAGAGTATGGATACATGAAACTAGCTCGAGGATTTGGAAATTTGTGTGGAATTCTTGAACAAGTTTTTATTTGTAATGTTTAATTATTTTCTGAAATAAAAATTACAATTTTTTTGTTTTTTATTTGAAATTAATTTTTTTTTTAAAAAATGAAGTTGGTAACGTAAAGAGTAGCCTTGATCACTTAAATGTGGTTCTTTTTATTAGCCCTGCACGTTGAAAATAAAATATTTAAAGTCTATCAAGGACTTCTTTTATTAAACTTTGTGAATTTCAATATTGCATTGATATTAAGCTTTGTTAAATATTTTTAAACAATAAAAATTATCATTCAATGACATCGAATCACGACACGTTGGTCAACAAGTTTAATAAGATTTCGATAATTCCATGAAGCGCATTTTTAAACCTTTAAACTACATGCTTAATACCATTCTATGAACACGTCGAAAAACACGAATTCGAATTTTAAAAAAACCGGTAAATATTCATAAATTTTAATCATTGAAATATTCCTCGATTTTCGCTCGATTTATTTTATTTTAGTTTCTTCAACCTTTTTCTGTGACATTTTTTTTAAAATGATGCAAAACTTCAATTTCTATTTATTCATCTTAAATTGTAAAACAGTGTTTTTAATAAACTTTTAAACGCTACCAGCCTGTTTCACTAAGGTAGATTATCCACCGATCGGATTATCCACTTTTTCAATCCGAAGATTATCCTGAGATTATCCGAAGATTATCCACATAAATAATCTAAAATGTTAAAACTGGGTTCCCCCAAGATTGAAAATTTGGATAATCTTCAGGATTATCCTTGGATAATCTCAGGATAATCCATATACTAAAATCATTTTTGTGCTATATTCACTATCGAATAAAAAGATGTTTTCTCAAACTGTTCTGATTATTATTAACCAATTAATTCTAAATCAGAAAAAAAAATTTTTGGATTTTCCGCGCATCGAAGAAATACATAATCCTAAAATGAGGATAATCCACCTTAGTGAAACAGGCCGTACAATTTTACTCCTAATATTATTAATTCTTAAAATCTATATTATGTACGCTAGCTCAGTATGTAGCGCATAATCTTCACTAAGAAGTTGTGTCCAGCAGCCAATTAAAAACTGTTATAGATCTTAGAACTAGTGTTCATGTCGGCTCTTGTTCCAATCTTCAGTAGGTTACAATGTCTCCAGTTCCATTCCTGTAAAAGCCCTCCATGATGAATTTACAGCTTTCATATCTTTCTCATTCTGTTTACATAATTCTTGACCCGTCCCAGCAACTTACATCGCCTAATTCTTAGTTTTACGTCTTAAACTGCTGCACTTAAGATGCCAAAGTATCCAAACTTCTGAAAAATTACTAGGCTGGTGGTGGGATTCGAACCCGGGAGTCCAGATTCAACACCAACTTTTTGTGACCTGTACCTTACCAACTGAGCTATCGAGGCACTTTTACTTCTCAAAACTTTAAACTAAAAGTCGTGCATCGATTAGTCAAACTTATAAAAATTATTGACGATATAAAATACTAAAATCGTGAATTCATGTCTATCAAGTCCTGCGACGAGGGTCATTCAGTGTTAAAAGTTTGCATATAAAACTAAACTTTAATCGAGTTTAAGTCATTAAATCAGTTTCTTCATGTGACAAGTATAAATCCTAGTGTAGCAATTTTGTAACTGTCAGTTAAAGTTTAGTGCTCATTTCCATTAGTTTTGTTTTGCGAACCTGATTTTGTGTCTTAAAGTATTAATTTAAAATGGAATTTAATAGTAAAATTTGCTACATTCTTCTCTTGGTAATCCTTTCAAGTAAGTTCAACTTAATTTTGAATTTAAGTGAAACTGAAAATTATCACCAAAAAATTCTGTTAAAACTTTTCAGTCTTTACAACGGCAACAAATGCTGGTGGTGATAAATGTGAACTTTTGATTATCAACAGCAGTCCCAATAACATTAGTCCACTGCCTGTTTGTGAGTTGTGCTTGAATGGTATCACAAGAGTGCCATGTGTTTGTCCTCCAAATACATCCAAATTCATGTCATTTGAGCTTCCTCAATGGTATTGCTGCACAACTTCGGTTTAAAATGGCTTGTTTTTGTTTGTCACTATTTTGGATGAAATTGAATAGAAAAGTTAAATTTTATTATTATTTAAAGTCTTTTTCAGCCAATTTAACGTTTTTGTACAATAATTTTTATCAAATGTAAATTTTTGTAAAGAATAAATTTAATATTTTTGTAATTAAATTTATTTTTTTTAAATAAGTAGCACTTATGTAGATTTACAGAGTCAAATCGTATTGAGTCTGACTCTGAAGTTAACAAAGTTATAAGTCTTAGAATATACAATAATTTCTCTTTTTCCATTTCACCGTTCTAGTTACGAAGCTCGGTTCGTGTGCTGGGTGTAGTTTTGAGGTCTTTGGCAAAGAAACTGCCTCCTTTGCTAGGTATACAAGAATATACTAGCATCTGGATGACTTCCTTACGGCATCTTGCGCACGCGAATTGTGACTAGGTATATTGCAGTGTACATCAAGTCTTATGACGTACTCGTGTATTTGCAATGTGCAGAGCTTGCAAGTGGTTTGGATCCCACTATAAACTGTAGGTCTAAAGGGTGTGGTACAATAGATTCTGTTCTAATTTGAATCGCAGTGCCTCCAGCTGAAAGGCAGGGCCCTTCACACATTAGTATTATGTACAATAATCTGGTTTTTAGGGATCCTTAGGACATCCAGAACTCATTAATTGACTCTTTATCAATTTTTAATAAGTTTAACACGAAACGGTGTCTGTAGAATAAAAACGGTATTGTAATACAATCGAGTACACCATGAAAAGAGTATTGTACTGTGGTTGGAAATCAGCTTTAAGATGTAATTAGTTCGTACTAAAACTACAAATAACATATCTTATCATTAATCTATCAATTAAACTGGAGAATTGGTAATTAAAGGGGATCCTCGATTTGAACAGTATTTCTTTGGAACAAAACATCTTTTAAAATTGAGGATTACCTATACATATTAAAGCTGTTAAGTGCCTTGCTGGTCAAACGAGTAAGACGCTTGGCTCAAATTTGTTATGGTAACTCTAAGATCGTCGGTTCGAATCCAGCCATTTTCAAATTTGTTCTTTTTCGGAAGTTAAGATACTTAGACTGCTTAATGGACGAGAAAAAACCATAATTGGGCATTTGGGCAACGTTGGATTAGAGAACGGGCTAGGAACTTGAAGTGAAGCGGAAGAAATAGGCTTAATTTCAATTTCATGAGCATCAAGGCAACAATGAGTTTGCTGTATTCAAAAACACATTTTCAAGTGTCTGAAACTCATTTGCTTGATTAAATTCAAACATTTATTGTCTTTCCAGACTCTGAATTCGAATCTACGTGTCTACTTTTTAGTGATTAAGCAATGAAGCTAGTTTTTATATTTTTTGTTCTCCTTTTGGCAAATGTTTATGGACAAAATTCTAAAATCTTAGATGTTCTGATGTCAAATTCACAAAATTCAGCACCAAGAAGTTCAAAGCTGATTCATTATTTTCCTTTTTTGGCGTTTACATCACCACGAGCTACACCAGCCTATAAAAATATTAATTTAAAGGCACTCGATGACAATAAAATTTAATTAAGTTCTGACTTTTATTGTATTTTGGATGTAATAAAGTTTTATTGCTTCTTATCTTGTGAAATTTCAATTTAAAGTTTAGAGCATTTTAATTTCAGTATTTTTTGCAATCTTAACAGATTTAAAGCTCATTTTTAAGGATACCTTTATTAGCCAGGAACGTTGAACATTGTTGGAATCAAAGGAAATCCAATTCAAACCTAAAATTTTTATAATTATTAAATAAGCTTCAAAACAAATTCCACACCATTGCACATCAGAACAAACCAACTTCATCAAAGCTATAATCTCAAAATAAATTCCAAAAACACCTGTGCGTCACTCACACACACAAGAAGCCTCAATTTTCATCCGAAATGACAGCAATAAATTATTAAATTCAATTCAGTTTCAATTGAGACTCTGCCAAAGAAAGCTGCAGCATGTGAGGACCTCAAACTTACTCACATTGCTTATGTGGCCATCTTAAACAGCTTATTGGTATCAAATCGTGAAAATCAACATCATCCGTTCGCACGATTTAATGGCTTAAATATAAGATCATTTAGCAAGTAGAAATAGCGAGAGAGAATCCAAATTAAAAAGATGTAGACATGGAAGCTACGTTTATCATCATCTGGAACTGTCAAAAATTTATGAAATTTGAGCGAATAATTATTTTATGTCTAATATTAATAACTGAGCATTTTGTAAATTTATAAAGCATGAATAAAAAATTGATTCTAAAGATTTAAAAAAAAATCATAAAAGCCAAAATAAAAATGTTTTACATTCAATCCCGAGCAACACATTTGACAGAAAGCTTCAACAATGCTACATCACAATTTTTTTAGGAGCATCAAATTGAATCTGCTTCTGTGAGGCTTGACATAAGATGGACTCGTCAGATCTAAGTTGTAATAAAGCCATAACGGATCCTTGTTAAATCATTTGTCATTTGCGTCGATCTAGTATCGAATAATAAAGGTTTAATTCCGACTCCAAATCATTTGCAGTTTAAATAATCAACAACTCGAAGAAGCGTCTTTTATTTATTATAATAACCTAAGTTGAAGGTCCTGAAAATCATTTTGCATAGTTCTTAACATACGTGTTCTAGTTTTAAGTCGAGTTCAAAATATATAAGTTTTCGTGGTCAACAGCTGAAATTGAAGTGGTGAGAACATAATTCTGACCATATTGGCTATGCGTAAGCTAAGTGGGCTGGACATGTTATGAAAAGACCTTTTTCATTTATTTTTTTATTATTTATTTGTCGACGTTACCGTCCGGAAGAATTAGTATTTATACATGTTTTACTTTTTACATTGATTAGTGATACATTTCATATCACTATGGGTGACGTAGAATCAAGCTTCTAATCTTCAAATCTAGGTTTCGATTAAATTCAGGCTCTCGTTTCAATCTTCTGTGGGCGTGACGTGATACATTTCAGGTCCATTCTGACAATATTCCATTATAAGGTAATCTTGTAGCTGTGGATCCATTAAGTAAGGTCTTTAAGTCGGACGTTGTGGATGGGAAAAGAGCACGTGGAAGGCCAAAGAACTCATGGAAGAAAGCTGTTGATAGAGACAGTTTTGCACTTGGTTTTTAAAAATTGGCAAGGAGAAGCCAGCAATAGAAAACAGCTTCAGGGTTCATCTAAAGCAGAGCTCGAAGTCGACGAGAGATTCTTATCGATTTTTTATTGTGGAGTCGTCTCCATGCAAAATTTCGTCGACTACGAGTTCTGATCTTGAGAAAGTCATGGATTACAATTGATCTATATAGCTAACGAAGGAGGTATGTGAGTATGTTGGGAAGGCCAAACAGAGAATTATTATTCATTGTCAAAGTCTTGAACACAAAATGAAACCAGGTTCATGACTTGATCAAGGAATGCAACAATGTAGATTTGAAAATGTCTCAGGACCCAGAGAATTTAAAAGTGAGAATGAATTCATAAAGGCGAGCTTAAAGCTTCCATAAAACTAACTTTAACGGTACAGATTACTAGTGATGCAGTTAAGAAAATTTACAATAATTATTTATAAAGCAGGATCAACGTAAACAACTTTCAAATTTTTGTCCTCAATATCAAGTCTGCTTGTGAACAGCATATACCCATGGATTCGGATCCTATCAAGATGACGAACAATTATTAATAAATTAATAAAAGATGATAAGTTGATAAATTCCACAACCAGGACATAAAAATATTCATAAAGTGCGAAAATTTATCATAAAGTCATTTCAAAGTAGCTCAGTTACTTTATTCATCATTTTATTATCAAGTTTAGCTCAAATATAAGACATTTGTTTTTATTTTACTGGAATATTTCATCAAATTTAAGATTCTTTTTTATTTCAGATAATTTTTTTTTATGGAAAAATATGGAAAATAAATTGAATGGATTAATTATTTCATCTGATGTTAGGTTTTCATCTCTCAGGTCTGTGATGTTGATGGATTTATCTGCGAATCCTTATGAAAAAAAAAAAAGTTTTAAAAATAGAAAACTTTGAAATTGTCAATCAGTCTACCTTGAATTTTACTTCTTAAGGCTGTGGTCTTCTTCTTTTCACGATCCTTTTTTTACCACCTGGAGCTGTTTTTCCAGCTCGGAGTCGTCTTTGCCTTAATTTACCGTTTCCTGCTTTTAACTTTCTTCTTAGGGCTGGTTTTCCATTTACTCCAGCACGAAGGTTACCTGGAGCTTTTCTGACCTTCAATGCTGCTGCAGCGACGGCTGCTGTTTCAGGAACTGGACTGCTGTAAGCAATAGCAACCAAAACGGTAACTATAAGAAAGAGTAAAAGATATCTCATTTTGACGTGTTGTGTCGATCAGGTCTAAGTCAAAACTGATGTTGATTCCGTTGCTCCTTTAATTTGAGTGTTATGAACAAAAAAAATTATTAAGTGCTGATGAAAAAAAAAGTTCATAGTCGTCAACAAAGTTTGGAGATTAATTTATTTACTTTAGTTTTTTAAATGTCTGGCTTCTTTTTGGAGAGAATAAAATTGAGGCTGTATGCGGTGAGGTGTTTGTTGATGAGTTGGAAATTAATTTATTTGTCGTGTGAATCATTTTTTTTTTTTAAAGGTTGAAATGTATTTACACTTTTTGGGCTGAGATATAGCAAGTCATTTGGGGTAGTAAAAGTTTGACAATCGAGTTGCTTCAAAACAGCAAGTTTGTGGGTTCAATCTTGTATTAAGATCTTATTTAAATGTTTGGCCATTGTTTAAATATATTTTAGGGTCTTAGAACTAGTGTTCATGTCGGCTCTAGTTCAAATTTTCAGTAGGTCATAATGCTTCTAAGTCCGTTCCAGTAAAAGCACTACATGGTGAATTTACGGCTCTCGTATCTTTCTCATTGTGCTCCTTACTTCTTGAGCCGTTCCTACATCTCAAATCGCTTAATTCTTAGTTTTACGTCTTAAACAACTGCATCTAAGAAGCCAAAGTATCTAAACTTCTGAAAAATCACTAGACTGATGATGGGATTCCAACCCGGGAGAACCAACTTTAGTGAACTGTACTTTGCCAATTGAGCTATCATGGCACTTTTGCTTCTTAGCTCAATAATGACTTGATTGAAGATGACTTAAATCCGTTTCAAGAAAATCGAGTTGATTCTATTCGACTTTAAACTCTGACGTTGAAACATTATGACAACTTGAGTCGACTCGACACTATCTTGATTCGGGTGAATTCAGTAAACTTTTATACAACGTTGCTAGCTTAATAATGTTCTTTAGATGCAAAATCCAATTTGTTTCAGTTATTTTTTTTATTCAATTTATTGCAGACGTAATTTAAAATTTCAAATTTAATTTTATAAACCACCACCTTTTATATATTTTTTTAAATTTATAAGTAGGTTAAAAAAAATGAAATCCTTGCCAAAAATTATTCCACCTTTACATCCTTAAAAAATTAATTTTTAGTTATTTGAAATTCACTCTTGAATGTACTTTTGCCCTTAAAATAAAAATACAATAATATTATTTAAAATTGTATTAAACAAATAAAAAAAACTTACATTGTCGTGTTTAATTTCAACTTCAGTTCGAATAGCTCCGCCTCTTGCCAAGTTAAAAATGTGCTTGTATTTATTCAAATCAATTTTTTTCGATCCATCTTCACAAGTATCAACCTAGATTGGTATGGGAGATGTAATATAATCATTAATATTACATAGTTAGTAATGAACGACTGTTTGGAAGTTTAACATGTGATAATTTGAGCAATGAATTGTTTCTGAATACTAAGAAAGAGTATGTTGATGATTTGTAGCTGAGAAGTAGTTACTATTATGGATACAGCAACGATATTATTTGTGAAATCACTGTTCAATGGTAAAATTTATTTTCATCACATTGGATTCAACAAAAAATCAGATACTCATTCATAATTTCGGAAATGATCAGCTGACATTTTATTGTTTTGTACAATTTCTAATCCTTGGCCAAGTCCAATTTTTTCCGACCATACAAAAAAGCCTCTCTTTCAAGATTTTCTGGGTTCACTCAATATACATACTCAAAACCAAATTATCGCAATTCCATATCGACTTATAAATTATTGACCATACCTTACTGACTGGGCAATGTTCCGGTAATCCAAACATCTTAATCATTTCCTTAAATTCAGGTTGAGCGTCCTCCAAGTTTTTACATCCATCAAAGTCAGATTTGTGAATCGACCTGTTCAATTAGATATTTAACTTTATTTACGAACTTTGACTCTTGAAACTAAAGCTAGTCAACCCTAGACCTCGATTGATAACATTTTTTCATACTGTTTGTCATTAGTCAACCTTAGGGCTTTTTATAAATTAGTATTAAGCGTCAAGTCGAATGAATTGAGTTTGTTAAAATCAAAAAAAAAACTTTGTAAAGTATTCAATTTTAACAAAAGATTTATGACTAATGAAGTCCGAAATTACAGTCATTTTTCACAAAAAGAACAATGGATTTTTAGTAATTCCTATTGATCTTTACTTTCTACCCCCTCCCCCTCTGGACGTCATAAGTGAACAGCCCCTATTATGTTTTAAATATGTCAAGATATAAGCAATAAGAGAACTAAAGGTTCTTATATCAGTAAACAGCACAAGGATGTCAATTACTTATTCTAAATCAAAGCGGGGAAACTTACGATTAATCCTGAAAAATCCCAAAAATCCAAAAAAAAAAATCTCTGAGCAAATAAACATTGAAATGTGAAATCTCTCATGCAATTGATGAATAATTTCGGGATTTAAAAGGGATTTTACATTTTCATGTTCGTTAGCTCATGAATTTTTTAGGACTTTTGGGATTTTATAGCTTTATTCCTGAGTTTGCACGCCTTGTTCTTAATCAAAAAAACCACTCACAAATTATTTTTAAACACCTCAACATGAACCATAGCTGTATTAAATCCATTAGTTCTACCACAAGCTGATGGAATTATGAAGCAATCTTTTGTCAATTTTGCAGTTGAATTTTCCATAATTTTAATGACACTATCGCTGTCGATATTTTGTATATAGTTAACCTTCAGCTTATGCCCTTGCTATTTTAAAAAATTTATTACAAATCAGCACTTGACTTTTTAATAAACATGATTTAAAGATCAAAATCTACTTACACAGGCAGAAACAATTTTCAAGGAAATCAAATAAACCAAAAATTTCACAAAAAATTTCATGATGCTAACTTAGGAGTTGTTCAACGTGCTTTGAAGCTTCAATAGTAATTAAACTTTGTGATTTGTTAAAATTTCAAATTCAATTCTGATGACATTTTTAAAGCTGTTAATTAGATCGTTAAAATAAAATTGATTCTTAATCTATGAGACAATTAAAAAAATAGAAAAACATGATTAGGACACATCTAAAAGTAATGTCTATTTTTGACAAATATAAGCAGAATTTATGACAGGAAACTAAGTGTGCAGACTAAGATGAAACGTAATAATCTCCTATTTTTTTGTAAGGAGACGTCATTTATGAACAATTTTTTATATTCACACCGTTTTCACGTGTGAATCTATTGGTTTTGTTCAGATTGAAAAATCAGTTTTTCGCATTTTGTGAGAAAACAAAGCAAAATTGGTTAGAAAAGGTCACAGCAGAAAAGTTTGTGCCTGAAATTTTACATCATTTTCAAAAACAGATTTCAAAGTGGTTGTGGCAATGCTGAGAAAATCGCAAAATACGCTTTCTGTAAGCAAACAAGCAAGCAAGTTAATCAGCAAGAAATCTCAATAACGAGACATCGTAGAGACTTCTAGTTTTTTACATTTGATCCGTGCTGCTCTATAGAAGAGCTGTATTGTTTTTGGGCAAGGTAGGAACAGCCGATGCTTCAGAAAAGGAAAAAACTTTCCTTTCTTACGAATTTTTTAAATCAAAAGTTCACTGTGATTTTTTTTTATTTTAAATTAAACTTTGGATGAAATAAATTTTTTTGATGACCGTTCAAAACACCTAAAGTTTTTTACCTCTAAACATTTCAAATTTATAAAACCTAAATTTTCTGCATCTAGAGTTTTTAATCTCTATATACATTTGTATATAGGTGTTAAAAACTGCACGTGCAGTTTTTTACTTCTAATGATTTTTCCATTAGAAGTAAAAAACTACACGTGTAGTTTATAACTTCTATATACATTTATATATAGAGATTATAAACTGCATGTGCAGTTTTTAATTCCTAATGAAAAAATCATTAGAAGTAAAAAACTGCACGTGCAGTTTTTCAAACCTATATACTAATGTATATAGAGATTAAAAACTCGAATTGCAGATAATTAATCCTCGGATTTAACTTTAAGCTTTTTGCTGAATTAACCAATTTTGATCATTTAAACGGTTTTGAGTATGTTATTGACAAGGCTAATAACACAAATGGACAATTCTATCGATTGACGTTTTCAAAAAATTCGTCAATGAAACATTATTTATCTTTATTAAGCTATCTAGTCGTTCTTAACACCAAATATATTTATGTATGGTGATTAAATTATATCCTTTTGTTGCAGTTGGTTCCTTCTACATGCTTTAAATTACAAAATATTTGACTTTTTGTAAGCGTTGCACTTGTACAGAATGCAAAATTTTGAACTTTTACGAAAGGTTTTCTCTTTTCTAAAGTCTAGACAACTTCAAACTATTGATTTACATTTCGTTACATATATGTTGTTTTATTATTGTGCATACTTAAATTACCTTATAAAGCACATATTGAGTACAAAAATGAAGAACTTTAATTCAATTTCTGTACAAGTGCAACGCAAAAGCGTGTATTTTCCTAATCCGTTAAAAAATGATTTTAAAAAAAATAAAATTTTACTTAAATTAACAACATATTTTTTGATTAGAATGTTGTTTATGAAAAAATAACAGTAAATGAATATGTTAAGCTGGTTTTCGTAAAGTGTAAGTTTAGTTAAATTAAAGTATTCAAAAATTTTATAATTTCAAGTTCGATAAGAATTAGAACTCATTTTTACTATATGTAGAGGTCATATCTTGCGATCGAGTTTTCGACCACTTCTACTTCTCCAATACAATATTAATATAATAAATGAAATTGAAGCTCTCAAATATTGCGACATATTTTATGAATGCGCCCATTTTTTGAGATGTAGATTTTTAGCCAAAATCTTTTGGATTTCTTACAGAAAACAATATTTAACACAAAATAAATCTGCATTCTTTGTTTTCAACTGTTTATGGATTCACCATTTTATCTAATTTTGAAAAAAAATTCGTGTTTTGCTTTTCAAATATTTTTCTTCAAAATGTAAGCAAACATGAGGAAGGAAAAAATTATTTTTAGAAATTCCAGAATCAAGTACACTAAATGCTATTTTTATGAATATCATAATGTTTTCTGACCAAAAACGAGGGTGAAATTATTAAAGTATCACATTATTTAAAAGCAATATGACTTAAAAACAAATAACGTTTTTCCTGAATTTAAAATTTCCCACCCGAAATAATAATTCAAGTTCAAATCTTTTAAGTTTCAACTGATTTTATAAGCTCTTTGCCGACCACAGGATTTTTTAATTTCGAATGAAAAACACGTGATGAGTGAGTTCAGAAATTCGAATTTATTTCTATCATTATAAAATTTGTAGTGTTCGAAATCTCACCAAAAAACTCGTGAGAAAAATTTTGTATGAAATTTTTGAACACAGAGATTAATGGAAGTTTTTCTGTTATTGACTGTGTTCTTCTTTTTGAATGTATATCAGTCAATAGCTTCAATGCCTCTGGATGCTTTTTTGATCTCTTTAAGCATTGCTGAATTTGCTTGAATTTTAAAACAAATGCTATGCAATCGTAAAGGATGATTTAAAACAGACTTGCCACAATGATTCAGATTCGGAAAAAATGTTCAAAAATTCCTTGTGCACAATATTTTTCAGACACATTGAAGTAATGAAATTTTTTATTGATATTCTCTAGTTTAGGACTTTTAATGCCTTTAATCTTACTTGATTATTGATTCCTCAAAATATTAAGTCATGAAATTGAGGATAAATAAGTTTTTTTTTACAAATTTCACAAATGTTTATCAAAAAATTTGGCGCACGATAGTAATTTGTATGAAAAATTAACTAATTTTCAATCGCAAATATCTCGCTTCGGGCATATTTGGGCATGTACACATTAATATGGAAGGTTAATTAGACTTTGTTCTTTATATTTAAATAGGTTTGGTAGAAGCGGAAAGACGCGAATTTAACTTATGAGTGTTTAAAGTCTTGGTAAATTTCAAAAAAATTAATCATGTATATTCGCCCAATTAATAGGTTTTCTTTTGGTTTCTTCACACAAACACAAAGTACTAAGCTTAATTAAGCTGGTTATCAGGATTAAAACAAGAAATTTGAAGTGGAAAGGAGAAAAAATTTAAGAAAAATATTTGTTGTCATTTTGTAAACAAATTTATTGGCATCTTAAAATCGAATTTTTGTGAATTAGACAACAAATTGGAATGTGATATTTTTACAGAACATAAAACACATCATGTTCTTTAATCTGGCATTTAAAACATATAGTTTAATTAACTTGTTATTTTTGAATTTTTGAACATTTTTTTCAAATCTGAATCATTGTGCTTGCGTCATTTCATTTCGAAGAAATTCGAAATTGGCTTCAAAAAATTCGAAATTTATTTCGAAAATTTAAACTCAATTCAACCGGAAAAACTTTAAAAAATTCTATGCTGAATTTTGAGCATTTTAGCTATGATAACTACTGTCAACTCGCTTAGAATCAAAGCTTGTTATTTTTTATGAACATTGATAAGCTTTAATATCATGAATATCAAGAAACAAAAGAGTTTTTTGCAGAAATATTTTAAAGAAATTTTTACACTAATACACTTACATTTTTTTGTTGACATTTTTCAATTTCAACTGAATTTTCTTAATTTAGGAATTTTCTTACTTGAAACTGCTTGAAACAATGATTAACAACTTATTGATCACATAATTAGTGATACTGATCGAAAAGCTTCATAATCTGTAGCTTAATTAAAGCAAAATTTTGTTTTATGCTTTAACGGAAAATAAAATTTGAATTTTTCAAAATTTTACATAACTGCCAACATACGAAATGACGCAAGTCTGATTTAAAATGAACTTTATTTATCATTCAAAGTTGCGGAACTGACCATATCCAGTGCCCAAAAGTTCAAAAATCTTTACTTTCTCAATTTTTCGTTCTGATTCCATCTTCAAATAAATTTTTTTAAAAAAAAAATATTCTTGTGACTTTATAAATTGAGATTAAAAATTTATAGAAAATTTTTCTCACGAATTTTTTGGTGAGATTTCGAACACTACAAATTTTATAATGATAGAAATAAATTCGAATTTCTGAACTCACTCATCACGTGTTTTTCATTCGAAATTAAAAAATCCTGTGGTCGGCAAAGAGCTTATAAAATCAGTTGAAACTTAAAAGATTTGAACTTGAATTATTATTTCGGGTGGGAAATTTTAAATTCAGGAAAAACGTTATTTGTTTTTAAGTCATATTGCTTTTAAATAATGTGATACTTTAATAATTTCACCCTCGTTTTTGGTCAGAAAACATTATGATATTCATAAAAATAGCATTTAGTGTACTTGATTCTGGAATTTCTAAAAATAATTTTTTCCTTCCTCATGTTTGCTTACATTTTGAAGAAAAATATTTGAAAAGCAAAACACGAATTTTTTTTCAAAATTAGATAAAATGGTGAATCCATAAACAGTTGAAAACAAAGAATGCAGATTTATTTTGTGTTAAATATTGTTTTCTGTAAGAAATCCAAAAGATTTTGGCTAAAAATCTACATCTCAAAAAATGGGCGCATTCATAAAATATGTCGCAATATTTGAGAGCTTCAATTTCATTTATTATATTAATATTGTATTGGAGAAGTAGAAGTGGTCGAAAACTCGATCGCAAGATATGACCTCTACATATAGTAAAAATGAGTTCTAATTCTTATCGAACTTGAAATTATAAAATTTTTGAATACTTTAATTTAACTAAACTTACACTTTACGAAAACCAGCTTAACATATTCATTTACTGTTATTTTTTCATAAACAACATTCTAATCAAAAAATATGTTGTTAATTTAAGTAAAATTTTATTTTTTTTAAAATCATTTTTTAACGGATTAGGAAAATACACGCTTTTGCGTTGCACTTGTACAGAAATTGAATTAAAGTTCTTCATTTTTGTACTCAATATGTGCTTTATAAGGTAATTTAAGTATGCACAATAATAAAACAACATATATGTAACGAAATGTAAATCAATAGTTTGAAGTTGTCTAGACTTTAGAAAAGAGAAAACCTTTCGTAAAAGTTCAAAATTTTGCATTCTGTACAAGTGCAACGCTTACAAAAAGTCAAATATTTTGTAATTTAAAGCATGTAGAAGGAACCAACTGCAACAAAAGGATATAATTTAATCACCATACATAAATATATTTGGTGTTAAGAACGACTAGATAGCTTAATAAAGATAAATAATGTTTCATTGACGAATTTTTTGAAAACGTCAATCGATAGAATTGTCCATTTGTGTTATTAGTCTTGTCAATAACATACTCAAAACCGTTTAAATGATCAAAATTGGTTAATTCAGCAAAAAGCTTAAAGTTAAATCCGAGGATTAATTATCTGCAATTCGAGTTTTTAATCTCTATATACATTAGTATATAGGTTTGAAAAACTGCACGTGCAGTTTTTTACTTCTAATGATTTTTTCATTAGGAATTAAAAACTGCACATGCAGTTTATAATCTCTATATATAAATGTATATAGAAGTTATAAACTACACGTGTAGTTTTTTACTTCTAATGGAAAAATCATTAGAAGTAAAAAACTGCACGTGCAGTTTTTAACACCTATATACAAATGTATATAGAGATTAAAAACTCTAGATGCAGAAAATTTAGGTTTTATAAATTTGAAATGTTTAGAGGTAAAAAACTTTAGGTGTTTTGAACGGTCATCATTTTTTTGAGCAAAGAACCAAGAAGGAAATACATTTCCTACTTGGTTCTTTGCTCAAAAAAGGTTTAGGATAATTTATTTGTATTTGTTTTAAGCACTAGAATATTTATGCAAAGTTTCAATCCATTTGGATAAACCCTCGAAGAAAAAAGTGACAAAATTGATTTTGACTAGGGTCGCCCCTAGTCCAAAATTGAAAATGTATTTCCTTCTTGGTTTTTTGCTCAAACTTTTAAGCACTAGAATATTTATGCAAAGTTTCAATCCATTTGGATAAACCCTCGAAAAAAAAAAGTGACAAAATTGATTTTGACTATGGTCGCCCCTAGTCCAAAATTGAAAATGTATTTTCTTCTTGGTTCTTTGCTCAAAAAAATTTTAAGATGTTTTATTTTTATTTGTTTTTAGCATTTGAATATTTATGCAAAGCTTCAATCCATTTGGATAAAACCTCGAAGAAAAAAGTGACAAAATTGATTTTGACTATGGTCGCCCCTAGTCCAAAATTGAAAATGTATTTCCTTCTTGGTTCTTTGCTCAAAAAAATTTAAGGATGTTTTATTTGTATTTGTTTTAAGCACTTAAACATTAATGCAAAGTTTTAATCCATTTTAATAAAACCTCGAAGAAAAAAGTGACAAAATTGATTTTGACTAGAGTCGCCCCTAGTCCAAAATTGAAAATGTATTTCCTTCTTGGCTCTTTGTTAAAAAAAATTTTAAGATGTTTTATTTGTATTTGTTTTAAGCACTAGAATATTTATGCAAAGTTTTAATCCATTTTAATAAACCCTCGAAGAAAAAAGTGACAAAATTGATTTTGACCAGGGTCGCCCCTAGTCCAAAATTGAAAATGTATTTCCTTCTTGGTTCTTTGCTCAAACTATTAAGCACTAGAATATTTATGCAAAGTTTCAATCCATTTGGATAAACCCTCGAAGAAAAAAGTGACAAAATTGATTTTGACTAGGGTCGCCCCTAGTCCAAAATTGAAAATTTATATCCTACTTGTTTCTTTGCTCAAAAAAATTTTAGGATGTTTTATTTGTATTTGTTTTAAGCACTAAAACATTTATGCAAAGTTTTAATCCATTTTAATAAACCCTCGAAGAAAAAAGTGACAAAATTTATTTTGACTAGGGTCGCCCCTAGTCCAAAATTGAAAATGTATTTCCTTCTTGGTTCTTTTCTCAAAAAAATTTTAGGATGTTTTATTTGAATTTGTTTTAAGCACTAAAATATTTATGCAAAGTTTCAATCCATTTTAATAAAACCTCGAAGAAAAAAGTGACAAAATTGATTTTGACTAGAGTCGCCCCTAGTCCAAAATTGAAAATGTATTTCCTTCTTGGTTCTTTGCTCAAAAAAATTTTAAGATGTTTTATTTTTTTTTTGCTTTAAGCACTAGAATATTTATGCAAAGTTTCAATCCATTTGGATAAACCCTCGAAGAAAAAAGTGACAAAATTAATTTTGACTAGGGTCGCCCCTAGTCCAAAATTGAAAATGTATTTCCTTCTTGGTTCTTTGCTCAAAAAAATTTTAGGATGTTTTATTTGTATTTGTTTTAAGCATTAAAATATTTATGCAAAGTTTCAATCCATTTGGATAAACCCTCGAAAAAAAAGTGACAAAATTGATTTTGACTAGAGTCGCCCCTAGTCCAAAATTGAAAATGTATTTCCTTCTTGGCTCTTTGTTAAAAAAAATTTTAAGATGTTTTATTTGTATTTGTTTTAAGCACTAGAATATTTATGCAAAGTTTCAATCCATTTTTATAAAACCTCGAAGAAAAAAGTGAGAAAATTGATTTTGACTTGAGTCGCCCCTAGTCCAAAATTGAAAATGTATTTCCTTCTTGGTTCTTTGCTCAAAAAAATTTAAAGATGTTTTATTTTTTTTTTGCTTTAAGCACTAGAATATTTATGCAAAGTTTCAATCCATTTGGATAAACCCTCGAAGAAAAAAGTGACAAAATTAATTTTGACTAGGGTCGCCCCTAGTCCAAAATTGAAAATGTATTTCCTTCTTGGTTCTTTGCTCAAAAAAATTTTAGGATGTTTTATTTGTATTTGTTTTAAGCACTAAAATATTTATGCAAAGTTTCAATCCATTTGGATAAACCCTCGAAAAAAAAGTGACAAAATTAATTTTGACTAGGGTCGCCCCTAGTCCAAAATTGAAAATGTATTTCCTTCTTGGTTCTTTGCTCAAACAATTTTAAGATGTTTTATTTGTATTTGTTTTATGCACTAGAATATTTATGCAAAGTTTTAATCCATTTTAATAAACCCTCGAAGAAAAAAGTGACAAAATTGATTTTGACTAGGGTCGCCCCTAGTCCAAAGTTGAAAATGTATTTCCTCCTTGGTTCTTTGTTTAAAATAATTTAGGATGTTTTATTTGTATTTTTGTTAAGCACTAGAATATTTGTGCAAAGTTTCAATCCATTTGGATAAACCCTCGAAGAAAAAAGTGACAAAATTAATTTTGACTATGGTCGCCCCTAGTCCAAAATTGAAAATGTATTTCCTTCTTGGTTCTTTGCTCAAACAATTTTAAGATGTTTTATTTGTATTTGTTTTATGCACTAGAATATTTATGCAAAGTTTTAATCCATTTTAATAAACCCTCGAAGAAAAAAGTGACAAAATTGATTTTGACTAGGGTCGCCCCTAGTCCAAAATTGAAAATTTATATCCTACTTGTTTCTTTGCTCAAAAAATTTAAGGATGTTATATTTGTATTTGTTTTAAGCATTAAAACATTTGTGCAAAGTTTTAATCCATTTTTATAAAACCTCGAAGAAAAAAGTGAGAAAATTGATTTTGACTAGGGTCGCCCCTAGTCCAAAATTGAAAATGTATTTCCTTCTTGGTTTTTTGCTCAAAAAAATTTTATGATGTTTAATTTGTATTTGTTTTAAGCACTAGAATATTTATGCAAAGTTTCAATTCATTTGGATAAACCCTCGAAGAAAAAAGTGACAAATTAATTTTGACTAGGGTCGCCCCTAGTCCAAAATTGAAAATGTATTTCCTTCTTGGTTCTTTGCTCAAACTATTTAGCACTAGAATATTTATGCAAAGTTTCAATCCATTTGGATAAACCCTCGAAGAAAAAAGTGACAAAATTAATTTTGACTTTGGTCGCCCCTAGTCCAAAATTGAAAATGTATTTCCTTCTTGGTTCTTTGCTCAAAAAAATTTTAAGATGTTTTATTTCTTTTTTGCTTTAAGCACTAGAATATTTATGCAAAGTTTCAATCCATTTGGATAAACCCTCGAAGAAAAAAGTGACAAAATTGATTTTGACTATGGTCGCCCCTAGTCCAAAATTGAAAATGTATTTCCTTCTTGGTTCTTTGCTCAAACAATTTTAAGATGTTTTATTTGTATTTGTTTTATGCACTAGAATATTTATGCAAAGTTTTAATCCATTTTAATAAACCCTCGAAGAAAAAAGTGACAAAATTGATTTTGACTAGGGTCGCCCCTAGTCCAAAGTTGAAAATGTATTTCCTCCTTGGTTCTTTGTTTAAAATAATTTAGGATGTTTTATTTGTATTTGTGTTAAGCACTAGAATATTTGTGCAAAGTTTCAATCCATTTGGATAAACCCTCGAAGAAAAAAGTGACAAAATTAATTTTGACTATGGTCGCCCCTAGTCCAAAATTGAAAATGTATTTCCTTCTTGGTTCTTTGCTCAAACAATTTTAAGATGTTTTATTTGTATTTGTTTTATGCACTAGAATATTTATGCAAAGTTTCAATCCATTTTAATAAACCCTCGAAGAAAAAAGTGACAAAATTGATTTTGACTAGGGTCGCCCCTAGTCCAAAATTGAAAATGTATTTCCTTCTTGGTTCTTTGCTCAAAAAAATTTAAGGATGTTTTATTTGTATTTGTTTAAAGCATTAAAACATTTATGCAAAGTTTTAATCCATTTTTATAAAACCTCGAAGAAAAAAGTGAGAAAATTGATTTTGACTAGGGTCGCCCCTAGTCCAAAATTGAAAATGTATTTCCTTCTTGGTTTTTTGCTCAAAAAAATTTTATGATGTTTAATTTGTATTTGTTTTAAGCACTAGAATATTTATGTCAAAGTTTCAATCCATTTGGATAAACCCTCGAAGAAAAAAGTGACAAAATTGATTTTGACTAGGGTCGCCCCTAGTCCAAAATTGAAAATGTATTTCCTTCTTGGTTCTTTGCTCAAAAAATTTTAAGATGTTTTATTTGTATTTGTTTTAAGCATTATATTTATGCAAAGTTTCAATCCATTTGGATAAACCCTCGAAGAAAAAAGTGACAAAATTGATTTTGACTAGGGTCGCCCCTAGTCCAAAATTGAAAATTGATTTTATGTGGTGTACTTTTGTCAAAAAAATTTTTTGGATGTTTTATTTGAATTGACATAATTCTGACATAAATCAGGTACCAATATTACTTTTTGTAATGCATAGCTTAAAAAACCGAAATCTAAAATTTCGACTACCCCATCTGAATTTTGTTCATACTCTTTACTGTGGAAACCAAAAAACAAATTCTTTATCTTAAAACACTTGACGATGCTGGGTTATAAGTCCAGAAACTATAAGTCCAGAGATTATAAGTCCAGAAAATCAAAGTGACTAAAGGTTTATAAGTCCAGATACAAATTGCACTTGGACTTAAAAACCTCACGCGCAATTTATAAGTCCAGGTCCAAATACAGCTGGAATTGTAAACTGCACGAGAGGTTTTTAAGTCCAGGTACATTTTATATCTGGACTTATAAACCTTACGTGTGGTTTATAATTCCAGAAAATTTATAAATTTTACTTATAATCTCACAGTGCGATTATAAGTCCAGATACATTTTTCTGGACTTATAATCTTTGAAAATTATTTGAAACTTATTCACTTCAATGTATATGATTTATTTATTTATAGAAGCCATTAATCATTTTAAGGATTTTCCAGTCTAAATTTATAACTTTTGAAACAAATATAGTCATAAAAATTAGTGATTGTTGTTGATCCATGTCAAGAAGCTTGTGACACGAGCAAATCCATTGGGGAATGTTCCAACACATCCAGCAGCAGCACCGAATGAAACAACTCCAATTTGGATTGGACTTCCACCAGCACGTGGAACGGTGAGTGGACCGCCTGAATCTCCATTGCATGATCCTTGTCCGTGGGTTGTGCTGATACAGATGACTGAGGCAACAATGACTGATGATCCGAAGACTGATGAACAGGCAGCGTTGGTGATGACTGGAGCTGTTGCAACACGGAGAACAGCTGATGTAGCTCCGGTATTTGTGACACGTCCCCATCCAGAGACTGTGGCGGTTTCACCGACGAACAATTCACTTGCGAATGCAGTTGGGAGACGTGTTGGTTGGACAGCTGTGTTGTGTGTCCATGCTGTTGGAACGAGCAAGATTGCGATATCATTGTTCAAGTTGCTTGGGTTGTAGTTGGCATGGATTCTGTAGTTGGCTGATGTGACTGTACGGCGTTGTTGTGTAGCTTCAACAATATTTCTGTTGTGGGCTCCAGCAATGACCAATGTGCTTGCACTATTGATTGGACAATGAGCAGCTGTAAGGGCAGCATTTGTGCTCAAGACTGTACCACCGCAAAGTGCAGTACCTGCACCGACTGAGATGTGAAGTGCGACTTGCCATGGAATACTGTTTGGAACTGCTTCAACTCCACCAACGATTCTGCGATCACGAACATTTGGTGATGTATATGTCTTTGGGAAATCACGGCCTTCCCAGAATCCAGGGAATTCCTCAATTGGGAGGATTGTTGATGCATCAAATGGTGCATATTCTGGACCTTCGTAGTTTTCTGCGGCAAATGCGCCAACAGCGAGGAGAGCGAGAATTAAGAATTTCATCCTTTAAAGTAGTTGATATAGTTCCAAGAATCACAAAACACTGTTAAAGTGAGTTGCAAACTCTCACCTTTTATACTCTTTCACCTCATTTTTTATCATTAGTATTTTGTATGTGTGGATTATGTATTTAATATATAGCGAATTCTTATTTTGATATCTTAAATTGTGATCGCTTTGATAATAAGTTGGGTTTTCCATAACTGTTTATTTAATACTTCTTAAGTAAATAGTATTTGGGTCATACTTCTTTAATAATGTCGTAGTCAAAAATTGAACTTTTAGTTTAAATTTGTCATCGACTCAAGACAGACATGGCTAGAGATTTTATTGTAATTTTTAAGGTAAGAAGTTATATCGATTCATAGAATTTTCTCGCTAAAATTAAATCAACCAGATTTTAGCAAAATTTTAGAGTTATTTCATAAAAGGTTTGGTAGTTTTTTGGTCAAGAAAAATATAAAAAATAGAAATGTTTAGAATTTTGGAATTAAAATCAAAAAAATCTAAGGTAAGGATTAAAAAAAAAGAATATTACTGTCTTTAATCCTGCTGATAGGTCAATTTGACAGATACATCTTTAAAGAAATTTCAATATTAGCTTAATGAGATTAAAATAATTTTCCACAGGTTTATATTTATTCAGATTAGTTTAAAAAGGATTCAGTAGGAAATATAATATTATATCAAAGTCAGTTGTAATTATTTAAAATTAAAGAAAAACTATGTTGTGCATACTATGTTTTTGGTTTTACAAGGGGGGGGGGGGGGGCAGAGCAAAAATTGCTATTGAAATAAACCCAAAAATGTTTACTCTGATGAAAGATGTTTACTCTGCAGTTTAGGACCAAAATTTTGATTGGAACTGATGAGAATCATGATTTAAGACCTTTTGACATCCAAAAATTTTTACTTTGACTGAAGTATCAAAATTTTTAAATTTTACTTTTTCAATTTCGTTTGTGGAGTACTTGGAAATTTCATCAGAGGAAACATTTTTGGGTTTTTTTCATAGCAATTTTTGCTCTGTCCCCCCCCCCCCCCCCTGGGTTTTATTAAGATTTTTTGTGATTAATTACGAATGGTAAAGATTTGGTTATTAGTTTATTAAACTTAAAAAATAATTTTTTATGCTAGTCTCTTTGAAAACCCTTGTCAGAAGTGTAGTAAAGCAGTGGTCACTCCTGACCAACTAAAGTGCTTTCCTGGTAGGAAAATGCAATACAAAGTTTAAAAAAGTAATTTGCTCAATAGTTCGTCCGAGGTAAAAAAATCAAGAGAATCCATAATTTTTATTATTATACGCATTTTTTTCATGTCAATTAAGTAGAACGGTGTTCTAACGAATTGAGTGATGTACGATGTATAAGTTCTTTGTGCTATTTCGTGAAAGCAGAAAAACAAATTTTTTAATTTTGTGAAATTGCCAGTTCCAAGATATGAGCACTTCTAACACTTTCGATTGTAAATTTGACAAGGCTTGACGAAAATTGTTCAAACTTGGTCAGTGATTTGTGCAAATATTCCCTAATGGAATAAAATAAACATTTTTTTCTGTTTCGTTGCTGAACTTAGATACATTCTGCGCGTAAGAAACAAAAAGAAAAATTACTTTGCTTTTTTCTCTATTTTCATGTTTTTGAATGAAAAATTGTTTTAAAAAATACCAAAAATATGTTTTCTCTTTTTTCGTTTCCATTGAGTTGCTTTTAGTTTTGCTAGTTAAATTTTGTAGCAATAACAGAATTAAGTAGCTTAAGTTTTTAGAAGACTGTCATTTTTTAACTTTGTTCTCTATATTAATCAAAGTTTTGAATTTTAAACTAAGTTTTAATCCCAGGTCATATTAGATTACAGTGTTATTGTATATTTTACCGATACAGTTATGAGAATAGGCTTATTTATTGGATGGGCTCGGAACTATCATCAAAAATCCCTGACATGGAATTAAATTCGAATCCTTTAACAATTCTCTGTAACATTTTTTCAGATTAAACTTGATTTAATGCGGCTTAAGTAAATATTAAACTATATAAGTTCAGGCTATGCAGTGCATAGTATTCGTCAAAGCTCGAAGTTGACTCCACCATACAAAATCGATAAAAAATCTCAAGTCGACTTCGAGCTCTGGTATTCGTTAAACACCAATGTTTTCAGTTGCGAATTATAATTGATTCTGTTCTTGCAATCGATGTATGTGTCTGTCCTTGTTTTAAGTATTTCGTTGGAACAATATCTCTAGATTGATTATGGTAAAAACCCAGTGTAACAAATCTTGTGTTCTTTAAACCTAATTGTAATAGCTTAATTGCTTGCTTAATTTCTTTATTTTATGTCATATTTGAGCATGCTTACAACAAGCATTAGTTTGTAAGTTTAAAGTTTAACGGATAGGCTGAACTGTTCTCAGCATATATTTGAACGTTTTAAGATAGACGGGCACAAACTATTTTTTTGTGGACATGTTAATATATGTGCTCCATTTCTTCATAAAACGCGAAAAACTCATTTTTCAATCTTAGCAAAAAAAAAACAAACATTCTCACAAGAATACGGCGTGAATACAAAAAAAATTACAGAAGTCCTCGTGACATTGATCGAGGGACTTGAGCGCATTTTTGTGTAAGCGATCAGTATTTGATTATCTATATAATTTGCATTTACAGATCATTAAAAGATTAGAAGATTATTAATTTTCAAAAAATTACAATAAATTTTCATATAGAAAGGCTTTATTATTTAACAGTTTTTTGGAATTCAAAATTTCTAACGGTCAGTAAATATTTGATATTATAGAGGTAATGTTGAAATTATAGAGGGAAAAAATTTGAGCAGGTTACACAGTCCTGAAATAAAAAAAATCATTAATTTTAGCATAAAGCCATTGTTTTGTGCTTTAAAAATATTCGATCGGCCAATAACTCGATAAAACTGAGCTAAAAAAACAAATCCGAGCTCTCTACGATGTCTGGTTGCAAAGTTTTTAACGTGCCCCAAACAGCCGAACAAAGCGTATTATTAAGCTCCCTTTTCGAAACAAGTTTCAAAAATGCGCTAAAAAGTTGAGTCTGTATATAATCAACGTGACTAATGACGGACAGGTTCATAAAAAAAGAACGATTTAATTCTTGAAAAATTATTAATTTATTTGTGGAAGCCATTTATCAATTTTTCCCTAAACTTCAAAAATCTGAAACGTCGCTTATTAATTAAGAAAATCAATAAGCTCAGTTCAAGACCTCTGAAGATCGGAGGATTATACGGTCTTAATACAGCTTTTAACAAATTGCCAATTAAATAAAAGAAATTTAATGGTTGTTGTTGATCCATGTCAAGAAGCTTGTGACACGAGCAAATCCATTGGGGAATGTTCCAACACATCCAGCAGCAGCACCGAATGAAACAACTCCGATTTGGATTGGACGAGTGTCTCCGGCACGTGGAACGGTGAGTGGACCGCCTGAATCTCCATTGCATGATCCTTGTCCGTGGGTTGTGCTGATACAGATGACTGAGGCAACAATGACTGATGATCCGAAGACTGATGAACAGGCAGCGTTGGTGATGACTGGAGCTGTTGCAACACGGAGAACGGCTGATGTAGCTCCGGTATTTGTGACACGTCCCCATCCAGAGACTGTGGCGGTTTCACCGACGAACAATTCACTTGCGAATGCAGTTGGGAGACGTGTTGGTTGAACATTTGCGTTGTGTGTCCATGCTGTTGGAACGAGCAAGATTGCGATATCATTGTTCAAGTTGCTTGGGTTGTAGTTGGCATGGATTCTGTAGTTGGCTGATGTGACTGTACGACGTTGTTGTGTAGCTTCAACAATATTTCTGTTGTGGGCACCAGCAATGACCAATGTGCTTGCACTATTGATTGGACAATGAGCAGCTGTAAGAGCAGCGTTTGTGCTCAAGACTGTACCACCGCAAAGTGCAGTACCTGCACCGACTGAGATGTGAAGTGCGACTTGCCATGGAATACTGTTTGGAACTGCTGTAACTCCTCCAACGATTCTGCGATCACGAACATTTGGTGATGTATATGTCTTTGGGAAATCACGGCCTTCCCAGAATCCAGGGAATTCCTCAATTGGGAGGATTGTTGATGCATCAAATGGTGCATATTCTGGACCTTCGTAGTTTTCTGCGGCAAATGCGCCAACAGCGAGGAGAGCGAGAATTAAGAATTTCATCTTTTACGGCAGCTGATTGTGGTTCCAAGTATCACAAGTTACTGTTGAACTGAACAGTGAATTCTCACCTTTTATACTCTCATTTCTTATCAAGAAAGTGTTTTGTGTTGGTGGATTTTGGTTACTTTAATACAATTTTTGCAATCATTATAAAGTTTTAGCGATAGAAAGTTTGATTCTTTTTTCATTTTCAATATTTATCTTTAAATGTAGTCTTTACTGCATAGTCCTGCGATGCTGATCGTCTTATTGAAATTTGTATCGACTATTGAATAAGTTTTAAGTTTGTTGAAGTTTTAGGCAAGTTTTAGGTAAGAATTCGTGGTTTTATTTATGAAATTTTAATTGTTATGTCCTGTGTCGTAAAATTTACCTTAAACATGCAAGTTACCCAAAATTCTAGTGGTTATGCTAGAATAATTTAAAAAAGAGTTTTTTAAAAATATGTATGGTTTCATAGCTAAAGACCATTTCTTCTTTGTAGATATGACTAAAGTTAAATGTAATAATATAACACTATTAGAAGGCTTAGTTTAAAAAATGAGTTTATAAAAAAAAATAATAAAAAAAATCCAATTAAATCAAGACTAATTTTATTTTATTTAACAAGATTCAGCAAAGATCCAGGTTCATTATCTGATATATTCATATTCTTATCTGAAATTAGGTAGGAGTATAAAAGTTGAAAATTAACTGTTCAGTTCAACAGAAATTTGTGAAACCTAGTAATGTAAAATAGAATAAATTAAACCAGGCGAGTAGCCTTGGAGGGGACAGGTAGGGATTTAAAGACAAATCCCAACGCGTCATCAGAAATTTCTTTATTTATCTATAAATTTTATGAAAAATTCGCGAAAAAATCCCCCCCCCCCTAAATTTTTTCCTCCCCTCTTCAAATCCCGTGCTATGCCCCTGCAGTGCTTATCAATAAATCATTTTCATCCAAATTTTATTCAAGTTTTCTGCAAATTTCCGATCTTGTTCAAATTTTTAATGACGAGAAAAATCAAGATAACATTGCGAATCTCTTTGAGCTTTGTGGGAGCTATGTTTTCAATAAATTTTAAACTTTGTATCATAAAGCATGTTTATACTCTTAGGTTGCTTAAAAGAGTTCTCCTTTATAATGACTAACGCAAATTGCACCAGAATACGAATAAACTGTTTATATTTTAGTCAGTTGTCTTATTCTCTTTTTTTGACATCAACGTTAAAACTCCAAACAAAAACATTGATTTGAACTATTTACAAACATTGTCACCGACAAAACAAAATCAGCTCAAATAAACGAACTTCACAACATTTTCTATACTTTAATTATTATTTTTTTATGTGCAGAAAAAAAGCCAATCCAGTATCAAATAAGGAAACCGTAATCTTCGATAACGTCCAAAAATATAGTTACTGATACATAAAATACTATGATTACGCACGAACTAAAACGAACAGATTTAAGTTGTCCTATAAATAGGGAGACATTTACTTTGGATAGTTAACAGTAACTTGTGACATATAATAACTCACAACCAGCTGCCGTAAAAGATGAAATTCTTAATTCTCGCTCTCCTCGCTGTTGGCGCATTTGCCGCAGAAAACTACGAAGGTCCAGAATATGCACCATTTGATGCATCAACAATCCTCCCAATTGAGGAATTCCCTGGATTCTGGGAAGGCCGTGATTTTCCAATCGCATACACAACAAAAAATGTTCGTGATCGCAGAATCGTTGGAGGAGTTACAGCAGTTCCAAACAGTATTCCATGGCAAGTCGCACTTCACATCTCAGTCGGTGCAGGTACTGCACTTTGCGGTGGTTCAATCTTGAGCACAAACGCTGCCCTTACAGCTGCTCATTGTCCAATTAATACTGCAAGCACATTGGTCATTGCTGGAGCCCACAACAGAAATATTGTTGAAGCTACACAACAACGCCGTACAGTCACATCAGCCAACTACAGAATCCATGCCAACTACAACCCAAGCAACTTGAACAACGATATTGCAATTTTGCTCGTTCCAACAGCATGGACACATAACACAGCTGTCCAACCAACACGTCTCCCAACTGCATTCGCAAGTGAATTGTTCGTCGGTGAAACCGCCACAGTCTCTGGATGGGGACGTGTCACAAATACCGGAGCTACATCAGCCGTTCTTCGTGTTGCAACAGCTCCAGTCATCACCAACGCTGCCTGTTCATCAGTCTTTGGATCATCAGTCATTGTTGCCTCAGTCATCTGTATCAGCACAACCCATGGACAAGGATCATGCAATGGAGATTCAGGCGGTCCACTCACCGTTCCACGTGCTGGAGACACTCGTCCAATCCAAATCGGAGTTGTTTCATTCGGTGCCTCTGCTGGATGTGCTGGAACATTCCCCAATGGATTTGCTCGTGTCACAAGCTTCTTGACATGGATCAACAACAATCACTAAATTTGATGACAAGTTTTTTTTTGGAAAGCTAATTAAGTTTTTAAATGCTTTTTTATTTTTCCATGTTTTTATTTTGTTAAATAAATTAAAGTTCTTTTAAAATCAACGTAATTTAAAATGTTTTCTGATTTTTGTGATTTGATATTTTCAGTTGACAGGATTGAAATTTATAATTTCGCATTTTAAAAAAGTTCATTTTATTGATTTTTTTGTTTATGATTTCGTAATATTTTTAATTGAATTTTCGAGAATTGGTCTCAAAAAACTTAAGAAGATGCGTAGTCTACAAACAAGTCCTTATCATTACAACCATTCATAATCAACAATCATCTTATTCAGCACCAGATTGAAATCTTGGTTTTTCCAACCCGTCACATTCGGCCACTTATGAAACCCATAAAAATAGACGATAATAAATCAATGAGCCTGTGATAAGTTCCACTTGAAATTAAAGCTGTCAAAATATTTTATCTCGGATTTTTTTTCGCTTCTTACTGTAATTAAATCACTTTCAGATAACGCATTTATTATATGATAGCTTAAGGTGTTACAGCTACCTATACTTAAAATAGAATTCAATTAAGGTGTTTTAATTTCAATGACACAGTGAATTTTTTAATACCTAGAATTATGATTGTTTAGAATAGAATAAGTACTAATGTCCTGAAAATTTTTAATTGCGGCATTAATTTCCTTGGACATGGAAGTGATTGGGATGCTTGGATCCTTTTTTGGAAGAAAAAAGAATCAAAGCTGACTATTTCGGCTTAAATCAATTTTTGAGGCAGAATTTATTCAACACCCATTTCATGTGTCAGAACTGAACTTTTCATGCTTCACTATGATTTTGGGTAATATTTTGTCAGTATTTGTATATAGGAAGCTCAGAATCGCATGCTTGCCGATGCTAACATATCATTATATACCAATTTCGAAGCGTTTGATTAATGCCGTATATATGCTTAGTTTCTTAGCGGTGAAATGGGATAAGTGGCTTAAGTGGTAGAGCTTTGGCCTTACGTGCCTAAGGTTCAGGGTTCAATACCAGCCCAAGTCATGTTTTAGAAGCTCAATTTCCATTTCACCGATCAAGTTACGAAGCTCGGTTCGTGTGTTGGGTGGATGCTGGGTTATAAGTCCGGAAACTATAAGTCCAGAGATTATAAGTCCAAAAAATCAAAGTCAGTAAAGGTTTATAACTTATACTACCGCTAAAAGTTGCACTACGAAAACATTAGTTATAGTATAATTACATAATTTGTTCCAATGAATTTCCATATAGAAAAAGTTTTTCATTTAACGGTCTTTTGAGATTCAAATTTTCTAACAGTCAGTAAGTTTTTGAAAGCTTTTCGCCAAAGGATACACAAAAAATCATTAATTATAGCATATTTAACAATTTAATATCTTTAATTCTCATATATGAATTGTTTATCATTTACAAATTACAGGCAAGTTGAAAAATGCTAATCAACAAATAACGTATTTTTTCATTTTTGAATTTCTAATATTCGAATATTTTTTTGTTCATATTCGAATATATTCGAATATTTGCCCAACCCTATTTATAAGTCTAGATACAAATTGCACCTGGACTTAAAAACCTCACGTGCAGTTCACAAGTCCAGGTACAAATACAGCAGGAATTATAAACTGCACAAGAGGTATTTAAGTCCAGGTACATTTTATATCTGGACTTATAAACCTTACGTGTGGTTTATAATTCCAGAAAATTTATAAATTTTACTTATAAACTCCTAGTGCGATTATAAGTCCAGATATATTTTTCTTTATTATCGTTTTGTGATTTATCGTTAACAAATTTTTAATATTGGGCATTAATAAACAAGGATTTCAAATTTTTTTTGAGTATCTGTTGTTGAACTTTTTTGCCTTAAAATTTAACATCATTAAAATCTTCATCACTAATATTTACTGAATCCTAAATGGGTGATTCTCTAGAGAATAAATTGCAAAAATTTTGACTTCAAATGTCAAATGTCGTAATTTTTTATTTCCTATCTAAATTATTTGTCTAAGCATGAATTGTCCTAATTATAAAGATATTTCAATTCTTCGGCCTGTTGCTTTGTGACCAAAACTAGAATTTTGTAAAAGTTTCAACAGGGTTTTTAAAAATTTTGTATCAAATACTCAACTTTGCAGCATTAAATGTACACTTAATGATAGATTGAGATCTGTTTAGAAATATTTATGCTTCAAACTCCAGTAAAATAGCTTAATCATCGAGATAAATTGATTCTTCGAACGCCAATTTTATGTCACAAAGCAACGAAAGAGCTTAAATGTTCCTAATCCGTTAAAAAATTACAAAATTTTTTGATCAAAAATACTGTAATTCTGAAATTTCAAGCTACACTTTTGACAAATTTTTATCATTTATAATAAAAGTTAATTATTATTGATGAAAAATTTTAAATTTCAAATCATTCTACATTGAAAGAAATTGCAGAATATATATTTATGATGTAAGCATAATTGACAACGGATTATAAAAGTTCATTTTGAAAAATTCCACCGTTCTGGAGAATCGCCCAAATGTAGCAGCTCATACTTGAAATAAGTCAATCAGAAAATCCAAGATGGATGACATTTTTTGACTTCATGGCAAACAATCTCGCTTTTACTTATGACACTAATTGGGTTTCGATCAAAATGGTTGTTATGCCGTTCATTCTATCATCTTCTATGATTCTGCATACTTAAATTGACTTGAAAGACACCCAATTAACAGAAAAAAGAATAATTTTAATGCAACTAATGTAATAAATCCGTGAGAAAATGATATTAAAAAATCAATTTTTACCTTAATTACCAATAATTTCTTAGATTAGAATGTTGTTAATAAAAGTTTAATAGTCAATGAAGATTTCAAGAAAAACTGATTTAATTAAAGTTAATACTTTTTCCAAATTTTCGCTGTAAGCAAGTAAGAAAGCAAACAAGTATGCAAGTCAATCAGCAAGAAATCTCAATAGCGTGTCATCGTAGAAGAGCTTTACTGTTTTTTGGTCAAGATTGAAACTACCGTTGCTTCAGAAAAAGCAAAAAGACCTTTCTTTCTTACGAATTTTTAAAAATCAAAGTTAACTGTAATTTTTATAAAATTAAATTTTGGAATATAAATTTTCTTTAAAAACACTATAGAGTGTTTGTTAAGCTTTAAATCTCAACCATATGCCGAGCGAAGCTTGGCTGACTCGACAAGTTATATAAAATAAAATTTTAATTTTAAAAAATCATTTTTTAAAACGTATTAGAAAAATAAAAGCTAAAGTTTTTCGGAGACGTAAATTTACATCAATTACATCAATTACAATTCAAATTTTCATTAAGAACTGATTTATTTTCTAAAACTTTCTTAAAATGTAATTTAATATTGTTACGTCTGGTTTTTAAGTACCAGGTCCGATGATAGATATATTTGAATTCAGGAGGATAATTTAACTAAAATTGTCAAAAACATTCAATTAATATGGATACTGAAAATTAATAAAACCCGACTAAATCCTTAAAAAAAACTTAAACTCAATAAACAAATTAAATTCAACTTTTAATCAAATGCAATAATTTATTAAAGTTCCTAAAGAATAATCCAGGTATGTCCTCAAACTCATTAATCATTATCATTATTAAATTTAATGATTGTTGTTGATCCATGTCAAGAAGCTTGTAACACGAGCGAAACCAGATGGGAATCCAGCAACGCAACCAGCAGCAGCGACGAAGCTTGTGACACCGATTTGGATTGGACGAGCGTCTCCAGCACGTGGGACTGAGAGAACACCACCTGAATCTCCATTGCATGTTCCTTGGTTAACTCCTGATGTAGCGATACAGATGACGGAGCCAATAATGACTGATGATCCATAGACGGATGCGCAAGCTGCGTTTGTGATGACTGGGTTGTATGCCTTACGTAAGACAGCTGATGTAGCTCCAGTGTTGGTGACACGTCCCCATCCAGTTGAGCGAGCAGTTTCTCCGACGAACAATTCACTTGCGAATGCAGTTGGGAGACGTGTTGGTTGGACAGCTGCGTTGTGTGTCCATGCTGTTGGGACCATCAAGATAGCAATATCGTTGTTTAAGTTGCTTGGGTTGTAGTTGGCATGGATTCTGTAGTTTGCTGATGTAACTGTACGACGTTGTTGTGTGGCTTCAACAATATTTCTGTTATGTGCTCCAGCAATGACTAATGTGCTTTGGCTTCCAATTGGACAATGAGCAGCTGTAAGGGCAGCATTTGTGCTCAAAACTGAACCACCGCAGAGACCGGTTCCAGTACCGAAGTTCATATGTAAAGCAACTTGGTATGGATGGCTGTTTGGTGCAACTTCAACTCCACCAACAATACGAGCAGATCTTGGATTTGGTGTAAAGATTTCTTTTGGCAATTCACGACCTTCCCAGAATCCAGGCAAGTCTTCAACTGGAACAATCAATGACTCATCAAATGGTGCGTATTCTGGTGCATTGAAGTCCTCTTCGGCAAATGCGCCGAGGGCAAGGAGAGCAAGGATCAAAAATTTCATCTTTCTATGGCAGCTGACTGTGAGTCTTCGGTTATCACAACAATACTGTTAGTCTCATGGTCGAAAATCCTATTATTTATACTCAGATTGCGATACTCAAACATCTAAGAAATTTACGAGAGGAGGTATGTGTATGAACAGGGATTTGGGCAGACTTAAAAGCATTGAAATGTTATCAAATGTTTGATAAACTTGTTAAAAGTTTGTTCCTTATTTAGGATTTGACTGATTACAGAGTAAGTAAGACTGCATACTTAATTGTCAGCAGAAGTTATGGACAACCTTATTGTTTTGAATCCTTACCTTTACAGATTCTTATGGACGAATAGATGTAAATTTTAAGTAGTTTAAGGTGACGTAGAGAAATCAAAACATTAAACTCAAGTTGTTTATTAAAATCATTCCTGAAGTACTCATTAAAAGAATCCAGAAAAACCCAATCAAAGTAATCAATCGATTTGTGATTAATAAGTTAGTTTTATAATGGTTTTTTCCAGCAGATATCAAAACAGGCGTAATTATTTTATCACATAAGATTTATTAAACTTATCAAATCAATTGAAATAATCAGTTTTGTTTGTGACCTTGAAATGAAATTAAGAATACTGTGCCTCAAATACTTCGGTTAATGTTCTGATACTTTAAGGCACTTAAAATCTTTTTAATCAATGTTATATTGTGAAATTTACAATGGTTATTTTTGGCATCACAGGGTTATCAAATAAAAAAAATTGATATGGAATTTCATACAGGATGCCCAGTTTCAGTTTAGTTTAAAGAAATACAAAACAATTGGTTAGAAAGCAAGCATTTAACAATGAATTACATTAAACATTAGAATTATACAAAAGTCTTAATAAAGATTCTAATGATTTAATTTGTTTAATTTATTAATTTTATTTAATTTTATTGTATTCGCAAAAGAATTAAGCTACATCAAGTGATTAAAAACATTTATTTTTCTTGCAAATTTTTTTAAATCCTAATCTAGTCTGAATAAATAATAGTAATCTGCAATCATAAAATACCTTTACCTACTCAGATCAATTGTGATCCAGAGGTGCGCTAAGGCGTTTCGCAGCAAATGAGAGTTTTAACCAATGAGGATGCGCTAAACCACTGCACTCAAATCTAGACCTACAATTTATAGCGGAATCTGAACAACTCTTTTAATGACAATTCTGCCCGTAGCCTACAAAAGAAGGCTGTGAGCTTCATTTCCAGTACATATGCTTCGAAAAAGAACAAGTGATAAATTTTCCATACCCAGTCTCGAACCCATGATCGCTGTGTCGGTATTGCTATAATTAGGTACCGAAGTACTAAGCCATCCCGCAACTTAATTACATCAGTTCACCATTTTATCATACCACTCATTCGTTTAGCCGAGCTCTCAAAATTATTAAATTTTGATCAAATTAACAAGTTTAACTAATGTTTTTATATTCTAAGCTGTAACATAACATGCAATGATACTTATTTATACTTAACATCAGAAAGAAAATGCTTAATTAAGCTACAATTTAATTTTTAAAATGGCGGTCAAGAAAATATGCTTTTTGATGATTTTAGATTATAAAGTACATTTATTTCTTGATTTATTTATTGTATTATATTTCATTTTACATAAGCTTTCGATTAATATATAATTTGTTAACTTTTATGCAGATTAGAGGCAAACATTTAACGAAAAACCTTTTGCACTTTGAAAATTTTTCCCGAGAATTTTAAGTTTATCTCAAAATTTTGTTAAATATCAATATTATATGAATCAAATTTGTCTTTTCATCAAGTATTTTGATTAATAAATCATTTACATTAAGTTAATTAAAAATTAAATGAGGGATTTTTGAAAAAGAAGTAAAAATGTATCGTGGTTGATCAAAAATTTTGTATGAAAAATTAATTTTACGAAAAATTCTGTTAAATAATTGAAATCTTTAAAAGATTAGTCTTAAACCATTTTATTATTGATAATTAGAACCATAAGGACCATATTTAATAAATTGTTTCACTATAAATTAACTTTTTAAATTTTATTTTTTTTCATGACAAAATTTTTGATCAACCACGTTACATTTTTACTTATTTTACAAAAATCCCTCATTTAATTTTTAATTAACTTAATGTAAATGATTTATTAATCAAAATACTTGATGAAAAGACAAATTTGATTCATATAATATTGATATTTAACAAAATTTTGAGATAAACTTAACTTAAACACCACCTTTCAAAGTGCAAAAGGTTTTTCCAGGTTTTTCGTTAAATGTTTGCCTCTAATCTGCATAAAAGTTAACAAATTATATATTAATCGAAAGCTTATGTAAAATGAAATATAATACAATAAATAAATCAAGAAATTAATGTACTTTATAATCTAAAATCATCAAAAAGCATTTTTTCTTGACCGCCATTTTGAAAATTAAATTGTAGCTTAATTAAGCATTTTCTTTCTGATATTAAGTATAATTTAGTATCATTGCATGTTATGTTACAGCTTAGAATCTAAAAACATTAGTTAAACTTGTTAATTTGATCAAAATTTAATAATTTTGAGAGCTCGGCTAAACGAATGAGTAGCACCTTAATCACATACTGTTTTAAAAGGTTCATAATCTTTGCCAAAAAGACCAACAATCTTAAAAGACTGGCGTGGTTCCAATATAGAAAAATTCAGGATTTTAGTTTTGAGTTAAAATTGAGTCTCTAATGATTTAAAAAGCATTTAGAACTAAAAACCTATCATACAATAAACCAGCTATATCGTCGACTAACACATATATTTTGAAATTACACTCAACACTTAAAACTATAAAATTGATTTAATTATTTCGAATTTGATGCCTCATTAGCAAGCAAAACAATAAATTTGCTATAATCATCAATAAAATGTGAAAATCTTTTTCGAATTCGACGTTCAGCTCATTTAAATTTTTCATCCTCTTTTGACATGAGCGAGTCCTCATTCTTGTCATTTTCATCATCATCTTGGTCTGTAAAGCTGTCGTTCGATTCCGTTTTTATTAGTTTTTTGGATACATCTTGAATGTCACGATTTATTTCTTGCAATGTATTCATGAACTCATCGCTGTGGTCTGCTACAACATTAGGCGTTTGCTTGAGGACACTTTGTGCAGCTTGACTGGAAATATTTTTTAATTTTAAAACAATTTAATTTCTTTTTTTTAACATTTTCGAAAGGTGCTTATCATTTTTAAAAAATTTGATGTCATTTGCAATAATCTCACCTAATTCCAATAACTTCAGCTGGAATTTCCTGCTTAATTTCTTGAAATGCATCACCAAAGCCTTTTGCTTGGTCAAATGTTTGATCTTTTAGGTCCTGCGCTAGTTTTGTATCCGCTTGGACTTGTTCTATAGTTTTTAAAGTGTCTTCACCAACGAGATCACCAAGTTCTGCCTTAATGTCTTGTTTGAGTTGACTGAAATGAGATTGGAAAAACTTTAAAAAATACTGAAAGATGTTAAATCACTTTCATACAATCTAGTCTAGGAAATTTGCAATGGAATATGTGGATATGGCTCGAAGACCATCTGTAGTAGATAGGCCTGCCCATAAGGCTCGAGTTGAAACTGATTATTTTTGTATGTTGGATCCAAAGTGAGATAAGTACTTCGGTGCCAGAATGGAAGGGATCTCTGATCGATTGTTAAGAAATCGTTTTTTTTTGAGGTCGTAGGTTTGATTCCCATCGTACCTGAATTGTTTTACATTAGTATACATATATATCAGTTACAAGAGATCAACAGCATATTATTAAATCATAAAGCTAATCAATTTGAAGGGCAAATGTCCCAAACCCATCATAATCGCCAAGATATGTAACCAAGTTTATTGGTCAAGAAGTAAGGTTCAGCTCAGATCAACAATCAAGACAGTTGACATTCATACTCTAGATTTTGAGAATGATATCATTGAACTTACTCTGGACTAACTCCTTTCTCAACATCTCCCATACCACCGCCTCCTCCTCCATCTTCACCTTCTTCCTCTTCTTTCGTGAAACGATCAATGATTGAGTTAACCACTGGTAAGAATGTACAGACAATGACAATCGCTATTGGAGCTCCATACTCATCAATGACTGGAATTAAATTGAAGTTTATTTATTCTTACTGTCTCGAGCAGAGCTCGAAGTCGATAGGGTTCAAGTGAACTCGAGTCGACTTCGAGTTTTGGTTTCGAGGTCCAAAATCAATCATTAAGTCAAAGAATATTAAAAATCAGTACATACAATCACCAATTTTCTTTCCAGCTATGCTAAGTCGCTCTTCTCCGACATAATCAAGGAATTGGAATGAGATGCGTGATTGAAGAGCTCTTTAATGTGATAAAATTACAGAAACCACTTAACAACATGTCCCGCAAATAAAATTAAATCACAAACTTACTTGTCATGAAATTTAAATCCAGCAAGATCATTAATATCATCAAATGCGACATCAACATCATTTAACTTTACATTATATTTAATATCATCACATGTCGGTAGACAATTACAAGGTGTCTTCTTCTTATCCTCCTCATCGTCAATTTCTGTCCATTCATTAGTTGCGAAAAAGTAACAGTGCGCATTATCCAAATCACAAACCGGCGTGTCATTTGCACGTGGCATTGAAAACTTCACACATCCGCAACGATTAAGTGTGTAATTTGAAAAGCATTCATAATCGCAATGCGCCTTTGTGTACGAATTAAAAAATCTTAATTTTCTCTCTTCGGGGAAGTAACAGTGTCGCTTGTCAGGCGGATAGTTTTTCATTGTGGCATCACTTCTGATTGAGACTGATGATAAAGTTATGACTTTCCGGTGATCGTATGAGATGTAATGAGCTTTATGGAATGGCGTTGGAATTTCATTTGGAAGATGGAAAATTACTTTGTAGACTCGACCGAATGGTACACAGTAGTTTGTTGCTTCTGATTCATTTAGTTGGAGGTAGATTGTTGCTGTGTTCACTTTTCCTGAAATAAGTTTAAGAGTTTAAAATGAAGCAATTCAGTCTTTAAGATTATAGAATTTTGAGCATTTTGAGCTACACTACTCAGTAGACTTGTGTTACTGTCTTCATAAACAGCATAGAAGTATAGAAGTAGCCATTACAGACGAGAAAGAGCGAAATAAGTGCAACGAACGAACGAAGATTAGGCAAGACATATTTGAATCATCCTGATCTTAAAACAGAGATCCAGATATATCACAGTCATGCTAAATGGAAAACTAAGATCTAGTAGAAATTAAGACATGTCTAGAACTAAAAACAAAGATAAGCAGGAGCATCTAAGTCATGTTCTGAACCAAAACAAAGATCTGCGAGGTTCTAACTCATGCCTGGAAATTAAAAACTTAAAACCAGCATCACAAGACATTTTTGTGTGGGCCTATTAGTGCATTTGTTCACAGGTATGTATAGGACACTAATAAGCAAGGCGTGGAAACCAAGGATTAATCCCAAAAATCACTGAGTCAATAAGCATGGAAATTTAAAATCCCTTTTAATTCTTGAAATTATTCATAAAATGCATCAGAAAAACAAAAGGGATTTCAAACTTCCATGCCTATTGGCTCAGTGATTTTTTAAGATTTTTTGGGATTTTACAGGATTAATCCTGAGTTTCCTTGCCTTGCTAATAATCTATTAATTCTACTCACCAGGTCGTGTAGCATAGCTTATATATCCATTATCCAAATCAACAATTTCTGATATTTTGATATCCTTATAAGAGTCAAATTCGCTGCTAATTTCATCCTCATTAAACACTGTATTATATCCTTTCATGTTAAACGTGTAACAAAATCCATAATCGGTTAAAACTCGCGTGAATATTTTTTGACACTCGACCATATAATTCCGTAGATAACACGACACTAAAAGCTCATCGGACGTTAATGAGCTTTCGCCCAGTAATTTAACGATATTTAATTCCGATCGATCTGGACATTTTTCGAGAATATATCCACCGACATTTGGAGCACACCAGTGAGTATTTGCTGCGAGGTAGTTTTGTTGTGATGATGAGAGATTGACTGGCATTAAATGTACTATATTCTTCATATAATCATTATAGTTTGCCATTTGATGCTTGCTGAAGACTGGAGAGCAAATTGTAATTGCTGGAAATGGAATCTCAAATTCAGGTGGGTTCGTAATCTCTACATTGATATCCGGATTCACTGCCCATTTTGTGTACAGTTGAAAAGCAAAATATGCAATACCAGCAGCTGATGCAAGAAATACACATCCTTTAAGGATTATTTTCATACACAAACCCATTTAATCTCCGGAATTTTTTTTCCTTTTTTCACATCCAACAAATCCAAAAGTCACTGAAAAACTAAGCACAAGTTTCATTCACACATTTTTTGAACGGCAACAACTTAATTAAGAATGCGCCGACTGACAGCAAATGTAAGCTTATATTTTAAGGCGTGTTGAATCCTTTTGAGAATTGAACATTCGTAATTTTCACACCGTTATTCTTTTCTTACTTCTTCTTTTTACTTCAGCGTATAATTTACTGTCAAATGCAGATTAAGTTAAATTTAGAACATTTATTTTGTTGCTTTTTAATTAATTATTTTTTTATTATTTGTTAAGCGGTTTTTTGACTTTTTGGTTTCAATGCTTTGGATATGTTAAAGGACTATTGATGTAAAAGAGCATTTAAAGTTGTATAATCGTAATTTCTACAAATTATGTTGGGTAAAGTAAAGATAAAACTTTTTACAACTATTAAACTATTAAAATCTTAATTCTTGGGAATGAAAAAAATTTTAAAAAAACTGAAATTTCTTTTTTCGTCTGAATGTATTAAGACGACAGTAAAAATACTTCAAAACACCAATTCCACAATATCGACATTATAAATAATATCGAACTTAACCTCTGATTATCCCTCGTTTGAATTAATGTGAACAAATTACAAACACGATTCTCAATCCAAAGAACTATTTTTAAATTTTTTTATCTGCTTATTCATAAAAAGTGTACAACAAATATGCAAAGAATTTTTAAGGTTTTTTCATAAGATTTTCTGAATGAACTGGCGAAATTAAGTTGAAAATTATAGAACATTTTATAGGCAAATCTAAGCTGACCATATGCTTGGTTTTTCAAATAACAGTCCTCTATTTTTAGCGCAATTTTGAAACTTGTTTCGTAAACGTAGCTTAATATGTCGCTTTGTTCGTTCGTTCGGGCGGAGAAAAACTTTTTAACAAGACATCGGAGAGATTTCGTGTTTGTTTTATTAGCTCAGGTCCTTTGTTTTATTTTCGGGAAACGTATTTAAAATTCTTGACACAGTGATTTTGTACTATAATCAATGATTTTTATATTTTATATGAATAAACACGTAATGAGAGCGTTTAAAAATTCGAATTTATTTCTACCGTTAAAAATTTTTGAATCTCAAAAAACCGTTGAATGATAAACTTTTTATATTTGGAAATTCATTGGAACAAATTATTGAATTATACTATAACTAATGTTTTTGTTAAATGTTTTTGTTAAATAATAAAGCCTTTCTATATAAGCATTCATTATAATTATTTGCTAATTGCACTAAAATTAATAACACAAAAATGCGCTTAAGTACCTCGATCAATAAAACGAGGACTTTTGTAATTTTTTTTTTCAAATTTCAAAAAAAACTAGTTTTGTTTTGTTCTAATTCATACAGAAAAGGAATAAAATTGGTAGACATATGGGATGTCATCTATTTCATTTTAGGTACTCAATTTTTTTCAAAAAATATTTGGTCACCCAAGGAATATCCTTTATTTTTTCGACAATTATCTGTTCATCTTTTGTATTATGAGTCAGATCAAGATTTTAAAATTATATCCGTATTATATCCTCGATTAAAAATTGATATGTAATATTCAACATAGTATGTTGTTAAAGCTTAAATCAATTTTCCACCGAGCGTTCAATTCTCATTAAGTTCAAGAAACATCCAACTTTAAAATTCAATTTAAATTAAATTTAAACTTTTTTCATCAACAACTTGCACCACAATTATACTATTTAATCCTCTAACAAAATGCTACAAAAGCTTTAAATTTTTTTTTCACAAAATCACCCCTTCAGCTCTTGTCTCTGCTATCCGCACTGATCAAAAACTTAACTGCTTCTGTCGCGAAAAAAACTAAATTTTATTTTATCGTCATAAACTTTTACTCAGCCTAATTATGCGAAATATTCCCAATAGATGCTGAAAAAAAGGTTTTAGGGTGTTTCCATCATATTGCGTGTATTTTAAGTTTCTGTTTGTTAATTTCATGACATTTTTATTGCACAGAAGAGAACTTTTCAGCTGACAGAACTCGCACATATGAGAATTGACATGATAAATGCCATAATTAATGGAATTTTAATTCAGGTTTTCCTAACTTACACTCTGGCTTAATTTTTTTTTGTTATTCTTTTAATTTATTGACTCGAATAAATTAAATTTTACTTTCAAATAATTTGTATGATAATCGTGATGAGCATTTTAGTTAACAGCTAGACATGCTAATGTCCTTTGAATGTTTATGATAACTGCAGGGAAAATTTAGCAGCATAAAATTGAACTCAAGATGTTTGTGGATGTGATGAGAATGGTTTTAGGGATGTAAGAATTTCTATTAAAGTCATGATTGGCAGTGCTTTCTTTAAACATTCCAGACCAATTTTTGGTCGTTTATTTTTATTTTGACGAAATTAAATTTCAAATTGTTAAAAATATTCAATCACAATTCACTGGCAAAATGTCAGCAACTTCTTCATAATCGCACCATAATTGTATGCTCCATGGATAGACACACTGCTGATCTTTGTATGAAAAAACTAAATCACAAGGACACGGAATGATCTGAGGAATCCAACGGGCTCCATCGAATGTGCATTGATAGTAGTTCCTTAAAATATTATTTATTTTTTTAATTATTGAGAATTAAATTAGATTTTATGAGGAATGGTTCTAAAAGGTCAAATTTACTTTTTTCTGGGAACTTTTGAAATTTTGTGACATGATTCAAAGAATGTTAAACTTAAAAGTATAGCCAAGTAGAGAGTTTATCTAGAACCAGTCATTCCACATGATTAAAATGCCTTTAAACTCTTCCAAATAATCAAAATTCTTTAGTGCCAGACAATATTGAACAGGAAACCTTTTTGAATGCATTTTAAGCTATAAATTCAACACTGTTTCTACTCGACACATTGCTGATGACTTTATAAGTTAATCTTTGAATAATATAAAAATTTCATTACCACCTTGCATAAGGAGCTGGATAGTTTATAGCTCTCTGTGCCTTTTCACAATCTGGAACTGGACAATAAGTTGGCCAATATGGGTCGTGCATTGCTGGAAGTCTTGCATTAGCTTTTACATTGTCTCGTAGATTAACGAGTGGATTTGCTGATATTAAGCTTACAAAAAGAAGCAACAATGCTGAAAATTAAATAACTTTAGCTATAATTTCTAAAAATTGTAAAATCACACTTTTCTTACCAATTTGAATCTTCATTTTTGAAACTTTTGAATGTTTTATTTGACAATTTACGAATCAGACCTTCGAAATCAAGCGAAATATATGAAATGGCTCATCGCAAACTTTTAATCAAAATATAGGAAATGAAAAGAGATAATGCTTATACTTTTATCTTTTATTTTATCATTCATTAAAACAAAAAAAAAGTGGAATTGTCAAATTATCACAAGATTACGAGGAACGTTCTATTTTGACATAAAATTAAGCTCTACTGTTGAGCTGCTAGACATTCAAATGAAATTATGAAATTAATATTTATTAAAATTTGATATTATAGCCTTAAACAAATGCAAGATTCGTGCAAAAAAGTTAAAATTGTGTTATTAGTTCTTAGTCAATATTCTCTAATAATTTTACAGATCTAGTCTATTTCTTTGGATTTTTCATATTCTCCATGGCTGTCCTTAGTGATAAAAAAATCGTCTACAACTTCTCCAGCTTTGTCCATTGAAATTTGCTTGAACTGGATGTGACTGTGATTATGGACATACATTTGAGTGTATCCATAATCCTGCGAATGAAAGGCACTCCATTCTGGCAGGTTCTGTAAAAAAAATAATCAAAATTTCATTAAAACAACTCTTAATATACAAAATAAGCTCCACTTACTTCTGGGAACGGCTCACGTCCCTCTTTACATCCTGCAGATCCAGTAACAATATGAACTGGTGCACCTGGATTTTTATATGGTTCATCCCTCGATCCATTATAGACTTTATAGTCATAAATTGGCCATAATCTTTCATAGCTATGCTCATGAGCCCAGACTTCAACATCAACTCCATATTTATAGAACAAAGGTTCAAGTGCAAAGAATCCTGTGAATGGCAAACCCACTCGAATGAGAGTTTGTGAATGTGTGCAGTCATTGCCGTTGTTATTTGAGCAGTACATGGGACGATGACCAAAGACTGAAAATTATTGAATTAATTAAAATTAGAATTGTTATAAAAATCAGTCTAATCAAACTTACCGACAATCCAAGGACGAAGTTTTCTATTTTCAGGCTTAGTTGCTTCTATCAAATCTTTTTCAATCCATTGATATTGATTGACTAGAGTTTTCAGTCCATAATTCATAAAATAGTAAACTTCAGTTGAGATCCCAATAAAATGTACAGGACCCAGGTTAAATGAGTAGTACAGACTGTCACCTTCTCCAGGCATGTTGAATCGAGCGCGATAATTCGAGAAATTGCTACAAAAAAATTAAACTATTAATCATTTGCTTTAAAAATAATGATAAATTACTTACTATGCTTCCTCATGATTACCAGGACATGTCAAATAAGGAACATAAGCAGCAATACTTTCAATTTGATTCATAAACTCGTCACCAACTCTTGCATTGTCATCGTGCATGTCATATGCAAAGTCACCAACATGAATTATTGCGTCATAAAATCCACGTTGAGTCTCCTCTTGTAGCCTTGGTAATGACTGAATATTTTCATTACCCATATCACCATAAAGAGCTATTCTAGGCTGCCAATCACTTCCTTCGGGGAATGTTTTGAAATAAAATACCGGTGACCAGCCTTGTGCACTTCCACAATGATAAAGATATTTAGAATCAGGCAACAATTCCGTTAAAATTACTTTGTGAATGTATTGCGAATGCTTCTCTTTTCCACCATCAACAAATTTACTTCTTTCACCGGTTGCTGTGAGTGCAAAGCCATTGACTCCATACTCGACAACTGACTCTCCTGGATCATCAAGTGTACTCCATGTTACAATAATTTGTGTTGAGTCATCTAAAAAAATAAATTTATTTTTTTATTGTACACTGTGAGTTCGGAAATGTTGTAGAATCAGCTTATAATTATTTTTTTATATTCAATAGTAGCACTAGAGCTAATTGTTCTTTTGTAACTCAAGTAAACATCACTGCTTATGTATATGTAGGGATTCTTCCCTCTAAACTTTCAAATTACTTTTTTATGATCTTGACTAAGTTGTATTGGGTGTAGCTTGTTGTTTTGCAGCCTTCTAATTAGACTGGTTAATGAACTGAACTATATTATGCCATATAAATTACCCTAGTAGCCAGAATCATAGTTATTGAAGATATGGGAAGACTTATTAAGAAAAACAACGACTCAAATATGTTTGAATTTAGGAATTGTCAAAAGCTGAATAAAGGAATGTCCTCTTATGCCCTCATTCATAGAAATTAAGTTAAGATTGTTTTAAATCATTAACCAAACCAAAAAGGGCAGTTCTAGTCATCTAATCAATTATTCAATATTGTCATTTGACGTAATTTGTTTACCTTGATTGCATTTACTTCAAAATATTAAAACAAATCAGAGTATTTTACTAGAATGTTCTAAACTTGTTGGTACACAAGTGTCCTATGAACTTGAATGACTAGTCAAATCATTTAAATCACCAAGAATGTCTTCTACAAAATGATTATAAATCTCAAGACGACAATATACATAGCTGATTATCAGCATCATCTACGCATAAGATGACCCAATTCCGAATATTATCACTTGAATCTATTTTATTAATTTTTACAAGATTGTCTTTGACTGCGTAGATACGAGTTTTTTGATCCTATCCAATATCTATCACAAATTACAAATATCTTACCTCCAAGCGACAAATGCACAGCCTGTGGCTGATAATGAAGAGTATTTGAAAGCACAGAATTAAATAAAATAAATAAAATTCCAAAATAATGCAAAAACATTTCTGAACTTATTGAATTTTACACAATGAATGAAGAAGTTTATTTGTTATGATGATAAAGAAGAAGGAAGGAACGAATTGAAAACACAGTGGTGAGTTGGACTTTACGCATACGTAAGGGTCTTTAAAGTTGTAGTTGTAAATGTTGAAATTTTGTGATTTGAATTTTGAGTGGACGTTATTTTATGGATTGACGAAAAAGACTTTTGTGAAGTTAAATTTTAAATATTTCAGTGGTTCACAAACTATGTGTTGCGGCACACAATTGCGTCTTTCTTTAAATTCACACTTGATTGGTGTTGAAATGCTTCATATTTTGAGAGATTTAAGAACTACTGGAATAGATGGAACTAGCACAATTAATCCTAATTCAAAACCAAGCTACAACCTCCAATGATCTCAACATTTAATCTATCTTTGATTATTGTATCGCATAAAATATTTTTTTTTATTTCTAAGTACATCATTTATTTGACAGTTCATTTAAAGTTAAACATCTTGTTATCCTTAAAAATTAAAGAAACTTAAAATCTAAATAAGTAAATAAATCCACATAAATTCAGATAATTTACATCTAGCAAGTTTGAACGCATGTAACAAAAGGTGGAGTTTTGCATGTGCAAACTTTGCATTGATTTCCGTGTTCAGGTGATAAATTGTCTCCTATTGACAGCTTCAAGTCACCAAAAATACATTGAGGTAAATTTGGTGCTGGATTTGAGTTTTTGGTCTTAATGACTGTTGTATCATCATCTGGGCATCGAGTTCCTATTGGACAGCTACAATTCAAAATATTTTGAGTTAAACTTTAAAGAAACTGAATTATTTAAATCTTACCAATCCTCAGTTTTGTAGTAAATTGGAACACATCCTTCATGAATCCTATCACTATAATGCAAGTCAATATTACAATTAATTCTCTTGCAATGTCTATTTTCATGTGCTGGTTTATCTTCAAAATCTCGTCCACATGAGCATGAATAGCAAGCTTGTTCAGGCTCCATTCGTTCACCTTCATAGTATTGTTGACCGTGGAAATTGCATGTAGTGAGGTTTTTAAGCTCATCATCTGAGAAGTTTAATGAATTTAAATGTTATGTTATTAAGCATTATTTAAGTGGCTCGGAATGGTCTTAATTGTGGTTTAGTCAGTGTCCAACAAGTAAAGGGTGTGATCAAGATACCTTGATGAAATGCCGTTTTTTAAACTCGTCTTAGAATAAATTCAGAAAAGTCTGCTAAATTCTTTTAATTTGTGCCAAATTTTAAGCCCCTCCCCCAACAATTTATGGCTACGCTTCTAGTTCTTAGACGTAAGAATTAAAAATCATACACGATTCTCAACTTTGACTTGTTAATTCTTATTTGTATCACTTGTAATATGGACATACAATTGTGCAAGGAAACAACGATGACGATTGAAAAAATAACAGAATTTTAGGTAAAAGCTTTGAATTTTTGAACGTGGCTGAGTCAAAAAGTGGAGGACAGAGAAGAAAACAGAAGACAGTTGCTCAGCTTAGTACTGCATCTGCTACATATTGGAACTATGACTAATTGTTATCTTCATAAAACTCAATAAATTGTGATTTATTAAAAAAAATCACTTTCTCAAAAAATTATTCTTCCAAAACAAAAATAAAGACTGCACACTCAATTAAATCATTATCAGTCATGTTTTAGCTCAAACATCACAACAAATATGATCGTTGACACGATTCTCAAGGAAAAAATATCACCGGACATATTTTTCAGCATTATCAATTTCTTGAAATAAAATATTTTAACGATCAGATGAGTCAAAGAAGCTTTCTGTGAAATCATAGTAAATGTTTATATTTTCATCATGTGTGATACAAAACTTAATACTTTAAGTCTAGGATTGTGGGGAAATTGACTATATTGTTGGAAGCGAAATGGTTTTATAACTGATCAATAATGTTATGGTCAATTTTGATCATCTTGAGCAGCTCTGTACCCTAGCATGCAACATCCAATTTTTTTACCAATTAGCAGAAATTTGAATTCATAAGTTTTTTTAAATTGAATAAGGAATTTAAAGAGCAGTATTGCATTTTGTATGGGTAGTTGGCAAACGCTAGCCAGCGAAAGAGCCAGCTTCAGGCGCCATCTAAGGGAGTCTATGGATCACAATTGAGGGAAGGAAACACGGGCAAAAAGCTTCAGGTGCCATCTAAGGGAGAATATGGATAACAATTGAGGGAAAGAAAGAGAGAGAAAGAAGGGCAGAAAGCAGGAGAATTTAAACCGAGGCAGAAAACAGGGGGAAGGAAATACAACAGTAAAAACAGAAACATGTAAGAGATGAGCCCCTAAAATACCTACCACAAACATCCCTTGCTTTACAGCACTTATTTTCTTCATATTGTGAAATACAAGTTCTTCCTCTAGGCTCATATGATCCGAAGAACTCTGGGCAGTCAATGTGGGCGCAGGTTATCTTAGCTGGCTCGTCTGGATAATATCTAGTGCAACGGCATGCAACCGTACATGATGATTCCAACTCAGAATCTTCAACTTCCTCTTTTGGCTCATAAACTCTTCCTTTGTGATAACATTTACTAATATCGCGTCCAGTAAATGACGTACAATCAAAGCTAAAAATACAAAAATACAAAAAAAGTCGTTACTTTCTTGGGTTTTTTTTTGGCAAGTTATGTGACTTAACAATTTGAGAAATATTTAGAAGTATTAAATGTGATGCTTAAATTCTTAGTATACTTAAAAAAATCTTTATACTTGATAATACTAAGAATTAGCCATAAAATTGTTTGTCTACAAACCTTAGTGGGCAGCAGTAGCCCTGTTGATAGATTGGCTTACATCCAAGCTCTTCATAATGTTTAGGCACAACAGGACACTTTACATTTTCACATTTATCACTGAAAACAACGGAACACAACGAGAGTATTACAATTGTGACTGCAAACATTTTTTTAAAGGTCTAATTCTCTCAAGAGTCAGAACAAAACTATTTAAACTTATGAAAAATTGTACTTTTCTGAGAGAACTCGGAGCATTTTTGAGCTTTTTGTATGGAGAATGAGAAAATAAAAAAAAAATCAAAAAAATATTTTTATTTACATTGGGAAATACCGGTTTTTTTTATATTTTTAGAGGTCGTGTTGGTCAATTCTATATAGTACAATTATTATCTTTGGTTGAAGATATTCAATGTGATTTGGTAGTGATTAAAACTTTTGTTGGGCCCATTTTGGATAGCGAAAAGGTTTTTTTGAAGGCTGGTTCTTCAAGCCAAGTATTTAAAACTTAGATTGTGGTTCATGGGACCGACAAAAAATTTGGCCAAAATTTGGCCAAATTTTTACCCAAATTTTTACCCAAATTTAGCCAAATTTACACCCAAATTTGGCCAAATTTTTCCTGAAGAATTGTTTGAATAATATTTTTTGAAAAAGTTCTCCCAAATTTTTGGCCAAATTTGGCCAAATTTTTATCCGAATTTGGCCAAATTTTGAACCAAATTTTCATCCAAAATTTGGTTAAATTTTTAACCAAATATTGACCAAATTTTTGTTCAAATTTTGTTTTTTTTTTTGAAAAAATTGAGACAGTTTTTTAGATTCTTGTCGACTGTAACGTATTCAGAAAGAAACAAATTTCGTTCTTTGGTGTACTGGAAGTACGCGGGCAGGATATGTCCAATCGACTTGAAACTCTGCCTGAATATTGTCCTAATATAGGTTATTTTAGGTCATCAATCAAAACTTTTTGGTCATGTTTAGTTCCCGAGCAGTGTTGCATTCTGGCTATTTGTCTGGATCAGATAAATTCTGAGACAGAAATTTCTTCATAAAATCGATTCTACATGTAGAAAGAAAAAAACCATCTACATGTAGATTGTGTCTACATGTAGAATCTGTCTACATGTAGATTTAATGTAGATGTCTACGATTCTACATTCTTCTCTGATGTAGACCTGGAAAAAATGTAGAATTATAGACATCTACATCGAATCTACATGTAGACAGATTCTACATGTAGACACAATCTACATGTAGATGGTTTTTTTCTTTCTACATTTAGAATCGATCTTTATGAAGAAAGTTTCTTAGCTAGACAAAAACTATTGAAGAATCTACATTCTTCATCTAGTGTAGACATCTACATTTGCAACACTGTTCCCGAGATACAGCATGTGCCATTTTGTATAGCCACAAAATTGGAAGTACGCGGGCGACTTTTCATAAAACCATGAAATTATTAATGTTATATATTAAAACACATCTACGATTTATGTCCGATTTATGTCCGCCAAAATTTTTGGAATCGGACCTTTGGATGCAAAGTTACAGCCATAAGAAGTTTTAGGACGGGATGTCATGCACTTTTTTTTTCAATTTTTTTTAAACTAATCATGTTATATGTCTAAAAGCATCTAAATTTTACAAGGAATTCAAATCTTATAAAATGTATTTGATATGACTTGTCATTTTTGAAATATGGCAGTTCCAACACAACATATTCGTACCTGAATCACAAAAGTTTCAAAACTTTGTCTATAATATGTTATATATCAAATCATATTTATTTTCAACGGGAATTATTAATTTGCAAATATATTTTGGAACTGGTCGGTCACAAGTAAGTTATATCCAATCAAGCTATAGCAAGAAAGTTTAAAGATACAAGAAAAAATTATCGAGCTAGGTATTTTTGTCTAAAATAAAAAGATAAATTAATCGAAAAAAAAAATCGATTACGTGTGATCACCTCTTTACTAATTTTTATTTCTTTATCCATGTTATTCAAAAAATAATTATGGAATTTTAAAATTGAATCGTTGTTTACGAGATATCTACTATTTGCGCCTATTTTGAGAAGATTTTAAACTTCTTCATGAATCTCAAAACAAATGTTTAATCTAATTTCATTAGTATTTTTAAAACTTAAAAAACCAAAACTTAAATTTGTTATTTTTTTTGCAAAAAGCGTGATCACACAACATAAGCAATTTGGGGAATGGAAAGTCATTTTTCGAAATTCTCAAAAATTTTAATAGTTGTTTTCCACCTGTCAACGTTGGAAAACCTAGGAAAAATGGTCATTTTCTTAAAATTCTTGCGAAACCAGACTTTTTTTTCGAACTGGATATTAAATTGAGTTTATCTTAAATTTTTTTAAATAATTTTTAGACAAAAATACCTAGCTCGATAATTTTTTCTTGTATCTTTAAACTTTCTTGCTATAGCTTGATTGGATATAACTTACTTGTGACCGACCAGTTCCAAAATATATTTGCAAATTAATAATTCCCGTTGAAAATAAATATGATTTGATATATAACATATTATAGACAAAGTTTTGAAACTTTTGTGATTCAGGTACGAATATGTTGTGTTGGAACTGCCATATTTCAAAAATGACAAGTCATATCAAATACATTTTATAAGATTTAAATTCCTTGTAAAATTTAGATTCTTTTAGACATATAACATGATTAGTTTAAAAAAAATTGAAAAAAAAAGTGCATGACATCCCGTCCTAAAACTTCTTATGGCTGTAACTTTGCATCCAAAGGTCCGATTCCAAAAATTTTGGCGAACATAAATCGGACATAAATCGTAGATGTGTTTTAATATATAACATTAATAATTTCATGGTTTTATGAAAAGTCGCCCGCGTACTTCCAATTTTGTGGCTGTACAAAATGGCACATGCTGTATCTCGGGAACTAAACATGACCAAAAAGTTTTGATTGATGACCTAAAATAACCTATATTAGGACAATATTCAGGCAGAGTTTCAAGTCGATTGGACATATCCTGCCCGCGTACTTCCAGGACACGTTCTTTGTCGTTAAGTGAAACGACAGTTTTCATAAAATTTAAATTCATAGTATTATTTCAAATTGTTAGCTTCATAAATTTTAATCGGATCAACGAGATTTTTTAGTTATTTAAAACTGATTTAATGATTTATTGATGCTTATTTCTCCAAAATTATTTATATCTTAAAGAAATTACTTAATATAATTCAAAAATCTTCAAAATATTTTACTGCTTGTTGAAACGCATAAGTTTCACTCCAATGATTTAATTAGAGGAGGTTTGAAGAGTCTGATGGTGGCGTATGGATCCATTTTACTCAAATTTTTTAAACTATTTATTTATCTTTTCAAATATTTCTAAAAATATTTTGAAAAATTATACTTCAAATTTATTTTGTTGAAAATTAAACATCGTGAATATTCTCTGTTTTAAAATCTTTACGAGATTTGTAAAACTTCTTAAAAGTTTAAAAATTTTTTTTCAGAATCAGATACATTTTGTTTTCAGTTTCAAAAAATAATTATAATAAATTTCCAAAAACCAAAAAAAACCTGAATGCAAAATTATTTCGCTATATAAAAGTTTAAGTGACAAAAAAAGATTAAGATTTTTGCTTTTTCTGAAGCAACGGCTGTTCCTACCTTGCCCAAAAACAATACAGCTCTTCTATGGAGCAGCACGGATCAAATGCAAAAAACTAGAGGTCGCTACGATATCTCGTTATTGAGATTTCTTGCTGATTAACTTGCATGCTTGTTTGCTTGCTTACAGAAAGCGTATTTTGCGATTTTTTCAGCAATGCCGCAACCAATTTGAAATCTGTTTTTTGCAAAAGTTGTAAAATTTCAGGCACAAACTTTTCTTCAAGGATGCGAATCAAAACCAATAGATTCACACTTAAAAATCAAAATTTAAAACGTTTCATATGAGATTCGGAAAAAAATACTTAATTTGCAATGTTATTCCCTATTAGGGCAATTCTTTGGATGAGTGGAATTTGAAAAAAAATGAGCTTTCATTATCCAATGTCAATGAGTTTTGTGTCAATAAAATGTCTTCTTTAATTTCATATTACTGTGAAGGAATAATAAGCCAGAACATTCGTAGATCATAAAGCATAAATAATTCTTTACAAGTGATCTATTGAAATGTTACAACTCACCCAAATTAAGTGAAAAATTGAAAAAATATGTTTGAAAGTTTTGTATTTTTTCACGGATTAAGACAAAAAAAAAGCTTTTTTATAACTCGACGACACAAGGAAATTTTTCAAAGAATTGAAATATTTCATTATTTAATGACTTAAAGCACACATAAAAGCAACCTAATTAAAAATTTTTGTCTGTTCCATAACTCAGTAAAATTATTCAATGTGGATATCAATAGTTTTCTCTAATCTTCGATTCTTCGGATGATGCAAAATTGAAAATTCCGATTTCTGTCATCGAGTTATTGACTGAAAAATCCAAATAACTTAATTAATACAGCGATTACAAGTGTATGATATCAAAAGTAGTGTGCATTTTAGATTTTTACATCGATAAGACTCATAAAATCGGTGTCTCTGATGGGAAAAATCAACAAAATTTCGATTTTTTGCTGAAAATTTTCCAAAAGTCATCCAAAGAATTGCCCATAAATAGGGTAACAAGATATTTTTTGAAAAATGGTCAAACCTAAAATTATGCATCTTTATTGAATTAAATATCTCTTAAAAGAAAAAAAAAATCATCAATAATATTAAATTGAAAAATTCAGATTTCAATTGGATTTTTAAGACTTAATAAGCAGTTTTCTGTTGACTTGGTAGTTTAAATCAGTTTAAATATGCAAATCTAAGCTTAGCTTAGCTAACAACAGCTAGTAGGATATCGAAATAGAAACCTAAAGTAGAGAAACCAAAGATTTTTTTCATAAACAAATTGTAAACAAATTTTTGGTGAGAATAAATTAAAGATTTTGTGGAGTTAGACATTAAATTGGGACAAGATATGTTCACAGGATATGTTTCAAGTTGAGATCTTTAATCTCATTCAAAAATTGAAGTTTAATTAATATGATATTTCTGAATTTTTAAACATTTTTTCCGTATCTGAATCACTGTGGAATGCTGTGGATATATTTCAGCAGATTTTTAAAACTGTTGTTATTTTAAAACCCTGCATAAGTTGCAGTTCATATACAAACAAAGCGTAGCGCTTAAAGCAATTAGTTTAAATATTATGAAAAAATTAATCGTTTTTATTTAAACTTAAAACTACAACTGTCTCAATTTTTTCAAAAAAAAAAACAAAAACTTGAACAAAAATTTGACCAAATTTTAATTAAACATTTGACCAAATTTTGGATGAAAATTTGGGTGAAAATTTGGCCAAATTTGGATGAAAATTTGGTTCAAAATTTGGCCAAATTCGAATGAAAATTTGGATAAAAATTTGGCCAAATTTGGCCAAAATTTTGGGAGAACTTTTTCAAAAAATATTATTCAAACAATTCTTCAGGAAAAATTTGGCCAAATTTGGGTGTAAATTTGGCTAAATTTGGGTAAAAATTTGGGTAAAAATTTGGCCAAATTTTGGCCAAATTTTTTGTCGGTCCCATGAACCGCACCCTAAAACTTATGCTAATATTCGTAATCAGTTAGGTGATCCAGGTCATACTTGCTTTATAAGAGTCAAACTCAATAATCACAAGTTGTGAATTAAAATTCAGAATCACCGCGAAATATTTGAAGGCCAAATGTGAATCATTGAAGTTTATGGCACTTTTGGTCAAGCACAATATTGAATTATTGCACGTGAATTGAATAAATTAAATGAAAAGAATCGTTGAAAACGTGCAAAAATTTATTTTTTAAGTTGCACATTTACATTACAATATGAAGAATTGTACAACAGGAAGAATTCTGTTTAAACAATAACAATTAACTGGTCTGTGTTTATTGATTTAAGTGACAATTTGTACTACACATTTTTATTGATAATCAATCGATGAAGTGTTTTGACATGTGGAGACCACATAAGCTTTTACTTTAAAGAAATAGACGATGACTGCAGATATGAAAAATTATTCTATAAAGATGATGATTGAAGCAGTTGATTAAACTTTAATGTGCAAATAATGCACAATAATCACTTTAAAATGCACAATTGTTAAATTAAAATAAACTGCAAATCAGAATTGCAAACTGTCACAGGCAATCACCTGTAACTTACCTGTTAATAGTCAGTGCCCGTGATAGGTAATATTTGTTTTTTGCCTGTCTCAGGCACATATCTGTCAAATCTGCCCACTGATTTAACAGATCTGTCACCTGTTCCTTTGACAGGCGACCTGTATCGCAACTCTGCTTTAAATCATTGAGCTTGTAGAAAATTTAGACTTTACTGTTATCTTGGTTTTTAAAAAATAAATGTCTATTTATAAAGAATTTTGTGATTCTGGTTGAAAGATTAATCTATCAAAGTCTATTCTTACATCTTCATAAGCGTATAACATTGTTATTATAAAACTATGCGCCATTGGATGACCCAGATTATATCATTTCAATATCACTAGCACTACATTGTTAAGTCGTTAATCACTCCTTTGATTTCTCTAATTACTCTATCCACTTCGACCGAATCATTTAAGCTTACTATTTCTCCACTGCTGTATTTTATCATATTTGTCCTTACTAGCATTCTATTATGTTTTCCATTAAAGGCATTTAGTAGTTTATTAAGGTTTATTAAGTAGCTTATTAAAGTAAGCTTGAAAGCTTAAAGAAGAGGAAATTCATTGCCTTTAACTTTGAGTCAAGCGCTTCTGGACTTTGGTCATGATTTTTGAGTATATTTGATCAGATTTGTTAATTAAAAATTAATTTGGAAATCTGCCTAAAAATGACCAGGCTCGAAAACTAGGCGGTATATCACCAAATACCACCAACTTCTACATATACAAATACTGCCAAATACCCCCGAATACCGCCTCTTCTTATGAAATACCTCCAAATACCGCCTAGTTTTCGAACATGTAAAAACGATGCTATAAAGATACCTTAATAAAACCTACTGAATAATAAACAAACAAAAAATAATAATTTGTTAAAATTCGTCCAATTTTTATTGACTATGAAAAATGGTCCTTGTACTATAATATTATCCACATGTTGAACATTAACAAAAAAAAATAAAATAAATGCAATAAATTCATGTCAATCTTAAATCTCTAATAAATGCAACAAAATTAATTTTGTATTTTAGTTTATCTAGTCGATGATTGATATCGTTGAAAAATTCGATAAATTCTTAGGCACCAAAACCATCAAAAACCATATTTACATTCTGAACACACCATGACGTGTTGGTTGAATTGGAGCATTAAGTGCAGCAGCAAGAGACAATCCAAGTACCTTTCTAGTATCCATTGGATCAATAATTCCATCATCCCACAATCTTGCTGAACTGTAATAAGCTGAACTTTCAGCATCAAATTGCTTAATCAATGGTGCCTTTATCTTATCAGCAATTTCTTGTGTCCATTGTTTGCCTGATCGCTTGAATTGATCTTCAGTAATTTGTGCCAAAACACCAGCAGCTTGTGCACCACCCATAACAGCAATTCTTGAATTTGGCCACATGTAAAGGAATCTTGGTGAGTACGCACGCCCACACATTCCATAATTTCCAGCACCATATGATCCACCAATAATAAGAGTTAATTTAGGAACATTAGCTGTTGCAACAGCATTAACCATTTTAGCACCATTCTTGGCAATTCCTTGTGATTCAGCTTCACGACCAACCATGAATCCGGTAATGTTTTGTAGGAACAATAAAGGAATTCCACGTTGTGAGCAGAGTTGAATGAAATGTGAACCTTTAAGTGCTGATTCACTAAAAAGTACACCATTGTTTCCAACTATGCCAATTGTATTGCCATAAAGCTTAGCAAATCCACAAACAAGAGTTTCACCATAGAACTTTTTAAATTCCTGGAACCTTGAGCCGTCAACAATTCTAGCAATGACTTCACGAATATCGAAATTCTTTGTCAATTGTGAATTGACAATTCCATAAAGTTCTGATGGATCATAAATTGGCTCTTCAATTCCACCACCTAATGCTGGATCTGCAAAGTTCCTTGACACTTCATAATCAAATCTTAAACTGTCATTGTAGCTGTTTGTGGATGGAACATTCAAATTCGCCATTACTTGTCGTGCCAAATACAAAGCATGTTCATCATCATTAGCAAGATGATCAGTCACACCAGATACTCTGCAATGTAGCTTGGCACCACCTAAATCTTCAGCAGATACTTCCTCGCCTGTTGCTGCTTTTACCAATGGCGGTCCAGCAAGGAAAATTGTTCCTTGATTCTTAACAATAATTGATTCATCAGCCATAGCAGGAACATAAGCACCACCAGCAGTACATGATCCAAGAACGACAGCAATTTGTGCGATTCCCATAGCTGACATGTTGGCTTGATTAAAGAAAATTCGTCCAAAATGCTGCTTGTCTGGGAAAACTTCAGCTTGTCGTGGAAGATTTGCACCACCTGAATTAATTTAAGAATTGGTCTAGATTAGATAAGGTAAAAATGTGATTTAAGGAATGATAATTGTTCAGACAGAAGTGAGACAGTCAAGCTGATCAAGCTAAATTGTGAATATGTAATATATCTGGATCAATGCATGCATGACTGCTTTTGCGGCTGGTCTTTGAGCCTTTCCTTGGTCTGTCATACTCAAGGTAAACTTAAGGGCATACCCGAAAAAGGCTATTTACTCATGTTTTTAATGCTGGATTCTAAGATCCATAAATGCTAGAATCTTTACATTTAGAATTGTTTGTTTACTAATGTATGAGAATTTTAATTCACTTGTGTCTGGATTTATATCCAGCAACTAAGAGATCAATCTACGCAACCACAAAATTGAATCCTACCTGAGTCAACCAAGTAGATGCATGGCAATCTATTCTCCTGAGCAATTTCTTGTGCTCTTAAATGCTTCTTTACAGTAATTGGATAATAACTTCCTCCTTTAACTGTTGCATCATTCCCAACAATCATTGCCAATTGTCCACTAACTCTTCCGATACCAGCGACAATACCACCAGAATTGACAACATCATTTCCATACATTTCATATCCAGCAAGTTGTGATAATTCGAGAAATGGTGAGTTTGGATCAACAAGTTTATTAATACGATCACGAACGAGTAATTTATTCTTTGACAGGTGACGGTCGATAGCTTTTTGATCAGTCTTGAGGACATTCTGTGTGATTATCTCTAAATTGTTGACCATTGCTTTAAGGGAATTGAAATTTTCCTATAAAAAAAATGATAAGCAAAAATAAAAATTATCTGATGTCACAAATATTCACGAGCTTATCGTCATCGAACCTGATATTCAGCTGAATTTTTATCAATTTTCGTCTGCAAGACATTCGCTTCAGCCATGTGTAGTTGACGAACATATCTAATGGTTAAACTTGTTGCTGAATGCCTTAATTTCAACATTTTTTAAACTTTTTAAAATTAATAAATATTGAAAAATGAAAGAAAAAAAAATTGCAGACACTTTGCTGCTTGTGATTTGGCACTAATACAAGTGTATGTAAAAATTATTTGATTGTATTTGTGCGAATATCATGTGTTTTGGTGAGATTGTTTTGATCGTGGTGAGTTTAGTGTCTTGGATGTGATAAGAATTATTTGAAAAAATTGTGGATAAATTTTTTTAATTTTCAAATTCAATTTTTATTTAAATTTTCAATTATTAATTCTGAATTTTAAGAACTTAACCCGTTAATTACGGAATTTTTTTGAGCCATTAGAGTGCATTTATTTGATGAATTACAGTATAAAAATAAGTTTGACGATGAGTTTGGCTCAAATAAATGCACAGATTTAATAGAATTAACAAATTTTGTCCGTAACATATATGTTACGCTAGGAGTTTGGAAGCAAAAAATTTTTTTCTTCCAAAAACTTAAATTCTTTTATTTTACCTCTTTGCTTTACATATGTCAATAATGCAAAACTTTTTAATTAATTATATGCTATTTCACATAATTGGACTTTAATTTAAACACTCTAATTCATAGGAAAACGAAAATAACTCAAAAATATATACACTTTTATTTTATGTCATATCTTTGAAATGAGACATTTTTCAGCGTTTATACCTCACCAACTCGTTATTTTCACTCTATTTTATTAATCATTCAACTAAGAATCACGCGAAATCAGTTTAAATCATAAAAAAATCACTTTGAAATTTTCTCCAAATTTTATAATCAAATTTTTTTCTAATGGAAAAAATTCCTCCATGAAGCACTAATGTTAATATTTATGCCAAAAAATACGTCACTCTTATCATGATTAAGCCGTACACATAATGATTTAGCTTAAATCAAAGCCAAATTAATTTAATTAATTAAATAATATTTTAAATCCAAAACACTAAAATATTTGCAAAAAACTAGCGTTACACATAAGTAACGGGCAATTTATATCGTATTTTCCTAGCGTTACACAAATGTTACATTTATTATCGTCACATAGTTAATGTGTTTAACTATGTTTTATCTTTATTAATGAGTTTTTAACTATAACTATAGATGCTTTACTTTATAAATCTGTCCAGTTCTGATCAAAAATGTGTCAGAAAATGTTGAAATTTTGAGTTTCAAAATGACTAAATTTTCAATGTATAAGAAAAGTTTAATTAACTTCTCCAATTTACATAATTATGCAGCATTAAATGTTGAAGAAGGTACTTGATCTAACTATAAATGTAAATCATTAATAAGATTCAACGTAAAACCAACTACTGTAGAGAATTAAACGAAAAAGTTGGCGTAACATATATGTTACGCTAGTAAAGAACGGGTTAATTTTAGATAATTAATTTATTTTATAAAGCTGAATTGAATCAGTATAACCAAGTACTGCACGATTGCTCCAAATGCCTAAAATTAATTAAATTGAATAAAAATTAGAATTATTACAAAATTTGATTGAAGAGAAATTTTTTGAACAATCACAAAAGTCTTCCTCTAAAGCAGTTGAAAGGACACCAGAAGCAACACAAAATCCAATTCCAATCATGATTGGAAATGAAAAAATCATGTTGATCAATTTTGTTGTGCTGTTGACATTTAAATGCAGTTTGGATACTTCTTTGAGATATTTGATGTTGTCTGATGGAAAAATTTGAATTTTGATCCTTTTTGTAGCGCATTTTAATTGCCAAACTTCATAGTCCTCTAGAATTTCATTTATTTTCTTGTATCTAACGCGCGTTTCAAGAACCATTGTAAAAAATAAGGCATGATAGACGAAATTTGAATAAAAATACAAAATAGTGAACGTTTGACTGAACATCAATAAATGGTTGCCTTTAAACACAGTTGAATCTATGTTAAATAGCTTTATAGAAGAAAATGTGAAAATTCCTGGCACAAGGAAGCTTATGGTAATCAACGCCATGACAATATTTCCAGTTTTACGTCTTGAAAAAAAGTTTGTTGGAATTTTTGGTGCAATTTTGTAAATCTAAAAGAAATAACAGAATTTAGTGCGTTATCATCAAGGATCTGGAGCTAATGATTTGAAGTTTGATAATTATGATCAGGTTCCTAATTTAACTCAACTTAATTACATAGCTCGATGTCGATAGGATTCGAGTTGACTCGAAAAAAATGAATTCGGCCCGAGAAAAGTTGAGTCCACTCGAGTCAACCCGAATCGACTTCGAGCACTGCTTAATAAGATCAAGGCCAATTTACCTTACTATCGATTTCTCGAAATATTTTATTAAGGCTTGAAAATGACTGAACATGCACAAAAGTGCCAAAAGTTTGTAAAATATTAACAACAGTTGGAATGCTCTGTGTAACTCGATGAATCAAACTTGGCATTAATGATGTTTCCTGCATCCAATCACTTAGCACAGTAAAATTTAAATACATCACAAGAACCAAAACCGAAATTAAAAATGAAGCATAAATGCAGTTTAAAGCATAAACATTTCTGAATTTCTTATGACTTTTGTCGAACGTGAATGGAAAAAATCCAAAAATCAAACCAAAGTTTTTTATTAATTTCATTGACGAAAAAATACTTTTTGTCATTTTAACGATTGATAGTTGTTTCATATACAATTGCAGACAATATACTGAAATAAGTTAATTAGAAAATGAAACGAATGTGTCTGAAAATTAATATTTTAACATTTTCCGTAATGACTTAATTAAAAAGAATTTTTTTCAATTTCAAAACTGAACTTGGTAAATTTATTTCGTGAAACTAAATTGAACTAATATAACAAGGTACTGCACAGTTGCTCCGAATGCCTGTAAATATAAATTCTTGTTCAATTAGTTATCAATTACTAGGTTCTAGGGCTACCCGGGATCCCTAAGAGTAGGAATGATATTCTATAGACTTAAATTTAAGATATAAAGTGAGGCTGTCCAGCTGCGAACTTTTGAGCAGGACAATCCTTCTTTCTTGAACTAAGTCCCGCCTAAAACCCTTTTTTAAACCTATAATTCTTGAAAAATGCTTGAAAATTTGATCTGTTCTACTTTTTCAGAGACATATCCCGGTATATGAAACCAAAAATAGTCAAACATCGATGGACAGCCTAGCCAAGGTTAGCCTTATAAACCGACCCTTAAGAGGCACATCAGAAAAGCACACAAAAGAAATCATCTGTTGGTGAAGACTAACCATAAGTACTTAGTAAACTCTTACTATGGTCAAAAATGTTGTCATTTATTCGATGCCTTTTCACAGATTAAACTTCAAAATGAGAATTTAGAATCAACTTACAGTTCCCAAAAAGCTCCAATGAAATTCAAACAGTCCGCAATTGAAACTTGCATCCGAGTGAATAATTTGTTGCTGGAAAATCCTCAATCGTCTCTGAACTTTTTCATCATTTTCTTTGCTCAAAAAATTTCTTAATATTTTTTTCATCTTGTTTCTTTCACTAATTGCCAGCATGCAGCTTGTTATTTCCAAAATAATAGATATTAATGAATTTGGAAGCCAAGCATTGACAATTAAACAAAATCCAATTTGCTGCATTGTCACGTTCGGGATTGAAAATATCGAAAATAGTTCGTAAAGTGAAATGACACCGGATGTGATACAAAATCCAGTCTGGATCATTATTGGAATTGAAAAGATTTGATTAATCAGTGAAATTGTACTGTTGACATCTAGATGCAGTTGGGAAGTGTGTTTAAGATGTTGGATGTATTTGCTGGTGTTATTGAAATTAGGTTTGTAAAGTGTGACTTGTTGATTTGAAAATTTGATGTCAAAAATATTTTGAAGCTCTAAAGTTTCATTGATTTTTGTGAACCTTACTCGTACCTCAGAAATTATAAATAAAAATAGTCCAATAAAGACAAAGTTTGAGTAATAATAAAAAACACCAAATGTTTGGCAAAAAATCATCAAATAATTTCCATTAAAAGCATTTGTATCAATTTTAAAGGCATTGGCAGCAATCATTGTGAAAAAAGCTGTTGAAAAGTAACTGACAGTAGCTAAGGTAAAAATTATTAATCCAAATCTTTGACGTGACGCGTAGTTGATCTGACTTTTTGGTGAAATTTTCTTAATCTGTGAAATTAAAGAACTATTAAGAATATTGAGGATGATTTCGGGACTTGTAAGGAGAACGTTGAAGGGTTAGAGGAGCTTACCTTACTATCGATTTGCTTAAAATGCTCACTGAGACTCCAAAATGACTGACGATGAATAAAAGTGCCACAGGTTTGAGAAATATTGATAACAATAGGAATAATTTGTATTATTCGATCAATAAAAGTCGGAATCAATGACGATTCCTGCAGAAAATCAGTAAATGCTGTAAAATTAAAATACATCACAAAACCCAAAATTAAAGTTAAAATCAAAGCATAAATGCAATTAATTGGATAAACTTTTTGATACATTTCGTGATTTTTGTCTATGATAAATGGCAAAAAACTGAAAATGTTTCCAATAAATTTTATTGGTTTTATGGTTAAAAAAATACTTTCTGACATGTTGAAACTATTTTGAGTAGTGACGGACTGATTCGATCGTTAAAATTATAAACTAATTAAATTAAGTTCTCATAATGTCTAGTAATGTTCAGTAATTGGTGTGGATAATAATATCAATTTATAATAGAGACGTGGACGATGCGGATATATTATGTGTAGTTATGACGTGGAATGATCCACACCCCCATCCCACCTCTTCTCAGTTGCTTAATTATTGTCTACTAGGCTATCCGGAGGCGCCCGTGGCGCCTCTTATCAGAGCTAAAATTTGATTACTATTATGTAAATAACTGTAAGACGCAAATAACCATAATGTTTTTAGGGTCAATCCTACCACAGAACTTCACATGGCCTCACAACCCCCTCAAACTCGGATTTCCTTAATCCCACAAAAACTTTATAAATGGCTTCACAAAACTTCATATGGCTTCACAACCCCCCCCCCCCCCTCCAACTGACACCCACCTTGTCAGCACTCCTCAAATCATTGGCTTCACAAAATATACCTGAAACCCACCTTGTCTCCATCCCCCACCTGACACCCGCACCTACCCCCCACCTGACATTGTTTCCGTTCTAGTGTCAGTGAATTAGTGAATTGGGCTTTTATAATGTAGATTCAAAAACTGTTTCATTCTTGAGAGCTTCGTGTGTATTTTTTGCTAACCTGGCTGGGATTGGTGGAGCCGGGGAGTCAAACCACTTCCCTCCAAAATTTTTAATGCTATTTGTCATTACTTGTTTCAAACTGGATCAGTGTTTATGACTTCAATACGAATTTAATGATTTACGCGAGGAAAATGCGCTTAGATTGTCCGTTCACATCTGTAACAGTAGCTTCTATAGTGCTTGAAAGGCTCTGCAAAATAACGTTATATAAAAAAACGTTAAAAAAACTTTTTAAAAAACACGCTTTTATCAAAAAGACTAAAAACCAAAAAGATGAAAATAAAATAAGATCACACTTTTAGCAAATCAGGATTTTAAAAATTTTCTTGTGACAACTAGAAATGTAACATAAATTTTTTTCAACATATTCTAATTGAGTCCAAGAACACAATGACTCTAAAAGCGTGGGGCGTAATTTAAAGATAATTTCTTAGTTCAGTTATGTTCTTAAGTAAGAGAATGTCAAATCTCAAAGCCCCACGCTTTTAGAGTCATTGTGTTCTTGGACTTAATTAGAATATGTTGAAAAAAATTTATGTTACATTTCTAGTTGTCACAAGAAAATTTTTAAAATCCTGATTTGCTAAAAGTGTGATCTTATTTTATTTTCATCTTTTTGGTTTTTAGTCTTTTTGATAAAAGCGTGTTTTTTAAAAAGTTTTTTTAACGTTTTTTTATTTGCTACTTTTTAGTCTAAATCTTTTAATCGAATTTCGACCACAACAATTCAAATTCAACTCCACTTCGTTTCGTTCAACTTTTAATATATTCCCATTTTTTAATGGGTAATTATTCGTTCGTTTTTATAATTTAAGTCATACATGGAAACACATAAAACTCTTCAAAAAAATGTCCTGAACTTCAATTATGTGCGCTTTCTGTGTTTTTTAAAACATTCATTAGTAAAGTACATTAAAAATCACTCGTAAAGATTTTGTGTTTAACGTATTTATAACGGATTTTCAAATTTAAATTCAATGAATATCATTCATATGTTATGCAAAAATACGTCAAGCCATTAATAAAAAGAAAAGTCAATTTAATTAAGTTGGTGAAGTGTTATAAATAATGCAATACATTTAAAACAGCATAAATTTATACTCAATCAATGTGTGCTAAATGCACATCGCATATTAATAGTTATTTTGCATAAATTCGTAACGGACTTGTGCTTAACGGTTTTTTTGAAAATTCAAATTTTCACTTACGAATATTCATGAAAAAATTACATGTCAATTTTTTTGTCTTACCAGAATATCTTTAGCTGCTCAAATTTATAGTATAATTAATAATTAGTAATATTGATTAAACTTTAATGAATCATATAAATGACTTTAGAGCATCACAAGTATAATATTTATTACAAATCAAAATTTTATATCATTGACATTGGATTTTTTCCCATATAAAAAAGTTTTACTTAAATTGTACTATAATTAAGCAATATTGTGGTATTAAAGTGGTAAAATATTGTATTGTCACCGGGAATACGTGTGCATTAAAAATTTCAGCTCGATTGGAGCTGTAGAAGTGGTCGAAAAATTGATCGCAAGATTTGAACGTGACATACAAAGAAACCAACAGAGCAACTCAATAAAAAGCGTGTAATAAAAAGACATTTTGCGTCCTGAGTGGGATTTCTGATCATGTCCAAAAAGCATAACTGTCCGTAGTTGGACAGTGAACCTTTTGTGGAACAACAATAAAACTTTTAAAATAATTATTTAATAAAAAAAAACCAAATTTATTTTGTAAAACTAAACTGAACCAGTATGACAAGATATTGAACTACAGCTCCAAATGCCTGCAAAGAAATAGATTATCGTGAGTATTAACATTCTTAAATCATTAAGCCACTGAATTCTAAACTATAATCCGCGACACAATAGTGTGTCACATAAAAATTCGGAAAATTACACGAACCGTTTGCCGTGTACGGTCATGGTTTACCATTAAGGTGTGTCACCAACAGGGTCACCAACCACCGCTTCAATCGAAAAAGCTCTGACCCTCATCAAAAAATATCGAAAATTGTCAAATATTTTAATGAGCTTCTGAGCCTTAATCACCATAAACAAAATAAAAACTTACAATTCCCAACATTTCCCAATGAAACTCAAACAATCCACTGCTAATGACTGGCTTAGAATGAGAAAGCTGCTGCAAAAAAATTCTTAATTTCCAACGAATTTCTTCATTTATTTCTTTGCACAAAATGTTTCGTAGAATTTTTGACGTCCTGTTCCCCTCATCCACTGCAGCCATACAACAAGCAATTTCTATGACTGTATAAAGAACAGCATTTGGTAGCCAAGAGTTGATAATTAAACAAAGTCCAATTTGTTGAATTGTAAGTTGTGGATTTGAAAATACAGAAAACAGCTCATAAAGTGAAAAGACACCGGAACTGATGTAAAATCCAATCGAAATTGTGACGGGAAATGAAAAAATTTGATTAGTCAATGAAACTGTTTCAAAAATTTTCAAATGAAGGTTCGCTAATGTTTTAAGCATTTTTGAGTAGTTCAAAATTTTTGAATTATTTTGCAATTTTGTCTCAAAAATTGAATTAATTTTTTTATAACGAAACTTGATTCCAAGAACAGTCAGCAAAAATAATGCAGAATATACAGCATGAGAAAACATATAAATGCTGCAGAATATTTGAACCAGATGAGTTAATCTATTGTCTTTGAATCCTTGTGTGTCTATCTCAAAAGCGACAGTCAATATTACTGTTATTAGGAATGATGAGAAGCATAAAAGGAGGCCAAGAAGTAAAACTTTAATTCCAAAACTACGATGTTCTGAATAGTTGACTCGGAATTTTGGTGAAATATTATTTATCTGAAAACAATTTAAATCAAACGGATTTAAGGGATGCAACAGTTTTAATGCATTGTTTACGGTTCAGCAACTGCACATTGACTAACAAGATACTCACACATTCATCAACATCACTAAAATTCTTGATCACATCACAAAATGCTTGCGAATGAATAATAACTCCAAGAGTGTGCAGCACAGATATTCCCATTGGTAAAGATTGTATGATTTGATAAATAAGAACTGGCATTGCTGAGTACCTAATGAACCACGTTTGTACAAAAGTTGCATTCAAGTACATTGCACTCAGCATCACTAGTATTAACAAAATTGAATAGCAACAGTTGAACATGTAAAATCTGAGAAAATTTTTATTAGTTTTGTCAATGCAGAATGGAATGAAGCCTAGAATGCATCCAATATATTTTATTGGATTGATTGACATGAAAATATTTTCATGCATTTTTGTGGAGGTTTGAAATTTCAGTTAATGTAATGTGAAGTTTAAAGAAGACTGAAAATGAAATTCGACTTTTTTCATTAATTAAGAGCATTAACTGATTAGTAATTCATGTAATTATGTTTATTAATGTACTTAAATTCAAAAGGCTTGCAACGGTAATGCTTATGATGTAGATACAGATATCTTGTGTTAAGCGACTTGTGCTGTTCCGGTTACTTTGCAAGTTTAAATTGAATCATAATGACAAGATACTGAACTAAGCCTCCAAAAGCCTGAAATGAAAAAAAAAATGTTTTTAATTTTATTGAGAAACAGATCAAGATTGAAGCTACTTTTGACTAATTTTTATGTACAACTCAGACTTAATTAGTAGCTAACTTACAATTCCCAGTGATTCCCAATGAAATTCAAACAATCCACAACTAAAAGCAGGTCTTGAATGCGTAACCTGCTGCAAGAAAAGTTGAAGTCGCTTTCGAATTTTTCCATCTTTTTCTTTACATAAAATATGTCTCAAAATTTTTGTAGTTCTATTTCCTTGATTTACTGCCGCCATACAGCACCAAATTTCCATAATCATGACACAAACAGCATTCGGCCACCAACTGCTGACAATAAAACCAAATCCAATTTGTTGTGGTGTGACATTTGGTAAGGAATAAATTGAAAATAGCTCATAAAGTGAAAAGACACCGGAACTAGTGTAAAATCCAAATGAGACCATAATTGGAGTTGAGAATATCTGATTTATCAATGAAACCATTTGATGAGCTCTTAAATGCAAAATTGATAACTTTCTTAGAGTGTCTCTGTACTTGATTAGTGAATCTTGATTTTTACTTTTCAGGATGTTCGAAATCTTAACATTTTGATTCAAAAGTTGATTTATTTTTTCATAACGATTGCGTATGCCAAGAACTGTCAGTAAATATAGTGTGATAAAAACAAGTTGAGCAAATGAGCATGAAAGTGTGAATAATGTGATGAAAGGTGATGAATTCATTTGAATGGTAAACAAGTCGAGCACAAAATATTCAGCTATGAATCCGCACATAATTAAAGGTGTGAAAAACAAAATAGTTGCTACTATGATTGCAACTCTTACAGGAAACATGTGTGAAGAGTAATTGACTTGCACATTTGGTGAGATTTTGTTGATCTGGAAGGAGTTATTTTATTATTAGACATTAATTTAAGGTCTATAATGTTCATGACGGTATTTAGGGCACAGAGCAAGCTAGGGCACACTACAGTATGTCTACAAACTAGGGTATGTCTTTAAAGAAATCAGCTATTGGTTACAACTCAAAACCCCCAAAAAAATTAATGCAGAAATTCTGTAGATTTTTTTCTGAATTTTTTTGTTTGCCAGGATTCACAAACTTTGTTTCCCGTGCTCCTCAAACCTCCTCTGCTCTACATATGTTAACAAAACCACAAATTCCCTTCACTTACATCATTATCAATCTCATTAAAGAACTGCACTAGTTCTGAAATTTCTTGTGTATGTGCGAAAATGCCACAAGTAATGACAATCGAAATAATCATTGGCGATGCTTGCAAGTATTGATGAACCAAATCTGGCAACAATGATCCTCCATCAAAAAACTTGATTGCAACTGTCATGTTGTGATACAAGTTTTGAATCATTAATAAAATTAACAGAAATGCATAAAAATTGTTTAAAATGTAAAATAATTTAAATCTTTTGTGGTTTTTTTCTAGGCAAAATGGAACAAATCCAAAAATGTTTCCTATTAATTTCATCGATTTTATTGTTGAAATAATATTTTTCGGCATTTTTTATAGCTTTGGTGTTGACTTCAAAGGCTGAATTAAGACTGTAATAAGTCAATTATAATTTTATTATGTTTATTGATTTTCTGGCATAATTTTCATTGCTTATAAAGTTGATTAAATTGAATCATTGTGACTGAAATTCAATTATTAAGCCTCAAGTCTTCAATAAAGTAAAACTTGTTATTTGTTCCTTAACACTTTCATTCACAATAATTATGTGTTGAAGATTAATTGAACCATAATCATAAGATACTCCTTCAAACGTCCAAAATAATTGCGAAATAAAATCTTATATAACAAATCTTACTTGAAATCAATCTTATCCTTACAATCCCCAAAGATTTCTAACAAAACTTGAACAATCCACAGTTGAAAGCTGGTCTGGAATGGGAAATTTGCACTAAGAAAGTTTTTAAACTTTTTTAAACTTTTTCGCTTTTTTCTTTGCATTAAAAGCTTCTCAAATTTTTAATTATTTTAGTTTCTTTATCTATGGTCGCCATAACAGCGTAGAGCGAGAAGGCACCAGCACTCATGTAGAATCCATCCTGGCATAATTTTTTATCCTGGCAAAAAGGAACAAAATCAAAATTATTCCCTAGGGATCGTTCATTTATGGCTTTCAATAAAAAGAGGGTGCGGGGAGGGTGGTTTAAAAATCATGTCTTTTAATCGGTGCCATAAGTGAACGGACCCAAAAAAATTTTTTGATTTTAATATCAAAAAAATCATTTTCTTTAATCACAAAAACTTGGACTCGACTTAATTTATGGCTAAGTTGACACTGCAATCAAGAACTAATATAATAAAATTATATTTATTGATATAATCAACATTATAATTTATTTATGAAGATCACAAATTCACTTAAATAGATTAAATTGAATCATTATAACCAGAAATTCAACCATGGATCCAAAAGCCTGAAATTAAATTTTATTAACATTTTTTTAAAGAGAAAATTGTAATTTTTTTTTGTCATTTTAGTGATCAAAAAAAAAGGTATGCTGGGGAAAACACTTACAACTCCCAAAGTTCTCCAATGAAACTTAAACAATCCACAGCTAAAAACTGGTTTTGAATGTACAATTTGCAATAAAAAAAGTTTCAACTTTTTCCTTTTCTTCTCATCCTTCTCATTGGATAACATCGTCCTCAAAATTTTACTTGTTCTATTTCCTTCATTGGCTGTGAGCATGCAACATGAAACTTCCAAAATTGTCGACAAAAAAGCATTTGGAAGCCAACTATTGACCATTAAACAGAATCCAATTTGCTGACGTGATGCATTTGGGATGGAAAGCACTGATAAGAGCTCATAAATTGAGAATACACCAGCACTGACGTTAAATCCAAAGGAAACCATAATTGGGATTGAGAAGATTTGATTGACTGACGAAATTGTTTGGTGGACATTAAGGTGAAGTTTTGATAAATTATTTAATATTTTTAAAGTTGTTTCTTGTTGATTTGAAGCTGAACCAACTTGAAATTTAGTTCTTCGTGTCAGATCAATTAACAGCAATTCTGATTCAAAAATGTCATTAATTTTTCTGTATCGATAACGAATGCCAAGCAATGACAAAATAAATAAAGCCACGAATACGAGCTGAGCGTACAAACAACCGAACCCAAATAATGTAATTAACTGTGCACTTAAATCTAGATATTGAATCACATCAATATCCGTAATAATTGGAATTGTAAGACAAACAATTAGCGATAGAATTATGAAACAAGTTGCTATTGCCATGGCGGACCAAACAAACACACGATGCAATGAATAGTTAATGTGGATGGTTGATGAAATTTGGGGGATCTAAAAAGCAACAAAGTTTAAGGTTATTGTTTGGTTCTTCCACGAAAACTTATATTTATGAGCCAGGATCAAAACCTTTATTAAAGGTGAGCAACTCACCTTTTTGTCAATTTCATCAAATTTCCTAAGCAACTTCATAAACTCTTGTCGATGCAATAAAGATCCAAGGACATGAATTGTCGATATAGTCATCGGGAGAGCTTGAATAATTTGATGCACTATTTCAGGCATCATTGATGCTTCTCTAAACCAAGTAATGGCAATTGTCACATTGAAATGCAAACCGTAAACCATTAAAAAAATCAAAATAATCGAATAAATGTAGTTTAAAAATAAAAGTCCCAAATAGTTTTCATGGTTTTTGTCCAAACAAAATGGAAAGAATCCAAAGATATTTCCAAAATATTTTATTGGTTTAAGCGCATCAATAAGTTTTTCTGACATGATTGTTATGTTTTCTGACTGCTAATGAATATTACTGAATTAATTATTTTAAGTGTATTTAATTTTATTAATTTTGTTTTTATTAATTAACGTTAATTAAATTATTAAGTTTCAAAAGTTGACAATTATTTTGTAATATTAAACTGAACCATTATAACAAGATAGTGCTCCAAATGCTTAGAAAGTAAAAAAAAGCAGCGTTAAAAATATGTTTTGTGAAAATAAACTTGCAAAATCATTTAATCGGACATTAAATGCATTCCCTAATTGGCAAAGAGCACAGAAAGAGCACACTCTAATTTTTGCTGAGTGTACTCTAAAAAGTATGCTCTTTCATACAAAAGTTTGTGCCACTACTTTACGCCTAAAAGTGTACTCACCAGAGCATACTCACTCAGTTATACTTTGAGCACACTCTTGAAATACAACATTTTTTTATGTGTCATGTCACATGTGACACACTTTATGCTCAATTAAGCACATAAAACATATGCTCAAATGAGCATACTTAGTTTGATATACTTTTAATATACTCATAAAAGTACATATTAATCTGACTATTGATGTACTCAAAAGAGTATACTTTGAGTGTACTTTAAAGGACGTAATAAATAAAAATTATTATTTTTTGAAACTTTTTTTTACTATTATTTTACATAATTAATGTGTACTTTTTTTTATTATGCTGTTTAATTTTCAAAGCTATGAAAGAAAGAAAGAAAGAAGAAATGATTAATGAAAATTTTATAAATCTTACCGGGATTCGAACTTCTGACCGCTCCTGTTCTTAAATAAATTCTGCGTTGCTACCTCTACTCCACCGAGTTGTGTTATCTTAAGTAAAATTTTTGGCAAATAGCACATTTAACCTTGATTTTAAATTTTAAAATTTAAATGACGCTATTGCTTGCGTTTTGTCCGTCCGTCTGAAAGGAAGGTTAATTAAATTAACTTTTTCTGAAATTTTACCTTACGTTTTACATACGTATTTTTACGTAGCCCTTAAAAAGGTGAATTTTCTCACAACTCATTGGTCACGGGTTCAGGCCTCACCGTGAGTAACTTTTTTTTTTCATTCTTTTTACACTTTTTTGATAGATCATGATGTTTTATGATAAATTTTTCCATTTTCATATTTTTCCACGCGTTTTCCGAGCTTTTCACGGAGTTATTCACTTTTTTCCATACATTTTTCATACCAAATTATTTTTTTGCCATAACTTTTGTATCTTTTAAACTTTTAATCTGAAATTTGGCATGTAGGTTAAGTGGTATATAACCTGAATATATAACCGACGCCATTTTGGATTCTAAGGGTTGGAGACCTATGTATAATTTATTTTAGCTATAACTTTGAACTTTTTTGAGATTATAAGTTGTAATTTGGCATAGAGGTTAATTGACTGTTTCTTAATGTGAAACCAATGCCTTGTGGATTCTAAGGAGCAAAAATAAAGCAAAAATTGCTAAGAACTAGTGTATCGGGTAGAAACCCAAGTTATCCATAAGTTTGAAGGCATAAAGCTAGCGAATCAGCTGAGCTTCGCTCTGCATAAATTTGAAGGTATGAAGCTAGCGCGTCAGCTGAGCTTCGCTCAGCATATGTTTGAAGGTTTAAAGCTTAACGAACATTCTTTGAAAGATTTTTTTTTTTTTTCATCAAAAGTTTAATTTTATAAAAATCACAGTCAACTTTTGTTTTGAAAAATTCGTAAGAAAGGAAAGTTTTTTGCTTTTTCTGAAGCAACGGCTGTTTCTACCTTGCCTTAAAAACAATGCAGCTCTTCTATAGAGCAGCACGAATCAAATGTAAAAAACTAGAAGTCTCTACGATGTCTCGTTTCTTGCTGATTAACTTGCTGGCTTGTTTGCTTACAGAAAGCGTATTTTGCGATTTTCTCAGCAATGTCGCAATCAATTTGAAATCTGTGTTTTGCAATAGATGTGAAATTCCAGGCATAAAACTTTTCATCTCTGACCATTTTAAGCTACCTTGTTCCATATCCTCACAAAATTCAAAAAACTGATTTTTTAATCTGAACAAAGCCAATAAATTCACACGTGAAAACCTAAAAATGTTTACTGTGATGAAATTTCCAAGTACTCCACAAACGAAATTGAAAAAGTCAAATTTAAAGGAACTGAAGCATCCAAGTAAAAATTTTTAGATGTCAAAAGGTCTTAAATCATGATTCTCATCAGTTTCAATCAAAGTTTTGGTCATAAACTGCATCGGAAGGAAGTATTGCAAAAATTTCATTTTTCGACAATTTTTTTTCCAATACAAAAATACAGTGCTGAAGCATACAAACGATTTCAAACTGATATTTATAAATTTTTTTTTTAAATTAAACCTAGAGATTCTTGTAAGTAAATATTTGTTAAGAGTGAGAATTTAAGTATAATCCAATTGGATGTGACATGTAAAAAAGACGTGCTTAGAGTATATTTGAGAGTGCACTCAGAAAGTGTACTCAGAGGAGCATAATGTTTCTTACATAAACTTATTACAAAGACGTGATCAGAGTACATTTGAGAGTGCACTCAGAAAGTGTACTCAGATGAGCATAATGTTTCTTACATAAACTCATTACAAAGACGTGCTCAGAGTACATTTGAGAGTGCACTCAGAAAGTGTACTCAGATGAGCACAATGTTTCTTACATAAACTTATTACAAAGACGTGCTCAGAGTACATTTGAGAGTGCACTCAGAAAGTGTACTCAGATGAGCATAATGTTTCTTACATAAACTTAATACAAAGACGTGCTCAGAGTACATTTGAGAGTGCACTCAGAAAGTGTACTCAGATGACCATAATGTTTCTTACATAAACTTATTACAATGACGTGCTCAGAGTACATTTGAGAGTGCACTCAGAAAGTGTACTCAGATGAGCATAATGTTTCTTACATAAACTTAATACAAAGACGTGCTCAGAGTACATTTGAGAGTGCACTCAGAAAGTGTACTCAGATGAGCATAATGTATTAAAATGTGAATTATCAGAAAGATATGCTCTGAATATGCTCTTGAGTACACTTGAAGAGTATACTGACGAGAGTATACTGTCTTTGAAATTACACTCACATTTGTCATACTCACAATGTGAGAGAGGACATACTCAATAAGTATACTCAAGAGAGCACATAAAGAAAATTTTTTGTATCATGTTGATGTACTTAGAGTATGTAAGAGAGCGTACTCAATGAATGTACTCAACTGAGTATACTACGTTTTTGTACTCATTATGTACTCATGAGAGTATGTTCATTTGAGCACATAAATTTCTATAATTGAGTATGCTCTTGCGTGTGCTCAAATTTGTGAGCATGCTCTTTGCCTATTAGGGATTATGGTGCGAAATTGAAAAAAAAATTACAGAAGTCCTCGTGTTATTGATCGAGGGACTTAAGCGCATTTTTGTGCTGGCGATCAGTATTTGATTATCTAATTATTTTGCGTTCACTTACAGATCATGAGAAGATTAGAAGATCATTAATTTTAGTGCAATTAGCAAATAATTCCAATAAATGCTTATATAAAAGTACTTTATTATTTAACGGTCAAAAAATAATTTGAAATTTCCCGCTAAAAGTTGCACTACGAAAACATTAGTTTTTGTATTTTCAATTATAGTATAATTAAATAAATTGTTTCAATGAATTTCCATATATAAATTGTTTATCATTTAACGGTAATTTAACGATAAACTTGGTAATTTAACGGTTTTTTGAGATTCAAAATTTTTCAACGGTAGATATAAATTCGAATTTCTAAACGCTCTCATCACGTTTTTTTTCATATAAAATATAAAAATCATTAATTATAGTACAAAAACACTTTTTCAAGACTTTTAAATGCGTTTCCTGAAAATAAAACAATGGACCTGAGCTAATAAAACAAACACGAAATCTCTCCGATGTCTAGTTAAAAAGTTTTTCTCCACCCGAACGAACGAACAAAGCGACATATTAAGCTACCTTTTCGAAACAAGTTTCAAAAATGCGCTAAAAAACCTAAGGACCTAATTCGAAACATTCCCATTTTTAGATGAAGTGACCCTTTTTTTTAATTTTGCCCCATAGCATGCTGTACAAAACTTGGTCTATCCACAAGATTTTATATGATACGGTGTGAATATATCCGCATTGTGTTTCTACCCGATACACAAGTTTTGAAAAATGATTGAAAACACAGCAGAAAAAATTCTATTTTTTATAATTTAAGGGTAATTCCATGAGAAATTTTTGTAAAAAATTTACTTAAAATTGATTTTTTTCATATTTAGGCTTTACAAAAGTTAATAAGATTTTCACAGTGCATGTAAAAAGTCATATGGTATATGATTTGACATTAATTTTCTATCTAAAGTGGTTAATTCGTCCAAAAAATTGATTCCATGAGCGTTACTTGGTAACGCTATAAATGTTACCAAGTAACGCTATAAAATATAATTTTTTGGACTTAATAATCACTTTAGATGACATTTTAATGTCAAATAACATACCTTATGGCTTTTAACATGTCCTGTGGAAATCTTATTAACTTTTGTAAAGCCTAAGGATGAAAAAAATCAATTTAAAGAATTTCTAAACGCTCTCATCACGTTTTTTTTCATATAAAATATAAAAATCATTAATTATAGTACAAAAACACTTTTTCAAGACTTTTAAATGCGTTTCCTGAAAATAAAACAATGGACCTGAGCTAATAAAACAAACACGAAATCTCTCCGATGTCTAGTTAAAAAGTTTTTCTCCACCCGAACGAACGAACAAAGCGACATATTAAGCTACCTTTTCGAAACAAGTTTCAAAAATGCGCTAAAAAACCTAAGGACCTAATTCGAAACATTCCCATTTTTAGATGAAGTGACCCTTTTTTTTAATTTTGCCCCATAGCATGCTGTACAAAACTTGGTCTATCCACAAGATTTTATATGATACGGTGTGAATATATCCGCATTGTGTTTCTACCCGATACACAAGTTTTGAAAAATGATTGAAAACACAGCAGAAAAAATTCTATTTTTTATAATTTAAGGGTAATTCCATGAGAAATTTTTGTAAAAAATTTACTTAAAATTGATTTTTTTCATATTTAGGCTTTACAAAAGTTAATAAGATTTTCACAGTGCATGTAAAAAGTCATATGGTATATGATTTGACATTAATTTTCTATCTAAAGTGGTTAATTCGTCCAAAAAATTGATTCCATGAGCGTTACTTGGTAACGCTATAAATGTTACCAAGTAACGCTATAAAATATAATTTTTTGGACTTAATAATCACTTTAGATGACATTTTAATGTCAAATAACATACCTTATGGCTTTTAACATGTCCTGTGGAAATCTTATTAACTTTTGTAAAGCCTAAGGATGAAAAAAATCAATTTAAAGAAAATTTTATAGCAAAATTATAGCATGGAATTACCCTTAGTTAAATGATTAATTTTGTTTCAATTTCTGAATTAATTAATTAATTAATATATTTTGTATTCACAGTAGTTTTTGACTATTGATATTCGGACAACGCCACTGTTAAAACATTGTTAAACAGAATGAAATTATATCATTTATTATTAAACTTTGGTTGAAATAAGTTTAGTGCATTCCGTCAAATAATGAAGACCTTTTTGTTGAGTTCTTTAGCTTTTCTTATATTTTATAAAAGCTATAATGTAAGTTTTGGTAGTAATTCATGATATTTTTGTATATCTGCACAATAAAACAAGACATCAACCTTAATTCTCTTCTTCAACGCAGGTTCATTCAACAATAGACATAGAAACACCAACATCATGTCCATATGATCAAATTTTTGAACCAGAAAAGTCAAAATGTTGTGAAAATCTAAACAAAAGACGAACAGAATTTGCTTCATGCTGCAAATATCCAATTCTAGTAATTTATCGAGATGACTATGAATTTTGCATAAAAAATTGCACAAACTCAAGTTTAAATGCAGCACCTGAGCGCTGTTGTGTGATGCCGTGCTGCTTTAAAAGACTCGGAATCCTTACAAATGACATAACTGATATAAGCACAGATGGATTAATCAACTCATTTATGATGTCTGTCGATAATAATGAAACATGGAGAAATGCTGTAAATGATGTTGTTCGGTCATGCACGGCTGCTGTAAAATATCCACCAAATCCTAAAGATTATCACAATTATTGGGATTGTTATGAAAAAATTCCATATTATTTGTATGATGTCGTTGATTGCTGTTATGATTACAACTTGTAAGTTTTCTCATTTGACCTCTGCGCCTTCAAAAAGCTACTCATTCATTCCATGTTATTAAATCAAGGAAATTGATTTTATTTTCAGTCTAAGTTGTCCAAATTATCCATTTGAGTTTGAGTCATGCTACGAATCATATTATTATGTCCTTGATTGTTTCCTCAATGGAACAAACTTGCTGTCAACACCTCTGAAAAGTCCACGTAACTCTGAATATAGTGACAATGAAGATGACAATGAAGATGACTATGAAGATGACTATGAAGATGACTATGGGGATGATTATGAAGACTATAATAAAACGACAACATTTGACAATATTACTTTAGACCGTCAATCAAGTTTTGCATTTTTTAAATTCTAATGAATGGTTTTTTTGTGCTTAATCTCTACTGAATACAGAAATGAAACAGACAGAAATAAAATAAATAAGTAAATAAGAATTCCTTTAGTAAAATATGAGCTTTTAACGATCGACAAGAAAAGAAATAAAGTAGTTGGTCCAATCGTTTGTCCCGAGCGGGAATCGAACCATTTGGATGAATTACTTTTTGGTTTTACATTTTTTTTAAATAAAACCTTATCAATGATTTTTTTAAACATGTTAAACTAGTTATTTAAGTAATTTTTTTCCATTTTGTACAAGAACTTTCCATGGGAATCACTCAGATATGTTGTTAAAGCACTTAAAGTTTTTTCAAATCAATTATTGCAATCAGAGGGCAATTTTCAGGACTAATCGGTTATTCATAACTTGGATGACCATATGCTGGATTTTTCAGAGGACAGCTATTGATTTTTTTTTCAATTATTCAAAAATAAAATAGTTGATGTGCCTTAGTTTGCTTAAAGTAGTGTTGTCTAAACTGTGTGCCACGGCATACTGATGTGCCAGAGAAATTGTTTGGAAATAACACGAACCGCATGTTGTGTGCGTTTTCGGATGTTGCTTACTCCTAAGGTGTGCCGTGGCTCAAAAAGTTTGAACAACACTGGCTTAAAGACTTTGTACTAAACTTGGGGTGTGAAAAAAATGGTACTTACTTACTTCGCTGGCTGTACAGATCAAATGTGATTCATGGCCTGCGTTAGATGGCGAATAAAGCTGGCTCTATCCCTAGCTACCGTTTGCCAATTTCCAGTACCAAATGCAATACTGTCTTAGCATCATGACAGTTTTGCGCCGGATTTTTATTCAATATTTTTTATCTCTTTCATATTTCAGTTCATGAAATTCTTTCTAGCAAATCAGATTGTGACCTCGGAGAAAAAAAGTCACTCTTAGGAACCTTATTATGCTTAAAAGTACGAAATAGGCTTAAAAAAGTAATCAGTTTCAGACCCTCGGTCATATTCATCTATGACTAATATCTCAAATCAAATCCATTCAATTATCAGCAAGGACAGCATACAGTACACATGTCACAACAATTACCAAATATCACAATTGTTAACAATTTAATATGTTCGAAAAATCCAAGCTTCCTTTTTTTGTTAATATCACTCAACCATAAAAGCCACGAATCTTGTAATCAGAAAAACTAAGCTTTTCAACAATTTCATCTATTCTGACAGTCAAAATAAAAATCAATTCCCTTTCATTCATCAACAAGACCAGAAATGGAAAAGATTGAAATTTTTATCGCTTTGCTGTTAGGTGTGGCACTGTCTGTGCATTTTGTTGTAAGTTTTGACCAAACTTTGACTTTAAATTTGCTGAAATTTAATATATTTTGAACAGATTCAAGGCCAGGACTATGGAAGTCAGGACTATGGAAGTCAGGACTACGGCAGTTCAAATGCAACATCAGAAAATTCAACAGGCAATGGAACCCAGGCTGATGATTATTATTACTATTATTATTATTATGAAGAACCTCAATATCCAAGTGAATGTCCAATGAATCAATTTTCAAGTCAACAAGAATTCGATGACTGTTGTGCAGCAATGGACGCAAATCGTCGAAATTTCTCCGACTGTTGCGAATATCCACAACTTGTTGTATGGCAATGGCAGTACAATATGTGCATTAAGAATGTTCAGGCTAAAGGACAAGAACCAAATCGTTGTAATGTCATGCCATGCTGCTATCAATACATGGGTACCATTGACTCGACAGTGACCAAATCTGGAATTAAAGTTGCTGGATTGAAATATTCATTCTTGTTGTCTGTTAATAATAACACAGCATGGGTCAAACCAATCAATGAATCTGTTGAAATTTGTAATAAACATTTGCGCAAGACCGTTCCAAGTAAAAGGAATGCAAATGCTTACAAAAGCTTCTGGGATTGCTATGAAACTATTCCACTTTATTTATATGACATTATTGGATGTTCATATAATTTCAACTAGTAAGTATGATAAGGGGTGAGCTAGGGTGTCAATCTAGGATGTGGATCTAATTAGAATGTTTAAAATTGATCCACACTCTTGATGACTTCTGACTGATTAAGTTGCACACAATAATTTGGAAAATTTAATTCAAATCTAGCATCTGGTGTCCAAACGAATTGTTCCATTCAGAGCTCGATAGATGCGATATGACCAGACAATACGTCTACAATTGCTTACTTGGAGGCACATAAAGCTTAAAAACCGAAAATATTTTGTTCAAATTTTTAACAAAATGTTAATTTTTGACAACTGAAAATGAAATGAAATAAAATTGCTAATTAAATGTTTTTGGAGTTATTCACAAATAATGTCGAAGAGAGTTGAGAAGTCTCTGGTCGATGTTCCAAAAAAGTGGATTCTTGCCTCTGATTTGAGGAAATTTTTACTGTGTAACCATTTTTGTCTCGTATCTACCAAGGGTGCGGAACTGATGAAATGATCAAAAACGATCAAAATGCAATTTATCAGTTCCGTACCCTTGGTATATAGTTTAATCATTAAATATCAGTCTAGTGAATAATTCATGTAATCTGAAGTGCACTTGACTTTGAATATTCGTACATATGTAACTGTAAACAGGTAAGCAAACATAGTCTCAACTTTCAATGTGAAAAGGCTTCGCTATTGAATAGTAAAGAGAACTTTCATAGATGCTGTCTACTCTTATATTTTTAATAGATTTAAATTATAAACTTTTTAACAAATTAATTTTTAAAATTTTTATTAGGTGCAAATATCTTGGTTTAGTCAAGCTAGGTATGATCTAGCTTATAGCCTAGCTCACATCATATTTTTAATCAAACCTATATTCAGCGTGGTCTAAATCAAGTGTTTGCACATGAAAGACACTAATGATTAACCTCCTGGCTATAGTCATTTCAGAATGTACTCAACAGCATCTCAACATTTAATCATAAATCTTTATTACTTGCTGATAATTGTTTGAATGCTTTGATGTATTTTATAAGCAAAATATAGTTTTATTAAAGTCACAAGCTCGTCAAAGATCTTCGAAAATTAAAAACAAAAGGAACCGTCCCAATATAACTGAATTCTGAAATCTCATAAAATATCTTTAATCTCATTATTTTTAACAATATTAAGAGAAAGCCAAAAATTATTAACAAACCCGAGTGGGACACTTGAAAAGTTCTTAAAAAAATTATCATAAATCGTTCCTTCGTCTAGGAATTTACTAAACATCATGTTAAGTGTTCCACTCTGGAAACACGTCAGAAATATAACTCTCAACACAACTCTCTGTCACTCGACACCTCCATTTTCAGGGACCCAAAGTGTCAGCTCTGATGATCGTGAACTTGATCCATTTTCAAGGTCAATTGAATGATTTGTGTTGAAATTTCTCAGCAGATGCTTAATCTTTAGTATCAATGGAATGATGATTAGAAAGATGATGAATAAGTACGCAATAACTTCACGGAAGAATTTTTCTAGAATTAGAATTGTTGAATTATGTAGACATGAGCGACAAAAAGCTTCAAATTGCAAAGTTCTGAATTTGGAACAAATAAAAGTTGTCAATTTGAATATTTTTTGCTAACCGGCTTTAATTTAATTTGGAACTTTTAATGAGTAAATTGTCATGAGGCGTGAAAAGAGAATCAAGTAGGTCCAGACCCTCTGACATGTGATTCAATATTCAGACAAGTTCTCAAAAAATTAAAACTATCGAAAAATGACTAGCCATGCTTCTGTTTCTGCATGATTAGTAAAACATTAGATGAGCTTTTGGAAAGACTTTTTGATTTATTTTTTTCCAATTTTAATATCAAGCTTTTATTTAAATTAAACTTAATAAACCACTAATTACCCTTTTCACTCCTCATTGTAACTGTATCCCATTTCTCGCTACTTAAATTCAAATTCACTTCCTAGTTTTGTTTTCTTTTAATTTCATAATTCATTAACGTTCAGAATGAAAATTATTATTATTTTGTAGTCTAAAATGATAAACATTGACTTATTCACAATAATTAGATAGCTACTTGTCAACTTATCTTTATGAATATCACACACTAAGTGAACGAGAATAATAATAATAATAAAGTATAAGACGATTCATGAGACTTGATTCTCTCTTATTCTTTTATATCACTTTTTGTCGACTTGTGACGCTAGACCTCGACATAAAGTCTACTTTCCTCTAAACGAAATGATATAAATCGAGTAATCAAGTACGAGTGCTTCAAATCTGCTTTCTTAATAACTTTATCAAGTTTATTGATATTTCAAGCCCGTACGGGATTACAATTTGTATTTGGTGATTATATTCCTGTTTAAATGGAATATTATAGTCTTAAGTGCTAAATATAATTCATGAAATAGTAGATAAAACCTACAAAACGTGGGAAAATGCGTCCACTATGATCAAGGTTGAGGATGGAAAGAAAGAAGCCATGTCAAATGGTTAAAGGTGAAATGAGGGATGAAGCGCATAATGGTCACGACAGACATTCTGTCTAAAAACGTTAGAGGTATGACAAATTCAGGAAGTTTTAAAGATAAGGTAAATTTAATGATTTAACGTTGCTAGCTGACATTGTCCCCTGCTTAATTTGTCTCTATCTAACGCTTGTACTCGACTGATGAGTCGCTTTCATCATCACTTTCATGACCTTTGTATGTCCTTTTGCTCTGATTATTCAACTTAAAAGTCGAGTGATTCGGAACAATAATAATTGACTTCAATCTTTGTTTGTTTGGGATGACAGGCTGTGCAGCAGGATTAGAGCATCCTGGTAAGGATGAAACAGTCGGTTGGGATTGAATAGAGCGGCTGCTATTTTGGATATGTTCCAAATCTACCACAATTCTATCGTTAGCCTGTTGTGCTGCAACAACTGGACGTATAGCGTCGAGTTGTCGTTTATACTGACGATAATTTATCAACCATTGATTTGCTAAAGTTGGTACAGCACAGAATTTTGATGGTGGATCTCTAATCCTAGCGATTAAAATCAAATCATCCTGATTTATATCAAAGGCGTTCCAATTGATGCTAGATATTTCCACCTTTTTGATTAACAGCGTCCTTTTAGGATGATTTGATTTCATTATTGGGCATACAGCATCATCAATCGAAATTTCACGCCACTCAATTGCCTTTTGGCAGTCTTCAATGGATGCAAAAGTGATATTTGCGTAATATCCATTTGCTTGGTGTGTGCTATCGCAAAAAATCCTCACCAGCTTCAAACTCTCACCTGATAAACGTGTCATCAGTTCCATAAAGCAACAACTTATAGGCACACGTGCTAAGCGCACTGTCCTTTCATTTTCTGGATCTTCATACAATGGATCTCGAGTCAAGTTTCGCAATTTTCCAGCTAATGAAGAAGCTCCATCTCTTACCTCGATGCTGCGAAGGAATCTTGCTTCTCCAAGCTCAGTCATCAACTTGATGATGGAATCAGGATCCAAATTGTGACTATTTTCCATTGTGAGAAATAAATTTTGCTTTAAAATGCCGTAACTAACCTTGCAGCTGAGCGTATGACGTCGTTCAGAGGACAAATTCGAATCGGTTTCCCTCTGGCTGAGCGACTTTAACGGCTTTTTGACCCCTTTTGAAAACAAGATTGTATTATTGTCACAATTATTGTGACTTTTTTCATCAATTTCCAATTTTGCCAGACGGACTACAGAACGTCTTTGCAAAATATCTCCATTATGTAGTTTGACGTCGGCTATACGTGCAAAGCCATCACGTCCCTTGTAAACATTAATTATTAATCCTCTTTTCCAATTTGCAGGCTTTACAGTTGGATCGGTGTAAATGACGTAATCTCCAACTTCAAGACCTTCTTTTTTGTGCCGTCTTGCACCTGATTGTGTGATGATTGGTAGATATTCTTTGATCCAGCGCTGAGTAAGCTTTTCTGATGTCTTTTTAGCTCTAATTATCAAATGATGTAAGTCATCATTGTTTGGTGCTTCATTTTCTCCGACAAAGGCGTATCCTGGATGCTGTTTTATCAAGTAATTTGGAGTGATTGGGCATAAATCATCTGGGGAAATTGGCAAGTGCGTCAGCGGTCTAGAATTCATTATATCCTCCACTTGCAGCAAAATACATTCAAACAGCTTCTCCTTAATGACTTTTTTATGCATTTCCGAATGTATGGCTCTCTTGACATCCTTTATTAATCGTTCCCAAACACCTCCCCAATGTGGAGTCAGCGGTGGATTGAAATGCCAAGTAATTTTCTTGTCTTTTGCCAATTGTTGATGATGCTCTGCCTTAATAATGTTTGACGCTCCTAGGAAGTTCCTTCCATTGTCACTATAGATATGCCTAATAGGTCCTCTTCTTGTCCATAGATCCTGTATTGTCAGCAGCATTTCATCTGCTGTTAATGTATCCAATTTGCGTAAGTAAACTGCTCGGGTTATCATGCAAGTAAATAAGACGATATGGACGTCCTTTTTGACATACGAATTCCCTGCATATATTGTTATTGGACCCGCACAATCTGCTCCTGTATACTCAAAAGGTTTACTTCCGCTGGCAACGCGATAAGCAGGTAAAGGTGCTGTTGGTGGGATTCGATGCATTGCTCTCATTTCGACACAATACAAGCATTTATGCTTTACTCTCTTCATTGCTCTTCTTGGATCAATTATCCAGGCCCTTGCTCTAGATTCTGCAATAGTTCCTTCGATTCCAATGTGCTTATTTTTGTAATGCAAGTCCTCTAAAAGCGAATGTACACTTTCATGTCTATTTGGTAGTATTACAGGACATCTCATATCATAAGGGATTAAAGGATCATTGTACATTCTGGTTTTTGCTCGTATCAATTTTTCTTTATCCAGAAATGGATTTAATGTGTACAGTTTGCTTGATTGTGCTACTGAAACTCCTCTGGCTAGACTTTTCAGCTCTTTTTTGAAAATCACTTCTTGAATTCGTGAGAATATAAGCTTCTCACCTGCATCAAGTTCCTCTGTATCCAGTACTGGATCTTTTTTCAGCTTTTCACCTCTTATTGCTTTTAACATGTTATTTTTGAATCTGCATGCCCATGAGATAACGGTTTTGTACCAGTCAAATCTAGCACGGATATCAGGTCTCACAGTTTCAAATATTCCTGCGTAGTATTCTTTATTCCTTTTAAGAACTTCTTTTTCAGCATGCATTGCTAACAGTATTCTTTGCTGTTCCATATTAATGTTGGAAGGAAACTTATTTGGCCATGAATGTTCTTCTTCATACAAGAATTGTGGACCTTTAATCCAACGATGGTCTGCCGACGAAAAGTCGATGTCATTCCACTTTGTTCCATCGTCTGCGACATTATCACTACTGGCAATGTAACGCCAGTCATTGACGTTTGATATTTCCCGTATTTCTGAGATTCTTGGTGCCACAAATTGTTGAAGCTGCAAAGTATGTGAATACAGCCAACGCAAAACTGTTATTGAGTCTGACCAGAATGTAGTACACGCTATGTTAAGTCTTTTGTGCTGTGTTTTTATAGTTTTAGCAATTTTTGCACCGATAACAGCTGCCATTAATTCCAATTTAGGGACGGATGCATATTGAACAGGAGCGACTCGGCACTTTGCCATTACAAGCGCGACATTAATCTGTTTATTTGTCATGAAACGAAAATAGGCAACTGCAGCATAAGCTTCCGGTGAAGCATCGACAAAACATGTAATGCTACATTACTGGATCTGATGCTATGATATCCATAGTGCCTGGGTATCTCTAATTTGACAATTTCTTCAAATTTTTTCAGCCATTTGATCCATGCTTCAAATAAATCTTCTGGGATATGCTGCTCCCATGAAAGTCCACGTCGCCAAATTGCTTGTAAGATCATTCGTCCCCTGATATGAAAATGTGATATTAGACCTAAGCAGTCGAATATCTTCATTACGAAGCTAAGCACTTCGCGTTTTGTTGGATGATAATCATGTTCTAATGATAAGCTCACTAGCTCAAGATTATTTGTCATTTGGAAAGTAAACACATCCTTTCTTGGGTCCCAAAACAAGCCAAGTACTTTCCTTGATGTCATATCTTGATCCGATCCCAAGTCCATGAGCAAATCTTTGTCAATTGTTTCTTGTGGTAATTTTTTAAGAACTTCCTCGCTATTTGAGCGGAAGTCTACCATATTCCAGCTAATTTCACCAAATAGATCTATAGTTTCCTTGGCTGCTTGCACTCCTTCTTCTTCTGTATCTTCTGAATTGAATGCATCATCCATATACATGGATGTTAGACCAATTTTGCTTGCCAATGGGTACTTTTGCATATTCTTTTCGCAATGATCGATTCTGATGGCATTTGCTTGCGACGGAGAACAAGTCGGTCCAAAGAGCATGTTTTGAAAAATATAGATGGTCGGATCCTTTGAGCTGTCGCAATTTCTCCACAGGAATCTCTGCACTTGCTGATCTTCCGATATTATTCTTACTTGATGGTACATTTTTGTGACATCACTTACTACCGCAATTTTCCTCTCACGAAAGTGAAAAAGAGCTTGTGTAAGTGGTACTAGATTATCAGGACCTTTGAGCAGTCTTGAATTAAGCGAAACACCTTGATGCTTACATGCTGTGTCAACTACCCATCTCGGCTTTGGTGGTTGCTTATTATTGTTGAACGTGACAAATCCAACAACGTAATTAATACGACTATGCGGAATTTCTGGATTAAGATCCTCTTCAGTTGCTTCCCGTACAAATTCTTGTTCTCTTAAGGATTTTTGATGATCATTTGCCCATTGTGTCATACCTAAATGCTTCAGGCGTGCTTCTGTAGCATGTAAACGTTTTAAAGCTGTGCTTTAGTTATCAGGTAATGAACATTCATCATCTCTCCAGTACAACCCGATCTCATACCGATTTCCGTCTCGTCTCATCGTATTACTTTGAATATTCTTTGCTCGAATATCCTCTTCACATAAATATTCCTTGTTTGAGTCAACGATTCCAACTGATTCGAAACTGTTATAGTATTTTACTAATTCGTGAAGTTCCTGCAGTGACTCCTTCTCTTGTTCAGTTTCTAATTTATGGATACATTGTGATTCTGACTCACAACAATAGAATATTGATTTTGATGGAACTGATCCACCACAAATAGTCCAACCCAACGGCGTACGCTCTGCTATAGGCGCAGATTCTTGCGTGAAGTCTACTATTGTTTCAAGTGAAATCATCCATTTAGCATGGGGAAGTCCTAAAAGGATTTGCGGCCTCTGCTCCGTAAACTTAGGAATTAAAGCATTCGTAAGATACGGATATTCCGCTTTTATCGCTTCTGGATCTTGTTCCTGCTTTGGCAATGATAACTTCTGGAGCGCTATCATTCCATTCAAGCTAATGCGCTTGTCAGGATCTCCAATTGGAGCAATATTTAAGTCATGTAAAAATGCATTTGACTCTAAACGTTCTGTTTCCGGTTCCAACCATGTTAACTCGAGTTTATGCGGTTTCCCTGGAATGTGAAGTTTGTCAAATAGCTCCTTGTTTACCAATGATGCACTTGCTGCTCTATCCATCAACAGCGTTGTCTCGATTTTGTTTCCATATCCATCTATTACGTAGATGGGAACAACTTTAAAGTAAGTTGATTTCGTTCTAGATACAAGTTTTATAGATGCCCGACTACTCGATGGTTGTGAAGGTTCCTTTGCTTCATCACACGATGGTGGATGCATCATTGTTGTATGTGAGGCAGGATCTGTGCAGTTTTTCTTATAACACTTCGGAATTCGTCCAGATCTTGGACAAGTCGTACTGTTGTGTTGATTAGACGAAAGACATTTAGCGCATATCTTATTGCTAGCGAGAAATATAGCTTTCTCGTCATATTGTAGCTTTCGAAACTCATCGCATCTATAGAGCGGATGCTTTTTTTCTTTTCCACAGTACCAACAATCCGGTCTCTCTCTTTTCCACTTTTTCGTCGGAAATGGTTTTGGTTTATCCTGTCCTTCATACTGAGCCACATTAATTGAAGCTTTTACCTTCGATTCTTGCTTTCCATTTGACGGTGTTGAGACTTCCCGACTTGGAAGATTCGGTACGAACGACCACATAAATTCAGAAAATTCTACTAAATTTCCACGTAAGTCCTTATCGTGAATATGTGAGTGCCACTTTGATTCTATTGCGTAAGGCAGCTTGTTGGTAATTCTGGAATTTATTGCAATCTGGAGTTCTGGCTGGAAATTGAGATCCTTACACAAAAATATATAGCTGTCAATTTCAACTAGAAAATTTTCTAAAGACTTTCTGTTTTTATCTGGAATTTGAGTCCAGTTTTCAAGCCTTTCCCATGCTTTTGCAACTGCTTCTTTCGGCTGGAAAAATCTCTTCCGAAGAGCTTCCAAAATCTGATCTGCGTTCGCAAATGGCTGATTAAGTCGCGGCTTTACATATCGTTCTGCTTCACCAATTAAGGAATCTCTCAGCTTGTCGACCATTGTTTCATTATCATACTCTCCTCTTTCCTTCATACGTTCATAGCTGGCTTTAAATGTAAGCCATTCAGCTGGGTCACCAGAGTATCTCATAAGCTTGGGAGCTTCCAATCGTTGAACATGGAGCCGCTGATAATAAGCCAACTTTTCGGTTTCACTCATTGCATCGATCTCTTGTCTGGTTTTTTGACGAGATAAAGAAGTACTGCTATGACTTGTTGTTATTGCTGGCTGTTTAAAGATTTCAGTTAATCGACGTTTGAACTCATCATCGCCTTCATTTACAGTAAACATTTCTAGAGCATCTTTTTCTGTAATTTTTTCAGCTGAATCATCTTCGCTAAAACTTTGTGATAATGTTGATGCCAGAATTTTTGCTTTTGCCGTATCATTATGATTTTTACTTAAACGGCGATTTTCCTCCTCTAGAAGCTGAATTTTTGCTAAGGACTTCGACAGTTCAGTCTGTCGAACGGCATCTTCACGTTCTTTAGCTTCGAATCGTTCTGTTATGCCTTGTAGGAGCAATCGATTTGCCTCAAGTTGTTTCTTTAATAACAACACTTCATCATTTGATTTTCCTTTTTCCTTCGCTTTCTTTATACAGTCAGTAGTGCAATACCATTCATCTAATTTATCTAAATCTTCTCCTGCCTTGCTGGTACACTTTAAATGAACTATGCGTTCACACCAAGTGCATTTTATTCCAACTTCTGGATTCTCTGGATTCGTACAGGATTTAATCAAACATTTGTATGGAGTCTCTGGTATGCCATTTTCATTTAGCTTAATTATGGCTGACATGTTGATGGAAAATTGATAAGCTCAATTTTCTTTTCTTAACCAATTTAACAAAACAAATTTTTGCCAACAATTTTTTGGGTACGATGTTGACTTTGTGGGAATGTTAAGTTTGTAGTTTTGAATATAATTATTTCGACTTGTGACGCTAGACCTCGACATAAAGTCTACTTTCCTCTAAACGAAATGATATAAATCGAGTAATCAAGTACGAGTGCTTCAAATCTGCTTTCTTAATAACTTTATCAAGTTTATTGATATTTCAAGCCCGTACGGGATTACAATTTGTATTTGGTGATTATATTCCTGTTTAAATGGAATATTATAGTCTTAAGTGCTAAATATAATTCATGAAATAGTAGATAAAACCTACAAAACGTGGGAAAATGCGTCCACTATGATCAAGGTTGAGGATGGAAAGAAAGAAGCCATGTCAAATGGTTAAAGGTGAAATGAGGGATGAAGCGCATAATGGTCACGACAGACATTCTGTCTAAAAACGTTAGAGGTATGACAAATTCAGGAAGTTTTAAAGATAAGGTAAATTTAATGATTTAACGTTGCTAGCTGACAACTTTTTATTAGTGTAAACATAAACAAACCTGTGATATGAAAGTTATGAGAGAAGCGGAGACGAATAATGAAGAGAAATTAAGATTGTGAGATAATTTGCATGAATAATTTTTGTGGGATTTTCTTTAATATTTCATTCAGAGCGTTGATGAGATAGGTGCATTTATGGTAAAACTATGATAGTTCTAACAAGTGTTTGTTAATGATAAGGTACCAGTGAGTATACTCATTGTTTGTAATTCGGATGTAACTTCGAGATGATCAGTTGAAGCAAGATAAAACTGGGCGGGCAGTGAAAATTCCAATTACAAACTCAGAACCAAGAAAACTCAATTTAGGGGTTATTTTATTTGTATAAATAAACAACTATTGATGCAGATTTGATGCCCATAACCTTAGTGATTAATAAATCAGAAAAATTAAATTTCCAAAATACAAAATCTATTGGCCGATTGAAATCCTTTGGAACCTCAGAATTCTAAATCATTTGATTTTTCACGTAAATATTAATAATACTCGGCCATTTATTACTTCTCCAAATTACAATCATTTACCTTAAATTATTAATTTCATTAAGATAATTCAGATAATGTTCAAAGGTTTCCTGAATGACAAATACTTTCGCAACCAAGGCGTGGAAACTATCCCAAATATCATATTTATCCCACATATCCCTAAAATATTCAAAACCTCCTGAGCATGTATGCAAGATAATAAAGATATCCCAACATATCCTTAGTGTATTGGACGTGTAATTTTATGATATGATGGGATATCTCAATTCTAATGCATACAGGCTCAGGGATTATTTTGAATATTTTTGGGATATATGGGATAAATGGGATATTTGGGATAGTTTCCACGCCTTGTTCGCAACACAGCTCAATCAAAACATAACTTGAGATTATTATATGACGTAGGTCAGTATTTCTGCGCACATACTTTTCCAGATGAAAACTGAAACTTAAAAATGTTTATAAACATCAATTGATACTCTTTAAATTATTGTATGTTTATTCATAATTATTCTACGACTCACAGCTCTATAAACAAAACTTCTTACCAGATTCTCAACAAAAACTAAATTGAGTTCAAAAAATTTATTTTTGTTAAAATAAAGCCTGGTGAAAAAATGACCAAATCATATCATTTAATGAAACATCAGGAAATTAATAGATATAAGATTATTCCAGCTTTATTGAGCTAGTTTCCTCTCAATGGATGAATCAACAATGACCACCTTTATTGTAGACAAACCAACAATCACCTTTTAAAAATGTCCCAAATCTTTAAAAAAAAGACAAGCTAGATACTCGAATGGCACAAGTCGGTTAATCGATCGTAAATCCGGCACCAAGCGAGTGTCAAATCGAAGTCAGCACCAGGCTAGTGTCATACCGTCTAAGCCCCGGATTTCTTTTCGATTAACTGACGTGTTCTATTTGAATTTAGCACTAAACTCTAACTTACCTTCAATCCTGAATTAAATGTGTTCAGTTTCATGACCACGACATATAGAAAGCGGTGTATCTCACATAATAAATTACTGTATCATAAGAATCTGCAATAAATGAACTTGAAAGAATGTAATATGATCAACAAATATTATTTTTTATTAAGATACAACAGCATATACTTAACCACCACATACGCCTATAATTTAAATAATTAGTCGTGCATTAATGACCGCATTTGATTAATGTATATAATTATTACACGTCTTAAGATTTACTCATTTATATTAAACTTAATTGCGTTAATTTATTAGAATACTAGCAAAGTTGCCCGCTAATCATTGCATTGCTAAGACATCACAAAGCTGCATGAAGATCATATTGACAAAAATTCCCAATCCCTGGAAAAAAAATAATCACATACCGGAAAATGTCAATTTAGTAGTCACTCAACAGATTACAGGTAACAATAATAAAAATCTTTGATAAGATTACCGTAATCAATTATCAAATACTCATTCCAATTTTAAGCTTATTTGCTCTAAATCAACCTTAGAGAAACAAAGTGAAAATGTTTAAGTTTTTAATTATTTTAATTTCATTTGGAATTGTAAGCATCAAGTATTTTATAATGTACAATTACTGATTTTAATTTAATCTAGGTTGCATCACAACGTTCACAATTCGTCGACTATATTCTTGATCTTCAATATGCCGTTGGATATATTCATGATGAAATTCAAGACACAACATGGCAAACTCGTTACGATATGAGCGATGAATTAACTGAAATTGTTAAAGATGCAATGACTGAGATCACTAATGGTAAGAAATGATGCAGGATAGACATCCATAAATCATAAAATTCTATCAATTTAGGTCTTACAACATATCTTGGTATGAGAGACAGATATACCGGATATATCGAAGCTAATCGTACACCTGAAAATACACAATGCATTGATACAGCAATTGCTAATTGGCCAAGAATCCAAAATGCTGCTGGTGCTGCCATTGCCGTTTGCGGATCCAATCCAATGAATCCATTGCATTTGAATGTCTTTGGCTATCATAACTTTGTAAATTCTCACAGACAATTGAAGTTTGATGCACAAAATATTGTTCTTAATGCTTTTACTAAGGTGAGTTTTGGGGTGAAATTTAAGGAACGAGTATAGCATCAAATAATTGAATTAGTGGACGTAAAGTTCGGTTTTTGAGGTTATTTAGATTTGGGAATCTTAATTATTTTACTTATTCATTTAAAGAGATTATTGGCTCTAGACAAATACGTCATAACTTGGTAGAGTTGATTAAAGTTGAAATTTATCACTAATCCATATTATTCCTAGTCATGCCTCCTTAGTTTTCAAAAGGCAACATTATTTAAAAACATTACTCCAAAAAATCCAATTAATCAAAATTAATTCCACATAATAATCGCAGGTCAATCCAATGACAAATGTTATGGATCTCTCACCAACAGTCGAGCAAGACATCAACACAATCTATGACAGATATCAAGCGGAAGTTGTTCCTGAATTGACTACAAGATTAGAAGGATTTGCTCAACTTCGATCGGAAATTCCACCAGAAGTTCATGATTGTATTGCAACAGCATTAAACAAGTAAGTTGAGTTGGAAGTGATAATGAATTGATAAGAAATTTTAGAGATAAATTGAGTTTGAGTGGCTTTTTGGGTTAGTTTGGAAAAAATTAAAATTTTGAAAATGATTAAATTGTGTAAGAGGTCGTTCAATTATGACGTGATGGGAGGGAAGAGGGAGGGGCAGCAAGAATAGAACAATAGAAATTCCTTGAAATTCATTGTTCTTTTTTAAAAAATGATCATTAATTTTGGACTTTATGAATGACCGACCCCTAAACTTGACAATAAAAAATTATATAAATTTTAGCAATAAAACCTTACGATCCATAGCTGCGCATTATATGCGTTACAAAGGGTAATGATAGTTTAACGAGAAAGGGTTCGCCAGACCTCCCGCTCAAACCTAGACCTACAGTTTAAAGTAGCATCCGAACCACTCTTCTGATGACATTTCTGCCTGTAACCTACAAAGGTAGGCTGTGAGGCTCATTTAAAGTACATATGATTCGAACAATAGATTTTACAAAAAGTTTCTTTCAAGCTTTTCAAGTTCTTACAATCTTTAGAATTAGTTGAATTCATTATTAATAATATTTTGTCTTTTTTTTGTTTTTTGTAGCTTTAGCAGTCAAGCAGGATTAATCGTTCAAGCTTCAGCATCATGCTAAGTGCAAGTTAAAGATAAATGTGAAAATGACTAAAGATTATACAACAAAATTAAAACCAATTGTAAAAATTATTGAGTAAGAGAAGAGAAATAAGTTAAAAGTAGTGTTCAAAATCTCACCAAATTTTTCACGAGCAAAAATTTTTGTGAGCAAATTTTTTTAAAAATCTCACGAGCAAATTTTTCGTGAGCGGCTCACGAAAATTTTGCTCGTGAGATTTTCAGCTCGCGAGCCAAATTTTGCTCACGAAATTGCTCACGTGAGCCTACGTGAGCAAATTGTGACGTAATTTTTCAAAAAATTTCTATGAATAAATTTGTATGAAATTTCTTGTTATGGGATGGTTCTTCAGAATGGATGAAGCTTTTGCCAGTGACTTTTCATGACTTTGCTGGATAATTTTGAGTATGCAGGACCTTCTTGTTCCTGAATCTTGACTTGTTGCTTGGATTTTTCCTTAGTTTTGCTTAGAATCATTTCCAAAATCATAGGAGCCAATGATGGAAATAGATGTCAAAACATTCTTACAATACTTTTGAGACATCTCATATGGAACTGGTCATGTCCAACTGGGTGGAACTGCCGAAAAAATTTTTTTTTATTTTTCTATGCTTTACAGACACTTTTGGGCAGGGGTTGGAACCAAGCACTTCCGTTACTTCCAGGTCCAATTTTCAGTGCTTACTATGTCAAGGAGGTTTCGAAACATCAGGAAAACACAAAACTTTCAAAATATTCAGCAGTTCCTTCGAATATTCTTCAATAAACCGCAAGATTTTGTGAAAATGTATGGAAATTTTATACAAATGCAATATTTCACAAAGGAACTGCTTTCTAATTTGAAAGCTTTGTGTTTTCCTGATGTTTCGAAACCTTCTTGACATAGTAAGCACCTAAAATTGGACCTGGAAGTAAAGGAAGTGCTTGGTTCCAACCCCTGCCCAAAAGTGTCTGTAAAGCATAGAAAAATAAAAAAAAATTTTTTCGGCAGTTCCACCCAGTTGGACATGACCAGTTCCATATGAGATGTCTCAAAAGTATTGTAAGAATGTTTTGACATCTATTTCCATCATTGGCTCCTATGATTTTGGAAATGATTCTAAGCAAAACTAAGGAAAAATCCAAGCAGCAAGTCAAGATTCAGGAACAAGAAGGTCCTGCATACTCAAAATTATCCAGCAAAGTCATGAAAAGTCACTGGCAAAAGCTTCATCCATTCTGAAGAACCATCCCATAACAAGAAATTTCATACAAATTTATTCATAGAAATTTTTTGAAAAATTACGTCACAATTTGCTCACGTAGGCTCACGTGAGCAATTTCGTGAGCAAAATTTGGCTCGCGAGCTGAAAATCTCACGAGCAAAATTTTCGTGAGCCGCTCACGAAAAATTTGCTCGTGAGATTTTTAAAAAAATTTGCTCACAAAAATTTTTGCTCGTGAAAAATTTGGTGAGATTTTGAACACTAGTTAAAAGCCACACCAATAAGGCATTCAGTCTCCTTCTGTCTCGTCATAATAAAATAACAAATAAACGACTTTAAGAAATAAATTCCAAAAATTTTATTCAAATATTCCTCAAATTTAAAATTTATTTTTTAAATCTAAGGATAGTGCTGAGAATAGTGTGTTGTAGATTTCCTAGGTTTTACTTCTGGGCAATTCTTCATGAAGAACTGCACTTTATGACAAATTGGTTCTTCCTTGAAGTCAACACAATCGTTGGCCAAAAATTCACGTAGGCATGTCTGCAATGTTGTTATTTCATACTCAATTGTATTTTGGCGTGTTTGGGATGCTCGTGTTTGTGCTGAAATGAGAAATTGTTGCTATTGGAACCAAAGCTTATCAATTCCATAAAGTCTTATTTTTGAGGAGCTTTTAAGCCTTGGTTGGAACTAATATAATCTTATAAAATATTACTTACATCCCATGGCAATTTTGCACTTCTCAACAGCATGATCAATTGGAACTTTCCATTCTGGAGTGCCTTTTACACTTTCCATCAGCATTGCTTTTACAGCATCAAAGTTAAATGCATTCCCAACACGTAATTTTGTGTCATCATATCGACAAAATTCATCACATTTTGCCTGTCTTTGTAAGAACAATTCCGAGTAAGTACATTCATGATGACATTTAGAGCGCAATGCCTGTGAAAAAAGTGGTGGAATTTTGCAGCATGAATCAAGTGTTCCATAGCCAAATGGCCAATGTTCACAGATCGGCTTAATATGATGACATTGCTCAAATAGTTCCTGAGATCTCTCACAATCTGGTGTCTGGACAAATTGGACACAATTGTCAGTCATGAAATCAGTTAAACAGCCAAAAAATCTTGCAAGTCTGTCATGCATTGATCCATTATCCTCAAATTTACAGCTGTCAATTCCCGCTTCAATTATTCTGATCCATTTACTTGGAACAACGGAAGCACCAATCATAAGATTTTTAATTCGTTCTCTGTTCAATCGATGATCATAAAAGATTCCAGTCACATTTATAAAACATGAAGCACCGCACTCGATTTGACGTCTTTCATCTGTTTCACGAGATGTGCAGCGATAGAAGCATGTGTTGAGGGTGATTTGGAGTGGATTATGTGGAATCATGCAGCATTCTCGAAGTGGTTTATATGTTGATGGCCATGGCTTGCAGGCTTCCTCGGGTTTCTCTCTTTTAGATGATTTTGATGACTTTTGATCATCTGTTGTTGACTCTACAGTTGTTGACTCATTGTTTTCTGCTGTTGTACTGGAAACTTCGACGACTGATGTTTCTGTTGTTATAGCTTCTTCGGTGGTCTCATCAACTGTTACTGGATCTTCTGATTCTTGTGTAATCGTCTGTGAATAGTTTTTATTAAAATAGTAAAGCTTATTCTTAACTCACTCATTAAGATGCAGGATTGAAATAGTAAAAAATAAGTCATAGATAACCTAAATTCGGTTTGTTTGAAGTCTCAAAACCTACCTGAATGTCAAAATAAAACTATTTTTTTCATTGATACTTACAAAATCAAAGCTACATATCAATACCAACAAGATGATCCAAGAAATCTTCAGTGACTTCATATTTGACAAGCTTGCCTTAAAATTTTAATTCAAAGAAATTTAAAAAAAAATTATAAAAAAATCAGATTTCCACAAAAATATTCAAATTGACGCTCAGCTTAGACAACAAATCAATTTGCTACTAATTTAAAATAAATGAATTTCAACAAAGTTTTCCAAATTATTTTATTTGCGACCTTGCCGATTATTTTGGGTGACACAAAAACAAGAGTTTAACAAAACATTTGCAGCACATTATAAATTTACCAAAAAAGAATATTTTCAATTTTGTCGTGTTGAACATTCGGTTTGTATTTTGTGCCTGTAAACTCTTACATTGTTCTAATTACTTCTGTTGTTTTTTGTGATTGTTAATTTTGCATTGTTGAGGTCAAAATAATTGTGCTTTTTATTGCAACTTATTGGATATTTTACATTCCCGAATGGCACAAGTCGGTTAATCTAATAAAAATCTGACTTCCAGCCGGCATGACTCTGGCATGATGCTGGCTTCAATTTGAATCCAGCACCATGCCAGAGTTATACCAGCTTAGTTTCGGATTTCAACTTACTTGTGCCATTCGAGTTTGTTAAATCTAGTCATTTAACAACCAAATTATAGGAAATAATCCATGCTCTGAAACTAGCCGGCATTTTAAAGGCCAGTTTTGGGGGTATTTGTATGGAAGTTCGCAGTATTTGGTGGATTACCACCTAGTTTCTGAGTCTGAAAAATCATCTATAATATTGAAGACATTATTTTGATTTTTACTAATTATAAAATTTATTATCTTAAAGTATTTCATGCCTAAGAATTCAATTTGAGTCCATCCACATGTAAAGCAAGGAAATTCAATAATTTAGAAATTATAGTTGACTGTTGGTAAATTACTGCTGAATCACTTAATGTGATATATGCTACATTAACACCTATCTGTATGGGTACTCCTTTGTCGATGATAAACATTGGACCACCTGAAAATGAGCAGAAGTTTGAGAATCAAAAATTCCTCACAAAGTTCGAAATATTCATTTTTCAATCTGAAAACCGAGATTTTAAGTGACCCACTCACCACCCCCCCCCCCCCCCTTCCTCTGAGTCACTAGATGTGTATGAAGAAGTAAAGTATCAAATGAAATTAACTAGTTTATCAATATAAATGAGCTGTCGTTCAAAAATAATAAAGTCAATGGCAAGGGTTTCATGGTTTCATGTTTTTTGCTCGTAAAACATGATCTCGGAACCCCATCCCTTGCTATATAACATGATTGACAATTTTTCACTTTTATGATCCTCTTTTAATTATTGAATAACTTAAAAGCTACAAATTATTACTAAAACTCACCTGAATCACCTCCTAAGCTTTGAGATTTTTGATTAATTGGCCTACTTGCATAATAATAAGGACCAAGATTTAACTCATTCCGGGACACAAGTCTAAACTGTGTGTAGTGCAGAAACCTTGTAAACAGCCCTGGATTTGTTTCTGGAAATACAATTAATGAACTAGTCAGTAGATTGGAACTTGCATCAATTAGAATCAACTTGACTTGACATTCCCATCAAATACTTGAGTCAATTTTGAGCTTTATTTCGGTACCTTACCCGAATAGCACAAGTCTGTTAATCGAATAGAAATCCGACACCTCTGGCATGGTGCTGGATAACTCTGGAATGGTGCTGGAGTTAAATCGAAGCTAGCACCATGCCAGAGTCATCCAAGCTTGGTGTCGGATTTCTTTTCGATTAACAGACTTGTGTTTTTCGGGTTATTGATAGATGACTCTAAAAAGACTAGCAGAAGTCATCAAAACTATCAAAAGTCAACTTACGTCCCCATCCAGCAAGATAAGCAACTTGAGCGCCTTCAATAATTGTTCGGGCTTTAAAAGCATTAATAACTTTAATATAATTTATATCCTCAGAATATGTGACAGGACTTGATAGATGCAGCAATACAATATCAAGTTCTGAATCATCTTGTACAGTTGGATAGAAGCAGTTGTCCGCAAAATATGACTCACGATCTTCACCACGATCTGCTGATCCTAAAAGTATCTGAACTGTTGCGTTGTCTTTCCTGTTTTAGATTATTTTGAAATTACAACTTTACAGACAGCATAAGTAGCTCATTAAAGTCCACATCATGGACATGCTAACAAAAAAATTGAATAAAAACTAACCCATCAATACAATGTCTCGCTGATAAGACCCAATTGTTGTCTATCAAGCTTCCACTGCATATAAATCCAACTCCATCAGCTTGTTGAATCCTTATTTCACAAACAAAAGGAAACTGACCATCTGTAGCTTCTTGTGCGACACTATAATGCAATTTTGATGCAGCTATGCTTGGGATTTCAGGTTCAATAAACTTAAAATCTTCTGATGATTGAGGGATATAGAAATTGAGACCTTGGGATGTCACATCTTGTAGATTTGTGTCTGAATTTAAAAAAAAAACTTAAGTTTATTAAAAAATAATTCAAAATTTTACTCACATTTAACAAAAATCTGAAAAATTAAATAAAGTTTCAATAAAATCATTGTTTTCCTTATTATTTTTTAAAATTAAGCCAACTCATTTGAATGACTGTGATAAACTGATAAAATGATGTCAATGCTCAATATGTATTTATTTCCAATAATTATTTGCATGTATTTGTGATTCTCGTTCATCCCAAGATGTCTGTTTTGATGCGAACATATGGCAAGTTACAATTTACGCGTGTTTGCTGATGAAAACATTTGAAACGTGCGAGTTTGACGCAAATAAAATTCCTTGGGGACTCTTTACCCTACTCTTCAAACTTGGTAACTTCTGTATCAGGTGTTGGATTAAAAAAATAATCGTTTACAATTTATTTACATTTAGATACATTATTTACATGACTGAATTTGAAAAGGGTTTTGGGAAAAGTGAATTGAACTTCCATGTGGAAGTAAGCTAAAGTGTCTCTGTGAGGCGAATGCTAAGAACAATTTATGGCTCTATAAAAGATGAGGAGGAATACAGATGTTTGCATAATGAGCTGTACCAGGAAGCGGATATAGAAAAGGTGCTGCGAATAAATCTATTGAGATTGGCTGTGTCAAGAAATTAAATCTTTCTTGCATTATGAAATATCTAACGATAATTTCCCTTTCAAACACTTGCTGAAAATTCCAAAAAAATATGAATATGCTGCATACGTGCAGACAATTGCTAGAACGCCAATGTGAAGAGTGAATTGGAAGTGATCGAAAGGGAAAGTTTTCCTTAAACCGCATTTTATTGTAAGAATTTAGAATTATAATTAAAAGATAATACTATTAGTAACAATTTGAACTATACAATAGATTTGAACAATTCCGAAAGGACAAAACAATAAAAAGATTTGAGTCAAACTGGATGTGCTTTCATCGCCACGCTGCTTGATTCTTCTTACTTCCAGAAAATATTCATTCATAAATTGTGTTCATTTAAAAGGTAGGAAAACTATTTCATTGCTCAAACATTTCACTGACAGGCTGGGCATGTAAACAGAAGCTTAGAAGGCTCGTCAGTGCTGAAAGTAACAACAGCTGAATTTTTGGATGGTGAGAAATCTCGAGGTAGACTGAAGAACACATTGAATGGCTGTGTAAGGAAAGATGCAAATGTGCTAGAAATTAGAAACTGGCAGAAGTTGTCTAAGGATAAAGCCAGTTTTAGACGAACTTTGATTCAAAATTTTAATTTCATCAAATCGAAATTAAATTATCCGTTAAATTTTAAACTATTTTTGTAGTCTCACAAGGACATTTTTGTGAGCTGCTGGAGCTTTTGAATGTCTCTGTACACTTTTAGCTGTAGACTAATTCCACCTAAGATAGGGTGACCATCTGCGTAGTTTTACAACGGACAGTCCTGTATTTCAAAACCCTGTCCCGTATAAATTTGAAAACTTTGTTCCAGGTCCTGTATTTTTATTATGAAAATTTCCGTTAATTTTCGAATTTTACTCTATGTCCTGTATTTTTCGAAAAAATTTACCAAGAGTCCTGTATTTTCATGAAAATTAGATGGTAACCCTACCTAAGATCAACATTAATGAGCCTGAAGATGAATTTAAAAATGTTTATTTTAAAGCTGATTTGTAGATTACATTAGGCTGGTCATACGGTTTGGTCCGATTTCCCATTGACATTTTCCCATTCTTCTTTTGCCACTTGAGATTTGACCATCGATTTTTCCCCAGTAGGACTTTTGTCCAGTAGTATTTTTGGGCATCAATTGTATTATCAGGAGACCTAAAGAAGCTCCAATTAACAAAATCTTTAAGTCTTATTTTGTAGATGAAAAGAGATTGTGCGGACGACCAAAGAATTCCTGGAAGGAAGCTGTTGACAGAGAATGCATAGCAAGTACCACAAGTCGGATAATCAACACGAAATCCAAAAATTCGCCACTAAGTCACCATGACCTCGTCCTAACCTAGGATTTCATCTCGATTATCGGACTTGTGCTATTTGGGATAACATTAGGTATGAGCAATTTACAAAGAGTAGCCAGCGACAGAGTCTTTTTCAAACGCCAACTAAGGCAGTAATTTTATAGCTGAAAAGTCTCAAAAATGGCCTGAAACAGAAATAAGCAAATAGGTGAAAAAATCTCATTTGGATTTGGTGGAGCTAATGTGTCTTTAATTGTCAATGAAGATTTTAGTAAATATACAAGAAATTTTTATTAAAATTATTTTAAAATTAAAACGAATTTTTTTTTTTTGATTATTTTGGTTTCACTTCCTGCTCACTGACATATCGTACAAAAATGCTTGGATCTGCCATTGGTTCTGGTGGTTTCTCTAATTCATCCAAATATGAGCAGCCTATAGCTAGAGTACTTCCATCACTACTAAAGCTTAATGCAGAAATTGATGTATCATAATGATGAAATTGACATAAACGCTTCTTATTAAATCCATCCCAAATACTGACATATCCATCGGAACCGCCACTAGCAAATGTTGAATATCCACTATGAAAGCTGAGAGCATTTACAGGATAAATTAATTCGATATTATTTTCTTTCTGTCGATGACATTTAAAGGCAAACTTTTTCTTTTGAATTTCAGCGTCATTATCGAAATACTCAACAGCTACACGTCCTTCAATTGATGACATAACATATCCTTCTTTATTTGGGAAGATCCTGATGCAACGAGTCTGATATTTTAATGATGATTCGCGTCGTGCTACATAACTTCCCATATTCCTTAAATCCCATATTAAGACTTTCCGATCACTTGTAGCCACAACTAGCTTTTCATCCACGACACTCATCGAATAGACTTTTCCATTATTTTGTTCATACGTTCCAACACAGCTCTTTTCACGTGTATCCCATATTCGAACTGTTGTGTCCCAACTTCCAGTTATTAATGCATTCATTTTAGTAGAGAATTCTACACACTTTACAGCATTGTCATGTGAGCCGAGATTCGCTTCACTATTAGTATTTAAATCATAAAGCTTCAATCCACCATCTAAACCGCCTGAAATTGTATGAACTTGATCCTAAAATTGAAAATTATGAAAAAATGTTGAATTAATTGGAACTTTATGACTGGATGAATTAAAAACACTTACTTGAAAGCAAACATCGAGAACTGGACAATTGTGGACATACTTTTGTCTTAAATTATTACCGAGAACATCATACAATCGAACTCCCCCATCCCAACTACTTGCAATTAAATATTGTGAGTTTTCTGGACCGAAGCTTAATGAGGAAATTGTGTCATTTGGTGGATGGTTGATTTGAATTTCTGTTTTCTTAGCCATTATATAATTTAAATGTCTAGTTCGTACAGTAAAATTAAATTAAGCTTTTTTTCAGCGGCAATATTTTTGTTTTTTTCTTCAGTTTAAAAAGTTCGTTAATTTTTGTTTTGAAACAATCAGCTAAGTTAAGAAATTCAAATTTATTTTGACACTTGAAAAAAGCATGCGAAATGCTGGAATGTCATTTATCATTGGATTATTTGAATGACTGGATATGGATGTTGGGATGAATTAATTGAAATTTATTAACAAATGTTGGACACAAATCACTTAAAAGTCTTTGAATTTTTTAAGCCTGATCATGACTAGATTGTTGAATTACTGCATGTCAATGAATGTGAGACAATTTAAACAGCAGTTTTTAACCTAAATCATTTTGCTCTGTGGCACAAAATTGTCTAATTGATGCGGAATTCCAAAGATTCTTAACTGAAAAAAATCATGTAGGAAAAATATTGTTCGCAATTCATTTTTATGGCTTGATGGGTGTCACAGAGTCTCATGATGCTTTCAATCTATTAATTTCGATCATCCTAATCGGAATGAAAGGAATCAAATTTTTCTTATTTTTAAAACATATATGTTGAACAAAAATAAATATTTCCATTTATTAAGCTTTAAATTAGTGAGTAAGAGAGTTTAAAAACTATAAAGAAATTACCAAGGTTGCGGAACTGATGAATTGATAAAAAATGACCAATAATGACCAAAATTTGATCAGAAATAATCAAAATGTAATTTAATAGTTCTGCACCCTTGAAACTCTCAAAGGTTAATTTAACATGAAATTATTATTAAAAATGCACGTTTAAAATGTAGGATAAGTTAAGCCGTACATGATTATTTGATGAAAATAATTAATTTACGATTTTGTTTTAATAAAATTTAGTATAAAATTGTAATTTTGCCTCGAATATTATTTTGTGGTGCAATTCGACTGTATTTATGCTTGATATTTTCGAGATATGTAAATTAATAAAGACAAAGACGAACCATATCGGAAATCCAGTGATTACAGAACAAGCAGATGTCAGCAGTTGAGAGGATAAAATATATTAACGTAGACCATTAAGACATGATGTGATGAACGCTTCAATTCTTATGCTGCACTTAAAGCCCATTTAAACGCATCTACATTAAATAATCTTTTAATATCTTCTTTTATGCTATTGAAGATACTAACAGCATATAAAGTGATTCTTCTTTTACCAGGAAGCAGGAAGCATCTTCATATCCATACTTTTCGCAGGCACCATTTTCGAATGGTAAATTAATGTTCTGATCTCATTGACTAGTTCTATGACGGCAATTTCTGTCTTACAGTTTTTTTCGAAAACTATATTGCCTTTCATAAATTATTTCGGTATCTTCATATAAAAATTGTCACAGTCAAAGTTGATACGGCTGTGTAGTCAGAAAATGATGTTTTATTTCCACATTTGTTTATTGTTATGACTTCTGCCGTCTTCATGCATGATGGATAAGTTTCATTCCCAAAATATCATTTTAATAAGATGTGTCATTATTGAGGTGACTTTTCTTGCCAGTGTTTCAATGACTTTTGTGCTAATGTTGTCTTTGCTAGGCGATGTCCTTTAAGGATAATTAATTGTATTTTTTATCGTTCCTCTCAGTTACTTCTATTTTATTAATCTCTTGCTCATTGCCTTTTGCGTTTAGTTTATCCTCGTTTTGAGTGTTAATATTTAAGGTTAAGTCTATACGCTACGAAATTTCCATTAACATCAAACACTGCATTCTTGAAGAAAATCACCAAAATGGTTCAGTAATCTAAAAACTCTTTCAGAACTTTAAAATTAAATTTGGAATTTTCTTGACTTTTTTAGATTTTGATTAAATAATAATAGTAAATTTAAGTGGGAATACAATAATAAGCCTTTATTAAATGAGCTACAACACAGCTCGTTGGATATGGAATAAATGTGATTATAACAAACTCAAGCTTGATTCAAAAACACAAAGTGTTCCTTATCATCAATGTCATTGACTCAAAATAATATTTTTAATCGTGGTTATTTGCACAGAATAATCTGAACCAAAGAAACAAAATACTGACTAGTCAAGCTTGATCCTTCAAACTTATGCTGAATGAAGCTTGGTCTAACAACAAGACTTTTGATGATATCTTGTGAATATATCCGCATTGGGTTTCTACCCGATACACTACTTTATATTATAATTTTGCTAAAAGTGTCGCTTTTTTCAAGTCAAGGTATTTATTGGGGATCAGGGACGCAGCCAAAAATTTGAAGAGGGGGGACAAAAAAAATTTTATATGGAAAATTCAGAGTGAAGGGGGGATTTTTATGATTTTTTTATAAAACTTCTAGCAAAATGAAGAAATTTCTGTTAACGTCGGTGGATTTGTTTCCCAAATCCCCCCCTGGTTAAACGCCTGTTGGGAATAATTGCATAATTAAAGTTTCCCGAATGACACAAGTCGATTAATCGAATAGAAATCCGGTGAACAACCGGCTTCGATTTAAATCCAGCACCATTCCAGACTCACACCAGCGTGGTGCCAAATTTCTATTCGATTAACCAACTTGTGCCTTTCGGGTTTATTTATTAAATAGTTTTCTAAAAACAGCATGTGAGTAAAGTCAAAGCACTGAAAGGAGTTCTAAGAAAATAATAGAAAATGCTACTCAGATTTTATTTCTTTCTCAAACAACTATCCAGATGGAAAACTACTTGGATGGTTAGAAACTTTGATGGTAAATTTACCATTTTTTGTGAAAAATTTCCCATCATGAAATGGGGAAAATGGTAAAAAAATGGAACAGTGGTTTAAAAACGGTGAAAATGAGAACTTTACCTTTTTTCCTTTTTATACCTTTTTTAATGGAAAATTTCCCTTTTTACCTATCAAGTAGTTTTCCCCATGCAATTATCTTGAAATCACAATACACATTTAACAATCAGAACGTAAGTTTAAATTTTATTAAGATCACCAATAACTTCGGACCTTTCACACACCATAAAACACATGAACGAGATGCTAAACAAGCTCACTGAAATATTTCATTCGGATCAAAACGTAGAGTGAACAAGAAAATTTAAAACAATCCACAAAAAAAAACATTTAAAAATATCAACGACAATCAAAGTTTAACTTGGAGAGAAAAAGTTCAAAGCCCCTCGTGCATAAACGTGTGAAAAAATTTCATTTAATTAATTAAATAGTTTCCAAGTTATTTATAGTTGTTTAAACTATTTATTTAAGTACACGGTGCTATCTGCTGCCCATTGGGAATGAAGAGACGCAAAAGGAAGCAGGATTTAAGTCCAAAAATGGACTTTGATGAAATCCCGAGTGGATCAAAACAAAATCTCAAGAAACAAAGAAAACAAGTTCCAGAAAAAAAAAACTCCACGGCGGAACCTGAAGTTATTGCGGTCTCAATGCATCCCATTTCACACTTTCTTCGAGAAATCGGAGAAAACAAAGTCGACAACATCATCGTCAAGTGGGAGAACATCAAGAAGGGCAACAAAATCCCAACGCAGTACTTCAACTGCCAACGTTGGGGTCACTCATCTCAAAATTGTGGATACAAATTCCGATGCGTCAAGTGCACGGAAGTTCACGGACCAAATCAATGTCAACGATCCACTCGTGATGGAAATGCCAAGTGCATTAATTGCAATGGCGATCATGCTGCCAGTTATAGACTGTGCCCATCGTTCATTTCGTATTCCAAAAGAATCGAAAAGTCAAGAGCCAAACCACAACTCAAAATGCTGCCAAAGATATCAAGTCTTTTGGACAGTAACAATTTTCCATCGTTAAGCAAACGACATCAAGTTTCTGCTCATTCACATCCAGTGAATGCTGCAAGTAACTCATCAGCAACATTTCAAGAAGAGATTAATCAGCAACAACTGATCAATAATATCAGTTATGCAGAGAAACTCAACGAAGCAGTAAAGAATGAAAGCCTTTTCAAGAAATTCACAGAAGCTCAAGAACGTCTAAAGAGAATCCCCAACATTGAAGAAGCAATAAATCAGTTCTGCAGTTTCGTCGACGAAGCCGGAAAGATCCCAAAGGATGCACCTCAAGGAACTGCATTTAAACTCATAGTGAAGTATGGCTTCATTGGCTGCCCACCAGCACCGAACAAGCCAGTTCAAAAATAATTTATTAACGTAGTTCATAAGCTTAAAAAAAGATTTTTTTTTTCTAGCTCGGCAATTTTTTTAAACTTTTTATGCCACATTTTCATGATATATGTAAATCTCATTCATCAAAATTAATAATCAATCAAGATATAGTTGAATTAAAGCCATATTCAGGCTGGTGTCAAAATAAGACTCAAAGAAATGTAACTTAAACTACAATAATTCCAAATTTGAAATAAAGAAAGATTATTATTAACTTGGAATGTAAGCAATAACAGTCAACCTACATTTAATTGGAATTTCTACACGAGAAGCCAAACAAAAAATTTAATTGAAAATCCACATTATTCTCCTTCTAATCCTCCTGCAAGCATTTTACTTTCAAAATCAACATCTAAAACAAAAAAAAACTATTTCTACCTTCAAAAGTATAGCTATCGACACTACTTCATTAGACGAACTAGTTTAAACTTTTGATCCTATTAAAGCTAATATTCGGAAGGAAACAACAGGAGCATTGTTAAATTTAATTAAAATTTATAAAGACTAATTCATCATTATCTCAAATACTTAATCAGCTATTAGGCTAACATTTAATTAGTAATTTAATTAATCATTAATCAAGATACTAGCTTAATAGCTGATAAAATATATGAGATAATGATGAACTAGTCTTTAAAAACTTAATTACATATGACAAGGCTTGTGTTGTTTCCTCCCAAATATTAGCCTTTATAAGAACAAAAGTTTAAACTAGTTCGTCTAATGAAGTAGTGTCGATAGCTACACTTTTAGTGGAAGAAATATAATTTTTTTGTTTTGGGTGTTAATTTTAAAAGTAAAATGCTTGCAAGTTGATTGGAAGTAGAATAATGTGATTTTTCGATTAAATCTTTTGTTTGGCTTCTCATGTAGAAATTCCAATTAAATGTAGGTTGACTGTTATTGCTTACATTCCAAGATAAACTTTGATTGTCGTTGATATTTTTAAAAGTTTTTTTTTGTGGATTGTTTTAAATTTTCTTGTTCACTCTACGTTTTGATCCGAATGAATTATTTCAGTGAGCTTGTTTAGCATCTCGTTCGTATGTTTTATGGTGTGTGAAAGAACCAGAGTTATTGGTGATCTTAAGAAAATTTAAACTTACGTTCAGATTGTTAAATGTGTATTGTGATTTTAAAATGATTGTTTGAGAAAGAAATAAAATTTGAGTAGCATTTTCTATTATTTTCTTAGAACTCCTCTCAATGCTTTGACTTTACTCACATGCTGTTTTTAGAAAACTATTTAATAAATAAACCCGAAAGGCACAAGTTGGTTAATCGAATAGAAATTCGGCACCACGCTGGTGTGATTCTAGCATTTAAGCTTGCTGTTCACCGGATTTCTATTCGATTAATCGACTTGTGTCATTTAAGAAACGTTAATCTTGCAATTATTGCCAATAAATACCTTGACTTGGAAAAAGCGAAACTTTCTGTGAAATTTCAACAAGAAAAATTAATAAAACATCCTTTTTAGTCTGAATCAAAGTCACTGAAGTAGCAAAAAAAATATTAATGAGCTCATTTTACTCATCTTCAGTTCAGATTATTCTGCGCAAACAACTTCAATTAAAAATATTATTTTGAGTCAATGACATTGATGAAGATAAGAAGACTTTGTGTCTTGAGTGTTTTTTAGTCAAGCTTAGGGTGACCATCTGCGTAGTTTTACAACGGACAGTCCTGTATTTCAAAACCCTGTCCAGTATAATTTTGAAAATTTTGTTCCAGGTCCTGTATTTTTTTCACGAAAATTTCCGTTAATTTTCAAATTTTCCTCTGTGTCCTGTATTTTTTAAGAAATTTATCAAATGTCCTGTATTTTCATAAAAATTAGATGGTCACCCTAGTCAAGCTTGAGTTTGTTATTGATCACATTTGTTCCATATTCAATGAAAGTGTGTGTGTGTGTGTGTCCCGTAATCGACTGTAATTTAAAAGTTTTTTGCTACTAGAGCTCGAAGTTGACGAAATTTTTTATGGAGCCGAGTCGACTCCACAATACAAAATCGATTAAAAATCCCTAGTCAACTTCAAGCTCTGATTGCTACTAATAATGTCAAATAAATTCAGAATAAAAAAATGCCAACTTAATTTTTATTTCTTATGCAATTTTAAAGCACTTTCAGACCCAAAAGAAATCACATCAGTTTGCTGGAAAAACGATTGCGTCATCACTTTTTGTGCATTTTTCACGAATTTCCTTCTGCATTTCAGCCACAGACATTTTTCCACAATAATGTCCAAGACATTGACTAATGCAAGTATTTTGATGAAAGTCAATGACATTAACATTGCTGAGTCTCCGGAAGTCAACAAAAACTCTTTTTAATAAATTATTTTTCATGCTGACAACAGCAATTTGTGTGTCGATAAACAGTCGTGCTGGAAGTTCCTCAATTTCATTATTTTCAGCAAAAAAATATTTTAAATTTTTGAGGTTATGAAAGATATTTTCAGGCAAGAACTTGACACGATTATTTAAAATTTTCAGTTCCTCAAGTCGCAAAAGATCAGCAAAGGCATCGTCAGGAATTACTTCAATGTGATTATTAAAAAAATCCAAAACTCGAAGTTTTTTTGCAAAAATTGCCAATTTTGATCGTTCGATGAATTTCAATCCACAAGTCCATATCCGTAAATCATGAATATTCTTAAATTTGGACACAATTTCACTCATTTCAGGAATAAATTTTGCTTCTTGTTCAATAATCCAAATTTTAACAATATCATCATCATCCTTGTCATCTTTATGTGCTCCATGAATTCCGGTGATTTTTACATCATTTTTTGGAGATCTGACACCTCGGAGGGTGCATCGGTATCTATAACATAAGGAAAAGGTCTCAGCTATTGAATACAAAATTTTCTAGCACAAATTATAACAGTATTAATCAAATATGGCAAACTGTTATAATATGTGCTTAAATTGTTATAACCTTGAATCTAAAACTGTATAATTTGTGCTAAAATTGTTACAACATTGAATCTAAAACTGTTATAATTTGTGCTAAAATTGTTATAACCTTTAATCTAAAATTGTTATAATTTGTGCTAAAATTGTTACAACATTGAATCTAAAACTGTTATAATTTGTGCTAAAATTGTTTTAATCTTGAATCTTAAACTGTTATAATTTGTGCTAAAATTGTAATAACTTTCAAAAACTAGTAAAATGTCAACTCACGCATCATCAATAACATATTCACAAAATGCATCATTCAATTTCCAATCAGTTGCTGTACTTTCTGCATTAGCTAGTAAATATCCACTGCCAACTTCTCTTCTGATCCAGTCAACAAATCTTTCAACATTTGTAAAGACAGCAAAGACATCGTCTCTACATTTTCCTTCTTTTGTAATCACTCCAACAGACACGACTCCAACCAGCACTGGAGTTTTCTTTTGAAAGAGGTAAAAGCTTCCTCCAGAGTCACCGTTGCCTTCAAAGTTATTGTTAAATAATTTACAGTTTTAATTTACTTTAGAACTGGAAAATTATACCAAAATTATAACAGTGTAAACTACTTTTAGTACTGTCAATTATGACAGTTTTGCATGTAACTGTTATAAATTTGCAGATTCTAATTTGAGATTTTCTAAATTTTCAATTGTAAGACAGTTTACACTGTTATAATTTTTAGTACTTAAAATGACTCACATGGAATTTCTCCAACTTTTCCAGCACAAAAGCTTTCGACAGATTTAATTTCTGAAAAAACAGCATGACTTTGATAGCATTTCTCACTGTTTGTAATCGGAATTTTAATTTTTTTTGGCTTAGACTCGTGAATCACTTCCAACTCAGATTTTCCATATCCAACAACAAAACCTTCAACATTCTCACGAACAAGATTCGATGCTGGAAGTGAAATTCGCTGAACAAAATTAGAAAATGTTACAATATTTGCCATTTTAAGGACAGCTATGTCTGCATCATATCTTTGATCTGAGTGATCCCATTTTGGATGAAGTTTTGCTTCTGTGACTTTATTGATTGTTATGCCTTGATTTAATGGATTCTTTAAATCATGTATTCCAATAAATACTCGTAGGTATGGAATGTGTAGAGCTGCTGAATTCAATTTGTTGTGGATGCAATGTGCAGCTATAAGCAAAAGGAATTATTTTTTTGGTATTTGAATGTATTTAAATTGTTATAATTTGCTAAACTAATCAAACTGTTATAATTTGCTAAACTGTTTAAACTGTTATAATTTGCTAAACTGTTTAAATTGTTATAATTTATAGTTCTAAAGTTCACAAATTTTGAACACAAATCAAGCCTCACCAGTCAAAACATGCTGATTAGTAATTAGCGAAGTTCCACAAAAATATTTTGCCTCTTCGCCAGGAGGTTCATAAAATAATGGACACAACCACGGACATTCACCATGCGTGATGTAACTTCCACCAATTGACAAGGAATTTGATGAATCTCCTTGATGTTGTGGCCTTAAACTTGATGTTAATGTTGTGGATGCAATGATGAGCATGACAATTTGCACAAGAAATGAACACATTTTGCTGGAAGTAAAAATTAAAAACAATCTGAAGTTAAACTTAATTAAATTGATAAATAATTAGGATTGGGAAGGATGTGAATGCTTAAAAACAGCATGCAGCACAGCTACAACATCAGGAACTTCAAAAAAATACAAAAAAATCACACGAATTTCAAAACTCAATTTTTATTCAACTTCAACAATCGCTGATCTTTTTCGTTTACAAATGCAAAGCACAACTGTCTTAATCACAGTCAGAACACCAGCAGTCACTGTAAATCCAACAAAGAACCTAAAATTGACATTCTCAGTCATCGGTTCCTCAATTGTAGATAAATTATCAAATTTCGAGCATTTTTCATCGAGTTTAAAAATTAAATCATTAAAGTTGGTTATGGATGCATTGATGCACGTGTTGTTGAGTAGATTGAGGAACTGGAGTTCTTTTAAGACAGCAAAAGCACTTGTGTCGATGACTTTGATCAAATTGTCACTCAAATTTATAAAAATTAATTTCAAGTTAAAGTCAAAAAGGTTGTTTTCAATAATTTTAAGTTGATTTCCAGCCATTGACAGATAATTGAGATCCAGGAACTCTTTCAAGTTCTGCTGCTTAATTTCCATCAATTTGCTGTCTTCAACAGTCAGACTAGTCAAGTTGTTGAAGCATTTTGAGAGTCCAAATGGCAAAAAGTTGACAATTTTGCTGTAAATTTTAATTCCATTGAATTTTGAGTGATTTGAAGATGTTAAGCAGCTGCCGATTGTGGTTCCTGGTGCTGTTATGAGCAGTTCTGTTGTTACTTTACATTCGTAAGTTTTAAGATTATTTCCTTGACTTTCAAGTTCACAAATAATTTCGAATGTGTCAATTTTTGAGATCAAATTGAAAAAAATTAAAATTTTCAACATTTTTACAATTTGTCGTTATTTTGTTGACTGCTGAATATGAGCAGCATAAAGTCCTTTTGGACATTTATTATGTTCGTGCAGTTTAAAGTATCTGGAGCAGATTTGGATTAAAGCTGATAAGATCTAAACATGGCACTAAAGCTGATTGTTGCTGCTTTGAATAAAAGTTGTGTAAAATGTGTCGAAAGCGGATCATTGGAATTCAACCTGTTTGACAATTGATTCTTATAATTGGCATTGCCACAAAATTTGAGGAATTAAAAAAGTCAACAGAAATTAGTCAAAATTATTCGAAATTGCTTGAATTTTTCAATCAAAATAGTTTTTAATCCCCTCGTAAAGTTCTAGCTTAGCTGCAAATTCTGTTCAAAAAGATTGAGGACATAAGCCTTGACACAAGCTGACTGTTACTTCCTTTAAATAAAAATCACAAAAATCCACAAAAAATAATTCGTAAAAATTTCATTTTTTCCACAAAAATTCCCGACTTTTTTCACAAAATCCTCTTTTTTCTTATCCATGCACTTCTCCTTAATTACGTCAACAAGTTTCAGCAGTTCCTCTTTATTTTTAGCATCCATATTTATGCAAGTATTCTTGTACATGTAAACAAGATCCAATGACTTGAGATTATTGAAAATATTCGCATCAATTGACTTTAAAAAATTCCAATAAAAATTAATATAAATCATGTCTGGATTGTACAGGAACAAGTCAGCTTCCAGCACTTCTAAATCATTTTCCCAAATCCATAAAAATTTCAATTTTGGAAAAACTTTTAAATCATTTTTTGTAATTTCTTTTAATTGACAAAATCCAAGTCTTAATGCTGTAATGTTCTGTAGATGATTCTCAAAGCCTTGCAGCAGGAAGTACATCACAACATATTCAATGCTAAGTGACTCAACTTCCGTCAGTTCCGCTTTAACTTTTTCTGTAATAATTTTGACACTTTTGACTTTGTAATTTCTTTTAACTACAACAAGCTTGTTGCTGACTGAACATTCATTGAATTTTGTGGTTCCGTACCAAGTTGATGGTCCATAAGAGCAGGTGATGTCAATTGATTCCATTTGAGAGGCAGAATATTGAATTATTGATGTAAAAAGTGCAATAAATATTTTAAAATTTGTCATTTTTATTTCAAGTTGTGACTGGAACTGTCGTTTTTATTACAATTTTAAGATTGCTGTGCTGTAGCTGATAAGCATGGCATGCGATTGTTGGAATAGAAAATTTGTATCTTTTTTATCGTGATTTTTAGATTCAAATTTTCTGTTTTCAAGGACATAATAGCCATTGACTAAGTTAGGGTGGATCTACAAGCCACAAAGTTGAGGAACTAATAACATCGACTAATCTCTGTCCAAGAGCAATTTTGGTCCTCCCCTCCTTCCATCCATAACCTATATCATGTTTAATTCAGTTTGCCTTCACCACAATAAATCCAGCAACCACAAAAATCACCAAAACAACCAAAACCAAGCAACACCAAAAAATCCAACTCTTGAAAATCAGCCAACCAGTTCCTTTTACTTTCTTCTTCCTTTCTGAGCATTTTTCCTTAACATTTTTGATGATCCTTGCAACTCGATTTTTTCCATGTCCAAACATCTGAATGCAGTCATTGGATAGTAAATTCAGGAAGTTCAGCTGCTTCAAGTCATCAAAAATGTTTTCGTCAATTTTTTTCAATTTATTTTCATTCACATTAATATAAATCAGGTCTTTATTGTGCTTAAATAAATCATTTTCAAGGACTTCAAGTTCATTTCGAGCCATCATTAAATACTGTAAATTTGGATACCCTTTCAAGTCATTTTGCTTGATTTCCTTCAATTTACATGACATCATTGACATTGTTATAAGTTTAGGAAAGAATGTCGTGAATCCGGTTAGCAAAAAATTCATTTCCTTATTCTCTAAATAAACTGCAGCTACGTCATTGTTGAACTTGTTGACTTCATGATTGCCTTCAATTTCATCAACTATTGTGCCTGGCTTGATTACTTTCAAGTCACGAATCACCACGCATGAATAGACGTAAGGCATTGGAGTAAATTTTGATTCTATGCTGAATTCACATTGAACTTTAATGGACGATGAGCTGTTGATGGATGTAAAAATTAAGAAAATTATGAAGAATTTTTGGAGGTTTGTTGACATTGTGGTGGCTGTTGTGTCTGAACTGTTGTTACTCAATCTAAGTTGTACAATTTAAAGCTTGACTTTAACATGCAATGAATGTAAATTGTTATCGCAACATGAATATTGACACGAATAGCTTGCAAGAGCATAAAAGTGCTTTGTCACTGGTGCTTAGCAAATCAAAATTTGTGCCTCTGTACTTTTGGTCTTTTTCAAAGCGCCTGGGTAGGAGCTTTAATCTAAATCTGATTAATATAAATTTCATGTCAGCTTAAAAAACCTTAGGCACATCCATTTGCTGGCAAATGTGTTCATCAAAATGTCAACTTAAGATTCAAGCAATAGTGAAATTATTAGTGAAGTTCGGACCAATTCGACTAGTTATACTGAAATTGACGATGACTCAACTAAATCTACTAAAAACAACCAAGCCAGAGTTGCAATACAGGTCGATTGTGAAAGGCGCAGGTGACAAATCTGTCATAAATATTGTCTGTTAACAGGCAGTTCTATGTGATTGCCTGTGAAAGATCGCAATTCTGAACCAGGCTAACTCAAACAATGACGCTTGCCTAGTCAACGATTTTCACTAAATTGGTTTTATTTGCTTTCGGATGTGTTTGAACTGTGTTGCTTATTGTTGTAATTGAATTAATTTGTGTCTGTTTTATTCATGAAAAGTAAGCAATTGTGCAGACAAGGGGCATATCCAGTAAGCAGTTAAGTGCCTTGCTGGTCGAATAGGTAAGGCGCTTGGCTCAAATTTGGGATGGTAACTTGAAGGTCGTCGGTTCGAATCCAGCCATTTCCAAATTTGTTCTTTTTCGGAAGTTTAGATACTTCGACTGCTTAATGTACGAGATCAAGCCATAATTGGGCATTTGGGCAACGTTGGATTAAGGAACGGGTCAGGAACTTGAAGTGTAGCGGGAGAAATAGGAACGAGAGCTACAAGATTACCCACGAATGGAATATTGTTAGAACGGACCTGAAAAGTATCACGTCACGCCTACAGAAGATTGAAACGAGACCCTTAGTTTATTTGAAACCTAGATTTGAAGATTAGAAGTTTAATCCTACATAATATTAATTTATACTTATACAAATACAAAAGTGTAAAATGTGAATTATTACCGGACAGTATGTCGTCAATAAATGCAATAAAGTGCAATTAAAATGAAAAAAAAAAAGTTGAAGAAGGGGACACAAACATTTTTGAAATGGAAAATTAAGCGAGATGAGGGAGGTTTAAGATTTGAGAAATTTCTGTTAACGTAGGATTTGTCATCCAAATCTCCCCTGGTTACGCGCCTGGTGAAGACTTTAGTTAACCTGAAGAGTCAGGTCACCATTTATCGCTTTATTTTCGAGGTTTTTAACAGTCAACAAAGATGCTAAACAGATCAATTAGATTTTGAGATTCTTTTTTCCACTTTTATAAATAAAAGCTGTAATTTCTAATTTTTGTGGTTTAACCTTTAAAACTTATGAAACCTTCAAGATAAACAAATCGAAAGGGTTATTCTAATTTAAATTGTCTAATTTATAGTACACGTGTTATTTTCACACCGTATAACAGAAAGTCTCATAGATAATATATGGTTTAAAGGTTTAATGCTAGGATGATTAGATGTTTTTCAAAAAAAAAAGTAGAATACAAAAAATGTCTGATAAAATTAGCATTAAATTAGCTTCCATGCAAAAGCGTGTAATTGTAATGATACCCCTGTACGTAATCACCTGGAACAAAATTGAAAATTGACGCGCATCAGAAAGGGATTTTTGAAGAATATTTTACGGTGCCCTTGTCAAATGCTTTTGGAACTAACAGGAGGTCTTGAAGTAAGGCAAATGTTCAGTAAAATATCCATATTCACAATTTAAAGCTTTTCTTAATAACATCAACAAAGTTGCATGGCTTTAACAGCGATAAAAAGCACCTGAATCTAGCTTGATATTCCATGAGATCCTACGAAAGATGACTGCATCAGCTTGCATATCAAATCAGAGCAGAGGTTGGTGTTTTAAGGCTATACGGGGTACCATATTATAATTTCATACTCTAGGTCCAGGCACGTAACCAGGGAGAGGGGGGCTGGATGACAAATCCAACTATGTTGCAGAAATTTCTTTATTTTGCCTTCTCCTAAGTTTTTATTTTGCCCCCCCCCCCCCCTCTTCAAATTCCTAGCCACGCCTCAAACTAGGCCCAAGATTCTAGAGTGTCTCGAGTAGACATTTTTAATTCTATAGCAAACTATGTCACAAAACTATGCGAATGCGTAATATTATTAACAAAAAAATAATAAAACTAATATACTTAAAATAACTAGTTTACAAAAATTGACAGCAATCAAGGTAAATAACATATTTTTTTTAAATTAATCTTAAAATGATTTATAAAAATATTAAGAAATTAGTGAACTTGAGTTTTTAGTTTCATTATTAAACTCGAAGTGACTAGACCAAAAATGCAATTGGAGCTAATAATGATAAGCATAGAGGCGTCATTAATTTTTTTTATAGTCAGCCTTACAGCATTTTATTTTATTAACAATTGGAAAACAAACAGAATTTGTGAGTTGTCAGCTAAACTTCCAGGACATAATGGACTGTCCTTATTGTCATCTATTTATATTATACTAACAACAAAACGGAAGGACTATGTGTCAAAAACTTTAAGCTATGTCGTGGACGACTTTCCAATGACTAAAATTTGGTTCTTTAATGAACTTTTGATAATCACAAAGGACGCAGATTTCAGCTACAAAATCTTCAATTCAAATAAAACTTACGACAAGCCAAAAGTATTTTATCAATCATTGCTGGTAAAGAACAGTCTACTTGTCATGTCTGGTGCTGAGCATAAAAGACATCGAAAAATTCTCAACAAAGCATTTACATCAAAAATGTTGGAACGCATTCCTAAAGTCTCGGATGAAAAATCAAAGAAAATTTTGAATTTAATGGAAGAACGCGTGAATTGTGGTGAATTTGAGTTGACTGACTACATTGGTGCTTATTCTTTCGAGTCATTTGGAAAGAGCAATTATAATTATGAGATTGATTATTATAAAAGTAAAATTGTTCAAGCATATGCTGGGTGAGTTACGAGATCATTTTATTATTACATCCAGTCATAATTACATAAGCTATAAATATTGTTATTATACATTAGCTACTGCTCGTTAATGGTTGACACTTTGCCATTCTTTTTGATTGGACTCAGTAGGAAATTACTAAATTATTTTAAACTTGGTAAAAGTTTAATTCAAGTTGAAAATGAGTTCGACAAATTTATAAACAACATTCATGAAGCAAACAGTAAAGCTTCAAAAAGAGACGAAAACACAGTTGTTGATTTACTTTTGGATCCAAATAATAAGTTTAATAAACAGGAGGTGAAAGACGAGCTGATTATGACTATGTTTGGGGTAAATGTGATCATTGAATCTATTAATATCATTTATAATTATTAATATCTGAAATTAAGGCTTATGAGACGACAGCAAGAACTGTATCAACAGCTTTGATGATGCTTGGTATGCACAAGGATGTCCAACAAAAGGCAGTTAATGAAATTGATGAAATTTACAGTCAAAATGACAACCAAGAATTTACAAATGATTTCCTACAAAAATTCACATATTTGGAACTGATTTTAAAGGAAACAATGAGATTATTTGCAGTAGCTCCAATCGTGGCTCGAGAAACATCTGAAGAAGTCAACATCAATGGCTTCTTGCTTCCCAAAAATTCAATAATTCTAATTTTAATTGATGCAATGCACAGAGACAAGAAATATTGGGGAAATGATGCAGATAAGTTCAGACCAGAACGTTTTGAAGATGAAACAGTAAATCAACATGCATTTGCGCCATTTACACTTGGAAGTCGGATTTGTATTGGTGAGATATGAGTCATTAAGAGTATTTTATTTATTTTAATACATTTATATCATTTAAGGACATCGTTATTCAATGATATCAATGAAAATATTCCTGATTAATTTTCTACGTAAATACAAAGTTGATTGCCTGACTAAATTGGAAGAAATCGAAACAGAATCAACATTAACATTGAATTTTTTAAAAGGATACACTGTCAGTATATCTAAAAGGGGTGCGTGAGGAAACTGCTCAAATGACTGAAGTTGAGTTCTTTTTATCATGAATTTTAATATTTTACCTCAATTTGATACAATAGAGCAGTGTTGTCCAAACTTTTTGAGCCACGGCACACCTCAGGGGTAAACCATTACCAAAATAGCGCAAAGTATGTAGCTCGTGTCATTTCTACGGTGCCGTGGCACACAGTTTGGACAACACTGCAATAGAGCATTAAAATGTCTGAATAAAGTGTTAAAAAACCGTTAAAAAGTTTAGTCAATTTTTACCTGGAACTTTAAAATGCTGAGATTTTTAGTTTCCATAAATTAAGATTTTTTGGAAAAGTTTTTGTATAAATTGAGGATTTATTTTCATTATCTCCATCAATTTAGCAACAAGGTTCAAACTATTAAGTTTACTAAAATTCAACGAAATTTATTTCACAAATTTGCCAATTTAAGCTCAAAAAATCAACGAATTATTAAATTTTTAAGTATCATCCAACAATGGGCGACATTCAGTGTGACATTTTATCAGGCGACAACATGTGCTGCATTTTTGTTCGATTTGTGGACACAACAAATCAAAAAATTACATCATTTAAGTCACTCGACAATCGAGACGATCCAGAAATATTCCGTAAAGTCACTCACGTTCTGTTCTATCGTGGAATTTTGCCAACATTTCCAAGCGAATTGGGTGACTTTTTCCCAAATTTAAAGTTTATTGAAATCTATGACTGCGGAATGAAGAAAATTTGTGGCAATGATTTAAAAGGATTTCCAAATTTGGAAAAGTTGAAGCTTGATTTTAATCAAATTTCTTCCTTACCGGCAAACTTATTTGAATTTACACCGAAAATTTCACAAATTAGTTTTGCCAGCAACAGAATTACAAAAATTTGCCCGACAATCTTCGATAAACTTGAGAAATTGATCAGAATTGACTTGACAAGGAATATAAAAATTAATTATAAATTCAGTGTTAGTCGACAAAATCTGCCAGAACTGAAACGACTGATTCGAGAATATTGTCAGCCAATTGAAAGCTTAGTGGACTTGTCAATGGAAATTGTAAATAGAAATATGAACGAAAATAATGTTGAGGAAATTTCAATGATTGCAAGGCACTTGGGTATTGACATTTTGGCTTCATCTGCTCGATTGTTTGCAGAAGTTGATTAAAATGACCTTTTTTGTATTAAATAATATTTTAGTCGATAAATAAAAGTAATAATTTTTGATGCATGCAAACATCAATTCCAAAAAAAATAATCTTTATTTTTACATATTTCACTAGTTTGTTAATGTAATATTGCGACCAAATAAGCAATGAGGCAATGCCTTGACAAACTTTAACTTTTTTAAAAAACCCATCCTTCCCCCGACCCCACCAACCCAAAATTCTTTACTGTCCAACACCAAACAATAAAATTTAAAAATACTTTAACTGGGTTTTAAATTTTTGTTTTGCAATTTTATGGAATTTTCGTGATTTTTCAGTGCAGTCCAATTTTATAGAAAAATTGTTCTTATACAAGCTATGTCTAAGACTATCCAGTCGTGTCATTATTAACCTGGTTTTGCACATCTTTCTCTCTTGTGTAATGCAAATTTAATAATTTTTAAAAAATGCGTTTTTTGCATTGGAACTCAATTATCTTTTGGACTTTACCAAAAACTATTTACATCGATTTAATTTCTTAAATTCTCTTTTTCGGACAACGAAAGTCAATATTTTGGAAATATATTTAGTTCTTATTTTAAAAGTCCAGAGTCAGGAATGATTGAACTGGAATGTGTCTTAACTTTTATTGTTGTCAGTCTTGCAACATATTACTTTGTAGATCATAAAAGGGCACAGAGAATTCGTAAGTTGGCATTATTTTCGTACGGAACAAGCACATTGTTCGTTTTTGATATGTTTTGGTTTTGTACGGCACTTTAAGGCAAAAAATAGTTGAAGATGCTGCAACAAGCGATGAACCATCAAAAACTTTAGACGGTTATGTAGATAATATTTGTGAATTGATTGCACAAAATATACAAATTTCTTACATTTTATTGCCCTTCTGTCGTCTTAAACCAGTGTTGTCCAAACTTCGTGCCTCGGCATACTAGTGTGCCGGAAAATTTTTTTAAAACTCACACGAGCCGCATGCTGTGTGTGACTTCTGTCATGGCTTACCCCTTAGGTGGAAGGACCATGCGTATTAAATGGACAAAAGTGGGGAATATCTTAAAGAACACGAAAAAAACATTTTAAAAAACACAATTGCTATATGTCTGCCAACTCTGACGACTTCTTTACTTAAACTGATTGCCTAGTGCACTGAAATCTCTAATACATAAAAGTCTTACAGTTTTTTTTTGGGGGTAATAAGAATCCAAGCAGGGTCATGAGTGCACCAGGATAAATCTAGATATTCAATTTTCTTTTAATATTAATAATAATGTGCGAGGGTTTCAGCCAAGCGATGTGTTACTAAACTTTGCGATGAGCTCGAGGCACTGCGATCCTTATCGCGTTTATTATTAAGTCAAAATAATTAATGACAGACTTCAAAGTGACTTTAAAAATATGAAAAATTTGTGTGAAATACAGATAAATAACAATGTGCGTGAGTTCGATTTAAAGATTAACGCAAATAACGAGTTCTAAAATATTTTGCCAATTTTTTTTTTCAAATACATCTAATGATTTGTTATTCATTATGTGAATAAATTGCTTCTAGCTAGTTAATATTGAATAATGTAATATAGCTTTTCCTTTATAATAAAATAAAAATGTTGAATTACTTTACATTTGCTCATTCAAAACTGAGGTCAGGTAGTAACAATAATTCTATTGGAATCGATTACGAATTAAATCGCAATGTTATTGGCTCAAAAAGGCTAGACCCTTAGGGGCCATTCACTTATTACGTAACGCTTTTAGGGGGGGAGGGGGGGTCTAAGATTTTGTTACGGTTCAAACAAGGAAATTTTTTTTTCATACAAATTTTGTTACGAGGGGGGGGGGGTCTAAAAAGTCATTTTTTCACGTTACGTAATAAGTGAACAGCCCCTTATCACAATTTACTCTTTTTTGGCGTTGTATATAACTTATAGAACTCTACTGATCACTTTTTAAACTTTAAATTTTCAATTTTGGTTATGAGTTGAAGAGTTTCTAGAGATCGAGAAAGCTAAAGTGTCATCAAAGAGTTTTGGGTTGAACTTAAGTCTTGGTCGCTGAAAGCTATTAAGGATCAAGCAGCTTAAATAGTTTCAACACATATATAATTATAATGTCACTAAATCGTCATAAATAGTGGACGTTTGAACTGAATGAATATTAATAATAATCATTAAAATCCAGAGATCGAAGCCGATTTTTTCGGCTTAACTCAACTTTTGATTTTTTTGATAAAAAAAAAGCCATGTTAAACCCATTTTAAGTATTTAAATTGAACTTTACATGCTTTACTATGATTCTGTGTAATATTTTGTCAGCATGTAGCTATAGTGAGCTCAGAATTTCAATTTAGCCGATTTTAAGCCGAAATTTAAGCCGATCGGCTTAAAATCGACTTAATTGAAATTCTGAGCTCACTATAGCTACATGCTGACAAAATATTACACAGAATCATAGTAAAGCATGTAAAGTTCAATTTAAATACTTGAAATGGGTGTCAAATGGCTTTTTTCTATCAAAAAAATCAAAAATTGAGTTAAGCCGAAAAAATCGGCTTCGATCTCTGATAAAATCCATTCATAAACCTATTTTATGCTGCTAAGAAAAACAAACATCAGTTTACATCCGAAACTATAAGATTATAAATTTTCGTTAACATTAAAAATTATTTCAATTGTTTTGATAGCTACTTTGATAACTTATTATATTGTAAATTATTGGAAAACTCAAAGGATTCGTCAGTTGGCATCTAAACTCCCAGGACATAATGGACTGTCATTATTGTCATCCATTTATATTTTATTTATAACAAAACGGAAGGACTATGTTTCGACTATATTAAGCTATGTCATGGAAGATTTTCCAATGACTAAAATTTGGTTCCTTAATAAACTTTTGATAATCACAAAGGACGCAGATTTTATCCAAAAAGTCTTTAATTCCCACAAAACTTACGACAAACCAAAAGAATTTTATCAAGGATTTTTGGTTGAAAAAGGCTTAATTGTCATGTCTGGTGCTGAACACAAAAGGCATAGAAAAATTCTCAACAAAGCGTTTTCATCAAAAATGTTGGAACTACTTCCGGAAATATTTGATGAAAAATCAAAGAAAATTTTGAATTTAATGGAAGATCGCGTGGATTGTGCTGAATTTGAACTGACTGACTACATTGGTGCTTATTCTTTTGAGGCATTTGGAAAGAGCAATTACAATTATGAAGTGGATTATTATCAAAGTGAAATATTTCGTGCATATGAAGGGTAATTAATTTATTTGACTTTATTGGATCATATTTTGTGTTTTTCGGAAATGAAGCTAGTGAAACTGGCAGTAGGTTGTGGAGTTAAATCAATATTCCAGTAATTGTTGTGATTAAGTGCTTATCAAAGTTTCTCTTCTATTCAAACTCAATTTAGCTACTGTTCCTTAATGATTGACACTTTACCATTCTTACTGGTTGGATTTCCTCGGAAATTCCTGAATTTAATGAAATTGGGAAAAAGTTTGATTGAAGTTGAGAAGAAATTTGACCGATTTTTTGACGAGGTTTGCAACACAAACGATAAAGCTTTAAATAGAGTTGTAAACACAGTTGTTGATCTCCTTTTGGATCCAAGTAATAAATTTGATGAACAGGAGATTAAAGAGGAATTGATTATGACTTTGTTGGGGGTAAGTCAGCTTTTTTAAATTGTAAAAATTTAATTTTGCTCAAAAATAATTCCAATAAGGCTTTTGAGACAACAACAAGAACAATATCAACAGCTCTGATGATGCTCGGTATGCACAAGGATGTCCAACAAAAGGGAGTTAATGAAATTGATGAAATTTATAGTCAAGATGATAACCAAGAATTTACAATCGACTTTCTCCAAAAATTCACATACTTAGAACTGATCTTAAAGGAGACAATGAGATTATTTGCTGTAGCTCCAATCGTGGCTCGAGAAACATCTGAAGAAGTCAACATCAATGGCTTCTTGCTTCCCAAAAATTCAACTATTCTGATTTCAATCCATGCGATGCACAGAGACAAGAAATATTGGGGGAGTGATGCAGATAAATTCAAACCAGAGCGTTTTGAGGATGGAATGAGTAATCCACTTGCTTGGGCACCATTTACTGGTGGAAGTCGCATCTGCATTGGTGAGTATTGACATCGATTAAATATCAGGTTTGCTATCGCATCATAATTTGGAGAACATTATAAATCTTTTACGATTTTATGAATGATTGAACTTTATGAATAATCTTCATTTTTTATCGATCTAATATTTGATTGTGGTTAGAATACCCGAGTAGCATCAACAACAAAAAACTGGATTTACGTCAACGTTAAGGTGCCATCAAGTAGAAAAAAGTACGTACATCCAGTTGTTGTTGTTGGTGCTACTCAGGATAGGGAAGCCTGTTTTTATGTCTTATGGTCGTCTACTCGATAGACATAACTTAATAATCATTTTTCTAAATTCCAGGTTATCGGTATGCAATGATGTCAATGAAAATATTCCTGATAAACTTTCTACGTAAATACCAAGTGGATTGTTCTTCAAAATTGAAAGATGTGGAAACTGAAATGACATTTACATTGAACTTTTTGAATGGATACCATGTCAGTATAACAAGAAAGTAATTTGAAAAAATATTATAAATAAAACTTATAGCCAGCTTCTTCAAAAGTTCATTTAAAAATGCCACAAAATCATACAATAAAGCGAGGGAGGAGGGGAGGGGGGGGGGGGGGGGGGAGGGGGGTGGGTCCACATTAGAAGGTTGTAAAATTTATAATTTTCTCTCAAATGCCGAAACTTTGCATACCTTTAAACCTTTCTTGAGGACGTCCCTAAGTCACAACTTTTTTAAAAATAGAAATATTTTGCAACATTCCTCGACCAGTTGAATGAACTTTTACTAAATATGATCCAGAGACATCTCTGTTTGAGTTACATAAGCAACAAATTCTCTTAGTTTAACTCGCGGACCCAAAACATTTGTAAATTCTCTCATGGCTCTCAACACGATGGATTAAAGTGAGAATTATGCAACATTTTTTTTTACATTCACAAGGTAAAGTTCATTTAATAAATTGAAAAAAAAGCTATTAACATTACACGCTACTTATTTAACGGTGTCTGTTTTTTTTATTGTTTTCTGTTGCTCGTTTATTTTGATCAGATGCGAAAAAGTCAATGAACTGAATGCGTAGTTTGAAATAAAAATATGAGTTTAATTTGCATTGAGTGAGTTTTGGTGAAGTATTTTAATTAATGAATTTTATTTTGATACTTTTGTGACTAATCAAGATTGGTGCAATTGGAACTGTGATAATTATTATCTATTTTTCGATATACTAGACTGCAAACTGAGGCAAATGTCATAATTAGCTAAAACACAGCAGTCACGATGCCATTAGTGAACTACTTCGTCATCTCACATCAGCATATGACGTTGCAGTGTAGCATTTGAGATCGTGTTGTGTCACTTTAGTACTAATAATGAATCAATATTCTTGGTAAGAGTTTTGAAGTCTCATTTGGACGTTCTAAAGTTCTGATGATGTTTTATTCTTAAATCAACATACACTTAGTTTCCTAAAGCATCACTTTGCAACAACGTCAGTCTTCAAGACTTAGAAACTTTGCAAATTTAATATTTCTAACAGTTTTCATGGACGTCATTTGTAAGCTTTGCAGGAGCTTCTAATTTTTGAACCTTGAAACTGGTATTTTTCTAAAAATTAAACTATTTATTTTCACAATAGGCACGTTTCAAAAACCAAGGATAGTAAAGTAATGATCATTATCATCATGGATGATTTGTGTTTAAATTTAAGACTTGAACTGAGTTGCATTGGTGGAAATTTATGATCATCGGTTTTCTGGGAGATAATTATTTAACAATATTGCTGATCCAACGGGTTAAAACAGAATTATGGAGAATAAGGAAGACCAAGGGTGTGATTTGGAGTTGAATAATTAAGATTTGAGCCAGTGTTGTCCAAACTGTGTGCCGTGGCACACTGGTGTACCGTAGAAATGTTTTGAATGTGACACGAACTGCATGCTGTGTGCGACATTGGTCGTTGCTTACTCCTAAGGTGTGCCATGGGTCAAAAAGTTTGGACAATACTGATTTAGACTATAGCTGCAGCGGTAGACTGGTTGATCTAAAGCGTCCACTGATGTATTGTGAAAAGAGGAAAGTAGCAACCACTTTATGCTGCTGCAAACGAGTTTATTAATGTTCATGCTGAAATATGAAAGAAGGGATACTTTTAGTCAAACCAGCACAACGTCAGGGGTATTTATCAGTTAATTTACAACATTAAGAATGAGATCAGTGTCTGGTGCTATGAGACACTTCCTACAAAAGTTCATAATCACTACTTACATAAAGGTTCATTCAGAAATGACGTCCCACAAAAAACCAAACTTTGACTCTCTCTGCTGAATTTGAAATGCTTCAAAACATCTTGTATCCTATCCTGAATTCTAAGTCTTCTTTCGATAATAATTTCTTAAATACTTTCAGCAGTGACTGTTGTTTTCTCACTTCAACCGCACAAAAATACGTCATTGAAGTTTTGATGACTCCTTTCATAGTTATTTTACGTAAAGCATAGCAACGTGCGTCAATTATGAGTAATTTTTTTCAAAATCTCTTTTAACACGTTCAAGATTATTTGACCACAAAATATTAAGACACTCTGTTTAACTGTTTAATTGTATTTAGTTTTAATATGATTTATAGTACTTAAAAATGTTGATTTGATAAGCTATGAAAGTTACTAAATTAATTTCAGCATAAACTTCTTAAGAATATCAACAAAAACTTTCAGACAGCATAAAAGTGTTCCAAAAGCGTGTCTTTAATTAACAGTTAAAATGTAGGTAAAGCCGTTATTAAAGGAACAATTTTATTTGTGAACACATGTGGAAGGGCATAAGTATCTCAAAAAAAGCTCCAAAAGCGATGACTTGCAAACAAAAATACCTGCCGAAAATCACAAAATAAATCATTGTAAATGTGGTTACCATTGAAGAGAATACGTGCGATGAGGCTGACTATCTAGTTGTGTTTTTTGGAGTTTATTTAAAATATTAGTCAGAATGATAAGGAGTGGATACTTCAATCTAAATTTATCTTTTGAACAGTAGCTCCTCAATGGTTTTAGAAATTTGTATTAATTTGCATTGAGTCTTTAATAAATAAACTTTCAACTTTTTGTTGCGAAGATGGGTCTTAGAACTTAGTTTTTTGAAAAAAGTAATTTATGAAAGCCTCTTCGCGATCTTTTACTTATAACGTCCGAAATTAACGGTCACTTTTCAAAAACAATGGATTTCCACGAATTTCTATTGTTCTTTTGTTGCAGACTACCCCCTTTCAACGTCATAAGTGAACGGCACCTTAACTGTCAACACGATTTCCTAAAATCCTTCAAACAACTCACGTCTCATATCTAATAGTACCTCATCTAGCCACCCTAACCTCAATTACCTCTGTAGGCCTCTCATAGAAATCATATGCTTCTATTACACAAGAGATTTTTGAGTCGCACAAGAGATCTTTTCACAGGAGTATTCAACAAAAATATTGGTTTAAAAATTATCATTAGAGCAACACAGAACGAGTTAAGAAGCGCATTAAAAGCAAATGTTTGGTGTTAAATTTTATTATCTAGTCCTTTAGTTTTAACTTGACTATAAAATTGAATTTTATTTTTTTTATTGATATGTAGCTTTTGAGTTGAAAGCTAGCTTAGAGCTAGTCAGTATTAAGGGTTCTAAAATCGGGAATATTCCTTCGAATATTTTCGTTCCTGCTCCCCTTTCGTGAAATCTCACCAGAACGGCAAATCTGGAGACCCTAATCAGTAGGATGGAGCATAGAGCTAAGCTCAATAGAACCTCACTGGCTTCTCCTCTGCTTAAAAAAAATTCAAACCTCCGATGTTTAAAACCTTCATGACATCATTGAGTACGGTTGCAAATTTGAATCGCAGTACCTCCAGCTTAAAAAGCTGGGCCCACTCCATGCTTTACCTTACAGTTGCAAAAACACCTGTTCTCAGAATATTTTTTATCTAGCTTGAATAAACGCAGTCTTTACTGTACTAAAGAACAATTGAATTATCTTAATTAATGTGACAACGTGCAAATTATCGGAATCTTAAGCTCTTGAATTTTCATCTGAGTTTGCAAAATCTTTTAATGCATGAAGAATTTATGCTTGATTGGTGAAAAATGATCGAATCATTTTAAATTGTTTGATTTTCTTTCAGCAGAAACGATGTTTGTGTATTAATGTTTATTTAGATCCAATCGTAACTGCTATAAAAATAATTGCGAAAAGTAAATCTATATTGATAATTTAATAGTCAAATATTGATCGATATACGATAAAAAAAAATGCGCTTTAATCTTACAACCTTTAGATTTTTAAAAAGGATTATAATTAAGACTATATTTCTTTCAATTTGATGAATATTGTTCTGTGGTTTGTGGGAATTACACCAATAATTTCTAATTAATTAACAGATTAACCATCCATGAGATAAATCCAAAACAAAGAATTGAACAATCATCCTTAAAATATTACGCCGCAATTCTATGTCCCCAAGTTAAATAAAGTTAAGATCCTTTTTGAACAGAAAAATTCATTAAAATAAATGAAAAACAACCTTTACAATTCAAATTTCCTGTTCTTCAATCCCTTTCCATTAAAAAAAAACATGATCAGTCATTACTTCTGCTTTTTGAAAACTAAATGTGACTACCGAACAAACTGCGTACATTTAACCATCACTATTCATTAAAAAGCAGCATCTCAATGATGTAAAGACCAAGTTTACTTAAAAGCTTTCAGAATTATTAAACAAATTTTTAGTCTTTAATGTAAATTTGACTAAGCAACATCGGAAAATTGTCAGTTTAGTTTAGTTGTTAAAAAAATGATTGATTTTGCATCGCTACTAATTTTTTGTGCAGTTAGTTTTGCTGCATATTATTATGTAAATCGTGAAAAAAATAGAGAAAATGATGAGCTAGCAAAGAAGCTTCCAGGAATTAATGGATTGTCATTAATTCAGTCATTTGATTTGATCCTTAATACGCCAAGAAAAGAATACATTAACAAAGTTTTAAGTTATGTCAAAGATGATGTGCCTATGACTAGAGCTACATTCTTTAATCAAACACTTATCTTGACAAAAGATGCTGATTTTATTAATAAAGTCTTCAATTCACCTAAAACTTATAACAAGCCTGACATATTCTACAAAGGATTTATGACATCCAAAGGATTAATCACGTTAGCTGGAAGTGAACATAAAAGACATCGAAAAGTTCTCAACAAAGCATTTACATCCAAAATGATGCAACGACTTCCTGAAATTTTTGATGAAAAGGCGAAGAAAGTTATTGGAAATTTAAGTGAAGTTGAAGATCGCGGTGAATTTGAACTTTTAAACTATATTGGGCCATTTTCATTGGAAACTTTTGGCAAAAGCAATTTAAATTATGAAATTGATTATCATCGAAGTGAAATTTTGGATGCATATGAACGGTGAGTTGTTGAACGATACATTTATTAATTAGTGTAAGGTTCTAGTCTAGTGATGAGCTTATTGGTTTTAAAAAATGTGAAGTGAATAAAATTATAAATTTTATCAGCTACTCTTCGGTTGCTGTTGATTTTCTACCTTATTCTATCATTGGACTCAGCAAAAACATTTTGTCGCCAACAAAGCTAGGAAGAAGAATCAAAGAAGTGTTCCAAAAATTTCACATTTATTTTGATGATGTTGTTAAAATCAATAAGGAGAATGAAAACAACAATATGGTCGAAAATACTGCAATTGATATTTTACTAGATCCAAATAATGAATTTACAGAGGAAGAAGTAAGAGATGAATTGATCATGATGATGCTAGGGGTAAGTCGTTGATGTCATAGCTTTTAATCTTCTTATTGAATGAAATTTTTAATTAATCAGGCTTTCGAAACATCCACAAGAATAATTTCAATGGTCTTAATGATGGTCGGTATGAACAAAGACGTACAACACAAGCTAGTAAATGAGATAGAAGAAGTCTACAATGAGGATAAGGATGCAAAATTCTCAGCTGATTTTCTACAGAAATTTCCATACTTAGAAATGGTTGTGAAAGAGACAATGAGACTATTTGCTGTAGTTCCTTTAGTAGCACGTGAAACATCCGATGAAGTTGAAATCTGTGGTCATGTCCTCCCAAAAGATACAACAATTCTCATATCAATTTATTCAATGCAGAGAGATGAAAAGTATTGGGGAAGTGATGCAGATCAGTTCAGACCAGAACGGTTTGAGGATGAAATAAAGAATCCTCATGCATGGGCACCATTTACTGGCGGAAGTAGAATCTGTATTGGTGAGTGTTAAAAATTAAATTTTAAAGGATTTAAAGATCTTTCAAAGAAACAAATTTTATGAACTATGTAAGAAACCCAGTTCCTTGGAATAATACACTTAAGTTGCGGTACATCTCAGAATAGGGAATAAGGAACAGTTTAATTTTATGGGGGTTTTAAATCCAGAAAACTATAGAAAATTATAGAAAATGTTGATATTGGTATTGGTTTTGACTCCAAACACCTATCGCACTTACTTCTCTAAATTGTTGTTTCCAGAATATGGAATAACAATACAAAAATTACAGTTTAATGTAAATTTACTTCTTCATGAATGTAGATCTCCCTATAACTACCATATGTGTATACTAATGTAAAACAAGTCGGGTTCGATGGTAATCAAACCCACGACCTCAGAAGAGGCGATCTCTAACCACTCGATCAGAGATTCCTGCCACTTGGCCAATGAGGTACTTATCCCACTTCGGCTATCCGTCATACACATATAACTAGTTTCACTGCGAGCCCTATTCTCAAGCCTATCTACTACAGATGTGCGCTTCGAGCCATATCCACAATGAAATGTTTTACAATTCCATAAACATATTAACATTTTAAAAAATTGAAACCCCCAAATTTTATGAAGGGCATCATTTGTTCTTTTTTATACACATGTCAATCCATTACATGGCAATGGCTCATATTATGATTTAATGACTGTAATGAACAATGAATATGAATTCTATGATTTTCATATCTTTCTTATTTTTAGGCTACCGCTACGCAACCATGGCCATGAAAATTTTTCTCATCAACTTTTTCCGAACGTATCAAGTGAATTGCTCTCAAAAGTTTGATGAAATTGAGACAGAAATGACAATGACATTGAATTTTTTGACTGGATATAAAGTTAGTATTAATAGAAAATAGTAAATTAGCTTTAAAAAATTTAAATTGTAGGTTATTTACAGAATTAGAAGTTTTATTAAGTTTTTGAACTTGAGTAATTTTTTTGAGATTAAATGAAGCATTTTTAAAAATCTTAAGATCATGAAAAGCATTGAAATTAGTATTTTTGAAATTAAGTATCACACGAGCCTCATTAGATAGTATTTTTGTCCTCATCTCTATCTTTTGCTGTCTTCTTTTTATTATATTTATTTTTTTTTGTGTATTTGACATATGAAAAATGGACTGAACATAATGGAATGTAAAAAAGTATTGAAATAAAAAGTAATTGAGATTAATTTGAAAAGTCTACTTGGAATTGTTTTCAGGAACTCTAGCAGTTTAAATAAACGACTATTTTTGCAAAAATTGCTCATTGAAATCGCAGTTGAAAAATTATTTGTTGTCAAGGTTGTTCACAAAACGCGTGTGGCTATGGAAGATGTGCAAATATATTGACTTTATAGGCTTATTGATATCTCAATCTGAACATTGAACAAGTCAACAATTTTGAATTTTTGCAATTAAAGAACTTGATAGAAACATATTTGAAAATGTAGAGTTCCGCAATTAAAATAATGTGAAATCAAAAGCGGAACTAATTTAAGAAAAAGCTGCAAAAAAGATTAGAATTGTTGTTTAATTAGAATCCTTCGTATTGAAACAGCCTAAACGTTGATCTGAGCACTCGCTTCGGTTAAAAACGCTTAAGGTGGGAGGCAAGACTCTCCTGGCTATGCGCCTGTATGAAAATATACATACAAAGATAGACAGAATAATTCAATGGAGTCCAAAGCCTTCAACATTCTTAAACTACTGAATTGTCAATTTATTTTTTCAACCTCAATGTCCAAGAACCAAAATTCTGCATACTTTTACATGAGAATGTGAGAATTCGGGTCATATCATAAGTCCTCATTTTATTGCTATGTCATTATGATTTAGTAAGTTCAAAACATCTCAATTAATTAAAAAAAACCATCAATGAAATAAAACTGTAAACGAATCATCAGCAACGTAAACAATTTTTTACCCCTTCCAAAATTCAATTAAAGACAACAACAAAGTTCAAAATCCTCTTGTGAGTCAATGAGGTAAGCAAAGCACATAATAGACTAAAAAAAGAGTATGAGTCAAGTTCAATGAGCAAAAGAAAAAAACGTCATTTGATGCTTGCATAGCAACTTTACCTTTATGTTGTCTCTTCGTTGCTTAGTTTTTACAGAAAATTATATTCTGCAAATTTTGCGACAACAATACCTTTTTCTTCAGCAGAGCTCGATGTCAACTTAAGTCGACTCGATAAAAATTAAGAAAATTCAATTTTAAGTCGAGTCTATTTTGAGCTCTGTGTTTTTAAAAGTGAAATTGATTCTATAAAAAAAGGTGTAAACAAAATTCCCAAACATTATAAAAATAACAAATAAAAATAAAAAAATTATTCTTTGGCATTTATAAAAGAATTCAAGATGACTTGCAAAAATTAAGTTAAATGTTGATGCACGGGTTCCCCAGTTATAGATGTTTTAAACAGGAATAACTTTCTCAGAAGAATAATTTTAATTTCAAAACCGCTTCAATATATTTCGTCATTCATTCATAACCCACAGCATCAACATAACTTACGCTTAACAACACGTGTTAATAGAGTCAATACGAATCAAATCAATTTAAAATAGCCAAAACTTTAGATTGCAAAACACGCACAAAATCATTATTTTTATTATTTATGTAATGTATTCTAAAGTATTAAGTAATAAATAACAATAATAAGAATCTATATTTGCGAAATTATATTATACAGCTGTCAAAATGGCAAACGAGCATTGCTTCAAAAAATCAGTTTAAAACACACCTGCTAGTGTCAAATTCAAACTTTTTTGATTCCAAAATTTCTACTTAAATTTTTGATAATTGATTTTTTTTTGATTTTGCATTGTCAACTGAGGCCACTTGATCAGTATCCCCAATGTTTCTTTATACTAAAGTATGTCCTTAAGGTTGTTCTCCCTTCTGGCTTAACTATAGATCTCACAGAGCTTCCATTCATAAAAAAATTATGCTCATTAAATAATATTAAATCACGATTTATTTTAGCGACATCTGAATCTGAATACCAAAGCTACTTTTTACGCACACATTTAAATCACTGAATCTTTTTATGAGCTACAAATTAATTCATAAAACGAGAATGAGTCAAGGTCGAGTTTACACACGAAAGAGCTAACTCACAACATTAATAGTTTATGGCTTGTTTGTTTTGATTGACTGAATAGATGTCAATGAACTGAGAGCAAATTAATGAATGAGACGGAAAAGTTGTAAGAAAGGAATTAATAAAAATAAAAAAAAGGTTTTAATTGTAATTCCTGCAATATGTGGAGCTTAGGTTACAACAAAAGGCTTTCCATCTGACTCTGTTACTGGCTCTGTCACCTAGTTTGTATAACTTCTGCCAATTAGGACTGAGTATGGGAACAAATCCAGACCTTAAATCGAAACGAAAGTTTACTTAACAAATAATTTTGAATTCAGTTACTAAGTTGTGCTGCCAATACTTGAAAAATGATGACCGTGGACAAGTCTTTAGAAATTTAATAGTTCAATTCAAATAGCTAATTTTGCACAAGACAATTTACGTCAATTAACAGGTGTTCTTAAGCTTTTTAAGATCATGCTATAATAAAATTTGCAAAACATTGAATCTTTAGAGTTCACATTAGATGTTCCAAACTCCAACATCATCATAGAATTCACAAAGCACGTGTAGAACTGTTAACAATACTTGGATTAATTACGGAAAGGACACATTAATTTTGTCAGCTTCATTTGAAGAAGAAACAACAGAAGTAGAAACAAAAAGATTGGCAAATTTATTTGCAAAATCATTGAAGAAAATATTCATCACGTACTCCCGTTGAATAATAAGCTTATGACGCTCTTTGGTATTTGAATTGTGACTTCAAGAAGTTATCTCTTAGAAACTATGTCTAGTGTGCACGACAATTGAATTGTCATCGCAAAATGTGACGTATTTTAAGTTTATTTGAGGTAAAATTGAATAGAATAAATTTATTGGAAAAAAGTTACTTTTATGTTGTTTGTGATTTTTATTAGCAGTGCTAAGTAGAATTAAAGATATTTTTTGAAAATAACTTAGTCATGTATGACTACACAGACATTACGTCTCTTTCTAATTGAGTGTAAATATTTGTGAGTAAACTTAGGTCATAAATTATGTTCAAGATTAAATGAGCAAGGTGGTTCAGGCACTTCCAAAAACCATTGTGACAGTGGGGGAGGGGCTGTAAAAATATGAATTTTTGGTAGCTGCGATTTATGGATCATCATTTTTTTTTAAATAATTCTTTAAAACTTCTCCATGCGATTGAGTGAAAAAATTAAAACAATAAAGCAAAAATCGTTAAAAATATAATATGAATTAAAATTAAAGATATGTTTTGTTAATTACTGCCTCTTTTTAAACCAGATTGTTAATCCGAAATGACACTAAAGGATTCAACTACTGAATAGAGTAAAGTAAATCAAAATACAGAAATATTTAATTAAACTTGCATTGAATAAAACAGAAGTAGACTTTGTATTTATAATTATGTGTTTGAATGTGTCTTAATGACTAAAAGACGCATTTTTCTTTAAAACCAGATCAGTAACTCTCAAACTTTACTTACAGCGATCAAAAAATTCCCCCCCCCCCCCCTCCCAAAAAAAACATTAAAACTGGAGACAATGCCTAAAACTTGATGTTTATTTAACGGTAATTGCTTCTATTACCATACCATACTATTTTCTTGTAAAAAAGAAGGACTCTGTAGAGCAGTGTTGTCTAAACTGTGTACTGCAGCACACTTTTGTGCCCTAGAATTTTTTTTAAAATTTCGCAACCAGCTTGCGTTCATGGCTTACCCTTAATTGTGCCGTGGCTCAAAAAGTTCGGACAACACTGCTGTAATGTATAGTTTGATAAGCGCTAAACTAGATCTTCAAATTAACTGATTAGCGACTGATTCTCGATAGTTTTGGTTATTTGATTGCTTGTTGGCTCATTTTTGTCTACTTCAATTTAATTTTATTCATCTTTATTTGTGCAACAGTGTTACTAAACCTTTAAACGCTACAATTTTATTCTTAACATTAATAACTCTTAAATCTATATTAAGTACGCTTGCTCAGTATGTAGTGCAAAATCTGCACCAAGCAGTTGTGTGTCCAGCAGCCAATTAAAAACTGTTTTTAAATCTTAGAACTAGTGTTAATGTCGGATCTCGTTCCAATTTTTTGTAGATCACAATGTCTCCAGGTCCGTCCCAGTAAAAGCTCTCTTTGGTGAATTTGCAGCTTTCGTATCTTTCTCATTCTGTCTACATAATTCTTGACCCGTTCCTACATCTCACATTGCCTAATTCTTAGTTTTACGTCTTAAAATGCCGCACTGGTGCAATTTGTAGTTTAGAAATCTCCAGAGAACACTTGGAGAAGCTGATCCAAGAGACAGCATTTCACTTGTTATTGGTAATTGACAAGCACTAATCAGCAATAGAACAAACTTTTGCTACATTTTAGGAGAGATTATTCATTAACATTGATCAGTTTGGCCAAAAAAGTAAATAATTATTGTTTGAGATTTAATAATTGACATCTTATTAAGTGACTTTTAGTAGAAAAGAAGTCAATGTAAAATAAAATTCAATATTTATTTAATGCATCGATTCATCCGAAATGTTTATTTTATGCAAACTTCGCCAAACCCATCAGTGTTTGCCAAATTCTGTATCAAAATACTATATTACCTCAGCATCTCACCATTACAGCTCTTCTCATTCTCATTAGCAGCTGCATATCAATATTGATTTACCATTTACTGTATAGATACAAAATAGACAATACGCATGCAAAACAGCTCGCTTACCGAGAAAAAAAGATGTCAAAAGGATCTCAACACTTGTTTGATTTATAAAAACGAAAAATTGTCGACAATTTACTCAGTCTTTCATAATAATTGAAACATACAACATCTGACATTCGGAGCTAATTAAAATATTATTTTTAAAAATGTTTGATATATTGTCATTTACAATTTTCTGTGCAGTCAGTGCCATTGCTTATTATTTTGTGATTCGCGATAGAAATCAAAGAGTTTATGAGCTTGCAGCTAAGCTTCCTGGACATGACAAGTTCACATTGTTGCAGTCTTTTCTCTTGATTCTAAAAACTCCACGCAAGGATTACATCTCAAAAGTTCTTGGCTATATGAGAAATGAATATCCAGTCACTAAAATTTGGTTATTTAACAATTTGTTGGTTTTAACAAAAGATGCAGATTTCATTAATAAAGTGTTCAATATGCATCAAACTTATAACAAGCCTGACATATTCTACAAAGGATTTATGACATCCAAAGGATTAATCACGTTAGCTGGAAGTGAACATAAAAGACATCGAAAAGTTCTCAATAAAGCATTTACATCCAAAATGATGCAACGACTTCCTGAAATTTTTGATGAAAAGGCAAAGAAAATTATTGGAAATTTATGTGAAGTTGAAGATCGCGGTGAATTTGAACTTTTGAACTATATTGGGCCATTTTCATTGGAAACTTTTGGCAAAAGCAATTTAAATTATGAAATTGATTATCATCGAAGTGAAATTTTGGATGCATATGATCGGTGAGTCTATAAATTTAAGGTTCTAATGATGTGATAAGCTTGGTTGTGTTGGAAAATGACCACACTCGTTAGTCTTATGTAAAAATTTCCAAACTAAATTGCAAAAGTAACCATAAAGGTGCGAAAAGTTCATTGCAAGGGGTTGCAAATTTATTAACTAAACATTTAATGCCAAAAATACTTGCTCCGTCATTAAATGAACTATATACAACTAAACTCAATGGTGATAATGATAATAATTTGAACAATCGAAAAACATTTCTTTTCAGCTATTCTTCTGTTGCTGTTGATTATCTTCCATACTCGATGATGAGTATAAGCAAGAACTTAATAACTCCAACAAAATTAGGTCAAAGAATCCAGGATGTTTTCCAAAAATTCGATAACTATTTTGATAATGTAATCAAATCAAACAATCAAAATAATAACAACAATATGCTGGAAAGTACAGCAATAGATATCTTACTAGATCCCAAAAATGAATTCACAGAAGAAGAAATCAAGGATGAGCTAATCATGATGTTATTAGGGGTAAGTCGCTGTCAATAAGAGCTTTATTAATTGCTTCATTATTTAACATTCTTAATCATTTTGTCATCGATTAGGCTTTTGAGACATCCACAAGAATTATTTCAATGACCTTGATGATGCTTGGAATGCACAAGGACATTCAGCATAAATTAATCAAAGAGATTGAAGAGGTCTATAATTTAGAAGACACTAATGCAAAATTTTCAGCTGATTTTCTACAAAAATTCCCGTACTTGGAAATGGTTATAAAAGAGACAATGAGACTGTTTGCTGTAGTTCCTTTAGTAGCACGTGAAACATCCGAGGAAGTTGACATTAATGGATTTTTAATTCCCAAAAATACAACAATTTTGATATCAATTTATGCAATGCAAAGAGATGAAAAGTATTGGGGAAGTGATGCACATCTGTTTAAACCAGAAAGGCTGGAAAATGGAATGGAATTTCCACATGCATGGGCACCATTTACTGGTGGAAGTAGGATTTGCATTGGTGAGTTTTAATATTGAATTCAGGAATGTTAATCGAATAAATCTAGTCTGGATGTCTGAGGAACATTTGTCTCAGTTATAGTTGGATCTTAAAACAAATCCAGTTTTGCTCTAGTCTCTTTCTTCTAGGTTGTACTTAAGGGAGGTCCCTTTTTTCAAATAAGTACAACTTTTGTTCTTAGTTCTGAATAGAATCAAAGCACAAACATAACCACTAATCAAGTTATCCTCAATTGACTAATCCTTAACTTGTTCTTCTTAATTTCTATTTTCAGGCTACCGCTACGCAATGATGGCAATGAAAGTCTTCCTAATAAACTTCTTTAGAACGTATACTGTGAACTGTTCTCAAAAATTTGAGGATATTGAGTCTGAAATGACGATGACATTAAATTTTTTGACTGGATATAAAGTTAGCATACATAAAAACCAATAATTAAACTGTAGAAAACAAAATAATTATCAAGATATTAAAAAGTGGTTTTTCAGAATTTCTTATGACAAGTTGTAATCTCATTAGCTGTTTAAAAGCAGAATTGAGACATTTTAGCACCAATGTGATCATCATTTCACTTCCATGAAAGCGAGTGATTAATTTTTTAGCAATTTGACAATAATATAAATCTGCCATTCTCTCAATGATAACTGTCTGTTTGAGATAAGTCTAAGTATTGACAAATGCACCTCAACACGACTGAAACTTTAAAATGTTTACATTAAAATTCATTCTCTTTTTTACGTCTTCTTCAAATAGCTTTAATCTTATTGTATTGATTTTGTATTTATTTTTGTGTCTGAAACAGTTTAAAATTTCATAATGAACAGATGTGCTTTCATCAGCTTTAATTTACTAAATCAAATTAATAATGCGAGAAAAATCAAATTTTTAAGATCACTTATAGAAGCTAAATGCACTCAGAATTTCGATTTCGATAAGTTTGACCGTCATCACAAGTATCTCAAGAGTTTGATGATCAATAAAACTGAATGATTTGTCAACTAAAGTTATATAAATGACTAGCACAGTTGCAATATAGTGTCACTTTTAATAGACATTTGTTTTAAACATCCTTTAGCTTCAGTGAGTTGTACAGTGGTGACTATTGTTTTGAGGTAAGCTACACCTGAGGTGCTGTTCATAATAATTGTGACTACCCTAGCCCGAGAGACCAATAAAGCCCAACCGCTAAAGCCAGTTGATTGAAAATGCTCCTTCCTTCCACTATTAACTTAAATTCTCTATTATGGCAGTTGTGAACTTTTAAACTCGTCCGTAAAGCCTTCCAAAGACACAAACACTACTGCTTTATAGATGAGACTATCTGATAGATGTCAAAAGATTAGGATAAATACTAGATTTCGAGTTTTATGAAAACAAAAAAAAATCCAATAAAAAAGAATCAAATAATTTATTTTTTGACTTTAAAGAGAGAATTTAGAATGATTTTTCAGAATTCTAGATTTTATGAGGTTTCGATTTTTAGAAATAAGTTGACGAAAAAAATGGTGTTTTGAATTTCAAATGCATTTCACATATTTCGTCATTATTTAAAACTAGGCTATTTTTTGGGGGCGCTCGTGGCACCTGTTAACAGTGGTTAAATTTGATTACTTTTCTTTAATAAACTGTAAGACCGATATTTTTTTACATACTTCATACTTTTTTGGCTGGGGCGCATGTAAGTCCATTGCCGCGCTTAGAGAATGTCTGAAGACAGCTATCCTTAGAAACCATCTGCCAGTTCGGGATAATAAGGACTCTAGCGTCCTTTTCAACACATCCAATCCACGAGATCTTCGGTCTTCCTCGTGATTTCTTGTTATCCATAAAGTCTGCTACTGTTACTTTTAATACTGGGGCATCTTGTGAGCGTCTAAACACATGTCAAGTCCATCTCAAGCGATTTGCACGGAGAACTGTAGCAATATCAGCTTCCTGAAATAAATGATATAGCTCAACATTTTGTCGACTTCGATACTATTCTTCTTCCTTCACAGGACCATGAATCGCTCGCAGTATTCACTTTTTGAAGATATAAAGTGCTTCCTCATCCGCATAATACCGTTAATGATTTAGGGTGCATTCTAAAACATACCAAAGCACCATATACCTGACACTCACGTTGTCAATAATCGAACATCCAAAAATCATTGGATTCTAACGGCTTCACAAATTGCTTCAAATGGCTTTCGTACAAGAGTCAGTGAGTTGTAAGTGGACAGAGCTCGAAGTCGATAGGGTTCGAGTCGACTCAAGTTGACTCGACTTAACTCAAAACAAATAGAAATAGACAACTAGAATTTGGCTTCTATTTATTGATAAAAATCAAGACACTGAAGATACATTGTCATGAAAATCAATTCTAACTCATTTAATACTGATTAATGGAATAAGCAAGAATCCCTGTGTTTTAAATGTGACATTTCAAACCTGATTTTAAAGAGGAAGATAAATTGAAACGTAATCATTCTGGGGTCGATCATAAATGAAGGAAAGCAAAATATTTTTTTAGGTCAGAGCTCAAAGTTGACTTTACTTGAGGGATACAAATTTTATCGCTAAAAACCACATGTTAAGCTTGTCAATCGAAATAAAATAGCTCAAAATTTTAAATTGCAAAAATTATACGCACAAGATTGTTACTTTTATTATTTAAGAATTAAAGTATTTTAGTAATAAATTACAATAATGAGAATCAATTTTTGCGAATATTATCTTATGCACGTGTCGAATAGCAAACGATGACCAAAACTTTTCAGATTTCAGTTTCTATCGCTGCTGAAAAAATCAGTTTAAATTCGCACCTGCAAGAGTCAACATCTAAAATTATTGAACATCCAATAAAATGATTGGAATTGAATTTTTTTTAATTTTCTCGGTAGTAAGTCTGATAACTTACTTTTTTGTGCTTTATTGGAAAATAAAAAGGATTCACGAATTGGCAATTAAACTTCCAGGACATAATGGACTGTCATTATTGTCATCACTTCATATTATAGTTACAGCAAAACGCAAGGATTATGTTTCGATTGTAATGAGCTATGTTAAGGACGAGTATCCAATGACTAAAGTTTGGTTTATGAATAAATTTTTAATCCTTACAAAAGATGCAGATTTTATTAATAAAGTCTTTAATTCACCACAAACTTATAACAAGCCTGACCTATTCTACAAAGGATTTATGACATCCAAAGGATTAATCACATTAGCTGGAAGTGAACACAAAAGACATCGAAAAGTTCTCAACAAAGCATTTACATCCAAAATGATGCAACGACTTCCTGAAATTTTTGATGAAAAAGCAAAGAAAATTATTGGAAATTTAAGTGAAGTTGAAGATCGCGGTGAATTTGAACTTTTGAACTATATTGGGCCATTTTCATTGGAAACTTTTGGCAAAAGCAATTTAAATTATGAAATTGATTATCATCGAAGTGAAATTTTGGATGCATATGAACGGTGAGTTGTTGAACGATACATTTATTAATTAGTGTAAGGTTCTAGTCTAGTGATGAGCTTATTGGTTTTAAAAAATGTGAAGTGAATAAAATTATAAATTTGATTGATGCTATTTTGATTAGTAATGAACTCAATTTTCACAGCTACTCTTCCGTTGCTGCTGATTTTCTACCTTATTCTATCATTGGACTCAGCAAAAACATTTTATCGCCAACAAAGCTAGGAAGAAGAATCAAAGAAGTGTTTCAAAAATTCCACATTTATTTTGATGATGTTGTTAAAATCAATAAGGAGAATGAAAACAACAATATGGTCGAAAATACTGCAATTGATATTTTACTAGATCCAAATAATGGATTTACAGAGGAAGAAGTTAGAGATGAATTGATCATGATGATGCTGGGGGTAAGTCGTTGATGTCATAGCTTTTAATCTTCTTATTGAATGAAATTTCTAATTAATCAGGCTTTCGAAACATCCACAAGAATAATTTCAATGGTCTTAATGATGGTCGGTATGAACAAAGACGTACAACACAAGCTAGTAAATGAGATAGAAGAAGTCTACAATGAAGATAAAGATGCAAAATTCTCAGCTGATTTTCTACAAAAATTTCCATACTTAGAAATGGTTATAAAAGAGACAATGAGACTTTTTGCTGTAGTTCCTTTAGTAGCACGTGAAACATCCGATGAAGTTGACATTAATGGATTTTTAATTCCCAAAAATACAACAATTCTGATATCAATTTATGCAATGCAAAGAGATGAAAAGTATTGGGGAAGTGATGCACATCTGTTTAAACCAGAAAGGCTGGAAAATGGAATGGAATTTCCACATGCATGGGCACCATTTACTGGTGGAAGTAGGATTTGCATTGGTGAGTTTTATTTTGTCCAATCAATTTGAAACTTTGCCAGAATCTGGATGTCTGAGGTACATTTGTCTCAGTTATAGTGGGATCTTAAAACAAATCCAGTTTTGCTCTAGTCACTAGCTTCTAAGCTGTACTTAAGGGAGGTTCCTTTTTTCAAATAAGTACAACTTTTGTTCTTAGTTCAGACCCCAGCACTGAATAGAATCAAACATAACCACTAATCAAGTTATCCTCAATTGACTAATCCTTAACTTGTTCTTCTTAATTTCTATTTTCAGGCTACCGCTACGCAATGATGGCAATGAAAGTCTTCCTAATAAACTTCTTTAGAACGTATACTGTAAACTGTTCTCAGAAATTTGAGGATATTGAGTCTGAAATGACGATGACATTAAATTTTTTGACTGGATATAAAGTTGGCATACATAAAAAATAAGCATTCAAATTAAATTGCTATCAGCAAAAAACTGATCAGGAAACTTAAAATGACTTTTAATAATTAATAATTTTAACAACTAAATACTTTTCTGGTCTTCATTTTATGCACAAAAAAATATTTTAAAATTAATACATGCTCATCCATATGCCATAATTAAGTAATTTTTAAAAACTGATAAAATAATAACTAAGATTAAAAAGGAAACTTTACAATCATGAAATAAATAATTGTAAAAAAACTTAATTTGACTTCATCTTCACCATAAAGAAATCATTCCGAATTCTACTTGTCACCGTCATCAATCTCAGAAAAGTTTGATGATCAAATCCAAATCAAACCGAATGTAATTTAAGAGCTAGTAAAAGACTTTTATTAATAAATGTTTATTAATTAATTTGTATTTTGAAATTTAAATAATGCAATAAATTCTGATATTAAAATAATTTTGTAGAAATAAATGAAGAATGACTCTGCAAAAATAGTGACATTTGGAGGAACAAAATTTGAACTATAATCTTTTCAAATCTTTTAAACAGAAAACTGATTTTAAAAATTATGAATAAAATTATTTAAACTATTAAAAAAGTTATTGGTTTTAAATCATCAATAACGACTTAAAAATGATTGCAATAATTGCATAATTTTTAAAAAAAATAAATTCTACTTCAATCAAAAACTTAATCAGCAAATCTTCCTTGATAAAATTGACCTTTCACATATCAGCTTAATTCAATATATTTTGGGAAATACCGTAGTTTTGTTTTGTTGTTATTATAATATTCAGGGATTTCCTTGTCCATGTAAATAATAAACTTTATTAATAGATTTTGTTTAATCATCAGGAGTTTAAGTGAGTTAATCTCAACCATTAGCTGGTTTATACATGATATTCATGATATCCTACCTTCGTTCCTGATACCGATAAAAACTCTCATAATTATGCTTTATTAATATTATTCATAAGTTGGTCAAGTTTATCGATTCTTTCACATTCATTTACAAATGAATGCATCAGTGACGTAACCAGATAGTTACAGGAAGTAAAACACGACTGATTAATTTCTTTAATGAATCGTATACTTAAAAACATACAAGAGCGATTGGTCATTAACTTATAAAATCCATCAATAAACATTATTTTTATATCCTAGAACCCCGACCTTCCCTTAAAATTGGACGTCAAATGTGGACAATTAAATCCTTTATTTCAAAAATCACGTTTCAAAGCATGCAATTTATTTTTGATCTCGATAACATTGTTTTTGCCATTTAATCATTCAAAAGAATTAATAAAATACGAAATTTAATGTCAAACTGTTTACTTCGAGTTGTCTGAAATCGCACAACTCCTTCTTATAACCTTCATTGACAAAATGATGATAACTAAAACCAGAACCAATTATGTGGCTCCACCAATTGCAGCTTTTGTCCAAACAGGAAACCTTAATTTAGAATTTTCCTTAATTTCTTGTTGCTTTGTTGACTTTTCGAAATTTTTGAGTTTATCAAGGAAACTTTCCATTTTTGTTGTAGCTTCAATTTCAGGCTTATTGGTTGCCACAACAATTGTGGTCATTGTTGTGGTAAGTGCTGTTGTTTCTGGTTCTGGTTCTTCTTCTTCTGTTTATGTTTCATTTTTGATAGAGCAATTTTCTTTAATTTTTGCAAAAATTGCAGTCATAGTTGTTTCATTGCTGGTTTTCATGTTAATGCAGGTATTCTTGGTAATATCTACAATCTTTAAAGCTTTTAAATTTTCAAAAATTGAAATGTTAATTTCTTTAATTTTGTTCGAACTGAAATTAATGTAAATTAGGTCAGGATTGTTTTTAAACAAGCCTTTTGCAAGAGTTTCAATTGAATTTTGAAACGTCCAAATATGTTGAAGCTTGGGAAATGCTTTTATATCTGACTTAATCAGTTCCTTTAATCCACAATTCTCAATACTCAAGCCTAGCAGTCCAGTGAAGAACTTCCCAAATACAAATGGTAAATAATATATAGTTTTATCTTTCATATGGATTCCAGTCACATCTTCTAATGAGTTTAGGAACGAATATTCACCTGACACATTTGTTATAGTTTGACTTCGGTCTGTGATGACTAGTTTGTCTTGAATGTTGCATTCGTAAATTTTATTATCAAAATGTGAACCCCAAGTAACGTCTCGATATGTGCAAGTTACTTTAACACACGAAATATGGTGGACAGCAAGCAGTAGAATAAAGATTCTAAGTATATAGAATTATTTGTGATTTATTCACATTCACATTTAAACAAAAGTAAGGTTTAAACTATGATTTTTCAGTTTTGATCTAGAGTTGGCTGCTCATATGCTGTCCATTGGTTTTTGCCGATTTTTTGTCAAAAAGCGGGACATTTCCCGATTTCAGTTCTGATAAAGCGGGACAGACCAAATTTTCAAGCATTTTCCAAGAAAAAAAGGTTCAAAAAGCGTGCAATTTGGGATTTTAGGTGAGTATTTCTTCAAAAACTGGAACTGCCCACTCAAAAAAGCGCAATTGGACAGCCTTTTCATGTATAATGTGCAAATGTTTGAGTTTTCGGTAGCATTAAAATTCCTTTTGGCGAGCAGTAAGTGATGAACATTTAAATCAATTATTTGAGTTACTTTTCTAATTAAAACTTAGATTTTCCACATTTCATAACAAAGAAAACACAGACAAAAACTTAATTAAGTTTACACATCAATTAAATATTCAAAATCATTTGAAATATTATCAAAGCAAATTAGTAAGATTACTCTTATCATTACTCACCACAGCTGTTAACCTAAAGCTCAGGAACTATCTCAATTTAAAAATTAAATCACAAACAAACAACAAATTATCAAGCTAAAGTTTATTTTCCACACACTAGACAGATCAACTCGAATGAGTTATTAAGTTGCGACTGATTCATGTAAATTAAAATCATTTAAAGACGGTTCAATAATCAACTCAATAATCATGGGAATTTTCGCTATTTTCTAAGATTGCATTGAGTACTTTTTTCATCAGAACAGCGATGAATTGCATAAACCGGTTGAGAAAATTAATTACTTGCTTATTCTTAGTTATAGGAGCATATTGTAACTGAAAAGATATGTCGTAGATCTAAACAAGGAGTTGTGGGTTGACACCCACGTAACCAAAGTATTCCATATATTTTCCATTGCCATCAATGGAAAATGTATGTACTATCCATTAACATTCCTTCTTTACATTACATATGTTCAACATAAATGTATGATACATGTATATTCCATATTTAATACATTTATGTATAAAGTGAGTTTCCTGTTTAACATTGCCATCAGTGGAAAATGTATGTACTTTCCATTAATATTCCTTCTTTGAATTACATATGTACAACATAAATGTATGATCCACGTATATACCATATTTAATACATTTATGTATAAAGTGAGTTTAATTTTTTAATTAGAAAAAATAAAGTTGTATAAAATTAAAAAAAATAAAAAATCAATGAGTATTTATGTAAAACCAGATTAAAAATTCATATTAATTAGTAAGATTTATTTATATTAATAAAATACGTTTATCCTCGACTTTTCCTTTTATTCATTCGTTGATAACCACGGATCCATTGTTTTCACGCCAGACATGTTTAAATGGTTTCTGTCCTGGACAATGATATTTCAAAATATTTATCAATTCTTCATGACTTCTTTCTTGCTTGATTTCGATTCCTTTACTAATTTCTCAAAACCTTCACGTTTTTCACGATTTTGTTCTGCCAATGCACGTCAAAAGTCTAACGCTCAACGACTATATTAATAAAAATAGAAATAATACAGTTCATACAATGATTATTTCATTAAAATGAATAAATAAACTTACCGATGGAAGCGAGATGATGAAAAATATATTAAGAAAATGTCTCGCATATCTGTTTGACGAGTGATGCTCTCTTCTATATGACCAATTCATCTATTTCACGATCGATTGGACAAACTTGTTCATTGCAAACATAAATTCCTTTTTGTCTTGTTCTTTAATTTCGCCTTCAAACGACATCAGCTACGTTATTTCTCGCTCGACTTAGCACGAACGGTTGCATTTCCCTCAAATTTGTCTGATTCCTTCACATCCATTTTCAAGTAATCAGCATGAACTTTGTGACAACATCGAATCCACTATACTTGGACCTTACTTCCTATTTGGCATATTTAATTTCAGCAACCATTTTGAAAGATTTGTGTGTTTGATTGATTTAAGCTTTTAATGACTTTAAATATGATTGAGCAGATCCAACTTTCCTTTTTCTGATCATTTCAACCTGAGACTAAAATGATGAATTATTCACCATAAAAAGGATCCAACTCAAAATCCAGAACTTTCAATGGATCAAAAGTGGATATGATGTTCTGCTGAATGTTCAGACATCGCTAATGTAATTCTTATTTCCTTTAATCGATCCTTATGCTGATATACTGAGATCCAGTAATTGTCAAATTCCTGAATATACATGCTAAAATTAAAAAAAAAATATTTAAAAATAAGCCTAAGACGTTTTTACATCATTGTAAACATTCCTTCGAAATTTACCTTACCTTTTTTATTGCTTTTTTCACTTTAACTTAATAAATTAAATTAATTTAACACAAAAACAAAACAAGAGTTAAGGACGAATAACTTTAAAAAAAACTTGCAAAAATAGAAAAAGACTACCCCTCATAAATTTAAAAAAAAACGACCGTTATAAAAATTTGGATAACACGTGATACATTTATGCATGACATGTGATACATGAATGGGTGATTTATATTCCATTGATGTAAGAAAACACGAAAATGAACTTTTAAACAATATCTTTAGTATTTTCCGAGACTGCAGTTCAAGATTTAATAAATTAGTGAATATTGGTGTGATATTGGTTAATTTAATACAAAATTTGGCAGAAACTGTAAGTAAGTTATTGAGAAATTGTGAAATTATTCCTAAAAAGTGATAATATATTTAGAAATTATGGGAAAATCACAAAATCTACTTAATCTAAAAAAAGACAGCATTAGAAGAAAGAAACAAAGAAAAATTGCGGAACTTAATCTAAAGATAAAGGAAAATGTTGATAAAATTAGTGGAAACAAACGTTTAATTGCATTAAATAACATCAGTAATGATAAAAATGCTGAAAAAGAGGAAAACATAAATGATTTTTATAGTGATTCAAATGAGGTTTTTGATGATAATATCAATGAAGAACCAGATTTTCTAAATAGAAATGTTTATGATTTAGACCTCAGTAGTTTTTTGAGAGTATGGAGCATAAAATTTAACATTCAAAGAAACGCATTAAGTGACTTATTAAAATATCTTAAAAAAATCGATCCGACACTCCCAATGGATTATAGAACGCTACTTGAAACCCCCAGAGATATTTCATTAACTAAAGTGGAACCCGGAAACTACATTCATTTTTCATTAAAAGATGAAATAAATGAGTTTTTGACCAAGACAAAAAACATTCCACAGAAAATAAATATTAATTTAAATGTTGACGGAGTTCCTATTTACAAAGATACATCAAAGTTTCCAGCATTCTGGTTAATTCAAGGTCAATTTAGTGATTACAAATATAAACCTTTTATTATTGGATGTTATGGAGGTACGACTAAACCAAAATCATTTACTGAATTCTTGAAACCTACCATAGATGAATTTAAAAGTTTAAGGAACTTTATGTTTAAAAACCATACAATTGATGTTAAAATTAATAAAGTTATGCTCGATGCTCCAGCAAAATCAGCTGTTTTAAACATTACTGGACATAATGGCTATTATTCGTGTCCTAGATGTGAAGTAGAAGGCAGATTTATCGAAAACAAAATGTCATTTTATGAATTAAATGCTCCATTAAGAAGTAATAGTTCATTTCGTGAGAGAGAAAACAAGGAGCATCATCATGAAGGATCTAGCATTCTGGAAGAACTAGACTATTTTGATTTAATATTCGATGTAGTAATAGATTACATGCATACTGTATTGTTAGGTGTGATGAAGAAGTTATTGAGAATGTGGTTTATTGATACTGGAAAGTTTAAATTATCAAATTTAGATAAGTCTAAAGTGTCTAAAATTATTCAAACTATTAACAACACGATTCCGACAGAATTTCAACGAAAATTAAGAGATCTAAACTATATTTGCCATTTTAAAGCAACCGAATGTCGTCAATTTTTGCTATTTCATGGAATAGTCGCTTTGAAAGACGTAGTTGATAGAAAAGTTTACCAGCATTTTCTAAAATTTCATATTGCTATAAAAATTTTATGTGACACTAAATTTTATGTTAAGTTTAATCAAATTGCAAAATTACTTCTTGATGAATTTATTTGTGAATTTAAATTGTTGTATGGTGAAAAGGAAATTGTTTATAACGTTCATTTGTTACATCATATATCAGACGAATGCTTTAGGAATGGACCTTTGGATACTTTCTCATGTTTTCCTTTTGAAAATAACATGTCCATGCTAAAAAAGTTAATTCATACAACGAACAATCCTTTACAACAACTTTTTAATCGTATTTATGAACATAATGCATTAGGTGACTTAAAAGTTTTTCTATCTAATGAAAATGATAGTAATAGAAAGAATAATTTATTCGTCAATAATTGTACTATTGATAATTCTGACAAAAATAGTTATGTATTGCTAAAGACTGGCGAGATTTTTAAGTTTCATTCTTCTATTATAAACGACGGTAGCTTGAAATTAAAAGGTCATATTTATTTGGATACTCAAAATCTATTTGATTTTCCTATAGCGTCTAAAAATATAGATATATTTGGATTGAGTAATGTTAAGACAGTTGATGTCATAATTGATTTAGAAGATTGTGAGAGAAAGATGTTTAGTATAGATACAAATTATGTAAAAGATAATGGACAAAACTTAGTAAAATTATTTTTCCCCATGTAAACTTAGAAACAATAAAGGAAAAAAATGTATTACGTTGTAAAATTCGATGATTCTTGTTTAATTGGAACAATAAAAAAGGACTGGATGATAGATGATAATCGTTGCATTTTTCCTTCTACAAAAAATGTAAAGAAATATTTGAAGATGAAAAGTACTGAAGCAAACAAAGGCAACTGGAAAATCTATAAGTGCACATTAAAATATCCAAAAAAAAATGGAGAGCAAGGTATTCAGGAGCTAGATGATGCAATATTTAAGGAGACATTTTATGTTGAAAATTCAGATACTGATGATCATGAGGCAAAGGCTAAATTAAAAAAATACCTGCATAAGCATCCACTTGCAAAATATGATGATCAATTGGATCTTAATCACTTAATAACAGAAGAAATGGTAAAGTTTTTTTTTATTAATTAATTTACGCACATCAAGCATTATTTTCTATTAAAAAACCAATACATTTTAGACTGAAACAAAAATTTCAGAAATGCACGCAACGTCTTTTGTTGATTCTATGAGCGGAATAGAAGATGGTATGGGTAGCCAAGTGTTCAACATGGAAATTTCAAATCCTGGCTCATCCTTTTCAATTGTGTATGATGCTGATGAATTAAATAATGCACCAGCGGATGAGAATGAAAATGATAAACCATCCAAACAGGTATGAAACATTTTTTTGTTATTTTCATTTTTATAATGTGTTAAATTTTATTATTATTTATCATAAAATAGTTCGTCACTCAAGGAGTTCAGCAAGACACACTAACAGTAATGTGTAATTTCTTAAATCAGATTAGTGTGCAAAACGATACAATTTTGTCACAGAATGAGGTCATAATAAGAGAACAAGTCTCACTTTCAGCAAAATTGGCAGTAATTGAGAAGCAACTTGAGCATTTGGAAGTAAATACTCGAAGTGATATCGATATCACCGGTTTTTCAATCAAACAAATTGAAAATATTATTAGGGTGACCATCTGCGTAGTTTTACAACGGACAGTCCTGTATTTCAAAACCCTGTCCTGTATAAATTTGAAAACTTTGTTCCAGGTCCTGTATTTTTTTCACGAGAATTTCCGTTAATTTTCGAATTTTACTCTATGTCCTGTATTTTTCGAAAAAATTTACCAAAAGTCCTGTATTTTCATGAAAATTAGATGGTTACCCTAAATATTAACGATTTTCAAGCCTTTCTTAAAAAGCTTGATGAGGAAAAAGTTTTTAAAGCAAAATGTGTAAGTATAATAAATTATTGTAAAAAAGTTAAATTTTAAAGAAAAATTATATTTTTAGGTTTTTTGGCTTTTTAAGAACTGTCCAAAAGGTACTTCATTGCATGCTTATAACGGAGTAATAAAAAGAGTAATTCAAAAACTATTCAGTATTGATTTTATTGATATTTGCGGATGGGGATCAGAAAAATCGTCAAAGGATGAGTATGTTAATTCTATTTTTACATTATAAATTTTTAAATTAAATTTTATTTAATACTTTTAGCTCGAACGTGGGTAAAAGTAAGAGAATAATTTTGTCGGAATATGCAACATTTAAGCAATTGCTTTTTGACGTGCTCAATTATAAAAATTTACATGGTGAATTCACGCCAGATGAAGTTGCCAAGGGAGTTAAAGAAAAATTTAAGCGGTATCAAAGAATGAAGGCTCAAAATTCAGTTGCTAATGACAAAAAATCACCAATTGATAAGGCTACAAATCAACAGCTCAATCATGTATCAGCATAATAAATAAGTAAGTTATTGTTAAAAAACTAGATGAAGCATAAATACAATGGTGCTTTTTTTTATATTTGCAGACTCTAATTATTGTATTTGCTTTGTGGTGACGAGTTCTTGAAGCAAATTAGGAGATGGAATCAATTGGCTGTTAATTTATGGATATTGAGTTGAACTCGTTAAAGCAAATTTAAACTTAACTTGGAGACATTACATTAGTTTTTGCACTTACCTAGTCATTGTCTTATAGTATAAAAAAATAGAAAATTAATTACCAGAGAATTGTAAGAACATTAATTTAGAAAATAAATTTTGAGACTTTTAGTTATTCTTGAAAAATAAAACCACACAAATTCTTTTTCAATAAAAAATTGTATGGTTCTAACAGTATCATACACAAATGTAATACGTAAATTATACACAAAAGTAATACATAAGTTTTACTTTAATGGAACCAAAGTCACAAATAAATATAACACATAAGTGATACATAAGTGTTACTTGAATGTACTACATATGTTGTACTTCAATGTAATACAGAAGTAATGCTTAATATCGTCCCAAATATCGTCCATGTTCATAGGACAATATCATTCCATGGATTATCCATGGATGATACGTGTGGACTTTACATGGATTATTTTCGTGTATTACATGTATCGTCCATTTATGGGATTTTGGTTACGTGGGCAAGCTCAATTGATCTGATTTTTAAGTACAGTAAAGGTTCCTAGTTCCTGTAATATAAGGTTTAAATTTAATAAGGAATGAAGGCATAGACCATTTTCATATTTGATTAATAGTTTATGTATTTTATTAAGAGAAAGTTTAAGGATTGCAAGTTACTAATATTGGAACAATTCGTGTCAAAGTTGGAACAAAAAAAGTTGGAAAGTTTTATGCTTAAAATAGTTAAAAATATGAAAGTCAAATAAATTCTTTAAAAAAAGTCAAAATCATCCCAAAATTAAATTAATAATAACACTTTACAAATTTAGTCTTTCGATTGTCGTCCATATCAAAGATACCTAAATGATGTGTAATCATACGAACTTCATCGTTCATATTTAGCTTGAGGACTTCTTTTGCCATGTCTTTTAAGCTTATTATCAGCTTACATTGTTCTTGAATAAGAAATTTCAATGCATTCAGGTCCTGAACACCTTTGTTGTATTTGTAGCTAATGTTAGGATTGCCTCTTAGGTCAAATTTTATCAAATTTTCAAGTTTATCAAAGATTTGAGGTCCAATTTTTGTTATTTTATTGTTTGCGAAGCTGATTTGTGAGATTTTTGGTGTAAATTCAAATAAATTTCCAGGCAAATAAGAAATTTTATTGAAATCGAGTCGTAATTTTTTCAATTTTGTGAATCCTTTCAAATCTTTGCTACAAATTGTCTTCATTTCTGCATTGTAAATCTCAATGTACTCTAGATTTGGAAAAAAGTCACTAAGTTCACTTGGAAATGTTGGTAAATATGACGGATAAATAAACACACGAGTGACTTTCCTGTAAATCTCTGGATCATTTAAATCATCAATTGACTTAAATGATGTAATTTTACTATTCATTGTGTTCACATACAATAAAATTATAAAGCATGTCTCGTCATTTTTTATGAAGTCAACTTGTACGTCGCCCATTTTTCTGAGTACTAAGAGCTTTTTGGTTTTTGAAAATTGAAGTTTTTTGTAGGTTTTCTCAAACTTTATATTTAACTGACTGAGTCGGACTGAATAATGTTCAATATATACATAAAATTTCTAATAGATTCTCATTTTACCAGACTGAAACTTTAAGTTTCTGAAATTAATATGTAAATAATTTTGTTTTTTTTTTCATAAAAGTTTATTAAGAATTATAAACCAGTTGTGCTTCATTCGAGAACAAATTCCACTCTCCCTATCTACGCGCCTGCTTGTTGCTTTTATAAATTGATGCTTACCTTAGGTGTGCCTTTGCCTAGCCAATACGAGAATTAGAGTGTTTTGTACCAGTTTTGTGTTTTGTCAAAGGCATGTATAAGAGAGGTATTGCCTTCATCTAGTCATGCCTATCCGAACGTGGTGCCCGAACAAACGCAAAAGCTTTCATGCTCTGGTGAGGCACCTTTCTTTGTGGAATCTGGAACCTTAGACATAAAAAAAAATTATTGTCAAATAAATTAAAACCAACTTATTGAATTTTTTAATCAAGTTTTTTGTTTATTTAAATTACACATCCAATTTACAGTTTTTAAATTATTTTTATAAAGAAATTTTGTCGTCACATGTACTCAAATATCGTAAAAAAGGGAGCCTTAAACAATAATTCCATGATTTGGATTTTGAAATTGCAGCATATTGTGCTCTTCAGCCAAATGCCTCTTCAATTGCTTTTGTCTTGGGAACTTTCGTCCACATAAATTACATCTTAATTTGGCCTCATCAACCTTCGGTCGTATACCTTTATGTACAGCATTTACGTGTGCTTTGACGTTGTATTTACATGCAAATCTCTTGTCACAAATCTCACATGCGTAGTTTCGTTCTGTAAAATTAGAAAAAAAATTAAAGAATTTGAGGATCATGATTTTTTCAAGTTGAACTTTACCTCCTGTGTGTGTTTTGCTGTGCCTTATCATCCCTTGTTTAGTATGAGATTTAAATCCACACACTGAGCAGACTATTTTCTTTTCTGTATCACCACTGTGGACCCAAGCATGCTTCAGAAGGGATCGTTTACGTGCGAACGTCAGTCCTGAGGATTGGAATTAATGATATTCAGTATTTATTGGATAGTTTATAGGTTTTGCTATGTGTTTTGAGTTTGGGTCGATGCTTCAAATTTGATTTGTTGCTTTAAATTTGAGTTGTTGCTTTTATTAATAATTTATTTCACAACTTTAAATTTTGATCTCAAATTTTGAACTTGATGCGTTTCTAGTCTTCAAATCCTAACATAGACAGTAATCTTAATACTCACCACATATAGTACAGATGTATTCTCGTCTGTTCAGATGAATGGCATTCATGTGCTCAAGTAAATAATACTTCTTGTCGAATGTTTTTCCACACATATCACTGTAGAACAGAAGAAGATTATCGGTTATCAATTTAATGCTTCCAAGGACTAGGTATAGTTGTTGAAATGATGAATATAAAGCAAAAGAAATTTAACGGACATTTCATTTTCAAAAAGAATGAAAGAGTCAGAAAAGGGTGTGAAAGAGAAAGGATGAAAGGGGCAATTTTTGGCGGGAAAATTTCCCTATAAAAGGAGCGAATTATTGCAGGGAAATTCATTTTTGTTTTGGCAATCGAGCTGAAAACATCTAAAGGAAAGGGATAAAGATATAAGGATAAAGGAAAAGGGAGCGAAAAGGATAAAAGAACAAAAGATAAAGATATAAGGGTAAAGGAAAAGGGAGCAAAAAGGATTAAAGAATCAAAGGTGAATAAAGGACCTATTATCAAAGGTGAATAAAGGACCTATTACCACGGAGATCACGACGGTAAAAGAAGTATCGGACGTAGAGTGGTAGCCATCTATGAAGGAGCGACCCCTAAAGGCTGTGAAGACTCGTGGGAGGCGATCAGGAAAGGGATAAAGATAAAAGGAGAAAGGAATAAATACTAAAAAGGGCTTAAAGAGTACTTTTAAGTACTATAAAGATAATTAATAAGTAATAAAGGTAAACATAAGGAAAGTCACCACGGAGGAGGTTACAGAAGTCCAGTGGGAGCCATTTGAGGAGGAGCTAGCAGTGTGCTCAACCCCAAAGATTGTGAAGGAAGATTCGTGGGAGGCGATAAAAGCAGTGATAGGGGAACGCGAAGTGGCATTACTTGCACATCTTCGTAACAGTTCAAACGTGCAAAAGGTAGAGAGAGAGAGGTTTTCCGGAGACGAGCTGCAAGACGACTCAACCCGTATCATAAATCTCAACAATAGTTTAATATATGAAGCAGCCCCTCTCCCGCTCTTTCCCTTCTTTCCCCTTTCCCCCTCTCCCCTCTTCTTCCTCTCCCCCTCTTCCTTCTCTCCCTCCTTCCTTTTTGCTATATTCCTAGTACTTAGCGTAACCAATTTGTGTGAGAAAAACGGATAAACTGTGTAGTTCAATTTAAGTAAGTTCATCCAAATTACAAATCATTTCGGCCAATAAAGGAAGTTCAGATTAAACACCCAGAAGCTCATAGTCAACTAAAAACATCTTCACACATCCTTACTTACCATATCATTCTATTATTCTTCAGATGAATTTTCTTATGAGAATATAGACAACTTGGAGTTTTGAACATTTTACCGCACTCAGGACAGCAAATTTCCCTCTTACTTGTATGAATCCTTATATGCTGCCTAATTTGTCCTTTCTTTTGTGCTGTCTTATTGCATATTGTACATTGAAATACAATTTGTCCATTGAGATTGTGTTCCTTAATATTTTCATCCTTAAATTTATATGACGAACCTGATGACTTTAATTTTTTGTATTTCTGTGGTGATGTCTGTGATTTATTTACAGCCGATCTTCTACTTCTTACTGGAGACACTTTTGTTTCCTCTGGTTTTGTACTGTCACTGTCGTCAGAATCATCAAAGTCATCATCATCATCATCGTCATCTTTATCATCATGATTATCTTGATTGTAATTATCACTGTCATAAATTTCATTCTCAACCGACTGAATGTCAATCGGTTCAATTTTAACTTTTAGAATTTCTGTGGCTTGTGTTGCATGAATTGGATGTGATGTGTCGTAAAGATATGAAAGATCTAGTCGAATTTTGTCTGCGATTGTCTGATGCTCGTCAAGTTCATTGAATTTTATGTAACAGTTTTGACAAATGCTGGTCTGATCTGAGTTTTTGTCGATTGGACCTAACGATATGAGTGATTCTGGAAAAAAAAAATTATGTTGGATGTTAATGTTATAGATAGAACCACATATTGCTACGTATTGATGATTAAAGTTATTGATGTACAACCTGAGGGCCCGTTCACTTATTACGTTACGCAAAAAACCGGTTTTTTTCACCCCCCTCCCCCCTTGTTACAACATGTTACAACTGGAACCCCCCCCCCCCCCCCCCCTGAAAGTTCATAATTCAATTTAAAAGACAGACGACAGTTAAAACGTTACATTCTTCTTGACACCCCCCCCCCCCCCCATGTTACATTTTGTTACAATTTTTCAAAACCCCCCTTCTCCCCTAAAATGCGAACGTTAGTTAAATGCTGAGTATTGTGAAACAATAGGAAACTTGTCATTGCTTAAAAACGTTGCACATTACTGATATAGATTAAGATGAGGAAGCTTATTTGTTTTTGAGAGGCTTGATAGCCGAAGGATATTATTGATTGCACTAATTAATATGAAAAAGTTGCAAAAGTCATAAATGAGTGGTCCAAAAACTTAATTTTCATTTATTTTCATTAACCAAGGTGTATTTTCAATTCAAAAAACTATTGTAAGTGCCCCAAAAATCTACAAGACTTCCAAAAGATCGGGAAGTTTGTGAATTTAAGAGATTTTGTGTTTGATCTTAATGTGGAAGGCGCGTAGCCAGGAGGGTATTGCCCCCCTCTCAAGCGTTTTAGACCGTGTTCTCGCTGCTTCAAAACGTTAAAGGAGGGGACAAGACCCTCCTGGCTATGCGCCTGTAATGTGCAATAAATTATCAAAATGTTTGTTTCAGATAATTTTTGTCGATAATTTATTCAGAGTTCTTATTAGAATTTAGAATGTATGTTAATCGGAAATACCGGAAGTTTTTTAAAATTTCCCTCCGCATAATTCCAGAAGAGTCCTGAATATAGGTTTTTAAATTGATTTTAAAGACTGGTTTTGATGGTATATCCAATTTTGATGAACTATATCACTTACTAAGTCTTAAATTTAATTTATTTGAGATTATGGTGGATTTATAGCTGCAGGACATTATTTGACGTCCTGTTTAATATCAAAATATTGCAATGGAGAGCAACTTTAGATCTGTAAGTCCAATTTTCAATCATTATCATTAGTTTATGACCTCTTAGTATCTAAATCCTGTTGTTTTTATTTTTATGAATTTAAATTCATTGTTTTGTTGATTATTGAGTGATTTTACAATATTCCTTACACTTTAAATATTTTAAACAATATTTTCATAATCTATCCCCTAATTAGACATACAATCACAATTTAATTCACTAAACCGCTACCAAACTCACAAGACATCCTCAAAATTACATTCCAATCACAATTAAAGTCACAAATTTCCCAAAACAACTTCAACTTACCCAAGATTTCCAAAATAGTTCTATTTGAGTAGTTTAGTGCATCCTCAACATTTTGCTTAAATCCTCCCATAAACTCACTACAAACGAGGCACAAATCACTTAAATTCTCCTCCGATTTACTCATTTTTAGTGAAGTTTATCAAATATTTTTGTTTTCATCAAAAAGTCTCAAATAAGATTTTTTTTTTTCTGTTTTACAGGGTGCAATGATGTCTATTGAAACTTAAAAATTTTTGAACGCACCCAAAAATTAATCCACACTGAACGTAAATAATTCTTTATTGTAAACACAGGAAGATAAATTTTTATTTTACACAATTGAATTTTTTTGACATTTTTGAGCAAATGATTGTTTAAAAATGAATGAAACAAGTGAAGATTTTGGTGACTTATGTCTGATATGCAATGAATATATGGGACAGTTTAGAAATCTTTTGACAATGGAGTCTGCATTCTCCAGGAGACCGATTTTGCAATTATTTGGTGAGTTCAATATATTTAATTTTGGGGAGGGTCTAGTGACATTGTGTTCAGTTTTGTGCAGTGATGTTTAGTCTTAAGCAACCAATTAGTTACGTTTTTTTGGGTATGGAGATGACTTGTTTGCTGGTACTTGTTGGGATCATGGATGAAATTTTGAAAATGTTGAAAATTATTCAAATTATAAAATTATTGAGAATTTTTGACATTTTAAAAATTCTCAGCAGTTCTTTTGGGTTTCATAAAAGCTAATATGTTTAAAATTAGCATTTTGAAACGTTATTAAAGTCGAAACGTAACTACATCAGCTTTTGATCAACATTGATAAAAAAAATATGCGATAGAAGTTGAAAAAAAAAGTTTGAAATTATCAGGTGTGATTTGAAGTGTTTAAGACAGTTCGTACTTAATGGATATGACCCTTGAAGTTGACGCGGTAATGACGTGATGTTACAGTAAAAGTGTTACGACTGCCAAGCACACTCACAAAATAAGGTGAAAGGGTGATACTACATTGCCTTCTGTGGATATGGCTTGAAGAGCATATCTGTAGTAAATAGGCCTGAGCATAGGGCTTGCGTTGAAACTAGTTATAAGTGCATGACGGATAGCCGAAGTAAGATAAGTACCTCGGTGGCCAAGTGGCAGGGATCTCTAATCGAGTGGTCGCAAAGAGATGCCCTCTTTTGAGGTCGTAGGTTCGATTCCCATCGAGCCCGACTTGTTTTACATTAGTATACACATATAGAAGTTATAGAGAGATCTACACCTCGAGTCAACTTAAACGTATGGCTTGGAAAGAGCTTCTTTAACTGCGCTTAATGACACCTAAGTCTTTCATCAATAAATCTTTAGACTAACTGCATTAGATTTTTATTTTTAATAAAATCAACTAAACCAGCAATAAAGTAATTTTAAATTGCAATATTTCAATTCCAGAGTCATTTATCAGTATATCCCTCCCAGAAACAACAGTAAAAGATAGAAAAATTTGTCAAAATTGCTTCATAAAATTCAATGAACTTGATGAACATCAAACAATTGTCGACAAGATCCAAAATGATATCTTAATGATCTACAATAATACTTTATCAACATCCCTTGACATCAAACATGACATAAAGATAGAAAACTATGATATAGCAGCCGTAGATGTGCATGAAAATTTCCATTTTTTTGACAGTGAACCTGAGTATTATTCTGAGCAGAAAAGCCATCGTAAGCAGAGGGATGAAGATGGTTTCATTGTTAGAAAACGGAAGCGATCAAAGCCACTGAAGAAAGATGATGAAGACTTTGCAAAAGGATATACAGTGATGGAGATTGAGGGTGAAAAGTGGTACAAATGTGATGTATGCCATAAAGTTCTTCAAAGAAGAATTAAAAATCATCGAGAAATTCACACGTCCGAAAGGAATATCAAATGTGAAGTGTGTGGTTCAATGTTTAAAACATTAGCTTGTCTATACACACACAGGAAGATTCATAAGGAGAGAAAGTATCACCAGTGGTGAGTATTATTAGACGTTCACTAAGAATAGCTCAGGAAGCCTGATAGGATTCGTCAAAGTCAAATCCCTTGGTTTAATTTGAATATATGCCAAATAATAATCTAGACTAGGCAACTAAAGCATGGCAGAACACTTACCTACACCAAACACTTGTTGTGCCACATATTCTATGACAAACTAGATATAAAGCCATTCAAGATATCCAAACTCAATCAAACTTACTCCCTTCTAGTGACATGTGTGGAATGAGGTATCTTCAAAAGATTCAACTAAGAAAGCACATCGACGCAATCCATTTAAAACGAAAAGATCACATCTGTGCTACTTGCGGAAAGTGTTATTCACGTGAATCAACTTTGCAGGTGCACATGCTTAGTCATAAAGCAGAAAAGGATGTCGTTTGTACAGTTTGTGGTAAGAACGTACAATTTAAACTAATCATCAACTTCTTGCTATAAGTATTCACAAAAATTCCAGGTTTCCGAACGCACACAAAATCAAAAATGTCAAGACACATGAAATCACACACAGGAGAGCGAAACTATGCTTGTGAGCTCTGTGGAAAGAGATTTGTTTACAGCTACAATGTAATCGCACATGTTAATTATGTCCATAAAGGAATCAGACCTAAAATTGATGACGCAAAGCTAACTTGTAAATTTTGCAATAAAAAATTCTTGAAAGTTAAGAAAGTTAAGGAGCATTTAGCAGAGGTTCATAATGTTGTTGAGCAAGAAGCAATGCCGGTATGGGTGGTGAATCAGAATATTGATTAGATTGGATTGTGTAATATGGTTTGGTAGGCAGATTGATGTTGTTTAATAGTGGATTCTTTTAAGTTGAGCACATCCGGAAATTTTTTGAGGTGAGCTTTAACTTCTTTGTGTGAAGCATGACTTTAACACATAAATTGACTATTACTAAAGTTTTAGAACTTTAGAAAAATCAAAATTATTTTTAAAAATAAACAATTAAGGATAAAATGTAAGAATATTAATTTAAATAAAATATAACAGTTTTAAAATTGAAAGTCCAATCTTGTAGTTTGTTACAAATCTCAAAATTAATCAAAAAACTCAAACAAAAGAAAATAAAATCTAATAAAAATCTCAACGACCTTAAAAAATTTAAACCACAAAAATTTTAAGAAACTTTGGTACTCAAAATAATTCTTAAACGCACCCCAAAAACTGTAAACATTAAAAACAACAAAAAAAAATCTTGCAAAAGTAAAACAAAAATAAATTTTCCATCAAAAATGGATGCGCGAATCATCGAGACCTGCTTGATCTGCGGCGAATATATGGGCCCATTCAAAAACGACCTGAACGTCTGCACAGGATTCTCAGAGAAGCCAATCTACGTCTTGTTTGGTAAAACAGGAAATTGACAATTTATTCGACACTTTTAATTGAATTAAATCACTTTTTAGAGTCATGCATGAGTATTAAATTGCCAAATGACTTAATCGAGTCAGCTGGAGTTTGCCAAAATTGTTTTATCAAGTTCAATGAGATTGACGAGCATCAAGCAATTGTTGATAAAATTCAGCATGACCTGCTTACGCTGTTCAACACTACACAAACCAATTCACAAGATACAAAAGTGGACATTAAAGTTATTGAGGAGGAAATCGAAGTTGCTGAAGTATATATTAACAATGAAGACATCATGTCAGATGAAGAATATTTTGTCAATGACATTAAGCCACAGAAAGGAATTGTAGATACTGATGAAAACAGGAAAAGACGAGGACCAAGGAAGAAAAGGAACCTTGATGAAGGCTTGATTACAGTTGAAGTTGATGGATTTAAATTTTATCAGTGTGAAGTATGCCGTAAAGTATTTAAGGATAGATATAAGCTCAAAATTCACAAAGAGACACACAATATTGATAGGAACATTTGCTGTAATGAATGTGGTGCAATGTAAGTAAATTGTTGATAGATTTGATGCACAGATTGGATATGAATCACTGGGTGTAGACTAAAACTTTTTGAGGAAGTCTAAACGCATGGGATGATGCAAACCTTTTTTACATAGCACTCTGGTTACTTTATTGGCTCCCCACATAATGGACTAGTGCTAACCTGAACTGGTGCTAAAGATAATTCTGACATTAATTTCAATAGCAACTTAATGATAGTGCTGTTAACCCATACATTATGGACTGTCTGTTGTTAAAACTGTTACAATAAAAAATAATACAGTGATCGAAGTCGACTCGAGTTGACTCGAGCTAGAATCAATTCGAGTCGACTCGAACCCTACCAACTTCGAGCTCTGAAATAACGATTTAAACTTTTCTCTGTTTTAGGTTCAAAACCCTCAGCTGTCTTTATTCTCATAAGAAAATTCACAAAGACAGGATCTATCACCAATGGTAAGTAATCAAGAAAATGAAACTTAATAAACATTCTGAATTACTTCTCAAATATCAACAGTGACATGTGCGAGATGCGATACATTCAAAAGACACAGCTTAGAAAGCATATGGATGCAATTCATCTGAAAAGGAAAGACTACATTTGTACTATTTGTGGTAAGTCTTCTTCATCATGATGTTTTCGAACCATTCTTGATTTTTTTTTGAGCTAGTATAATTATTAAAATTCAAAATTCTTCAGGCAAGAGCTACTCCCGTGACACAACTCTAAGTAAACACATGTTTGTCCATAAATCAGAAAAGGACGTAGTCTGCTCAATTTGTGGATTTAGAACGCACACAAAACCTAAATTAGATCGACATATGAAATCACACACAGGAGAACGCAACTATGCATGTGAGATTTGTGGCAAAAGATTCCTTTATAGTTACAATGTAATTGCACATGTCAAGTATGTCCACAATCGAGAGAAAAGGCCTTTTGATGAGTCAAAGCTAATTTGTCAGTTTTGTGGAAAGAAGTTCCAGAAGCAGTGGAAGAAAAAGGAACATATGATTGAGGTACACAATGTGATTGAAGCTATTGAGGGAGAGGACTTGATTATTGAGAATATGGAAGATACTATAGTTAAGGAAGAGAGTTCAGCTAACATTATAGTGAAAATACAATAATTGAGAGAATGAAAAATAAAATTAGACAATTAAAAACTTTCTTTTATTTTAAAATAATTTATTTAGAATTTTAATTCTTCAATATTATACAGCAATATAGTTGTAAAGTTAAGCATGATTATATTATAGTAATTAATTTTCATTTAAAATTCAAAAAAAAATCATTTAACATTTTGACAATATCGCACTATAAAATGTGATGTAGCTCCCAATAGTAGAATTAAACATCTGGTTGCATCCATTTCCAGAAAAGTTTACAACAGTTGCGCTTCTCAATTTCCATACAAATGAGCTTTCAACTTTCGATATCTGATTATTAGTTGCACTAAAATATTTAATTGAATTTGATGTTGCAATATAATCAGCTTTAATAGATGTCAACTCATTTTGGTCAAGACTTAGAGACCTAAGATTTGGTAACATGGCAAAGATCTTTGAAGGAAGTGATTTAATTTTATTATCAGACAAGTTTAATGTTTCAAGGGATGCTAAACTGTCAAAAGCTTCTAAATCAAATGTTTCAATGTTATTAAATGTGATTTCTAAAGTTGTAAGAACATCCAAATCTTTAAAATCACTGCTCGATAACCTTTTAAGTCCACAGTTACGCACAATAATAGTTTTTATGTCTGCAAATGTACTTCCTATGGTATTAGGCATGTATTGAATATCTAAGTCCCGCAAAATCAAAGCATGGACATTTTGATCTTTAAATGTATTTGGATTATGAGTTCCTGTCCAAACAATCTCTGTGTCTGTTAAGTTGGTAATAGTGATATTATGAGCAATGCAAGTATATCCATTAGTGCCGTTTGTGAAGCGACAAGTTCCATTAACTTCCAAGCATTTTTCAACTTTTACATCCAAGTCTTCAATTTGTAATTCAAGTTCATCTGCATGAAGTTGTAAAGCATTGAAACTATGATTAAGATTATCATATTTTAATTTGCACTGCTCATTAGTTGTATTTAACTTCATGATCGTCGATTCAAGTGTTAAAATAGTTGAATTAGCATTTTCACAATTTAACATGAGTTCTCCGTAAGAAGCGCTTAAGTTTGAAATAATCAAATTTAGTGTAAACATTGTCGTGTTTGCAGATTCATAATTTGATTTACAATCTTCATTGCTGGCATTCAAAGTTGTAATTTGTGATTCTAGATTTGTAATAGTTGAACTGGCATTTTCGTAATTTGACAAAAGTTCCTCATTAATTACACTTAAGTTAGATAAAGTCAAATTCAATGTAAATAGTGTTAAATTTGCAAATTCGTATTTTGACTTAAATTCTTCGTTGCTAATGTTTAAAGCTGATATTTCATATTCGAGTGTAGAAATAGTTAAGCTTGCATTCATATACAAATCTGTAACAACGGCCAGAGATGTATTAAATGAGTCAAAAGTATTTTGTAAATCTTGAATTTGTTTTGCCTGAGTTATTAAAGCTTGCATCGACGTAAGTATTTCAACTTTTGTAGAACCAAATTTTGAGACGAAAGTTTCAGGATCCAAAGAACCACAAGATGAACTTTTAACTTTAGTGATAAATTCTGGTAAGGTTGATTGACTAATTTCAAAATGTCCGACATCAACTCCTGAAGATTTACATTCATTTCCATCAAATAACAAAGAATTGAAAATTAAACTCCCGAAGACTTCCGGATGAATGTAAAATATTTTATTATCTCGCAAATCTAATGATTTTAGTAACGCCAATCCACTTAACAAATTCTTTCCAATAATTTCCAACGCTGACGATCTCACAACTAAATAGACAAGTTTATCTGCATATGGAACAAGATGTTCATTTTCTAAATATGACAGCGGAGTACCTCGAATAGTTAAGTAAACTATTTCACTAAATGTTGCACTTAAATCTGGAAGTTTATAAAACTCTTTGCCAATAATCGAAAGCACATCGACTTCTGTATTTTGCAATCCATCTTCATGTTCTCCGATAACTTCACTAGGTTCTGAGTCGAATGAAAAAGATTCATCGATAAGATTGCATCCATAATGAGACCCAGAAATGTATGGAAGAGTTCCTGGATTTATTACAACAAATTCACATGTCATATTAACTAAATCACCAAAGCATGTTCCCATTAACAGAAAAATATACGCCAATTGGTGCATTTTCATCTTTTTAAACATTTATTGCTGAGAATTGAATAAAAATAATTTTTGATTTAGTATTTTTTTAAAAAAAATCACTAAAAGATTTCACAAAATTAACACTGCTTTCCAGTACCTTTTGAAGCTGACGGTTTAATGATTTTGGGCAAAATTTTGCAAGCTTCCATTATAAAGTAAATTTTTTTTGTTTGTTTAGTATTTTAGCATATTTTGCGAAACTTTCATCGCTACTGTCATGAGCATATTGTCTATTGTTTGACTTTATAAAGAAAACTTGAGAAGTTGTTCTGCTTGGACTTTATTTAATTTAATTTTCAATTACTAGAGATCAGTAGTGGCCAACCTTTTTTGTGCCAATGCATACCTGATGATGAACGATTACGAAAACGGCAAAAGTCTTATGATTTTCGAGTCGACTTCGAGCTCTGGACAATTGGATCGGACCTTGATTGGACTAAATGATTTGAATTAATTCTTTAATTAAACAATTTAAAGAAAAGCGAACACTTGTCCGGTAATCGAGAGGTGCGAGGTTCGATTCGTGCTTGGGACGAACCATCGGATGAAATTATTTTTTCGATATTTGCATGTAACATGCAAAAAATCTTGTTGAACTTTTAGACCTAAGGAAAAGCTTTTTTGTCTTTTACTTGAGATTTTATTTACTCAAGATTATTACTTCTCTGAAAAATGTCATATGATTTTTAACAAACTTTTTTGCACAAGAGTTATAAATTTAAGAGAATTTATCTCTGATTGCAATGTTTACATTATCATTACGTAAGTAAATTCTGGATGATGGTTGATGAAAGATAAAGCAGATATGCATTTTTATTGCGTTATTAGATGATAAAAACTTTTTTTGACTATAATGAGCCTTTCCGCTTAATAATGGTACTTGGATTATTTGGTTTTGTGTCAATAAAAGCTTTTATAAAGTGCTTAACTGAAGAGTTTCGCAAAAATATATAAAATTTTATAGTTTGGACAAAAATTCATGGTTTTATTGAGACAAAACCAAAAAAAGTTTCGAGTCTCATTATTTTATGGAAAGCTCAAATGTTGTTTGTCAAATAATCTTTAAACTTTTATTTATAAAGCGGAATTAAAACTCAATAGATTTCAGAACAGTAAAGTTTAAATTGCAGGATAGAGTAAGCAATTCATCTTAAAAGAAAAGACTAAATTTGTTCTATTTGTGTTAAGTCTTCTTAAGGTTATCTCAAAGTTGTACAAACATTCTTGATTTATTTCTTAATTTATTTACAGTATGAACAATTTGTTTCCGACTCCTGAATTGAGTTGAAAACAGTTTTCAACATTCCAAGCATTAACTTCTCCGTGACACAACTGAGATAAAAGTCTTTTTGATGAATCAAAGCTGATTTGCTAGTATTTTGGTAAAAAGATCCAGAAGCAACGAAAGAAAAATGGACATATGATTGAGGTGTACTATTGAGGGGGAGGACTTGATAATTGAGAGTATGAAAGATACGATTGTTAAGGAAGAGAATTCAGCTAACATTAAAGTGAAAATGCAATAATAAGAATATGAAGAAAAACTAGACAATAATTCAAATTTCTCAATATTTTTATTGATTTTTCATATACTTGAACTTTAAGATTCCTTCATAGAAACTTTTTTTTTACATAGTTCATTATCTCAAACCTTAAAACCTTCGTGAATCTTTCCATATTTCATTTTTTATCTTAAACACTCAACATCTCGTCAATATAGCACTATAAAAGCTTATATAATTATCAGAAACTAAATCAAACTTTTGATTGCATCCATTTCCAGTAAAGTCAATGAATTTTGCTGCTCTTAATCTCCAAACGAAGGAGCTCTCAAGTTTTTTTAGCTGATTATCAGTTGCACTAAAATATTCAATTGAATTCGTTGCTGACACAAAGTCAGCTCGAATCGTCGTCAACTGATTTTTGTTCAGAATTATCTTTTTTATGGCATTCAACTGTGCAAAAACCATTGATGGAAGTGATTTAATTTTGTTTCCCGATAAATCTAAGGAAGTCAGAGCAGGAAGTCCAACAAAAACTCCAGCTTCTATAGATGTTATTTCATTAAGCGTAATTTCAATTGATTTAACATCTTCCATATGAAGGAAGTCATCAACTGATAGTTTTGAAAGTTTACAGCTTTTCACGATTAAATTTTTAAGTTTGATAAAGGCATCACCAATCTTTCTAGGCATAAACATAACCTCTAAATTTCTAATGATCAAAGTTTCGATATTTCGATTTGAAAGATTAGGTGGATTTTGACTTCCAGTCCATAAAATTTCTATTCCTTTTTTAGCAACACTAATGTTATGAGCAATGCAGGTATAACCAAGTTCACCAGTATTGTATCGACAAGTTCCATTTACTTCCATGCATTTTTCAGCAATTTGCTCCAATTCTTCCATTTCCGTTTTTAATGTTTCTGCTTGTGTCTTAGCTTCGTCACGTTCAGTTCCAAGAGAACTTAAGTGAGATTTGCATTCTATATTCTCATCGGTTAGCTTATTGATTTCATCATTTAGTGTTGAAATATTTTTTTGCGCAGCATCAAATAAAACTTTAGTTTTATTTGTAGCTTCTTTTAAATCACCTAACTCTTTTTCCATTTTATCAATCAAACATCCTTGCTGATCGATTACCAAATTTGATATTCCAGGAGCATTATAAACTTCCGAATCAAGATTGAGTGTTGCATTCTGATAAATTGATAAAAGTTTCTCAAAGTCAGAAAAGTGGCAAGTTGAATTTAAAATTTTCGTCAATAAATCTTGAAATTCTCCATTCCCAGTTATGTAGTTCCCAATATCGTTTGAACTTATGTCAGTGCAATTGTTGCCTTTAAGCATTAAATAATCTATGGATGCTAATGAGTTAAATACATCTTGAGCAATGTAGAATATTTTATTGTTTTTTAAATCTAGAGTTTTCATTTTTGTAAATCCAGCAAACGAATCTTTAGAAATAATTTCCAACATTGAATTTTGAATGACTAAGTGCTCTAATTTCTCTTTATATACTTCAAGATTTGACTTTTCTAAAACTCTAATTGGTGTTTTAGTCATCTTTATGTAGATTAATGAAGGAAATTCTGCCACTAGATTTGGAATTAAGAAGATTTTTCTGCTGTCAATCGTTAATGAAGTCACATTATCTTTTGATTTGTTCGTCATATGATCTCCAATTACATTATCAACAGCCATTATGATAGACGGAAAATCTTTTATTAAGTTACAAGCATATTGCGGGACATCAAAATATAATAATTCTGTGCTTGATACGGTTTTAAATGTACAGGTTATGTCTGCTGCATGACTTGATCCTAATGAAAAAAATACGAGAAGCAGTAAAATTGCAGCCTTGACCATTCTTTATGTAAAGTTTAGCTTGCCCACTGTCGGAAATAAAAGCTGTTGAAAATTCAAAAGAATGAATTAGAAAACTTAAGAACTAAAATTCTCGATTTCAAATGTTTGAAAGTTTAAACTATCCAGCACAAAAACTTACTCTCAGCACCTTATTCTTCAACGTTAAAAAGCTTAATAAGCTTAAGAATCGAAAATTAATTGTCAAGTGTGTATTTTTATAGCGAAAAAAATTTGTTGAATTAAGGTGATGGCTTATTTTTCTAGAGAAAAAAAAAAGATCAACAAAGATAGCAATTTTGTACAGATAAATTGCAAAAAGATCATCAAAAGAATTGTTGTGATATAATCATGTGACAAATTTGCAAATTTTGCGATATAAGCGAAATAGTGACTATTTAATCAGGTATTATTATTATTTTTCATTTGTCGATATTACCGTCCGGAAGAATTATTATTTAAACATGTTTACTTTTTACATTGATTAGTAATTCAGCTCATAACACTATGGTGATGTAGAATCAAGCTTCCAATCTTCAAATCTAGGTTTCAAATAGATTAAGGCTCTCGTTTCAATCTTCTATGGCAGTGTCGTGATACATTTCAGGTCCGTTCTAACAATATTCCATTATAAAGTAATCTTGTAGCTTTCATTCCTATTTCTCCCGCTACACTTCAAGTTCCTGATCCGTTCCTTAATCCAACGTTGACCAAAATGCCCAATTATGGCTTGATCTCGTACATTAAACAGTCGAAGTATTTAAACTTCTGAAAAAGAACAAATATTGGAATGGCTGGATTCGAACCGACGACCTTCAAGTTACCATACAAAATTTGAGTCAAGTGCCTTACCTGTTCGACCAGCAACTGCTTAGGTTGCTTTAGAAACAAGTCTCTAGTAGTAGTAGTAGGTGTCCGAGTACCTAAAGAGCTCCTCCCACATTTACTAAGCCACTAAAAACAATTGATCCAAATGAAAAACTATTTCGGGGGGTTTTAAATGCTGCCAGTAATTTTATATTTTTAAACATTTTCTTTCCTGCGAAATGTTTGCATTTCAACTTCAGAAAAAAGCGTGATTATTGAGAGATTCAAAACAAAGCTTTAAGTGAATTAAAGAGAAATAAAAATCCACGCGGAAGCTTAAATAGTAAAAAAGTTTACAAAATAAAAATCTATAATTCCCCAATTCCCAATTCCCTCCCTGACTCTCGTGGGAAGCCATTTGTGAAGTCGTGTGAAGCCAATAATTTGGGGAGTGTTGACAAGGTGTCATGTGGGGGATGGTTGTCAGGTTTGGAGTAAGATGGGTCCGATGTTGAGGGGTTTATGAATCCATGTGATATTTTGTGGTAGTATTGACCTTAAAAACTTTATTGTTATTTGCGTCTTACAGTTATTTACAAAATAGTAATTAAATTTAAACCTTGATAACAGGCGCCACGCGCGAGCCCGAAAAACCTAGTAAGTTAATAAATGTTATTTTTTTTATTTGACAAAAATTTTTATTGTTTTTATTTATTGATTTTTTTTATTGATGAAGCTAGTGTTGGAAGCTTAACACTTTTTCAAGATAGAATTGTAAAAAGCAATGTACTGATCGCCAGCTTCTTTGTCAAATTTTAAATTACAATCATTTCCAGAGAAGTCAATCAACGTTGCACTTCTTAATCTCCACACAAATGCACTTTCTACTATCGCAAGCTTATTATTCCAACCAATGAAGCTATTTATAACATTAGTTGTTGGAAGATAATCTGACCTTAAAGCTGTGAAGAAGTTGTTGCTTAAATTGAGTGAAGTTAAAGTTTTTAAAAGCGCAAAAATCTTTGATGGCAAAATCTTGATCTTATTTTCAGAAAGATCTAAAACTTCTAGTGACGTGAGTCCATCAAAGACACCAGAATCGATTGAAGTTATTTCATTTCCATTAATCTGAATCTCCTTCAATCCTTCAAGAATAATAAAATCATCTTTAGACAGCTTTTTGAGTCCACAATTACGGATCATCAAAATTTTGAGGTTAGAAAATGAATCTCCAATTTTAATAGGCATGAAATGAATAGCTAAGTCTCGAATAATCAATGCAGTGACATTTGCATTTCCTGATGATTTTACATGTTCACCAGACCAATTTATGACATCGCCAGATGCATTAATGTTGATATTGTGAGCAACACATGAGTAGCCATAAGTTTCATCAGCTACGAATCTACAAGTTCCATTGATTTTTATGCATTTTTCAGCTTGAGCTTCAAGTTCTGAGGATTTTTCTTCTAGTTCTTTGATTTGTAGCTTAAGAGCATCATTTTTGGCTGTCGCATTTTGGTATTTATCAGTCAGTGCTGTTATGTTGTCGCCGCTTTCAATTAATTGATTTTCTAGTTTTTCAATTTCATCGTTCCTTAAGCCTAACGTGTCAAACAGTGTATTGAAGTTCTCTTCTGCTTGGTGAGCATCTAAGTCATTATTATCTCTTGAAGCTTGAAACACATTGATTAACTTTTCAGTGTCAAGTATACCGCATGTGGATGTTTCTATTTTAGCAATGAAATCAGCCATAGCAAAAGTATCAGATATCAAAATATTCTTAATGTCAACTTGAGTTTGGGCATCAAAACATTCATTTCCCTCAAGTAAAAAGTTTTTCAAAAGTGTGAGGCTCGAAAATTGATTAAATTCGATGTAAAATATTTTATTATTTCGAAGATCAATTGTGATTAATTTAATCATATCCTCAAAGACATTTTCCTTGATGATTTCAATGTTTGAACTTCTAATGACTAAATGCTCTAAAATTTCTTTAAAATTTGCAATATTTTCCCTCTTCAAAGTTTTTAATGAGCTCTTCAAGATGTTAATGTACTTCAATCCAGTAAAATCTGTGCTCAAATTGGGAATTTCGAATATTTTCTTATCATTAATGGTCAATATAGTCACGTCAGTATCAAATTTTTCTACAATATGATCACCAATGACTGCCTCGATTTCACCATCAATATATGGAAAGTCATTCTGCAAATTGCACTCATATTGCTGCCCTTCGATGTAAACAAGACCAGCTGGAATTATTTTATATTCACATGTTATATTAACGGTGTCAGCTGCTGAACATGATTTTATTAGGATTGTAATGAATATTAGGATGAACTTTGACATTGCTGGTTTCGATGTAGCTTAGATTATTTTTTGTTGAAGCTTTGTAATTAATTAATATTAATTTTCAACTCCTGAGGCTTAATTTTTAAACTTTATTCAATATAAAAACTAATTTCTAAAAACTTCCTCTTTCCTCTAAACAAGCTAGAGAATTAAAACTAAAACTGCGAATTTTATGCCTAATATTGAGTAAATATTCAAAAACTTTCTTATCATATCTAGACTTGCTTTTAGCAAATTTATTTTGCCGTAATATCATAAATTTAACTCATTTTCCTCTTTCGCTTATTGTTGCTGAATGCCTGAAACGCGTGAACATTTATCTCGATGATTTAGTACAGTTGCTATTTTTGTGCTTCGCAATGGCAAAAAGTCTATTTTTTGATTGAAAAGGTTAAAAAGTTGTTTAGTTGACGTTTGTGGATTGAAGAAAACAAAAAAGTTCCTCAAACTAAGAAAAGGTTGACTAGAGTCGGTTTTAGAAACTCAAAAATTGTTTATTTTGATCTTTGCTTCAATTTGGAATTAATTTGCATAGTTTGAAAGATTTGTTGGTTTTTAATAAAGCTACAGTTCTCCGTGCAAATCGATCTTGAGATGGACTTGACATGTGTTTAGACGTTTACAAGATGTCCCAGTATTAAAAGTGACAGTAGCAGACTTTATGGATGGCAAGAGATCACGAGAAAGATCGAAGATTTCGTGGATTGGATGTGTTGAAAAGGACGTTAGACAGGGGCGTAGCCAGGGGGGGCCATAGGGGGCCCGCCCCCCCCCCCCTACGAAAATCTGATAATTGTTTTATTAAATATTTATAGAGAAGAACCAGTTAATGTAGAGGAAATGATGAAAGAAATTTCAAAATCAGCACGAAAAATTAAATTTAATGTATGAGTAATGAATTCAATATTTAAACTTATGAAGAATGAATATAGATTTAAGGATACAAAATAACGGTTTTTTAATTTTCGAAAATGGGCCCCCCCCTTAAAAATTTTCTGGCTACGCCCCTGACGTCCTTAAAATCCCGAACTGACAGAAGGTTTCTAATGATAGAGCTGTCTTCAGACAATCTCTAAGCGTGGCAATTGGCCTTCGTGCACCCCACCCAAGGAATTAAGTATTACGAAACAAAAAATGTTGAAGACAATTTTAGATAGATCTTGCTGGAAATTTGCAAAAATAGACTTTATAGACCACGAATAAATATAGAGATCGCAGTCGCATGGAAATCACTCTCTCAAGAGTGCAAGAAGCGCATGCAAGTTAAAATTGAGAAATTGCTCTAGAGCAGTAATATCTTAACTTATTGAGCCACCGCACACCTTAATAGGATTTTTAGTAAGATTAATTTGTTTACAACAAAATGATTTAAAGGTTTTAGTTGCTTATTCATCAGTTGCTCACATGAGCTTAGTGATTGTTGGATTAATAGTTTTATTATGTTGAGGGTGAGGTTTTTCTTATTCGTTAATAATTGCTATGACCGGAGTTACACACAACACATTTGGCTAGTTTCATTTTTAAAAATATCTCAAATCAAAAATCAATTCAAATGCCGAAGCAGTTTGAGCAACACTGCTCTAGAGCATGGCTTTGAGAAAATTTAGTCTTCTCCATTTTTGGTGATTACCTTTCGAATCCGGGTACGCTGTTCTTTAGTATCGTCCTGATGACACATTCTCATGAGTACGCTAAAAGCATGTTTTATGTCCTCTCCAGATCATGCTCTATAGTGTGATCTTCATCGAAATCATGCTCTTGGTGCTTTAACTCGATTCAATGACTTTTGACTGAAATGCTAGACAATTTAAAACATGATAATTTCAGCCAATAAATAAGCTGAACAACCTAAATAGTGCCCAAAATTTATGATAATTTTTATGAAAAAAAAAACATTAAAATTTATTTCTAAATCCAAAAGTCAAACTTAGAATTTATTTGATGCAATCTGTGACAAAAGTTATGAAAAACTTAAAATTTTCTTAACGAATTGCGAACTTGATCCAAAGTGGGGCATGTGGCTGGATCAGGGTTCAAAAGACAACCTAAAATCTTGTCATTTTCTTCTTGCAAACTTTCAATTTGTGCTGAACATTCAGCCTCTTTGTCTGCTATTTCAGTTTCACATTCTGACTCTGTGATTTAAAATTTAAAAAATTAAACATGTCAATTTTGAAAATTCAGTTCTCACCATTATTTTCGGATCCTTCTTGTGCCTTTAACCAGAACTGATACAATGGCGGAGCATTTTCAATATCTCCACAAGGTGACTCCTTCAATTTATCAAGAACCTTTCCAACTGCAGCGTTTGATGTAGCTTGTGGGAACCCACATGTGATTGCAGTTCCATCAATATACAATTGAGCTAAATTTGGTCGAATAACATCAAATACTTGAGGATCAAAGTATGTGATCTTATTTGATCTAAAGCTGACGAACTTTAATTTTGGATTATTGATGAATAAATCTTTTTCCACAAACTGAATCTGATTGCTGACACTTGAAAACATCAAAAGTTCTGGAAATGGCGCCAAGTTCTCCTTGGTCACGTGTCTCAACTTTGTCAACTCGAATCTTAATCCTGTTAAATTAGCAAAAAGCTGATCTAATCCTTTTGGGATGAAATGCATAGTCTTGGCAAAGACATAAAAGAAACTGACATCCTTGTTTGGTTCATCTGTTGGCTTTTTACCGTTGAGTGATACAATTGTTGTGTCTGCTTTTGTGACTTCAAATTTTGACTTGACTGTGCATGTTTTTACAAATTTAAAGTAGAGAAATGGAAGGTTTGAGATTGTGCATTCACATGGAATGTCTACAGCTGATGTTGCTGAGAAGGTCGTGATGATAATCAGCAAAAAAGTGATGTAAAGTTGGCTGTGGAAAATTAAAAGATATTAATTTTAACTGCAGTTGCAAGAAAGACCGCCTATGAAACCTTAAAGACATTTATGTTTGGCACTAAGCTAGCCTCTAATCTCAGATAGACATGTTTGAATCTTTACTTACATTTTCATGTCGACTTTTGTATTTCAAAAATCAAAAATAATTCAAATTATTTTTAAAAAAACTCTTGCTTGGCTTAAAAACCCTTTTTAAAAAATCAGAACCTAAACCGTTTGATTCCCAAAAATCAACTGCAGCTTTTTAAACCTTACAATTATTTTAATATGAAAAAATCTGGGCCACCTTTCAAGTTAATCAAATAATCATTAACAAAAATAATTTGTTTGAATTGTGATAAAACCTACGAAATTATTTTATTAGTAAATTTGCTTAGCCGTAAAAGTTAATGACATTTTCATTCATGCACAAGGAAAATACTTACTCGTGGTGTCTAAAGAAGATAAGAAATGATTAAAAAATAAAATTTCTGCAAATCGCACAATGTGATTTTATTGAGGCGGCTTTGATGTGTAGGACTAGATAAATATTTGAGCTAGAATTGAGATAAGTTTAAGTAATAAAAAGGGAAGAATTCTCTGGAATTGTTTTTGTTGGCATAAGATGAAGCTTTATCGCAGTTTTGGTAAATTAGGGGGATATTTATATATTTTATAGAAGATGGGATAGTTGAGGTATATTCTGAGGAGGCTGTATTCTGTCAGGTTTTCATCAACTATAAGGAGAACTCGAAGTTGACTCGAGTTGACTCGGGTTTTTGAGAGTCGACTCAACTTTTCTCGAATCGACTTCATTTGATTCCGAGTCAACTTCTTCATACAAAAAATTAACGAGTTGACTCGAAGTTGACTTAAAACCGACTCAAGTTGACTCGAAGTCGACTCAAGTTGACTCGAAGTCGACTCAAGTTGACTCGAGTGGAGTGATATTGAGTCGAGTGGAGAAAACTTGAGTCGACTCGAACCCTATCGAATTTGAGCTCTGACAATAAGCAAACTAGAAGAACTATGCAGTAGCTTGATGGTATCATTTAAAAAACTTTTTCATACCAAAGGTTTAAGTACCAATGTTAAAATGCCAAATGAGTCACTTCGTTACAAATAAACGCTCTACTCTAGTGAATCTCAATTCTTGGAAAAAGTAACTTAATTCATAGAATTATTATAAAATGACAAAGTCATATTATTTAAATAATAAATCAGAAATGTGACGAAGTGTTTTTAAATTATTCACAACAATTGAGGCAGACAATAGCATTATTAATGACTCATGCCGTCAGATTATTTTTTTTTCGTAGGAATACTGTGACTGGTCTCCTCTGATTACCATTTTCTGTGGAAGCATTTTGATTTTGTGAAAATTTTAATTTATTTATAGCAGTTTGTATGAAGATATTAAATAAATTATCAATGTTGAATATCAAGACTGCATATATTTTTGAGCTGAAACTGACAAACATAGTCATGCTGTCTGTAACAATTTTTGAAACAGTCTGATAAAGGAAGAGTGATGTTGGCATCTGCTAAACATGTAGATTTACTGACGGACTTGCTAAGGCAGACTTGCTAACATGCTGACGGACTGACAAATTGAACGATTGATTAAGCTTGGACGCTACAATAAAATGCCACAAAAACATAAACAACTCGATTCATCAATGACGAAACAAAAAAAAACAATAAAATTAAATTAAATTGGTGCAAAAAAATATTCTTAAATTGACAATCAACTCCACAGCATCAACAAAATGTTCCATCTCATCATCTCACAACATCATAAAATCTGCCTAAATTAATATAATTTAAATTGAGCGGATGATGATGTCATCATTTATATCTCCTGTCTATCCGATTATATCTTTTAATTGAGAGCCACATAGGCTCCTCGACGTGTGCTGAATGAAAGAGCAAAAACGTGTTTGCTGAGATTGGACGTGATTTGACTCTATTTAAAATAAATAAACAATTTTTTTCGCTCAGTCGTAAAGTTGCAAACATAAAAATCGGACGTAAAAAGATTTTGCTAGAGTAGAATAGTTAAAATGTTGATTTTAATTTTTGGAGTGCTTCTAGTTGGATGTACAGGTGCGAATTCTTACAGTCAAAAACACAGGCATAGAATCAGGCAAATAACTCAAAATTCCCTCTTTCAGCATCCTCAATCGGTGGCGAACGTGTCAAAGAATTCGCATTCAGTCCACATTACCATAACGAAGGTCCGACAGACGAAGCTTCATCGTTTGTGTCAGACACACCAAAACTAAGCATCTGCGATGCATACAAGACCCAATTATCAGAACCAAAACCAAAGAAAACATTTTGCAACGTAAAATGCGGTAAGACATAACAAAATGCTCGATTATTGCATGTTGACGACAAAATTGATGATTGTGAAACAAACTTGATGTTGCAGTTTAGATATAGTAAAGCACATTTTGTAATCTCGCGCGTGTGAGAGGTTGAAGAAATGAGAGATCAATAAGATGATTTTATAATTTATTGATTCGTGCCGGATTGGATGTGATTAGCAATGTTTTGAATATTTTTTAGTCGTTTTGTGACTTTTTGAATATCAAAAGGTAAACCTAACAACTAAAGGGAGTTTAGGGCCGATTTCATGCTATCTGGATGTTTTGCCCGAGTAGCACCAACAACAACAACTGGTTTTACATCAACTATCAAGTGGAAAAAAGCAAAATTATTTCATTGTTCAAATGCGGCGAATTCGTGCGTGTAGACGCCTTAGCGTTGCCACAACGGTAAAATTTCGGCGTGACTTGCTTTTTCTACTTGATGGTGCCTTGAAGTCGACGTAAAACCAGTTGTTGTTGTTGGTGCTAATCGGGTTGCGTTCTATCTTTAAATTATACTAGTAATGTAACTGTGACCAGGCCAAGTTGCTGAGAATGCCATAGAAATTGGTCCGTCCCAGTTTGGGTTTGCCTGTCTTTATATGAGAACCGCTGTGTCTGTAGTTTAAAAGCTGGACACTCCACATATTATAATTGAACATCCTCAGTTAAGCAGACAAAGTCCGTTGTTTAGACCAGTAAAAGTTGATTTTTCACTATTCAACTCCCTGGCTATGTGCTTGCTACAAGATACATGCTATCTAAGCCAACGATCTAACGTTAGTCTAACATTCCTTTATTATTTTTTTTTTTATTCTAGAAACCTTCACAACAGTTAAATGCACACTTCCTGAACTTGACATTCCTGAGTGTAATGAATATGCTGCTTATGTCTATAAAAGGATTTTATCCAACTTCGAGGTAATGAAGCAAAATGATTTTGCTTGTGAAGTGCCAACAGCTAAAGACTACAAAATAAAACCAAAATTGGCAGCTCCAATCAGCAGCTCTGAGACAAAAAAATCAAAATTCTGTGAGGAATACAAAAAGTTGTCTACACCAAGTGATTTTGAGTTTCCGTGCTATATTATGTGTGACAGTAATATTGGTGAGTTCTACTTAAAAGACTTAAGAAGGCCTGGAGGCTTAATTAGTCATATGATTCATATATGTTGATAATAAATGAGGTCGTTAAAAATGGATTTGTTTGATCTTGAATCCTAGAATATTTCTGGAGATAAGTAATGACATCATTTACGATAGACCCCGCATCACAGTGAACAAGCTCAAATAAAATCATTAATTTTACTTTCAATTTCAGTCGGCGTTTCTTTAGAAGGCAACAAGCTTGATTGGGAGCTTACATGCGAATCATACCAGCATGCATGCACATTCGAGTCATCAGATATTCCAATGAAGGTTGGAAGTATATGTGAAGCTTTCCGTCGTTATGTTATGAGTAAAGTGAAGCTTGGTGAAAGAGATTATCATCATTGTAATGTTTACAATCATGGACCACAGTTTGATTATTATAATAGAACCTTGCATTGAGATTTTTTAATTCTAAAATTGTAATTTTGAGATGACTTTTGTAAAGTGTCAATAAATATAGAAATTAAGATAAAAAGTGAAAATGCTGGGAAAACCCACAAAAACCTACCTCTACAGCTCACCATGGGAGTTAAATCTTATCAGTTCTTATCCAAAACCCACCTGTTCACAGCCAAAAAGTAAACAAAGAAGCAGAATTTATCGATAACAGAATATTTTAACTATTTTTGTTATCATTTTTTATTTCGCACAGTTGAGAATTTTTTCCAACTTTCACTCATTTGTGTTCAAGTTCTTGTTGGATTCGGAGGTATTTTTTTTCGGTTGACTTTTTTTTTTGGTGTTATATAAATAAAATTGAGTCACAATGTCGGTCGGTTCGGTGATTGTTATTGGAATAATTGCGTTCGTTTCGTTTCTTTATTCGATGCTTACGCTTCCAATTTATTTCTTGGTTCAACAGCCGTGGAAAATGAGGCAGAGAATTAAGGAAGTTAAAGTGAGTAATTACGGAAAGTGTTGATTTTGATCATCATTAAGTGTTGTGAGCTGAGTAAAATGAATGATTTGGGGTGTCTTAAGCAGAGTTGAACTTGTGGGGACAGAATTTGATTTAACTCTGTCAATATAGCAGGCACAAATGGATCAAGGAGATCATGGTTCAGCTCATCGATCAGATACTCAAAAGTTTGTCTATGTCTCAGCTTAATAATAATAATAATATGTGAAGGACCCAACCTTTCAGCTGGAAGCTCTGCGAATCAATTTGTAAAGAATCAATTGTACCACACCCTTAAGACCTACAGTTTAACGTGGAATTCGAACCACTTGCAAGCTCTGCACATTGCAAAGACACGAGTACGTCATAAGACCAGATGTACTCTGCAATGAACTTAGGCACAACTCGTGGGCGCAAGCTGCCGTAAAAAAGTCATCGAAATGCTACTATATTCTTGTATACCTAGCAATGGAGGCATGTTCTATGCCAAAGACCTTAAAAAAAATCTCAGCTTAGTCCACTTCTGTATTTGTGAATAAATAAGATTCTTATTAACTCCAATTCAAAGAATCGATGCCTGTGCATTGCCTATCCACCTAAATTTAGCACACACAAACATCAATTACCAAATAAAAAGCTCATATAAAGATTACATTCCAGACCTCGAATAATAATTTTCGTATTTTTAACCAATCAATTTTTAATTTTCAACATAAACACTATAAGACTCTCGACATTATCGAATTTTAAGGAATTAAGATAATAAAATGCTGATTAAATAGATCAGTTACGTAATGCCTTGTTATCAATGCATTCCCTGTCAGATGATTAATGCCGCTAATGGAAAATATAATCTAATTTTACCACCAGTAAGTGCGTCAATAGAATTTAAAAAAAAAGAGAAGTTATCGCAATTTTGATAAGAACTGATTAAATTATATTAATAAAGTTTTAAATTTAGATAATTTTGAATGTGACCCCGATGAAAAAGTTAGAACTTTGGCACTTTATTTTAATTTAATGCTAATAAATCAATTTGTTTATTTTCATTTGATAAAAGTAGATTATTTGACTTTATCTAATCTAATAATTCTAATAATCTAATCTGTTCGTGGTATGTCAATTAATTCTAAAAATAAAACAAGTATTTGGAGATTTAGCACCGAAATGCTTACAGTTTTTAATAGATTACAAGATTTGGTGCAAAATATTTCGTTTCTATTAAATTGGACATATCAGTCTTGGCTCTAGAGTAGCGTTGTCCAATCTATGTGCCACGGCACACTGGTGTGCCATAGGTTTGGCATAGAAATTTTTAAAAAATGACGTGAACCGCATGCTGTATATGTATTTTGTCATGCCTTACCTCTCAGGTGTGCCGTTGCTCAAAAATGTTTTGACAACACTGCTCTAGAGAGATGTCAATGGATTAAAAGATTCTATCAAGGATCAGATTTACAGAGGCATTGTCTCATCGTGTTAAGGTAGATTGACTTTCTGCTAGGGTTTCAAAGAACTGTCTTTTATTTTATTTGAATAAATCTGGTCAGTTTAATGTCTTTTTAATCTTAGTTATAACTGTCAAATTAAATCAAGTTTTAAAAATGAAACTAGTGTATCGGGTAGAAACCCAATGCGGATTATATTCACACCGTACTATCATAAGTCTTATGGATAGACCAAGATTTGCCCATCATAAGTATGAAGGTATGAAGCTTGATAAGTCAACTAAGCTTCGCTCAGCATAAGTTTGAAGTTATAAAGCTATCGCGTAAGCTGAGCTACGCTCAGCATAAGTTTGAAGATATGAAGCTAGAGAGGCAGCTAAGCTTCGCTCAGCATAAGTTTGAAGATATGAAGCTAGAGAGGCAGCTGAGCTTCGCTCAGCATAAGTTTGAAGTTATAAAGCTATCGCGTAAGCTGAGCTACGCTCAGCATAAGTTTGAAGATATGAAGCTAGAGAGGCAGTGGAGCTTCGCTCAGCATAAGTTTGAAGTTATAAAGCTATCGCGTAAGCTGAGCTACGCTCAGCATAAGTTTGAAGATATGAAGCTAGAGAGGCTGTGGAGCTTCGCTCAGCATAAGTTGAAGTTATAAAGCTATCGCGTAAGCTGAGCTACGCTCAGCATAAGTTTCAAGATATAAAGCTATCGAGTCAGCTGAGCTACGCTCAGCATAAGTTTGAAGGTATAAAGCTTGACGAATATGCCAAATATTCTTTAAAAGTTTTTAAAAAAAAATTTTCATCCAAAGTTGAATTTTATAAAAATCACAGTCAACTTTTTTATTTGAAAAATTCGTAAGAAAGGAAAGTTTTTTGCCATTTCTGAAGCAACGGCTGTTCCTACCTTGCCCAAAAACAATACAGCTCTTCTATAGAGCAGCACGAATCAAATGTAAAAAACTAGAAGTCTCTACGATGTCTCGTTATTGAGATTTCTTGCTGATAAACTTGCTTGCTTGCTTGTTTGCTTACAAAAAGCGTATTTTGCGATTTTCTCAGCAATGCCACAACCAATTTGAAATCTGTTTTTTGAAAATGATGTAAAATTTCAGGCACAAACTTTTCTTCTTGCCCTTTTATAACCAATTTTGCTTTGTTTTCTCACAAAATGCGAAAAACTGATTTTTCAATCTGAACAAAACCAATAGATTCACACGTGAAAACGGTGTGAATATAAAAAAAACCTTTTCCGTCTTAGATAAAGTTTTGTCTATTATCAATCCTGATTAGCTACTATCTTAAGACAAGCTCTGACTTTATTGTATTCATACCTGCATCATATCATTCTAAAATTCATCAATATTATGAGCTCAAGATGCTTAAATCATGAAACCTAAATGAATCTTTAGTGCAACAGCACCAAATCTAAAAGATATTGACCTCATTATCCACTGCAGACATGACTTTGTAAGTTTATGAAAACTACCGCAGTAATACAAACATTTAGTGATTTCTGCGCATATCTGAATGTTATGATGATTAGATAATGAACGTCTTTGTTGGCTAAGAATAAAAAATCTCGATAATCTGGATCTTTTTGTTATCATTTGGATAATATTATACAAGGTTAATCTCCCGGTTGATAAAATGTGTTTCTAAGCATGGAAAAATTAGGGAATACTTACTTACTAAGCTACTTTGTAGATTATGCAGATTACGTGTGATTCATGGTTGATGGAACCTCCTAAAGTCAGTTCTATTGGTAGATGTAATAGTCCAATAAAACAAAAATCTTCGCCAAATGATGGTAGATGCGCCAAACCACTGCTTTTAAACCTAGACCTACAATTTATAGTGGTATCCGAACCATTCTTTGATGACATTTCTGTCTGTAGCCTTCAAAACAAGGCTGTGAGCCTCATTTCCAGTACATATGACTAGATAAAGGACAAGTGAAAAATTTTCTATACCCAGTCTCGAACCCATAATTGCTGTGTCAGTATTGCAACAATTAGGTATTGAAGTACTAAACCATTCCGCTACTGGGCATTTCAGCACCCCTTATTTTAGTAAACAAGGCATTAGATTAGGAGAATGGGAATAGGCTACACTTCTGCCAAGTATATGTAACAAACCTAAAAAAATCATTTAATGTTTTTCTTGCAGGCTAAACCAGTCAGTTCATCAAGCACAGCAATTACTTACAAGAGCATCCGACCCAACATGGAACTTCATCTAACACTTCAGAGACAAAATGTTGATACACTTGAGAAAATGTTCAAGTTTGCAGCACTTAATTACAAAAATAAAAAGTGTCTTGGAACTAGACAAATCCTTGCTGAGGAAGATGAAAGACAGCCTGATGGTAAGATCATGAAGAAGTTCAGGATGGGTGTCTATAAATGGAGAACTTTTGATGAAGTCAATGTCGAAGCTTCAAACTTTGGTAAGGGACTTCGTGAACTTGGAGTCAATCCAAAAGACAGAATTGTCATATTTGCTGAGACTCGAGCTGAATGGATGATTGCTGCACATGGATTATTTAAGCAAAACTGCACCTGCTGTACAATTTATGCAACTCTTGGTGAAGACGGTATTGCCTTTGGTGTTAATGAGACTGAAGTTAAGTTTGTCATAACAAGTCATGAGTTGATGCCAAAAGTTAGAAATATTTTAAAGGATATCCCCAATGTCCATACAGTTGTTTACTTTGAAGATCAGTTAAACCCAACTGACACATCTAACTTTGGAAATGTAAGAGTCGTGCCTTATACAGAAGTTGTAAGGAAAGGAGCTAACAATCGTCATGGTGAGTTGAACTTTTGGAAGTGACTTAAGAATCTTCAATCTTTATTGATTTTTTTGATTTTTTCCCAACCAGATGAACATTCACCATCTCCTGCTGACATTGCAATTTTGATGTACACAAGTGGATCAACTGGAGTTCCAAAGGGTGTTATGTTGTCCCATGCAAACTGTATTGCCACATTAAAGACATTTTCGGATGGTGTAAGTCTTAATTTAATTTTTTGTATCATTCAAAGTTTAATTTTATCAACCATTAAACAGATCAAAATATTCCCTGAAGATGTCTTCCTTGGTCTACTCCCGCTTGCTCATGTTTATGAGCTACTTGCTGAGACTATTTGCTTATGTCTTGGTGTTCCTATTGGTTACTCGACAGCACTCACTCTCCTTGATACTAGTCTTAAGGTTAAAGCTGGAACGATGGGAGATGCTCGTGCTTTAGAGCCGTCAGCAATGACTGCTGTTCCACTGATTCTTGATCGTGTCCGTAAAGGTATTACTGATAAAATGAGCAAAGAATCAGCTGTGAAGAAGGCTCTATTTGAATATTGTGTCAATTATAAACGACGCTGGGTAAGACGAGGATATAGAACTCCGATTGTTGACAAGATTGTCTTTAAGAAAGTCGCTGCATTACTTGGTGGAAAAATGAGAGCAATGATAAGTGGAGGAGCACCTTTATCGCCAGGTATATGACTCAAATGTTTTGTAAGATTTAATCTTTATTTTCGTATCAATTTAATCCTTTAGATACTCACGAATTCATCCGAAATTCACTTTGCTTAGACGTAGTTCAAGGATATGGATTAACTGAGACAACAGCTGCTGCAACATTGATGGAGCAAGCTGACTGGTCTTTAGGGCGATCCGGTGCACCAACAACAATATCTTCAATTAGAATTGTGAATTGGGATGAAGGAAATTACATGGTGACCAAGAAGCCACATCCACAAGGTGAAGTTATTGTTGGTGGTGATAATGTGTCAATGGGATACTTTAAGAGACCAGTTGAGAATGAAGAGACATTCTTTGTTGAAAATGGAGTCAGATGGATGAGAACTGGTGACATTGCTGAGGTTCATGAGGATGGAACTGTCAAGATTATTGGTAAGCAACTCATTAATCCTATTTAGTCAGTTTTAATTTTAAATTTAACAATGTTTCAGATCGTAAGAAGGATTTGGTCAAGCTTCAACATGGCGAATATATTTCCCTCGGTAAAGTCGAATCGGAGCTGAAAACATGCATTTTTGTAGAAAACATTTGTGTCTATGGTGACTCAACAAAGACTTATTGTGTTGCTGTAATTACACCAGCAGAAATTGGATTAAAGGACTTGGCAGCAACACTTGGAGTTACTGGTGAAATTGAGCAGCTCTGCATGAATCGTGAAGTCACAAATCTTGCATTAAAGAGAATTCAGGAACATGCAGCAAAATCAAATCTTATTAAGTTTGAAATACCAACCAAAATCACATTAGTGCCCGAGCAATGGACACCCGAGTCTGGACTTGTAACAGCTGCCTTTAAAATTAAAAGGAAAGAAATTCAAAACAAATATAAAGCTGAATATACAAAAATGTATATTTAATGCTGTATGGCTGTTGACCAATTTAGGAAAAAATTTATTCGAATTAAGTTTTATAGATATTAAGAGGGGCGTTTATATGGAAATGTTTTTGTAAATTTTAATCTGCAGTTTTTGATCATTAAATTTTTTTAAAATTTACATCAATTTTTTTTTTCAATTTAATTTTAATAATTGTTTTTCAAAGTCAAAAATTTTCGGTGTTTTCTGTCGACAACTATCGAATTCTTATCAATTGATATCCATTCCAACCGTTTGCATGCCGAAAAAAGTATCAAAACAATCCCTGATAAGGAAATTATTATCGATAACTTAGTTTAACTGTCGCACCGCTTAATTGCTTTAGTTTGAGCAAATTTAGTCAATTTTTTTTTTGTAACTGAAGCTGAATTAAGTTGTAGTTTTTTAAAAAAAATCTAATACTGTTCATTTTGATGAACAGAACTTGTACTTTTCAACCAAAATTACCAAAATTTGCAACTTAAGCTCTAGTCTATAAAAGAAAAAGATCAAAAACTAGCTTTAAGGTGTGAATATATCAAACCACAGCTACCTCATTTATTTCTAGTTTCTTCAACAATTGAGAAGTTTGTAACAAAAAAAAAATGATTTCTTTACTCATTTGTGATCAAGTTTTTAAAGGTTTTGGAGGTTTTTCAAAATTATTTCGTTGAGTTTTTTTTAACAACCTTTGATCCTTACATAAAAACTGTCGCACAATGTCAATTGCTTCCGCAATAGTTATTGGAATAATTGCAGTTATTTCATTCCTTTACACTATTTTGACGCTGCCAATTTACTTTTTGATTCAACAACCATGGAAGATGAGGCAAAGGATTAAGGATGTTAAGGTAGGTGTCATGATTTGTAGTTATGTATTTAATGGGAGAAATTGTCAGTGAATTTGTGGCAATTGGGAAGGCATTGGTTCCAGTTTTTGAATGGACTAAACTATTTAACGGTGGTTTAGTACTGCTTAGATGACATAAACTGTCCTGTCTCTAACTCAATTCCTTAAAGTCTACAAAAAAAATGGTGCAAATTCAATGGATTTTAAAAAAGTTTGAAATTGAGTAATTTTGATAAAACAGCAGTGGATAATTGCAAAGATTCTCATGCATTGTTTCCATCACGATAAAGTTTGAAGCTTTTAGCTTATTTATATAATATCTTATCTTCATAAAAAGCTAATCTCCATACAATGTAGTTCGTTACTGACCTTTCTCTTTAAGTACAAATGTTCACTTATTACTGATAAAATCGACTTTCTTATTAGGATAAACTTGACATTAACTCATGTTTTAATCAAGTTGTTGACTCTTAGAAACTAGAATTAAATTAAATTTGTCATATTAATGACTAGAAGCCAAGAAAGTCAAGACTTGCAAATTATTCAGGAAAGAGGTACAATTTAATGGAGAATCTAGAAATGTTTATTGAGCAATATGGTTTCTTAAATGCAATTCTTCTTTAAGGTATAGAAGAGGTTTTATGTTCTTAAACCTCCCTTCCCCTCTCTTTTGGCTCCCAGCTTGTTGTACATGATAGTAAGTTCTGTTTTTCTGTTAAAGTTTAAGATTATCGCACAATTTGCACATAAAATCGGTACCAGAGGCATAGACATAAAGAAGATAAGGAATTAGGGCTATACAACTCCTAGTTTGACTCTTTATTAATTCTTTTTACCAGAGCTGTAACTTACAGCCTGTAAGTAAGCGTAAACCTCATTTAACTTATTCAATCCATCCAAAAAAGCTTACCATCACCCAACACTTTCTTAAAATTTGGAGTTAATAATCAATTATAAACCAGATCAGAACTTTATAAATGCAAAAAAGCTACAAACCCGAAAACCAAAATCATATTCTTCAAAACATTGTTGCATTAGTTTTCCACCTAGAAGCTCATTATTCATTTAATACCCAAAATATCTCTATGGGCAAATCCACGAAAGAATTTTTCTACAAAAAACCACATCTTTTGCAAATTTCTCAAAAACAGCTTAATTTACTTTGTGCTTTGAAACTCAATATGATAGAAAAACTTAATTTTAATATTTTTTTCAATAATTCAGCTTTCTATGTGCTTTAATTAATGAGTTATTTCCATTTGGAGAGCGTCTGATTGTTAACTCTACGAAAATTGAATTTTACACTTTTTCCATTTTCTAGTTAAATTTGCATTTTACCGTCGAGAAAAGATGTACATTAGATTTTTGCTCGATATAGCTTTAATTATGTGTTCTTTCTTTCTCAATAAAATGCTTAATTAAATTGATATTTACAAAATTAGCGTCAGTTTGTTAATTTTTTGACTCATTATTGCAAAACACAATTGAATCCAAAACGGTTTGAAAGAGAAAAATTCGTTAAAATTTGTCTCCAAACAAAATAAATTTAATTTTTTAAGCCTTAAATTAGATCATTAGTCATCTTAGATCTAAAATATGTAAATTGGCACTGTTTTTGATAGGTAAAATAATTCAGGAAGTAAATTATACTTAATTATTTTTTGATTTTAACGGTGTTTTTGAATTTATCAAGTTGAGAAGAATTCTTAGTCGATTTTCGCAGTACCGTTTATTCATGGATTTGCCCCTATTTATATCTGTCGATATGCGAACAAAATCTTTTCAAAATTATCAAATTTTAAGACATTTAGATAAGAGTTGATCAGATATAAGTTACGATACAATTCTTATCACAACTTTGTTGTTAGAAGCTTAATGCCGCTCAAATAAATACAAAACCAACAATTACGTCAATGGAAATGAAAGGAAAAGTGAACTTAATCATAATTTTGATTAGATTTCATTGTAAAAATGTAAGAAGTTCATTGAAAACCTGCAATTCTTTATCAAATAATGGGTATTGAACGATAATGCATGTGATATAACCTTATTATCGATACCACAATATTATAAATAGACTCAAGTCAATGCCAAGCAGTTAAATAATATCTGAAAATATTATTACCGGCTGATAAGAATAGAACTTATCAATTGATAAGGAATTCAGATTTAACTGACTTTGTTTTGTACTCTGAAACTTGGAATTTTTGCATATCAGAACGTTTTGGTTGATTTGATAACGGATATGCTGCACTATGGGGCAAAATGAAAAAAAATCGATGATTCAAAATTTTTTTTGACTTTTTCTAGTTACAATTTTTGGAGTATTTTTTCTTGTAAAGGACATCAAAACTGGATTATGTTTCAAATTTCAGGTCATTTGGTGCTGTTTTTGCGATTCTGTGGCTGTTTGAAGTTGGAAAATGACGAAAATTTGAATTTTTTCATGCATTACTTAAACTGAAATATTTCTACAATGGCTAAAGATATTGAAAAAATCTTTTCAGTTCCTAATAGAACCATATAAGAGCTTTATTTTGATAGAACACAAAGTTTGGAAATATGTAGTTTTGGTTCCGATATAGTACAAAGTATATGAAAATCCTATGAAAAATATCTTTAAACGTGCCGCAACTGTCCTAAACGGCCATTTTTCCCCCCATAAACCACATATCAGTGCAAAGCTCCTGTTTTCTAGTTTTTAAAACAGTTATAACATTGTAATTCTGTAGAGGACTCGAAAAGTTATCGCAGTTTAAGTGAGACGACAAATATTTTGCCAAAATTAAAATTTCCTCATAACTGTATAAAAAAAATAACCACAGATAAGGTTTGTTCTGTTTTTCAATGCCAAATGTTATTTAAAGATGACCTGTGAAGAAATTTTTTCAAAAAGTTCAAAATTTGTCGATATATAGGGTACTTTTGATATCTGACGACTTGTATGTTTTTTTCATCACTCAAACCACTAGTACTCTTAGAAAATTAAATATTTTTGAATTTTGTTTTCAGTTTATTGTAGCTTAAATTAGTACCTTTCTAATGATGTATAATACTTGATAGTTGACTTTGATTTTGGTCATGAATATGAGGCTTGTTTGTGAGCGACCCTAAACTAGAAAAAATCTCAAAAACGTCATCTCTAGAAATACCACTTGGAAACAAAATTAAGTATTGAATTTTGGTTTTTTATGATGATTTATGATAATTATGACTAAAAACACTCAAAAAATTGTATTTTATAAACTTTTGGCTATCTCAGGTAGCTTGTTTAAGTACGATCCTAGTAGTCTTTATTGGGTCAAAAATTCCCAAGTATTACACTATTTCTTGGATGCTTATCGGTTGATATTTCATATTTATACAGATTTTAAGAAAAATAAGTCAGTTTAAAATATTTTTGTTTGATAAATTTTGGTTTTTGGCTATTTTGTTAAAGTTCAGCTTGCGTCGATCACATTCAATTTACTCCAGAAGCAGCTATAATGAACTTTCATACAAGTATTATACATCATTTTAAAGGTATTGATCTAAACTAGCAATAACCGAAAACAGAATGTAAAAATATGTATCCTGAAAAAGGTTAGAGCTCTTTATGCCCATCAAAAAGCCTACAAAAGCGCAACCAGCATAGGTAAATTTTCAAAAATTTAAAATTCAATGACTACTATTAAAGCAAATTGTTAGAAAAAGGTTTAATGTTTTAAAGGAAATAATAATAAAATAAATTTTGCAAAACTAAGTGTGAAATATTTAATTTTCTAAGAGTACTAGTGGTTTGAGTGATGAAAAAAACATACAAGTCGTCAGATATCAAAAGTACCCTATATATCGACAAATTTTGAACTTTTTGAAAAAATTTCTTCACAGGTCATCTTTAAATAACATTTGGCATTGAAAAACAGAACAAACCTTATCTGTGGTTATTTTTTTTATACAGTTATGAGGAAATTTTAATTTTGGCAAAATATTTGTCGTCTAACTTAAACTGCGATAACTTTTCGAGTCCTCTACAGAATTACAATGTTATAACTGTTTTAAAAACTAGAAAACAGGAGCTTTGCACTGATATGTGGTTTATGGGGGGAAAAATGGCCGTTTAGGACAGTTGCGGCACGTTTAAAGATATTTTTCATAGGATTTTCATATACTTTGTACTATATCGGAACCAAAACTACATATTTCCAAACTTTGTGTTCTATCAAAATAAAGCTCTTATATGGTTCTATTAGGAACTGAAAAGATTTTTTCAATATCTTTAGCCATTGTAGAAATATTTCAGTTTAAGTAATGCATGAAAAAATTCAAATTTTCGTCATTTTCCAACTTCAAACAGCCACAGAATCGCAAAAACAGCACCAAATGACCTGAAATTTGAAACATAATCCAGTTTTGATGTCCTTTACAAGAAAAAATACTCCAGAAATTGTAACTAGAAAAAGTCAAAAAAAATTTTGAATCATCGATTTTTTTTCATTTTGCCCCATAGTGTGCTGTTTAAATTTAGATAAGTTTGATACTGAGTGATAAATTCAAAGAATTCATTGAGAATTCTTATTGTTTATGTTTTGGCTCTTTAATTCAAGGATATAGCTGTTTTGTTTGTACCAAATTAATGCTTCTCTGCTATCAGCTTTGATTAAATAAACTAGTGATTCTTAAAATGCGAACGCGGCTTACAAGTGTACTACAATTATTAAATTATGAAGGGTTTCTAAGCTAGGGATTATCGATATCGCAACATGCACCTTGGCATCCAATTGATTTCTTTTGCAATTTTGTACAACTGCATATACCAGACACACAGCCTTAAAAATCATCAAAAACCTCAATGACAATCTCTTAGATCAAATAAGGCGCATTACAGATTATAAATTAATATAATAAAATATAACAAAAACTCACAATTGCCTAATTTCCAGGCCAAACCAATCAACTCATCCAGCACTGCTATCACCTACAAAAGCATTCGACCACATATGGAGCTTCATCAAACACTCGAAAAACAAAGCATCGATACACTTGAAAGGATGTTTAAGTACGCAGTTAACCGATTCAAAACCAAAAAATGTCTTGGAACTAGACAAATCCTTGCTGAGGAAGATGAAAGACAGCCAGATGGAAAGACATTCAAAAAGTACAGAATGGGCATTTACAAATGGAGAACTTATGATGAAGTCAATGTTGAAGCTTCAAACTTTGGTAAAGGACTTCGTGAACTTGGAGTTAATCCAAAAGACAGAATTGTCATATTTGCTGAGACTCGAGCTGAATGGATGATTGCTGCTCATGGCTTGTTCAAACAAAATTGTACAGTTTGCACAATTTACGCGACACTTGGTGAAGATGGAATTGCCTTTGGTGTAAATGAGACTGAAGTTAAGTTTGTCATAACAAGTCATGAGTTGATGCCTAAAATCAGAAACATATTAAAGGATATCCCTAATGTCCATACAGTTGTTTACTTTGAGGATCAATTACATCCAACTGACACATCTAACTTCGGTAATGTAAGAGTCGTGCCTTACACAGAAGTTGTAAGGAAAGGAGCCAACAATCGTCATGGTGAGTTGAACTTTTGGAACATACTTAAGAATCTTCAATCTTCATTGATTTTCTTCAATTTTTCCCAACCAGACGAACACTCACCATCCCGTGATGACACTGCTATTCTGATGTACACAAGTGGCTCAACTGGAGTTCCAAAGGGTGTCATGTTAACTCACTGGAACTGTATTGCAACAGTTAAGAGCTTCTCGGATGGTGTAAATTGAATCTCATACTTAATACATATACAACATAACCTAAATTCTTATTTTTGTAGGTTAAAGTCCAAGATGGCGATACTTTCCTAGGTCTACTCCCTCTTGCTCATGTCTATGAACTTTTAGCTGAGAGTATATCCCTTTGTGTAGGTGTTCCTATTGGTTATTCAACAGCATTGACTCTTCTTGACTCAAGTGCGAAAGTTATGTCTGGAACTATGGGAGATGCTCGTGCTTTAGAGCCAACAGTAATGACAACTGTGCCATTAATCCTCGATCGTGTCAGAAAAGGTGTTACTGATAAAATGAGCAAGGAATCAGCAGTAAAGCAAGCATTGTTCAATTACTGTGTCAATTATAAACGACGCTGGGTGAGACAAGGCTATCGAACACCAATTGTTGATAAAATTATCTTTAAAAAAGTAGCTGCATTAATGGGCGGTAAAATGAGAGCAATGATAAGCGGCGGTGCACCTTTATCGCCAGGTTTTTTAATCTAGGATTAATAATTGCTACTAATTTTGATAAAAATTATTTTGGTTCTAGATACTCATGAGTTCATACGCAATTCCCTTTGTTTGGATGTTGTACAAGGGTATGGATTAACTGAGACAACAGCAGGAGCTACTCTTATGGAGCAACTTGATCTTTCTCTTGGACGGTCTGGTGCACCAGTTACAACTTCATTGATTAGAATTGTTAATTGGGATGAAGGAAATTACATGGTGACCAAGAAGCCACATCCACAAGGTGAAGTCATTGTTGGCGGTGATAATGTGTCAATGGGATACTTTAAGAGACCAGTTGAGAATGAAGAGACATTCTTTGTTGAAAATGGAGTCAGATGGATGAGAACTGGTGACATTGCTGAGGTACATGAGGACGGAACTGTCAAGATTATTGGTAAGCAACTTCTTAATCTTATTAAGTCAGTTTTAATCTTTAAACTTAACAATGTTTCAGATCGTAAGAAGGATTTGGTCAAGCTTCAACATGGCGAATACATTTCCCTCGGTAAAGTCGAATCGGAGCTGAAAACATGCATTTTTGTAGAAAACATTTGTGTCTATGGTGACTCAACAAAGACTTATTGTGTTGCTGTAATTACACCAGCAGAAATTGGATTAAAGGACTTGGCAGCAACACTTGGAGTTACAGGTGAAATTGAGCAGCTCTGCATGAATCGTGAAGTCACAAATCTTGCATTAAAGAGAATTCAGGAACATGCAGCAAAATCAAATCTTATTAAGTTTGAAATACCAACCAAAATCACATTAGTGCCCGAGCAATGGACACCAGAGTCTGGACTTGTTACAGCTGCCTTCAAAATTAAAAGGAAAGAAATTCAAAACAAATATAAAGCTGAATATACAAGAATGTACACATAAAATGATTATTTGAAGTATTGGAATAAAGTTTGGTGATATTTGCATAAAAATTAAACAATCTAGTAGAGTTTACTTATCAAAAGAAGGAGAATAGCAGGAATTAAGCCAAATCTTGCCTTTTTTTGAAGAATCAATAATTTACCCATCGATTGTCGTCAAAGGATGAGGCTGGTATAAACTCCACCTGTAAATATGTATCAAGTCTCTTTACAGTTGCTATAAAGCTTGTCATTTCGTGATTTCAAAAAGTCACCAATGTAGATTTAAGCTTAAACTAAACACAAGTGCTTAACAAAGTAAACTCAAAATCGTTACTGACACAGTTTTTTAAAAGTAACAAATTAAATCCTTAACAATGTAATCAAAACCTGTAATTTTTACTATAAAATTAATAACAAAGAGATGCGGAAATGAAAATTTCCTAAATTTTAAAAAATATTTCAGCCTGAACAGTCATGAACTGATTGATTTTCAGGTGACATGTGATAGATAAGGTCAATAGTCGTGTAAAGTTTTTATTTATTTAATATTTCTAACATTTTCACGAAGTATAAATTAAGGGTTCTGAAGTCGTAAAGCGCTAGTTTACCGCTACAATTCAAAGTTTGCTTAACGAGCTTAAGCATTAAAAATTTTATTTTTGTGAATCATGAAAGCTTATATTGGAATATTTTTGGTTTTGTATCTTGTGAAAAGTAAGTTTGAATATTTTTTTTATGGATTGAGAATTACTTTTAACCTACAGCAGCATGAAAGGTGTTTAGAAGAATCTTTTAACGTATTAATATTGTGATATTAATAATAAACCTCCATCGATTGATGGAATAGTCAACTGAGATTCATGAACAACTTTATTATATTTCTGAGCTTTGATTTAATATCAAAAATAATAGTTTGATGAGCAGTGAAATGGTATCAGTGGTCTTAGTAGTAGAGCGTTGGCAGTACGTGCCAAAGGTTTTGGGTTCAATCCCAGGCCAAGACAAGTATCAGAAGCTCTTTTTCCATTTTTACCGTTCTAGTCACGAAGCTCGGTTCGTGTGTTGGGTACAGTCTTAAGGTCTTTGGCACATAAAGTGTTTCCTTTGCTTGGTATACAAGAATATACTAGCATCTAGATGACTTCATTACAGCATCTTGCGAACACGAACAGGAATGGGTACATTGCAGGGTACATCAGGTCTTTAGACATACTCGTGTCTTTGCAATGTGCAGAGCTTGCAAGTGGTTCGGATCCCACTATAAACTGTAAGTCTAAAGGGTGTTGTACAATAGATTCTGTTTTATTTGAATCGGAGTGCCTCTAGCTCAACAGGCTTGGCCCTCTCCATGCTTTATCTTTTAAACTGTTTGATAATCTTAAGAAACGTTTAATACGCGAGCCATGTTGGCGTTTGCTCCGTTAGTATCTAAAGCTTACTAGATTCTTTACTAGCGATAGTTAAGAATGATTTAGTGATATAAAATTCAACTTAAAGGAAGTTGAAACCAGTGATTGGCTAAGCACAGCTAATTAGTATGCAAAACTTTCAGTAAACATAAGAATAAAATTCAGGAAACTTAAAGCATTTAAAGCCACGAGCTTATAATGGATTTTGTAAACTTTTGGTTTAATAAACCAATAAAAATTATTCAATCAAGCAATAAAATTGTTTCATAATATGTCAAACTCAGTTTCGTGAGTAGGAAATCATGCATTTATTTATTTTAAATCATGACGGAAATTGGAAGTTGTTTTAAAAGTAAATAAATGCAATAACAATTTGAGCCATAATCAATTACAGACTTAATAAACCTTTTTCCATTCAGGTTCGCTCTGCGGTGGTTCAACAGCTTCAATTACACCTAGAGATTTGATAATTCATGGACAGGCGACAGATATTCTCTCAGAATTTTCAGCTACAACGCTAGTAACATTACAGGACCTTTCAGATCATCTTAATGAAATCGCAAGACACCGAGATGATTCTAATTTTAAAATGCTTAACAAACGGGCCTTGAAATCAGGAGACAACCTGAAAAATGCAACAAAACAAAAACTTGAAATTGCTTTTAGGGAACTCCTTGAGAAATTGGCGAACCTTGTTGATATTGATCCAGAAATAATCAATAATGTTCTTAACAATTCACCAATTTTGTCAAGAGACGTAGCGAGAATTCAAGAATTTATCAAGACTGGCAAATTATTGTATGACTCAGCAAATAATGTTGTTGATGGTAAAGATGACGAATTCCTTATTCACATTATGAACAAAAGTCAAGCAGAAAATGTTAAATTTAATTTGAGTGGATGCTAATGGAAAATTCGAATTCTCTTTTCAATAATTTAATGTTGTAAGTTGTAAAAACTAGAAAAAGATTTAAATAAATTTGATTTATTTTTAAAAAAAAAGTTTGCTATTCATTTTGAGTTTTAATGCGAAGAAAATTTTTTGTAGTCAATCTATAGTTTCTACCAGAGTTGTCATATAAGTTCCATCGGAATAGTGCCTCAGTTGAGCATGATAGCTTTTGCCTTTGTCTAGGCAAGACCTTTGGTATTACCTTTGGCTAGGTTTTTGCCTTTGGCTAGGTATTGCCTTTGGCTACACAAGCCTTGATGAAGATAAATTTTGACGCCTTTCTAAAACAGTGCTTATCATGAATAATGATGTAGTGCCAATTATAGATGCTCATCTTTGTCCAAACAGGTAGTTTTAGAAATAAATTAATTTACACGGCTTCAATAGCTATAATAAACCATGATTCATATAATCTTGCTAAGCTCCTATAATAAACCAATCCTTAAAACTAGATCCTAAATTACAAAACTAGGTTGAAAAATTTTTTCTTTTTTTATCACATAACATTTATTTTATTTCTTTTTTGTCAAAGTCACAATTTTCAAGGGAATCATTTCAAAACTTAATGAAACTAAGTCCAAAGAAACTCATAAGTTTATTCAGCAACATCTTTGAAATATTGACAGCAACATCCCAAATTCCAAATGCTGATTTTTCATGCTCAACTTCTTCATAGTCTACAATTTTAGACTTTGCTTTTTGATTTCTTTCCTTTCTATTTTTTTTGTTACTTTCTTGCGACCTTTTCAGCTGTTGCTGCAAGTTTTCTTCGCTTTCTTCCAAGTTTTTCAACCTTTCTTCAAGTTTTTTCAATAAATCATCGGCTTGAGCCATTTTTTGTTCAAATTGTTCATCCTTTTCCTCACTAACGAAATATAGATCTTCATTTTTGGTGTCAATAGAATCTGATAAATCTGTAAAATCATTTTGAATGTCGATGATGCGATAGGCTGTGGATGATGCCAATAAAGTTGCTAGCAGTGCAAAAATTGTAATAAATTTTGATGCCATGTTTACAATTTTTCTGTTTTCTTCACTTTTGAGGATTAATTATTTTTTGAATTTAGTCTTTTAATTTTAAAAAGATCTGAATTGTTTTTGAATTGAACTGATACTGATTAAGATGATAATTTTGGACGATATTTATCTGATTTATTTTTTGGAAACTTTTTGATGATATGATTTTAGGTAAACAATTTAAACCAAATTCAATCATCTGCTTTTATAAGAAACTTCTTGTGTACCTGAACTTTTCTTATCAGATGATTCAAGCTTAATTGTTGTTTCCTGATTAATATAACATTAAATTTGTTTTAAAAATGTCGATTTAAACTCAAATATTTATTCAAAAAAATCTTAATTTTTTAAAAATCATTTATTTTATAGTTTTTATACTATAATGTTCAATACTACAACAAAAACAACATTTTAATCTCATTTAACTTCAATATCTCTTAGTAAAGGATTTTTGTAAAGTTGATAATCATCCTGGCCAATTCGATAACAAGTATCGATTCCAGTTTTTTGCATAACCCAGTCACTAACTGCTGAAATTCTTGAATAAACACCTGGATAGTTTGGTCTTGCACAGCCGTAGCCCTACAAAAATTAATAAAAATCAAATATTTCATTATGGTCAACTTAAAGCAGAGATGAATGTTGTCCAAACTTTTTTGAGCCAAAGCACACCTTAGGGGTCGCTATTACCAAAGTCGCACACAGCATGGAAACTATCTCAAATATCATATTAATCCCACATATCCCAAAAATATTCAAAAAATTCCTGAGCATGTTTGCACGATAATAAAGATATCCAAACGTATCCTTAGTGTTTTGGACGTGTAATTTCAGGATATGATGGAATATCTCAATTCTAATGCATACAGACTCAGGGATTATTTTGAATATGTTTGGGGTATATGGGATAAATGGGATATTTGGGATCGTTTCTACGCCTTGCAGCATGCGGCTCGCATCATCAAAAAAAAAATTCTACGGCACACAGTTTGGACAACACTGGCATAGCTGAATGTTTACCCATGAAACAAGTCCAATCAGAACTCTCCCATCAGATATAAAGGTGCTTGTGTTTGGAGAAGCGAGTGGTCCACCAGAGTCACTAAAATTTGAAGATAAATAAATAAAATCTGATTAATAATAAAATTAAAAATCTTACCCTTGACAAGCATCTTTACCACCTTCTATTAGGTATCCACTATAATAATTAGAGATTTTTTTGATAAGTTTAAAATCAGTTTTAAACAAGATTATCAAATATTTTAGCCAACTTACGCACAAATCATCTGAAAGTTTGAATTTTAAAAAATTAAAAATTAATATTTTTATCAAAACAATTTTAAACTTTAGCATCCTTACCCTATTCATTTGTAGTCACATAACAGTTGATTGAAAAAAAAAAGAAAATTGAAAAAGTCATTAACAAAAAAACTAAAACAATTAAGCACCTTTTAGTGACTTCAGCACTAATTTTAAGATAAGCATCGACGCAGACTTGCTGATTAATAATCACAACATAAACAACTCTTAATTGATCATTTGGAATGCTTGAATTTTGAGTAGCTCCCCAGCCAGATGTTGCTTAAAATTATGAAAAATTAAATTAATCACAAATATCCTGAATCAGGGTAGAACAGATCGATTCCGGATCATCTGGCAGAAACCATGAAATTTCCATTATTGAGGACAAAATTGTTTTTGTTTTTGGAAATCCTTGGAAATCCATGTAATTTAAAGGTTTTCTATACTTAATCTATGGATTGTTTGTCAAAGTCCATGGATATCCATTTTATCTGCCAGATGATCCGCACCCGAACAGATCTTAACAAAGAATTGCACCTAATTGCACAACTAGAATACATTTAAGTAATATTAAAAACTCTCGACTTATTCAAACTTACAAACAATTGTTCCATCAGGGAAGTCCTCTCCTGAGCATGGAATTTGTATAGGTTGGACACTGTCACTGAAAGTTAATTCTGTTTGAAGTCTAAGGAGCGAGAAATCATAATCAATATTCCATGAATTGAATTGTGGATGCTGGATTATTTCTGAAACATTAAAAACTTGACCATCTCGTCCCATAAAGCTAGTTCCAACACGAACTGATAATGATGATGCATCTGCTCCACTCGTACAATGTGCTGAAATTGTTTTTAAGTTTTTTAAAGACAGCATGGACATAAACCCCATTATTAGAGCCTACACAATACCTCTCCTTGTTTAAGCCATTAACATCTATTGTTTACTCAAACTTTCACTTTAAGCATCAATTAAGAATTATTACAAACCTGCTGTAAATATAAAAAATGAGCTGATCACATTGCATCCACAAATATGACTTCCTGATCTTCTTAAGCTTCCTTGGTATGGATAGTCAGTAATGTTTGCTGCATCTCCTGCAAATAAAAAATTATTTTGAGTAAATTTGGCTGAAACAGAAAGTCTTGTCAACTCACCTCCAACAATTCGTGCATCGGGACTTAGTCTAAGTCTATTGAATGGTCCGAAGATTCTTTCCAAATTATTCAAAGTAAATGGAAGCGCTGAGACTGAACAAACAGCATAGATTGAAAGAATTAGTAGAAATTTCATCATTCCTTTATTTTTATGCAGCACTCTTTAGGAATTTTGAGGTTATGTTTCCTTAGAATCTTCCTTAATTTATCAATAATATCGCAACTTTAATTTTCAATTCCCACTCTTTTCACCTCAGTCTTGCGAGCTGATTTGACGTCTGTCTAACAATAAGTCAGTGCATTTATACTACTTGCAGCTATTGTGCATTTGCACTTGACAATTCTTCTTTGTTGTCATTGTAAGGTATTTTCAATGCTGTTATCAGTTAAGATTTTCTATAGTAAATTAGTAAGGAATGGATTGATAAAAATTTGCAGTACAATTTACGCGTGAAATTGGTTGGATTATTTGTAATGATTCGGCGTTGCTCTAGTTTATTTTGAGTATATTTAGTTGAAAACAGAATTGTAATCTGTCACAGGTCAACGAAAACGGCACACCTGTCACAAGTCGCCACCTGTTGATAGATCTGTTGACAGATTTTTCAACATTTGACCTGTTAACAGGTGATCTGTCAAACAGGTGTCACAGGTACAGGTGATCTTTTGACAGGACCTGTCATCTGTGCCTGTAACATGTTCTTGTTTTTGCAACTCTGGTTGAAAACATTTTATCGGGCAGAGGACAGTAGATGTCTCTAAAAACCGACTTCAAGGATGAACCTACAATAAATAGGATGGGATAATCTGCCTTAAAGGTGAATCACATTGCACGTTGTTTTGAGGAATTGTTTCAAGCTTCCAACCAAGATCTCTCTGTGTCCTCAAACTCTTAACTTTATGTGTACCTATTTCAATATCACTAGATATCAACAGTCTTCTTCCTTAGGAAGTAAATTGCAACCGTAAGTGCACGTTCTAATCAAATTGTCAATAACTTCATCTGAAGTGGCATAAGACTTATGTTGGCATAGAATTCATAATTTTTATTACATACTTAAATTGAATAAGTACTCTTAATTGATTCGTACATAACCTCAAAGCAGTGTTTAATGTATCAAGGGCTTGTTGAAATAAAGATTAGTGGAAATGCTTGGTGGTACATTGTGTTGGAATTATTGAATTACTGTAATAGCCAGTCAACCATAAATCATGGAAGGACAAGATTAACGTCATCTCTAAAGTCAAGTTATCCCTGACAGTTTAATGAAAGAATTGCGAAATGAAATTGAAGCTGTAACCGAGTTGAAACTACACCATGGTTGAGTGGAAGCGAGAAAAGGCTGAGCTGAATCTGTATTTAATTGGAGATTATCTAAAAAAACTTGAAACCAAGCCGACTTTTTCATTGTTTTTTGGGTCGATTCAGGTTGTTTTTAGTCAAAATAGAGTTAAAATTAAGATGCAATTGCACTTTGTAGCTGCCCTACTTTTAATGAGAACTTTTTATCATATCTCATTTCAAATTTTCGTTAATCTGACATTACAGACCCAAATTGTATTTCTTTTTTGTCTTGAAAATAATTTTCGACCAACCACAACAAAAATTTATTACTACGGAATACACTTTATTTTAATTACGTGGTATTGCAGATAAGAGCAAATGATGACTCTCATTTTATTGATGTTGGCAATTTTATTGAATTTGGATTTTTTAGAATTATTCCTTAGTTTCTATACTTTGGCAAAAAAATTGAAAATTAAAAAAAAAATAAAAAAAGATCAACTCTATTTTGCAAAAAAATAATGATTAACAATTTATTAAAAGACGTCTTCAAAAGTCAACAATACTCAATAAGTAAAGAGTAACAAAACATTCATTTAACATTGACAAGTAGTTGGATTGATAGGTGCTCCAGTCCATGGACAATTAGGGAATCGACAAACACAAGCACAAGTTGCTTCATTTAATACTTGATAGATTGTGCATGGAGTAGCTAAAGGTGCACAACCACATCTGCATGTTGTTGTATCCCAAACTTTTGGAGCTACGCAAGTGGCTGGAGCGACAGTGCAAGCAGTACAAGTGCAAGTAACACTTCCTGCTGGTAAGTATTGACCTGCTGGACATGGTGGGCATCTTGGGAAACTTGGGAATCCACCTGGATATCCACCGGGATATCCACCTGGGTAACCACCAGGCGATCCACCTGGGTATCTTCCTGGATATCCACTTCCAAAGCCACCACTTTCTGGACCGAATCTTTCTGGTCCAAACCTTTGGTCATCTACATGATTAAAAAAAGAAATATTATCAATAAAAGTCAATGAGGTAAAATATATCTTTTGTAAGGTACTCACGGCCTTCAACGGCTGAAGATTGAAATTAAAAAAAAGTCAGCATTAAAAAATTGTGTCTTATTAAAGCCAAACTAGCTGAACACGAGCCAGTCACAAGAAAAAAATTTTCAACTCACCAACTGCGAAAACAACAACGAACAAAACTAAAAATGTATTCATCTTAAAAATTTCTTCTCAACTGATAAAAACTGAGTAAACCTTTTTGGCTTATATAGTATATTTGGGTCTAGTTTTAACAATTAGTGACGATAGGTTTTAATAAATTGAGCCTAAGTGTGTATTGGAACGTCATGAAAGTCTCTGGAAATGGAATTTTATTTTTTTGTTGTTGAGCACACGAGTCTGCTCATGAATATCCTTACATATAAAGCTATGCCATGAAAATATTGAATAAATCAATGCTGAGGATTAGGGATGCAGCCAGGAATTTAAAGGGGGGAGGGGGGGGGGGGGGGTTCAAAAAGTTTAGGAGAGGGGAAATTTGCGCGAATTGTTTATAAAAAACCATAGCAAAATTAAGAAATTTCCAATGAGGAAGAGGATTTGTTCCTCAAATCCCTCAAACTAAGCCCTTTCAAACTTAGTCTCCTCAAACGTTGTCCCCTCAAATTTTGTACCCTACCCGGCAATGCGCCTGCTAAGGATATAAATTGAGAATTAAAATTTTACAATAGCGACAGCGAATCTGAGATGATAAACATTAATTTATGACGTCACTTAACACATTTATTAAAATTTAGGGCAAAAAACATATTTTTTGAATACTTTCAATTATTTCATTCAAATCAACACGATCACATGATATTTATTATTTATTATTTTTTTCGTCATTTGTTTTGAAATGAGATCGATGACACAAATGAACTATTTACTTATTTGTATGAAAATATTTCCGTTAGTAAACAATATTTTATAAAATTCCAGACCTTAGTATGTCTACACATGCTTTAGATAAACTTTCCAGAAGACTTGACAACTTTTGGACAAAATTTTCTTGCTAGTTTGGCATAATCTGAACGTTTATAAATTTTTAAGTATCCTGAATTGCTGCCTTTGGTTTCAATGTTGACAAAAAAGGAATTCGACACTTCAGATTGAGGAAATTTCTTATTATTTAACATAAACATTTTGCTGCGACTTCTGCCTAGTTTTTGGGCACATTTGTCTGTTGGGAAAATCAAAATATCATCGCACTCAACAGATGTGTTGCTATGAAACTTGACATCAGGACATGATGACTGAAGTGTATTTGAAAGAAGTCGATGTGGATCGTGAGGGTCTTCAGACTCTTTATTGATGAACTCATCCTTCTCCTCACCTGATGACAATGGAATCATTTGGAAGGCTTTTTGCAGTCGTCTAGAGGAAATTTTGATTAAATTTTAACAAAATAATTTCAATTTGTCTTTATTTTAAGAACGCTGATAACCTAGAAAGCAGAGTTGCGATACAGGTCACCTGTTTTAGGTACATGTGACAGATCTGTCACTGATTTTACCTGTGAACAGGTAATAGCTGTTGACAGATAAGTGACAGGCAGGGTGACAGGTTAATTCCTGTAACAGATCGCAACTCTCCTGGAAAGATCAATCACATTTTGATAATTTTTATCGGTTATAAATCCTTAATTAACTTACTCAAAAAACCCTAAAGCAAGTTTGCTTCCAAATTTCGTATCAAGTCGAACAACTCCATCATAAATTGCAAACCTTCCATGAGCTGAACATGCAAAACTCGGATGGTCAATTTCATGTAATGATCGTATTGACAAAGTATCGAAATTCATGATTACACCTGAAAGAAATTGAAAATAAAGTTTCATTTTTGGGAGAATTTCATAAGTCTTAAAAATCAAAACCTATTCCTAAGCACAATCATCAACATTACCTCCATACTTAAAAACGCTCATAATTTTCATAACATCTGCAATTTGTCCAGTCGAATATTTCCAAAATGGATCTCCTTTAATCCAGCTGTCTAGTTCTGTTCCTTTGCAGTAGTCCTTAACATTCATAAATTGAATTTTAATATTTTTATATGACATTAGGACCTTCAACAAAGTTGTATAACGTAGCATCATTTGATGTGTTGGAGTTAAGAATATTAAATGAATTGTATAGTCTGGATTGAGGTTGGCTGAAATTATTAAGATCCCGAAAGGCATAAGTCGGTTAATCGATCATAAAATTAGCACCAAGCCGGTATGACGCTGGCATAGTGCTAAATTTAAATCAAACCTATCACCTTGCCAGAGTCATGACAGCTGGGCGACGGATTTCTATTCGATTAATCGACTTGTGCTATTCGGGGATGTAAGAATATTAAATAATGATTTTTATTTACAGCAGGAGCAGTAGAGCATAGCTTTTTTTCCATAAATTCCCTGATGTACAGGTACTTAGTAGTTTAATGTTGAGAACTTTATCGTTACCAGCTGTTTAAGAACATATGTCGAGCATTAATCCGGTTATCAATTTTTATTAATTATAGGAAATTCTGGATAAGTGCGAAATTCTAGTTTAAAAGTTTAAAAGTTCTCAAATCTAGCTTGTCATGACTCATAAATAAAAAGTAGCCACATATACAATTTATCTTATTATAATTTAGTCAAAATATTTTTTTTCTCAATTTCAGAAAAAAGTCTGTTAAGCAACAAATTCATTCAAACGTAGTAACTCAATACAAACAAGTCTGTTTTACCTGCAGCTTCAATATTGCATGCCTTCTTAGCATTTCTGATAACAGCTTCTGTCTCTCCGTCACCGTCGATAAAAAACACATGTCTATTTAAGTTATTTGTCATCTCAGCATCATTATTTTGAATATTTTCTAGAAAAATTCCTCCTTTTTCTTTAATTTCTTTAATTTTACTTTCAAAATCTGGACTTTTACTGCTTTCTAGGTATAGAATAATGAAAGTTATGATAAGGATTAAAATGTAAGCTATTCGACTTTTTTTCGGTTTAATGTGCATGATTGAAAAATTTAAACTAGAATGAAAAATATTTTACAATAACAAGAATATTACAAATATAGGTATAAAAAAGTTTGAATGTAAGAACATGTGTAAATTCTTGAACAACTAATTTTTGTTTTATTCGTTCGAAATTGAATTGAAATATTTCAGAATAATCCAATTTTTAAAATCAAATGACATTAATTTTTGGAATAAACTTAAATTTGACGTTTTTGATAAACCTAGATTAGATTTTTATGCCTAGTCTAGTATACGAAAATATTTCAATAATACCCCATAACAACCCACTTATTTTTTTAAAAGGTAAAGCATGGAGAGGGCCCAGCCTTTTGAGCTGAAAACTATGATTAAAATTAGAACAGAATCGATTGTACCACACCCTTGGACCTACAGTTTAAAGTGAAATCCGAACCACTTGCAAGCTCTGCACATTGCAAAGACTCGAGTATGTCTATAGACCTGATGTATCCTGCAATGAACCTAGTCACAATTCTTGTGCGCAAGATGCCGTAATGAAATCATCCTTACTTACTTTACTTCGCTGGCCGTACAGATCAATTGTGATCCATGACCTCCCTTATGAAATCATCCAGATGCTGATATATCCTAGTATACCCAGCAAAGAAGACAAATTATGTGCCGAAGACCTCAAAATTACACCCAATCGAACTTCGTAACCAGAACGGTTAAAATGGAAAAAAGAGCATTTATGAATTGCTCAAAATTTTTTTGGAGGGGTGGGGGGGGCATGACTCTCTTGGCTACGTGCCTGCAACTTGCCCCGTTCTTAAATGGAATCAATCAACTTTCAGTTGCAGGTTGTTTTATCAAATTTATCACCTTTGATTACAATTTTCATAAAATTAAAATTATTTAATGTACTGGAAGGAATTACAATACTGATGACTTTGTAGATATTTGACATTTTTTCTAAATCAGCAAAGCAAGATTGATTTGAAGTCATGGTCATGGCTATTCATCTTCATCAGTTCCTTGTTTTCAGTATTTTCAAAGATTAGCGATGTGTTCTTCAAGATAAATATTTTTCTGAGTAGACTAGTGTCGAATACCGAATGAAATTTATAGGAATCAAAATATTGCGACAATTCTAGTCACATATTAAGAATAAAACTGACCTTACTTAATTTTATAGTATCAAATAGATTTGTATTTCTTTTCAATAATATAACTGTAAAGCTTGTATTCGCGAGTCATCATCAACATTTCATTATCAATTTTAATTTATTCTTTGAAAAGTAAACAAACGGCAGAACACGTTTTTGTCCTTGAAACACTCTTTTTTTGAGCTTTTTAAATATTCATTGGTACATTAAGAGTAAAAAACAGGTTTAACTGTTGAAAAATCATTGCTAGGTGTCGATTTAATATTATAACTTTCAGTTTGTTATCGGCTATTCAATTGCTAGGCATTACAAACGTTTAGACATGAAAAAATTAGTGCAAATCAATTTGTTATTAATAGGAATCTGTTGTTCATTTGTAAACTTGCAAGATTCATCAAATGTATTTCCATTGTGCAGCAGAAGATATCCAGATATTGGACAATGCATTCTTAAAGCCCTCAATAAGCTTAGACCAAATTTGGCTTCAGGAAAATTAGCTCCAGATTTTTATATAGATCCATTGGATCCATATGTCCTTCCAAATTATGAGTTAAGACGTGGACTTCTTACTGTCAAATTTTATGATATTTATATAATTGGTGCTACAGGCTTCAAACTCAAAGGCCTTCGGTAGGTATATCATCATTCATATAGTTTCATAGCACGCTAGGTTTAAGACTCAATATTTATGCCTAAGAATTTCAATAAAAAACTGATTTTTTTTATTTTAGTGCTTATTTTGAAGGTGACTACTTAAAATTCATGCCGCACATAGAATATGACATATTAAATGTATCAGCAAAGTACAGTATTGATGGACTTGTGTCGTTCCCACAAACGGGAGAATTTTCACTTTCTATACTTGATGCAAGCATTCATGGAAATGGAAGTGTTCACATAATTAAAAGAGATGGAAACGAATATTTTAAAATTGAGCAAGCAAAATTGAAATTTGATAGACTTCAAGTTGGAAATGTAAAGTTTTCATTTCCAATAGGAAGATTGATGGAACCAGGGCCAGTTTTAAATTCATTTTTAAATATTTTTGATGGAATTCTATTTAAATTCTTATACAAAGTTTTTGAAGCTCGAATCGATGAAGTTCATTTGGATGTTGCAAATAATTTCATTAAAAATGTTCCTGTAAGTTATTTTTTCAGTGATTAGCAAAGTCGCAACTAACACCTCCTTCTTGCAATAAAGCAATAATAACCTATGATTAACTCAAATTGTACTATATTGGAATTAAAGTCAGTATTATATGTGGGATCTGAATTGTGTCGCTTTCAATTATTTTCTGCTTTGGTTTCAATTTTCAGCAGAGGATATAACTAGAATCTCTACTCATCAGTTCACTTATTATAATACTTACTGTAACGATGTTCCTACGTGGAGCTTAAGTTACAACAAAAGGCTTTCCATCTGACTCTATTGCTGGCTCTGTCACCTAGTTTGTACAACTTCTCTGTCTACATATTAAGCTGACATTCTTTCATCACTGTTCTGAGCTTTTGGAGCTCCTGTGCGTATTTTCCCTTGCAGATTCCAACCAAGCGCAAAATAACAAACTTGTGTTTCTGTCCCAGCAATGACATTCTCCCTGGAACTTTTCTTTCAAAGTGTATGTCCGATCCAGCCATACTTCCTCAATTGTATCTCCTTGTTGATGTCTTGTTGACCTGCTTTCTCTAGAACTTATTAAAATGATCTTCCTTACTTCCTTTGCTGCGGTGCACGTGGACTCATTGCCGAGTTCAGAGATTGTCTTAAGACAGTTCTTTCCTTCGAGACCTTCGGCCAGTTCGGATAAAATGAACAAGCTGTATTTAAATCTCATTAAAGTTCCCAGTTTCCATCAAGAAACCGACATTATCTGGGATCGAACCCGGGTCGTTAGGGTTGGTTGGTCAACACTCTAACCACCACGCCACTGCTGCTTTTTCGCTGCTAGTTCCCATCAAGAAAATTTCACTAAAAAACACCTGTAACAATTTGAAATTTCTCTAAACCGCCATAAAAAATTCAAACACAAATCAAGCTTTCTTACGATAAACAAAGCAGCTTTAGCTGTACAGTTCGACAACAATTGAATTAATATATAAAAACAACTTCTCTCTCGTTTTGACTTCTCACTTGTTTCAATATTTTATTTGGAAAAGCAACAAGTTTTGATGTTTTTTGTTTACTTTCTACTTATAGAGTATCTTAATTGCCTGTCGCTCATGTAGTTGTTATCATCGAGTGGCTTTCGAATCAACTTCATAAGCTGCTGTTCGTGTTCTTAGATGATATAGTTGGTATTTCAGGATCTTGAAGTCTAGTGAAGTTGGAGATTTAATTCTAAAATTTAAAATTGTGCATTAAAATTGCTCAATTTCTATTTAATTAAAATTCAAAGCCAAAAGATCTCATTAATTATTTTAAATTTTATTGTGCAATTTGTGGCTTGTTACTAGATTTTATAGAACAATTAGTTTATTCAAAATGTCACTGGATCCAAAAAGTTTGAGATATGAAACAAAAGAAATATTCACACCTACTTTGGATGAGCTAGCTAAAGGTAGGTTATCAGAACTTTGAAATTATTGCCTATCTAATTGCTAAGGTGATGTATGTGGAAGCGCTTCAGTGTGGCTCAGATAGGGTAGCTAGGTTCTTACTTCTTATAAACTTCCCATGAAACTTTTTTACTATTTGCCTTTTTCTGCTTGCCATTGTCAATACCAGCCAGTAGTCATTGATAGCTCAGACATGTTAGAAGCACCTTACAAACTTTAGACATTATACAATTACTTCCTCAAATCTGAAATGCCTTTTCTCCATCATATTCATTACAACTGCATTTTGTTTTCTCCATTTTAGCAATCACCCGAGGCCTCAACAATAACTTTGCTGAAGTCACTTTATCAATTGTTGACTGTCCAGACCTATCAAAAGCACCATTCCATTTAGCATCATCAGGCATAGATGGTGACACTGTTGTCTTGGAATATGGAAGTCCAGATTATTTATTGCCACTTGTTGATAGATCGAAAATTTACGACTTAGTTCCACTTGTTAAAAATATTCAAGGATTTGAAAATAAAGATTTTTTCTTAGCTGGTGCCGGTGCCGGTCCACATCCATTAATTAATCAAAATTGTGAAGGAATCATGAATTTAAAAGTTGATAAAAATGGTAAAATTGTGAATGAAACTCACATTTCAAGAGTAACTGAAGATGGATTAATGGAAGTCCAAAAAGTGCCAACAGCAGAAACACGAAGTGCTTTACTTGGAAATGTTTTCTTGTCTGAAGGAAGGGCTGGAAAAGTTTTGAAAGTTTCATGCAAAAAACGCATTGGAACTGAAAATTTCATATCATCAATGCGACTGTCAATGGCTAAGCACTTTAAAGACACAACAGTTGGTGTCGGTGGAGTTTTCTTGCTCAAAAAAGGTAAAGCTAAGCAGCACGTGATGGATGATTTCTCAAAAACTCCAATAAATACTGAAGATGAGCTAAACAATTGGCTTAAATTCTACGACATGTCAGCTCCACTTATTGCTGTTGGAACTTTTGTGACTGATGAGGCTGATTTAGATTTGAGATTGCAACATTTTCATAGTTTTTCGCAGCACGGAGAGGCTGGACATTATCATTATGACGTAACACCTGATATTGCTGAGTATGAGGGGTACTTTAATGTTGGTGCTAGAATTGTTCGGATTGATCGACCTGATGTGAGTATTAAATTGAGTTTGGGAGAAGCTAATAATGCATTATATTATGAAGGAAAACTTCTTTTTTGTGCTAATGCTCAATGCCAGATACTTTACTGTGCTGTGATGCTTAAATGGTTCCAAACGACTGCTTTACAGCTGCTAAATGGCATAAAGCCTGGAAAAGTGACAAAATAGTTGCACCAGGCTTTCGTGAGGCTAACGAAGTGAAAGATTAAATGAAATCAGGCTACTCGTCAGCTTCATGTTTGGTAAATGCCACTATTCTGTGACTTTAATATCGTGTGTCTATAAAAACATGAACTATTGCCACATCAGGTCTTACTGGTACAAGACCATCACTTTTAAAAAAACGCTAATTCAAATTCCTCATTTCATTCCAGTCATCCCTAAAATTCGGACGCGACTAAGCAGAAACGAGTTCAAATGAGAAATAATTGATAAACAGCATGTCAGGAGAGCTGAGTAGGCATGAAAAATGTTCACACGACTTACGTCAATCTGGAATTATCATTTTTCTTATTCATCGTGCTGATGAAGTTCAAGTTTCTTATCAAGAATTTGTATTGTAAAATAATTAAATAAAATTTTTGATGAAATGTTTGTTGTTGTTGTGGTTTTGTGACCTAAAAGTCATGTTACATGATTATTGGGTCAAACAGAAGTTCTGTTTTAGATTTGACATGGGTCGGACAACTAATGTCATTCTGAGTATGAATCTAGCTACCTGAAATTCTGTGAATATCTTCATGTTAAGCATCAAACAACCACAAACAATTTTTTCAATTTTTATAAACACTTTGAATTTATTTTTGGACATGATACAAAGGGAATTAATATTAAACATTTACCAATATATAAGAAGAAAGTTAAATTTTTACAATAATTAAAAGAAAATTCAACTAAAGTAAATGTTTGAAGAAAAAAAATCATCAATTTAATAATGATGACATCAAATGGCAGATGAAATGTGAATAAAATACATCAAAATTTTACAAATCTCACTAAAGAAAGTTGCTGTAATTATTTATGCTGAAGCTGCAAATAATTTAATCAACCTCAGAAATTTGAGCATCAACGTCACTAAGGTAATCTGATGTTAGTTTAACGACTACAAATCCACTTGTGAGACCGACTACTGTTGCTACTCCGCAGTTCTTTGGTAAAACGTTCTTCATGAAGGCCCACATTAGGACTGAACCGAAACTGAAAAGTACACCGCCGGTTGCTCTGAAATTGAAAGAAAAGATTTCAATTAATAGTTTAAAATGAAATACCAGAGTTCGAAGTCGATGAGATTCGAGTCAACTTCGAGTCAGCTTGGTTATTTTTTTTTGTATGAAGAAGTCGATTCGAGAAAACCCAAACTCTGTGAAATACTAAGAGGCTAGCTCATGTTAAGTAGTATCCTAGGTGTCGTCAATAATTATAAAAATAATGTTCTTTATAGGGAAAGCAGAGTAATTGACTGAGTCATAAGGAAGCCTCAATTAAACTCAAATCTGAACATGTCCTTAACATAAAATGCTTTTTAATACGGATGACAAGAACGTTTGACAGTCATGACCTTGGTTTGCAGGTACTTTGATGAAACTGACTTATATTTGTACTTCAAGTTTATTCCAGGTAAATGTCATTTACAATGTTGTGGTCGAATTACTGATTATGACCGTTTCTAGTTAAATCATTATGAAGGAACCACTTACTATGAATATGAGCTGTTAAAATCACCCAAATCAGTCATTTATCATCTTCTGTACTCAGATTATTAGAGCCAAAAACTCATTTTGTCTTGCATTTGTTGAGTTTAATCCAAATTCCAAAATTAAAACCAGATCAGAGATGCGATCTGTCACAGGCAGTCACTTGTCACTTACCTGTCAGCAGGCAGTGCCTTTAACATATAACAGATAATATTTGTGATAAATCTGTTATCTATGCATGTGGCATGCGACCTGTATCAGCAACTCTGTTCCAGATTAAAACATTGACTTTTTAACTTCTTTGCTACCCAATTTAAATCATACCGCAAATTCGACTAGGATGCGAAGCTATTCAATAGTCTTCTCGTTCTGCTTTAAGTCGTTTTTAAGCATCTCAAAATTAATACTTACGCATAAGCAAGTCTCTTTTGGTTTGGTACATTTTTAAGATGTTTGCGGGTGTAGATATATGCTCCAGATCCAATCACACTGTGCCAAAGGAGGAAGTTTGTGAGATCAGATGATCCAAAGAATCTAGAAATGAGAAATAAAATTATCAGTGACTCAAAAAGTTTAGATTAACAAATATTGAACTTTCTCATCCAAAATTCTATAGTCCAGGTTAAATGGTCCACAATTTAGGAATTTATATTCTTTACACTTTAAAATCACATCAAATTACTAAAATCCTACTCACTTTGTTCTCAGTGCTGGATTCATGATGTTAATTGACAGTGCCGTGTAGCTAACAAGACTGTTAACCGGTAAATAAAATGATAAGAAATTTTCCTTATTTAATGGCTTCATTTTGGTCTTATTTCAATTTGTTCCTGCTGTATTTAAGTATGCCTGCTTGCTAGTCCTCGAAGTCTAAAATGTCAATTGAAAATTATTAAATTAAAACTTTTTTTATCACGAATATTTCATGAAATTGATTTTTATTACATAAAAAATTTGAAAATACTTTTCAGCAAAGATTATGTGATGTTGATGTTATGACAAACTGTCTCTAAATGTCGGAATGTCTAGGGTTAGTGACTGAGCTTGTGGAAAAAAATTAAAAAAAATTCTGATAGAGAAAAAAACTTGAATTTTTAAAAGTCGTTCGGAAACTTTTGTTTTTGTTGTAATTTAAAGGTTTCATAAAAAAACTAGTTTAACTTTGACTTTGATTATCTGCAAGATGCTTAACACAGTTCCAAAAACGAAATTGCTCCTAACCTTAAATTTAATTGAGTTTGCCTTAAAAGTACCGCGCTTTAATTAATATCTGAAAGCAAACTTAAATGCACTTGAATTGATAACGAGCATGCTTGTACCAAAAAATCCCCAAACCTCAACATTTTCTCAGATATTTGTCAATAAAATCAAGTGATTGGATCAACAATGCTGCTTATTTTATTCTGAATATTAAGTAGTAAGGTTTGCAGTTGAGTTTTATTTCAAAAATGTCCCACGAACATCCTTATGGTAAAGCTTTAAATGTCTTAAGTTTTTCTAAAGACAACAAAGTTCTTATCGATGAAGACGCTATGAAGAAGATGTTTGAACATCCGGATGTTAAAAATCGTAAGATTGTTTCATTTTCAATTATTGGAGCGTACAGAAAGGGAAAGAGTTTTTTCTTGGATTATTGCTTAAGGTTCCTTTATGCTCATGTAAGTTGATTTCCCTTTTTTAAATTTTTGAATATTAATTGATATTTATTCAGTATCCATCTATAAATTTCCCAAACAATCCAACATCTGACAAAGAAAACTGGATGGGAGCTGAAAATGAACCTCTTAGTGGATTTTCATGGCGTTCTGGGTCAATACGTGATACAACAGGAATCATTATGTGGAGTGATATTTTCCTCCATACGAGTACAGTGAATGGAGATAAAATTGCAATTATTGTCATGGACACTCAAGGACTTTTCGACAATCAAACGTCACCAGTCGGAAACTCAAGAATTTTTGCTCTTGGAACATTAAGTTCATCTATCGAAGTTTTGAATCTGTTTAGTGTTGTCCAAGAGGATCAACTTCAATATTTACAATTTGCTACAGAATTCGCAAAATTTGCTGCCAATGATAGTCATGGAAATGCCGGAAAGTCTTTTCAAAAGTTGGTTTTTCTAATTAGAGATTGGGTAAGTTTATGACATACTTTTAGTTGACAGCATTGCCACAAATATTTATTTCAAATAAGGTAAATCCGGATGAGCATCCATTTGGTTTTGAAGGAGGTGCAACTTATCTTCAACATTTCTTGAAAATACAGAACGAACAAAAACCAGAACTTCAATCTGTTCGAAAATTTATTCAAAGCTCTTTTGAAGAAATCGACTGTGCATTGCTTCCTCATCCAGGTAAATATCCCGAATAAAAATCCAGCCTCAAGCCTGCATGACTCTGGCATGGTACAGGCTTCGATTTAAATCCAGCACCATACTAGAGTCACACCGACATGATGCTGGATTTCTGATCGATTAACCGACTTGTGCCATTCGGATATTTTCATTGAAAATTTGCAGAGCTTGAAGTCAACTCGAGTCGACTCGGGTTTTTCGAGTCAACTCGAGTCCACTTGACTAGAACTCTAAAAATGTGTGATTATTATTTATTGCTTAAACTTGACTTGTAATTTCAGGCAACATAGTAACAGGAGGCTCAAGAAAGAGGATAAAATACAATGGAAGTTGGGGTGGAATGAGTGAAGATTTTAAAGATGAGCTTTTTGCTGTAATTGAAACTCTTCTGAAACCCGATGATTTAATTATTAAGAAAATCAACGATAAAGATCTTGAAGGTTTCGAGTATTTAGAATTTATGCTGCAATATTTTCAAATATTCCAATCTGATGATATTCCCCAAGCTCAGTCGATTTATGAATCAACAGTCGAAAAACAAATTAATATGCTGGTTGAGTCGTGTGTCGAAAACTACAAAGAAACGATTTATAAAAACACAGATTTAATTACAAATGTAACGCAAATACCCATTTTTCATAATATGAGTAAAAATCAAGCAATGCTCATGTACAATGAATCGAAAAAGATGGGAAATATTTCTCATGAAATTAAATTTTCAAGAATCCTTTCAGAAAAGATCGACAAAATATTTCAAGAATGGTCAGATCGCTCAGAAAAAAATATGAAAAAAATTGAAGAAGAAACTGAAAGAACGCGTTTAGCACTGGAAGAAAAGCAAAAGGCCGAAATTCAACAGATTGAAAGTGAGAAGAGAGCAGCAGAAGAACTTAATAAATTGAATCTTCTTAATGCTGAAGCTAAGAATGAAAACTATTTGAAGGATAAGGAAATTGCAGAAGTAATGTTAAAAGCTGAGAAAGAACGAGTTGCAATGATTGAAGCTGCCAAAGAAAAAGAAACAGAATTTCGGAAACAACTTCAGGCTATGCTAGAAGAAGAGAAGCGAAATCCAAGAGTAGTTAATTATAATACTGGCCCTTGCACAATTTTATAACTTACTATAACATCTCAAGGTGTAACTCGGATCGTAACAAAACTTGGACTCCCCCCCCCCCTCTTTGTCCCCAAGGGTTAGAAAATAAACCAAAAACTCCTTTGCAAAAGATTTAAAATTTTATTTTACCTGAATTTAATATTTTTGTACATTACAAAATACTAAAATATTTCATGTATCTCAGTCAAAATCATAATCACAAATAGTGCAGACTCATCAATAAATTCAGTTTCTATTCATATTCTCCCTCATGCTCCTTATCATCTCATCCTTAATATTATTCATTCCACTTTTGATGAGATCTTCAATTTTATTCGTTAAATTCTTCAAATTGTCCTCGAGTCTCATCAGCTTTAAATTAATTTTCCTAACTTCACCCACCATTCGATTCTCCATCTTCTCTAGTCGTTCTGTTAGATTTCTCATTAAATTTAGATTACAAAATGCATTACAAAATTCACCTTCAGTAAGAATTTTTTTCAATTGCACTTGTGAGCCCTCTTCACTTGATCCAATTGTCGGCTGTTTTACAGGCGAGTCGTGTTTCTTGAGGAAATCTAGAAAATACGAGTCTGGAAATTGCCTGACATCTGATGCTAGATTTTCAGATCCTGTTGGCTTTCTGATGAGTTGATTGATTTCGCTAACGGATTGCTGACATGAGCAGTAGGTTGTGAAGAACATCAAGGATATGATGCGGATTTGGAAGTTACTACAAATGAATGAACATGATAGTTTTGAATTAAAATTGTTTCAAAATAAAAAAAATGGTCTTTTGGTATTGAAAGCTTGCTACAAATATCTTCAGGCTCGGAAACTAGGCGATATACCGCCAACTTCTATTCAAATACTCGTTACTCGTTAACTCGTTAACTCGTATCGACGTCATTTTATTCGAGTCAACTCAAAGTCTACTTCTAGGTCTGCAAATATTTTCGAAAAGAGCTGGTTTTAGATACAATTTTAAAACGACTTTGGATCACAGTGGATCCATATGGCCATCGAGGTAAGTATATAAGTAAGCAAGGCGGGATATTGACCGAATTATATCAATTGGGTTTATTTTAAACATTTTGTTTCAATATTTAAATTGCTTTTTTTGTCAAAAACAAACAAAAACAAGATCAAGGTAGAGCCTAAATTTATGCTCCTTGAACTGACCCTGATGGTCTAAAAATATTCTGTTTTATGGAACATAACTCTTGTGAATCAATCACTAATTTCCCAAGATCATAACCCCAATTTTCTAATTATTCTGATCAAATTGAACCTAAAAAGGTTGAATTTATTAATTTTGTCGCAAAAACTGTCAAAAATTGTGTAATAAATTCTCGAGTTCCTTATTGATCTGACCCGAATCCCCGCAGATAACTTCCGAAAAATTCTTAAGAATTCAGCCTTATCTCACATTTTGTTCATTTTTCCACCACGTAAAAATATTTTACAAATCTTATCACAAAATGTGCACTTGCAGCACGAGCAGCTGATGAAATAAATCTGAGATTGTTTTTGCACTGCAATGTGAACAGCAAAAAAATGAGAGCAACGAAAGTTGAATGAAACAAATCGTCGGATTTGCGATAACATTCAAATTGCACATGAATGTTATTATGATCATTTCAATTGAGACTTGTGAGAATAGTTGATAAATTGAGAAATTTGTGAGAATTTAAATAAATGAAATGTGACAGTAAGTTAAAGATTTGATGAAGAGAGTGCAAAATGTGATGACTTACCTTGAGACAAAATTTGATTGTATGCTGGAGAAAAGTGGGATGTAATGGATTTAATTTAACAAAAATATAATCATTTCAACTACAAACTGAACAACTACAACAATTAAGAACCGAAAATCCGTCTGTTCAGCTAGTTTCAATAGATTTTCGTCCACAAAATTTGACTTATCCATTGAGATATTTAAATTATTATTAAATTTTGTGAGAATCATGTAACTTGAGCAATGAAATTAAATAAACTGAAGCTGAAATAATGAGTTTATTATCAATTTTTTTTGTTTGCTGTTCTTTGTGTTCATTTGCATATCGCACAAAAAATAAATTAAAAAACAAAACAGAGAAAAAATAAATTTAATTAAACTAGAAGATTGTGATATATTTCTTGGGAATAAATTTAAAAATTTTCAGTGTAACTTACAATAATTCCAAAATATGGAACTTATAATTAACATTTTGAACATTTTTGAACATTTTGGAACATTTTGAATATTTTATTTTATTTTATATTTTATTTTCGCAACTTTGATAAAAACCTTATCGGCCTGTTTCACTAAGGTGGATTATCCTCATTTTAGGATTATCCATTTCTTCGATGCAAGGAAAATCCAAATGATTTCTTTCTGATGTAGAATTAATTGGTAAATAATAATCAAGCTAGTGTGAGAAAAATCTATTTATTGGATAGTGAATATAGCAAAAAAATAATTTTAGTATATGTATTATCCTTAGATTATCCTAGGATAATCCTGAAGACTATCCGAATTTTCAATCTTGGTGGGACCCAGTTTTAACATTTTAGAATAATAATGATCTCAGGATAATCTTCGGATAATCCACTTACTAAGATAATCGTTTTTTGTGAAATCCATCGTCAAAAAATTATTTTCTTTAAATCCATTTTTTCCAATTCACCGTGCAGTTTAACGGAGTAAAAAAATTTATGGATTATCCTCGGATTGAAAAAGTGGATAATCCGATCGGTGGATAATCCACCTTAGTGAAACAGGCTATATATGTTAAACAGGATGACGTACAGAACTGGCTTCTGTTAACTTTGACAAAAAGTTGCTACAAATTCGATCCTGCTGCCTTCATTTGGTAAGGGGCTGATTAGTTTTTAAGAAAAATTAAATACTCTTGATTAAAAGGTGCAGCAGTTTATGATGTTAATATAATTAATGATTTGAGAGGCTTAAACAATGTGAGCTGGTTCCAGCCAGCAATGTTACCACACGTTGAGACGGGCTGGAGGCACTGCGATTCTAATCGATGATAGAAGGAACGGCTTTTGAAAAATGACATTTTTTTCTTCAAAAATTAGAGTTTTTAGAGCCGATTTCCGTTTTTTCATAAAACTTTATTGAAACTAGTGTGTCGGGTAGAAACCCAATGCGAATATATTCATACCACACCATAAAAAGTCTTCTGGAAAAACCAAGCTTAGCTCAGTATTAATATAAAAGTATAAATCTTAACGAACAAGCTGAGCTTCTCTCAGCATATGTTTGAAAATATAAAAATCTAGAGGAATTGCAGCATAAGCAGTATATACTCTTACCATAGAAAATCTCCATCGATTTGCTGTGCTATCGTTCAGCTTAAGTTTTTAAACTAGACTTTTATCATAAAACTCCAGATTCACTCAGTTTAAATGTTGGACGTCATTTATGAATGCTTCAATAATTTAAAAGCAGAGAATGAAGTTGACTCGAGATTGTTATCAATTTTATATTGTGGAGTCGACTCCGAGCTCTGTGTATAAGCATTGAAATAAGTGCAAGAATTTAATAAATGATCTAAATGACAATAAACGTTTTTATTTTAAATTTAATTTATTAATTATATTATAAATTGTTACACAAAAAAATTCAATACTTTAAAGAAAAGGAAAAGGAAAGGTCAAATCATCTTCTAGTTCCATGTCCTTGATTTTATGATGACCTTTATGAAAAATCGTTGCTTGATTCTGTTGTAGGTGGTTCAGTGAGAGTAGTTGTTGAAGCCAAAGTTGTTGTAGTTGTGTCGATTTTTTCACATTTTACTAAATTTCGGTTTTCATTTATTTCTAGTTCAAGCCAATTTTTATAATCTTCACAAGTTGCTTCACATTTTCCATCTAATGAAGTTCTACTTAAACTAAGGTCTTCGTAACTTTCTCTATTGTCTATGCAATTATTGTTATCGATCTTAAACACGTCTAATGCTTCCAATGTGTTTCGCACCTCAGCACCAATAATCCTTATCGAATTAGACGACACGGTAAACATTTTTAATTCTTCATTGTCAACAAACATACGATCAGGTATAGCTTGTAGCTCATTATAGTCCAATGTGACTGTATTTAATTTACTTAATCCATGAAAAAGTGTCACTGGAAGTTGCTCAATTCCATTCATTTGCAACTTTATTACCAATAAATTTTGATTATCTTGTAATAAACCAGCTTCGATTGTTTTGAGTTCATTGTCATTCAAATGAAGTTCTTGAAGATTATATAAGCCTGAAAATGCGCAACTATCAATAAATTTGATTTTATTGAACGAAAGGTTGATTTTTTGGAGTTTTTGATTGTCACTAAAGGAGCCAGGTTCAATTTTTGTCAGCAAATTTTTATATAAATTCACTTCAATCAGATCTTGAAAATTTTTCAAGGAATTTTGAGAAATTTTTGTCAATGTTGATTTTTTAAAAATGAAGTATTTAAGAGCTGGAAAGGATGTTGACAAGCCAAGTGGAGTTAAATCTGATTTAGAATTTTCAACATAAAATCCTTGAATATTCTCGTTGCCATTTGTAATGTTAAAAATTTCTGTATCATTTTGAATCACAAATGATGATGGAATGCACGTTTTTGTTCTTGTTCCTGTCTCAAATTCTATGTCTTTAATTTCACATGTGATGTTAACATTACATAGGATGCTAGGAATGACCAAGATTGTAAAGATGCAAATGATCATCATTTTAAGATTCTTCATCCTGTAAATGAGAAAAAATTAGTATTAAAACTGATACTAAGGATCTGAGTTGACAAGTCACTTTTAGTGAAGTTTAGACACCAAAATAGTAAACTTTTGAAGCCTTGGCTTTATAACATTATAAAAGACTCCTGGCAACTCTCTATCAGATTCACAGTTTTGATGAAGTTAGAATAATTTTCAGTACAATTTAATTTAAATGCCAGTTCTTACCTCCTTGCAATTTTTATATCTAAAAACAGCTCTCTTCTCTCCGAACAGCTGTCGATCCTAAAGCTAGTAATCAAATGAAGCTCAAAATGATTTGTATTTCTTCTCCAGAATATGAATTGCTTGATAAGCAACAATGTAGAAGTTCATAATACGAGACTTATTCAGATGTTATGTTACGTTTGTAATAAGGATTTTGAATCTTTTACTCAGGTATTATTTCAGAACAAAAAGGAAGGATCTTGTAGATCTCCCGATAACAACCATATGTGTATACTAATGTAAAACAAGTCGGGTTCGAAGGGAATCGAACCTACGAGCTTAAAAGAGGCGATCTCTAGCTACTCGATCAGAGATCCCTGCCAATCAGCCACCGAGGTACTTATCTCACTTCGGCTATCCTTCATTCACATATAACAAGTTTCAAAGCAAGCCCTATGCTCAGGCCTATCTACTACATATATGATCTTCAAGCCATACCCACTGACCACACTTTCTTTCTTTCTATGCCAAAGACCTCAAAACTACACTCAACACACGAACCGAGCTTCGAAACTAGAACGGTGAAATGGAAAAAGAGCTTAGAAAATTAGAAATGGCCTGAGATTGAACCTAGTACCTTTGGCCAACGTTCTAACATTTAGGCTACTGATACCATTTCACTGCTTTCAATGAACTTAGACATTATAAAATTAGGAATTGGAATTAGTTTATTATACCAAAAACTCAGACTTCCTCAACAAATTGATCATAGACTGTGTCAGTTCAGTTTCAGTTTACAACATCAAAAATAAATGTCTAGTCAAAATATATAGTCGAATCCTTTAAACAATAAATTGAGGTCACAGAACAAAGAAATTATAAGATTCGAATGTTGATTCCTCATTCATGTTGAATTAATCATTTTTAACTTACATTGTAATGTAAAGTATAGCAAAATCAGCAGAATCATACACTGAGATACTCAAAATATGTTCATTTTTAATTTTAATCAGCACAGTTTTTATTTGTAATTCTTCTAGAGTGGATGCCAGTGAGAAGGTGAAGTAATATTTTAATTATTGGGTCCAAATTTAAGGGTATATAATGGTATTCTAGCTTTGTAGCACTTTGATAGTTCTCATAAGTGAACTTTTGTCATGATCAGGCGCGTAGCCAGCAAGGTCTTGTCCCCCTCTTAAGCGTTTTAGGCCGTGTTCTCGCTGCGGTTCAAAACGTTTAAGGGGGACAAGACCTTTTTGACTATACGCCTGGTCATGATTAAGGACAAAGAATCCCTAAAGATAACTTAATTTAATTTGCGACTTTTTGTCTCAAAAACTGTCCAGCCAATCAAATTTTGTGCACATTGAACATCATTATGACCAGAATTGCTGATTACCCAGATGCAGTCTCCTTCTATTTCCACCAAAATTAATTTAATTGTCTTTTGGAAGCTTAAAATTAAAAAAATAATATTTAAGTTCCATTTTCGCAGGATGTTATTGTTACTGCTATCAGTCATTGCATTTAATGTCATCAATGCATCTAATCCGGTGATTGATCTGAACTGCAAAACGATGCGAAAAACAATTTGTTACAACAATAATCTTGAAATACTCGAGCAAAGCATGCAAATTCAGAAGAATGACAAGACTAAGTACGAAACTTTGTTCATTAATGAAGCTAACGTTGAGTTCCTGCCGATTATTATTGCAACTACATTTCCTGATATTAAGGTTTTAAAAGTCATCGGTTCATCACTTAAAAGTATTGAAAAATCAAATTTTGAGGGACTTGAGAAGGTCGTGGAAGTGAATTTAGAGAAAAATTTAATATCAAACTTGCCTGCGAATGTTTTTGAGCCACTAAAAAATATCAAAAAGATTAATTTAAATTCAAATAAAATTTCATCATTTCCGTCAAAGATATTTGCAAGCAACACGAAATTGATGTCAATTACCGCCGTTGGTAATGTGATAAGCTTCATATCTGATCAAGCATTTAAGAATTTAGCTAATTTGAAGCTTCTTTTCATTTCAAATAATCAAATTGAGGATCTACGAAGTGGAACTTTTGATGATTGTGTCGAGTTGAAAATTCTTTCAATCCACAATAATAGATTAAGGCATGTGCCTGAAAATATCTTCAATAAAAACACAAATTTAGAAATCTCTCAGAAACATTTTGTCAACAATACTTGCATTGATGAGTTTGTAAAAAAAGAAACAATAGACACAATTGGTGACCTAAAGAGAGCATTTAAGGAACACTGCAAGCCACTTTGTTATGATGAAATGGAAGAATTGAAGGAGAATGTGAAAGATTTGAATGAAAAATGGGGCGAAGCTAATGAGACGATAGATGATTTTAAAGCCAATTTGAATAATATAAAGCAAGAGCTTGGAACTACCAATAGCAAGCTCGAAAAGTGTGAAAGTTCAAAAGTTAAGCTTAATCTTGAAATGGATAAATTTAAATATGAAACTACAAAATTAAAATCAGAAATTTCAAACCTAAACTTGGAAGTCCAAGAGAAGGAAAATTCAATCACAAATTTGACAAAATCTGAAGAAGATCTCAAGTCAACTATAGAAAATTGCGACCAAAAGATAATAAAATTAAATTCAACGATCGAAACTCAATTAATTGAAATTGAAAGCTGCAAAAAAGATAAAGAAGTTTATTCAAAATTATTCATTGTTGAAGCCACAAAATCTTCAAATTTCACAACAGACATAAATGATTGTAAGAGTCAAGCTGAGAATCTCACAAATGAGTTAAAAATTACAAAAGAATTGATTGAGAAAAATGATAAAATTTTACTAGAGACCAAAAAAGAATTAAATATTAGAAATTTAGCTTTAATTGGTATGGAAAATTTGAATAAGGGTCCGTGTAATGAAAATGAGTTTTCATGCAGATCTGAGCTAAATGAGCTTAAAATACAAAACCAAAACTTTACACAGCTACTTAATAGGCTACAAGAGTCAAAAATCACGCAAAATCCAGAAGCTCCATTTACCATCAACTGTAAAGTTGAAAAAGTCAGTGAATACTTAACATGTCATGTGATTGATGTCAAAGCTACGTCACGTGATACAAAAATTTATGATATTCTAGAAAATTCAAGCCTAAACAATGTTAATGGACTCGATTTTACTGACAGCAAATTCATTGATTTTCCAGCTGAGTTGACAAAAAGATTTGAAAACTTCAGATTTTTTAAATCTTCAGATTCCGTGTTTTTAAATTTTAATGAAAATATTTGCGAATATTCGAACAAAATTGAAGAATTTTTGGTAACATCGTCAGATCTTGGATGGTCTATTACGCTTGACAACTGCAAATCACTCAAATCCTTACAAATTGAAAATTCTGGAATTCGAGAAGTTTCAGCGAAAAATTCAATATTTTCATTAATCAAAATTAATTTAAATGGAAATAAAATTAATAAAATTTCAAAAGAATTTTTCAGCAATTTTGAAAATCTAAAGAGTATCCAGCTGGCCAACAATAAAATTGAGTCAATCGATGGAAATGTTTTTGATGGAAATAATGCACTTGAAACTATTAATTTGTCTGAAAATCCAATTCGTAAAATTAATGGACAGATTTTTACAAACAACAGACAACTTGCAACAATCTTTATGAAGAATTCTGGTTGCATAAATGATGATGCCATTGGGAGGAGTAAGATTGAAAAGATTAAAAACAATTTATTGACAAAATGTGTCTGAATGTCTTAAGATTTGAAGATTAATATTGTAATTTAAAATTAAGAAGTAATAAAAGCATTTAAACATATTTTTCAACTTGATTTGAAACAAAATTGGTCCAAATATTCACTGGATCTTCTTTCGTCAAGCATGACAACAAATTTTCCTATTTTTTTATTAATCTTTAACACCAATTTGACAAAAATTATTCATATCCATTCGAATAGCAGTCAACAATGCACCAGCAGTTCCACGGAAATTATAAACTTTATCAATACAATCATTTCCACTTAAGTCAAGACTTTGAAGCTCTTTGAGTCCATTAAATGTTGAATCATCGACAAATTTCAAGTTATTGCCTTTAAGTGAAATGTTTCTTAATCTTCGATTATTTGAGAATGTTTCACCAGTTATTGAAGCTAGCTTGTTGTCATCTCCATTAAATTCTTTAAGGTTTAACAAACCTTTAAAGATTCTCGGGCTGATTTCCTCAATTTCGTTGTTTTTTATTGACAAAAATTCAAGTTTGCCAAGTTCACGGAAGTTTTCAGGTGACACCATTTTGATAAAGTTATATCCCAAGTCTAGTCGCTGTAGGTTCGGCATGTCATCAAAAGCATCTCTTCTTACTCTGATTAATTCACCTTTGTTAAGGCTCAAACTCTCAAGTGACCTAAGGTGCCTTAAATGTTCTTTTTTAAGAATTCTAAATGACGTTTCTGATGCTGAATAGGAAACTAAGTTCGGAAATGATTCATCAACATTTATCGGTAAGTTTTCACTTTGAATGTTTGTTAATTTGAGGCTTGTAACTTTTCGGTTCTTCTCAATTTGCCATGATGATTCATCAATGTGACGATTATCAATTAAACAGGTTTGTGGACTGTCTAGTTGATCACATGATTCAGTTGGTGGATTATTGGAATTGCTGTTTGTATTCGTGTTTCTGGCTGCATTTGTTAAGAATGTTATTAATAGGAAGCATATAGCTGATGTGAGGAACCGATACATTCTGGAATGGATGTAGAAATTAAACAGAATCAAAACTGGTTTGATCTTAAAAATTGTTAAAAAAAGAAATTCACCCAAAGGTTCGTCCCGAGTGGGAATCGAACCTCGCACCTCTCGATTGCCGGTCAAGTGCTCAGAACACTAAGCTATCGGGCTTTGCCATTGGAACTGGCAGAATGCCAAATGTGAACTTCTCTTTTTCAACTGTTCTGTTCTAGAGCTTATAACCTTTACCGTTTCAACTAAATTGTCTCATAATCGAAGTGGCAAGGCCATTAGAAGCCAAATGAAACTTAGTAAGCAAAAATCTCGTTGGACTTTAAAGTTCTTTCAATTAGTAAGCTCTGGTTTGATTTTATTTAATCTGCACATTATTTTGCAAGACAGTCACATTTATAAGGTTTTATTAGAATACATGTCTAAGCTTTCTGTAAAAGCTCGATGAACAGAACTGTCGTTTGGAAGATAATGATAATGAACTGCTTTGACAGTTCTTTATTAAATCAACTTCACAAATATTTACCTTACTCAATTCAACAAAATAAAATCACAAATCGCAAAACTTCCACTGCCTTCAATTACTGTTCTTAAACTGAATTTCTTCTTCTTACCTCAACGCCTTATAAACGACGCAAAGATGCTCAAGAATTAGGTCAAACAACTTCTTTATACTGAAAACTAGTCTTCTGTATATTAATTTACACTGTGAATTACCATCATTTGTTTGTTCTTTGCACTTTCTTTGATTTACATAACATCTTTAAATAAACAAGTTTGGATGCTGTGACAACTTAAGACTTGCCGTAGAATTATTTCAATAATAAAAACAAATCATTTTAAAAATTGCAGGCAAGGAATGGAAAATTGTTCCCATTTGTTTTAACCCGAATGTTACAAGTCGGTTAATCGATCAGAAATCCAGTATCAAGCTGGTGTAACTGGTGTATGCTGGCTTCGATTTAAATCCAGCACCATGCCAGAATCATGCCGGCTAGGCACCGGATTTCTATTCGATTAACAGACTTGTGCTATTAGGTCATCAGAAACTTTGGAATATAGCAACGATGAAAAGGAGTTTGAAGCTAAGGAATGTCTTTTTGTAAAGTTTTGAGAATTTTGCAACCCTTTTCCACATCGCCTGGTTTCTTTACAAAAGTAAGAACAACCTTTGCCAACAAAAACGATTGAAGATAGGATTATGAAGTTTTAGTCCATTCTATTAACACTGAACGAAGGAGATCTTACTTCCAGTAGTACTACTTAATAACAAATAGCACAAGTCGGTTAAATGAATAAAAATCCTTGGCACCGGATTAATAGCTTCGATTCAAATCCAGCACCAAGCCACGATAACATTGGCTTGATGCCAGATTTCTGATCGATTTATCAACTCGTGCCATTCGGGTAAAAACTGTTCAAAACCCCTGAAAAACAGGTACAATAAGTCTAGATCAAAAGTATTTTTTCTTCTCTTTCAAGACATGACTTTTTATTGACTTCTCTCAGGTGCTCCTACATTCATTTAAATTTATAAGATTCTATATATTGTGTTAATAATAGAATATGCTTAAGCGAATGGCAATAAGCGACAATTAATGTCTAATTTCTATCTTAAATCTTTAAATTCCGTAAAGTGAAAAGGGGCCATTCACTTATGACGTCAATGGGGGTCAGCAAGAAAAAAACAATAGAAATTCTTGGAAACAAATTTTTCTTTTTTAAAAAATGACCGTTAATTTCGGACGTCATAAGTGAACGATCCCAAAAACAAGAAATTTTGAATTTAATAATTTTGGTCTTTTTTAAACATTTTGATTTCTAATTTGTGACAAAAATAACAAATTTTTGCTTCAAACATCTACAATAAAATTTATCAAACATAAAATTAAACTTGATAACAGTAACATTTTTGGTAACATAAACAATTCATAGCGATTTCTTCTTCTGGCACCAATTTGTTGAGAAAATCTTGTAAGCGTATTTTTTATATTATTTTGATGAGATTGTATTTTGAAAAATTTTGTAACAATTTGTTGAAATATTTCTGAAATTATGGAAAATAATTTGAATTAGTTCATTTAGTTTCATAGAGTATGGGATAGGGTATGGGATAGGGTATGGGATAGGGTATGGGATAGGGTATGGGATAGGATATGTGATAGGGTATGTGATAGGGTATGGGACATTACTCACCTTAACAGAAATACAAAGCATAATTCCGATCATAAATTTTTATCTATTTCTTTTGAAAAAATTTGAAATTTTTTTATTTATATTTCACTGATCAGAACCTTATGAATCCTCATCTAATCCCAAGCAGACAAGGAACAGGCTCAGCATTCTTATTTTGAATTTAAAATGTAATCATCTTTTCCTCGAACTTAACTAAAACTCGCAGAAAAGAGACTCAAAACATCGATCATTAAGGTGAACAAAAATTTGCACAACTACTTCTAAAAATTAATTTTTTCATTTTTAAGTTCTAAACTTAAGTATTTTTTTTTAAATAATTTAAAGTGTGAAACTTCGTCCAATGATATTCTTCGATGCACGTTTTGGTCTTTTTAGTTATATGCAGCAACAATAACTGCAGAGGGGATCACACTTGTAGCATGAGTGGTGATGGTGATGATGTTGATGTCTAAAATTGAAGATTTGAAAATTATTTTAAGGTTATAATTTTAATTTTATATAGAAATGGTAAATTGAGCATGCAGCTAGGTTTTTAATATGATTTGATGTATTTAATGAAATTTTGAATTTTTAAGCAAAAAGCATACAAAAATTTTGACAGAGCTCAGAATCTGCTCGAATTTAGGATCATTTGACTGTTTTGATCCAATATTAAGGTCAATTTTGAGCTCTGTGTTTTGGAATATTTTCTAAAATTTAATATAAATTTAACTTAATTCAAAAATATTCCAAAACATTTCAATTCTAATCCACATCAATAACTTCCAATTGGGTCTCAACGATCCTACCTATAATGATATAATCCACACCTTGAACACTTTCCATAACATGACTTATACTTGCATGTTAAGCACGAAAGACACGTGCATGATGATAATCCAGTACAGCACTTGTGACTGTGACTGTGACTATGACTGTGACATGAATGCAAAAGGCATGAGTGGCAATCTCCGCATGAACACATCTTTTATTGGGCTGAAATAGAAAAATAGAAAAGAAAAAGTTAAAAACTATGTCAGTTCCTCCAATAATTGGCATACATTGTTTATGTGCCAATTATCAATTTGCACGCAAAAAAGTTCTTATCAAAGTTGCAAAAACAAAAAATAGAGCAAGTCAATTTTGATGAACTTTCAAAGTTTTTTTTCTAGCTCATGAAAAATTCTAATTGTGGCTTTGTATTGAACTTTTAAAAACTCAATTTCCTTTTTAAATATTAGACTAATTTCATTTATGCAGAGGTTTACCAAAATGTATTAATTGGTTAATAATTAAGGATCCAAACTGTTGAAGTTGTGACTTTGTACATAAAAATCGTTGATAAGACAAATTTAGCTACATCAAAAACTTTATGCCATTGAGTTATTGGAAAAACTGATAAGTGAACATTAAGCCTTGAAAATGAGCTAGATTCAATTTATGAATTTTACCCTTGAGTCAAACAAATTGAAGGATAAATAACAAAAAAGTTTTCTAATTATTTTCAATTGCCAAAATAGATTTGGTTTGATCGAAACAAGGCACGCTAATTTTAATTTTATATCATTAATATTTCTTCTTTCAATCAAACAACTTTTGGAGATAAATACAGACGCTCACTGTTATGGGGCTGTTCAGGGAATACGTAATGCTTTTAGAGGCTTTTGTCACTTGAGCATCTAAAACTAGTAAAACACACCAGAGGCTTAACTAAAGACTTAAGCTAAGAATTAAGGATTATTCTAGATGATTTTATGAAATAAAGTTAATATACTTTAATATACTAACACCGAGACCTAGAACTTTTTGAAAACACGATGACAATAAGCCTTTCAATAGAGCTTATTTTACAAAATTTCCTCAAAAAATGGTCAGTCACCAAGCTGTGCCTAAAGCGGTGAAATGGTATCATTGGCCTAAGTTCTAGAACATTGGCCTTACTTCTCCAGGGTTGAGGGTTTAATCCAAGGCCAAGTCAAGATCTAGAAGCTCTTTTTCTATTTCACCGTTCTAGTTACGAAGCTCGGCTCGTGTGTCAAGTGAAGCTTTGAGGTCTTCAGCATATAAAGTGTCTCATTTGCTAGGTATATTAGGAAATACTAGCAATCTTTGCAATCTGCAGAGCTTCCAAGTGGTTTGGATTGCAATATAAACTGTGGGTCTAAAGGATATGGAAAATAGATTCTGTTCAAATTTGAATCGCAGTGCCTCCAGCTCAAAAAAGCTGGGCCTTCTTCATTCTATACATTTTTAAGCTACGCCTCTTGTTGTCAGATTATTTGATAAAATAAATGTCAAAATGTTCTAGGATAGATAAGGAAAACAGTAATATTTTCTATTTAAATATATTTTTTACAAATTTTAAGGAATGAGGCGGTTTACTTCCTTATTTAGTGATCATTAGTTTAGTTTGAAAAATTCAATTTATTCCTATAAATTGGGTTAGAGAAACTTATTCTTATTATGTGTTTTGTGAAAGTTTTCGTTACATTTTCTTGCATTACATTTGCTGGATCAAGCATTGAACCATTTGAGGCAACAGAAGAAGCTCTGTTATCAAAAATAATTGCAGACATTTGTGAAGAATTTTTCATCAAAGAATCAATAGAATTTAATGTAATTGTTTATGGTCGAAGGACACGTCATTTTGATGACATTTTGGATGAATTTTTGAGACTTAACAGTGAAAACTTTTTAAAAAATGTACAGCATGTTGAGAATGTGTTCAACTGGAACCACAAATTTGAGGATTCTGCTGTAATTTTGCTTCATGAGCTGGAAGATTTGAGATATTTAAATGCACATGCAAAATTCACAAATCAGTTGCCAAAAACTCTAAAGTTTCTGATTTATTGTCAAAATGATGGCAATTTATTGGAAGCTAGTAAACTTCAATTCTACATGTCAGATTCACCAGATATTTCTTCGTTTGAGTATTTTATCGTCAACGAGAATTCAACAATTGAGCTCAAAACTTTCGATTATTTTATGGACAATGCTTGCAACCAAAAAAGCATTAGAATCTTAAATTCGTTCAATAAAACTACGGAAAATTGGACCAAAAAACTCAAGAACTACAGAAACTTTGAGAATTTTAACGGTTGCATGCTGACATGCACTGACGAGTACAATGTCTACCTTCATCTCGACAGAAATAATTCAGATCTGATCAAATGTGTTAGATCAGATGAGCTTAATAATCCATGCTTTAATCTCTTTTTAAACATATTAAGCAATTCTAATATCGGATATCGTGGAATTACTTATGAAATTTTTGAAATTCTCGGAAAACTTGGAAACTTTACCACAAATTATCAGTTTTCTGACAACAATTACATAATTTCAAAATCTAAAACAATTATTTATCAAGCAATTACAATCTTCAAAGTTGGTCAATTTAAGGAATTGTCAGAAAACACGCACATGTCGTCAATATTTTTTGACATTCCAGTTGGAATTTTCATAAGTCCACCTGAGTTTTATACTAATTTTGAGAAGCTCTTGTTGCCATTTGATGCCATGACCTGGATTTTTCTTGGCATTATGTTCATAACAACCACAACTTTCTTAGCTGTAATGAGATTAATGCCAGTAACTTTGAGAAATATCTTCTATGGAGAAGGCATTCAAACACCTGGACTGAATGTGATTAAAATATTTTTCGGAATCGGTCAAACTAAGCTGCCAAATGAGTCAATTTTGAGGTTTATTTTAATTTTGTTTGTGATGTTCTGCTTGATTATGAGGACATGCTATCAAAGTAAAATGTTTGATTTCATCACTAGCGATATGAGGAAGCCACCACCGAAGACACTTGAGGAAGTTATTGAGCATGGATACACGATAGTGCTTTTAGACTATTCAGCTCTTTATCATACTTTATATAATGAAGTCAGAATGATAAGTCGAACGTGAGTAAAGCATTTACAGTATTGAAATTTTATTAATATTTTGCCATTTTCCAGTGCCAAAGTTCAATTCGTTTTCGAAAGTGAAAGACTCGAGCGTCTCTATTGCAGCAGCATTCACAATTCGTCAGACAAACTTGCCTTTTTCTTGCCCACAAAACTAGTCAATTCTTATAGTTCATCATGTCATGGCTCATTAGCACCGATCAAAAACTTTCACATGAATACTATTCCAGGTGCTTTTGCAATGACCAAGAATAGCATTTTATATCCATATTTTGAGGATGTAATGGAGAAGCTGATACCTTCTGGAATTCCACAATATTTGCCAGACTTTCATGCATTTTTGTTGTATGGAAATTATAAGAATTTAGATATGGAAACGTTGAAAGTTTTGACACTCGATGATTTAAGTTTTGGATTTATTTTGTGGCTTATTGCTTGTGCAATATCAATGATAGGGTTTTTGATCGAAATTGTGTTTGCAAGCATAAGTAAAGCTTTTAAGAGTGTTGTGGGATTGATTTTGCTGTTGCAGGCAATTAAAAGATTTTAAATGTTTTGTTTCAAGCAAAGCTCGAAGTCGACTCGGTTTTGAGTCGAGTCAACCCGAGTCGACCCTATCGACTTCGAGCTCTGGTTCCAAGTCATTCAGGAAATAACGACAGTTCATGTTTGTTTTACATGTCAAACATGTTGTTAAGTCGATTTAAGGATTAAGGAAGCTTTTTATTTTTATATGAACTATATTTCAATTCATATCCTGGTTTAGTAAGAAACAACCAAGCAGTAAGAAACGATTTTTTACAAATTTATATTCATAATTTGTTGCTTAATAGCAAAAGCTTTAAAGCCTCAATCTTCAAACCAAGATTGAATATCAAAAGTGATTGCAGAAATTTATGAAGAATTTTTCATCAAAAGTTCAATAAAATTTGATTTTATTATTTATGGTCAAAGAACACATTATATTGACGATATTTTAGGAGTAATTTTAGGTCTTGTTGGTGGAAATGCTTCAAAAACATTACGTCACATAGATGACATGTTCAATTGGGACCTTATACTTGAAGATTCTGCTGTAATCTTCCTTTATAATTTGTCTTACTTAAATTATCTAAATTTAAACTCAAAATTATCAAACGAATCACCAAAAATGCTCAAATTTGTAATTTATTGTCAAAAAAACAATGAAATTGGTGAAGTTTCTGGAATAAAGTTTTACGACTCGGATTCTCTTCAATTTCTATCATTGGAGTATTTTGTGGTCAATCAGAATTCAACAATTGAGCTGAAAACTATCGATTATTTTATGGACAATGCTTGCAACCAAAAGAGCATCAGAACCTTAAATTCATTTAACAAAACCACCAGAAAATGGAGCAAAAGACTCAAAATCTACAGAAACTTTGAGAATTTTAACGGTTGCATGCTGACATGTACAGATGAATACAATGTCTACCTTCATTTTGATAAATACAATTCAGACCTTGTCGAATGTTTAAGATTAAATGAATCAATTTATAATTGCTTTACTGTTTTTACAAAAATTGCAAATCATTTTGATGTCGGTGTCCGTGGAATTACTTACGAGGTTTTTGAGATTCTCGGAAAACTTGGAAACTTTATTAAAAATTATCAATTTATTGATGGAAATGTCTTTATTGGTAAAAATGGATATACGATTAATCAAAAAATTACAATCTTCAAACTTGGACTTTTTAAGGAACATTTGGAAAACTCGCACATGTCTTCAATATTCTTTGACATTCCAGTTGGAATTTATTGCAGTCCAACTGAGTTTTATACCAATTTTGAGAAGCTAATGCTTCCGTTTGATGCTACAACTTGGATTTTGCTAGTTGTAGTCTTTTCAACAGCTAGGACAACAATTTTTATCATGCGATTCACTCCTAAATATTTCCAAACATTCTTCTATGGATATGGAATACAAAATCCTGGATTGAATGTTACTCAAATATTTTTTGGAATCGGCCAAACTAAGCTCCCAAATGAGTCAATTTTGAGATTTATTCTCATATTTTTTGTGTTGTTCTGCTTAATCATGAGGACATGCTATCAAAGTAAGATGTTTGACTTCATCACTAGTGACATGAGGAAGCCACCGCCATCGACATTAGATAATAATAATATAAAAAAAAAATTCTTTAATTTAGCTCATTTTTTTAGAATCACATTGTAGTAAGACATTGTGTAAATCCTTGTCAATACTCTATACATATTTCGGTCTTTAGTGGGAATCAAACCTACGTCCTTCCAAAAGAGGGTTACAGATATTCAGTCTATTGGCTAAGTGCTCACGCATCGTAGGTCTAAATCAGAGTTGTGATACAGGCACCTGTGCACAGGTGAGAACCGACAATTTCTTGATACTTCTAATGAAAGCTCACAAATTATCAGGGATTTGTATGGTTCTCACCTGTGCACATGTACCTGTATCGCAACCTTGGTCTAAATCTCGCACTGGCAGATTCGCCAATATATGGCTCGATTCCTAAGATTCCAGTTTGATCCGACACCATAAGAACGTTAGCCTGAGACACCCAAACACCTACTTAAAGTTTACTATCTTAAATGTATTCAATCTTGCATGAGATATTGAGCTTATTTAAATGGAACCTCCTTTATACTTTCATATGATCTAGAGCCTTGATTACAATCCTTGTTCTTTACGACTGCCTTTTGTCAAAGAGTTTCAAAAATCAATACAAATATTTCTTTGTAGTTTGTTTAGAGCTCTGCAAGTGATAAGTCATTAAAATGATATTTTTAAAGATTTTTGGAGCATTTTGTGTTCTAAAACTTGCATATCCAGTTATTTATTTTCACCAAGCTCTAAATGATGATTTAATTTCAAAAGTAATTTCAGAAATTTGTGAAGAATTTTTTATCAAAAAACCAATAAAATTTGATTTTATTATTTATGGTGAAAAAACACGTCATCTTGATGACATTTTGGATAGAATTTTAGGAATTTTTGGTGGAACTTTAGTAAAATTGTAAATATTATTAAAAATACAGATGACTGGAATCACAAACTTGAAGATTCTGCTTTGATATTGATGAAAAATTCAAGATATTTATCATATTTTAATACAAATGCAGAACTAACAAATCCATCTGCAAAGCTACTCAAATTCTTGATTTATTGTGAAGAAAATTGTGAATTCTCCAAAATGATTAGCATTTTTTACTATAATTCTGACAAGCCACATGTCAGTTCCTTTGAATATTTCATTAATAATAAAAAATCAACAATTGAATTAAGAGCAATTGACCATTTTATGGAAAATTCCTGCAATTCAAGGAACATTAAAACCTTAAATGTATTCAATAAATCATCTCAAAAATGGCAGAAAGTCTTCAAAAATTACAGAAATTTTGAGAACTTTAACCAATGTCAATTGACTTGCACCGACCAATACAACATGTATCTTCACTTTGATAAACTTAATTCAGTCGTTTCTAAATGTTTCAAGGCACATACGGCCTGTTTCACTAAAGTGGATTATCCTCGATTTCGGATTATCCACTTCAGTTTTTTGGAAATGTCTTAAACTTTATGGGAGGTGTGGTATTTCTAATTTTGGATTAAAATAGAGTGAAGTATGCCTGAAATTTCAATATACTTTAAACTTTTACTTTTCGTTAAGAAGTATTAATTATTTAATTTTCTAGCCAAATCTAGTAGATTAACTTCGATTTTTGCTATAATTCTCAAACTAATGAAGATATAAAAATTCTAAGTATATGTTAATTTAAGAAGCAAAGTACTCTAATAAGATCACACATTAGATCTCTTAATAACCTTAAGCGTCTGTAGATATTTCCAAAAAACTGAAGTGGATAATCCGAAATCGAGGATAATCCACTTTAGTGAAACAGGTCGATAAAGATTTTAATCTGTGCTATGAACTCTTTGAAAATATTACAAGACGCCCTGATGTTGGCTTTCGTGGAATCACCTACGAAATTTTTGAGATTCTCGCAAAACGTAGCAATTTCACTACAAACTATCAATTTGAATTTGACAATGACATTGTCTCGAAAAGAACAAATATTGTGGATCAAGCTATTAAAATTTACAGAGCTGGTTTCAACAAAGATCATTTGGAACTTACGCACATGACCACAATATTCTTTGACATTTTAGTTGGGATTTATGTAAGTCCAACTGAGTTCTATTCAAATTATGAGAAGCTATTGCTGCCATTTGATGATACGACTTGGATTTTATTAGTTGCAATATTTTTAACAACTACAATTTTCATTTTTATCATGAGATTTTTGCCGAGACATTTAAGAGACTTTTTCTATGGAAATGCAATTCAAACTCCCGGACTGAATGTCACACAAATATTCTTCGGAATTGGACAGACGAAGCTACCGAATGAATCGATTTTGAGATTTATTCTAATATTTTTTGTGATATTCTGGCTGATTATAAGGACATGCTATCAAAGTAAGATGTTTGATTTCATCACTAGCGACATGAGAAAGCCAACTCCAAAGACACTTGATGAAGTTGTTGAACAGGGATATACAGTTGTGTTCCTTGACAATGCAGTGATTTATAAGGCTTTAAATAATGAGGTTTTGAGGAGTAGTACGAGGTAAAGTAGCAACAAAACATAGTCAGCTCAATTCAGTAAAACATTAACTTTAATTTTCAGCTTAAAGTCTATATTCTTACATCCTGGAGACTTCCTACAGTCCTACTGTCAAAGTCGCTTCAATTCATCAGCAAAATTAGCTTTTTTAATGGAAATCAGCATGATGAACTCAATAAGCTCAATATGTGAAGGTTCCTTAAGTCCTGTTAGAAATTTTCACATGAATGCCATTCCTGGTGCCTTTGCGATGAACAAAAACAGCATTTTGTATCCAATTTTTGATGATGTTATGAAAAAATTGATTCCATCGGGAATTCCGCAATATTTGCCTGACTTTCATTCATTTCTACTGCATGGGATATTTGTGAATTCGGATGGATATGAACCGAAAATTTTGAGCTTTGAGGATTTGAGTTTTGGATTTGTGTTATGGCTTATTGCTTGTATTGTTTCAACTATTGGATTTTTAGTTGAATTTTTTATTGGACATTCTTCAAAAATTGTATCAGAATTTATTGGTTTGGCATTCATGTTGCAAAAAGTTCAAAGCACAAATACCAATTTAAATTAGACTGATTTTGTAGTATGGACATTCGACAAGTGCATGGTAAAGCAAGTAATTATTAACAAAAATTAAAATAACGAGCGGGAAAAAGAATCAAGTTGCAGATCTTTTTATGACAGAGCCAAGTGATGCTATGTAACATTTGACACTATTATCTTAGTAGCTGGTAACAAGGAGCTAGGAAATAAGCTTCTAGGAAATTAGAAACTTCAATTTAGCAAGCTGGTAAGCTAATTACTTCTGGGTAATAAAGTAATAAGCTAGGGACAGTAAATTCGTATAAAGGAATTTCTAAAAAACAGAAATTTAATATCTGGGCAATTCTCCAGAATGGTGAAATTTTGAAATTCATTTCCGAAGAATCGAAATATCTCAACAAATAAGTTGACTCTAGCTTATTTAAATACAGTGTCTGGTAGAAAAAAGAAAAATAAATCAGTTAGATTGTAAACCTGACCAGCTTTAGTGGAAAATGTAAACAAAATATTCATTTCAAATCAAAATTTTCTGATTTACCCTATAGAGAATCGCCCATCTGAGTTATTAATGAGGTGGCCATGTGGAAGTTTTTTCATGTTAGCTAGGAATTTAAAAGATTTTTTAAGGGGCCGTTCACTTATTTCAATTTTATAGACTCCCAAGCCCATTGTAACAAAATTTGTACGAACTTTTTGAAAATCTTAGACTTTTTTCCCCTAAAAGCGTTACGTTATGATCGAACGGCCCCTGATCAAAAACCCTAGCAAAATTAATAATTTTCTGTTGTCAAACAAATCCCTCCTTCCCTCTGGCTACGTGCCTGACATGCTTGGTATGCATTGAATTATTTTATATCTAATATTTCGAATTTGTCATTCAACAAGCCACAAAAGTCCAAAATTAAAGATTATTATTTAAATGATATTTTTATTTATGTTCAACATATTGATTTGTTTTTGAAGGAATAGATTACAACTACAAATTTTATCTGGATTACTGTAAATGAACTCTAGTAAAGACAATTTGTTTATAAACTTCCGACAAAGAAAGACGCAATGAATTTAACTAAAATAATAATTTCATTTTATATTCTTAATTCAACATATCCAGAACAACCATTAGAATATACCTTCGATGGTCACTTTATATCGAACGCAATTGCAGAAATTTGTGAAGAATTTTTCATCAAAAATTCAATAAAATTTGATTTAATTATTTATGGTGAAAGAACACGTCATCTTGATGGAATTTTGAATGGAATTTTGGATCTTGTTGGTGGAAACTTCAGTAAAACTGTACGAAATATTGAAGATATAATGAGTTGGGATCATGAACTTGAAGACTCTGCTGTAATCTTGTTTTATAGATTTTCATACGTGACCAATTTTAACAAACGTGCAAAATTGTTGAATTTTTCACCAAAAGTACTCAAGTACATCATTCATTGTACAGATATGCAAAATCTTTTTAAGATTCCTGCTAAGATGTTCTATGATTCAGACTCAATTGACATTGGTTCATTAGAATATTTTGTGGTCAATGAAAATTCAACAATTGACCTCAAAATTTTGGACTATTTTACGGACAATTCGTGCAACCAAAAGACCATCAAAACATTAAATTCATTTAATAAAACTACTGAAAAGTGGAGCAAAAAACTCAAAAACCACAGAAGCTTTAAGAACTTTAACGGTTGTATGCTGACATGCTCTGATGAATTTAACGTCTACCTTCATTTTGATAAATATAATTCGGAGCTTGTAAATTGTTTTAACCCCAACGAACCAGATACAAATTGTTTTTATCTTTTTCAATCCATTTTGAAGCGCCCCAACGTCGGCTTACGTGGAATCACTTATGAGATTTTTGAAATTCTTGGAAAACTTGGAAACTTTACAACAAATTATCAATTCGTAGATAAAGAATACATTGTTACAAGGAATAACTTTATTGATGATCAAAAGATTACAATTTTTAAGGTTGGACTTTTTAAGGAACATTTGGAAAACTCGCACATGTCTACGATATTCTTTGACATTCCAGTTGGAATTTATTTCAGCCCAACTGAATTTTACACAAATTTTGAGAAACTTTTGCTTCCATTTGATGCTACAACTTGGATTCTGCTAGTTGTAGTCTTTTCAACAGCTGGAACAACAATTTTTATCATGCGATTCACTCCTAAATATTTCCAAACATTCTTCTATGGATATGGAATACAAAATCCTGGATTGAATGTTACTCAAATATTTTTTGGAATCGGCCAAACTAAGCTCCCAAATGAGTCAATTTTGAGGTTTATTCTCATATTTTTTGTGTTGTTCTGCTTAATCATGAGGACATGCTATCAAAGTAAAATGTTTGACTTTATCACCAGTGACATGAGGAAGCCACCGCCATCGACTTTAGAGGAAGTTATTGACCAAGGATATACGATTGTGCTTTTGGACTATTCAACTCTTTATCAAACTTTATATAATGAAATTAGAATGAGAAGTCGAAGGTAAGGAATGACTTGCAGATAAAGAACTTCCTTGATTTTGGATTAGGATCATATTTCTAATTTGGTCCATAAAAGAATGAACAAGGCCCTTCCTCAACCATTATTTTGTGAAGCTTTAGTGCTCCACTAAGAAAAACTGCTTTAAAGTCTAATTTTGAGTTTAGATCCTAGAATTTAACTTCAGGTCTAGCGTTGGACCTAGCTGAAGATCTTGATAATTGCACATAGCCTTAGGACTCTAGTCGAAAGGTTGTAGAATCTAGACCAGTTTTGTTTAAACTGTGTGCCGCGGAACAATGGTGTGCCGTAGAAAACTTTTATTTTGCTCAGATCAATAGGATTATAACTTAGCTGCTGAAGGTTTTTGAGCCACGGCACACTTTAGAGGTAAGCCATGACCATGGTCGCACAGAGAATGCGGCCAAAGCTGCATAATGACCAAAGCCGCATAATGACCAAAGCCGCATAATGACCAAAGCCGCATAATGACCAAAGCCGCATTCACTGTGCGACCATGGTCATGGCTTACCTCTAAAGTGTGCCGTGGCTCAAAAACCTTCAGCAGCTAAGTTATAATCCTATTGATCCTAGCAAAATAAATAACATAACAACTTTTTTTTCATCTATAGCGCAAAAGTTCAATTCGTATTCGAAAGTGGAGCGATCGAGAAGCTTTACTGCAGCAGTATTAACAACTCATCAGCCAAACTAGCGTTCTTTATGCCAAAGAAATTAAATGCTTTAATAAGCTCACTTTGTCAAGGTTCATTAACTCCTTTCAAAAACTTTCACATGAATGCCATTCCATGTGCTTATGGAATGGTCAGAAATAGCTTTTTATATTCAGTTTTTGAGGACGTTATGAGGAAATTGATACCATCAGGAATTCCACAATATTTGCCAGACTTTCATGCACATCTGCTGTATGGAAATTATGAAAGTTTTGATGTAAAAATGCCAAAAATTTTGAAAATGGATGATTTAAGTTTTGGATTTGTTTTGTGGATAACAGCTTGTGGATTGTCTATTGCTGGTTTTATGTTGGAAATTGTGATACCGAAGATTAAGACAGCTTTGATAGAAACTCTTAGAATTCTTATTTTATTGAATTTTATGAGGATGAAGACAATAATGTAGATTTAAAGGAGTCCTTGAAGTGAGTAACTTAACATATCGAGCATATCGAGAAAATTGGAAGCACTATTTTGGTTTTCTTAATAACAAGAGACTTTTATGAGAATATTATGATGGGGAGGTATTTTATGACTGACTAAGCTTAAAGTGGGAGATCCGAACGTTCAACAGCCACCAATAAGACTAGATAAATAATTGCAAAAGCTGGGTTGTGAGTCCGGATATCATAAGTCTCGATACAAAAATCATGCATCAGAAAATTATAAGTCCAGAAAATCAATATCACTAAAGGTTTATAAGTCCAGATAAAAATTGTACCTGGACTTAAAAACTTCTGTGCAGTTTATAATCCCAGCTGTATTTGTACCTGGATTTGTGAACTGCACGTGAGGTTTTTAAGTCTAGGTACAATTTGGATCTGGACTTATGAACCTTTAGTGACATTGATTTTCTGGACTTATAATCTCTGGAATTTTAATCTCTGGACTTATAATCCAATATCTAATCGCAACCACGACACTTTGAACCCTGTAAATCAGTTCCTCTTCCCGATTGTTCTGTAAAGGAACTAGCCTGTATCAATACAAGCATGTCATACCATCCAACCTATTTCTACATTCCCAATTTATCTAATAATAACTTCATTGAAAAATCCAGCACGTGTTATTTACAGACATCGCGAACAAAAAAATCAGCAAAATATGTAAAATCAATAAGCTCAAAAACTTTGTTTTTTTTTGGGTTAAGTCGCGAAAGTCAGAAGCTACAAAATCGAAAACTTTTTGTAACAATGAATCACGAATGTGTAATGAGCTTGTTAGGAAGGAAAACAACCTTCGAAATATTTATGATTTTTTTTTCTACTATTTCAGTTTGTTTCTAGACTTTATGGTAATTTCTCGAACATTTGTTGAGCAATTGATGAGCTTTATTGTGTATTTTGAGAATATTTTGTCGATATTATTTTCATGAGACAATTTTGATACAGGCAAGTGAATGAAATTTACGAGTATAATGCTTCTTATTTAGTTAATGGAAGTTGTGCCATGAGGAAGCAATAATGTTTGTTTATGAAGGTTGTAATTTGAGATTTTGAGGAAGAATAAAAGTTTTTTTTGCACTTTATTTGGGTTTCTTTCGATTAATTCGACTAGATAAGTTGGAATAATTCTGGTTTTTAAGTCGTTTAAAGTATTAATCATGTATTGAAGCTTACAACTTAAACAATAATCCATTAAGGTGTCACTAAGACATAAGATTATGGTCAAAGTAAGGATGTCCATCAGAATATTTTTCAGCTAAATTGGTTTTACCTTTTTTTGATTGAAGAATTCTTTAATTTTGATTTTTCTCGCTTTCTGATCAAATAGCGATAAAAATCTTATTAAAAATAATTTACTAAAACCTTTTTTATTTCAGAATTTTCTTTAAATCAATTTAATGATTTTTTTCAGCTTTAAAATTTACGTTCTTGATTTTAAAAAAATGCAAAAAAAAATTTCACTTACCTTGAATGTTTAAATTTTTCACAAAAATCCTTCACTTTTAAATTAGCACAAATAACTCCTTGGCTACCGTAGAACTTCAACTTGATTTTTATTCCATACACCAGATCACCAAAGCTATCTCAACAGCACTTAAAATTCTAATTTTTCTAGTAACAAGCTCAACAAATTATTTCCTGTGACTCAACTTTACAAGAGTTCAATGGAAAATGAAATTCCAGAAAATGCAAAATTATTGATAGACCCTGAAATAAAATAAAAAATATGAAAAACTTGTTTATTTGGTTTCCATAGAAATTTTCTGATTTTATTGACTCAAAATTTTGCTGCTTCCTCATAAAAAATGGGAGAAAATTAGTTGTTTTTGCGCGATTATAAAATTCAACCTTGACTAAGTTTTACGGTTCCCTCATCAAGCTAGCTCTACCTGATTTGTTGCTGATATGCTTTTTTGTCTTCCATCACAATTTTTTTTTTGTTAGCACTTATTATTAAAAATCGATTAAATGAATAGAATTTTCATATTTTTCAAGGTACTCATAGACAGATGATTTGTGTTTAGTGAAGCTCAGTTGATGCTTTATTATGAATTTTTGATTGATATTTTTATTTTAAAATATTATTGCTTTGTTTTGATGAAAAGCTATTCTAGTCATAATTCTTTTAAGATTTTGAACGTGCTTATTTCATAGCTTTGGATTTTACTTTTTAAATTCAGTGATGATAAATCGTAGGAAGGACTCAGCCTTCTTTCTTCTGCATGGGAGGCACTGCGATTTAATTTATACAGGATGTTTTACACCACATCGCTTAAACTAACATTCTGAAATCTGAACCCATTGCAAGCACAGCATTTCGAAAAACACATCACTTGGATAATACAGCTATGATTAATTTAGTTTTTGAGCAAAATACATGTTTATGGAGCATCTTTGCAAAGCAAAAATCATGTCAAATCATTAATCATTTCTCAGTTTAAAATTTGATTTAAAACCGACAACTATTACTATTATTGAAGAGACACAAGTATGCGCACAAGATGTTGTATTAAAATCATCCAGATGCTAATACATTCAAGTGCGCCTAGCAAAGGAGAAATGTTTCATATGTATCAAGTACCTCAAAACTACATCAATAAACGAGTCTTAATTCTTAGCCAGTGCGAAATTTCCTGGAACGGGACCAAAAATAACAACTTGAATATCTTCTTTGCCAATGAAAGATTTTCAAGTTTTTTGTGTTTAAATGATGAGATTCCTAAAAGTAAAGAATTTCAAAATAAATTTTGTCTCAAAAAGTTTGTATTCTTCAAAAAAAGAGCGTTTAAAATTTTTTGATTTCGATCCCGGAAAATCGAAAAAGCCTAGTCGAAATGATAAAAAAAGCGTCTTGAATTCTTTAGACTTTCTCAAGATTTTCGATTTTCTGTTTAGTTTTAGAGCCCTACTTCAAGTTCCTGATCCGTTATTTTTTCCAACATTTCCCAAATGCCCAATTATGGCTTGATCTCGTTCATTAAGCAGTCAAAGTATCTAAACTTCCAAAAAAGAACAAATTTGAAAATGATTGGATTTGAACAGACGACCTTCGAGTTACGATCCAAAATTTGTGAAACTTAACTGCATAAATTCGTCATCTCTCAGTTAATAAAATACACTATTTTGCTTTAATCAACAGATTCTCAGAGATTTAGCGTAGATGTTGCCTGGGAAATAAAAATCAAAAAACAAGTAAAAAATCATTCAATGTGCGACTCATCTAAAGTTCAAGCAGGATACAAAGTGAAAGCTTCAAACCCAATGTTTTTTATAGCTAACAAGGCATTAAAATTTAAGTATAATACATATTACTCGTAACACAGAAAATAATCATTTAAGTTTCATCTTTCGTTGAGATAAGTTTAAATCTTTTTAAAATAATTATTATTTTAATAATATAAAGAAATATTAAGTAAAATGAGTGATAACTTAAATGACCATATGCGTGAGTAATTTAATATCTAAATCGTAGCTTCATTTGTTTTATTTTTATCACATTGATCTCTTCTGGTTGACTTGATCTCTTTCGTCTATTTTTTTTACAAAAAAAAAAAGAAATTCAAGAACATTTTCTTTATATTAAATGTTATGTATTACTTTATAGTCCAATTTTCAATTATTCAGTCCAGCTTTCAATATTTTAAGTCGACATTAATGAATAGACCTTGCAAACATTGAAATAATCAAATTCAGTTAACCTTTGTGTATAGCAAATTTGAATTTTTTTATATTACTTGATCACATAAGCTTTAAAAATGTGTTTCTATCGCTCATCAAATACTGATTGCTGCAACAAAAATGTACTTAATCCAGATTTAAATTATTTTAGATGAATTTAAATTTAACGAGATTCACATTGAATCCACTGAAGAAACCAAAGAGGCACAATCAAGTGCAACAGCAGATGAATCTTTTGAAAATGATTTTACAAGTTTATCAAAGAGCTTCACGTCATTAGACGATGCTCTTAATTACATCAATTCGTCCACACTAAGATGCGATCTGGGTGCAATCAAAAATGTTTTGATGATTCGATTGCGAATTGAGCAAAATTTCAGCAGTTTTAATTCAAATGAACTTCAAGGATTCTTAAATATGTTCATGAAAAAATCAATTGTTCTTTTGATTTCATCAAACAGTTGCGAATCTTTCATTTTGTTTTGGAAATCAGACAAAATTGATTATTTTCTGGTTTTTAAGCCACCACAAAAAAGAACTCCTTTTGAGATTAAAGAACTCTATGGATTCATTGCATTCTGCTTAGTTGACTTCTTATGCAATGATCATTTAGGCGAGTAATCTTAGGAACGCAGTCTGTTAAGTCTTGTTAAAGAATTTAATATTTTTCAGGTTTGAATAAAAATTGCAAATCTGCAAAAGATTCAAATGAGATTGACTTGGGGAATATAGAAGGTAAAGAAGGCTTCAACATTCTAAAATTATGTGCAGAAGATGGTGACATCAAGTGTATGGAGATTCTTTTATGTCTCAATTTATTTAAGGATGATTTCGATGACTTTTTTAATGCTCAGTCTAGAGCACAGTTCTTTAAGCATTACAATATACTTTTACTTCTCCTTAAGAACAATTTTACCTACCCAAAATGCCTTTTCAAAGACCAATTTCCAGATTATCTCAAACAGTTTATTTTAGACTGTGAAAACATCCATGAAGCAGTCAAAAATAAAAATTCTGAATTAGTGAAAGAAATTATTGACGAAAATCCAAAACTTAATCATTTTTACAACACAAAAAATGAATCTGTGCTCAAAATCGCTCTTACTTTAAAACAGTTCAACATTTATGAGATTTTCCTGGCTCGTGGCATTATTCTTGGAGCACACGAAGAATTTGAGAGAATATTAGAAGAGTTTACTGAAAAAGAACTGACAGTTCTTAGAGAAATCCACTTCAGATGCTCGAAAGACCTGCCTGAAAAACACATGGATATGCTCATGACAAATACATCAATCAGTCACGATGATTTAGAAAATGAAGGCAAAGAAAAGCTGGTCCGTAGAGCTTATAATGTGCTTAATAAAGATCCACAAATAAATCCAATCTTAAAAGCTGTTGCTGCATCAAAAAGATTTACCATTGTATTTGACTTTAAGCGATTATCCGTTAATACAGTTGATCCAACAGCATCTGAGGATATGAGGGGAGTATTCTACCTTGATAGGAAAATCTGCATTGGCGCTCAACAACTCCTTAATCCATCTACTGAGCATGAAACATTTGGAACTTTAGCTCACGAACTTTGCCATTATGCGATGTACTTGACATTCAAGAATCGTGCAAAGCCATACTCAAAGCACGATCATGAAAAAAAGGAACAATACAAAAGGATTGTACAAGACTGTATGGATCATCGAGAAGAAGAAGAAATTATTAATTATGTTTACAATTACAATCAAAACATGCATTCAGCAGAGTTGATAGTTCGGGTTGGACACCTCCTGGCCATGTATCATAATCAGCCAGAGAAGCTTCAAGAACTACAAAAAACATATGCATTATTATTCAACTACCATTCACATGTAGTTATACCAGCAGTAAACAAGGCAATACCTGACATTAAAGACAAGGCAGACAAGGAAATGATGAAAAAAGATAAGAAAATCTCAAATTTATCAATTTTATTGTTCGTGTCAATTGGTTTAGGGATCATTGTTGCATGCCTAGCTAGTTATTATTTCTATAAGCCTTTTTATAAATTCAATGAACTCTCTGACAGTCAAAAAGAAAAAGTTCGAAATGGTCAGATTAGGTATAAAAATGAAAGTTTAAAATTAAGTGATATATTTCCAAAAGATTCATCGATTTTTCTAAAAATCACTTCAATTCACATTTCACAAATATTGAATGAAAAGATTTTGAATTTTGATGATGATCAATTGCACTATTTAGACATACAAATTATTTTTAAATGGGAAAATCTAACTGAAAAATTAACAAAAAAGTTCCTTAACTCAAATTTGATTTTTCAAGGTGAACATGTGAAGTTTCAAGATCTATTTGAGTCTTATCCTGATGCTTTTAATGCTCTTAAGTCACAACAGATCATAAGTGTACTTAGCGGAAATGAATTAGAAATTAGCAAGAAATTTGTGAATGAAAATAAATTTTATGTTGAGCGCAAATTCATTCCTGAAGATGCAATTTTTATTGTTTATGAGTACGAATTTGGACAAGATTATGTTTATGATTATGACACTTATAAAGAGCATGTTGAGAAAAGAACACAAAACAAAACTCTTCAAGAATTTACTGATGAACTTTTTAGCAAAAATCCACATGAAATTTTACAATTCTTTGATCAAGCCAGAAAAAATGATTATGCCAAAAGCCTTCATAAGACTCTTGATCAGGAACTATTAAAATTTATGCACAAAAATTCCTCAGAAATGATTCAACAAGCAGAAAATGAGAAAATTCTAATTTTGTCATCAGAAGCAGGCGCAGGAAAGACTGTGACTTTTGAGAAGCTCACAATGGAAATAAAGTAGGGGTTCCAGAATTCCCGTTCCCGTAAGATTTCGGGAATCGGGAACGGGAACGGGAATGATGTCCGGGAACGGGAATATTCCCGGGAATCATCAAAGAAAAAAAAATTAAAAGCTACACTTACATCATGTATTTTATTTAAGTTTTTAAATCAAATTTGAATTCTATTTGATTTGATTGTCAAATTGATTCTTTTGACAATAATTTCCGTTTAAAATTCAATTCTTTTTGGTTTTAGAACAATTCTTAAATACGATTTTAAAAACCTGATTGCATTAACGTGGTGGTCTAGCAATCTATAACTGTAAAATTCTTCCAAACCCAAGACATCCTAATTTATTGACTTCTGATAATCTACGAATATGTACATGATTAAATTACAACTTATGTACTGATTTTTTGATTACTTACATATTCAATATTAATTTCAAGCACATTTTTTATTTTGGAAAAATTACTTTAATCCAATTTCAATTAAGTTTATTATTTTGTGGACATCATACATTTAGAAAAATATTTTTAAATACTTTCATATTCACACAAAATTTTCAATTTTTTCTCTTTGTTTTTCATAAATATATGTTTTTGATTTAAAAAACATCAAATTTGAGTTTAATATTTCAACTCTTAAATTCCTTAACGTATGTTTTCATTATTATTATAATTTTTTTCTTTAAATTGTAGTTTTTTCATGAAAGATACAACATAAAAAAAAATCTAATTTGAATTGTCGGTTTTTTGGTATGAAAACGGGAATTTCGGGAATATTCCCGACAGATTTTCGGGAAACGGGAACGGGAACGGGATTCCCGTTCCCGGGAATTCCCGGGAATATTCCCGATTTCAGAACCCCTAAAATAAAGTCAAAGTTTCCAACTAGATGGGTTTCATACCTTGACCTCCCTAAATACACACAACATTATAAATCAAATGAAATTGACAAAAATTTCTTAAAGGAAATTTTAAATTTTAGTCAAGAAAAAATTAATTTTGAGGTTAGAATTTTTGAAGAATGCTTCAAGTCTGGAAATTTGGTTCTTATTTGGAATGCATTTGATGAAATTGCACCAAAACACAATGAATTTGTCCTTAATGTCCTAAAATCCATCTATAAGACTTCTTTAAATATTCAACTAGTTTGCACAAGACCTTTATATTCAGATCAGTTGAGGAAAGCATTTAAAGTTAGGATTTGGGAGCTAGTTCCATTTAATGAAAAAGAAAAAAGTAAATTTTTTAGAGAATTTTTCATTTTTAAAAATGTTTTAAGTGAAAATGTTGAAGGCATTATTGAGAAAATTGGAAAAATTGTAGCAAAATTAAACTTTAATCAAAATTCCTTTGTATACAATTTTGAAACTCCTTTAATGTTGCGACTAATAGCTGAAATCTATGAAGATGAAAAATTATTTGAATCTGCAAATATCTACGGAATTTTTAAAGCATTCGTGGAAAACAAAATTGAAATTTGGTTAGAAAAAATTAGAGGATCATTTAGCGTAGCCAAAAAGTTGCTTTTTAATGGTGATTTAAAAATAATTTTACAAAAATTTGCATTGAAAAATGAGTATACATTATATTCGACTACAACATTAGGATTAAAAATGAGAAAATTGCAAATAATGCAGATAGAAAATCCAAAAGATATTCCAATTGAGGAAATCTCGCGAATGGGAATTTTATTTATTAACGGAAAAAATAATTTTGAATTTTCTCACAAAACTTTTTCGGAATTTCTCGTTGCTCAATTTTTCATTGAAAACATTTTTGAATTTGACAGATTTATGGACAATGATGAAGCTGAATTAAGACTCGAAATGTTTTTCTACTTAACACATCAGTATGGAGACGCTCAGCAAATAATTACGGACTTCATGACCTCATACCTTAAAATGAAACAACAAAAAACTAAAAATTTCTATTCAAAAATTTCAAAACTGTTAAGAACAAAATTTAAGAATTTTTTCGTTCGAATGCTTGACACAAACTTCCCAAAAGTTTTTGAATTTCTATTCGAATTTTTTAAGCCTGATCATGACTTGCTTGTTGACTTGCTTCATGTCGATGAAAATGAAACTTTTTACACAGCTATATTTAATCCAAATCACTTTGCACTGTTCACAGATCCTAAAGATATCAAAATTTTGGCTCAAAATTGCTTGAATGAAACGGAATCCCAAAAATTTTTGGCTGGAAAAAATCAAAAAGGAAAAATTTTATTTGGAATTCATTTTTATGGCTTGCTGAATATCACAAAAGTACATGATGCTTACAGTCCAGAACTTGCGGCACTAAATTGCACTTCATTTTGGGATTTTTTTACAAAAATCAAAGAAATTTTGACAATTGAAGAACAGAAAGAACTTTTCATAGCTGCATTAAGTCCAAAAATTTATATATTTTTTGACAGTATATTTAGCACTGCTGACTTTTCCGAATATGAAAAGCTTTGGACAAATTTTGAAAATTTACTGTCTCAAAAAGAAATGCAAGTTGCACTTGGAGATGCTCTTGTGCTTTATTTTGAAATTTTCCCAAATAAAAATGCAGGCCACGAAAAATTCATAAAATTATTTCTTAAAAAAGCTGAAAAGTTTTTGTCCAATTCACAAATTTCTGATATGATTTTGGAAAAAAATATTTTACATGAAGCTCATTGGGATCCAGCAAGTTTTAAAAGTTTATGGAGTTTCCTCAATAATCACACTAGTGAGGAACAACGAAAAGACATTTTACTGCAGGATGATTTGGATGATAAAAATTTCTTTTTTTATTCTTCTTATAATGAATTTAAGGAAAGCTTTTCTAACAAAATTTATCCATACTTTTATTTTGACTTTACACCATTTAAAATTTATCACCGTGTTTTAGCAACTCCAGATGCACCAATTTTTGATTTCACAGAAGAAATTTATCAAAATCATTTTAACACAACAGAAATTCAAAAAATATTTTTTAACACAAATGACTTCCTTTATTATGTAATTGGTAGGGCAGAAAAAGAACTATTCCAGAAATTTGCGGTATTTTTGCAAAACCTTTTTAAAGGAAATGAAAGAATGTTGAAAGAATTTTTGGGAAGAAAAATTGAACCAACAAGATTGTCAGTTTTTGAACTGGTTGAAGATTATCGAGGTCTTTCAAACCTTAGGCCTGAATATTTTATAAATCTTAAAATAATATCTGATTTATATGATCAAATTTAATGTTTTAATTGAATGTTAAAATCAACGAGCTTAGAGCTCAGAGAATCGACTTTGAGCTTTGGTGATAATCAATGAAAAAAAAATGTAAAAATTGATTCATAATTATTGTTTATTTTATAATATTTAATATAATTTTGATTATTTGAAATGTATATCGAACTTAATGTTGTCATTAATCATCACTTTTTCGAATCATCAGAAACAAAACTTGTTCTAAAATGCGCAGTTGAAGCTATAAATGACTATTTTCTATCGAATTTCCATCGTCAAAAGCTACATTTTGCAACATTTTTATGAGATCTTCATTTTCCTGCAGTATACTGCGAATTTCCTTTTGGAACTCTAGCATGTTCTGTGAATTATTTAAAAATTAATTAGCATTGAAAAAATAAAATAATTAATTCTATTTTCACTACCTTAACATCGCTAGAAATTTCAATTCTTTTCTTCAACATTGATATTGACGGCTCTTTGAAGCCACAAGAAATATTTTTCTTCATTTCTGTATTATCCCGCTTCATCTCTTCCTTCATCCTTATCAACCTATCACGAAGTTCAAATAAAGTTTCTTCATAACTTGACAAATCTTTCTCCAAAATTTGAGCCTGCAAATAAATTGTTTGTGCCATTTTATACCAATCAGCTAGGCACTCTGCTTCCATTATGATTGCTGGTTTGACAATGTCATTTAGTAGAGCTTTGATTCGTTTGCCAGTCTCTGCTATTTTGATCTGGAAAGTTTAAAAATTCATATTAAATATTTTGTGCTGTTCATAAATCACGTTCATCATAAAATGAGATTTGTAAGACCCTCTGCCCTATTAGTAACCGTCACGCTAGCTTTATGCCTTTAAACTTATGCTGACTCGCTAGGTTTATACCTTCAAACTCTTGCTGAGTCCAAGCTTTATACCTTCAAAATTATGCTGAGCGAAGCTCAGCTGACTCGCTAGCTTTATGCCTTAAAACTTATGCTGAGCGAAGATTAGCTGACTTATCAAGCTTAATACCTTCAAACTTATGCCGAGCAAATTTTGGTCTATCCATAAAACTTTTGATTGGGTTTCTACCCGATACACTAATTTTTTGATAGATTTTGATTTCCAATACTGCCTTATAGCTACATCCATAAATATTCTCTTAATTAAAATTAAATTTTTACAAACCTTTTCTAATGCATGAAACTGCTCATCATTGTAAGTTAATGATCGAGTTGCTCTATCTCTTAATAAATGTTGCCAAGAGTCCCTCAATCGTTCAACTAAATGTTTTGATTTTTCATTTGAATAATGCTTCGATGGACTCTTAATATCACGAGAACTCGTCTTCCATTCTCGAGTGAGGATGTCTTCAACACAAAATCGATTATTCAACTGTTGAATTGGCTCCAAAATGCGAGAAAAGTCTTCTTTTAAACTCTTTACTTCCATACATATTTGCTTAACTTCATCATGACATATGTCAGCAGATACTAATGTCTCTAAAGTGTCAGCCAATTCATAGATTGTTGATCTTATGTCTTCAAAATATCGAGATTTTTGTAAAAGTTTATTTAATGTAGTTTTTAATAATCCAATTAATTTTTCAATTCCACTATTAATTAGTGTATCCATTTTTGTATAGTTTATAATACGTCTTTTACATTCATGTCCAACTGAGCAGGCCAACTTAGCCATACTTGCATCATTTTCAACACTAACGCCAACTGGAAATGATGGAAATTTTGGTAATTCTTGATCATTTTGAAGGCAAACATTGTTATTTTCAATACTAAACAGCATAATTGGATTAAAAATTGCAGTTTCTGGATAGCCTTTAATTGATGTATTTGGTGCTACTAGATCCTCTAAGTGCTCTTCTCCATATAACAATAATTGACTATCAGGATTAACTTCGGTTTGTAGACTAATGTGTTCCTTAAAATGAAATAGTGTATTTGCATCATCACTTTCCATAAAAATTTCTATTGATGATGCTCGATTAATGTAAAATATATGAACAGTTTTCTTATTTAATATATTTAAGACTTCATTGAAGAACCGATCAAAACTCCACATTCTTTTTTGATTCTCTTCTAGCAATCCAGCTAAAAGAGGCGTAACTAATTGCTTTAAACCAGTCGACAATTGACAATGATCAGGTAAATTACGAGCCCATTCTATTGGTCCATTTTCTGTCAGTTGAATGCCAGCTATCACACCTGGAAGTTTTTTTGTGGTGATATGATGCATAACTTCCTTATTCTTGCGTCCTAGAGTAGACATGAAATATAACATAATATTAGATTATGTACTCATATTCACTGCAAGTCGACTAGACCTTTAAAATACAACACATCATCCCTACATCTTTAACTTACCTCCAAATGGTCTAAACGGTAGATTCCCAGTAGCCACATGATAAAGTGTGACACCAATTGACCACAAGTCAACATTAGCTGTGAATGATCTATTTACACTTTTCCTTAACACAGCACGCTCATACATATCTGGATGTAAGTACTCTTCAGTTCCATAAAGTGACATAAACTGTTGATTCTCTTCAAGTTCTCTTGCAGCTCCGAAATCTAAAGTTGAGGGATCAAAATATTAATATGTATCGACTGATTTGGTGGAGGAGGCAAGTAATAAGATTGTCAAGCATTATTTGGGACTTGTTGCTACTGCAGAGTAGGCAGAACATTACTTATAAGGTAATTTAGTGAAATCTTGACTATGCTTTTTTGGAATTTTGGCTAGACTCATTTATGAGATCAAGTTTGAGACCAAGACAAAGACTAAGTTCAAGGCCGAGACATTAATTAAAACCGAGGCTACTTTGGAATTGATTGGTATTGTTCGAGAAATATTTTTTGGGATTATTTTCAGTCTTAGTCTTGACTCGCATTGAAAACATTTAACTAGGACATCCTGAGTCTTGTTTACTCTGCAGTCAACTAAGATTTTTTTTAAAAGATATCCAAAAACCATACCTGTAAGCTTATAAATTGTTAAACCTTCTTCTGATAAAAATTTCATAATATTTCCAGGCTTCAAGTCTCTATGAACTAAATTATTGTCACGAAGATGCTTCATTCCAGCAGTTAAATGCTCTAACACAAGAAAAAATTCATGTTGTGGAAGGCCATAAGTATTTTCAGGGTCATCTAAAATATTGAACAAACTTCCTCCCGTACACAATTCCATCACAATTACTTTTCCACGACCCTCTTGATCATCCTCGATTGCAAGAAGCTTTACAATATTGTCATGTTTCACCTTTCTTAGAACTTCAAATTCTCTCATTTGTACCTCATAAGGTCTCATGTGTGAAAGTTGATTGAATGTTTTTACAGCGACTGGCTCTCCATTGTGCTTGTTGACTCCTTGGAAAACGGCTCCTGTTGCTCCTTTCCTAAAATTAAAATTAGGGAATTAAATTAAAAGTTTGGGAATTTTTTCATGTCTTTGTTGAAACTCAGCAGTAGCTAGGTAATTTTTGAATTATGAAAGTATGTTTCCTGAATCGGTTGGAGAGCAATCTGAGTAGATCGCTACATCCCATCATAATTGTAAAAACATCTACACGATTCACAACTTTAACGAATTTTGTCAATTATAACTTATGGATTAAAGTATGGATATAACAAGTTGACAAAAAGATCCAGAAGGTTTTTCACATTTAAGCTCAACAGCTTCACCAAAATTAACATAGTTCGTTAAAATATATTCATCAATTTAGTTCAATTATTACTAAGTCAATTTAGTAATTAAAAATCACAAATGAATAATTTATTTTGGAAAGTTATATTCCATATTATAATGAAATTCAACTCAAAATTATGTTTTTACCCTAAAACTGATGTTGTGCACCAAACATAGTTAAGGCTTCCTCTTAGGAACGACATGCTGGTAGCGATTTCCAAAAGATATCCTTAATAATTATGAATTAAATGCTTAAAATTGATTTTTTTCAATAAATTGTTTTTTTTTTGTTTTTATTTATTTTGGGAGATATACAAGTTTTCTTCTGAACAATATTCACACGACGGAAAAGTTACAACTATTTTTTTTGTAAGTTTGAAATTTAATTTGTCAAAATAAACAGTTTTGCAAATCAATCAAAATAAAGTTTTGTTCAAACTTTTGAGTGCAATAAATTAAATTCATTTACTAAAGTTCAGTAATATTATTAAAATTCAATTTATGTAATTTTACACTTACTTTTTGTAACAGTTTTGAATTTTTTAAAAACTTGTTGCCAGTTTTTCGGATCTAGTTGATATAAACGCTTTGTTCGACTAAGATCGGTAAACCAAATCAAAATTTAAAATTTATTGAATTTTTTTTGCTTTATTTAATCTTTGTTATTAAATTGAAATTATCGCAACTTAAACTAGATTCGTAAAAACTTTTGCCAGATTCTTGTCAATGATTTCAATACTAAAATCCAATAAGATCTAGGATCTTGATTCAATGTAACGTTGGATCTCAATATAAAGATTAAAACGAAATTTAATTTAAAATTATTTTTTGGAATATAAATTCATTACTAGTGAATTAAAATTCTGATTAAAATCCTAGAATCAAAATTGCATTGAAAAAATTCTAGAATTTTAATTAGAATTTAAATAAAATTTGATTCCCATTCTATTTCGATTCTAGAATCAGAATTTAAATTGAACGAATCAATTCTGGAATTGTAATTGAAATTCTTTCTTGAAATTTTACCAATAACTTGATGTTTCGACAGGAACTGAACAAAAACTTAAGGTTATTACTGCATTTCCAGGTTAAATATGAGCATATGGTCCAATATGGACCTGAAGGAACTAGCGGAACTGCTTAGTTCCGCGGAAAAGTTCCCCTTTTCCTTCAGGAAAAGTCATGTAATTTCGATTCTAGAATTTTAATCAGAATTTTAATTCAATTTTCATGAGTTACGCACAGTTATGGCTTGAGAAATCTAGGCATCCAAAATGAAAAAAGTTGTTTCTGAGATGTATGTGCTGAAAAACAATAATTTCTGTCTATTAACTGTTAATGAACTTACTCTAGGAACAAATAAAAAAAAAAAGCTATAAATATGATATAAAAGATACCCAGTAATAACGCCGACACGGAATAACTCCACAACATCAAACCGGAATAATATCGAAAATATTTTTTGCTCAGGTCGGTAATAACTTCACCTGTATAATGTAGGTGAAGTTATTCCGGCGTCGCGACGGAATAATTTCACCTACTTAATATAAGTGAAGTTATTACCGCTTCATACCGGAATAACTTCACCTACATAATATAGGTGAAGTTATTCCGTCGCGGCGGCGGAATGATGCCGAAAAATATTGTATGTCGACTTTATTCCGTCACTGTGCAGGAATAACTTCACCTATATTTATATAGATGTGGCAGTGAATTCGTAATACAATTTGAAATTTACAAATGGGCAATCTCGTTTTTGAAATAATTTTTCTCAATTTTCAGCAATTTAAACGTTCCAGAGACTTAATATACTTATGTAAAACGATAAAATTTGGATGCTATTGCTTGCTTTCTGAACAAAAGCAAAGCAAAAGGGCAATGGGCAATTCTTTGGATGACTTTTTAAAAAATTTCAGCAAAAAATCGAAATTTCATTCAACAAACTTTTTGTTTCATCACATGCATATCAAATGATAGATAAGGGTGTGTTGCATAGGATAGACAGAATAATTCTGCAGAATTCTGCTCAACAGTTTCGCAACAATTCTGCAGAATTATTCTGATAAATTCTGCAGAATAATTCTGAGAACAACATAATAATTCTGAAGATTAATTCTGAAGAACTTATTTTTATTTTGCAGAATTATTCTGTTGAATTTTTTTTTTCAGAATTTCACAAAACAAATCAGAAGCATTTTTTCCAAATTCTGCATAATTAAAAGTTCTGATGAATAACTTTATGAGAATGTGATTAAAGACTTTGTTTTTCCACAATTACAAATTAATATGGAAATTAAAATAGGAGTACAACATTTTTCAGTGTTTCACTAAGTTTGAAACAGAATTGATAAGGAATTGTTTTTGACTTTGCCAATATTTTCCTTTCGCTCCTCTGGTTTAAAGCCTTGAATAGTTCCAAAAAATTATTCATTATTAAAACTTCAATTGAAGATTATATACAAAAGCGTAGAAAATTTGATGAAATTTTTGAATATTCAATTTTCGAGATCGAATTCGACACGATTATTTTTAAAAGTAAAGTTACTAGATTTTTATTGCTCAATTGGCAAGGTACAGGTCACAAAATTTCGAGTCGAATTTGCACTCTCGGATTCAAATCCCATCACCAGCCTAGTGATTTTCAGAAGTTTAGATACTTCGGCTTCTTAGGTGCAGCAGTTTAAGACGTAAAACTAAGAATTAGGCAATGTGAGATGTGGAAATGAGTCAAGAATTATGTAGACAGAATGAGGAAGATACGAGAGCTGTAAAGATCTATAACAGTTTTTAATTGGGTACTAGACACACAACTGCTTAGTGAAGATTATGCGCTAAACACTGAGCTAGCGTACATAATAAAGATTTAAGAATTATTAATGTTATATCTTTGAGATATGTTTATTAACTGGATTTCATATCATGTTTACTATGATTTTCTTATTATACAACAATTAATGTTAAAAATAAAAGTGTAGCGCTTAAAGGTTGCACACTGTTGCACAATTTAACATGAATAAATTGAAATTGAATTGAATTGTGTTCAGAACTCTGAAAAATGTTGTACTCCTATTTTAATTTCCATATTAATTTGTAATTGTGTTTTTAATCACATTCTTATAAAGTTGTTTATCAGAAATTTTAATTATGGAGAATTTGGAAAAAAATGTTTCTGATTTGTTTTGTGAAATTCTGAAAAAAATTTAGCAGAAAAATTCTGCAGAATAAAAATAAGTTCTTCAGAATTATTCTGGTTTTGTTACATCCATGTCACGCAACATTGAATTGTTGCGCAACTGTTGAGCAGAATTCTGCAGAATTATTCTGTCTATCCTATGCAACAGATTCCTTCTGATGAAAATTTATGTCTCCTTACTTTAATTAACAACAATTTCTTATATTGAAACGTTGTTTGTAAAAATATAGAAGTAAATGAATATGTCTTTCTGATTTTCATAAAGTTTTAGCTTAGTTAAATTGCATTTTTGAAACACTTCATTTTTAAAGTTTCCGTTGAATGATAATCACCAAAATTTACATCACCAAAATTTTAACTACTTTAATGCTCCCTTTTTTCGCAAAAAAAAACAAACATGGTATGCAGCACATTAAGATTATTTCGTGTCATTCTTGATGTTCAATGGCTTAAGTTTATTGTTTGAACACAATTGACAACAAATTTGACTTAGTTCGTTCAGTTAATTTTTTTTGTTGATCTTTTATATTGTGTGAAATTTAATTAAAAATGGATTTTTCTATAGTTTCTGGAAAGCGTGATAATTCAGAAATTTATCACATTAATATATATAAATATAGGTGAAGTTATTCCTGCACAGTGACGGAATAAAGTCGACATACAATATTTTTCGGCATCATTCCGCCGCCGCGACGGAATAACTTCACCTATATTATGTAGGTGAAGTTATTCCGGTATGAAGCGGTAATAACTTCACTTATATTAAGTAGGTGAAATTATTCCGTCGCGACGCCGGAATAACTTCACCTACATTATACAGGTGAAGTTATTACCGACCTGAGCAAAAAATATTTTCGATATTATTCCGGTACCGTGTTTTTTTTAATAGGTGCAGTTATTCCGTGTCGGCGTTATTACTGGGTACCATATAAAAATGAAAAATATTTAAATTGTCTTTTATTTATTACAAAAACTTAGGTTTTAACAATTTTATAAAAATTTATTTCTTGCTCGACGCAAACTTAAGCCGCTAGTGTCAGGAAGAATCTTGTATTTAGAATTAAAAGGATAAGCTAAAAGGGGAAATATCATCACGAGTCCAAAAATAAGTAATAAATTCGATATCGACATGGTAAAGTAGAAATATGCAACAATTAAAATTATTTGCAATAAAATCTCATAACTAGTCGTTAACGCTATAAAAATAGGTTTAATTTTTGTATTAACTGAATCAACTGAATAAATGTCCGATACAAAACTTATCCCAAAACCAGCAAAAATTTGAAAAATAATTGAAATTATTGCAGAATAAATCGAATCATCTTTAACAGTAAATTGCGATAAAAATATCAAAATAATTCCACATCCAACTGATGAAAATAAAAACAATTTAATTCTTTTAAAATCAATAAGAATCATAGAAATAATCATTGCTGTCAATCGTGCACTTAATAAGTATAAACCAGTGTTATCAACTTCTCCGTCATAGAAGTTAATTTTTGCTAAATTTAGAAAGTAAATATTAAGTGGCATATTAAATGAAAAAACGAATAAACTCTTGAGACTTATCACAATTATAAATTGATAGCAGTAATGTGTAATGTTCATACTACTTTGTGAATCTTCTTTAACCATTTGAATGAGCTCATTAAATTCGTCTCTAATTGACAACGTTTCATGTGACTCGGACCTTAATCTCATTAAATTGTTCAATGCTTCTTTTTCTTTATATTTTTGTATAAGGAACACCGGTGATTCACGATTTAAAAATAAAGCTAGTATTAAGCCAGTTAAAAAACAAATTAATCCAGTATATCCAAGCATTTTAGTTGGATCATTTTCATATGTTCTTGTTTTGTAAACATGACTAAGGTTGCTTGATGTTAACAGCACTCCAACTATATTGCACATGTTAATCACAGATATGTGATATCCTCGAATTCTTGGAATTGACAGTTCACTTGCATGAATTAAAATGACAAGATAAACTATCCCATTTGATATAGAAGCTATAATTCGTGCTAATTGTATGATTGAAATGTTTGTTGGATAAACAACGAAGAATGTGGCACTAATTGATGATAAAATTGACGCCAAAATCTTTAAAATAAATTAAATTAGTGAAAATTAAATTGTTTTTTAAACGTTTTTGTACAAACATAAATTTTCATTTTTGTGTATCTGCAAACAAGGAATGATCCAAGAATAAGTCCAAAAATATTAGCTATAAACCATGAAATAATTGTCCAAAATATCGCACCATCGTCTTCATATCCACCTATAAATATTTATTGAGGGTGGCTTAGAATTTAAAGTTAAACAGAGTGACAATACCAGAGCTCAAAGTCGATAAGGTTCGAGTCGACTCGAGTTGACTCCGAGAAAATGAGTCAACATGAGTCGACTTCGAGCTCTGGACGAAACTATTTAAAGTATACTTGGTAGCTCTCCTTATGAGCGAGCGTAGCAACATGTTACTGTCAGAGGAGCATCAAGTAGTCTTGGTGGCAGTGACAGTAGATGAAACAATTTGAGCGAGAACCACCGAGTCAATTAATATATTGTTGTCACTTGTGCTACTTTATTTAAGCTCTTAAACTGATCAAGTTGACTACAAACTCTTAAGATATTTATTAAACCTTTACCTGACCAAGGTTGAACTCTTAAATGATTGTTGAAGATTCCCCAACCAACATTCTGACCACCAAAAATAATTAACATTATTCCAGCAACCAAGCCATTTATCTGTGGTTTATTCTTTTGGAAAAAATCAACCCACTCAAATAAAGTTTTTGGATTTAAATCTTTGGCTTCACATTTTTCAAACTTTAAAATTTCTTCTTTCACAGACATTATAAAATTGCAAAATTTACTAGTTTTTTAGATTACTTTATTCATTCGATTCTAATTGAAAACTGAAAAGATTTTTTTTTTATTTTTAAGTTGTGCTTTAGTATTGTTATCAGTCTTTATCGTACATTTGCTTCTATGTATTTTAACTGATTATAAATAAAGAATATTTTTATTATTTTACTTAAAATAAAGAATCAGTTGATTGGTGAAATTGTATTGGTAAGCCAAGAGTATTAGTCTTATGCGTCAAACATCATAGGCTCAATTTCTGAGTATTACCATCCTTATGACATGCTTTGTGATGAATCTTGACTTGGCATATTAAAGGAAGCGTGACCATTGAATTTGAAGAAAAAAACAGGATATTTACAGACCAAAACAGGACACAGGACAAATTTAAAAAAAAACTGTGCATTTCTGTAAAAAGTCGAGCAGATGGTTACCCTAATTATAGAATACATCTAGTCTTTATAAGGATGTGATGCTTATTGTTAATGATTCATATTCCAATATAAACTATAAACTTAAAAAACTTAATACTCATTACTACAAGACTCAAATTGGTTCCAGTTTTAACAGCTAGTTTTGGTACTTACTTCTGCTTACCATTAAAAAGGTGCCATCCAAAAAAGAGGGCCCAACTCTATTTTGAACTGGAGGCACTGCGATTCAAATTAGAACAGAATCTATTGAACCACGCCCTGTAGACCAACAGTTAATAGTGGAATACAAACCACAAGCTCTGCACATTGCAAAGACACGAGGACGTCTAAAGACCTGATGTACGCTTCAATGTGTCTAGTCAAAGTTCGTGTGTGCAAGATGCTGTAAAAAAACCATCCAGATGCTTGTATATCCTAGTAAACCTAGCAAAGGAGACACTTTATGTGCCGAAGACCTCAAAACTACATTCAACACATGAATCGAGCTTCGTAACTTGAACGGTGAAATAAAATAGGAGCTTCTAAAACTTGACTTAGCCTTAGATTGAACCTAGAACCTTTGGCACGTAAGGCCAACGTTCTACCACTTGGGCCACTGATGCCATTTCACCTTCTGCTTTCCATTAATAATAATAATGTGAGAAGGTTCTACCCAAGCGATTTGTTACTACACGTTGCAATCCTGATCGATGATAAAATCTATTGTACCGTTTCCTTTCAACTGCCAATAAAATTTTGAAATTTTTAGTACTTAATATTTACTGTTCTTTAAATGTTTTGTAAACAAAATAATACTAAAGATATTTTAGTACAATATTGGATATAAAAATTAATAACGGATCGTAAACTTTGATTTCTATATTCACACAAGCAATTTTTGGTGCTACTAATTTAAATTTTGCAATTTATAAGAACTTTTGTCCAGAATGATGCTTAAAAACTATTAAAAGTATTGAGAAAATTAATAATCATTTCTATATTGACATTAAAATCGATAATAAGCATAAATCTTCTTTATAAAGTCCAAAATTATGTTATAAATCACAAACATCTACATCCGTGTGAATAAACTTCTTATATCCAATTTTGCAACAACAACAATAATTCAATTTCACCTGTGAATATAGAAAAAGAGTTTGTCTACGACTGGTGATGTTATAAATGAGACAGAAAAATCATGTTTGATTCAATCTTTCTGAATCTTTCGCCAAAGTTCTATGTGGCACTGACCGGTACGAGCTCACTGATATCAGGTAGGATGAGTGAAATTTTGAGTAATTGTGAAAAAGTAAAAAAAAAATTTAAATTCATTTCCTGCAGGATTGATTCTGATTTTCGAATGGTATTATTTCAAAAAGGTATGAACTGAATTTTTTGTGTCGGAATTTTTGATGGATTTTTCTAATTTGGATTAATTTTTATTTTAGTATGGAATTTCATTCATCGGTAAGCTTTAATATTGTACCTAAAACATTATCTGAAAATATCTCAATTTAATGTCAATCTACAGAACAAATCTCCCTAAACCACATCAGCCCATTCCTATCATCAACCGAGAATCCACAAAACGGCGAGCAAAATGGACAATTTGAACTAAAAGTCTGGCGAAATCCTTTCAATCTTTTCCGAGGGTCTGAATATCAACGATATTTTTGGGCAACAGCCAAGGAACCACTCACGTATTATGACATGAATTTAAGTGCACAAGATCATCAGACATTCTTTACATGCAGCATCGATACTGGTAAACCTGACTATGAAATGATGATGCATGCATACAGGGAAAGAAATCCTGTGTCGAGGATCAAAAGTGCACACAAAGCACTTGAAATTAATCCTGAAAATAGCTGTGCTTACATTTTACTTGCTGAAGAGGAAGCGACGACAATTGTTGAAGCTGAAATTATTCTTAAGCAGGCATTAAAAGTTGCAGAAATTAATTATAAAAAATCACAGGGACTACAGGGAGCTTTACATGAAGCAGCACATCGACGAGATGCCAATATTATTATTTATATTAAGCGACGACTTGCAATGTGTGCACGAAAGCTTGGGAAGTTGAAAGAGGCAACGAAAATTTTTCGAGATTTAACGAAGGAACCACCGTCAAGTATTATTTCTGTTTTAAATGTTCATGAGAATCTTCTCGAGTGCTTGCTGGAGATGAAGGCTTATGCTGACTGTGCTGCTGTGTTGGCCAAATGTAAGTTGATATAATATTAAGCACGTAGAATTGTGTATGTAAAGTTAGTGGATATGGCTCTAAGACCATATCTGAAGTAGATAGGCTTGAGCATAGGATTCCTGATCTATTAACCGACTTGTGCCATTCGGGTAAGTATATAGGTGGTCGAGGGGCAAGGATCTCTGATCGAGTGGTCAGAGATCATCTCTTTTGAGGTCCTGGGTTCGATTCCTATCGAACTCGACTTGTTTTACACTAGTATACACATATGACAGTTTTAGGGAGGTCTACAGCAAGTCCCTTTTATTTGCCATCTATACCTAGTTACTAGTACCTAGAAGCTATCACCTGGTACCCATACCTGCAAATATTTCTAAAATTTAAACTTTAAACTTACAATTCAGATGACGACATCAGTCTTCCAAAGTCAGCAGCCATCTGCTACACTTCAGCACTCTTAAAAGCGCGAGTAGTATCTGATAAGTTTCAACCTGATGTAGCTAGTCGACGAGGACTGACAACATCTGAACTGCAAGCTATAGAAGCGATTCATAGAGCAGTCGAGTTCAATCCCCACGTACCTAAGTATTTATTAGAGATGAAAAAGTTGATTTTTCCTGCTGAGCATATTTTGAAGAGAGGTGACAGTGAGGCACTGGCTGTGAGTATTTGAAATATTACAATTGATAACATAATGAACTTAAAACTTCATCCACAGTACGCATTCTTCAACTTAAGGCATTGGAAAAATGTCAGCGGAGCTTTAAATCTTCTTCAAAATACCTGGGAAGGCACCTTCCGGCTGATTCCATATCCACTCCAAAAAGGACATCTGTTCTTTCCGTACCCACAAATGTGCACAGAATGTGCTGATCGTGAACTTTTGCCTAGTTTCCATGAACTCTCAATTTATCCCAAAAAGGAAGTTCCTTTCTTTATTTTATTTACGGCTGGCTTGTGCTCATGCACAGCTTTACTTGCTCTACTTACCCACTCATATCCTGATGTTATGTACATTTTTGCCCAAACTATATTAAATTTTGTGCTTACACCTTTTAAATTTCTTAAGGAAATGTTAAATTATTGAAAAATCTTTTTTATTGTGAACTTTTTTTTGTCTAATTTATTGAACTTTTTTTTATTATTTTTTGACTTGATATTTCCATGAGAATAAAGTCTTTGATGATGACCCAGCGACTATGATAATTTATTCGAAAGAAACCTTTTTTGGAATTTGTTTTTTAATTTGCTAATATTTTGTTACAGAAAAAAAAAGCTTAAAGCTGCTCCGAAAGAAATGTTAATAAAGAATTGATGTCCGAATGAAATGCCAATTTTTGAAGTGATTAAGTAATAATAAAAAAGAGTATTCAAGTGGTTCAAGGAGTTTTAGATTATGCTAGGTTATTTTTAAATATATCAATTTTTTTAAGTTTATAGGTTGTAAGATAATTTTTTATACCTTTAATCGCCATAATTTTTATTGACTATATTACACCATGTGTCTTAATTTGATCACATTGAAAATTATTCAAAGACTTTACACGACTAAGGAAAAGGTTTGGCTAATGCATTTGTGTCTAGTCAATTTTTGATGAAACGAACCCATTTTGCCATTATGCAACTCTTAGGGTTTATATAAAGCAAGAATGCGGAACTGAAAAATTACATTTTGATAATTTTTGACCATTTTTGATCATTTTTTTTGGGTTTTTATTCTATTTATTGTAGTTTTCTTTTTCTCACTCTCTCCTTTCAAGGAAAAAGCCGCCTTTAACAGCGGTTTAGGTAGGTAGTTTTGATCAATTCAACAGTACCATAGCCTTGATATAAAGTTCAATCACACTATTTAGAATTAAGAGTGCCACCAAAACTTCATAAGTTTGCAACAAATAATAAAGTTCAGAGAAGTACTGAAATCAAGAGGCTGGAACTCCTGAAAACTTGTGTGTTCACCAATTTCACAAATTTTCATACATGCTTCCGGTTTTACAAATTTCCAGAAACAAGGTTCCAGTAGGTAAAAGAGGTGAAGGGGCATTAGTTGCCTAAATAGAAGAGCATTGGCCTTCCGTGTCAAAAGTCCTGGGTTCAATCCAAGGCCATGTCTAATTTTCGAAGCTTTGTTTCCATTTTCACCGTTCTAGTTACGTAGCTCGGTTCGTGTATTGAGTGTAGTAATAAAGACTTTGACACAGGATGTGCTTCTTTGCTAGGTTTAAAAAGGCTGGGCCCTTCACACATTATTAATTATTAGGTAGAGTGAGAAAATGCCAGTGGGCAAATGTCCCATCCCAAACTTAGCACTTTTATAAATTTGGCAAGTTTTTGGAAGTTTCGGCTCCTTGACTGGAATTGTTTCAGAGCCTGTACTATGAAATATAGTAAATTATTGAAGGTTTTGAATCATGATTTGATTACTTGAATCCCTGAAGATTGAGGATAGTATAGGCTGACCATCAGAGCCTTTTTTTTTTATTTTTCAAAAATATGATAGTTTTTTTTTCTAATTCGTCCAGAAAACGAATAAAATTGGAAGACACATCGGATGTCCTCTATTTTACTTTCAGGCTATCTATTTTTTTCAAAAAAAATATCTGGTCACCCTAGGACAGTATGACTAACCAAAAAAATAAGTAAAGTCGTAGAACTTCTTATCAAATCTTCCAAAGACAAGCACGTTTAATCCAATTGTTAATTTACAGCAATCTTATAGTAATTTCATTGATAATTAGTTTTTATCATCAGGTAATCAATGGCATTTGACAATAAAGCAATTGATAATTGTTTTTGTATAAAAATCGCAAGTCTTAACAAGTTTTCATCAGTTTAAAGTTGAACAGCTGTGAAGAAAATTCGGTTTTTAAGTCTTAATTTGTGAAGATGATTTTAAAAATTTCAACCGTCCTGTTTCTAGCAAGCTTAAGCCTTGCGCAGAACCCTTTGTTGTACTGTAATTTGGCAATCATTGATGAAAGATGCACCTGTAATTTTGTGATCTATAATCCGGCTGGATTCAATAATTTGACAATGGCTGCAAACCCAGTGACTAACTGTACATTAGATGATGTTGTGGATGCAACTGGAAGTGGATTGACTAAAAATATTCCATCAGTTTTGTGCGATGAGTTTTCGAAATTGGAGAATCTGAGATTGAACAGATTAGCAATCGAAAATATTAACGGAAATCCGTTTAAACATTGCATTAATCTAAAAAGATTATATTTAAGTGGAAATGCGTTGACGGCAATTCCTGCTTATACTTTTTCAAATACTATTCTTGAAATATTAGAGTTGGATAGCAATAAACTTTCAAGTATAAATTCACTTACTTTTGATAGTCTTTCTCAACTAGAGATGCTTAATTTGACTAATAATCCAACTCCTGTGACAGCAGCTGACGTTTTTGATTCTCTAGAAAATCTAAAGTTTCTTCATTTAAGTCATTGTAATATAAATATTTTAGATCCAATTTGGTTCTCAAAACTGTTCAATTTAGTTGGATTAAACTTATCCACAAATAATATTGATGTAGTTTTTAATTCTACATTTAACAATCTGCTCAAACTAGAATGGCTTGACTTATCTGGTAACAAAGTGGAAACTTATCCATCAAATATGGTTCACAACAATACTAACCTACTGAAACTTAATTTAAATGGAAATTCTTTTAGAATTTTTGATTCAAACTTTTTCGTCAGTCAATCGAAATTAACTGAATTAATATTATCAAATAATCCAACCATCAATATCACAGCTGAGTTATTAGAACCTTTAACATCACTTCAGGTTATTGGTTTAAGTTCATGTGGACTCAGTAAAGTCGAAAGTAGTTGGTTTGAGTCAATGAAAGATTTAATCGCTCTTGATTTAAGTGGCAATAAAATAAATGTTATTCCTGAAAAAACATTCAGTGCTGCCAATGATATTGAGTCTATAAACCTTGCGTATAACAGCATAGAAACACTAAACTCAAGATCATTTGGATCTTTGACAAAATTACGGAGTCTTACTTTGAACAACAATACCATTAAAGAAATTGATCATCATTTTGTAAGTCAACCAACTGATCTTATGACTGTTAATTTTGAGTATAACAGCTGTTCGAGCTACAAGACAGACAATTTTAATTTCAACAGAACATCATATATGGGAGCTATGAGAAGTTGCTTTGATAATTTTGATATTAAACCAATAGGTAAGTTCAATTTTCGGTGAAATGCATCAGTGGCCTAAGTGGTAGAGCGTTGGCCTTGCGTGTCAAAGGTTCTGGGTTCATTCTCAGGCCAAGTTAAGTTTTAGAAGCTCTTTTTCCCATATAATACATTATATTGTGCCTCCTTTGCTGGATGACTTCCTACCGGCATCTTGCGCACACAAATTGTGACTAGGTTCATTGTAGGGTACATTAGGTCCTAAGACGTTTTCGTGTCTTTGCAATGTGCAGAGCTTGCAAGTGTTTCGGATTTCACTATAAACTGAAGGTTGTCTTACAATAGATTTTGTTCTGCTTGAATCGCAGTGCCTTTACCTCATTAGACTGGGACCTTTACATGCCTTACCTTTTTAAGTTCAATAATAATGAAACCAGCTTAGTTTTTTTGAAAAATATAACAATATTAAATTCTTTCAGATATTAAAACAACAAATTCATCAATCTACAACTGGTACAGCATCCGATCTAGCGATGGTTGGGACGCTCTGAAGATTTTTGTAAAAGCAGACGAGAATGTTCACATTGCACTGACCGATTCACTGAACAAAGAAACCCCAAGAATTGAAATTCAAATTGGTCAAAATAGAAATCGATTCTCGTTTATTTTTGAAGACGGTCAAGAAGAATTTGAAGAATATAAACGCTACAGACTAAATTCAACAATTGGTTCAACTTTCGTTATCGGATGGAGATTCGATGTTATTATGGTGTTTAAGGAAGGTGATCAATTTCCATTTATGGCACACACAAAGAAGAAAGGCACACCAGCTTTTAATTTCTTTGGGATAAGAACTCCGTAAGTTAATTTTAATTGTTAATCGAATAATGCTAATGATTCATCTCTAAATTAGATTTGAGGATGATCCCGATTCAATTGCATCATGGATAGTCTCTCGCATACAGCCAATCGCTAACGTTTAATATTTTATCAGGAATATGAAAAATAAAGTTAAAATATATTTGTAATAATTTTGAATAAAGATTTTTACTACGTTTTTCTTAACTTGCTTTCTTGTTTGTTTGTTTGTTTGTTTGCAAAAAATTTCAAATCTTGCGATCAATTTTTCGACCACTTCTACTGCTCCAATCGAGCTCAAATTTTTAATGCACATGTATTCCCGGTGACAATACAATATTTTAATACTTTGGAAACACAAAAATGCTTAATTATAGTACAATTTATGTAAAACTTTTTTATATGGGAAAAAATCCAATGTCAATGATATAAAATTTTGATTTGTATTAAATATTATACTTGTGATGCTCTAAAGTCATTTATATGATTCATTATAGTTTAATTAATATTACTAATTATTAATTATACCATAAATTTGAGCAGCTAAAGATATTCTGGTAAGACAAAAAAATTGACATGTAATTTTTTCATGAACATTCGTAAGTGAAAATTTGAATTTTCAAAAAAAACCGTTAAGCACAAGTCCGTTACGAATTAGTGCAAAATAACTATTAATATGCGATGTGCATTTAGCACACATAGTTTGAGCATAAATTTATGCTGTTTTAAATGTATTGCATTATTTATAACACTTCACCAACTTAATTAAATTGACTTTTCTTTTTATTAACGGTTTGACGTATTTTTGCATAACATATAAATGATATTCATTGAATTTAAATTTGAAAATCCGTTATAAATACGTTACATATGTGATTTGCATCTTTATAGTAAGAATCCACACGTTATGAAGTAGAAATGGTACAGATAAACACAAAATCTTTACGAGTGATTTTTAATGTACTTTACTAATGAATGCTTTAAAAAAATTAAATTTTATAAAACGAATGAAAAATTTTGAAAGTCGTTACTAATTTCCCATTGAAAACTGGTAATTTATAAACAGTTGGACGCAACGAAGTGAAGTTCAACACACCTGTAACCTATAAACCTACTGTAATCTATAAACAGTTGAACGTAACGAAGTGCAACGAAGTGAAGTTCAACACACCTGTAACCTATAAACCTACTCTAATCTATAAACAGTTGAACGTAACGAAGTGCAGCGAAGTGAAGTTCAACACACCTGTAACCTATAAACCTAATGTAATCTATAAACAGTTGAACGTAACGAAGTGCAACGAAGTGAAGTTCAACACACCTGTAACCTATGAACCTACTGTAATCTATAAACAGTTGAACGTAACGAAGTGCAACGAAGTGAAGTTCAACACACCTGTAACCTATGAACCTACTGTAATCTATAAACAGTTGAACGTAACGAAGTGCAACGAAGTGAAGTTCAACACACCTGTAACCTATAAACCTACTGTAATCTATAAACAGTTGAACGTAACGAAGTGCAACGAAGTGAAGTTCAACACACCTGTAACCTATAAACCTACAAACCTATAAACCTGTAATCTATAAACAGTTGAACGTAACGAAGTGCAGCAAAGTGAAGTTCAACACACCTGTTACCTATAAACCTAATGTAATCTATAAACAGTTGAACGTAACGAAGTGCAAAGAAGTGAAGTTCAACACACCTGTAACCTATAAACCTACTGTAATCTATAAACAGTTGAACGTAACGAAGTGCAACGAAGTGAAGTTCAACACACCTGTAACCAATAAACCTACTGTGATCTATAAACAGTTGAACGTAACGAAGTGCAACGAAGTGTAGTTCAACACACCTGTAACCTATAAACCTACTGTAATCTATAAACAGTTGAACGTAACGAAGTGCAACGAAGTGAAGTTCAACACACCTGTAACCTATAAACCTACTGTGATCTATAAACAGTTGAACGTAACGAAGTGCAACGAAGTGGAGTTCAACACACCTGTAACCTATAAACTTCCTATAATCTTTATTTCTCTATTTCATTAGAATAAGACTAAAAAGTAGAAAATAAAATACTTTATAAAAAAAAACTTTTTAAAAAACTACGTTTTTCGCGTAGACTAAAAAGTAGAAAATAACTTTTATTCTTGGTTGTAAAGAATTTGGTTTTAAATTTTCAGATTATATTTAATAAATTTTTATATCCTAGTCAATATTGTTCACAAAGTTTCGAATAAGTGCATTTTGATCTTATCGTATAACTCAACAACTTAAAAACGTGGGCGCATTAATTTAAGTTTATCATAAAGTATTGATTTCACATAAACTTATTTCTCCTCTTATAATGCGCCCACGTTTTTAAGTTGTTGAGTTATACGATAAGATCAAAGTGCACTTATTCGAAACTTTGTGAACAATATTGACTAGGATATAAAAATTTATTAAATATAATCTGAAAATTTAAAACCAAATTCTTTACAACCAAGAATAAAAGTTATTTTCTACTTTTTAGTCTACGCGAAAAACGTAGTTTTTTAAAAAGTTTTTTTTTTTTATTAACAAAATGTGTGACTAAAGTTTAAAGTACGACGGCATTAAGTATTCAATCACTTTGAAACTTTGCCTGAACATTACGTTCAATTGCGTCCAACAAAAAAAATAATTGTGTCCTACTTCCTGTGGTTGGATATAGCAGGTTCCATTTTTGGGTATAATGGTGTTGTACTTCAGGTTTTAAAATGACATCATTTCCATTTATCAACTTTATTAGACATATTATACATCAAAATTGATCTCCTAACTGCGTCTGATTGCGTCCTGCACAATTTTTTGGAATTGAACATAAACAGCAAGAGTTATAGTAAACATTTTATTTTGGAAACGGTTTTTTAAATTCATTTTCTAGTTCTGACGCTTGATTCATGTATTAGGAGTATATTTTGATGTTTTTGGCACTTAAAGTGTCCAATTTACTAGCTATACTATAGCTTAAAATGACTTTTTCACGGCATCATGTGTAAATCAATTATGACTTGGTGCATTATGAATTAAAGCATAAAATGTAGTTCAAACGGGTAGGTGCAATGGAATTTAGAATCATATTAAAAAGGGTTAACGGTCATTTTCCAAAACAGAGCAATGGCTCTCGAGGACTTTCTGTTGTTCTTTTCTTTCTGACCCCTTTCCCCCCACTGGATATCATTAGTCAACAGCTCCAAACAGGATTCACATTCTTTAATGGATTATTTCCGATATTATTGAGTAATAATGAATAAAGCATTGACAAAAATATTTAAGTGGTTCGGGGATTTTCTTAGATTACGCTAGGCTTTCTTAAAGTACATATTTATGTGTGTGCTGCACACATTTTTAATTTTTTTTACAATAATCAGAAGTGCAAAAAGTAAGATAATTTTTAAAATTGATAAAATGTTTTGTATAAAAATCACACACCTTGTTGCCTTCAATCAGTTGCTATTTGAACTCCAGTGAGGAAAATTTGAGTCCTAAAGTTAAAAAATTATTAAAATATTAAACTGTGAAAATTTAGTCACAAAAAAATGATTCAACGAATTTTGATTCTCATATCTTTGGCAAGCTTAGCATTGGCTCAAAGTCCATTGTTTTATTGCAACTTGGTAATCATTGAGGAAAGGTGCACCTGCAATTTTGTGATTTACAACCCAGCTGGATTTAATAATTTGACTATTACTGCTAATCCAGCTGAAAACTGTACTTTAAGTGATGTTGTGGATGCAACTGGAAGTGGATTGACATTAAATGTACCATCAGCATTGTGCAATCAATTGCCTATTTTAGAAGAATTAAGAATGGATAAATTGGGTGTTAATAATTTAGTCGGAAATCCGTTTAGAAATTGCAACAATTTAAAAAAATTACATTTGAGTGACAATTCATTATCAGCAATCCCAGCCTACGCCTTTTCAAATACTATCCTTGAAAGTTTGAAATTAAATCAAAATAAAATCACGAGTATCAATTCAGTGTCGTTTGATAATTTAGTGCATCTGGAATTTCTTGATTTATCAAACAACTCTCCACTTGCTTTAGTTGATGACACATTTGATCATTTAGAAAATCTTAAATTCCTTCATATGAGCTCATGTGGAATTACTTCTCTTCATCCTAGATTGTTTGACAATTTGGGAGAGTTGCGGGAATTAGATACATCTGGAAATAATGTTACAACTGTTGTTGCAAATCTCTTCAGTTCACTGAAAAAATTGGAAATACTTAACTTAGCAAACTGTGGACTAACAGGCATTACTGCATCTGCTATCCAAAATAACACCGAATTATTAAAATTAAATTTGGAAAATAATAATATTAAAAATTTTAATGCTGAACTTTTTAATGGCCAGCAAAAATTGGCGGATTTATCTTTGGCAAACAATAATAATGCTACTATCACACCACAACTATTTACTCCATTAACTTCAATGCAAAGACTTATCTTAAGTAATTGTAATATAAATGCAATAAATGGCAGTTGGTTTGTGCAAATGCCAAACCTAGTTGAAATTGATTTAAGCAAAAATAGAATACCAGCCATTCCCGAAAATACATTCTCATCTGCCAACGCTATAGAATCAATAAACCTCGCAAACAACAGCATTACAATTTTAAGTTCAAGATCATTTGGATCATTACACAATTTACATAGTCTCCATTTGGAGAATAACGCCATCAATCAAGCTGATCATCATTTGATTAGTCATTCCACGGAACTTCAAGCAGCTTACTTTGGAAATAATATATGTGCAAACTTCAATACGGATGAATTTAGCCTAAACAGAACTTTTTACACTGAATTATTAAAAGAATGTTTTGACAATTTTGACAGCATTCCAATTGGTAAGTTTTCTCATTAATTTTTATCCTCGTGCGGACCCTGTTAATAACTTGACTTATGGTTGGCTGTAGGTCCAGTTATTTCCTAATCATTAGCGTTAATGATTCTGCCTCGTTTTAAACTCTGTCAAAGCAATTAAATTCTATTTTCACAAATAAAAAATTAAAATAAATTCTTTATGCCACAATCATAACAGCAATCACAACAATAAATTCAACAATCTATGACTGGTACAGCGTCCGAACTAACGATGGTTGGGATTCCTTAGAAGTTTCTGTTAGAGCTTACGAAAACGTTCACATTGCGCTTTCAAATTCTATCAACACAGTTGAACCTCCAATTGAAATTAAAATCGGAGAAGATAGAAATCGTAGATCACACATTTTGGAGCAAGGTGAAATAGTTTTTACTGACAATGTGCGAGACAGATTAAACCGAACAGCTGAAAGAACATTTATAATTGGATGGCGATTTGGAATAGTCATGGTGTTTAGAAAACTTGATCAACTTCCATTTATGGCGCATGCTATAGAAAATGATTTTCCAGTTAATTTCTTTGGATTAAGAACTTTGTAAGTGGAATTTTATTATAATCAACTCAACTCGAAGACAGCTGAGTTAACTTCGAGCTCTGTAATCAAGCGGTGGAAACTCAGCATTAATCTTAAAAATTCCAAAAATCATAAAAATATCTCTGGGCCAATAAACATGAAAATGTGAAATCCCTCTCGATTTAAAGAATAATTCCGTAACTTAAAAAGGATTTCACATTTTAATCCTGAGTTTCCACGTCTCGGTTAAAATATTTTAAAAGTGCGATAAAAATTAAATTTTTTACTTTAATTAGATTTACGGATGATGTCGATATGACAGCCAAATGGAATGTTACCCGCATACAGAGAGAACTTCAATCAATGGCAATGACGAAAATCTATCAAGATATTGAAATAAGAAGGAAGCGAGGAATGCCAATTGATTTGCAAAAATATCTTCGAAATTAATAAGTTTTAAACTTTTTAAAAATATTGTTTTGAATGAAGAACTTAAATAAATAACAAAATATGATAAACTATATTGAAAATAACTTAATAATTATTTTTATCAATTCGCTACTTCCACGTAGAATTTGGTTTGCAAGGTTTGCTCTTGTTGAACTAGTTGAAATTAGTCAATGAATGGTTTAAAAGTCAAATCTTCCTTGTCATATCGCCAACAAATCTTATTTAAATGTGGCTCAACAACTTAATTTTCAGTCTGTTTAGACATTAATCATTATTTTTTAGAACTTTGTTCAATGTCACCGTTCTCGAAGATGAGATAAATTTTCCTCTGAAAAAGACTTATCGAATGTCAATGCTCCTATAAATTTAACAAAAGTTTGTGATTTTTGTCTTGATTCAAACTCGATCAGGATCGCAGTGCCTTCAGCTCGTCGCAACGTATAGTAACACACCGTTGGCTAAAACCCTCTCACATTATTACTATTATTATCTTGATTCCAACTTATTTTCACTTCAATAGTTGAATCTTAGATTCATTGTGATAGATTTTTCAAATGTCAATCAATTTCACATCTACTAGCATCTAGATGATTTCTTTACGGCATTTTGCACACACGAATTGTGACTTAATACATTGCAGGGTACATCAGGTCCTATGACGTACTCGTGTCTTTACAATGTGCAGAGCTTGCAAGTGGTTCGGATTCCAATATAAAATGCAGGTCTAAAAGGTTCGGTACAATAGATTCTATTCCAATTTGAATCGCATTGCCTTTAGTTAAAAGGCTGGGTCCTTTGTAGATCTACTAATAACTGCTATTTGTGTATACTAATGTAAAACAAGTCGGGTTTGATGGGAATCGAACCAATGATCCAAAAGAGGCGAGCTCTGACCAATCGATCAGAGATCCCTGAAGATCGCTCTGGCTATCCGTCAAACACATATAACCAGTTCAAGGAGAGCCTTATGCTCAGGCCTATCTACTACAGATACATATGCTCTTCGATCCATATCCACACCCTTCACATTTTATTATTCAACATTTGCTTCTAGTTTTGCATTAAAATTTCATACCAAAATAGGGGATTCACCTTCCAAGCAGGTATTGCAAATGGCACATTAAGATTAAAATTTCAAGTGTTTAGGGGATTTTTTTTCAAACATAAATTCAATAAAAGACTCCTTAATTCGATTTTTGTAACTAAGACTCATAAATCTTTATCAAGTTAGTTGTTCAAATCACATTTCACTTCCTCCAATTTAATTGGATTCGTTATCATCTGTCAAACACGTTTCAGTGATATACAAGCGGAACTGAATTATAAAAAGGAAGTGCATATCTTTTAATTCCAAAAGTAGTAGGATGTTGCACGTCTTATCTTATCGCAACTGCTGCTTTCTGGATTATTTTGGTAAAAATAAAGAAATTCGAACATTTGTTTTGCTGTATTAATTGTTGACTGATTTATAGCAACAAGATTACGTTGGATGCCTGATAAATATTGTGTATAAAAATCGCGAATTCGATGATTGACTATGGTAGTTCTAATTTAGACATTAAAAAGACTAAATCAAACTTTAATAACAGTGTTAATTAAGATACAAGTAAGAATTGACATCAGGTAGGCAGTCAGACAGCGTTTAATGACTTAAATCAAGAATTAACCTTCGTTAAGCTTCAAAAATATTCAAAAAGTTTTTAAATCAATAAAATTTTCATTACAGATCAATAAAATGCTTCTAAAACTTCTAATCTTGTCACTCGTCACCACATCTGCATTAGCTCAAACCTCAATTATAATTTGCTCGCAAGCTTTTGTCGACGACATCTGCACATGCAATTTCCTTATCTTTAATCCAAATGGATTCAATAATTTAACAGTTGTTGGCAATCCAATAACAAATTGTACATTTGAAGACACCAAACAAGCAATTGCTATGGGTTCGTCCCCAAACATCCCATCAGCTATATGCTCACACCTTCCAAATTTAGAAAAACTAGTGATGGAAAATGTTGGAATTATAAATTTGAATGGAATGCCTTTTAGAAATTGTGGCAACTTGAAAACATTGCAGTTGGGGAATAATGAGATTGTTGCAATTCCAGCACATGTATTTTCATTCACAGCTTTAGAATTAATTGAGCTGAATAACAATAATTTGACTACCTTTGATGAACATGCTTTTGACAATCTATTCAGGTTGACTACCCTTAACATTAATGAAAATTCTAATGGAATAATTTTACCAGAAACTGTTTTTCATCATCTTATAAGTTTGCAGAGCTTGTTGGTCAGTAATTGTGGAATAACATCATTTAATTCTTCGTGGTTTGCTAGCTTGAGGAGCTTAATACTTTTAGATTTATCTAGAAATAACTTCTCAACAATTCCAGAAAATACATTCAGATCACAGCAAAGCTTAAGATTATTGAACTTATCTTTTGGACAACTTGAAACAATTCCTGAAACTACATTCCAAAATATCACAAACTTGCTGATTCTTGACCTTCAAAGTAACAAAATTAAGGAATTTCATCCGAATTTATTCTCAAGTCTAACATTGCTACAAAACTTGCATTTGTCAGACAATCTGAACGTCACAACTCCATCAAATATCTTCAGATCGTTACAATCACTGAGAACTTTAGAGCTGTCATCCAATAATGTAACAGTAATTGATGGCTGGTTCTCATCATTGAGCAACTTAATTAATATTAACTTGAGCAACAATAACATAATTACAATACCAGACAACACATTTACAGCAGCAAGAGCTTTACAAAGAATAAATCTTAGTCGAAATAAAATTGGCATCTTAGATTCAAGATCTTTTGGCTCATTACATATGATGACTGAATTGGATGTTCATAATAATTTGATTGACGAAGTGGATCATTCATTAGTGAGCCAGTCATCGATATTAAGGATTGTTAATTTTTCGAATAATAATTGTACGCAATTGAGAACGGATAGCTTTAATGAAAGTAGAAGTGTCCATATGGATGCAATGAAAGCTTGTTTTGACAAGTTTGATTTAAAGCCTATAGGTAAGTATTTTGAAATGTCAATATCTTGTCTCTCGATTCGATATCGATCTCGGGCATTATAAATAGATTGCTTCTTGTTAAGTAATATCCATAAAACCAAAATGAATCTAGAGTGTTGGTAATGTGGTCTTAGCTTGGCGCCAAATTGGATTGATGATGACTTGGCGATTAAGTGAACAAGATTGACGATTAAAAACGATGTTTCTTTGTATTCTAATATTTGATCGAATTCCTTCGTGTTAATCATGTTCAAGCTTCCAATCTTCAAATCTAGGTTTTCGATTAAATTCAGGCTCTCGTTTCAATCTTCTGTGGGTGTGACGATATACATTTCAGGTCCGTTCTGAGAATACTTCATTCTTGGGTAATCTTGTAGCTCTCGTTCCTTTTTCTCTCGCTACACTTCAAGTTCCTGATCCGTTCTTTAATCTAACGTTGCCCAAATGCCCAATTATGGCTTGATAACGTACATTAATCAGTCAAAGTATCTAAACTTCTGAAAAATAAAAAAATTGGGAATGTCTGGATTCGAACCGACGACCTTCGAGTTACCATACCAAATTTGAGTCAAGTGCCTTACCTTTTCGAACTGCGAGGAACTTAACTGCTTTATTTTATTAGTTTCGCATTTCTGACCCCATTTTGCTCTGATTATACTGAAAAAAACCCCTTAAAAGTGTAGTAAATCACTGTAAAATACAAGAACTGAAGAAATGGTCAAAAATTTATCAAAAATGATCATAACTTAGTTTATCAGTTCCGCACCCTTGAAAACATTTTTTCGCTTGTTCAAAGATTTAAATTTAAATCTTCATACATTTCTCCAGAACTTCAAACATTCAACTCAACAGTTTACAATTGGTACAGCATTCGAACAAATGATGGCTGGGATGCACTCCATATTTCTGTCAAAGCTTATGAAAATGTTCATATTGCTCTTTCAAATTCAACTAATACAACGGAACCTCCAATTGAAATTATAATTGGTCAAAACAGAGGTCGTGTATCATCTATTTTAGATCAAGGCGTTGCTGTGTTCAGTGATAATAATGAAAGAAGATTGGATGAAACAGCATTTAGAGATTTCATTATTGGATGGAGGTTTGGAATTGTCATGGTATTTGAGGCAGGCGAACAAATGCCATTTATGGGTTATAACATGCAAAACAGATATTCTGTTGATTTCTTTGGGCTACGGACGATGTGAGTATATTGAACAAAAATTTTTAGTTTTGAGCTGGTCAATGTGAATTAATAATTGCCACGAACTTGCTTGAAGCTTACTATTAAACTTTAAAGCAGAGATCGAAGCCGATTTTTTTGGCTTAACTCAATTTTTGATTTTTTTGATAGAAAAAAGCCATTTAACATCCATTTTAAGTATTTAAATTGAACTTTACATGCTTTACTATGATTCTGTGTAATATTTTGTCAGCATGTAGCTATAGTAAGCTCAGAATTTCAATTTAGTCGATGATAAGCCGATCGGCTTAAATTTCGGCTTAACATTCTTTAACTTGAAATTCTGAGCTCACTATAGCTACATGCTGAAAAAATATTTCACAGAATCATAGTAAAGCATGTAAAGTTCAATTTAAATACTTAAAATGGGTGTTAAATGGCTTTTTTCTATCAAAAAAATCAAAAATTGAGTTAAGCCGAAAAAATCGGCTTCGATCTCTGCTTTAAAGCTACCATTGTAAGAAATATGAATGAATCTTTTTATTAAATATTTGTTCTTGTTCATTTAGTATTAGCTTAAGTGACCATAAAGCTGAATGGAAAGCCTCCAGACTTCAAATGTCTTCGACTAAGTCATTAGATGATGTTTATGCTGACATCAAGAATAAATTGAACAAAAATATTCCAATTGATTTAAATCTTTATTTACGGTGAAGCTTAATGTCAAATAATTATTTAAAAACTGATCAAAAATAAAAAAAAAACATTAATTTTAACTTATTTACTCAATTTTATTGACACTTTAAGATAATAGAAATTGACCTTGATGGTAGTAACTCTACCTCTCGATCCAAGACCATAAAAAAAATAAATAAATTATCAAAAATAATTGATTGTACTGTGTTATCAAATTTTTTTAAAATTAATTCATTAAAACTTAATAATCTTGTAGTATAACATTTTATTGAACATGTAATCGGCCGTTCACTTATGACGTCCAACGGGGGGCGGGGAAGAGGGGGAGGGGTACAGCAAAAAAAGAACCGAAGAAATTCCTGGAAATCCATTGTTCATTTTGAAAAATGACCGTTAATTTTGAACGTCATAAGTAAACGGTCAGGTGAACGGCAGCTTAGTTAAAAAATATCAGAAATGCCTATAATAAAAACTTAACATTAGGACAATACTTGAAAATATAAATAAATTCAATAATGACAAAACCTACTGAAATAATCAAGTAGCAGTTCTCAAGTGGTCGTAAAAGATCAACAATTGGCTTCAGATTAATCTTGGTGAAATTCAGTGGAAACACTCGAGTTTTGACTTTCAAATAATCGCAATGACGAGTTTTTATGTTTTTCACTTATCAACAAATTGTTCATAGTAATTGTGGAGAATTGCGATTTTTAAATTTGTTGTAGAAGGTTAGGTTTTAACTTCCACGCGTCAAAAGCGTGTAAGTTATTAGTATCGGTCAAAACACACTTTTTAGCGCAATTTTGAAACTTGTTTCGAAAAGGTAGCTTAATAGTACGCTTTGATCGTTTGCTCGGCTGCTCGGCTACCTGCAAAAACTTTTTATCTAGACATCGTAGAGAGTTCTAGTTTTTTGCGTTAGCTGTGTTCAATCGTTTTATTTCGGCGACGAATACTTAAAAATCGCAAAACCATCGGGAAATACTATGATTAATGATTTTTTGATTTCATTACAATGTAGCCAACGTCAAGTGGGATAGTTTTAAATATATTTTGACCGTTAGAAAATTTGAATTTTAAAAAACCGTTAAATGACAAATGATCTGTAAATGAACGCAAAATTATTAGATAATCAAATACTGATCGCTAACACACAAATGCGTTGAATTCTGTCGATACATAACACGAGGACTTTCGCCAATTTTTTTAATACAGCCTAAACGACTCATTTTCAAAAATTTAAAAGGGTACCAAAATGTGTGTATTAAAAGACCGGATTTTTCTGTTTATAAACATTTACGGTTGGACATCATCTATGCCTTCAAAACGCCAAAAAACGTCTTTTTGAGTCTACAAATTTGATAATCAGAGCCATTAAATTTTCGGAAAATAATTTTTTTGCCATTTGATCACACAACATAATCAATTTGGGGAATGGAAAGTCATTTTTCGTAATTCTCAAATTTCTGTAGTTTTGAAGCTGTCAAATTTGGAAAACCTAGAAAAAATGGTAATTTTCTTAAAATTCTTGCGGCACCAGACTTTTTTTCAAACTGGATATTATATTGATTTTATCTAATAGTCCTCATCAAGAGCTTTACAAAAATACCCCATATGGCTATGTTTTGACTTTCCCATGACTTGCTATAGCCTCTTGAAAATCGAAAAAATTGACGTTTTTGGAACCTATTTTTCTATGGATCATATCTCAAAATTATAACCATTTTAGAAGCTGCGGTTTTTTGTGTAAAGTAGATCTAATATTGAAAAATAATTACGCTAAGTTTCAGACAATTTTATGGATACGATAGTCCACAAGGTCAAAAAGTCTACTTAGTGGCATGCAATTTTTGAAATTTTTTTATCATTTTTTGCTCCGTTCTCGCTTGTTTTAAGGTAAAATCAATTAATTCCCAAATTAGTTTGAGATATTGATGTCTTGAGTTGATATGCGGAGTTTCGTTCAAAACTGACCAAAGCATGAGGCACTTGAATTGTTAAGCTCCCTTTTCAAAAATGCTCTACTTTTGATTAAAAATGTTGACAATAAAATCTGTCGAATATTCAAAAATTCTCATTCTCTTAAAGTTTCTCGTCAGTGAAGGTTGCTTGAAAGTCTGGCGAATAAAATGATAAGGAAAAATTTACTTTCTTTATCAATTGTTTTACTCGTTATAACCTCAAATTATTTAGTTAAATGCGAAAATGAAGGATTCTTTACGGTTGTTGGAGGAAATTTGTTAAAACTGCAGCAACCTTATCGAGTATCTGTAGCATTTCATGGATATACTGAGGAAAAAATCTTACAAATTGGAATTAAAGAAATTGACAACAATATTTCAAGTTTTGAAATATTAAAGAATGTGACACTAAAGGATGAAGGAATCTTAAATGTTGATTTTGATGTAAGTTCCTATTTGATATTGAGCTTTCCAAATTCAGAGACATAACCTACCGCAAATTGATTACATAAAATATTCATGAGAATAATTTTAAACTGATAACAAAATAATCAAATAAATTTGTGTATTTTCAGTTAAGTAATCAGCCAAAAGGTCGTTATGTACTCGAGGTTAAAAGCATGACCGGTGAAAAATTTAATCAGACTGTTGGACTTCATATGAATCTCAGAAAGCATTCGATCTTCATACAGACTGACAAAGGCATTTATAAACCCAGTGACATCATAAAATTTCGAGTTTTAATCTTAGACATTGACACCAAACCTTTCAAGTTCGATGACATTGAAATCTTCATCACAGATGGTAAAAGGAATCGAGTCAAGCAGTTCGAATTTCCAAAATCAAAGTTTGTTAAAGGAGTTTATAAAAATGAGCTTCAATTGTCAGATTCACCAGTCAAAGGAAATTGGAAGATTAATGTCAAAATAAACAATGAATCAGTTGCAGACAAAAACTTTGTGGTTGATGAATATGTGCTGCCAAAATTCGAGCTCACAATGGACACAGAGCCTGCAAACTTTAAGGATGGAAAGATTCGAGCAACAGTTAAGGCAAAATATACATTTGGAAAGTCTGCAAAAGGAACTGCAAATGTCACAGCTAAATTTCGTAAAGGTCATTATGATCGGGAAGAACGGAGGTATATTGATGAGTCAGTCATTGTTTCTAAACAAATTGATGTCGATGGTAAAAAATTTGTTGAATTTGATGCTGAGAATGAGTTAAAAATGAATAAAAGCAGCTACCATAGTCGTGTAGAATTAGTGGCCACATTTATTGAGAATCTGTCTCAAAAAGAAGTAAATGTGTCGAAAGTTGTCTTTGTCCAAAAGAAGCCTTACAAGTTAGAACTTTCTGGAGAAAAATACTTTATTAAACCAGGAATTCCGAATCATGTCATCGCAAAATTAACTTATTATGACAAAGACATGCCAATTACAGACAAAAACAATCCAATCAAGTTTAATATCAAATATAAATACGATATCATGCGAACCTGCATTCGACAAGAATATCCAAAGTGGTTTGATCCATATTATAGAAATCGGAAGCATAATAATGGTGAACCTCAAAGGAATTTGACCAGAGATGACATTATACATACTGAGTATGAATGCAGAGAAATTAAATCATTTGATAATCAACAGGAAGCTTATTCTAAAAATGGACGTGCTGAGATATTTGTTGAAGTTCAAGGAAATGCTACTGATATTGAAGTTCAGGTGTGTATTCGTAGAAAAAGCTTCAGAATAGGGTTTTCAATCCCGGGATTGAAATGTATGTAATCCCGCGATCAAACCCGGGATTCAGTACATTTTAATCCCGGGATGGGAAACCCTAGTTCAGACTATGCTTTGAACCATTCATCTCATCTATGTTTTCAATTAACGTTCAATCTCATTAATCATCTCAATTCAATTAGTTCTGCTATTCTTTTATTAATAATGTTTTCCTCTTCTGCAGGCATCATATCTGGATGTTGAATCATATGAATTTAGAATGCGAACATTAAAGTCTGAAAACAATCGATATCTTCAAGCTCAAGTAACATCCGAAAAGTAAGAACTAATATTTTAATTTCATGTTCATGGCTTGGGCATAGCAAACGACAATGATGAGCGTTTTGCGGAGCTGTGCACAAGTCATAACCTTGTCATTGGTGGCACTGTCTTTATTCGTAAGGACATCCATAAAGTGACTTGGTATTCTCCTGTCTCTTGGACGTTCGAGTTTTTTGCGAAGCCAAAGTTCACACGGACCATAAGTTTCTTGTCGCAATCATACAACTCAGACTTGCTGTTCTTAAGCCTACGTTCGAAAGTTATAAGCGTAGAGTTGACCCCAGTAAGTTGAGAAATGCACAGTTTCGTAAACGGTTCAGAAATGAACTGGGACAACGGCTTAATATGACAGCTTCCACCGAACCTGCTGCAAACTGGGATCACGTTAAGAAAGCTTACATAGAAGGAGGCAAGGCTGCAATTCCTTTTGTTCCTGAGCGTCGGAAATGTTACAATGGAACTTGATATATCAAAGGAAGGAAGCGAACTTGGCTGTTGGAGCAGCAAGGCTGCAAGTGCAACGGCTGGAGGTACTGGAGTTGTACAATGCGTTGAAAAGGCAGCTAGAAAAGAACAATAAAAGTTCCCTTTTTTTGAAAAATGACCGTACGTCATAAGTAAACGACCCCTTACTTAATAGCTTTAAATCCATTTTTTCAGGATATCATCAAATGATAAGATTGTTATTAAAGTCAAATCAAATGTGGAAATTAGTCAACTTTTTTACAAAGTCATCATCAAATCTGGATTGATTGATTCGAAATCAGTTAACTTTAGTCCATCTAAGGAACATGCTTTAGAAATTTCGTTCCATAAGTTGATGGTCTCATCGGTTCAGGTTATCATTTATTACATAACCGAAGATGGAGAAATTGTATCTGATAAAGTAAATGTTGAGTTTGACACTAATTTACCAAATTATGTAGGTATCATTAAGTAACAAACATTAGGTTCTTAGCTATTAAGATTCCTTTACAGATCAACCTTAATTTACACACAAATCAAACCAGACCAGGTGAAAATGTCACAATTACAGCCGAAACGATTGAAAATTCCTATGTGGGACTTGTTGGAGTCGATCAGAGTGTGTTGCTCTTAAAATCCACAAATGATCTAACCCATGAAGCTGTGCAAGATGAGCAGAGCAGGTATGACAACTATGATATATACAATTATGCAAGGTATGGACCAAAAATCAACAAATATTACGACAACTTCAGAGAATCAATAGTAATTATTTCAAATTCCAAAGAGACTCCAGGTATAGCAAATACTTGATGTTTATTGTCTAAAAATAAAAGTTAATTTTCTTACAATAGCACACAAGTACATTCCAGTATATTACAACATTACTCATGATTTGCCTTTGGATGGATATGCAGGCATACAGTATTCTCTTAGAGGACCTGGGCCAATGCTAAAAGTTGGAGCACAAATCAATATTGCACTTAATTCCAATAGAGATTCACCTTCCTCTGAAGCATCTTACTCTGCAGCTGCACCACCTCAAAGATCCATTGAAATAAGGAAAGATTTTCCAGAAACTTGGCTGTTTGAGGACTTTGACATGGAAAATAGGTAAGCTTGATAATCTAATGAACTTTATTGCAACTTTTAAACTCCTTTAATCCACAGTAACAAGCATGTCTTAACCAAAAAAGTCCCAGACACAATAACATCATGGATCATCACTGGATTCTCACTCAATCCCAATCTTGGTTTAGGACTCACAAAGGAACCAACAAAGTTGAATGTTTTCCAGCCATTCTTTGTGTCAACAAATCTTCCATATTCTATTAAACGCGGTGAAGTTGTCTCAATTCCATTTTCTGTCTTCAACTATTTAGGAACTGACCAAAATGTCATCGTTAAGTTCTTCAATTCTGATCGTGATTTTGAGTTTGTGGAAGTTAATGAAGCTGAAAATTCAGTCAGTCGTCAGAAGCGTGCACTTGAAAAGGAACGGACAAAAGAAATTCTTGTCAAATCCAATGAAGGAACTTCCATTTCATTTATGATTCGTCCATTGAAAGTTGGTCACATAACAATAAAAGTTACTGCTGAATCACAACTTGCTGGTGATGGAGTTGAACGACAATTGAAAGTTGAACCTGAAGGAGTTACTCAATATTTCAATGAAGCTGTCTTTGTTGACTTAAGGAACCAGAAGAATTTCAGGAAGAACATTCAAATCACAGTTCCATCAGAAGCTGTTGAGGATTCAACAAGAATGGAAGCTTCAGTTATTGGTGACATTCTTGGACCAACACTTGAGAATCTTGATAATCTTATACAACTTCCATATGGATGTGCTGAACAGAACATGCTGAAATTCGTACCTAATATTCTTGTCCTTGAATATCTCACAAATCTCAATAAACTGAATCCAGAAACGGAAGCAAAACTTAAAAAGCATCTCGATGTTGGATATCAGAAGCAGTTGACATACAAGAATAAAGGCGGTTCCTACAGTGGATTTGGAATGAAAACTGAGAATGGATCAACATGGTTGACTGCATATGTAGCAAAGTCATTCAATCAAGCATCAAAATACATCGATATTGACCAAGAAGTCATAACTGAAGCACTCGACTTCCTCAATTCAGTTCAAAGTGAAAATGGAAGCTTCCCTGAGTTTGGTCATGTCTCATACACACCAATGCAAGGCGGAGCATCAAAAGGAATTGGACTGACTGCATACACATTAATCACATTCTTAGAAAATAAGCAGCATGGTGAGAAATATAAAGACACGATTAAGAAATCTTTAGATTATGTTGTGAAGAATATTTGGGAACTTGATGACATTTATGCACTTGCCATAGCTAGTTATGCACTTCAACTTGCTAGACATGAGAAGAAGGATGAGTTGCTTGCCAAATTGAATAATAAAGCAGAAGAAACGGAAGGAATGAAATATTGGAAGAAGGAAATTGTTGAAGATGAAGGAAGAGCTTATTGGTTCTATAGACGTAGAAGTACAGTCAATGTTGAAATGACATCTTATGCTATGCTTGCATTCATTTTAGCTGGACATGATCAACAAACAATTCCGATCATGAAATGGCTTGTGTCACAAAGAAATTATCGTGGTGGATTCCAATCAACACAAGATACTGTCGTTGGACTTCAAGCTTTATCTCAGTTGGCATCAAAAATTCCATTCAGCAACAATCAAATGAGAATTTCTATAAAACCTGAAAATTCAGCACAAAAATCATTTGACTTGAATGACAAAAATTCATTAATTCTTCAAAAAGCAGAACTTCCATCAAGTTCAAGGACATTTGAAGTCACAGCAAATGGAACTGGATTTGCAATACTTCAGATTTCTTACAAATACAATTTAGATAATGCAGGCAAACATCCACGATTCAATTTAAAGCCAACAGTTGACACAACATCAAATAAAGAATTTTTGAACTTGAAAGTTTGCACAAATTTTGTTCCTGATTCACAAGATGACAAGTCTAATATGGCAATTATGGAAGTGACTTTACCCAGTGGATTTACATTCGATAATGATCATTTGACTGAACTTATGACGACTGAGAAAGTTAAAGTAAGATTTTATAGTTTATAGTTTGGCTTGGTTCTTAATGATTGGAATTGAATTTTACAGAAAGTCGAGACAAAGGATGGAGATACAGTCATAATGGTCTACTTTGATGACATTGAAGCAACATACATTTGTCCATCATTCCATGCTTATCGTACACATTCAGTTGCCAATCACAAACCAGCTCCAATTGTTGTTTATGATTATTATGATAATTGTAAGTCACGATCCTCATCCATTGCTTGACTTTGTTCCTATATTATGATTTATTTTACAGCACGTCATGCTCGAGCATTCTACAATCCACCAGAAATCTCATTGTGTGACATTTGTCAAGGTGCTGATGACTGCAAAGATGCTTGTGAGGTTCCAACTGTTGAGATTCATTGATTGTTGTTTAAATTGTGTTTTTTTGTTTCTTGAGAATGATAATGATTTTTCAAAATTTTGTTTTGTTTCAATTTAATTGTGAAATAAAATGAATCATACCTAAAATGTTGATAAGACTCTGTGATTATTTACTTGATGATGACTTCATTACATCTTTAATCGGGTAAATATTATTTGGTTTATTCTGCATTGAGAATTTAAAAGGAACAACTGGTTATTCTTTAAGTTTACATTTTAAGAGTTCATTGCCCTTTAAGACGATCTTTAAGAATGTCAAACGAGTTTAGTTGTTTATACCTTTGTAGCAATTGAACTTGGACAGCAGAAAATTAAATAATTGAATATCTCAAAATTCTAGATTGCACCAAATAAAGCTCTTTTTGCTGACTTTAATCTTGGCCAACTTTTTCATTTTTGTGATTAAACCTTAAACATTAAAATTTGTGAATATAAACCGAGAATAATTTTAAAATTTACTCATTCTTTCGTTGTCTTTAGTCGGTGAAGGTTGCTTTAAATTTCACCTTAAACATGATAAGGAACAAATTTCTTTCCTTATCACTGCTTTTAATAGCTTTAGTGTCAACTTACTTAGTAAATTGTGATAGTGAAGGAACATTTACAATTGCTGCAGGAACTTTGCTTAAATTTCATCAACCTTATCGAGTTGCTGTTGCTTATCAAGGATATAAGCATGATAAAGTTCTACAAATTGGAATCAAGCAGGTTGAAAGTAACTCATCAATCTATGAAAACTTTAAGAATGTTACTTTAAGAGGTGATGGACTGCAGAATATCGATTTTGATGTAAGTTTTTATTGCTGTGGCTTATTGGGATTTGATTTTGTAAGAGATTATGTCATTGTAAGGTATTGGGAGCCTTCTCATATTGGTGGTTTGATTCAAAAATCTACTAATGGATTTATACTTACTTACTGTAACCATGTTCTTAAGTGAAGCTTAGGACTTGTGAAGCTCTGTCATCTAGTTTGTACAATTTGTCTGTCCGCACATTAAACTGACATTCGTTCATCACTGTTCTGCGCCATGTAGCTTTTGGAGCTCCAGGGCGTTTTTTCCCTTGCGGATTTCCACCAAGGGTGGTGTAACAAACTTGTGTTTCTGTCCAGCAATGACATTCTCTCTGGCAATTTACTAGTGGATACATTTCCTTTAATCTCACAAATTGAAGGGTTGTTGTTTAAGCTTTGCTTAGTAGCCATGCAATCCCCATACAGATGACATAAACATAATCATTTAGCTGCCCACCAGCATATGATGATTTTGTTATGGACATCAAGTTACTGACCTTTACCACCTCCTTGATAACAAACAATAAATCACGAGATTTTGCCATTGCCTACCGCAAAATCTTGCACAAAACATTCTTGAGAATTAATCTTCATTTTATTTCACTGATAACAATTTTTCTTATTCTTTTTTTCAGTTGAGTAAGCAACCAGAAGGTTATTATGTGCTCAAAGTTGACAGTATGAGTGGCGAAGATTTTAATTCAACAAGATCACTTCATATGAACATTAAAAAGTATTCAACCTTCATTCAAACTGACAAAAGTGTCTATAAACCCGGTGATATTGTCAAGTTTCGTATTGTAATTTTGGATGTTGATACAAAACCTTTTAAGTTCGATGACATTGAGATCTTCATTACAGATGGTGGTGAACATCAAGTTAAAAAGTTTGAGGATCCAAAGTCTAAGTTTGTTAAAGGAGTTTATAAAAATGAGCTTCAATTGTCAGATTCGTTAGTTCAAGGAAGATGGCAGATACATGTCCGTGTTAATGATAATGAATTCAAGAGTAAGAGCTTTGATATAGAGGAATATGATTTGCCAAAGTTTGAGCTTGTCTTGGATGTTGAGCCTGCAAACTATAAAGATGGAAAGATTCGAGCGACAGTCAAGGCAAAATACACATTTGGAAAGATGGCAAAAGGAACAGCAAAAGTGACAGCAGTTGTAAATCAAAACACTTACCATTTCCGTAGAAGATATAAGCCTGATAAGAAGGATTTAACAACAGTTATAAAACACATTGATGTCGATGGCAAAAAGTTTGTTGAATTTGACATGGAAAGTGAACTGAAAATGAATAAAAGCAGCTACAACAATAATGTCGTACTTACAGCAACATTTGTAGAAGAAATAACTAAAAAAGAAGTGAATGTCACCAAGTATGTCCACATTGAAAGATCGCCATACAAACTCGATATTTCCTATGATAAATACAGTGTAAAGTCAGGACTTCCATTTAAATTTACAGCAAAATTGTCACTTCATGACAAGGACATGCCAATCACAGATAAGAACAATCCAATCAAGTTCCACTTACAATACAAATATGACGTCATGTCTACTTGCATTACAAGAGACTACCCCAAAGATTTTGATCCTTGGTTCAAAGTTCGAAATCCTAACAGCACAGTGACTCAACGAACATTAACTGAAGATGATCTTATTAAGAAGGAGATTGAATGCAGAGATGAGAGGAGTATTGATGAAGTTAAGGAAGCTTATCCAGTTAATGGATTAGCTGAGGCTTATGTTATAATCTCTGGAAATATTACGGAAGTGGAAATTAAGGTAGGTTCCTTGGTCTGCTGTCATATTTCTGTACTGCTATACAGCAGTAGTTCTACATGCAACAGGTTGTGCGAGACTAAAATTTCTTAATGATTGAATAATTAAAATAAAACATTTATTTCCACAGCTATCTTATTTGGATACAGAAACCTATACACAAAGAGTCAAAACTTCAATTTCTGCAAACAATCAGTTCCTCCAAGCTCATGTCATATCGAAAGAGTAATAGCTCCTTAGTGCTACTTAGAAATCAAAATTCATAATTTTTTTCTTATTTCTAGAATTTCGACAGGACAAAACATCAAAATCCGCGTTGAATCAAACACAATAATCAAGTACCTGATTTACAAAGTCATTGGTGGATCAAATATGATTGATTCTAAACTAGTAAGATTCAATCCTTCTAAAGAATATACTTTAGAAATTATGACTACACCTTCGATGGGCTCATCAGTTGATGTTCTTGTTTACTACATCACAGAAGATGGAGAACTAGTGTCCGATAAAGTTGATGTCAATATTGATAACTTAGGAAATTATGTAAGTTGAGCCTGACTTGACCATACATTTGTAGGCTAACACATAATCTCAAAATAATTTAATTCTAATAGATGAATCTGCATTTATCTACTGAACAAGCTGAACCATCTGAAAATATCAACATAACCATTGACAGCAATCCACATTCATATATTGGATTGCTCGGTGTTGACCAAAGTGTGCTTCTCGTGAAACATCCAGAAAATGATATTGACAGTTCAGCTATTGCTAGAGAAAAGATGTATTATCAAAGTTATGACATATATAATGACAACTCATATGGATATAAAGCATACAGGAATTATGAAGATTTTAGATTAGGAATTTTTGCTATCTCAAATGCAAAACCAACACAAGGTTTGAATTCTTGACTTACTTTGTCATGTTTTACTCGGGAAATAATTTTTATAATTCATTAGAACGTGAGAGCATCCCAATGTGCTATGATGACACCAAAGATTATCCATTGGATGGTTACAATAAGAGACCAGAATACGATTTACAATCAGCCTCTGCTTATGGTGACTCATCTGGCATGAGTGTGTTTAAAGGAGGACAAATATCTGCTGGAAACAGACCAATTAAAATTCGAAAGGAATTTCCAGAAACTTGGTTGTTTGAAGATTTTGACATGGAAAATAGGTAAGCTTGATAATCTAATGAACTTTATTGCAACTTTTAAACTTCTTTAATCCACAGTAACAAGCATGTCTTAACCAAAAAAGTCCCGGACACAATAACATCATGGATCATCACTGGATTCTCACTCAATCCCAATCTTGGTTTAGGACTCACAAAGGAACCAACAAAGTTGAATGTTTTCCAGCCATTCTTTGTGTCAACAAATCTTCCATATTCTATTAAACGCGGTGAAGTTGTCTCAATTCCATTTTCTGTCTTCAACTATTTAGGAACTGACCAAAATGTCATCGTTAAGTTCTTCAATTCTGATCGTGATTTTGAGTTTGTGGAAGTTAATGATGCTGAAAATTCAGTCAGTCGTCAGAAGCGTGCACTTGAAAAGGAACGGACAAAAGAAATTCTTGTCAAATCCAATGAAGGTAGTTCCATTTCATTTATGATTCGTCCATTGAAAGTTGGTCACATAACAATAAAAGTTACTGCTGAATCACAACTTGCTGGTGATGGAGTTGAACGACAATTGAAAGTTGAACCTGAAGGAGTTACTCAATATTTCAATGAAGCTGTCTTTGTTGACTTAAGGAACCAGAAGAATTTAAGGAAGAACATTCAAATCACAGTTCCATCAGATGCTGTTGAGGATTCAACAAGAATGGAAGCTTCAGTTATTGGTGACATTCTTGGACCAACACTTGAGAATCTTGATAATCTTATACAACTTCCATATGGATGTGCTGAACAGAACATGCTGAAATTCGTACCTAATATTCTTGTCCTTGAATATCTCACAAATCTCAATAAACTTAATCCAGAAACGGAAGCAAAACTTAAAAAGCATCTTGATGTTGGATATCAGAAGCAGTTGACATACAAGAATAAAGGCGGTTCCTACAGTGGATTTGGAATGAAAACTGAGAATGGATCAACATGGTTGACTGCATATGTAGCAAAGTCATTCAATCAGGCATCAAAATACATCGATATTGACCAAGAAGTCATAACTGAAGCACTTGACTTTCTCAATTCAGTTCAAAGTGATAATGGAAGCTTCCCTGAGTTTGGTCATGTGTCATACACACCAATGCAAGGAGGAGCATCAAAAGGAATTGGACTGACTGCATACACATTAATCACATTCTTAGAAAATAAGCAGCATGGTGAGAAATATAAAGACACGATTAAGAAATCTTTAGATTATGTTGTGAAGAATATTTGGGAACTTGATGACATTTATGCACTTGCCATAGCTAGTTATGCACTTCAACTTGCTAGACATGAGACGAAGGATGAGTTGCTTGCCAAATTAAATAATAAAGCAGAAGAAATGGAAGGAATGAAATATTGGAAGAAGGAAATTGTTGAAGATGAAGGAAGAGCTTATTGGTTCTATAGACGTAGAAGTACAGTCAATGTTGAAATGACATCATATGCTATGCTTGCATTCATTTTAGCTGGTCATGATCAACAAACAATTCCAATCATGAAATGGCTTGTGTCACAAAGAAATTATCGTGGTGGATTCCAATCAACACAAGATACTGTCGTTGGACTTCAAGCTTTATCTCAGTTGGCATCAAAAATTCCATTCAGCAACAATCAAATGAGAATTTCTATAAAACCTGAAAATTCAGCACAAAAATCATTTGACTTGAATGACAAAAATTCATTAATTCTTCAAAAAGCAGAACTTCCATCAAGTTCAAGGACATTTGAAGTCACAGCAAATGGAACTGGATTCGCAATACTTCAGATTTCTTACAAATACAATTTAGATAATGCAGGCAAACATCCACGATTCAATTTAAAGCCAACAGTTGACACAACATCAAATAAAGAATTTTTGAACTTGAAAGTTTGCACAAATTTTGTTCCTGATTCACAAGATGACAAGTCTAATATGGCAATTATGGAAGTGACTTTACCCAGTGGATTTACATTCGATAATGATCATTTGACTGAACTTATGACGACTGAGAAAGTTAAGGTAAGATCCTATAGTTTGGTTGAGTTCTTATTTATTGAAATTGAATTTTACAGAAAGTCGAGACAAAGGATGGAGATACAGTCATAATGGTCTACTTTGATGACATTGAAGCAACATACATTTGTCCATCATTTCATGCTTATCGTACACATGCAGTTGCCAATCACAAACCAGCTCCAATTGTTGTCTATGATTATTATGATAATTGTAAGTCATGATCTTCATCCATTGCTTGACTTTGTTCCTATATTGTGATTTATTTTACAGCACGTCATGCTCGAGCATTCTATAATCCACCAGAAATCTCATTGTGTGACATTTGTCAAGGTGCTAATGAATGCAAAGAAGCTTGTGAGGTTCCAACTGTCAATTAAATTGGCAGTTGCTTTACTGCTTCAAATTGTAAGTTTTAATGAAAAGTTATGTCCTATTCTGTAAATTTTTACTGTAAAAGTTTTTAAACTTTCTCTAATTTTAGAAAGAATTTTTAAAAAATAAAAACAAATTGTTTGACTTAATTTTTTAAGTTTACAGATTTTAATGTGTTTAGTATTGTTCAAGTTAAACTACAAATGATCATTGATGGCACTAAATTGAACTAAAGATTCTTTCATTTCCATTAGTGACATTCGACGAACTTTATAAAAATAAATAATCAAAAGAATTGGAACTGAAACTAAAATAAAACTCAAAATAATAGTAAATGCCAATAATCCTAAACATGAACAGTTCTTAGCTTCAGCTTCATCATTTTGTTCCTCAGATTCTTTCCAATTTGATGATTCATCAACTCTCGGCTTACAATTTTCGTAAATTTCAGCTGTAATGTTGGACTTTAACCACCGATCATAAATTGTGTGCATTACACATGGATTAAAATTGAAATAAATCCTTTCAAGTTTCTTCAATTCATTAAAAACATTTGGTTCAACATGCTGGATTTGATTGTGCTCTAACGAAATTTCTGTTAATTTTAAATTAAACTTGAATAAATCTTGTTCAATGACTTGAATGTCATTTCCTTCAAATGAGAGAGTTTTGAGCTCCGTGAATGGTTCTAAGTTGTACTGATGAACTTCTCGTAATTTTGAATATTTTATTGATAATGATGTAAGGTTTCCTAGTTTGGTTTCTATCCCAAATGGGATGTAGTAGACAACGCTTGCTGTGATAGTAAGCGAAACTTTTTTGACACTTGAACTGTAGCTAAAATGTGGATATGAACTGTTAGATATGAGAAATTATTTTCAAGAGATATAAGCAAAGGAAGGTCGACGATCAGGATCGAGCAATAAAGGTGTATTTTTTCAAAATTCTATAGTTTTTGAATTTAAGCGTTCCTGATTTTGCAGTATTACATGACCGAATATCAAAAGTCGGATAATTAAATAGAAATCTGGTACCAAGCCCCAAGGGGAGGAGGGTCCTTTGTCATTAACGCAAATGACAGACATTTAACTGCTTTTCTGATTAGTGCTGAAGTTCAAACTCGTATAGAAATGTAAAGCAAACCAAACAGTCCCGTGATTTCAGACCCATTTAAAATCGTTGCATTCCTCTTCTATTTTACACGTCATTGAAGACGCACGCACGCAGCAAATATTGTAAGTTTAAATTAAATTAAATAAACATCTTGAAACTAATCCAAAATTTTATATCCCACTATTAGTGTGAACCCTAGCTCCAGAAATAAAGCAAATTCACATAATAGCGCCCTTAAATCCGATTCATAAATTATTTTGAAATTATTTTTTTTTTCACTTTTAATCGTTATTTAACAAAACCTCACTAGTTTAAGGCAAAAACAATAAAATCAGCTTTTAATAATCAAATAGAGAAGGTCAGGTGACAAAGCATAATTTTTAACCCCCCCCCCCCCCCCCCTCGACTCCCCCTTCTTGGCTACGCCCCTACCAAGCCAATCGAATCTGTCACCATGCCTGAGTTATGCCAGCTCTGTTTCAGATTTCTATTCGATTAACCGACTTGTGCTGTTCGGAGCAACTGAAAAAATGACAAAATGGCGACAAATTGATGCTCTTAAACTAGGGTTACCATCTAATTTTCATGAAAATACAGGACTTTTGGTAATTTTTTTCGAAAAATACAGGACATAGAGTAAAAAAATACAGGACCAAGAACAAAATTTAAAAATTTATACAGGACAGTCTTGAAAAATACAGGACTGTCCGTTGAAAAACTACGCAGATGGTCACCCTATCTTAAACATCTCTTTATCCACGCATGAGACTATTGTGTTATTTATGCTAGATCAACAAAAAGTTTACAGCAGAGGTCGAAGTCGACTCGAGATTTTCATCGATTTTGTGACTCTATACAAAATTTCATCGACTTCGAGCTCTGGTTTAAAGCATGCGTGGACAAATGATCGTATCGTATTCTCGTCGATTTAAACTCGCTTGAGTATATGGAAAGTGGGAAAGCATTACAAATATCCAATGCCTTTATTAAAGATATAGCTCTTTACCTTATCGTAGATCTGATCATTTCAAGGTCATCGATAGTTTCATTCTGTTTCAAAATCTTTAAATGTTTAGCATCACAATCAGAATGAATTTCTGTTTCAGAAGAGTAAATCATGTATCTTATATTACTGCATCTTAGCTTCATACTGATTGAATTAATTTGCACGATACTAAAAGTTGTGAGGAACACGATTGTCCTTAACAAAGTTGAAAAAAAAAATAGTATTTAAAGTTACTTTTGGATTATTTTATAAGCTCACCAAAGTTTTAAATTCATTTTTTTTTTGTCCAAGTCAGGAAAATTTGGAATGAACAAAAATAATATTCGCAATGTTGACACCTTTGCAAATTAGATATGACTGAGAGTAAGTAGATATGAACAGATAGAAATCGATAAATTAATTTACAATAGAATCTCGTATTACTATAAGCATTTGATGTGTTTTTCAGTAAGTTTATTGCAAAATTGCTCTTTTGTATTTCAATTGTTGATGATTTATTTATTTTATTTTTCATATTGCAATTTATAAAGGAATTTTAGGACTTTTATACATCATGTGTAATACATTTTATGATAAATCAAAGTCTATTAAAACTGTGTTTGGCATTCAACTATTGGCTAGTTCTTCTAGAGAATCTTTATCTTTATTTTTATTGTTGGACTATTTAAATAAAATTGGGGTTTCTTTAGTTTAAGAAAGGTTGTTCTCTGATTTGACAGCAAATGGTGATTATCTAGCTTCCAACAAGATAGCTTCCTTTAATTCATTACGAGAACTTCTCTATTGTATCTCATACTAGCTCTAACATAATACTTATCAATAATCACAAAAGACAGTGCAATAATGAAGACGACAATGAATAAACATGCAGTTATTGTCAGTTCCGGACACTTATCACATGAAATTTTAAATGACTCATCAATTCCTTCTTCTTGCTTCATCCAATCTGATGATTCATCGTCACGTGGCTTACAAAATTCTTGAACTAGTGAGATTGTTACCTTGGGATGGTTTTCCAGATTCAAGCTATGAGCTAAGCATGGATTTAGAGCTAATTGAAGAACTTTTATATCTTTTAGATCATCAAATACTTTTGGGTCGATATGCTTAATGTGGTTGTGGTTGAAAGCCACAACTTTTAACTTTGCATTAAATTTGAACAAGTCATTTTCAATGACTTGAATTTCATTGCCTTTCAGTGACAAATAACGGAGCTCTGGAAATACTTTTAGATCAATTTGATGAATTTCACGAAGTTTTGAGTTTATGATTGAAATTGCTGTTAAATTTGTGAATTTATTCTCGATATTTTTTGGGAAATAGTAAATGACACTAAATTCGATGTAGATTCCTTTAATATCTGTGTCTTTGTAGATATGAAATCCTTTAAACATGCTGGTTCCATCATAAATTGGCTGTGAAAAATGCTGTCCTGTAATATTTGTGACAATTGAATTTGGTTCCAAAACAATCACATTTTCAGCTTCACAATGGTAAATTATTTGAAGTTCCTTATAAAATTTCAGTCTGTATTGGCAGTTTATGTTGATTGTAGATATTGCAGGTAATATGACTGCTAGCAATGCAGCAACAGCTAAGATAGTTCTGAAAACAATTTGAAATTAAGATTTTAAATAAAATTAATAAAAATTTTACCCAAACTTATTCATAATCTCTTGACTAAGTTACTTCATTAAGGCAAGAAAAAAACTTAAAATTTTTTTTAAGCTGTCGATTAATTTGAAGTTCTTATCAGTTTTTATTTATTTTATTTTGTTTTTATTGATATTTATATTTTATTAGGAAACATTCATTTACATATGGACTTGAACCGATTTTTTGATAATTTTGAACAAGTAAAATCAATGAATCTCAACAGTTGGAACCTCACAAGCATCTTTGCATTCATCAGCACCTTGACAAATGTCACACAATGAGATTTCTGGTGGATTGTAGAATGCTCGAGCATGACGTGCTGTAAAATAAATCATAATATAGGAACAAAGTCAAGCAATGGATGAGGATCGTGACTTACAATTATCATAATAATCATAAACAACAATTGGAGCTGGTTTGTGATTGGCAACTGAATGTGTACGATAAGCATGGAATGATGGACAAATGTATGTTGCTTCAATGTCATCAAAGTAGACCATTATGACTGTATCTCCATCCTTTGTCTCGACTTTCTGTAAAATTCAATTCCAATCATTAAGAACCAAGCCAAACTATAAACTATAAAATCTTACTTTAACTTTCTCAGTCGTCATAAGTTCAGTCAAATGATCATTATCGAATGTAAATCCACTGGGTAAAGTCACTTCCATAATTGCCATATTAGACTTGTCATCTTGTGAATCAGGAACAAAATTTGTGCAAACTTTCAAGTTCAAAAATTCTTTATTTGATGTTGTGTCAACTGTTGGCTTTAAATTGAATCGTGGATGTTTGCCTGCATTATCTAAATTGTATTTGTAAGAAATCTGAAGTATTGCAAATCCAGTTCCATTTGCTGTGACTTCAAATGTCCTTGAACTTGATGGAAGTTCTGCTTTTTGAAGAATTAATGAATTTTTGTCATTCAAGTCAAATGATTTTTGTGCTGAATTTTCAGGTTTTATAGAAATTCTCATTTGATTGTTGCTGAATGGAATTTTTGATGCCAACTGAGATAAAGCTTGAAGTCCAACGACAGTATCTTGTGTTGATTGGAATCCACCACGATAATTTCTTTGTGACACAAGCCATTTCATGATTGGAATTGTTTGTTGATCATGACCAGCTAAAATGAATGCAAGCATAGCATATGATGTCATTTCAACATTGACTGTACTTCTACGTCTATAGAACCAATAAGCTCTTCCTTCATCTTCAACAATTTCCTTCTTCCAATATTTCATTCCTTCCATTTCTTCTGCTTTATTATTTAATTTGGCAAGCAACTCATCCTTCTTCTCATGTCTAGCAAGTTGAAGTGCATAACTAGCTATGGCAAGTGCATAAATGTCATCAAGTTCCCAAATATTCTTCACAACATAATCTAAAGATTTCTTAATCGTGTCTTTATATTTCTCACCATGCTGCTTATTTTCTAAGAATGTGATTAATGTGTATGCAGTCAGTCCAATTCCTTTTGATGCTCCTCCTTGCATTGGTGTGTATGAGACATGACCAAACTCAGGGAAGCTTCCATTATCACTTTGAACTGAACTGAGGAAGTCAAGTGCTTCAGTTATGACTTCTTGGTCAATATCGATGTATTTTGATGCTTGATTGAATGACTTTGCTACATATGCAGTCAACCATGTTGATCCATTCTCAGTTTTCATTCCAAATCCACTGTAGGAACCGCCTTTATTCTTGTATGTCAACTGCTTCTGATATCCAACATCAAGATGCTTTTTAAGTTTTGCTTCCGTTTCTGGATTCAGTTTATTGAGATTTGTGAGATATTCAAGGACAAGAATGTTAGGTACGAATTTCAGCATGTTCTGTTCAGCACATCCATATGGAAGTTGTATAAGATTATCAAGATTCTCAAGTGTTGGTCCAAGAATGTCACCAATAACTGAAGCTTCAATTCTTGTTGAATCCTCAACAGCATCTGATGGAACTGTGATTTGAATGTTCTTCCTGAAATTCTTCTGGTTCCTTAAGTCAACAAAGACAGCTTCATTGAAATATTGAGTAACTCCTTCAGGTTCAACTTTCAATTGTCGTTCAACTCCATCACCAGCAAGTTGTGATTCAGCAGTAACTTTTATTGTTATGTGACCAACTTTCAATGGACGAATCATAAATGAAATGGAAGTACCTTCATTGGATTTGACAAAAATTTCTTTTGTCCGTTCCTTTTCAAGTGCACGCTTCTGACGACTGACTGAATTTTCAGCTTCATTAACTTCCGCAAACTCAAAATCACGATCAGAATTGAAGAATTTCACGATGACATTTTGGTAAGTTCCTAAATAATTGAAGACAGAAAATGGAATTGAGACAACTTCACCGCGTTTAATAGAATATGGAAGATTTGTTGACACAAAGAATGGCTGGAAAACATTTAACTTTGTTGGTTCCTTTGTGAGTCCTAAACCAAGATTAGGATTGAGTGAGAATCCAGTGATGATCCATGATGTTATTGTGTCTGGGACTTTCTTTGTTAAGACATGCTTGTTGCTGTGGATAAAAGGAGTTTAAAAGTTGCAACAAAGTTCATTATATTATCAAGCTTACCTATTTTCCATGTCAAAATCTTCAAACAACCAAGTTTCTGGAAAATCTTTGCGAATTTCAATTGGTTTTGGTCCTCCACCTCCTGCACTAGCCCCAACTCCAGAAAAAAGTACAGCATCACTATCAAAGTCACTTGCACCAACTCGATCATAAGATGCAATTTCATATTGCTTTGTTGGATAAGGATATCCATCCAATGGTAAGTCATATGTATGATTATCATAAGTTTGGATGTATTTGTATTCTGTAAAGACAATAACGATTGGTATATGTATTTTACTAGCTGATTCAATTTACTTTGTGATCCTTTTGTATTGGATATGATAACAAGATTCTTATTAAAGTCTTCATAGTATTCATTAGGGCCATCATATCTCCTGTAGTGATATATATCATAACTTTCAAATCTTCTTAACTCATTGCTTACTGTGACTTCATCAATGTCATTTCCAGACTTCAAAAGAAGAACACTCTGGTCGATTCCAAGAAGTCCAACAAATGAATTTGGTGTGCTGTCTACTGTGATAGTGACATTCTCACCTGGCTTAACTTGTTCGGATGAAAGGTGAAGGTTGATCTATAAAAATTAATTAAAATATTTAAAAATAAAATTATTTTGTCAACTTTAGTTTAATTTACATAATTTGCGAAATTTCCATCAAGATCAAAGTCTATACTGTCAGAAATAAGTTCTCCTTCTTCGGTAATGCAAAAGACAATGACTTGAATAGATGAACCCATTGATGTGGTTGGGACAATTTCTAAATAGTCATCCATGATTTTGGCATATTTAAAAGATTTTGTCTCAATATATCCAGATGATCCTACTATTTTGTAATTGAGTCGATTAATCTTTTCATTGGAAGCTATACGAACTACATATGAATCGTTTGATTGAGTCCTGGAAGTAAGGAATTGTTATATTCAGATTGAATTATTTTTTGTGAATTTATAGACATTTCTTAAGCCAGCAGTAGCTTTATAGTTCGACATAATGAATCTATGGTATTGTTTCATGAAGCATAGCTTTGCAAGCACTCATGTACCCTAATCATATCATATCCTTACCATTGTGGTGAATAATACAACTGAATGAACTTGTTACTTTCTGAAACTGCTCTTGAAATATAATTCGTATAGTCACTAGCGTCAAGATATGAAGCCTAAAAGATTTTAATCAATTTCAGCAATCGCAAAATAATTCAAGTATTTTACTCACATCCACGCGTATATCAGTGATGTTTCCAATAACTTCAAGAGGAAGCTCAGCAAGTCCATTTTTAGGAAACACTTCTCTGACTTCATCCATTGACTTGACTTCTCTGCATTCATATTCTGATGTTATTATGTCATCTACAGTCAATGTTCGTTGAGTCACAGTCTCATTCCTTTTGTAGAACCTAAAGTATGGATCAAACCATTCCGGATAATCTTTACGCGTGCATGTTCTCATAATATCGTAATTGTATTTAATTTCAAATTTAACAGGATTGTGACTGTCAGTGACTGGCATGTTTTTATCGTGTTTCATCACCTGAGCTCGTAATTTAAATGGAAGTCCTGGTTTGATTTTTTCTGCACTTTTAGTTAATTCAATCTTGTATGGAGATTTCTCAACATAAATGTCTTTAGTCACATTCATTTCTTTTTGATTAAGTTCCTCTACAAATGTTGCTGTTAGAGTCACAAACCTTTCATACCTGCTTTGGTTCATTTTTAACTCATTTATGACGTCAAATTCTACAAACTTTTTACCATCAACATCGATCTGCTTAGACACTCGAACTGACTCGTCAATCAACTTTTGTTCCTCACGTGAATAATGACTTCTGTATACCTCAGCTGTTACTTTTGCAGTTCCTTTAGCAAACTTACCAAATGTGTATTTTGCTTTAACTGTGGCTCGAATCTTCCCATCTTTAAAGTTTGCTGGTTCTGTGTCCATTGTGAGCTCGAATTTCGGTAAGACATATTCATTAACCTCAAAATCCTTATTTGTATTTGATTTATTGTTAACTTTGACATGGATCTTCCATGTGCCCATGACCGGTAAGTCAGACAATTGAAGCTCATTTCGATAAACTCCATTGACAAACTTTGATTTTGGAGATTCAAACTGCTTGATTCGATTCCTGCCACCATCTGTGATGAAGATTTCAATGTCATCGAACTTAAAAGGCTTTGTATCAGCATCAACAACAAAAACACGAAACTTGACATTATCACCGGGTTTATAGATGCTCTTGTCAGTCTGAATGAAGGTCGAATATTTTCTCAAATTCATATGCAAAGCAACAGATTGATTAAATTTTTTGCCAGTCATGCTTTTGACTTCGAGTACATAGTCGCCTTGTGGCTGATTATTAAGCTGTGAGGATGACAAATGTTATCAAATGAAAAAAAATATTCTCAAGAATATGTTACGTTATATATTGGGGTAGGTAGTGACAAGATTATGTTAACTTAATCTTGTTGACTCATTAAAGATTTCTATTTTTTAGACTTTATTAGTTCTGAAGAAAAATCTGAAAAATGAAGGAATTCTAGGTCCTAGATTTTCATGGATTTTTTAATAAAGTCCTGAAAAATGCTCGAATACTTCAAAAGCTTGCACTAGACCAGTGTTGTCCAAACTTTTTAAGCCACGGCACACCTTAGAAGTAAGCCCTAACCTAAGGTCATTTCCGAAAAAATTCTCCAGTACACTAGTGTGCCGTGGCACGCAGTTTGGACAACACTGCACTAGACACTAGACATTAATAATAATAATGTGTGAAGGGCCCAGCCTTTCAGCTGGAGGCACTGCGATTCAATTTGTAAAGAATCTAACACCAAACATTAAAAGGTCTAAATATTTAGTAAACATTGATGTCTAGTGTCCAATCGGGAACATTTTAATCCCTAAATTTAAGATAACCTGCTCGATATTTTAAGCAAAACTTACATCAAAATTGACATTCTTAATTCCATCACCTGAGACTGTCACTTTCTTATAAACTTCATATCCAGTGGAATTTTCCTTAACTTCCTTAATTCCAATTTGTAGAATTTGTTCCTCCTTATATCCTTGATATGTCAAAACTGTTCGATAAGGTTGCTGATATTTCAGCAAATTACTTCCAACAACCGTAAAAAATCCTTCATTGTCACACTTAATTAAGTAATTTGAAGCTATGAAGAGTAGAATAATTGATAAGAAAAGCATTTTGTTCCTTATCATTTTGAACAGGCTGATTTAGAAACAACCTTTACTGACAAGATGCTTTGAGAGAATGAGCAAATTTTGGATTTTATTTTGAACATTATCAGCCAAAAAAAAATATGAAAGCAGCTTAAAGTTCTAAAATGATTAAATTAGAACAATTGTGCGTGATTAGCTTAAAAGGAGTAATTCCCATTGCTGGGACAGAAACACAAATCTGTTGCACCACCCGTGGTTGGAATCCGCAAGAGAAAAGACGCTCAGGAGCTCCAAAAGCTTCATGGCCCAGAACAGTGATGAAAGAATGTCAGCTTAATATGTGGACAGATAAATTGTACAAACAAGGTGACAGAGCCAGCAACAGAGTCAGATGGAGAGCCTTTTGTTGTAACCTAAGCTCCATATAGGAACTTGGCTTAAAAGTAGGTTTTTTCATTGTTTTGTGAGAGTTGAAGTTGCCGACTGTGTCTCACTGTAAAGTCACAAAGTGACTTGACGGCAAGATCATCATCAGTCCAGTGTGTACTTAAATTCTATGAAATTGAACCAAGCCACTATTTGAAGACTGTTCTACGCTTTAATTCTGAACATTTTTAGCGTTTTTAATTTTAATTCACAATTTGCTCCATCAGCATTCAAAGTCATTGGATGAACTTTGGCAAATTTGAATTTTTGCAGCCTCTTCCCTTTAATTTTGAGTTTTTGAAAAACATTTTCAATCACAAATGCTAAAATTGATAAGCAGCAACATCCAAACCAAATATTAAATCCAAAGCCAAGATCATCTAGTTCCAAAACTTTCGGACCTTCTTGAACTTTATAATACATCCGTTTACGAGTAAAATGTTCATTACTCAAATAACCCATGACTCCAGTGTCAATCAACCTATCAACAATAGATTTAAACATCCGAAATGCAAATGAGTTCTGGTATAAGCCAACAACTTCATGTGATGTGTATAAAGGTTCAGTAAGTTGATTCCATACGTAATTCTGGGACCGTCTCAATTCGAGATCATTTTGAAATAATTCATCTACACAAAGGCACAACTTTGCTGATGCATTTAATGACTGTGTTTCAAATTCATTGTAGTATTCTTGGTACTTTATGTGCTCAACATTCAGGCTGTAATGAAGAATAAGTTGGAATTAAGTACAAAGTTTTTTAAAAACTATTCATTAATTGCTTGGTTGTTTTAAAGAGCTACATAGAGTTATGTAGTCTTAAATTATGGCAATGATGGTCAACGCGTGTGTCGCGGCACACTAATGTGCCGTGATAAAATTTAAGATATCTAAGAAATCGTATTCTGTGTGCAATTTTGGTCATGGTTTACATCAAGTGTACCGTGGCACAATAAAGGTGGGACACCACTGGATTTTGAAATTATACCGTCAATTAGGATTGCTTGGCTTGAACTTTCATACATTATAAGGCAGGATGATTTTAAAAAGTTAAAAGATCAATCTAGAACTTTTGGAATATTTTTCTTAAAAATATCTGGTTGACTTACCCAAATCTAGATCAGTGTTGTCCAAACTTTTTAAAGCCACGGCACCCTTTAAGGGCAAGCCACGACCAAAGTTGCACACAGCATATAGCTCGCGTCATTTTAAAAAAACTTCTACGGTACACCAGTGTGCCGTGGCACACAGTTTGAACAACACTGGTCAAAATAATAGTATCAAGCCAAGTTTTCTGTTATGCTCTAGCTATACATACCTCCTCTCATACTCATCTGCTGCAGTTGCTATTATTGGATTAGAAATCATCGAATGAACTGTGTAGTTCCTGTCAATTAAATCTGATCTAATCTTTGGTGCTGATCGTCGTGGTTTACTGGTCATGAACTCAAACAATTTATTTTGATAACAAGTCCGAAAAATCAAGCAAAACATAAGAAAAAGTGCAAGTAGAAAGCGTGGAAAGTCTTTCTTCGGTAGTCGAGTTTGTGAGATTCCAAAAAATATTCCAATGACATTGTATAAAGGATGATGAACATTCTGTCCATAAATTAGATTCTGAAATACTTTTGGAAGTCTGTTGACAATCAAGATGACCAAAAATACAATAATGAAAGTCATGACTAAGAATATCCAAGTTAGTAAGTCAAATGGCAAGAAAAGCTTCTCATAAGGAGAATAAGCCTCAGCTGGAGTGACATACAATGAAACACGAAGGTCCACAAATGCATTTGAGTATCGGTAATGCTAAGTAATGAATCTGACACTCAATGTAAATAAAAACACGTGCGGAATCTTGAATGTATTATTGACTGTGATAATTTTAGCTTCATCTGCTCTAAAAAGCAGCAACATGTTGCTTTGTACCACAACAGGTTGATATTCAGCTTTAAAATTGTGAGCTTTAGCTGCAATATCGAAGATAACTGGAGTGATGCCATGTTTTTCAAACGTTTGAGCAGCACTGTCATACAAAGAATATCCAGATGAATATAAATTGACTCCTTTGCGGTAAGGAAGTGGTAGCATCAATACCAATTCACATCCATTATATTGAAGGTATTTTTCATGGTTTTTAAGCTTTAATGTCCATTTTGAAGTTCTTTTGATGAATTTGTTTAAAATCACGACATGAGCTTTATTGCAGATTTTTGGACTAAAATACTCAATTGAAGCAAGAATGACTGAATCTTCCTTATTGACGATAAAATATGAATGATGGATGATTTCAGCTTCAAAAATTGTTAATTTATCGAATAATTCTAGAATCCTGTGAGACCTAAGTTCATCATATGTCAGGTTAGAGATAAAAATGATGTACTTGAAAGGCTGGTTCTGGTACCTGAATATGCCATAGTCTAAATGCATATTGTAAAAGTCATCAAATGTGTCAAAAAACAAAACTGATGATCTAGTCAGTAAGTTGGAGTATTCATGTATTTTATGGTATTCCACTCGTCTAAGGAAGTCCACTTCAGTTTGTGTCAAAATTTGATCCAAAATGTCTGTCGAAAAATCATTAATTTTTCTATAAATTATTAAATTAAATAAATTTTTTTCTTGCACTAAAAACTTGTCGATTACATCGAGAAGTGCACTAAAAACTGACTTGACATCGTCCTCAATTTCAACTTTTTTAAGAATTTTTGTGAAATTTGCACTTTTTTGCATGCTGGCACTGACAATAAGCAGAGAAATTATTGTCAAATTTAACCTCATTATTAAAACAATTAAATCAAAGCTTTTCATATGTTTTCTTAGGCTACGAACAACCAGGAACTGACTTACAGTTTGACATTGAGTCAATATGTCTACAGAATTTACATGGACATGTGTTCTTGATGTTATCGTAAATGTTAGCGTTGTTAACAATAATTTTGATGGATAAAATTTGACTTTATATTTGGTATGAAGCATAGACATCGATACATTTGGGATATGTTGACATTTTTAGACTCAGGAACTTGTCTGGAAGCACCATGAAAATCAATAATCACTCACTCAGGCGCATAGCTAGGAGGGTCTTGAACGTTTTGAACCGAAGCGAGAGCACAGCCTAGCAATATCCTCCTGACTACGCGCCTGCACTCACTTCTTTGGCTGAGCCACAAGTCTTATAAGAATCTAATTTCAGTGAAATTTTGAAATAATTTTAACGAACTTTTAGATTTTGAATTTTAAATCAATAATGAAAAACTATCGCTTTGCCCATCTTTAATGTTTACAAACCAATCGCCGAGAAAGAGTTTACAACATTAAAATTTTCTATTAAAATTAATTATTTCGAGTATTCTGACTAGTCAATGAGATCAATAAGAAATTCAATTATTATAAAAAACATAAATAAACTAAAGTTGCATCAATAAAATTAAAAACTTACTTCAAAAATTGAAAAAAAAAAAAAGGTAACAACTTTGAAACATTTTTGACCTTAATCCATCATTTAATCTTGATTTTATTATAGAGATTACATTATTCATTGTATGTGAATATCACGAAGTTCATGGCAGTATTTGCTGACTTGGAAGCTGATTTGTAAGCTGAATTCCAGTTAAGATTGAGGTATCGACAGATAAGATCTCAATTTTGAGTAATAAAGAACAAAATTCGCTTAAAATAAGCAAAAAAGGATTTTGGCGCCATTGGGATTTGAACCACGAACCTTTGGATCCTAAGGCCAGTGCTGTAACCATTGAGCCACCAACGCAAATCACAAAATCTGACAGAAAGTCATTAATAAGTCTCAATTTTAAAAACTATGCTACTAATCCATTAAATAGCTGCTTTTGGTCATCAACATTGAGGATTATCTTAAAAATCAAATTCTGATAAGCAATTAAGCTTTGGAAGCTTCTAATTATCCAGATTATCTTGATTGCTACAAAAACCTTGATCAACCTTGATAGTCAAGTCCAACACCATCAACCCACCAACCGTTCCAAAACTTCTTAAACATGGATAAAATCTGCCGCTTGTGTTCCCAAAAGTCACCGCTTTTAACATCAATATTTTCATTCCAAATGGATCGTCTCTTATCAGATATGATTCTTATCATATGTCCGATAAAAATTGACGCTTCTGATGAATTACCAAAAAGTATCTGTAAAGCATGTCTAAAGCTTATTTTGGATGCAATTTCATTAAGAGAACGAAGTGTCAAAAGTGACTTAAAGTTCAGAAGCAACAGCTTAGCAATGGAAACGCCAGAAATGGTTAGAATTAATCAAGATTTAGATCCATTTTATAGCACGACATTTTTCGAGTCTGATTCAGAAAATGAGAACGAAGAAGAAAGTAAGGAACAAAATAAGAAAAAAATCAGGAAGTCAGCACCAGAAATAAAGGATGTTGACAATGAAAATTCAAATTCTGACAATTATTCGGAATCAACATCCGAATACAAGAACATATCAGCATATGAGCCGCCATGGAAAAAGTCAAAAAAATACCAACCGCATGGTAAAGGACGTTACAAGTGTCCAAAATGTACAGCAACATTTACATTCCCAACAAATGTCCGACGACACATTAAGCAAGTTCATAGTGATGAAGATCCAAAGCCACATCAAATTAGAAAACCAAAGTCATCGTATACAACAGATTCATTGTGTTGTGCTGTCTGTGGCTTGTCATTTACAAATTCATCAAATATGCGACGACACATACGAAACATTCATTCAGGTGAGACTTTAAAGAGACTTGAAGATGGTGACTATGGGAATGATGACAGTGAGGAGCAAATTTGTCTGAGCGATATAAAGAAAGAACATAATAAGAGTGGTCTCATAGTGCAGAATGTCACTTCTTTTGGACTTATTGATAGTGTTCGTGGTGGGTCAGATGAATAAGTCAGATCTAAACGTTTTCTATAAAGAACAAAAACTATTTAAGGACGAATAAAATTAAATTATGAATTATGAAAATTGTTAATCGTCTTTTGATGCTCTTTTTAGGTTAGTTTTTGAATTTTACAGGGTTTACGGATAGTCAGACGTAGTTTATAGGTTCAGAAAGCTTGTAATCAGACTATGAGACCACTCAGGGGGTTGGCTGGAATATTTTGAAGAGTGTTCAATCACTCGTAGATTAATTTTAGTTTCTGGAGAGGATTCAATCTTTTCAAAAGAGGTCCATAGCTTGTAAGGGCAATCCAATGTCTCTTAAAAGGTGTCTGATGATTCAAAAACTGTTCCAATCTGTCTCTAGCTGTTCAGAACAATTTTTATCTATAACCTTCCTTTGTCATCTCCTAAAACTAGTTTTGTTGCTGGCTTTCAAATGCCAACTTACGATTTCAAGTCCAAAACTGTTCAAGGAGCTTCCAATTGCCTAAATTGGGGTTTAGAGGTTTAATTGGTCTGGAACTACACAACTTTAAACTTATTAAGTACCGAAACTAACATTATCATTCCTATAGATCCAGATCCAGCACAAAAACATATAAACCTAAAATCAAGAAGATCTTCAGAAGAAGACCAAAAAAAGTTTGACGAGTCAGGCGATTTAACAAAAAAGTACTTTTGGCAGCAAATTAACAAAAGGTTTACAAAATATGTCGTCGTCATTGGCGAGGATCCTAATAGAACTTTTACTTACCGATGCTTGCTGTGTGAAAAAAATGGCAAAGACAAAACTTTTGAGCAATCGGTTAGCAATGAAAGTATGTCTAATTATAAACGACATTTAAGGACGATCCACAAAATTCAGTCTGAGCAATTTAAGAAGGGCAAATGTGGTGTGTCTAAAAGGATTAAGATTGAAAATGATGTCGAAAAAGAAGAAGATGGCGATGATGGGGATGAGGAATCAAATTTAACGCTGTCGATTCTCAGTAATAAGAATGAGGATAAGGCACAGAATGAAGATGTACAGAAAGCGGAGGCGGAACCAGTCTTTAAAAATGGATTTATTACAGGTTTTTTGAATACTAATTAAATTGAAGTTGTGAGATTATTTTCAAAGTTTGACAGCAATTTTGTTTGTCTTGCTTAATTGATCAATTTGTGATAAATGTGAGTCAGCAAACTAAAACAAATGATTTTCGTTGTCCTGGATTTAATGACGGCATTCACTACAAAGGGTTTTTAAAACACCAAGGTCTTGCCAGTCTTGTTTATAGTTGCAATTTTTGTTCAAAATTAACTGCCAAAAAAATTTCAAATTTCCATACAACAACCTCTCAAGTTTCACAATTTACAATATTTGTAAACAAAAATAAATCTCAAGTCAAGCAAATTCAACCAATAATCCGAAGAATAATCATCAATGGACAACATCTGCCGGTTGTGTTCATCGCGTTCGCGATCACCGACTTCAATATTTGATTCCAAAAATGGCAAACTGATTGCAGACTTGATAAAAATAATTTGTCCAATAAAAATTGCCATTTCTGATGACTTACCAAAGACAATTTGTAATTTATGTTTGAGGATCATTTCTGAGGCTGTTGAGCTGCGCGAGAAGAGCATTGAAACTGATCAAAATCTAAGGCGGAAATTGACAACGAAAGAGTCAAAAAATACCAAAAATAACACGAAAATTCCAGAAATAATCAATCCAGATCCAGTGAAGCTTGAAAAGGAATCAAATCTTATAAATTTTATTGATCAAAGCTTAGTTGGTCATCAAGATTTTCATGATTATGAGGACAATGATGATGATGACAATTCAGGATACATGGACTATGATCAGCATGACGATTCAGACATCGTCAATTATGAACCACCAATGAAGATACAGAAGAGGGATACAAGCTACTCGAAACGTACTATTGAAGATGATATTGATTCTATGACTAACATAGTTGAACTTAAAAATGTTATGAAGACATTCCATAAACGACTGATTAAAGTTGAAAATGTATTAAATGAATCTGAAGAAGTTATTGAGAAACCAGTGAAAAGAGGTGATTTTTTGATGAACAAGATATCGACTGTACCGGAGTTTGAGAAGTTTGTTGAGGACATTTCACTATCTAAAGATCTGAGGGACTATTTGGTATGTTTTTGAATTATTCCGATACAATTTTGAAGCTTGAATTTCAAACAATTTAGTACTTTGAGGTTGGAATAGATTTTGAACTTCTTTCTCAAAATTCATTAACTTTGTCACTTCTTTTTAGGTTCAATATTGGAAAGTTATACCTCACGGATCACGACAATCTCCAGAAAATGGTAAAGTCTATGCAATTCTACTGTCCCTGTTTGATGAAGATTTTCTCCACAATAATGTAAAATGGGGACACGGAACCAAAAAAGAATACAATAAAGACAGTCAAAGTGATGAAAAGAACTCAAAAACAGTAGTATTAAAAACAGTTGATCACTTTATAGACATGATTAAAGAGGCATTGGGATTTAAAAGTGATGCAAATTCACAAATTGCAACAATTTTCAAGAACCTATTTAGAAATAAAATAAAACGACAAATGATAAAAGGAATAAATCCAGCTGAAGTTGGACAAAATGTTCAACCAACGATTGCACAAGGCTTGCAGGAACAGACGTAAAGGAACTAGATTTAAACTGTTTTAATTTAAATAAAATATGGAATTTTCTGGATATTTAAATCACAATTGTTTGTTTAATTTACTTAAATATTCATTGCTAGTTCAGGTGGAAAGATGTGATATATAAGCAACAGCATCTTCAACTTATTTCAGTTTTCTTTAAAACTTTCAGAATGCCGTCTTTAAAAACTGTTTTAATTTTAATTTTAATTTTTGGTAAGTAAACGAACAAAATTATTCGAAATTGAATTCTCTTGCTGAACTATGTATCCTGAATTGTCATTGATGATATGGTTCGAAGAGCATATCTGTAGTAGATAGGCCTGAGCATAGGGCTCGCGTTGAACTGGTTATATGTTTATGACGGATAGCCAAAGTGAATTAACCCGAATGGCACAAGTCGGTTAATCGATCAGAAATTTGGTACCAAGCTGGTTTGACTCTGACATGGTGCTGGATTTAAATTGAAGCCAGTACCATGCCAGAGTCATGCAGACTGGGCGCCGGATTTCTATTCAATTAACCGACTTGTGCCATTCGGGTAAGTACCTCGGTGGTCGAGTGGCAGGGATCTCTGATCGATTGAACTCAGGGATCGCATCTTTTAATATCGTGGTTTCGATTCCCATCGAACCCGACTTGTTTTACATTAGTATACGCATATAGCAGTTATAAAGAGATCTACAGTCAACATCATTATTGTCCTCATAATCGTAAAAATCTTGATGACCAACTAAGCTTTGATCAATAAAATTTATAAGATTTGATTCCTTTCCAAGCTTCAAAATTGAAACCTCAAAGAAACATTTTTTTCTAGATTACTGCCATTCATTCCCAATTGAGCTGTCTTCTGGACTCTCTTCGGAGTCAAGAGGATTGTGGGATTTTTTAACTTCTATTATCAACAAAATTCCATCATATCCACCAATTTTTATGCTGCCAACTTACAATCCAGCCGTTCCAAATATTCCAAATTTACAACCGGCAACCACTACAACAGGAACTACAACAGAAGAGATGGATAGAACAACAACACCTTCTGATTCTTGGTTCTTTGAAGCCTACTCAACAACAGAAATTTGGGGTTGATTCCAATCAATTTATTTGTCAAACTTAATAAAATTGAACCTCAAAAAATTAACGATCATTTTATTTTCAAATTTCCCAGGTCCAAAAAAAACCTCCACATTTGAAACTTTTTCAGATTTTTTTGTAAACAAGAACTTCGAAGTCCAGTCTAGCATTTAAAGTCTAATCATCAATGGAGAATCTCTGTCGTTTGTGCTCATCGCAATCTCCAACATCCACTTCAGTATTCAGCATCAAGAATGGTCGCTTACTTCTCGATATGATAACAATAATTTGTCCTGTAAAAATTGACATTTCTGACACTTTACCAAAGACAATTTGTAGTTTATGTTTACGGATTGTGCTGGATGCTGTGGACCTTCGAGAACGAAGTATTTTGAGTGATTTAAGTTTAAGGACACGATGTCTTGGTGGAAAATTTGTGGATGTGTCAAAGACAATTGAAAACTATAGAAATAATTATGATGGAAGTGAAAAACGGCATCTGGATGAGTTAAAGTCCCGAAAAAGTCAAGATCCTTCAAATTTTTCAATTCCAACAGATCCAATAAAAATTGAGGAGGAAAAAGTTGAGTCAAATGTGATAAATTTTGTGGAAGAAAGTCAGACGAGTCATGAAGACTACTCGAGCTATGATAATGACCAGAACTTCAACGATGATCAGTCAGAATTCACAAATTATGAACCGCCATCGAAACTGCTTAAAACTGACGACTCAAGATGTGAAAATTGTAATTGCCATAAAGCTTCAGTCATCAATCACGAGCTGAATGAGAAAATTAAACAATATTTTCGAAAGCCATTGCAAAAAGGTGGGAAATGGAAGTGTCATATATGTCAGAAGGAATATGCTGGCCATTTAAATAATATGAAGGAACATCTGTCAATAATTCATAAAGACATCGCACAAATGCTTGGGTTAACAATGAAAATAAGAGCAAGGAACAAAGATAAGATGAGCAGTGATGCAAAGTCAGACAATTCGGGCGATGGAAGCTTCTCTGACTTTGTGCTGCATAACAATTCTAATTAGAATTTTATAAGATATTGGTGGTTGCTGATTATTTTAAGGGAATTGTACTTCGATAGCTGTTTTTATTAAATTTAAAGAAATAAGTCAGTGCTTCTCAAACTTTGCTCCACGACACATTTTTTGGTTCAAGAACTTCAGGATTGTCGTTAAATTTGAACTAAATTAGTAGTTAAGTGTGTCGTGTGATAACAAATTTGAGCAGGAATCGTTTGAGCCATTGGATATCCTTAATGTTCCTCTAATAAATAAAACCTTAGATAATAAATTAACTTAAGTAATAAAAAATTGTTTTAAAACTTATGTTGACTCTTGTTTATACTGTTACTAAGGTTCTCAATCAAAAGGTTGTATTTGAGTTTTTGTAGCCACATTAATACATGAGATGTATGTCCGAAAATGGCCTTTAAAGTTGATGTTTCGATTTGAGAACCACTGTCTCAAAACATATAACAGCCCGGGTTTGATACCGGGATTACATCCATTTCAAACTCGGGATTGAAAACCCTAATTCTATTTATCATCGATAAATTGGACACTGGAATATCCCTTAGGAGATCAGGAAGCCTTTTTTGACTGAACCATAGGAATAATACTTTACTTACTTACTTCGCTGGCCTTACAAATCAATTGTGATCCATGACCTCCCTTAGATGGCGCCTGAAGCTGGCTCTATCGCTGGCTCCCGTTTGCCAATTACCAATACCAAATGCAATACTGTCTCTGTCGAAAGCCTCTTTCCAAGAGTACTTGGGACGCCCACGTGATCTTTTATAGGAATCATAGGAAGATTGAATTAAGGCCAAGTCGCTTATTCCGACTCATAGTAATATTAAGCAGATTTATATGTGTTATGACGAATTTCTACCCTAGACAATTTCTGTAAGACATTAAGGCATCATTTACGAAATGAAATAGTCTACCGAGGCATAACGTTTGGCCATCACTGCCTTATAGTATTGCTTATTATATACTTTATGAGTATCCTTAACAAATTTCACAAGACTTTTAATCATTACTTCTTGAAGAATGCAACTAATTCATGGCAACGCATTGACCTCTTAGAATACGCATCAAGTGCCGAATTCTAAAGCTTTCTGGGATATCAAGTCGCATTAAAACTTTATTTATGTCTCATAAAATATTCTTATGATTTATATAATGAAGATTAGTAGCAATTGAACCCCGTGTAGCCCTTAAAAGCAAGCATCATTCATATAAACGTCAAAATATAACGAGAAATTGATTTCAGCTATCATCCACTATAATTGAAAATGCATGATAAGTCACATAATTACATTGTAAGTCAAACAAATATTTTGGTAGCAATAAAAATGCGAAAATTGTTTATTAATCATAAACTAAGTCAATAATCTCAAAATGAATGTTAATAAATAAGTTACATAATAATAATAATAATAATACAAATATGAAATATGCTGTCAACTGTCTCATGAGATTGCCTTGATCTGGCACAAGTAAGGTCTAAAGTTTATAATCGAATCTGGAATTTTCCTGCTTTTGTCACATATTTTACACCTGCAAAAATAAAGTTTTTAATAAATCAGGCAATAAATGAGTTTTGAGGGTCGTTTACTAGTGATGTCTATCAAATTAATGAACTTTTGGGTCTTGGAACCAGTTTTTCGGTTTAATCTAGATTGAACACTACCACGGCGCCTGTCTTAGGGTCAAATAAGCTAACATACTCCAGATGTAGTGTTTAAACTTGATTTTACGAAGCAGCTAGCTCCTATGATTGTGCTTTCAGGCATTTTTCAATCTATCAAGAATATACCTAAGCAGCCAACCCTTAACACTCATAAAAGTAAGACATCACTAGCAAATGAATCCCAAACAAAGTAATTTGTACCTTTAAAAGGTTTGTACTTAACATCGCCATACATATCGAGTCGATTGACTTTCAACCCCGACACAGCAAGTTGTGAGATTGTAAATTGGACATTAATTGAAGGCATTGACTCGATTGTACATCCCTGTACGGTTGTGACACTTCCTCGAATATTTGGAAGCTTCTGGACATCAATTTTACCGACATCCCAATTGAGGATCTTTGTGTTTTGATCAAATACATATTTGCCTTGTGTAGTCACAAGACTGCAGTTCACGACACTTTTTGGAAATAAAATCTCAAGTTTGACACTTTCAAGTGTTCGTCCAAGTGTGGTTTTAGGTCCAACAGTTATGTCCAATTTTCCTTGTTCTCCACTTTTCAAATGAATATTTTGTCGGATATAAATTGGAATTGGTACTGTTTGGGATGTGACATGATAAGACATAAGTCGAAAGGAACCGTCAGGTGGAATAAAGCTTAAAACACGCTCTGTGTCCCATCTTTTGTACCTTACACATGGATGGAATGAGACGTCATCTAATATTCTAGGATTTATGAAGGATAGACTCAAGTCAGGCATTCCACTCAGCTTAATCAGGCACTGAATCTCGCCAGATATTTCAGCAAATATTGTCGCACCTGACCTGTCAATTATTGCATCAACTTCCTCAATTACATCAAAATATGCTTCATTATTTGTGTACTTGACGCCTGATTTCCTCCATGGAATGGCTGATAAAGAACCGACTGGAAGTGTGTCACTAAAATTTGTCTTTCCAGTCACTGAATTTGCAATTGATCTGAGAATATTTGGTGGCTTAATAAGCTCTTTAAGAACATTCGATTCTGTTGCTAATGGAAATCCATTGTCAAGCATCTCGTCTAGCAATTCGTAGATTACCACGTAATTCTCCTTGATTATTGTCTCATTACATTCACTAAAGTAGTCAATAAATGTGTCTACAACTCGATGGAGGAATTCGAGGACAAAAAGTGGTGAAATTTCTGATTTACAGACACTGACCAAGAAGACACCACATCTACCGATTGAGACTAGATTTGTGGATTGGAACGATGTTGGAATTACTGGAATTACGTCCTAGAAAGAGAAGTTTTTTTTGTTAAATTTGATTAACTTGAAGATTTTGTTTCAATTCAGCACAAATTTGGAACAATTCAGCACAAATCTGGAACAATTCAGCACAAATCTGGCACAATTCAGCACAAATCTGGCACAAATTTGCCACAATTCAACACAAATATCGCACAATTCAGCACAAATCTGCCAGATTCAGCACAAATTTGGCCAGATTCAGCTCAATTATGGTTTCAATTCAGTGAAATTAAGTGAATTGAGCTAAACTCTATAAGATTTTAGAAAAATTTTAACTGAATTTCAATATTATTTTGTGTTAAATATCAAGTCAATATTGAGTATGATCTGATAAATTCGGTCAAAAATAGAATGCAATCTGCCAATTTTAGCTTGTCTTATCATCCCTATTAACAGTTCTAAGTCAAATTCATTCAGTCTAATGACCTAAATCCAACTTATCACAAAAACATTTATTTTGCAAATTCTCTTATCAATTTTTCACTTACATTCGAGACTTTTAATTTGTCTAAGAAATAATCACAAATGCCCTTGGAAATTACACTTCTCCAATGCTTCTCTAAGAAGACATCACCTTGTGTATTGATAATAAACAGACTTTCCATAATTAAAGTGGAATTTTCACTGAGATCTAAATAATACAAAATATGTTTCGTTCATGAAATTGTTTTGTTGTCAAAACTACACCGTGCAACCTGAAACTTGAAGAAGTTGGAAACCTTTGAAATTGTGAAAATTAGTTTAAATTCTTAAAAACCGTTAGGAAATATTAAAATGTATCTAATGAACTTAGTATTTTAAATGTTATATTTGTCAAATAAAATTTTAAAGCATTTATTCTCGAGAACATAAAGTTGATTTACTTCATTTACAATTGCTTATCAATGTTCATTCATCTAATACAGTGGTGTCCAACCTTTTTTGTGCCACGGCACACTTAGTGGTAGGCATACGATTCGTTGGATATCCACAACTTTTTTCATGGCACACTAGTGTATCGCGGCACACGGGTTGCCCATCACTGATCAAATATATTTTAATTTAACAGCTTATATACGACTTAACCTCTAATTTCACAATTCCTTCATAATATCGCTGCATTTAACACTAATTTTCAGATCAGCCAGATGATCAGCTCTTGTAGTTCCAATGTTAACAATAGCTACCGGAAGACCAAGTTCTTTAGCCTGCAAAATTATTCTATATCCACTGAACACTTGAAGACTCGATCCAAGAACTAAAATTCCATCAGAATTGATGATCAGTCTGACAACTTCTTCGATCCTAGTCATTGGAATATTGTCACCAAAAAATACGATGTTTGGCTTCAGGTCACCTAGGCATTGAGGGCTGGAAATAGAATCGGTATAATGAAACTGGCAGTTAAGTGTGTTCACAACAGTTCACCCAAAATTGACAGAATTGAACCAAATTTTAATCTAAAGTTACTAGTTCAACTAGTTTAGCTAGCCTTTGATGCCAGAAGTAGCCTTAAAACAGGAATCTGTCTCTAGATTAACCCTAGAAATGCCATACATTCCTCCCAAAAAATCACAAACTCACCATTGAGGTAAATAAAACTTTTTAATATCCTCATTGGAAATTTCAACATCCCCATCAGGTCGAAAACTTTGAGCTTTAAATGTGTCTGCTTTATCCCTTAATTCTTGATTAAATGATTCTAGAATTTGTTGAAAGTCGTGTCTGGGTATCGAATATCCACATCTATCCTTTCCATTATGTCCAATGCATATCACTTTGTAGCCATTACCTGTGGATAAATATTGCATACAGTATATTTAAAGCTTGCTCTAGAAAAGACTTGACAATGTCTAATGCAGGTCTGCCAACTCTTATGTAGAATCACTTCAATTCTGATAACAAGTTGTTCCTATATTTAAACCTAAAATACTTAATGATAAGTCACTCACCATGCAGCTCAGTAACTGCCTTACTTCCAGCCTTCGCATGAAGGTTATCAACATTTTGTGTCACAACGTGAAGAACTTTTGAATCCTTTTCCATTTCAGCTAATTTAATATGTGTCAAGTTTGGCTCAACACTGCTAAATTTAGGCCATCCAATGAAGTTTCTAGCCCAATATCGTTTCCGTAGCTCATGTGATCGAATGAATTCTGGGTACTGATATAGGAATAGGAGAAATTGTGATTAATTGTAAAGTTCTGAGGAATAATACTTAAGAATATGCAAGCGTGGAACCAAACCTGCGTGAACAAAATTAACATCATTCAGTGTTGATACAAAGGGCCTTGAAAAAAAACAAAGGGTTGACCAGATTTTGCCTTTGAACTAGCAAAGTCATGACTTTGCTAAGGTGCAACACAGTCAAGGACAAAATATATTGCCTTTAACAAATGAAAAGGCTTATGCTTTTGACAAAGGTTCAAATTGCTTCCTCTTAGGTCCACGTTTTTAAAGTCAAGTACTTGGTTTCAACACTGCAATCATCAACCGAGCTCGAATGGCACAAGTCGATTAATCAATCAGAAATCCGGCACCAAGCTGCATATTGCTGGATTCGAATCGAAATCAGCACCATGCTAGGGCCATGCTGGATTAGCGCTGGATTTCTATGCCATTCGGCGAGCATTAAGCCAGTATTATTAAGGTAATATGTAGTTTTAGATGATTGAGTAGTTTTGTACAATAACAATAGCTATTGGTACTTACTTGTACAGGCTTGTGATTTGAACGTTGGTAAAGTCCAACACCTTCTGATCGATAGTCAGGAATTCCTAGAAATACAAAATGTTATTGATATTGGAACAAGAACTCATAAAAGAGGCTGTTGATAGAGACAGCGTTGCATTTGGCTGACTGTAGCCAGCTATAGAATAGTTTTAGGGGACGACTAAGGGAGGTCATGGATCACAACTAATCTGTACGACTAGCGAAGTAGTAAGTAAGTATTGATATTCGCAAGGATTTTATAAATAAAATTTTGTGTAGTTGTTTGACATTGATTGCTCCTTTGTTGTGGCATTTAGAAAGGTATGGTTAAATTCACTAAGATGATGAGTAGTCTGCCATTAGCACCAAGCTTCTGATTATTGCATTGAATCTCTTCAAACTTTAACAAAAACAGTAAAACTCACCAGATTCCGTAGAAATTCCAGCACCAGTCACAACCAAGACCTTTGGTTTATCAAACAGGAACCTTTGAATTGCTTCCACATCTTCTGCCTTTACCAATTGATGTTTTGGTACAAAGAACTGCGTTGCATATTTTCTTGATGAATTTTTTAAAATATTTATCGAATTCATTTTTTTTTCAATGTTTTGCTTCTATTGTTTTGTAATTTGTTTTATTTTTAAACAGCTGACTTTTGTTGACTAAAGTTATAATTTACGTAACGGTTTTTTGACATTTGAATGTTTATGTTAAGCTATGTTATTAATCGGATTATGGAAGAAAGCTACAAAAATTTTCAGGAAACATCAGTGAATTTGTGAAGCTGTGGATTAATTTATTATTTACTGGATATGCTGCATTTTTTGTGGATTTAAGTGGATGTAACCGAAGTTTTGTTGACTATTTAATTAAAATTTATAAAGAATTCATAAAAGTTCGTCAAAAAAAATCATAAAATTAGATATTGAGCTATGGACACAATCTGCAGACTCTGCTCAAACCAATCAAGCATTTTAACATCAGTATTTACCCTCAAAAATGGCAGAATCATTGCCGATATGATTTCAATAATTTGTCCAATTAAAATTGAACTTTCTGACAATCTCCCAAAGACTGCATGTACATCCTGCATTAAGATAATCTACGATGCAGTTGATCTTCGTGAAAAAAGTATTCAAACCGATCAAAACTTGAAATCCAGTCAATTCCAGCACACAATAGAGCCAGTAAGGATTAAAGTTGAAAAAGATCCATTTAATCATGAACTTTGGCTGGAAGATGAGAGCAACAATTATGGAAGTCATGAAGACAGCGATGAGTCACAGACAAATGAGGATGAGGACATGGAATACTATCCTGAGATGCTGTTAGAAGTAAAATCTGAAGACTCAAGTCGATTCAAGTGTCCACACTGTTCGCAAACCTTTACACTTTCAACGAATCTCCGACGACATATCGCTAAGTTCCACAAAGATTTAGACGCTGACAAACCACAGAAAATATTCGAGAATAATAGCTGCAAACTTTGTGGCTTCCAATTGGCACATAAATCGAATGTCAAGCGACACATGCAGAGGTATCATGACCCAAGCTTGCCATATGCTTGTACCAAATGCACGTGCAGGTTCAAAAGTGAGATCAGGATGAGGACACATGTTGAAAAAACGCACAATCATCGAACACCAACGATCTATAAAGTTGAAAGCCAAAGTGAAGATTTTGAGGAATTGCCTAAAACTCAACTAAAGCATGAATCAATTTTGTGTGATCTTTGTGGCAAAAACTTTCCTAATCGATCACTGCTGGAACGTCACTTGACCATTACTCACAAAACAAAACAATCAGCAATTCCAACAGAAAATGAGTCAAGCTTCATGTCTGGCTGTTATCCATGCAACTTGTGTGACAAAACATTCACGATGAGGCACAACTTAAATCGTCATTATAAGCGGTTCCATTCATCAGATTTAAGGTTCGAGTGCAGTCAGTGCAACGACAGATTTCGGACGGAACTTCATCTCAGTCGACACAACATTCGAGTTCATGAGAATCGCAATGGAATTTTTAATAAAATCAATGAACCGGAAGTGCCAAGTGAGGCTACAAAAGGTGAGGAAATCATTGAAAAATGTCAATATTGTGAACTTGAATTTAATGGAAGTAAATACAGATATGAGCGACATATGATATTAATGCACGAGAAGGAACTTGACAAGATTTACAGCTGCGATATTTGTCCGAAGAAATTTGTATTTTTAAAATCATTAAAGTATCATGTTGAGGTGCATCGGAAGCGAGCGAGGGAGGAGAACTTTCCATATCAGTGTGCAGCATGTCAAAGAAAGTTCCTGAGTGAGGAGAAGTATAAGCATCATATGTAAGTATTTTTTAGGCCTTAATCTGCTTCTCTTTGGGTAATTAAAGCATTCTTAAGCAAAAAAGCCAAACATTTTAAGGTTCCTCTCATTATCCAACCCCAAACCTTTCATAGGTGCTCCAAATAGCACTGATCATTGGTTCTACCTATGGATCTCCCTACTTTAAACAATTTTTAATTACATCTTCATCCATTAATCTCTTAAGTAACCTTAATCTCAAAAAAATAGTGAACTCTTTAATCCGTTCCAATTTCAGTACCTATTCACATGCTGAAACATCATCATTTGTATGCTACCTGTGCGGTAAGACACTCGATTCTAGGAAAAAACTTAATTATCACATGCTACGGCATCAAGATATAAGAAATTATCAATGCACAAAATGTGGAATGAAGTTCCTTCAAGCCAGACATTTGGATCGTCACATGACAACACACAGTGAAGTAAGACCGTACGTTTGTACAGAAATTGGATGTGGAAAGGCATTTAAAATGTCAGATGTACTCAAAAAGCATCTCAGAAAAGTTCATCAAGTTGTAACTTCAAGTAAAATAGTTGGCAACTTAGGGAATAAGGACATGATGATTGTAAATCAACAAATGAGTTTCATTGAAAATCAGAATTTGTAAAAATATTTAATTTAATTTGTGTGTCAAGTTTATGTACATTATGAACTAGGGCTCGAAGTTGATTGGGTTCGAGGCGACTTGACTAGACTCAAAACCGAGTCGACTTTAGCTTTTCGGAGTCAACTCTGAGTCGACTTCGAGCTCTGTTATGAACGTTGGCTAATAAAAAAATTTGAACTGTAAGCAAAAATTAGTTCCAAAATAAATGTTTTTAAAGACCTTCTAGGAATCTCGTAGAGTCACAGGGTTAATGTACGTTCTGAACTTCAATCATAGTCATGACAAATTATGATTTCTGTTTATTTCCTCATCATTAGCCAGGTATGTCGTTTAACTGATTTTCTTTTCCAGGGTATCTTGTAAGAACTAAAGCTCTTACTTTCTGTGCCTTATTTCGACATTTTGTCATCAACTGTTTGGGTTTTATCAAAATTAGTTGAAATCTATTATTTGTGATGTCACTTTGATCCATAATCAAGCATGAACCATAATAAGAGCGCGATTAGTGCAATATTCAAGCATAAAGCTGATGTGGCTCGGCGAATGGTTTAGTCTTTCGGGACTTAATTATTACAATACCGCAAAGCGATCATTGGCTCGAAACTGGGTATGGGCTATTTTTCGCTTGTCCTTTTTCGAATCATATATACTGGAAATGAGGTTCACAGCTTTCCTTTGTAGGCTACAGGTAGAAATTTCATCAAAGGAGTGGTTCGGATCCTACTATAAATTGTGGTTCTAGGTTTGAGTGCAGTGATTTGGCACATCCTCACTCGTTAAACTCTCATTAGCTGCGAATCGCCCTAGCGCACCTCTGGAACATAATTGATTGATTTTTTAAGCATAAATCTAGTTTTAAGTTAACACTACGTCTGATTATAAGCATCCAAGAATTTTGAGATGCAAGTCACAACTTACAAATTTAATTAAATTTTAGTTAAATTTTTTATTGACAATTATAAATCACAACAAAATTTTAGTTTTATTCTATTATTGTAGTCGTTTCCATTTCAGCGTCTTCACTTGGCGAAAGTGTTGTGTCATCTACAAAGTCATCTTCTGGTAGTTTTCTTGGGCTTACATCTTCATCATCTTCGTATTCGAACGGTTCATTACTTCTGTTAAATCCAACAGTGTTTTTGAGGATCCTTACGAAAAATTTGAAACCATATCTGAACAGAAGTTGCCAATTTTCAGGTACGTAAAGTCTTCCGTTGTAAATCACAACTGGATAATCAGATTTGATGGCTTGGCGGGTGTTTCTTGTCAGAACTTCACTATTTTTATTGTACAGTTCAGAATTGCCATCACTAAGAGCTGCACTTTCACAGCAAGTTAAAAGACTTGATATAAAAACTATTATTATTGGAACTAGAATGTGTAATCTTGATGACATTTTGATACTCACTGATTAAAATTCAAGCTGAAGACAGTGCAAAGTTTTTGGTTAAGAATAGTTTAAATGAATAAATCGTGACTCTAACACGTTTTGAGTAGGTTCTTAATTTATGAAAAATCAGATCACGTTCCATGAAAGTCTCGTCTGCAAGCCAAACGTGAAAATTCATTAAAGATTGTTCAACAAAATATTTTTGCTTACTCTGCTCAGTGATGAGTTTACGTATTAGTCATTCTTAAAGCCAGAGCTTGAAGTCGAAAGGGGAAGTCGCCTTGATTACAAGTTCAGACTCATACACTTGAAATTAGGTTAAATTATTTATGTCTAGACAAAAGCTCAATTCAATTGTTTGACTGTTTAAAGCAGTGTTGCTCAAACTGTGTGCCGTTGCACACTGGTGTGCCATTGGACATCCTTAGGTGTGCCGTGAAAAAATATCTGAAGTCAAAGTGTGCCGTGGCTGAAAAAAGTTTGGGCAACACTAGTTTAAAGGATAAGAATTATTAAACTGCTGAAAAAAAACTTCCGAAAGTCTTGTACATTTTTGGGAATCTTCCGAAAGCTTGCTAAGTGTGTACGCCTTGCACCCGGCATTCTCTTCTCACTTGATCACTCTCTCATTCATATTCAGTTATTAAAAGCTCTCATTAGAGAATCAATTTCAGTTTGAATAAAATTCTCAAACAAATCAGTCGCGGAAATGGATCTTGTGACACAAATTCTCACACTTTTAATCGGTTTTGCATTATTTGCTTATTATTTATTGCACCGTAGATTCACATACTGGGAACGTCGTAATGTTCCGCACATCAAACCCGAATTTATTCATGGAAATTCACGAGGAATTGGAAAAGACTTTTCATCCGGAACATTCTTCAAAAATATGTATAGTAAATTAAAAGGCAAAGGTCCATTGGTCGGTGTTTATGTGTCAGTTATGCCTATGGCTATTGCTACTGATCTTGACCTGATCAAGACAATTCTGGTTAAGGACTTTGATGTGTTCACAAATCGTGGATTGTAAGTTGGAATATTTTATGCAAGTCATGTTATTAGTTTAAGTATAAGTAATTGCTAGTAAGAGTCTGAAGTACACAGTTATCTTTGATCGATTGAGTGGTTCTTTGGAAAATATTATAAATGAGACCAATTTGAACTACAAGTTAAGTTAAGAGTGCATCTAGAGTTTGCTTATACACAGAATTAAGTGTGGCTTCATCAAGCGCTTGGCCAGAAGGATCTTGTCCCCTCTTAAACGTTTTGAACCGCAGTGAAAGCACGATCTAAAACGCTTAAGAGGAGGATAAAGTCCTCCTGGCTACGCACCTGGGCTTCAGAATACACAAAAAAATTTCCTGGTTTTTAATAAAAATAAAATTTAGCATTTACTCAAAAAAAAATCGTCAAGTCATCGTTCATAAATGCCAATGAACTTCAGCATTAAAAATTCTACGACTTGTTTACTCTGTTTTTTGTAATCGTACAATATGCTGGTAAACACGAAGAGCAAACATCAAGCAGTCATTCAGAAAAACTGCTGAGTAGTTAATGAGAATTAATTTGTATCAAATATTTGAGAATAAGCTGAGAGAATTCTGATCTTTGCTCATCATTAAGTTGCTCTCAGTTGTTCTCTTTGATGCTCTTTGGATCTCTCTTTCTTAAAGTTGTTCTTTTTTTTGTACAAACACATTTTCGTTCACTCGATTGAGATTCTCTGTTTTGCCGGTCATATGCAAATTTAAGTTTACAGTATTTTGATGGATGTTTGAAATTTAACTGTTGTGCAATTCTTTATTAATTATGATTCATGTTTCCGATACTTATTTATAACACACCACAAGTAAAAGCTGGTGTATTGGGTAGAATCTCAATGCGGCCATATTCACACCGTACCATTTAAAGGGGTTTTGGACATTTTCCCACTGACTTTTGCCCACTTTACATATAACCACTGACATTTTGCATTTAAAGTCTTGTGGATAGATCATATGTTTGAAGATAAAAAGCTTGACGAGTCAGCTGAGCTTCGCTCAGCATAAGTTCGAAGGCATAAAGCTTGATGAGTAGCTGAGCTTTTCTCAGCATAAGTTGAAAGACATAAAACTAACGAGCCAGCTGAGCTAAGCTCAGCATAAATTTGAAGGTATAAAGCTAGCAAGGCTACTGAGCTTCGCTCAGCATAAGTTTCAACGCATAAAGCTTAACGAGCTGAGTTAAATGCTATTAAATCCAAAAAAATTAAAATGAATTCTATTTAATTATCATCTTTTAATTAGAATTGATTAAATGCGCATTAAACAGTAACAAGCAAAACGTGCTTGAAAGATAACAAATCAAGACTGTCGACATTAGTCACACTCAAAACAAACAACCTTTTAAGGAAAACTCGTATCAGATAAGAAATTTAAATAATTTCCATTTAAGGTATTACAACAAAGAAGACGATCCGACATCAGCACATCTTGCGTCAGTTGAGGATGAGGAATGGAAAAGTTTAAGGAACAAGATCACCCCAACATTTACAAGTGGAAAGATGAAGATGATGTTCCCAATTATTGTTGATGTAGCTGATCGAATGGTTAAAGCTATTGCTGTTGAATTCAATCAAGGTGAATCTGTAGAAATAAAGGATGTAGCATCAAGATTCACAACTGATGTCATAGCCGAGGTTGCTTTTGGTATTGAGTGTCATTCGCTTGAGGATAAGCATTCAAAGCTTTATAAAATGGGACAGAAAAGTTTTGGAGACGTAAGTTTTTGGAAGCGGACATTAACTGGTGCTTATCCAGATCTTGCAAGAAAGCTTCATGTCACAACATCAAACAAAGAAGTTGTTCAATTTTTCGAAAATGTTATACAGCAGAACATTAAGTATCGTCAAGAAAATAACATCCAACGCAATGACTTTATGTCACTTCTCATAAAAATGATGAATGAATCGACACTTAATTACTTCGAAGCTTTAGCGCAATCATTTGTGTTCTTCTTGGCTGGATATGAGACAAGTGCATCGACCATGACTTTTTGTATTTATGAATTAGCTCAACATCCAGAAATTCAGCAGAAAGCTAGGGAATCAGTGATTAAGGTATTGGAGAAGCATGATGGGAAATTTACGTACGAGGCTATAGCTGATATGCAGTTTGTGGAGCAATGTGTCAAAGGTAAGGATAACAATATGACATTGGTTGCATGACTATAAGTTCACCTTGGTAGATTCGATTGAATTAAATTCATTTTTTTCTTTTTCCTAAACAGAGGCCCTAAGAATCCATTCTCCAGCCTCTGGAACTAGGAGAATAGCCAAACGTGACTACAAAGTACCAAATACAGACATTGTAATTGAGAAAGGAATGTCAGTCATAATACCAGCTAATGGAATTCATTTCGATCCAGACATTTATCCTGATCCATACAAATACAATCCAGATCGCTTTGCACCAGAAGAAGTAGCCAAGAGACATAACTTTTCGTTTTTGCCATTTGGAGAAGGACCTAGGGTAAGTGCTGGTAGTTGTGTGCTTATTTTTAAGAGATTTAGTAGTCTTTCAACCTAATTCATTAGGATTAGATTCTTGGACTAATATATGAACAACCTACTTAGTGCTGACCAGCACAGCTATTAAAAAATGGGTTACAGACATTTGTCCACTGACAAATGCCTACTCTATGTATGCCCGCTGGTACTTTTGCCCACTGAGATTTTCGCACTGATACTTTTGCTTACTGGAACTTTTGCCTATTGATATATTTGGCCACTCATACATTAGCCCACTCGTAAAATCATTCCTTTCATTTCAGGTTTGCATTGGTGAAAGATTTGCAATAGTTGAAATCAAGCTAGCACTAGCTAAAATTTTAACAAACTATGAATTCACTTTGGACCATTCCAAGACACCAGTTCCATTGGAATATTTGGTAAACCGTCTGCTGCTTACTCCATCAACTGGAATCAATATTTTTGTTAACAAACTTTGAGATTATAATTTTAATAAACCAAATAAATATCAAATCTAGCTTCTGTCCACTTAAAAAAATCAAAATAATTAAACAAAAATATTTTTGACAATAAAAAGTGTGAAATTTATTTTAATGGAAATTTTTTTAAGCAACAAATTTTTTAAAATCTGCCCTGTAAATAATTGAGTATAAAAGTTAATCTATTGACCTGTTGGACCAGAAACGCGATCATTATGAATAATCATAACATCTTGAACTCTCATATTAGGTGTCAAGAATGAAGCCAAAGCATCAGCACCTTGTCGATTAATGCGATCAAATGGATATCCCATATGACGTCTATCAGGATACAAACGATCACGAATTCCACAGTATGATGCAGCATCACTGCAAGTTCCACCCAAATCTTGATTGACACGATCTTGTTCGTAGTTTGAGACCATAACGAATAATTGTGCGCGAATTCCTTGAGTTGTACCTTTTGGAATCAACATGTGATGTGGCCATCCACATCCGCAGAAGTTGAACTGTTGTTCTCCTTGTCCTCCTTAAAATTGAAAATCAAATTTAATGTTTTCTTTTGAGATATTAAAAATTTAACCAGTCATTACCAGTTGGACGAGTATCCAAATTTCTGAAAGTTCTTTCGTAAGGAATTGTAACAGTTGATTCAACAGATCTTCGTCTTAAAGTATTTTGGCCAGGGCGCACTGCGGGGATAAAATATAAATAACAAGTCACAATTTAATAATCTCTCTAGAGCATAAACTTACAGTTAGCAACGAACTTATCTAATTCAATCATATTACGACGTAGATCACGGAACAGCATTTGCTGATTACGTTCATCGGCAAGTGGAGCCATGAAGACACGAACCATACCCAATTTGGGAGCACCTGAATCATTGTTGACTTGAATGGTAAGGTTATATGGGATGTGCTGCAAATGAGTAAATCTGAAGAAAAGAATCATTGAACTTTACAGCACTCTTAAAATCATTGATTAGCTTACCTGGCAAAGACATCACCACGTGGCACAAAGTCCATACCCTTTGACAAATTAATATCAGATTGTTGCCAGAAAGTATGGAACTGATTGTTGCGTCCATTTTCAAGTTGAACTCCAACACTAGCAACAGTTATGCCTGGATATGACAACTGCTGTACTGTATATGGTGGAAGACGAATCTTGTATTCATTGAACATATCGTCAATAGCTTGATGCCAGCGATAAAAGATTGGATCACGCATAGCTGTTGCTGAATCTCCCATAACACCAAAACTCTCCAAGTGACGATGATCAGGATCATGTTGGTAGGAAATGATGACGTGTCCCATGTTGTGAAGATCACCATAATAATTAGAATTTGGTGTCAATAGCGATGCTTCCATCATATCTCCCAAAACATCAATACCCGTTTGTTCCTCAAGAGCTCTTCGTTGTCCACGAGCATCAACATAAGCCATTTGATTAACGGCATCCATGAATCGTTCACGCCATCTTTCTAAATCCGTGATTTGTAAGACAACTTGATCAAGTGTACGATTCAGATTTTGTAAGACTGCATTTGTTTGACGAGCTGAGGATTAATTCCATGTTAATATTAAAATAAGCTTAAGTGTCCAAAAATCTATACAAACCTGGCCATGATCGAGATGCAATCAGTGAATCTAATTTGGGGAAATATCCCTCAGGGATAAATGCTCTAAAATCAGACAAAGGTGCTGTTCGAGGTAGATTATTGCAGAGACGTTCGAAATTGTAACGAGCAACGATCTAAAATAGATGCAAAGGTATGGTTAATGCTAGCAAACATAGCTGCTTTTTTAAGCAGTCCCATAATTTCATATAAACCTATTAGTTCATACCTGTTCATGCATGTAGTAGAACAATTCACCACGCCTGTCTTTACGAACGATATTGATGTCACTTGACTCGAATGGGTAAACCAAATGCCTAAAAACGTGAAACTTTATAAATATATTCATGCTAAAGAAGCACATGCTAGACTCACCAGTGCCAATGATGCAAGTTAATCTATTACAAGAAAAATGTTATTCAATTAAAAAATAACTCTATAAATTCAAATACTTACTCCTAAATCTTCACGGAAGTACCAAAGTCTGTTGGAAAATTTGCATTTTTAAATTATCAAATATACCCGCGTATCCAAGCGGGTCTTGTCCCCCCCTCCCCCTTTAACGTTTTCAACCGAAGCGAGAGCACGATCTAAAACGCTTAAGGGGGGACAATACCCTCCTGGCTAAGCGGCTGTATCAAGCACTAAGCACTTACCTATGCTCAGGTTCTAAATCCGAAGCTGTATAATCTCTAGGAATGACAATTGGTCTACGAGATCCTGGTTGAACAACATTTGCTTCCTCACGAGCTCTTCCGAAGCTTCTTGAGTCAATGAATTTGCTTGGAAAGCTTTCAACAAAGAGGGGCAAATTTAAATCTTTTGTGTCTGGTCGATGAAGTAAAGCAACCGATAAGGCATAATTGAACAATTGACCATTTACTCGATCACGAGCATAAACTGCGTAGCTTTGGAGTTGATCAATGTCACGGGCCTCTGTAATTAGATGACGAGAAAGTTATAACTGATTTTAAACCGTCCATAGCAATCTTGAGCGGTGGTTCTTTAACTTTTACAACCTTGATACAGAAAAATCACTTGTTGCAAGTGTTTCATGGATCAAGGTTTGAAAAGGCTTAAAGATCCCACACAGCATATGAAAATTTAATATTACTCACTCAAAAAGACATCAGTCAAAGCACTAGCAAGCTTTCTATGTCTCGGAATGAACAACGAGAAGTTGTCCTGCTTATCCAATTCACTTGCCACCTTAATGTTCGGAATTCCCGCATCTCTAACGGGAATTGTCACTTCAGCTTCTTCACCAAATCGACTTTGAATGTCACTTCCAATATTTTGGTACTTATCCTCGAGGAATTTGTCAGGAACTTGAAAAACTGCATTCTGTTTACCCTTTGGGGTAAAGACAGGTTCACTTGGGTTCTCAAAGAGCAAAAGGAGATTTTTCTTGTCGGCCATGACTTGAGTTGTTCACGATTGGAGATTCAAAATGCGACTGGTGAAATGTATGGAGCTAATGCAATGCTTTTATACTGAGAACTTCTGTTTAGATTCGGAAGTTTCTGATAGCAACGCTGAGAAACCACAGAACATTCTTGTGAGAATAAATTTGGATATGCTCTGCACAGCTTCAGAACTTGAAATTATTTTGATTTAATTTTAGATTCTTTTTATTTTGTTTTTGTGGACAAAACCACAAATGCTGTGGTCTTTTCTAAATGCATTAGTAAGTATGTGATTGGCAGTGAAAACATGGACAGTGATGCTGGTGAAAGTATATTTTGAAAGCGTATGTTGATTATGACATAAAAAGATTACTGTTTTGTATATAACTGTAAGATGCTTAAAGCCGTAATGTTTCTAGACTCAATCCTCCCACAAAATTTCACATGGCTTCACGAGCCCCTTCAAACGTGAACTACCTTAATCCCACAAAAAACTTATAAATGTTCCTTAAAGTTCACACGGCTTCACAAAATATACATTCCCACTCCTGATACCAACCTTTTCGACAACCCTCACAACCTAGGGACCACTTGAATATGCACCCAAATCATTGATTTCACACCGCTTCCGTTCTAGAGGCTTGGAGGATATTGGGGGTTTATAATAAAAATGACCATATTATTTTATTAAAAACTTCAGATAGCAATGTCGCTAAATTACCTACAAACCACTAAAATGCAGCTTTGAGTCACTGAACTGGAGATGGTTCTTAAGATGGTGCTTAAGTTGGTTCTTTAAGTGGTTCTTTCAATGGAGCAATTATATTATTAAGGGCTAGTTCTTTATTTTTCTGAAAAACTTATGTTGTACTTGTAATTAGTTCTAGTAGAGCAAAAAGCAAAAAGAGCTTAGTAGATGGTTCAGAATCCTTAAGAGATTAAAAAAGTGGCAAAAAATTTAATACACTCCCAGAATTAAGCTCTTTTTCTATCGTAAAAATTATTCGGCTGCTCCCTTGCATCACCATAAACACATGCCGATGAAAAATTAAACAAACACATTTTTTGTTGACGAAACTTTGATTAATGATTTTTTTTAATCAAAATTTAATTAACATTGAGGTTCAAATTTCCCATAATTGATTCCGATCTGATTTGTCGAAGAACTTTTGTACGAGTTTTGTCTTCTAGACTCCATAAAAATTCTTCAAATAGCAGTAAAATAATAAATATTTGGTTTAATCTCATCCAAGCACCCATTATCAGGAATTTTCAGTGCAACATATCCAATTTCATAAGATCATATTGTTTCATGTTCGGTCATTTATTACTTTTGACTAGAATGCGATGAGTTGAAGCCTTTGACTGATGAAAATTCAGGTTTAAGTTGACATAGACATAGAAGTTGACTGTTTTAACATCAGCTACTAACCAAAGTTACATAATTGAAGTTTTAAATTATTTGGGAAAATTTTTAAACCAACAACAATAAAAATACTTTTGTGAACTTTTAAATCAAAAAAATTTATTCTTCAGAAATTGTTAAAAATAAGCATAAATCCTCATTTATTGAGCATCTTTAAATCGGAAAGGAACAAAAAAAATGTCAAAATTCTACATTCCATACATATTGTTCAAATAGCACTCAAGCATGCCTGAAATAAACGTACGCTTGAAATCAAAATTTGCAGCTCTCATCTGGTCCATAACTGCATCTTCTTGCATTTCCCATGCCATAATTCCAAGCTCATAAGCTCGTTTTGTCTCATGTTCCTTCATATTCATCTTCATGTTCATCTTCATGCACATAGAAATGCCTAATTTATCAAATATTGCTGTATCTTGCTTGACTAACGTGTCAATGACTCTAAATTGGAATGTGTCGAAGAAAGCTTGACAAAGGAGGATTACTGATAATTCCTCAGATGATTCCAAGTCTCTGACTAAAGGAGAATCAGATTTTAGTCCATTAAGCTTGTATTTCATGCATGGAACTTGTTCAGGCTTAAAAATACGCTTAAAGAGGTTCAAGGTTCGATCAAATTGAGCATCAATAGTTTTATTAAACAATGGCATGTCACACAGAATGTCAGCAAATCCAAATGCAAGAACTTTTGGTTTATTTTCAGGCATCATCATTGAATTTTCAGGCTTTGGATTTTCATTGCATTCTACTCGATTTTCTGATTCTTCAATTCTCAATTTCTGTCTCATACATTCAGATTTTTCAGAGAATTTTTCCATCTTTTTCCTTCCTACATATTCATGCATAAGTTGACACATTTCAGTCATTGAAGTTTTTACTGAGAAATTTGCAGAATTAATAAAATTCAATGCTTTTCCGACTGGTGATTGAGTTGTTGTCACAACTGACATGCCTTCTGAGCTTGAATGCTCATTACTCATCTGTTCATTACTGACTGAAAATCCAGAACTTACAATCAACTGATGAGATAAGATTAAAATCAAAATTTTTGTAAAAAATTCCATTTTTAATTGAGAACTTTTCCTTGTAAAATAATTTCACTAACTGATCAGGTGAATTAGTTTGAGATTAATTTATATAGGAACTGAAAGTGTTTATTGCAAAAATTCAAAATATTTAAAATTTCCTATCACGAGGGAAAATCCCAAACAACTGGAATGTAAACATGTCAATTTTTTTTTATAAATAATAAATTAATACGACATCAAGGCGTGGTAGCTATGAAAATACTTCGGATAACCGAGGATAACGAGGATATTTGAGGATAATTTGGGATAATATTAATATTTTTATAGTTTCCACGCCTTGAATGGAAGGAGAGAAGCTGGAATTTTCAAGCAATTGCAAATTGAGGAAAGTGGTTTTGGCGAAGGAATTTTTTTTCTGTATTTTAATGCACGGTGCGCTATTCTTGAGTCAAAAATATCAATATTAAATGTTGGTACATAAAAACTTGATTGTGACTAGCGCCAGGGCCTCTGATGAGTTTTAACAATCGATCTTAGGTTTTTTTAACAGCCCTAGACTCAGGCGTGTAGCCAGGAGGAGATTTGGGTGAAAAATTCCTCTTAATCAATAGAAATTTCTTCTTTTCTTAGGGATTTTATGAAAAAATCAGAGATCGAAGCCGATTTTTTCGGCTTAACTCAATTTTTGATTATTTTGATAGAAAAAAGCCATTTAACACCCATTTTAAGTATTTAAATTGAACTTTACATGCTTTACTATGATTCTGTGAAATATTTTTTCAGCATGTAGCTATAGTAAGCTCTGAATTTCAATTTAGCCGATTTTAAGCCGATCGGCTTAAATTTCGGCTTAACATTCTTTAACTTGAAATTATGAGCTCACTATAGCTACATGCTGAAAAAATATTTCACAGAATCATAGTAAAGCATGTAAAGTTCAATTTAAATACTTAAAATGGGTGTTAAATGGCTTTTTTCTATCAAAAAAATCAAAAATTGAGTTAAGCCGAAAAAATCGGCTTCGATCTCTGGAAAAAATCCTATAAATAGTCCCTTTTCAAGTTGTTTTGGTGGAAGTTAAGTTAAGTCAATTCTTTTTACACATCATGATGAAATTCAATACTAATTATCAAGTCTTTATATAACCAACTTAAATGTCAGTAAAAAGTACGTAATTATAATTCAGTATTTTCATAACTTTTCGATTACAACATCAGATTCGTAGTAAACATTATTGAAATAAAATATATAGTGATGGCCAACCCATATGCCGAGGCACACTAGTGTGTCGCGAAAAAAACGGGGAATCTCACGAATCATAAGTCGTGTACAGTTTCAGTCATGACTTAAGACTAAGATTATGTATATGGGTCCGGTATGGTCTGCGGCTCCGAAATATTTAATAGAATCGCTTGAATTCAATATGTCAATGAAATTCACAATTAATACACAGGAACAAGAGATTTACTGGTATTGACTAGTTACAATACGATATTCTTCATAAGAGGGCTAGATTGTTTTAATCAGCTACCTCCCATTATAAAAAAGCAATATGATATTTTAAATAAAGGTCAAAATCAAAAAGAACAAATTGAAGTATTCAAAGGACAGAAACAAAATTCCAAAATTTGAAGACTGCCTGCTAAAATCCAAGCAAATGGCCAAACTCAAAAATATGAGCGATAAACTGAAGTAGTATATTTTTTTAAAATGTTTTAAATAATACATCGCCATAAAAAGGTTTAGCAGCTATTAGGTCAAATAAGTCAATTGAACACTCGTGCAGCAGCATTAAGAATAAAGTTTAAATTCTCAACTGCAATCTTTATTGAATTTACCACAAAAAATAGAATTTTATCATTTTATCAACAAATTTTCATAAACAGTTGAATAATCTCACATATGTGACAATTTAAATATGGGTTAATAAGTACAAGCAGAAAAAAAATTGCTAACCACAATGAAGATAACAAGAACTGTTACCAGCAAGTTTGTCAAAACAATAACAAAAACATTGAAGCATTTGATCACCAAATCAAAAAAAAACATTAGATCATTGTTTATTGCAAAAACAATCAACCATCAAAAAGTTTCAAAACAAAATTGAACCAAAGCTTCAGCCAAACAATCACAAAACATCAATTTTCATAATAACAACACAAAAAGCGCTCAATCAGTCCATTAATTCTCCTCAAACTCGCAAATCGTCACCTAAATATTTTCATTTTATTTGTTTTCACTATCACAACAGAAAAAAATTGCTTATCTCAGCCTAAGCTACATTTGATTCAATGTAATTCCGAAAAAAAAAATATAAATACACGAGAGAGTCAACTAATTGCTATTGACGTGAGAGAATTTCATTATATTTTTTTATCAAATAAATTTGACGAGTCAAAAATAAGTGAAAGAACCTTTGAACGAGCTGGATGTGAAGATTTTGAATGTGTCTTTAAGGTTTTCTGAGTTTTAAGACATATTTTAGTGATTTTGTTGGTTCAAAAGTGAAGAATTTGGTAGAAACTTTAAACATTGTTCATCAAATCTAGTGAATATTATAAAAACTTAAAAGAAATATTTTAATTTTTGTTAAATAAAAAAGTAAATTGCAAAAATGAGTGGAAAATTCGGAAATCTAATCGGAGCAATTGATGAAGGTAAGCAAGTCTCATTATCTTATCGACATTTATTGTCTTTATAACTGAAGTAATGATAAAGTGTAATTAATATTAAGCTAAATGCTCAAAATGTCCATCTCAAAAGAATCTAGTTGCAATTGTAAATTGAACCTCAAGACAATGAACTTTGCACAATATTGTCTCATTGTTTTGAAATTCTAGATCATAATAGTGTACTGAAATGGAGAAATTGACTCAAAAATTATAATGACATTCTAGAATAGTGACGTCAACATGAAGAATTGTTACATCAACTAGGGAAATTAAATCTGTTTAATTGTCCAAGGTCAGTAATTAGAAAAAGCCGATTCGAGTTATCAACACAGTTGAAGTTTATTTGTGTGAAAAATATGTAACTTTTTGGAAGTAGTTTTGGCAATTTTTGTGAAGCCGAAGACCTCAAAACTGCACCCAACACACGAACCGAGCTTCACAACTAGAATGACGAAATAGAGAAAGAGCTTGTAAAACTTAACTTGGCCAAGGATTGAACCCAGAAACTTAAACACGTACGGGCCCAATGCTGGCAAACAGAAATTTTTGAGTTCTTATTATTCGAACTTCGAATTTTTGAGGTTCTTATTTTTCGAAAATCGAATCTTTGAAGTTCTTATTTTTAAAATATTCGTTGTGAATTATTATTTTTCGAGTAATTTGTAATTTTAGTAAACATTCCTACTAGTTTTTATGATTAAGATAAACACTGTGATGAAATTGCATTCCTTAAATGTTTATGCTTTAAAAAACAGCTGGTTTAAAAAAAATAAAAAGTAACGGACTTTCTTATTTTGAAATTTTAAAAAATAACGCACGAAAATTTTGAATTTTTTTTGTTTGTAACGGACTCTGTTCTCTTTGCTAACATTGGGTAAGGGCAATACTCCACCACTTAGGCCACTGATGTTGGCGATTTGTTTTTTTTTTTTTTTGATCATAATGAAAACACAAAGTTTGTTTGACCCAAATAGAAAACTATATTTCACGGGAGTTTTAATTGGTGCCTGTAATTCACTAAGAGATATCATTCTAGTTTTTAATAAAAAATCTAAATACTTTCTCGTTTTCATATTTTTCTTTATTGCCTTTTAATGATTATGAAAAATTAGAAAATTTCTTTAACTTCATCATACAATATTTTAAGGGTTTTTAAATTTGTAAACCACCTTTGCTCAGATGCTGCAAGCTCATCGAAGCTTTGTACAAAAGCAAAAATTGACAATTTTGTAGGCTCTATATGTCTTTCTAAGTATGCTTTTAACAAGAATGGATTATTTTTGAAAACGTCTTTTAAATAAATTACAAATTTTTCAAAATTCTCCTCCAATAATTGTTCAATTGCATAATATATTAAATCATTTGAACTCATTATTATTTGCTGAATTTCTGAATCATTAAACATTTGCTGATAAATGTCTTTTATGTAGTCAAATGTAAGTGCATAAGGAGTTGAGATAGCTCTATGGAGAATATTGAATGGAGTAAAGTCATAGTAAAGATAAACATACAATTTATTAGAATAGATTTCTTTTGACTCGTTTAGTGATGAAAAGAAATAAAAATTTCTATCATCCGCATAGTCTATTAATAAAACCTGCTTTTTTTCATCAAGACTAGTGTGATCGCTGATAATTGTCCAAAGATTTATGAAATCAGACGGATTCCAATGAGCCTTTTGAAGAATATTTGTTCTTAAATAAAAATCAAAAATTTGAAAATCAGACAAATTTTCTTCAATTTTTTGAGCTAAGAAACGCAAATAATATGAACTTTCAGGTTCATCGTATGCGAAAAGTTCAAAATAAGAATTAATTGAATTTTCTAAAATATTTTCAAAATCAATTTGCGATAAAATTGTTTTAAAATAATGCCAAAGCTGTTCGTAATTAGGATTCGTGTACTCTGTTGTAAAGTTGGAGTTTTTAAATAGTTTACTATAGTAAATGTAAATTTTTGGACTTAATATATTTGATGCAAGCTCTTTCTGTTCGTCTACTGTTAAATTTATCAATACTTTATCAATCGAATCCCAATAAGAAGTGCTGTTAAGACCTTCCAACTCAAAACCATACGTATCATGTTGCTTTGACACATTTAAAAGCTTGTAAAATTGCATGCCAAACAAAATGTTTCCTTTTTGGCTTGTTCCATTGGTGAACATTTCAATCTCATTTTCAGATAAATATTTTTTTGCAATTGTCTTTATCTCTCCAGGATCAGTAAATAATGCAATATAATTTGGATTATAAATTGCTGTATAAAATGTCTCAGATTCATAAATGTGAAGCAAATCCAAAAGTAGATTGTGATCTTTACTGAAGAACTTGAACAAAAAATCAAATATTTTTGGAGAGTTTGTGTCTAATAAACGAAATAAGAAGCTATGAAATTTAGTACGAAGAAGTTTTGCAAACTTTATGCTAAAAGTTTCATCTTTTTGTAGTTTTTTATTTTGAAAATAAGAATCCATAAAATCCGTAATTGGAGTTTGAACTTCGCCATAATTTTTTGCATACAAAAAGAATATTTCAAGTCTTAATTCAGCTTCTTGATCATCAACATAATTGTCAGCTAGATAGACATTGTCAATAAAATACTTTGCAATAAAGAATTCTGTGAATGTTCGATGTGCAAATTCAAATTTCGTATCGCCATTAATATATAAAATTCCCATGCGCGAAATCTCCTCAAATGGCAAATCATTTGGAATTGTTTTTTGCATAATTTGCAATTTTTTTGTTTTTAATGCAAACGTTGTTGTTTGAAAAACTCGAAGTTCAACAAGTAAAGCATATTTTAAATAAATATCGACAACACTAAATTTTGTGATAAACTTTCCTAATAAACTATATTCAAGTGTGCTTTTTGTTAACCAAATAATAATTTTTTTCTGAACAAATGTTTCGTAAATTTCATACAATCCTGGAGTGTCTAAAGAATTGCGATTTTCATAAATTTCACCAACTAATTTAAGCATCATTGGTGTACTAAAATTATATGAAATCTTATCATGTGATTCGAATTGCTGAACAACTTTGCTTACTTTTTCTATAAATTCATCAATGACATGTTTTGATAAATTTTGAAATGAGAAGAATTCTGTGAGAAATTCACGTCTCTCAGCTTTTGTAAAAGGAATCAATTCCCATGTCCTTACTTTTAAAGTATCTCTCAATTGTTTACTATAAAGTGGCCGAGTGCAGACAAATTGAATATTTTTAGTATTTTTATAAATCCTTTCAATTACATTTATAATAAAATTATTATATGCTGGTGAGATTTCATCGAATCCATTCCATAGCAAAATTACATTTCCAATTCTAAAAGATTCTACAAAAACTTGCCATTCAAATTCATTTTTATCAAAATTTAAATTAAAGATATTTTCTAATAAACTTTCAACATTCTCAACAATTTCATTTCTCATATAAAATTTAATATAATCTTTTAAATCAATAAATGAAACCCATCGAGTTGGAAACATTTCTTTAATCTTAATTGCAAGTTGTTGAAATGTGACAGTTTTACCAGCACCTGCTTCCGATGACAAAATAACAATCTTGTCTTTTTCGGATTTTTCAATCAACTCATCCGAAGTTTTATGTAAAAATTTATATTCATCTTTAATAGGATCAATAATAATTGATTTAAAATAAATATTTGACAAGACTTGATCAAAAATCATGCACTGAGCTTCAAAACTTTGATTAAGGAATTTATTTGTAAATTCTTCCAAAGTTAAGTTCATAGTTCTATTCAAAGTAAGTTCATCAATTGTCAAATAATTGTGTATATAATCATATCCAAATTTATAATCAAAATCAATCAATTTTGCATCCTCGGGGATGAATTTACGATCAATATAGAAATTAACGCTACTTTCTAGCTTCTTTCCAACTACTAACATTTCAGAACTTAAAATTTGTATGATCTGTTGGGTAGAAATTGATTCAAAAGCTTTTGGAATTCTTTCATCTAAATAACGAATTTTAATAATTTCGCCTTGAAAATTCATTTCAGAAGATAAAATGATTTGCTTTAGATTCGGCGCCATATTATGCCAACTAAAATCAATAATGCTACTTAAATAATGCATTTCAGAGTCATCAAGATTTAAGTCTTTTCCAGACAGGAGCTGAGATATATGATTGGAGGTTAATCTATCATAAGCTAATGAATTTGAGGGAAATAAGTCATTAAAATTTAATGACACATTTTTAAACGTAACTTTAGAATTTTCCACTTTTTGTTGATTTTTTGGAGACATAGTTTTAAAAACATAATCTGGATTGTAAAAAATGAAACCAACAGAAAAAGCAATGGCAATCGCTATGATCATCCCTAACACTATTGAAATATAAAAATTCCTTCTTAATGTTGAAATTTTCTTATTCTTGAGCTCAATTTCCTTGTCAACTTTTTCCTCAATTGATGATATTGCTTCCTTCATGTCAGGACTGACTTTATTCTCAACATAATCGAAAAGTTCTTTAAAATTTTCTTTCGATTCTCTCAGCTTTTCAGGTTGTTTGTGGTAAAGTCCATATAAGTGAGACACTCGAACAGCAAGTTCAGCATGTTGCATATCATGCTCATAATGTGAATAAACGAGGTCTACGAGCTCTTCTTTTCCCTTCCTTTGCTGACACTTCATTGATATTTCCTCAAATTCTTGCATGGACTCATGATCATTATCATAATATGGATTAGCATCATTTCCATAAGTCAAATTTAAAGCATAATGACAAAGCTCATGAGCCAATGTACCAAAAGTCTCATTTTCTGTCATCTTGTTAAGCAGCTGCCGAGCACCAATATAAATTCTACCAGATACATAAAATATCCCAGCTGTGTTTGGAGATGCTGTTGGATCAGCAACATGCACGTTGTCTCGATTAAAATCGAAAATTATACGAAATTTTTTCGATGCAGCCACAACCATGAGAATTATCCTGATTAGAGTATAACTGTTAAGAATATTGAACGAATGCTGGACAAGACTGAGCTTTTCGTGGACATTATCAACATCATGTCCTACAAATGAGTTTGCCATAAGTAAGTTTATGTGACTTTCTGGCAAATCCTTTGCATGCTTATTATGAAGCTCTCGAACGGCTCTCTGTGTGTCATAATCCAAATCTTCCATAATTTCTCGCGTATTCTCATGTGGACCAAAGTAAACTTCCTTTATCATAAGTTTTTCGTAAATATTTAGTTGCTTTACTCGAAGTGCAAATGATGCTGCTGATTCATTAAATTCATTATAAAAATGACGAATATTTGGATTTTCGTCTACAATTTCAGTCACTTTTTCTGCATCACCAACCTCAATATAATGATGAATGTCGAAGCACATGCTCATAAACTTTTGAACATCAGGAGAACAAATATTCATATCCATATTTGAAGGATGGACTAAGTTTGATTGAAGTAATAACAACAAAACATCCATATGATGTCCATCAAATGCCAAAGACTGGGCATTTATATCTTTAAAGGGAGATTCAGTTTGTATTCCTAATTGCAATAAAATTTCAACAACTGTAGCATTTCCAATTTGAGCGGCAGTAAGCAATATATTATATCCGTGACAGTCAGCAAGCAGATGAAGCTCAAATTCGGTTATTTCGTGTTTGTTTTCGATTCCATTCCTAAGACCTATAAAAAATTTTGATTTATTTTAACTAAATACATAATGAAGTAGTTCCACTGCCGCCATTTTAAAACCTCCAGAAATGTTAGATATGTTCCCTTGGGAAATTTGCCTCGCCAGAACATGGAAGCTTTTGTCTTTGTCTAGGCAACACTTATGTATAGACATGTCTAGCCAAAGGCAAAAAAGTGTGCGTAGTTTAAGAAAATACCTATCCAAAGGCAGTGCCTAGACATAGGCAAATAATGTTTTCTATTGCTAGGCAGTGCCTTTAGCTAGATATTTGATAGGAAATTGATAGGAGACAACAGAGTGCCTTTGGCTAGGCATTGCCTTCGACTAAGCACCTTATTTTGATTTTGGCTAAGCATGCCTATACATAGGTGTGGCCTGGACAAAGTCAAAAGCTAGCATGCTCTGGCGAGACACCTTTCCAAAGGTACCAATCTGACAACTTTGGGTGACAACTTTGAACACCACATCAAGTGTCTATTCTTATGGCAGCAGTCATGATTTCCTAGCTTTATTCATATAGTCTACAGAAAATATAAAAAAATCGATTTGGGTAGTTTCCCTTATGTCTTAAATAATGCAATTAAAGCGGGCTTCGCTCATTATTAAGCAGAGCTCGAAGTCGATAGGACAAGAGTCGACTCGACTTTTCTTGGAGTCAATTAATTAAATTAACTGTATTTTTTTTGTATGTAGTTTCTTTTGTATGAAAAAGTCGACTCGAAAAACCCATATTGACTCGAAACAACTAGAGTCGACTTTAAGCTCTACTATTAAGGATTAAATAGAGCAACAAATTAAAATAACATTGAACAATCAGGCCCATATTTTAAAACATTGCAAGCCTAATACGTTCTGAGCGGACAGTGACAGTAGGAAAGCTTTGCTAAGGGCAAACCTTTGAAGTTATTTACTTATTGATTAATAAGTTCTTGTACGCTTACACGAAGACTTTTATAATTTTTTCAGGAAACTACCCAAAATAATTATTATTATAGAAACTTATTTTCATACCTAGATGATCGTGTCTTAAAGAATTTATTAAAAAGTTTACAACAAATTCATATAAGATCCTATTGCCAATCATTTTTGATGAGCAGTACGGCTTTAGAAAAAGAAAATTATCAATATCTCTAGATTTCCAATAAATCAAATAATTGTCTTTAGTTTTTGATCCAAAAAATAAAAGAATGGATTTGTTGCAGCAATGAGAACTTAAACTTTGCACTTCATTAGAACTCAACCGTGTGCCTAAGTCCAAATTTTCAAACTTGATTAATGAAATGCTTTTAGTTTCCTTTAAAACATTCTCAAAATATGTTGAATCAAATAATTTAATGGCGTCTGAGATATCCTCACAGATTTCAATTATATGTTGCGTTACATTATCTCCACATAAGCTTTCAAGTAAGAAGTTCTGTTGTGGTACTTCAATTTTGACTGATCCTGATCTCTTTTGATGACTTCCATTATTTGATGTCACTTCACAATCTAATAAAATTGTATTAAAATGCATGTGAGATATTAATGTAAGATTTATGAGAGTTTGAATGAAGTTATTTGTGAAAATTAAACAAAATTGTTTATAAACTGGTTTAGACTCCGGGTATGGTTGTATGAGTATCGACTCAAAATCCAACATCGTAGCCTAAGCTTTATAAAAGTCTCTTGTTAAATCAATCTAGAAATAACAAGTCAAGAATATAGCGTTCCTAATAAATGCTTCAATTCAATACTAAAGTCACTCTATAAAATATCATTGAAATGTTAAGATCCAAATTGATCCAAATATCCAAATCTAAATCCAAATACATTTTATTTGGCTGCTTTGACTTTTTATAGAGTGACTTAAACATTAAATTGAAGCATTTATTGCAACATTTTAACCTTTTCAACCAGTGTTGAAATCTGCCTATACTTCTGCAAAAAGACACTTTCTATATGAAGAATTTATCTTCTGCAGATTTCTGTCTGCATGTAGATTAAAAAAAGTATCTACATGAAGAATCTATCTTCCAAAGAATTCTGTCTTCCACAGATTTCTGTCTGCATGTAGATCAAAAAAAGTGTCTACATGCAGAATCTGTCTTCCAAAGAATTCTGTCTTCCACAGATTTCTGTCTGCATGTAGATCAAAAAAAGTGTCTACATGCAGATTCTGTCTTCCAAAGATTTCTGTCTTCCACAGGGTTTGTCTGCATGCAGATTATTATATTTTGATATTTAATAAATATTTTTAAATCAAAAACACATAGAAAGATTTAGGATACAAAATAAAACAACGAAATTAATTTTGCAAATTAATGTGGATTCTTCTTCACTTCCTCTGACAAGTCTCTTTTATAAAAAAATGATCAAACATTCGGGCTTTTAAAATTAATAAAAAGGGTTTTTTCATTTAGATTTTCTCGTTGTCAGAAAAATGCTTAATAATAGCATAAATACACTGAGTTACGCTTTTTATTAAGTATTCGATACGCCAATAAAACGATAGAACTGAGAAAACGTAGAAGGCTACGATGTCTGGTTGCTTCTATCTCAATCAATAAGCTACCTTTTTGAAATAAGTTTCAAAAATGCACTAAAAATGGATATTTTCAGTAACATACACACAATTTATCCACATTCACAAAATCACCATTCGCCACATTTGTCATCAGATTCATGAAAAGAAAAAAATATTGTGAATTAGTGTTTTATATTTGATTAAAATTAAGCTTCTCTGTCAGTCCAATTCGTACATTTTTACGAACTCTGTAAACCGTTACCTACAAATTGTAAGAAAATATTTGCATTTCGAGGTAATCGGGAAAATTTGAAAATGATTTGACCGTTAAAAGTACTTATTATTGTTAATTTATTGTAAAACCACACTTTTTCATTAAAATATAATAATCTGCATGCAGACAAACCCTGTGGAAGGCAGAAATCTTTGGAAGACAGAATCTGCATGTAGACACTTTTTTTTAATCTACATGCAGACAGAACCCTGTGGAAGACAGAATTCTTTGGAAGACAGATTCTGCATGTAGACACTTTTTTTGATCTACATGCAGACAGAAATCTGTGGAAGACAGAATTCTTTGGAAGACAGATTCTGCATGTAGACACTTTTTTTAATCTACATGCAGACAGAAATCTGTAGAAGATAAATTCTTCATAAAGATAAAATCTTTTAAAGATTCTGTAGTATTTATCTATGGAAGACGTCTGTCATTTCAACACTGTTTTCAACATTTCTGCGTGAAAAGTTTTTTTTCTAGACGATTTTCGTGGACTAAGAGTGTGTCTTAAGATTTGAGTCTGACCAGGCGCGTAGCAAGGAGTGTCTTGTACCCCTCTTAAGCGTTTTAGACCGTTATCTCACTGTGGATCAAAACGTAAAAGGGGAGATAAGATTATTGCATGCATAAATATGAATAAATACGATATTTTCAATTTTAATTGAGATATGTCACGCTTTTAGACCAAAAATTGGCAAAATCTGATGACCAATCTAGTCAAACATCTTTAGTTTTTTTTTTTTATAAAAAAATTTTACATCCAAATATCTATTTTTATTTCTTAATTAGCTCTTCTTACCATTTTCGGAAGCAATATTATGATTTAAATTCCCACTTGTGTCGAAAAACTTTACTATATTTCTGTGAAAATATCTTGTAATGCTCATATTTTGTTAATTAATGAAACAAATTGTTCTTTTAAATCGATCTTTATCGAAAGGAAACAAATTGAAAACTGTGCAGCTTTAAAATTATGTTTTTTTGTTCCGAAAATTTGTTTTTATGATGCTTTGTAAAACCTGCTTAACATCTTTTTAATTTTGCTAATTTATTATCCACCCGAATAGCACAAGTCGTTTAATGGAATAAAAATCCGGCGCCTGACCTGCATGACTCTAGGAAGGTGATTGCTTTGATTTAAATCCATCAGCATTCCAGAGTCACACCAGCTTAGTGCCGGATTTCTGATCGATTAACCGACTTGTGCCATTCGAGTCAGTTTTTGATTAACAGAATCTAAAACACAAATGAAAAATATTTATATCTTGGTTCATTATCGAGTGAGTTTAGCTTGGCTTACAATCTACTTCGAAATTCAGTGGACTCTCCATTGTATTCTTAAATAAAAATCTGATCTTAACCTGTTTTTTTTTTTTATGGGAAAAATAAAATATTTTACTGCTTTGACGTTGAAAGAAGCAACACAATTTATGTTCATGAATTTTTGCAAATCGATGGAAGCTGATCATCATTGAATGAACTTCTTCGCTATGTTTTTGAGGAAGTCACTCAAATTTGATCTTCAAGCTTATTACTTTCTAAGAAAAACTGTTTACTTGAACCTTGTCTTTTATGATTAGGCTGACCATCTGTTTGGCTTTTAGAGGATAGTCCTTTTTTTTCATTTTTGTCCAGAAAACGAATAAAATTGAAAGACACATAAGATGTCCTCTTTTTTATTTCAGGTCCTATATTTCTTGAAATAATATCTGGTCAACTTAAATATGATGTTTGCTCAATGAAGAGATTTAAATAATTTGTTGGCTTTTACTGTAACCATGTATTTTTGTGGAGCTTAGTTTACAACAAAAGGATTTCAATCTGACTCTGTTGCTGGCTCAGTCACCAAGTTTGGACTTTTATTGGCTTTCCTTTTAAACATTGTCAGATAGATCCATATCGAAAGAATCCTAGCTGCTCGTTGATGGTATTGCCTTTGCTTAGAGATTTCAATTCCCAATCATGTATTGATGAAAATTATAAATTAGACTGGTCAAAATTTATTCATTTTATTTTATTATTTTAACTCTTTTCAAGCTATTTCAACGAACAATAAAATTAAATAAAAAAACCATGCATCGAAAAAACTAAGGATCAATAGATTGAATCCTTATTGTACCACTTGGTTTGGGAGTTACCTCTTCACGTTGATAATTAACCCATGATCTCTCTTAAATTAAAAGTAATTTAAATTTTTATCAAACAATTAGTTATTTCTTACGTGGAAAGTAATAAACAGGTGCTCTTTGAATAACTTGAATTGGAGCAAATCGTTGGAAAGTGTTAACTCGTTGAAATCCATATCCCGGATTGTATATAGTAAATGAATACTCTGTTTATAAAAATCATAACTACATTCCTAATAATATAAAAGGATATTAATTTAATTACGTGGAAATCCAAAGGATAAATTAAACAACACAAAAAACACGAGTAAAGCTTTCATGATGAGTTTGAATACAATAAATTGAGCTGTTCTACTCAAAAACTGAAGCCTGTTTGATGAGTTTGAACAGTATTCAAATGAAAATTTAACACTTATCAATAGAAATATAAAAACAAGTAAATAATGTCCACTTGAATGTCTCACAGAAGCGCATTTATTTTCATGATTAATTGTATTGTTTTTTTAAATAAATGTATTCTTACTCTCGTGTCTGGTTCCAATATTCTGATATATACTGATACTTGCTTTGGGGTCGTTCACTTATGAAGTCCATCAAAAAACCTGATTTTTAGACCCCCCCTCCCCGCCTCTGTCATAAAAATTCTATAGAAAAAAATTATTTAACGTTCAATAAATTATTTGAAATTTTGTCGCTAAAAGTTGCACCACAAAAACAATAACTATAGTATAATTGATAATTTGCTGCAATGAATTTCCATACAGAAAAAGTTTATCATTTAACGGTTTTTTGAAATTCAAATTTTACAACGGCTAGAAAAAATTTGAAATTATAAAGGCAATGTTGAATTTTTTAAACGTACTCATCACGTGGTTTTGTTTATGAAATAAAAAAATCATTAATTATAGTATAAAAACACTGTTTCAAGAGTTTTAACTGTTCGATCGGACAATAAACATTAGTAACGGAGCTAATAAAACAAACCCGAGCTCTCTACGATGTCTGGTTAAAAAGTTTTTTTCAGACGAACGAGCAGCCGAACGAAGGAACAAACATTTCGCATTATTAAGCTCCCTTTTTGTATACAAGTACACAAAAATGCGCTAAAAACTTGTCCGAGCAAATGCAATTTTTTGGCCTAAACTAGCGTCATAACTTAAACGGACGATTTCGCTAAAGTGGATTATCCTCGATTGCGGATTATCTACTTCAGTTTTTTGCAATTTTTTTTTTATATTATTATTAAATTTTTTAAATATTTTTCCACTTAAGTTCTTATTTTTCTGGTATTTTTATACCCATTTTTGAAAACCTGCTTTAAGTTCGTTCACATATGACCTCCGATATTAACGGTCATTTTTTAAAAAAGAACAATGAACTTCCAGGAATTTTTGTTGCTATTTTCTTGCTGATTCCACCGCACCCCCCCTCCCTGACATCAAAAGTGTACGGTCCCTTTCCAAAAGAAAGTTTCATAAACCGATTTGAGTGTTTGCTCGTTGCATACCAAAATCTCTTTAATTCAGATATATTCTATTGTGGTATCGGGCATTTAGAATGCTTTAAACAATGACTTTATACCACATTAAGATCTGAGGAACCAAATACAGATTAAGATGTTTTTTTTGAAGCATACAATGTCTTTTTTAAGTTTGATTTTTTTTTCACATTTTAAACTAAATTACATTAGGGGCCGTTCATTTATGACGTCAATGGGGAGGGGGAGGGGGACAGCAAGAAAAGGAAAATAGAAATTCCTAGAAATCCATTTTTCTATTTTGAAAAATGACCTTTAATTTCGTACGTCATTAGTGAACGACCCTTTAAATCTGACAGTCTTGCTTTTATTTTAAAAAAAACCTGAATTTAATAAACTAATTCATTTGATATGCATTTTTCATTCCTGCATTCAATTAGGAACATACAAAATTGGTAAATCTTAACTTAATAATTTTAAAAGATTTTTCAAAATTTACTTTTTTATTTTCTTAAACTTTTAAATTTCCATAAAAAAAACTAAGCGTTCTCAATTATTTCTCATTTCAGGCACAAGCTCATCCCGCTTTATCATTTTCCGAGCAGAATCAACAGAAATCATAGCTTCACACCAAAAATCAGTCACAAACATATTTCCATGTGAAGGATGGTACGAGCAAGATCCAATGGAAATCATCAATGTCGTCCGTGATTGCATTGAAAAAGCAGTTGAACAATTGATAGAATTAGGTGGACATCCGAGTGATATCAAAGCTGTTGGAATCACAAATCAAAGAGAAAGTACAATTGTTTGGGATCCAGAAAGTGGACAGCCACTGTACAACTGCATAATTTGGAGTGACATCCGAACAACATCAACAGTCGATTATTTACTTGACAAAGTTCCAAATAAGACAAGAAATAAGAATTATTTAAAGCCACTTTGTGGACTTCCATTATCGACATACTTTTCAGCTGTTAAGCTTAAATGGCTTCTTGACAATGCACAGACGGTTCAAGCTTATGTGAGAAATAACAAGCAAATGATGTTTGGGACAATTGACACATGGATCATGTGGAATCTAACAGATCAAATGCATGTTACAGATGTAACAAATGCAAGCCGTACGATGCTTATGAACCTTGAGACACTCGAATGGGATCCAATTCTTAAAAAGTTTTTTGATATTCCACCAAATGTTGTTCTTCCAGCTATCAAGTCAAGCTCTGAAATTTATGGAAATATTATTAATGGAGCACTTAAAGGAATTCCAATTTCTGGATGTCTTGGTGATCAGCAAGCAGCTTTAGTTGGTCAAGGTTGTATGCATCTTGGTGATGCTAAATGTACTTATGGAACTGGATGTTTCTTACTTTATTGTACTGGTGGAAATAACGTTGATTCTGAGCATGGATTATTGACAACTGTAGCTTACCAACTTGGCGATAGATTTCCAGTTTACGCTTTGGAAGGGTCAGGTAAGTTGGAACTTTAATAATCCAACTTTTTATCATGTCTATAAATTCTCTACAATTTATAGTTGCTGTTGCTGGCGCATCCCTCAGCTGGTTAAAAGACAACATAGAATTATTTGAAAGTTTCAGTGAAATTGACTCATTGGTAAAGTCTGTGCCTGATAATGGTGATGTTTACTTTGTACCAGCATTTTCTGGTCTATTTGCACCACATTGGGATAGCGAAGCTCGAGGCATTATTTGTGGAATTACTGAGGAAACCCAACGAGGGCATATTGTTCGTGCAGCTTTGGAAAGTGTTTGTTTTCAGGTTAGTTTTAGGCAGATGGCACCAACTGCATTTAATTACAACTTATTCATTCTAGGTCAAGGACATTCTCGATGCAATGAACTTGGAATGTGGAACTCCTCTATCAAAGCTAAAAGTCGACGGGGGTATGACAAATAACAATTTCTTAATGCAAACACAATCAGACATAATTGGACTAGAAGTTATGAAGCCTGCTATGGTTGAAACAACAAGTTTAGGTGCAGCTATGGTAGCTGGAAATGCAGTAGGTCTGTGGAATATGGATTTAAAAGTTGAAGGAAATTCGAGAATTTATAAACCAAAAATTACTGACGACGAAAGGGAAATGAGATTCACAAAGTGGAAAATGGCAATTGAGAGGTCACTAGGATGGGATCAGAATTAGGTACAATATTATTTGAGATAATTTTAAAAAGTATTTTAAGAAGGCTTTTCAATTATTATCAGCAGCGCTCTTCTAGCAGAATAAAGAGCTTCATATGTTCAGGTTTTTAGTTTAGATGAAGTTATTTGGGGTCAATTGAATGTTAAAGGTTGTTTAAAACACTGAATTATTAATAAAGCTATCAAAGATTAAATAATTATAGATTTGAAATGATTCATTGATGATGATCGATGCGTTGACATCCAAAATTATTTGATTATTTTTTGTCCTCAACGGACAATTAGTTTTTGTCATTTTATAGACAGATTTTGTCCTCTACGGACGATTGCGTATTTGCAACGCTGCACAATTGCATTGACACAGGTTATATTAATGCAAAGGACCTAGCCACAGTATGCACGTCTCAAATCATACGAACCGAGTTGCCATGACTAGAGCAGCGAACCCGACTTGCTGCTACATCTATTTACTGTTTATCCTTCAAAAAATACTTAAACTGTCCTAGGTTAGAAATACAGAGCTATATAACTAGGGTGACCATCTGCGTAGTTTTACAACGGACAGTCCTGTATTTCAAACTCCTGTCCTGTATAAATTTGAAAACTTTGTTCCAGGTCCTGTATTTTTTTCAGGAAAATTTCCGTTAATTTTCGAATTTTACTCTATGTCCTGTATTTTTCGAAAAAATTTACCAAAAGTCCTGTATTTTCATGAAAATTAGATGGTAACCCTATATATAACTGACTTGATCAGTTCCGCGCTATAGTACTTAAATATGGTGAAAAGGTAAAAAATATTGACTTTTTAGCGCATTTTTGAAACTTGTTTCGAAAAGGTAGCTTAATAATACGCTTTGTTCGTTTGCTTGGCTGCCTGCAAAAACTTTTGATCTACACATCGTAGAGAGTTTTAGTTTTTTGCTTTAGCTCGTTTCTATCGAGTTATAGGCGCATCGATCAGTTTGAAAGCTCAAAACCATCTTTAACTACTATAATTAATGTTTTTTTAATTTCAATACAGTGCAGCCTATGAAAAAATCTCTTCATAGAGTGTAACCTGTTCAATTTTTTGAATACCTCTATAATTTCAAATATTTATTGACCGTTGAAAATTTTGAAATTCAAAAAACCGTTAAATCCTTTCTATGCAAGCATTCATTGTAATTATTTGTTAATTACACTAAACTTAATGATCTTCTAATCTTCTAATGATCAGTAAATGAACGCAAAATAATTAGATAATCAAATACTGATCGCTGCGTCAAAAATGCGCTGAAGTCCCTCGATATCAGTAAGCAGTTAAGTGCCTTGCTGGTCGAATAGGTAAGGCGCTTGGCTCAAATTGGGTATGGTAACTCGAAGGTCGTCGGTTCGAATCCAGCCATTTCCAAATTTGTTCTTTTTCAGAAGTTTAGATACTTCGACTGCGTAATGTACGAGATCAAGCCATAATTGGGCATTTTGGTCAACGTTGGATTAAGGAACGGATCAGGAGCTTGAAGTGTAGCGGGAGAAAAAGTAACGAGAGCTACAAGATTACCTTATAATGGAATATTGTCAGAACGGACCTGAAATCTATCACGTCACGCCTACAGAAGATTGAAACGAGAGCCTGAATTTAATCGAAACCTAGATTTGAAGATTAGAAGCTTGATTCTACGTCACCCATAGTGATATGAAATGTATCACTAATCAATGTAAAAAAAAGTAAAACATGTATAAATACTAATTCTTCCGGACGGTATCGTCGACAAATAAATAATAATAATAAAAATAATATATAACACGAGGACTTTCGCCAATTTTTTAATTAAAATGCGTGTGTCACGGAAAATTCTAGCTCCTTTGAATCTTATTCCGTAAATCCGTTAATCGTAAATCGACAGTAAAAAAACCAGATTTAAAGTTTAATAAATAAGTGTTTTATTTTAATTTTAAGCAACGCGTGGAAATTCAGAATTAATCTTGAAAAATCCATGAGCAAAAAAATGTAAAATCCCTAATGCATTTAATGAATAATTTGGGGATTTTACATTTTTAAGCTTACTGTCAGGGATTTTTTAGGACTTTTAGGAATAACCCTGAGTTTCAACGCCTTGATTTTAAGCAAATCATTGAGAAAGTTTCGAATTTTATGCTTTAAATTTAACATCATTAATTGTGCAATTTTAAATAATTTATTTATTATTCAATTTTATCATTTGTGTTCAATACCTCTGTGAAAAATACTTGGTACTAATAACCTAATGGACATTGAAATCAGTTGAAATATGAATTTTTAAAATTAAACCTCAAAATCAGACTCATTTCAAAAAAGTGAACAACTTAGTAAAATTTGTGTTTGATAAAAATTAAAAAATTCGGTACACTTAATAAATGCTTAAATATTGTTTAACTATGGCTTAATAATCCTTCAATGTTTTGCCGCTTTGATAAGTTTTATATCAAAAATAAAAATTAAAAAAGTCATTAAACACATCATTGAATAAAACTTAGGAAGTAACGTACTGGTCACCTCTTCTTGCCTTGTAACACCTTGATCCTTTAAATTAATTAATCGAACTTATCTAAAATGGAATTCTAAAAGCCATAAATGCATATAAATCCACTGAAACATCACTTTATCGGATAGCCTGAGCCATATGTAGTGGATTCAACATCAACTCCAGTTCTGCATCTCTTAAATTAGCTCCTCTCAAATTAGCTTCTTGCAAATCAGAACCTGATAAATTTGCACGTTCCAAATCAGCACCAGCAAGCACAGACGCTCGCAAAATGCAATTCTTTAAATTTGCACCTTTTAAATTTGCAACTCGAAGATTCACATAAGCAGCATTGCTATTTTCTAGACTCGCATTTTTGAGATTACAACCTTCAAGATTCGATCGAAGCCCACTTGGATCTTCAAAGTTACAATTTGAAAGTACAGCTGATTCAAGATTAGCACAAAGTCCTTTGATGCCTAACAACTGAGCACTGTCCATATTTGCATGAGTCAAGTCAGCACGTTCAAGATTGCAGTAGCTTAAATTACTAAAACTTAAATTGCAATGTGACAAATTTGCGTACTTAAAGTTAATATTTCGTAAGTCCAAGCGTCTCAAATCAGCACCATAAAGGTTGACTCCCTGAAATCTTAGTTCAGTTTTGAAGGATGTTTGGACGAGGGCATGAATAACATCTTGTCGGGTTAGTGCTGTATTGTCTTCAATGTTTAAATAGCCGGAATTTCTAGCAACAATCGGTGTGAGCTGCTGAATAAGATTTTCTAATCCATAAAACCTTGCTTCTTCTAGTATTCCTTCTGGATTGAGGTTCTTGTCATAGATCAATTGACCTGTTCGGAGGTAGTTGAGGATTGGCTCAAAGTATCGGCCGTTTCTGAAAAATTTTGTAAAATGGATTTATTATTGAGTCTGGTCTCAAATGGATGATAATAAGCTATTGACATCAATTTGATCAAGAATATCCTCTAGCTATTCATTCAGCATTCCTTAAGGCAAACATCATGAAGAAACAGCCACAGTATACCAAAAATAAAGATAACCCTCACCTATCTATTAAGTAACATCCATCCTCCATTCGTCCTGGTTCCATAAAGTCATTTTGACTAAACATTCTGTAAATCATCGAGTTCTCATCCTTCATCAGCGTCATACGCGTTGTCTGATAAACAATTCCACCAACATTTAACTTAATCCATTCTGAGGACATCCTTAAAATTTAAAATTATCACAAATTATATTTTATTTTTATTGTTTTCAGTCTGCTGATTCACAGAAGTTCTTTCTTTAAATGGAAAAGGGGTGTGAAAGTATGAATATGTTTTGTTTTGAGTCATCAATGTTGATTGAATGTTGCATGCCCTTGAAATGTTGGTTTTGTTATTGTTTTGAATTGGTTGTTGATGAAGCATTGACGTTGCTGGCTTGTTTTGATAAACAGCTGCCTATTATTTGACCCTTAATTGTCTATGATTGAAAAATGTGAAAAAATAACCATAAATTCATGCTAAACTATTCACAATTAATTTTAAAAATCTTTAATTAATCCATCAAAATTAGTCCACTTTCCCCTTATTTTTCTTGAACAACATCTTCACTAATTTTATTGATTCCTTAATCAAAACATAAAATCCTAACACAACAATCGCAATAAAATCAAGCATCAAATACTTCCAAGAAGGCACATGTCGACCAGCGTAGTCCAAATGCTTAATTCTATTATGTCTGATGACATACTCAACCCACCATGCTGCTTTATCGACAGGCTTCATTGGTGTTTCACGAACAATTTCACGGAGCTTCTTGACATTCTTTTCATAGTCGCCAGTTATTATTTCTTCAATTGCTGCTTTCAATTTCTCTTTATTGATTGTTGTGATGTCCAATAGAATTCCAATGCCAAGCTTTTGGACTCTTAATGCGTTGGCACTTTGATCAAAAGCAAATGGAATGACGATAAGTGGAACTTCTCGATCAATTGACTCTTCCATTGATTGTTGACCTGGAATTGAACATTATTTATTGTTAACATTGTAAATAATAAAAGAATGAATTGTAGGATGGATTCATAATGTTTAGGAATATAACATAAAATGAGAGTTCAAGCAGAACTGTCTGGAATTAATTAAATGAATTTGTACGTCGAGTCATTTGGATTTGAACCTTGGGGCTTATTGCTTGTCCTTTATGCTATTAGCAAAAGTAAACACTAATGAAGCCAAGAAACGTACCTCCTTGAGTAATGAACAACTTAACTCTCTCATGTGCTAATAGATCAGCTTGAGGGAACCAAGGATATACGAAAACATTTTCTGGTTTGCCTTCCATTTCCTCATTTTCGTATTTCCACATTACATCATATGGAAGTTCACCAAAAGCTTCTTTAAACACTTTCAAAGTAGCTTCACTAATCTGTGATGATTTGACCATGGAACCAAATGACATGTAGATAATTGGTCCTGATGATGAATCCAAAAACTGCTTAACTTTCTCTTCAACAATCCCTTTTGGTTCCTTAATGTGCATGAATCCAAGTTGCACAGTTGTTGGTAGAACTGGCCTGACATGTCCCAATGTTGGATGAACATTAACCAGCAAGACCTCACCAAGTGCATTCAATTGATCAACTGGGAATCTTATCTCACCGAAGTGACGCTTGATAAGCTTATCAAAAATTCGATTATTAACATGCTTATAGTACAGCATGTAGTAGACATGAAAACGCACAACGCGGAGACGTTGAAAGAAACTTAAATCCTCAAAAAATGGAAAAATATAATCAGGATGAAGAATTGGATTGAAGACATTGCCATGTAGTTGCATCAAACTTGAATTTTTCCTTATTTTAATCATTTCCTTGATTTTTGGATGCTCGAACTGTTTTTCAAAGTAATCATCCAGCACGTCGATCCATATTCTTAGCATTGCTATTTCGTCAAGTTGAGCTTCTTTCCATTTATTGAAATCTATTAATTTTCCCATAACTTCATACAAGAAACTAAAGTCAATTTCCACAACATTTGGATTAGTTTTCTTATATTTCGGCGTTGTCGTGATTATTGTCAGTCGATGACCACGAGCAACAAGCTCATCTGCCAATGCTCCATAGACTGCATTATGTGAAACTGAAGCAATCGGAAAAATCGCAAAAATAATAGCAGAACTTGCCATGTTAATTGCGGTTGTTGTTATCAGAGATCGAAGCCGATTTTTTCGGCTTAATATCGGCTAATTTGAAATTCTGAGCTCACTATAGCTCCATGCTGACAAAATAATTCGCAGAATCATAGTAAAGCATGTAAAGTTCAATTTAAATACTTGAAATGGGTGTCAAATGGCTTTTTTCTATCAAAAAAATCAAAAATTGCGTTAATAGAAGAAATATCTCGCAGAAAGGTCATTTGTCTCTTTTTGCAGATGACACTGCATATTCTGTTCAGATGGCATGGAAAAATCTGAAAGGAATTAAGCTTGAACTTGTCAAAACTGTAGGTTCCTTGCAAACTTACTTTCAGGATTGGAAAATTCAAATCAATGAGTCTAAAACCGAATTTATTATGTTTTCCAAATCCACAAAAATGATCGAGAAAACCGAACATGATTCTATTAGCTTCAATGGTCAATTGTTTTCTTGGATAGAGGCAGTGAAGTATCTTGGTGTTGTTCTGGATAGGAAACTATCCTTTAAACAGTATATTGCCTCAGCGATAAACAAAGCAAGTGCTGCAAGTTTCTCGAGTCTCTACTGCTTATTGAGTAGGAATTCCGTTGCCTCTACAGACTCTAAACTTAGAATTTATAAATCTTATATCAGACCAATTTTAACATATGGCTGTCCAATTTTCCCGAATTCTGCTGCTTGTCATTTGAATAAGCTGCAATTATTCCAAAATAAAATTCTAAGAATGATCCATGGTGTTCACTGATCTGACTTCATATCAAACGATATGCTACATGATTCATCAAATTTTCCTTCAATTAATAACTTTATTAATAATATCACCAATAATTTCTATTGCAAAATTTCACACCATCCAAACGATCTCATCTCTTCTCTTGGTCAATATAATCACGATTCTCTGAGCTTTAGAGTTAAACATAGATTACCAAGAGCTCGTATTTGATGTAAATGCCGGTAAATGTATTCTTTTTTAATTATTCATTTTCTCTTCTTTTTAAACTTTTCTATTTTTCTAAAAAAACTTTTTGTCTTTTTTAACTATTTTTTTGCCTTAACTTCATAAAAATTACATTTTTACTTCAAGCAACTACTTTGAACACCCTCACATAAGCGATTGATTTAAAACCGACAAAGGTCAACATCAAAAATATTTAATTTCTGTTCCGCCTTATATTATGCATTGAATAAAACATTATTATTATTATTAATAGAAGAAATGTAATGAGCCTCATACTAAGGACTTAAGGATTTTTATATTCACACCGTTTTCATGTGTGAATCTATTGGTTTTGTTCAGATTGAAAAATTAGTTTTTTTGAATTTTGTGAGAATATGGAGCAAGATAGCTTAAAATGTTCAGAGATGAAAAGTTTGTGCCTTGAATTTCACATCTTTTGCAAAAAAAAAAGATTTCAAATTGGTTGCGGCATTGCTGAGAAAATTGCAAAATATGCTTTCTGTAAGCAAGCAAACAAGCGAACAAGCAAGTTAATCAGCAAGAAATCTCAACAACGAGACATTGTAGAGACTTCTAGTTTTTTACATTTGATCCATGCTGCTCTATAGAAGAGCTGTATTGTTTTTCACATCAAACTCAAATTTTTAAACCAATATCCTTTGAACCCAATAAAAAAATTATTTTCTACTCTTTAGACCACGGGTAAAAACGTGGTTTTTTAAAAAGTTTTTTTTTATAAAGTATTTTTATTTGTATTTGTTTTAAGCACAAGAATATTTATGCAAAGATTCAATCCATTTGGATAAACCCTCGAAGAAAAATGTGACAAAATTGATTTTGACTAGCGTCGCCCTTAGTCCAAAATTGAAAATGTATTTCCTACTTGGTTTTTTGCTCAAAAAAATTAAGGATGTTTTATTTGATTTTAACTAGGGTCGCCCTTAGTCCAAAATTGAAAATGTATTTCCTACTTGGTTTTTTGCTCAAAAAAATTAAGGATGTTTTATTTGAATTTGTTTTAAGCACTAGAATATTTGTGCAAAGTTTCAATCCATTTGGATAAACCATCGAAGAAAAAAGTGACAAAATTGATTTTGACTAGGGTCGCCACTAGTCCAAAATTGAAAATGTATTTCCTACTCGGTTCTTAGTTCAAAAAAATTTTAAGATGCTTTATTTGTATTTGTTTTAAGCATTAGAATATTTATGCAAAGTTTCAATCGATTTAGATAAACCATCGAAGAAAAAAGTGACAAAATTGATTTTGACTAGAGTCGCCCCTAGTCCAAAATTGAAAATGTATTTCCTACTCGGTTCTTTGTTCAAAAAAATTTTAAGATGCTTTATTTGTATTTGCTTTAAGCATTAGAATATTTATGCAAAGTTTTAATCGATTTAGATAAACCATCGAAGAAAAAAGTGACAAAATTGATTTTGACTAGGGTCGCCACTAGTCCAAAATTGAAAATGTATTTCCTACTTGGTTTTTTGCTCAAAAAAATAAAAAATGTTTTATTTGAATTTGTTTTGAGCACTAGAATATTTGTGCAAAGTTTCAATCCATTTGGATAAACCATCGAAGAAAAAAGTGACAAAATTGATTTTGACTAGGGTCTTCACTAGTCCAAAATTGAAAATGTATTTTCTACTCGGTTCTTAGTTCAAAAAAATTTTAAGATGCTTTATTTGTATTTGTTTTAAGCATTAGAATATTTATGCAAAGTTTCAATCGATTTAGATAAACCATCGAAGAAAAAAGTGACAAAATTGATTTTGACTAGGGTCGCCACTAGTCCAAAATTGAAAATGTATTTCCTACTCGGTTCTTTGTTCAAAAAAATTTTAAGATGCTTTATTTGTATTTGCTTTAAGCATTAGAATATTTATGCAAAGTTTTAATCGATTTAGATAAACCATCGAAGAAAAAAGTGACAAAATTGATTTTGACAAGGGTCGCCACTAGTCCAAAATTGAAAATGTATTTCCTACTTGGTTTTTTGCTCAAAAAAATTAAGGATGTTTTATTTGAATTTGTTTTGAGCACTAGAATATTTGTGCAAAGTTTCAATCCATTTGGATAAACCATCGAAGAAAAAAGTGACAAAATTGATTTTGACTAGGGTCGCCACTAGTCCAAAATTGAAAATGTATTTCCTACTCGGTTCTTTGTTCAAAAAAATTTTAAGATGCTTTATTTGTATTTGCTTTAAGCATTAGAATATTTATGCAAAGTTTTAATCGATTTAGATAAACCATCGAAGAAAAAAGTGACAAAATTGATTTTGACAAGGGTCGCCACTAGTCCAAAATTGAAAATGTATTTCCTACTTGGTTCTTTGCTCAAAAAAATTTTAGGATGTTTTGTATTTGTTTTGTTTTTGTTTTAAGCATAAGAATATTTAGAAAAAACGAGAAAATTGATTTTGACTAGGGTCGCCCCTAGTCCAAAATTGAAAATGTATTTCCTACTTGGTTCTTTGCTCAAAAAAATAAAAAGAGCTTTATTTGTATTTGCTTTAAGCATTAGAATATTTATGCAAAGTTTTAATCGATTTAGATAAACCATCGAAGAAAAAAGTGACAAAATTGATTTTGACTAGGGTCGCCCCTAGTCCAAAATTGAAAATGTATTTCCTACTTGGTTCTTTGCTCAAAAAAATAAAAAGAGCTTTATTTGTATTTGTTTTAAGCATTAGAATATTTGTGCAAAGTTTTAATCCATTTGGATAAACCCTCGAAGAAAAAAGTGAGAAAATTGATTTTGACTAGGGTCGCCCCTAGTCCAAAATTGAAAATGTATTTCCTACTTGGTTCTTTGCTCAAAAAAATAAAAAGAGCTTTATTTGTATTTGTTTAAAGCATTAGAATATTTGTGCAAAGTTTCAATCCATTTGGATAAACCCTCGAAGAAAAAAGTGACAAAATTGATTTTGACTAGGGTCGCCCCTAGTCCAAAATTAAAATGTATTTCCTACTTGGTTCTTTGCTCAAAAAAATTTTAGAATGTTTCATATGTAATTTTTTTAAGCATTAGAATATTTATGCAAAGTTTCAATCTATTTGGATAAACCCTCGAAGAAAAAAGTGACAAAATTGATTTTGACTAGGGTCGCCCCTAGTCCAAAATTAAAATGTATTTCCTACTTGGTTCTTTGCTCAAAAAAATAAAAAGAGCTTTATTTGTATTTGTTTAAAGCATTAGAATATTTGTGCAAAGTTTCAATCCATTTGGATAAACCCTCGAAGAAAAAAGCAAGGGTCAGACACTCCAACAGAATTGTAAAGATTGTACAATTCTTCACAATCCATATGGAAGAATTGTAAAGATTGTACAATCCTTACAATCCTTACAATCCTTACAATCTTTATATGAGAAGGATTGTAGGGATTGTAATCCGTACAATCCTTATATGGAAAGGATTGTAAAGATTGTAATTCTTACAATCCTTTCCATATAAAGATTGTAAGGATGAAATAATTGTATGGAACATTTAAAAATTTTTTTCACGGGTTATTAGAGAAGAAATATTAATTTAATATTAAAAATTTATTTGTTTGAATTTAAAGAACGAAATAAGCTTGATATAACAATTTTTTCATTTATAACCAGGGTGGGTGATTTAAATCAAATATCAAAATCAAAATCTTTTTGCAATGATTTTAAAAAGGATTTTGATTTAAATCATTTTTTCAAAGGGATTTTTTTTTTTGGATTTTGATTTAAATCTCTTGTATGAAAGATTTTATTGGGATTTTAAAATCCCTCCATGCAAGATTTTTGTTTTCAATTTCTCAAATTATTTTTCAAATCAACAGTTTTCAGTTGCAGTTCCTAATAAGTAAGAATGCAGTTGATCCTTTTTTGGCCTGAATCTTGCAACTGGATCTTTTAGAGCCAAATATTTCTTAAGGAAAGGTTACAGCAACCAATAGTTCCATGCTGTTTGAATTGAACGAAATCCATTTCGTGTTTTTTAATTTTCTGTGCCTTGCTGCTTGCATATAAATAACTGGACTTTATCAATCATGCCTGGATCTTACTTCATATGAGGATTTACCTGCTTTCAATGCTTTCAAAAACTTAAATATCTTTTATTACAGTACGTTAGTTTAATGAGTCATAAGCAAGAATAGGCACTTGAACTGCCTAGTTCCTTTACATCCACAAAAAATTTTTTTGTTGCTTTTTCATCAAAGATTCACCTCTTGAAATCAAAATTTTTTTGCGGAAATGGCCGATTCCTTTCGTACATCAAGGCACAGAAGATAAAAATCAAGAATTGGATTTCGTTTCAGTCAAACAGCATGGAACCATTGGTTGCTGTAACCTTTCTTTAAGAACTGCTTGGATCTAAAAGATCCAGTTGCAAGAATGTGGCCAAAAAATGATCAACTGCATTCTTACTTGAGAAACTGCAACTGAAAACTGTTGATTTGAAAAATAATTTGCGAAATTAAATACAAAAATTTTACATCGATGGATTTTTAAATTCCAATAAAATCTTCCATACAATAGATTTAAATCAAAATCTTAAAAAAAAATCCCCATACAGCAATGATTTAAATCAAAATCTCTTTTAAAAATCATTGCAAAAAGATTTTGATTTTTGATTTAAATCACTCACCCTGTTCACAATTATACTTTTTACAACTTTTTAATGTGTTGAAATGTATAAAAAATCATTCGAATTGATTCACGGTAAATTATTGCATTTTAAATATAATTGTTTTCAAAGAAATTTCTGACTTTCTTCATTTTTTGTATTTTATCTTATTTTTTAAAAATAAATGGACATTATTTTTTGTTTAGTAAGGATTGTACAATCCTTACAATCCTCATATAGAAAGATTGTAGGAATTGTACAATCCTTACAATCCTTATATGAAAAGGATTGTAGGGATTGTAAGGATTGTACAATCCTCACAATTCGTATGGAAGGATTGTAAGGATTGTACAATCCTTACAATTCTGTTGGAGTGTCTGACCCTTGGAAAAAAGTGAGAAAATTGATTTTGACTAGGGTCGCCCCTAGTCCAAAATTAAAATGTATTTCCTACTTGGTTCTTTGCTCAAAAAAATAAAAAGAGCTTTATTTGTTTTTGTTTTAAGCACAAGAATATTTATGCAAAGATTCAATCCATTTGGATAAACCCTCGAAGAAAAATGTGACAAAATTGATTTTGACTAGCGTCGCCCTTAGTCCAAAATTGAAAATGTATTTCCTACTTGGTTTTTTGCTCAAAAAAATTAAGGATGTTTTATTTGAATTTGTTTTAAGCACTAGAACATTTATGCAAAGTTTCAATCCATTTAGATAAACCATCGAAGAAAAAAGTGACAAAATTGATTTTAACTAGGGTCGCCCTTAGTCCAAAATTGAAAATGTATTTCCTACTTGGTTTTTTGCTCAAAAAAATTAAGGATGTTTTATTTGAATTTGTTTTTAACACTAAAATATTTATGCAAAGTTTCAATCCATTTAGATAAACCATCGAAGAAAAAAGTGACAAAATTGATTTTGACTAGAGTCGCCCCTAGTCCAAAATTGAAAATGTATTTCCTACTTGGTTCTTTGCTCAAAAAAAATTTAGGATGTTTTGTATTCGTTTTGTATTTGTTTTAAGCATAAGAATATTTAGAAAAAACGAGAAAATTGATTTTGACTAGGGTCGCCCCTAGTCCAAAATTGAAAATGTATTTCCTACTTGGTTCTTTGCTCAAAAAAATAAAAAGAGCTTTATTTGTATTTGCTTTAAGCATTAGAATATTTGTGCAAAGTTTTAATCCATTTAGATAAACCCTCGAAGAAAAAAGTGACAAAATTGATTTTGACTAGGGTCGCCCCTAGTCCAAAATTGAAAATGTATTTCCTACTTGGTTCTTTGCTCAAAAAAATAAAAAGAGCTTTATTTGTATTTGTTTTAAGCATTAGAATATTTGTGCAAAGTTTTAATCCATTTAGATAAACCCTCGAAGAAAAAAGTGACAAAATTGATTTTGACTAGGGTCGCCCCTAGTCCAAAATTAAAATGTATTTCCTACTTGGTTCTTTGCTCAAAAAAATAAAAAGAGCTTTATTTGTATTTGTTTAAAGCATTAGAATATTTGTGCAAAGTTTCAATCCATTTGGATAAACCCTCGAAGAAAAAAGTGAGAAAATTGATTTTGACTAGGGTCGCCCCTAGTCCAAAATTAAAATGTATTTCCTACTTGGTTCTTTGCTCAAAAAAATAAAAAGAGCTTTATTTGTTTTTGTTTTAAGCAAAAGAATATTTATGCAAAGATTCAATCCATTTGGATAAACCCTCGAAGAAAAATGTGACAAAATTGATTTTGACTAGCGTCGCCCTTAGTCCAAAATTGAAAATGTATTTCCTACTTGGTTTTTTGCTCAAAAAAATTAAGGATGTTTTATTTGAATTTGTTTTAAGCACTAGAACATTTATGCATAGTTTCAGTCCATTTAGATAAACCATCGAAGAAAAAAGTGACAAAATTGATTTTGACTAGAGTCGCCCCTAGTCCAAAATTGAAAATGTATTTCCTTCATGGTTCTTTGCTCAAAAAAATTTTAGATGTTTTATTTGTAATGTTTTTAAGCATTAAAATATTAATGCAAAGTTTCAATCCATTTGGATAAACCCTCGAAGAAAAAAGTGACAAAATTGATTTTGACTAGGGTCGCCCCTAGTCCAAAATTGAAAATGTATTTCCTACTCGGTTCTTAGTTCAAAAAAATTTTAAGATGCTTTATTTGTATTTGTTTTAAGCATTAGAATATTTATGCAAAGTTTCAATCGATTTAGATAAACCATCGAAGAAAAAAGTGACAAAATTAATTTTGACTAGAGTCGCCCCTAGTCCAAAATTGAAAATGTATTTCCTACTCGGTTCTTTGTTCAAAAAAATTTTAAGATGCTTTATTTGAATTTGTTTTGAGCACTAGAATATTTGTGCAAAGTTTCAATCCATTTGGATAAACCATCGAAGAAAAAAGTGACAAAATTGATTTTGACTAGAGTCGCCCCTAGTCCAAAATTAAAATGTATTTCCTACTTGGTTCTTTGCTCAAAAAAATAAAAAGAGCTTTATTTGTTTTTGTTTTAAGCACAAGAATATTTATGCAAAGATTCAATCCATTTGGATAAACCCTCGAAGAAAAATGTGACAAAATTGATTTTGACTAGCGTCGCCCTTAGTCCAAAATTGAAAATGTATTTCCTACTTGGTTTTTTGCTCAAAAAAATTAAGGATGTTTTATTTGAATTTGTTTTAAGCACTAGAACATTTATGCAAAGTTTCAATCCATTTAGATAAACCATCGAAGAAAAAAGTGACAAAATTGATTTTAACTAGGGTCGCCCTTAGTCCAAAATTGAAAATGTATTTCCTACTTGGTTTTTTGCTCAAAAAAATTAAGGATGTTTTATTTGAATTTGTTTTTAACACTAAAATATTTATGCAAAGTTTCAATCCATTTAGATAAACCATCGAAGAAAAAAGTGACAAAATTGATTTTGACTAGAGTCGCCCCTAGTCCAAAATTGAAAATGTATTTCCTACTTGGTTCTTTGCTCAAAAAAAATTTAGGATGTTTTGTATTCGTTTTGTATTTGTTTTAAGCATAAGAATATTTAGAAAAAACGAGAAAATTGATTTTGACTAGGGTCGCCCCTAGTCCAAAATTGAAAATGTATTTCCTACTTGGTTCTTTGCTCAAAAAAATAAAAAGAGCTTTATTTGTATTTGCTTTAAGCATTAGAATATTTGTGCAAAGTTTTAATCCATTTAGATAAACCCTCGAAGAAAAAAGTGACAAAATTGATTTTGACTAGGGTCGCCCCTAGTCCAAAATTGAAAATGTATTTCCTACTTGGTTCTTTGCTCAAAAAAATAAAAAGAGCTTTATTTGTATTTGTTTTAAGCATTAGAATATTTGTGCAAAGTTTTAATCCATTTGGATAAACCCTCGAAGAAAAAAGTGACAAAATTGATTTTGACTAGGGTCGCCCCTAGTCCAAAATTAAAATGTATTTCCTACTTGGTTCTTTGCTCAAAAAAATAAAAAGAGCTTTATTTGTATTTGTTTAAAGCATTAGAATATTTGTGCAAAGTTTCAATCCATTTGGATAAACCCTCGAAGAAAAAAGTGAGAAAATTGATTTTGACTAGGGTCGCCCCTAGTCCAAAATTAAAATGTATTTCCTACTTGGTTCTTTGCTCAAAAAAATAAAGAGAGCTTTATTTGTTTTTGTTTTAAGCAAAAGAATATTTATGCAAAGATTCAATCCATTTGGATAAACCCTCGAAGAAAAATGTGACAAAATTGATTTTGACTAGCGTCGCCCTTAGTCCAAAATTGAAAATGTATTTCCTACTTGGTTTTTTGCTCAAAAAAATTAAGGATGTTTTATTTGAATTTGTTTTAAGCACTAGAACATTTATGCATAGTTTCAGTCCATTTAGATAAACCATCGAAGAAAAAAGTGACAAAATTGATTTTAACTAGGGTCGCCCTTAGTCCAAAATTGAAAATGTATTTCCTACTTGGTTTTTTGCTCAAAAAAATTAAGGATGTTTTATTTGAATTTGTTTTTAACTCTAGAATATTTATGCAAAGTTTCAATCCATTTAGATAAACCATCGAAGAAAAAAGTGACAAAATTGATTTTGACTAGAGTCGCCCCTAGTCCAAAATTGAAAATGTATTTCCTTCATGGTTCTTTGCTCAAAAAAATTTTAGATGTTTTATTTGTAATGTTTTTAAGCATTAAAATATTAATGCAAAGTTTCAATCCATTTGGATAAACCCTCGAAGAAAAAAGTGACAAAATTGATTTTGACTAGGGTCGCCCCTAGTCCAAAATTGAAAATGTATTTCCTACTCGGTTCTTAGTTCAAAAAAATTTTAAGATGCTTTATTTGTATTTGTTTTAAGCATTAGAATATTTATGCAAAGTTTCAATCGATTTAGATAAACCATCGAAGAAAAAAGTGACAAAATTGATTTTGACTAGAGTCGCCCCTAGTCCAAAATTGAAAATGTATTTCCTACTCGGTTCTTTGTTCAAAAAAATTTTAAGATGCTTTATTTGTATTTGCTTTAAGCATTAGAATATTTATGCAAAGTTTCAATCGATTTAGATAAACCATCGAAGAAAAAAGTGACAAAATTGATTTTGACTAGAGTCGCCCCTAGTCCAAAATTGAAAATGTATTTCCTACTCGGTTCTTTGTTCAAAAAAATTTTAAGATGCTTTATTTGTATTTGCTTTAAGCATTAGAATATTTATGCAAAGTTTTAATCGATTTAGATAAACCATCGAAGAAAAAAGTGACAAAATTGATTTTGACTAGGGTCGCCACTAGTCCAAAATTGAAAATGTATTTCTTACTTGGTTCTTTGCTCAAAAAAATAAAAAGAGCTTTATTTGTATTTGTTTTAAGCATTAGAATATTTATGCAAAGTTTCAATCGATTTAGATAAACCATCGAAGAAAAAAGTGACAAAATTGATTTTGACTAGAGTCGCCCCTAGTCCAAAATTGAAAATGTATTTCCTACTCGGTTCTTTGTTCAAAAAAATTTTAAGATGCTTTATTTGAATTTGTTTTGAGCACTAGAATATTTGTGCAAAGTTTCAATCGATTTAGATAAACCATCGAAGAAAAAAGTGACAAAATTGATTTTGACAAGGGTCGCCACTAGTCCAAAATTGAAAATGTATTTCCTACTTGGTTCTTTGCTCAAAAAAATTTTAGGATGTTTTGTATTTGTTTTGTTTTTGTTTTAAGCATAAGAATATTTAGAAAAAACGAGAAAATTGATTTTGACTAGGGTCGCCCCTAGTCCAAAATTGAAAATGTATTTCCTACTTGGTTCTTTGCTCAAAAAAATAAAAAGAGCTTTATTTGTATTTGTTTTAAGCATTAGAATATTTATGCAAAGTTTCAATCGATTTAGATAAACCATCGAAGAAAAAAGTGACAAAATTGATTTTGACTAGGGTCGCCACTAGTCCAAAATTGAAAATGTATTTTCTACTCGGTTCTTAGTTCAAAAAAATTTTAAGATGCTTTATTTGTATTTGTTTTAAGCATTAGAATATTTATGCAAAGTTTCAATCGATTTAGATAAACCATCGAAGAAAAAAGTGACAAAATTGATTTTGACTAGGGTCGCCACTAGTCCAAAATTGAAAATGTATTTTCTACTCGGTTCTTAGTTCAAAAAAATTTTAAGATGCTTTATTTGTATTTGTTTTAAGCATTAGAATATTTATGCAAAGTTTCAATCGATTTAGATAAACCATCGAAGAAAAAAGTGACAAAATTGATTTTGACAAGGGTCGCCACTAGTCCAAAATTGAAAATGTATTTCCTACTTGGTTCTTTGCTCAAAAAAATTTTAGGATGTTTTGTATTTGTTTTGTTTTTGTTTTAAGCATAAGAATATTTAGAAAAAACGAGAAAATTGATTTTGACTAGGGTCGCCCCTAGTCCAAAATTGAAAATGTATTTCCTACTTGGTTCTTTGCTCAAAAAAATAAAAAGAGCTTTATTTGTATTTGCTTTAAGCATTAGAATATTTATGCAAAGTTTCAATCCATTTGGATAAACCCTCGAAGAAAAAAGTGACAAAATTGATTTTGACTAGGGTCGCCCTTAGTCCAAAATTGAAAATGTATTTCCTACTTGGTTCTTTGCTCAAAAAAATTTTAGGATGTTTTGTATTCGTTTTGTATTTGTTTTAAGCATAAGAATATTTAGAAAAAACGAGAAAATTGATTTTGACTAGGGTCGCCCCTAGTCCAAAATTGAAAATGTATTTCCTACTTGGTTCTTTGCTCAAAAAAATAAAAAGAGCTTTATTTGTATTTGCTTTAAGCATTAGAATATTTATGCAAAGTTTTAATCGATTTAGATAAACCATCGAAGAAAAAAGTGACAAAATTGATTTTGACTAGAGTCGCCCCTAGTCCAAAATTGAAAATGTATTTCCTACTCAGTTCTTTGCTCAAAAAAATAAAAGGAGCTTTATTTGTATTTGCTTTAAGCATTAGAATATTTATGCAAAGTTTTAATCGATTTAGATAAACCATCGAAGAAAAAAGTGACAAAATTGATTTTGACTAGAGTCGCCCCTAGTCCAAAATTGAAAATGTATTTCCTACTTGGTTCTTTGCTCAAAAAAATTTTAGGATGTTTTGTATTTGTTTTGTTTTTGTTTTAAGCATAAGAATATTTAGAAAAAACGAGAAAATTGATTTTGACTAGGGTCGCCCCTAGTCCAAAATTGAAAATGTATTTCCTACTTGGTTCTTTGCTCAAAAAAATAAAAAGAGCTTTATTTGTATTTGCTTTAAGCATTAGAATATTTATGCAAAGTTTTAATCGATTTAGATAAACCATCGAAGAAAAAAGTGACAAAATTGATTTTGACTAGGGTCGCCCTTAGTCCAAAATTGAAAATGTATTTCCTACTTGGTTCTTTGCTCAAAAAAATTTTAGGATGTTTTGTATTTGTTTTGTTTTTGTTTTAAGCATAAGAATATTTAGAAAAAACGAGAAAATTGATTTTGACTAGGGTCGCCCCTAGTCCAAAATTGAAAATGTATTTCCTACTTGGTTCTTTGCTCAAAAAAATAAAAAGAGCTTTATTTGTATTTGCTTTAAGCATTAGAATATTTATGCAAAGTTTTAATCGATTTAGATAAACCATCGAAGAAAAAAGTGACAAAATTGATTTTGACTAGAGTCGCCCCTAGTCCAAAATTGAAAATGTATTTCCTACTCAGTTCTTTGCTCAAAAAAATTAAAAGAGCTTTATTTGTATTTGTTTTAAGTACTAGAATATTTATGAAAAGTTTCAATCTATTTGGATAAACCCTCGAAGAAAAAAGTGACAAAATTGATTTTGACTAGGGTCGCCCCTAGTCCAAAATTGAAAATGTATTTCCTACTTGGTTCTTTGTTTAAAATTAAAATTTTTTAAAATTTTTAGGATATTTTATTTGAATTGACATAAATTACATACCAATATTACTTTTTGTAATGCATAGCTTAAAAAAATCGAAATCTAAAATTTCGACTACCCCATCTGAATTTTGTTCATACTCTTCACTGTGGAAACCAAAAAACAAATTTTTTATCTTAAAACACTTGACAAAATAGCGACATAATTCAGGATTAAATCCTTTTTAGTAATATTTTAACATTTACGAGAAAATGTGGTTCAAATAAGTGTGAAGTATGGTCGAGATTTGGACCAAATTCAGCTATACTGGTTCATAGTGTTCCCGAGGGTGACAAAATTCAAACTAAGTGTTTTTGTAGCTGACATAATTATAACATAAATTAGCTATAACTTTTGAACTGTGTCGATATGGGTCTCGGCCGTACTTCACACCCACCCTTCAAACTTATGCTGAGCAAATCTTGGTCTATCCATAAGACTTTTGATGGTACGGTGTGAATATATCCGCATTGGGTTTCTACCCGATACACTAGTTTTCTTAGAAGTTTCCAAAACCTAAAATAAAATTCCAGTCCGAACCGCACCGTTTCTATTCAAAAAATAACTCTTAACATGCTCTAACCAAAAGTAGACAACTTATAACATTGTTAAGCAATTAAAACAATTAATAGAGATTTCATGATTTTGGTGTAACTTTTAAAGTAAATGCATTTTTGGATCAAGTTATACAAAGTTGTATAATCATTTACTCTCGCCCTAAAGTTTAAATATTGACATTTACCTTCCTTAATTTTGAAAGTAATAAATAAATAATGCCACACAGAAATATCGGAAAATAGTGGCTTCATGCAGATATAATGATATTTTGAAACCGGATTTAATCAAATCTGACTCTGAACTAGCCTCTTGTTGGCCTGGTGCTATTTAGGTCTTGTTTCATAGTTGACCAGTAAGGTGCCGTTTACTTATGACGTCCAGAAGAGAGTCCCTCGGTCATCAAGAAAAAAACAATAGAAATTCCTGGAAATCCAATGTTCTTTATTGAAAAATGACCGTTAATTTCGGAAGTCTTAAGTAACATAATTTTTTTATAAAAAAAAATATTTATTTTTTAGCTGCAAATTACATCAAACTTATCAGCTTTATTCATTTTTCCCTTTTTTGAGTTTTTTCTTTTCCTTAAGTTTTTGAACTTTTCTAGATTTCAGCCATCCTAATGCTAATTTTAAAATTTTCAAAGCTACATGAAAACTTAAAACAACAATTCCAATAATGTCAAGCATCATATACTTCCAAAATGGAACATGACGTCCAGCATAGTCCAAATGCAATGTTCCACCATGTCTTACGACATATTCAACCCACCATGCTGCTTTATCAACAGGCTTCATTGGTGTATCGTTAACGACATCACGGAGCTTCTTGACATTATTTTTGTAGTCACCAGTCATAACTTCTTCAATTGCTGTTTTAAGCTTCTCTTTTGTGATTGTTGAAATGTCTAAGGAGACTCCAATGCCGAGTTTTTGAACCCGAAGTGCATTAGCATTTTGATCTACAGCAAATGGAATGACTATAAGTGGGACACCTCGATCAATTGACTCTTCCATTGATTGTTGACCTGGAATTGAACATTATTTATTGTTAACATTGTAAATAATAAAAGGATGAAGTGTAGGATGGGTAAATATTATTTGGGAATAAAGCACGAAATGAGAGATCAAGCAGAGATGTCTTTTGAAACTTGAGACGAATTACAAAAACCCTTAATTGTGCTATTAGCTAAAGTTAACGCTAATGAAGCTGAAAAACGTACCTCCTTGAGTAATGAACAACTTAACTCTCTCATGTGCCAATAGATCAGCTTGAGGGAACCAAGGATATACGAAAACATTGTCTGGTTTGCCTTCCATTTCCTCATTTTCATATTTCCACATTACATCATATGGAAGTTCACCAAAAGCTTCTTTAAACACTTTCAAAGTAGCTTCACTAATCTGTGATGATTTGACCATGGAACCAAGTGACATGTAGATAATTGGTCTTGTTGATGAATCCAAAAACTGCTTAATATTCTCTTCAATAATCTCTTTTGGTTCCTTAATGTGCATGAAACCAAGTTGCACAGTTGTTGGGAGAACTGGCCTGACATGTCCCAATGCTGGATGAACATTAACCAGCAAGACCTCACCAATTGCATTCAATTGATCAACTGGGAATCTTATCTCACCGAAATGACGCTTGATAAGCTTATCAAAAATTCGATTATAAACATGCTTGTAGTAAAGCTCATAGTATGCATGATAACGCACAATACGGACACGTTGGAGGAAAGTCAAGTTTTCATAAAATGGAAAAATTACTTCTGGATGCAGAATTGGATTGAAGACATTGCCATGTAGTCTGTGGTACTCAGACATCATATCAAGCGATGAGATTCCAATGACTGGTGCATTAAAAATCGATGCAAATGCCTGCCATGGAACTTGATTCATGAATTCAACAATAATTGCATCAAACTTGAATTTATCCTTATTTTTAATCATTTCCTGGATTGTTGGATGCTTTAACTGTTGTTCGTAATAATGTTCAAGAATATTTGTCCACATCCCAAGCATTGCTACTTCGTCTAATTGAGCTTCTTTCCATTTATTGAAATCCATCAATTTTCCCAAAACTTCATGCAGGAAACTAAAGTCAATTTCCACAACATTTGGATTAGTTTTCTTATATTTGGGCGTTGTTGTGATTATTGTCAGTCGATGACCTCGAGCAACAAGCTCATCTGTTAATGCTCCATAGACTGCATTATGTGAAACTGAAGCAATCGGAAAAATCGCCAAAATATCTGCAGAACTTACAGAATTAATGATTAAAACTGTAAGTATTAGATGTAAAGCAAGAAACCTCATTTTAGGCTGAAGTTTAAAGAGAAACTGAGAAATCAGAAGCTAATTATTGATAAAAATTAATCATATTAAAAACTTTTTGATTAGATAAAATAAATTGTAAGTAATTCTATTAATGAATTGTGATTTTAGTGTGTTTGCATGAGAAGGGTGACTAGCTTTTATTTTTAAAGTTTTCTATAGTTGTTGGTTCAGCCTCTTTATTAGTGTTGTTCAACATTTTTAAGCCACGGCACACTTGAGGGTTAAGCGATGACCGAAGTCGCACACAGCATCCGGATTGTGTCAGTTTAAGGCACGTAACCGGGAGGGGGGGTTTGGGGGACAAACCCATCGACGTTAACAGAAATTTCATCATTTTGCTAGGAGTTTTTTGCTTCTCTTCAAATTCCTGGCTACGCCCTTGGTCAGTTTTAAAAATATTCTACGGCATACTAGTGTGCCACGGAACACAGTTTGGACAACACTGCTCTTCACAAAAATAACCTTGTGTAGCTATTTTACATGGTATAGAATCGAGTATTTGTAGCTAGTAAGGCTAAGTTGGTAAGCTTGCACTTCACCATTTTTAACCAACATGCATCTAAGTTCATACATAAGTACAAGAACTACATCAATTCAAACAAAACAACAGAGATCGAAGCCGATTTTTTCGGCTTAACTCAATTTTTGATTTTTTTGATAGAAAAAAGCCATTTGACACCCATTTCAAGTATTTAAATTGAACTTTACATGCTTTACTATGATTCTGTGTAATATTTTGTCAGCATGTAGCTATAGTGAGCTCAGAATTTCAATTTAGCCGATTTTAAGCCGATCGGCTTAAATTTCGGCTTAACATTCTTTAACTTGAAATTCTGAGCTTCCTATAGCTACATGCTGACAAAATATTACACAGAATCATAGTAAAGCATGTAAAGTTCAATTTAAATACTTGAAATGGGTGTCAAATGGCTTTTTTCTATCAAAAAAATCAAAAATTGAGTTAAGCCGAAAAAATCGGCTTCGATCTCTGCAAAATAATAAAGTTTTATTATCCAATTTTAAAGAATCATTTGAGCTCATTAAATTGACAAAATAAAATTAAAAAAATTAATTGTACTTCATTTTTTCAGGAATAAAAACTGAGCCCTTAAAATACAGAAGTCACGACTTTTGAATAAAAACCTGAAAGTAGTTTTCGGCAAAATAGAATAATGCAGCCTTAAAAGCTCATAACTTAAGTAAACTTTCAGTCATTTAATTAAAATAAGTCGATTGAAAAAGTTCAAATAATGAAATATTTTTGTGTATTTTTAGTGATTTTTGCTTCCGTGGCAATTTACAAAGTAAAATCTGGTGGAGTTACATTTCCTCGATTCGATGAAGAACTTCCACAACATCGGTACATAAGCTTTTCCAGCGATTGCTTTGATGTCTCACGATCTCTAAGGAATGAAGCTCACGAGACTTTTACCAAATTGCATGCAATTCAAAAGACATTCGATGATGCTGTAGCTGCAAATAATAATGAGACTTCCGAAGAAATATTGCAAAAATTTGTAGCTGATTACATTGATGCTGAGGAAGCTTATATTAACCGACTTGTAGATTTTTACGATATTCCAGTCGGAGACTTTGTCAGAACAGTCCGTAAGTTTGGATTTAGAGCTACTGGAAACTTGTTATGTGCTTATGAACTATTTGGAGAAGCTGTCGGTGACACTGTTGACTTTTATGAATATTGTGTCAAAAATCTTCGTCATGATCTTATTGGATATCCAAATGAAGCCAACAGCTGTGAACCAAACATCCTTGCATCACATGCAATTGAGAATACCCAACTGGCTGTAAAGAGCGCCTATAATCGTGTCGTTGCTACAAATAATACACATACTACTGACTATGATCGTTACTTGGTCGCCTATCATTTTATTGAAATATTTGAGAAAGCTATGTGGAGACTTAGTGACCGATTAATTGAAATTTATGAACTGAATCCAGATATTTGGAGAAAAACTTTAATTTACAATGGAAAACATGAAAATTCAACTGGTAGTTATTTGTGTGCTTATGCAGCTTATTATCGTGCTGAAACTACTTATGTTAATACATACATGAGCTTATTGACTGACATCATCCAAAGAACCAAACAAGTCTCTTATGACTATATTTTGTATTGATGAACTTAGTAAGGTAATGTTAAAGTTTTTGTCTAAAGTAAAGTCTATTTAAAAATTGTTAAATCAATCGTTGGATTAATTGTTATAAAATAAATGTTTTTAAAATTCGTCAAAGTATAAATTTTGCAATTTCGGTACCAAATTATTTCCACTAGTGGTTCCACAATATTTACACAACTGAAATTTACAATCGCATACATTTTTATTAAAAATTTATCTTAATTCTTTTATTTTTGATAACAATATCGATACATCTTATCCAATTGTCAAGTGTTCCATCACACAAGTACATACGACGAGGTGCTAGAGTGGTTAATAGGTTGGACTGCTAACTTATTCAGTTGTCGACAGCAATCCAATGGGCTCTGCCCGCGTGAGTTCGAATCTCATCCTCGTCGGACTTGAAAGTGTTTTTTTTAGGGGAATTTGCATTTTTGCTGAGTTTTCCAAGAATTACGTTTTTGTTTAGGATATTAGTTTAAATTTCTTAGAATTTGAGACTAGTTGAATTTTGGTACGTATGTACTTCTCTGGCCGGACAGATCAATTATGATCCATGGCCTTCCTTAGATGGAGTCTGAAGCTAGCTCAATCACTGGCTTCTGCTTGCCAATTACCAATACCAAGTGCAATACTGTTTCTGTCAACAGCTTCTCTGCAAGAGTTCTTGGGACGGCCATGTGCTTTTTTGCCATCTTAATGGGAGCTTCAACAGGTCTCATAAAAATACGGCCCGGCCTACAGAGTCTGTTAACTTTAATTCGTCGTACAACATCCAAAAGCTTCAATGAAAAGCTGATATAATTTTGTTTCTTCTGCTCTTGTACAAGTCCCCTTCTCTTTTTGGTCCAAATAAAGTTCGTAGAATCTTGGGTTGAATTCTGATAATTTGATGAAAACATGAGCACATTCTAGGTCAACCTAAGAATAGGATAATCCAAAGAAACTGATCGAGTCGGCTAATTAGCGATATACGACTACCCCAAAAGCTTCTGTTCGTGTGGCACTTGATTTGGAGCAGTTATACGACTCCCATCGAAACCCCCTAGCCCCTGTCTATGCCAATGGATGTTGGGGTTGATGAATATCAAGAAATAAACCTCATAGCAGACTGAGTAAAATCATTGAGAGTCTCTTCTTCAACATGATATTAAGAAATAAACCTCTTCCTGTCGATCCCAGTTACTACATCCACTATGACAGAGGTCTGGAATGTTTTTAAGACAAATATGTACATGCTAGACTAGTAGCATGAAGAAGTCAAGAAGATACCCTGCTAACCACAAACCCAAACTTTATCTTCCCTTTTAATAAATTCCACAATCAAGCCATTGCTCAAACATGAAAAATATCAAAATTCATAGAACCTAATCAAGTATGCCAGTAAGTACTCATTGGTCTACAGCATCATCAAATTATTTTCATGTAAACACAGACATCAGTCAGTAAACAACCCAAGTCAACAAAGATAACTTTAAAAATACAGAATGAAACCTGTGAGTCATAGATCGAACTTAAACAGATAAATCAATTGACACTGACATTGAGCATGATTGTCAGCTATCATGTCGCAGATACTCATAAAAAGTTCGCTCACATACATCGTTTTTCAATAAAATACATCAAATGAGTTGCAAAAAGAACTAAAAATAAACAAAAAAGAGAAAAAAAAAACTCGTTTTTATTCTCATTATCATTTCGGAGGCTCGTCCGCTCGCAGTGCATAAAATTCGGTTCTTGTTTTGTTTTTATTTCAGTTTTGTACGCGTCAGCAAAATAAAATATTGTAACAAAATAAAAGGAAAGACATCGTTGTACGTGAGTACAAGGTTAAAGATGATCAAGAGTGGAATTTTCGTGTCCAATTCGGTTGTCATAAGCTGATAACAATACTTTGCTATATATTGCTATTATTCTGAAGAGAATTTTTCATTTATTTAAGTTCAATGGTGAAGTGAAATTCAATTGATTTTGTGGAAGTTATTGGCTATATTATGCAAGTTGTTGAAAAATATTGAAGAATTTGTTTGTAAAATAGAAAAAATAAAAAAAAAATAAAAATTAATGTTGAAAAAATTTGAAAAATTAAAATGAAATACAAATTAATCTTTCAAAAAAATTAAAATTTTAATTTTTAAATAATAAAATAAATAAGTTCAAATTTAAATTTTTTTTACAAATTTATTTTGTTTTTTCAAGTTTTTAATTTAAAATGATGTATAAATTTTAATTCACACATAAATAAAAAAAAGGCCAAAAAAAACATTTCAACTTTAAAGCAACTTTAAAGCCAATAAACAAGTTTGAAAAACCAAAAAAAAAACTTAATAAAATATTTTTTTCCTCCACATAGCCATTACGAAGTTTGATGGATTTGGAAGGATATAGCATAAATTCGTCAATTTTAAATATTCTACGAAAGTTGTTTTTATTGAAATCTTTTGAAATATTCTGAGAAAACTTTGTAAAACGTTGAAATCAGAAAAATATAAAAAATAACTTAAGAAATTTTGCAAATTAAGTGTGGATATTTTGAGCAACAAGACAGCCAAAAAGTGTAAAATTATATAAATTTAGAGCAAATTTCGTTTTATCATAAAAAGTCTTAGAAGTGAAAATCGTATCATAATGTTGAGGATCATCCAGAGAATTCCGTAAGTAAATTTTTGGACAGACTAAATTAATTTTTTGTTAAAACTTCTACTCTGGTAGCTTTATCCTAAGGATGTGAAACTTATGAACCAATTCCATTAGTTTTACACCCTTTCACACCGCCCTAGGAGACAGTTGAACCTTAAATACGCCGGTTCTTAAGGCTCACGTTATAAAGTTACAACAATGTTGTCCAAACTTTTTGAGCCACGGAAAACCTTAAGGATCGTTTACTTATGAAGTCCGAAACAGGGTTGCGATACAGGCATCTGTGCACAGAACCGTACAATTTCTTGATAATTTGCGAGCTTTTATTAAAATTTGTTTGGTTCTGATAGAAAAACCTTACAAATTATCAAGGAATTGTACGGTTTTCACCTGTACACAGGTGCTTGTATCGCAACCCTGAACCGATATTAACAGTCATTTTTCAAAAAAGAACAATTGATTTCTTGGAATTTCTATTGTTTTTTTGATGCCCTCCATCCCTGGAAGTCATAAGTGAACGGCAGACGCAAAGCCAGGAGGGTCTCAGCGAAAGCAGGGCCTGAAACGCTTAAGAGGGGATAATACCCTCCTGGCTATGCGCCTTGTGAACGGCCCTTAAAAAGCGGACCATGATCAAAGTCACACACAGCTTGCGGCTTGCCTCATTTTCAAAAATTTTCTACCACTTAACAGAGTACCTAGGCACACAGTTTGAACAACTCTGAGTTATAACATTGAGTGTTTGTAATTTAGGAAGCAAAAATGACTTGTTAAACGAGAAATTTAAAAAAAAATCTTGCCTTCCTCAAAAAAAATTTGGGAATCTTTACGTTAAGTCAGAAAATAAAGCAATAATTTTTATAATTTTACAAAATAATATTTCGTTGCATTTTGTATATTCAAACCATAACAGTAAATTGTGGAAAAAATCATTCAACTTTCAATTTCATTTTACCGTTCGAATTGAAATAACTCAAAACTGGTCTGAATTCATTCTCAATTCTCTTATGTCTGCATTCTTTTTTAACTCTTATAAAATGTCAGTCCAAAAATAAACAAAAGTGATATTCATGCAGTTTGGAAGCGGAAGCAAAAAAGAACCGGCTTGAAAGGTTAAGCAACGTTTGAGCGAAAAAAAAAATATGCAAAATTTAAAAGAATGAATAATTATTGATAATGTGTGAAGTTTTTGTGTCTGTTGGTGTTGGATAAAAGTGATTAAGTGAAGCTTAAGAGGTTCAATTAAGTTTAAAAAAAGACAAATTTAGACAAGATAACAAACTTTCCAATTTTTTCTGGGATTTATGTGTAATTGATAAGTTTAAGTCTTGTAGATTAGCAATGCCAGCCTTTCTTCAGATTCACGTCTGGAATATAATTTATTAAAACAATTTGAAATGAATTAAAAAATTGCAAAAAATCAAAAAAGATGTATTTTAAGACTTAAGAGCTAAGTCAAAGATTAGATTGTGAATAATGAAAGTCTTCTCCACAGTCCAAGGTCCAAAATTTTGAACTTTGTTGTGTACTTTTTCATTTCATTCTTAAATGCTGATAAGTCCACTTTCTATCTAAGAAAAAAACTCTGAGCGAGACTTAATACTCATTTTGTGATTGTGTATCGCGTGGCAATTTCTGAAAAAGTCACGTTTCTGCATAAAAGAAGAGTAATTTTGTGGGCTTGAAATTGTTTTTATTCGTACGCGGGATTTCGTTATCAAGGAAATAAATTATTTTTTGAAGCTGTTGCCATATGATTTTAATTCGGGTTTGATGACATTTTTGTCGGCTTTTACTAGATTTTGTTTATATTTTTGTGTCAGATTTGAATGCTTAATTGCTTAAAAGATTAAATTGACTAGACGTTCTAGTTTAATTAATAAAATTTAATTTATTGACTTAGACCAGTGTAGTCCAAACTCTTTTGAGCCACGGTACTTCTGAGGGGTAAGCCATGACCGAAGTCACACACAACATACGACTGGTGTCATTTAAAAAAAATTCTACGGCACATAGTTTGGACAGCACTGGTCTAGACCATCTGAAACAATAGAAATTTCACCCGATTTCATCCAGAACAAAAGGATTATTCATTCGGTGTCAATGCCTTGATCAAATCTTAATTGTTAAACCTTATAAAGTCGGAAATTCATTATTTAAGCAAAACTATTTTTTATTGAAATATTCAGCTTTTAAAACAGTTGCAGTTATACAAACTAATATTTGCTAGCATTTTAAAACAAAAACTAGGTTTAGAATATTTAGAATCACGACTATAAACCAGACCGTATTTTAATGGGGCTTTTAGAAATAAATAATGTCGTGCATTGAAACATAAAATTTAAAAACTAATAAATTTGTTTTTTAAAAATCAAATGTTTTGTTAAATTTTTATTGTTTATGGAAGTATCAGACTTTACATTGAACTCTAAAATAATTGTTTGCTTTTTTTTGTGCCATTTAAACCTAATTAGAAGTCCACGATTCGTGGCATTTCTTGAATTTTTTCTACATCACACAGTTTGGACTGCACTGCTTTACAGCAGTGATGGCCTACCAATGTGCCGCGGCACACAAATGTGCCACAAAAATATTCAATTAATCCCACGAACCTTATGCATTATGCGGTTTCTGTCATGGCTCATCACCAGAGCTTGAAGTCGATTGGATTCGAGTTGACTCGAGTTGACTCGACTTGATTCAAAACCGAGTCGACTTCATTTTCTTGGAGTCAACTCGGTAATTTTTTTTGTATGAAGAGTCAACTCGAGTCAACTTCGAGCTCTGCTTATCACTAATAATGTGCCGTGACCTTAAAAAAGGTTAAACACCACTGCTTTAACATAAATAATGGAACCACCCAAAAAACTGTAATTATTCAAACAATATCGGGTTGGTTTTGTACGGTGACCATCTAATTTTTAAGAAAAAACAGGACATTTGATAAATTCTTAAAGAAATACAGGACACAAAGGAAAATTTGAAAATTAACGGAAATTTTCGTGAAAAAAATACAGGACCTGGAACAAAATTTTCAAATTTATACAGGACAGGGTTTTGAAATACAGGACTAGGACTGTCCGTTGTAAAACTACGCAGATGGTCACCCTAGTTTTGAGACTACTTTTTGAACCTACCCTAGTCCAATTTACTTAAAAGTGAAAATAAGTCGCAATGATTTTTTTCATCAAAATAGGTTTCCTAAGATGTCGATGTTTTTAAAAACTGACCCCAGTTCTAGTTTCCAAACACAAAAGGATAAATCAAAATTATGTTCAAGTTTACTCAGTTGAAGTTGTTCGATATAACATCAAAATTTCAAATTTCAATTCATCAATTCTTTTGCTTTCAATAAATTTTATAAATTTTTGTCGCAATAAAATTACCAGAAATATTTTACAACGAAAATTCAATATTAAAGTTCGAAAATCTTTCAATGACAGCTTTAATTGCCTTGTTGTTTATTATCTAGCTTAAATGTCGTGATTCTAACATTTTATTGAGTATTTTCCTTATTGTTCATATCACTCAAAACTTCCTTAATAATCGAGACTCATGCCAGTTAAGCATTAATCAATTTTGAGTAATTTAATCGTCAGGAATTGTGAAATCTTGTTCAGAATTAGTTATGAAATCTAAAGGGCCGTTCATTTATTACATAACGTAGTTACAAACATTTGTTATTAGGCATCCTCTTGTTCAAAACCTTCCCGTTAAATAATGTCTTACTGTTACGGAATAAGTGAACGGCCTTTAATGAATGTTAAATTTATATTTTGAAAGATTCAAGAAAATTAATTTTTGCTTTAAATTTAAATTAATTTTAAGAATCGTGATGAAATCATAAAATTGCATGTTAATATTTTGCATTAAATGTAATTAGGTAGCCGACTTATTATAAGCTTCATATGAAAAATTAATAGTCTTCATAAACTTTTATAATGTGGTATTATTCAACTTTTAAAACCTACTCGTAAATTAATTGGCCTTAACTTCTGCAATTTAATTTTCATTCCCAGAATCTTCCATTCATCACGACTTCAACTTCACTTACTCATCCAGCCATCAGCACAATCATTACAATTCCTCCGTCAAATTCATTCATTAAAAGTCCTTAAAGGTGACACAGCACGTCTACCAGCAAGTCTAAAATCATTTATCGAGGAAAATGCACGACTTTGTCAGCCCGACAACATCCACATTTGTGATGGAAGTCAAGTTGAGAATGAAAGAATGTTGGAATCTTTACAGGCAGCTGGGACAATTACACAACTTCCAAAATATGATAATTGCTGGTTGGCTAGAACAAATCCAGCAGATGTTGCAAGAGTCGAGAGTCGGACTTTTATTTGTACTGAAAAAAGAGAGGAGGCAGTCTGCACACCAGCTGAGGGAGTCACTGGAATGCTTGGAAACTGGATCAGTCCTGAAGATTATAAGAGTTCTATTATGAGCAGGTTTCCTGGTAAGCTAGGCTACATAGATTCTCCTGCCAAATCCATTAAATGCAGTTTAAACAATTCCAAATTTAATCTTTAGGTTCGATGCGTGGCCGCACAATGTACGTCATTCCATTCTCAATGGGTCCGTTAGGATCACCGCTCAGCAAAATTGGCGTCGAACTCACAGATTCCCAATATGTAGCATGTTCAATGAGAATCATGACACGAATGGGTGCAGCAGTCATGGATGAAATAATTGATAAAGATGTCGATTTCATTAAATGTCTTCATTCCGTTGGAACTCCAGAAAGTGGAAAAGTTGAGATGGAGTCATGGCCATGTGATCCACAACGTACAATAATTTTACATAAGCCAGCCACAAATGAAATTGTGTCATATGGAAGTGCTTACGGTGGAAATGCACTTTTAGGTAAAAAATGTTTTGCATTGAGAATCGGAAGTACAATTGCACGTCGGGAAGGCTGGCTAGCTGAACACATGTTAATTTTAGCGATTACAGCACCAGATGGTACAAAACGTTACATTGCAGCTGCATTTCCATCAGCTTGTGGAAAGACAAACTTAGCAATGTTAAAGCCAACATTGCCAGGATTTAAGGTTGAATGTATTGGTGATGATATTGCATGGATGAAGTTTGATGCTAGAGGAAACCTTCGTGCTATTAATCCTGAATATGGATTCTTTGGTGTCGCACCAGGAACGTCAGAAGCAACAAATCCTAATGCAATGGCAACAATCCATAAAAATACAATGTTTACTAATGTCGCAGCTACATCTGATGGTGGAATTTATTGGGAAGGACTTGAAAGTCATCTTGAACCTGACATTACAGTAACTGACTGGCATGGCAATTCATGGTCACCAGCATCAACTAGCAAAGCTGCTCATCCAAATTCTCGATTCTGCACACCTATTGACAACTGTCCAGTCATGGATTCACAATGGGAAGATCCTGAGGGAGTTCCAATTACTGCAATTCTATTTGGTGGTCGACGACCTGATGGAGTTCCATTAGTGTATGAAGCATTCAATTGGAAACATGGAGTGATGCTTGGATCAGCTATGAGATCAGAAGCAACTGCAGCTGCTGAGCATAAAGGAAAGGTCATCATGCACGATCCAATGGCAATGAGACCATTTTTTGGATATAACTTTGGAAAATATCTTGAACACTGGCTGAGCATGGAGAAAAGATGTGAAAATTTGGGTGGAAAAATGCCAAAAATTTTCCATGTCAATTGGTTCCGTAAAGACTCAAATGGTCATTTCCTCTGGCCAGGATTTGGTGAAAATTCTCGTGTTCTTGACTGGATTATTAAAAGAATTGAAGGCGAGAAATGCTTCCAAAAAACGCCAATCGGAAATATTCCATCAGAAAATTCAATAAACTTAAATGGTCTCAATACTGAAGTTAATATGAAGGAGCTGTTCTCGATAGACCGTGACTTTTGGCTAAAGGAAACGGAAGAGATTCAAAAGTTCTACAATGATCAAGTTGGAAATGATTTGCCTTGTGAAGTTCAAAACCAACTTAATGAGTTGAAGGAAAGAGTTGAAAATATGTAATATTAGGTTTAATTGAGAACTTACTAGACTGGAACTTCTAGTTTGAACTTTCCAGACAAAAACATTTTAAACTGGAACTTTCCAGTCTACATCATTCCAGTCTGAAACTATTTATCCAAAAAATATTCCAGTCTAGAAATTTTCAGTTAAAATACTTCCAGCCTGGAATTTTCAAGCCTTGAATTTTCCAGCCTTTTAAAGCATTCTTGACTTAACTTTCCAGTCTGGAATTTTCATATTGAATTCATTTTTATTAACTTTAATAAAATATTTTTGTACCTTTAAACCTTAAAGTCATTTTATGAAATAAATCGTTTTTCTAGAAAAATTATCTTAACATTTTTAAGTTTATTTTTTTAAATTCGTCTTTTTCCACTTTTTTCAACAATTTCAACATACGGAATTCCAAAGATCCTCAAATCTTTATGTGGCCAGTAAGTAATTTTACAAACAAACTTTGGCTGTTCAAATTTGACATACAAGTAGGAACAAACAACCAAAGCTGTATATGATGCTATATAGCTTAGGATATGCCACACTGCATGAAGGTATGTGATGCCGAACGATGTGTAAAATCCACAAAAGATTCGGTCGTTGAACCAAATTGTTATTGCTGTGAGCTAGAATTTTAAAAGATTTTTATTGCTGAATATTATAAATAAATTTCTTGAGCCTACCCCAACAAGCATTGATCTAATTCCTAGTTTGTAAACTTCATTGTCACTTTTTTTGATCTTTTTCAATTCGAGATACAAATAAGTCATCAACGGTATAACACAAAGAAACATTTGAACAAATGCATTGATGTAAGGTCGCCAAACTGATAAAATTGAGAAAATTGCATTCAAAATGAATATAAAAACTGAAAATGATGCACGTGTGCTGGCAAATGGTGGCATATATGATCTTGGGCAGTACAGAGAAACACCAATCGCGTAGACCCATAAAATTGATATTTCATCAAGTAACTGTCCCATTAATGATAACGTTCCATGGAAGTACATTGAAGACACTCCAACAATCATATAGAAAATCCAAACGATATGAATTCCTGAACTTATTTTATTTGCATATCCACGGTATAAGTAAATCATTAATGGCGGGAAAATCAGGAACGCGAAGTTGCTCAGCTAAAACAGGAAAAAGAAGAAGATTAATTGTAAGTTCATTCAATCCATTGCTAGTCAGGATTGTTGTCTATATCATGAGCAAATCATTGATGGATTTATTTGGGCTGTCAAATGATGGTTGATTTTTAGGTCCTAGGTTCAAAGGTTTAGTATACCCGAATAGCAAAAGTCGGTTAATCGAATTAAAATCAAGCGCACAGCCGTCATGACTCTGGAATGGTGCTAGCTTGGATTTAAATCCAGCGCCATGCCATAGTCACATTAGCTTGGTGCCGGATTTTTAATCGATTAACCAACTTGTGCCATTTGGGATACTTAATCGTAAACAACAGCCCCTGATTTGAATATAGAACTTACCGTATTATAATATTCGACAATATATGGAACCACAGCATAGTTTGGCTCACACCAATCTAATTCAAAAAAAAAATAATAGAAAGTTTAATAAAAAATGTAACGGTCAATATTAAAAGCGTGCATGCTGTCATAAGAATCTAACTGATAATAACAAAAACTCTCTTAATGTCTGTCCCTTGAACTTCACACTGAAGATTAAATTTATCAATATTTTTCAAAGCTCTCGGCTTTTCTTTTAAACCATTGAATTCTGACTTAAAAGTCCAAACTTATTGTAATAATTCATGCAACAATTCACTTTTCTATCAATAATTCCACAATTCGACACTCTTAATTAACTATTTATTGCACTATTTCCTGCAATTTTGCTTACCCACTGGACTCGAATGCCATTCTAAAGATTTATAAATTGCTTCTTTATCAATAAACATTTTCGACTCAACTGGTGGTAAAATAAAAAATTTTCAGGTGTAATTTTACACTTTTTTTTTATCAAACTCGGATTTAAAAGACCTGCCTTAACTGATAACGATAAGCAATAGTGTCAAAACTTAGAATCGGATAAAAAGATGAAACTTTGTTATATTAAATTTAAAATCAAAACCGATGTGTATTAACCAAGGCTGTGACACTGATGAGGTACTTTAGGCGGCATCTGTGGGAGGCTATAGATCGCAACTAATCTGTAAGGTCATCGAAGCAAGCATGTAAGTAAGTAAGTTGTACTGATGAAATGATAAACTAGTGTATCGGGTAGAAACCCAATGCGGATTATATTCACACCGTACTATCATAAGTCTTATGAGTAGACCAAGATTTGCCCATCATAAGTATGAAGGTATGAAGCTTGATAAGTCAACTAAGCTTCGCTCAGCATAAGTTTGAAGTTATAAAGCTATCGCGTAAGCTGAGCTACGCTCAGCATAAGTTTGAAGATATGAAGCTAGAGAGGCAGCTGAGCTTCGCTCAGCATAAGTTTGAAGTTATAAAGCTATCGCGTAAGCTGAGCTACGCTCAGCATAAGTTTGAAGATATAAGGCTAGAGTGTCAGCTGAGCTACGCTCAGCATAAGTTTGAAGATATGAAGCTAGAGAGGCAGTGGAGCTTCGCTCAGCATAAGTTTAAAGATATAAAGCTAGAGTGTCAGCTGAGCTACGCTCAGCATAAGTTTGAAGATATGAAATTAGAGAGGCAGTGGAGCTTCGCTCAGCATAAGTTGAAGTTATAAAGCTATCGCGTAAGCTGAGCTATGCTCAGCATAAGTTTGAAGTTATAAAGCTATCGCGTAAGCTGAGCTACGCTCAGCATAAGTTTGAAGATATAAGGCTAGAGTGTCAGCTGAGCTACGCTCAGCATAAGTTTGAAGATATGAAGCTAGAGAGGCAGTGGAGCTTCGCTCAGCATAAGTTTAAAGATATAAAGCTAGAGTGTCAGCTGAGCTACGCTCAGCATAAGTTTGAAGATATGAAATTAGAGAGGCAGTGGAGCTTCGCTCAGCATAAGTTGAAGTTATAAAGCTATCGCGTAAGCTGAGCTATGCTCAGCATAAGTTTGAAGTTATAAAGCTATCGCGTAAGCTGAGCTACGCTCAGCATAAGTTTGAAGATATAAGGCTAGAGTGTCAGCTGAGCTACGCTCAGCATAAGTTTAAAGATATGAAGCTAGTGAGGCAGTGGAGCTTCGCTCAGCATAAGTTTAAAGATATAAAGCTAGAGTGTCAGCTGAGCTACGCTCAGCATAAGTTTGAAGATATGAAATTAGAGAGGCAGTGGAGCTTCGCTCAGCATAAGTTGAAGTTATAAAGCTATCGCGTAAGCTGAGCTACGCTCAGCATAAGTTTGAAGATATAAAGCTATCGAGTCAGCTAAGCTACACTCAGCATAAGTTTGAAGGTATAAAGCTTGACGAATATGCCAAATATTCTTTAAAAGTTTTTTAAAAAAAATTTTCATCCAAAGTTGAATTTTATAAAAATCACAGTCAACTTTTGTTTTAAAAAATTCGTAAGAAAGGAAAGTTTTTTGCCATTTCTGAAGCAACGGCTGTTCCTACCTTGCCCAAAAACAATACAGCTCTTCTATAGAGTAGCACGGATCAAATGTAAAAAACTAGAAGTCTCTACGATGTCTCGTTATTGAGATTTCTTGCTGATTAACTTGCTTGCTTGCTTGCTTGCTTGTTTGCTTACAGAAAGCGTATTTTGCGATTTTCTCAGCAATGCCACAACCAATTTGAAATCTGTTTTTTGAAAATGATGTAAAATTTCAGGCACAAACTTTTCTTCTTGCCCTTTTATAACCAATTTTGCTTTGTTTTCTCACAAAATGCGAAAAACTGATTTTTCAATCTGAACAAAACCAATAGATTCACACGTGAAAACGGTGTGAATATAAAAATGTTCACAATTTAATTTATCAGTTCCGCTCCTTTGGTATCAACCAGACAGTCGTAAGGGTGATGGGAACAAAATATGTAACATGGTAGTTTGCTGATGAAGATTAAGTGTTAGCTGAGTCAACCCTAGTCGGGTCAAGGTGGGTCATAAATGAAACTTGTAGCTCTAGCAGAAAGAAGTAAGAAAGAATTGACGTAGAACAATCTGGAGAGAAGTACATCAAATTTTGTACGGACCATCGCACCTAGTCTGAATAAAGTCATTCTACATTATCTTAGTTTAGGATGAATTAATCCAAGCAAAATAATCAATCAGGCTCATTTACCAACTTAATAATTTAGCATGGAAGTTTAATTTTATCCAAAACCACTTCACAGATGTCTCATAACCTGCTTTATCTTATCATAATCATCAATCTTTTGTGACGCAATGCATTTTTAAGTTAATCACTGTACCAATCAGTTGACAAGCTTTAGTCAGTCAAAACAGTCATAAAAATGAAGTTCATTTACTGGCTGCTCATCTTTATCTTTGGAATCGTTCTTGTGACCGTGTCAATCATTCTTGCACTAGTGTTTACTGGAGCCGATGATGTTGAAATTGAAATTTCACTAATTCACATCAATGATTTTCATGCGAGATTTGAGGAGACAAATAACCAGTCATTGCCATGTCTAGAGGGACAAGTTTGTATTGGTGGATATTCCAGAATGGCAACAATTGTTAAACAACTGAATAGAAATCGAGATTATCCAATTTTTCTAAATGCTGCTGACAATTTTCAAGGAAGTGTCTGGTATAGTCTATTCAGGTACAATGTTACTGCGCATTTTCTTAATCTCCTTCCTGCTGACGCAATTACTCTTGGAAATCATGAATTTGCGCATAATGTTGAAGGTTTGGTGCCATTACTAAGACAACTGACTTCTCCAGTTGTTGCTGCAAACATTGATGATTCTGATGAGCCACAAATTCAAAATTTGTATAGAAAATCAGTTGTTATTGTTAGAAGACGAAGAAGGATTGGAATTATTGGTGCAATTTATAGAAGAACCGCTGAAATTGCAATGACTGGAAGGCTAAAGTTTACTGATGAAGTTCAAGCTATTCGAGAAGAAGCTCAAAGACTTAAAAATCAAGGTATAAACATTATCATAGCACTGACTCATTGTGGACTGTCTGAAGACACCAGAATAGCTGATGAAGTTGGTGACCTTGTGGATATTGTTGTTGGTGGACATTCTCATTCATTCTTATTCAGTCCTCAAGGTTCACAATTTCCTGGATTTGACACAATTACTTCCGGACCATATCCAATAGTTATAAATCCTAGAAATGACAGAAACAGACAAGTTCTTGTTGTTCAAGCATTTGCATTCGCCAGATACGTTGGCGATCTTCGAGTTGTCTTCGACATCAACGGAAATATCAAAAGTTTTCGAGGAAACCCAATCTTTCTTGGTCCAAATGTCGCTAAAGATCCTGAAATCGAAGCTGAATTGATTCCATGGCGAGAACAAGTAAATGAGATCAGCCATCGAGTCATCGGATCTACTACTGTCGATTTAATGCACCTAGGTTGTTGGTCAGGGGAATGTGCACTTGGCAGCTTCACAGCAGATGGAATTGTAGCTGAAACTCAACTAGCACATCCTGAATTAAATATTAGATCTGGATTTTTACAAGTTGGTGGCATGAGAAGCAGCTTTCCAGTTGGACCTATAACTTATGGTGACATAATGACTTTCTTTCCATTTGCAAACACCTTTGATATTTTAGAACTCAATGGAACTACTTTAATGGCCATTTTTGAACACTCAGTTGCTAGATCTTGGAGTGAAACTGAATTCATTCCCGCAGACATGCTGCAAATTTCCGGCATTCAAGTCACTTTTAATGCTGCAATGCCTTCAGGCAGTCGAGTAGTGTCATTAAGAATGAAAAATGAAAATAATCAATTTGAAAACATAATTTTAGATCAATTTTATGAAGTTGTGGTTCCATCATTTTTGGCTAATGGCGGCGATGGATATGCCATGATTCCAGAGAATAAAAGAAACTGGAGAACTGGATTGTTTGATGTTGATGTGATGGAGTCGCATATTAGGAGAATGTCACCAATAAATTATGCAGTTGATGGAAGGATTGTTATGTTGAATTAGAGTTTTAAGATGTAGTGGCTGCATTTAGAATAAATAGAAGGTCTTCTATTAGGATAGAATTTTTCTGGATATTAATAGGCATAAAAATTGAGGAAATCAAGGTGCAAATTCATTAATATCAAGATGTTGAGCTCAATAATAAATTATACTCTTATGAGTGATTAATGTTTGTACTTTTTGGTATGGTAGATAAAATCTATTGGCACATCGAGTATCTGACCCAATTCAATGTTGACACAGGGTTGTTTTTGGGTATTGTCATTAGATTTATTGACTTTAATACCAGAAGATTATATAATTCATATTAAATAAAATTAAAATAAATAAGACAAGCTAATCAAATTTTAAAATACATTAAAAAATAATAAACTCTATATTTGAATTTTAAATTCGCATCATTAGCATCAATCAGAGTTGAAAATCAGAGAACTGAGAGAATTGATCTTTTACATTTTTAAAGTCAGTCATGTCAACTCTGACATCACTTAACATATACTAGCCATTCAAAAATTGTAAAACAAAAGTTATTTTCGTACACTTACACAGCTCAAAAATCTAGTTCATCTCCCATTGTATACATACTCAGTCCCAACTCGTCTCAGTCAGTTTAGTTAAAAAATCTTCAGCATGAAGTTCATTATTTGGCTCTTTCTGCTTATCAGTAAAAATTGCTTAGTCACATTCATAAGTAATTCTGTCATTGCTGCACCAGTAAATGAAGATTTTGAAATTTCATTAATTCACATCAATGATTTTCATGCGAGATTTGAGGAAACGAATAACCAGTCATTGCCATGTAGACAAGGTCAAGTATGTATCGGTGGATATTCCAGAATGGCAACAATTGTGAAACAACTGCAGAGAAATCGAACAAATACAATTTTTCTAAATGCTGCTGACAACTTTCAAGGAACTGTTTGGTATAATCTTTTAAGATATAACGTAACTGCACACTTCCTCAACCTTCTTCCAGCTGATGCAATTGCAATTGGTAACCATGAATTTGCACACAAAATTGAAGGTTTGGTGCCATTACTGAAGCAATTAAAATCACCAGTTGTTGCTGCAAATATTGATGATTCTGATGAGCCACAAATTCAAAATTTGTATAGAAAATCCATAGTAATTGAAAGATCTGGAAGAAAAATAGGAGTTGTCGGTGCCATTCACAGCAAAACATATGAAATAGCTTCAACTGGGAAACTTAAGTTCATAGACGAGATTCAAGCTATTCGAGAAGAATCTCAGAAACTTAAGAATCAAGGAATCAACATCATCATAGCATTGACTCATTGTGGACTGTCTGAAGACACCAGAATAGCTGATGAAGTTGGTGACCTTGTCGATATTGTTGTTGGTGGACATTCTCATTCATTCATATTCAGTCCAACTGATTCACAGTTTCCTGGGTTTGACACAATTACTTCCGGACCATATCCAATCGTTATAAATCCTATAAATGACAGAAACAGACAAGTCCTTGTTGTTCAAGCGTTTGCATTCACCAGATACGTCGGTGACCTTCGAGTTATCTTCGACATCAACGGAAATATCAAAAGTTTTGGAGGAAATCCAATTTTTCTTGGTCCGAAGGTAGTCAAAGATCCAGAAATTGAAGCTGAATTGATTCCATGGCGAAAACAAGTTAATGAGATCAGCCATCGAGTCATTGGATCCACAACCGTTGATTTATTACAAACAGATTGTTGGCTTGGTGAGTGTGCAGTCGGAAGCTTAACAGCAGATGCAGCTGTAGCTGAAACACAATTAGCTTTCCCAGAATTAAGCATTAAATCAGCAATCATGCAAACAAAAGCAATGAGAAGCAGCTTTCCAGTTGGACCTATAACTTATGGTGACATAATGACTTTCTTCCCATTTGGAAATACTTTTGATATTTTAGAATTCAATGGAACTACTTTAAAAAGTGCATTTGAACTTTCAATCACAAGATCTTTGCTGCACTTTTCAGGCATCCAAGTTGTTTTTGATATGTCAATGCCTGTCGGGAACCAGGTTGTATCGTTAAAAATCAAGAACGAAAATGATCAATTTGAAAATGTTGTCAATGACAAAATGTATAGAATCGTTGTTCTGTCATTTATAGCTAACGGAGGTGATGGATATACAATGCTGCAGGAAAACAAAGTTAGCCATAAAATTGGATTACTTGGTGAAGATATTATGGAAGCTTACATTATAAAGAAATCACCAATAAATTATGAACTAGATGGAAGATTTGTTATGCTTAATAGGAAGGATAAGGCTCAGAAGCAGTGATGAAATGAAAAACATGGTTGCAATAGATGTTCACTTATAACGTCCAGGTAGGGAGGGGTTCAGCAAAATAAGAACAAAAAAAATTCCCGAAAATCCATTGCTCTTTTTTTAAAAATAACCGGCAATTTTGGACGTCATAAGTGAATGATCCCTTAAATAGTAGCTTAAATTTAATTCTGGTCTGAACTTCACTCTTAATAAAATTGATTCTCCAATTGTAATTTCAATAGTGAAGCTTAAAGTCAACTCAATTTTAGTCAGCTATTCCATACCAAAATCAAGTCATTTTGAGCTTTACTGAAGGCTATACCCGAATAGTACAAGTCGCTTAATCGAATAGAATTTCAGCGCCAAGCTGGCAAGACTTTGGCATGGTTTGATTGAAATACAGCACCTTGCCAGAGTCACACCGGCTTGGTGCTGGATTTCTGATCAATTAACCGATTTGTGCCATTCGGGATACATGCTTAATTATTTAAGAGTAATCGCTGAATATCAGACATTTAAAACGTAAATTTTACAATTCACGATAAATTAAATAAAACTTTATTTCTTAAAAAATAGATTTTTCATTGTTATTATTTTAATTGCGATTTACATGTTTTTAAATTAAATGTTAAGGATTGATTGAATTTTATCCTTTCATGATGAACTTATGGTTTTTGAAATTTACTGGGCATATTTACAGTTAAAAATATATTTCATATAGAGCTTCCTAGTCTAACTTATATTGTTATGATGTGTAACACAGTTTTGTGTAAGATGACCACCCAAACATAAAATGCAGATGGTCTCTGTGCTCCTCGCATAACCTTAGTGTTTGAAAACTATTTGAGCCATGGCACACTTTAGGGGCAATCCATGACTAAAGTCGCATGCAGCTCGTGTCATTTTCAAAAATTTCTACGGCACACTAGTGTTCCGTGGCACACAGTTTGGACAACACTGGTATACACCATCAACCCAAAACTTAATCATAATCACTATCTGATGAGTAATATTTCCTCTTTTTACTTGATCTCGCTCGCTCACTTCCACTCTGACTGTCCATTCCCTTAAGTTGACTCAAAACCTTCGTTGTCAGTTCCGAACTTGATGGGATTTTGTAATCTGGATTCAGTGAGCTCACAAAACTTTTAAAATGTTTCGAGTCAACTACATCAAATGTTAAATTACAGCCAATAAGAAAACTCGATAGCGCGCCATCAATTGAGGAATTTTCGCATTTTCTTTTATGTGCCTGAGAACTTCTTCTATGTCTCCGAATATCTTCATCAATTATATCCATTGTCGTTGCTTCCGTTTGTACAACTTCATCCTCATAAGTTTCTATATTTTGTGTCTGTGTCCACAACTCTTCTTGTCGTGGATCTTCTTCATACTCTTCTATCTCAATCTTACTAATTTGCGGTGAAGTATTATGCTGGATGATTGTTGATGTTTGTGGCATGGACGATGGCTGAATTTGTGTAATTGTTAATGTTTGAGGTTGCTGTTGAAGATGTTGAACTGGTTGGTAAGTTTGTTGAATTATGGTAGGCTGGGTGATTGCTGATGTTGTGATTTGAACACTGCCACATTTCTTCCGGTGCGCGAGGAGTCTAAAATGACAAAAAGTCAAAGATTAGCTATTATTTAGCTTATTTTGATCGAATCTTGGCTACTTTTAAGTCTGAGCATTATTTTTGTTTATAAGTTCTCAAATATCTTTTAACAACCTTTTCATAGTTTATGGAACGTTAAAATAACGAAGCTACTAGCAACTTCTCTCCATAGCTTCCAAAACTTCATAAATAACTTAAAAATCCCATCCAAACTCACCTAGAAATCGTAGTATTTTTAAGATGATTAAAACATTTCAAACATTTTGCCACCGATTTTCCTTTATCACCTTCAACTTTCTCAAAATGATACAAATTCCATCCCTCATGTGTTGGCCGACCGCCAGCCTTTTTCGTTTTATTTAATTCCTCAACCTTCAGCATTTAAAATTGTTGTTAAATATTTTTATTATTATGAAAGAATTTCGAGTAATAAAAGATTGAATAGAATTTATTTTGAGAGTTTGTTTATGTTTGTGGTGCAAACTTTGGAGGGAGAGAATGCTGAGAGGATTTTGGAACGCACTCGAAAGTTTTGAATTTTTTCTGTAACGGCTTTCTACAGCTGTTTAGATAAGTTTAAATGGTATGAGAAAGTTTTAGATAAAATTATCATTCAAGTTGTTTATAATTGACATTATTAAGGTAATATTAGGGTTCTATTAAATGGCTTGTATCGAGAAAATTATGAGCACGTGGACGTCCCAAGAACTCTTGGAGAGAAGCTGTTGACAGAGACAGTATTACACTTGGTATTGGTAATTGGCAAACGGTTGCCTGTGATAGAGCCAGCTTCAGGCGCTTTTTAAAGGAGGCCATGGATCACAATTGATCTGTACGACCAGAGAAGCAAGTAAGTATCCAGAAAATCTGTAAAGCAACCCGTCTTATAAATTCAAAATACAAACCCTGAGTCAACCTTGAGTTCTTAAAAGGAGCTTTTTATATATGAAGTCTATCAAGAAACGATATTTTTAGACCCCCTCTTCCCTTGTCACATGAATCTAAAGCAGTGCTGTCCAAACTGTGTGCCGCGGCACACTGGTGTGCTATGGAACTTTTTTGTAAATGACGTGAGTCGCATGTTGTGTGTGACTTTGGAAATGGCTTACCCCTAAGGTGTACCGTAGCTCAAAAAGTTTGGACAACACTGATCTAGACTATAAATCCTATCGTCCGCTCAATGTTACGCATACAGGAAGAACGATCTCTAGTCAACATAGCTTGAATGTAAATCCATTCATGAGAAGTCCTACAAAATTAATATAAATGGCAAGATCAAGATTGTTGGTGACTTTACTGAAGAACACAGGATGTAGGTTAACATCAGCTGCAACCAGCATGATAGCCGACAGAATTAGACTATTGAAAAAAAAACAAAATTCAAAAAATGAGTATTGAATTTCATCAGTCTTAGATCTATGGTTTGTAAGTTCTCGTCACTTCCTATTTTAAAATTAAATTAAAAAAATCAATAAAATTATTCAAGTTCATTAAAGAATAAATTTCATAAATCTAAGAGCAGAGGAAGTAAAATCTTCGAAAATATTCCAGTACACATGAACACGCTTGCTTAGAAACATCAAAACAATAATATAGAGTTGTAATAATTACAAACAAGATAAACAATATTTGAAGTATATCTACGTGTAGAACATAAAAGAATCGTCAATTTGTATTTTCATTTCAATCGTGAAGCTTGTGCTCTGTTTTTAAAATAAATCAACCTTTAATATTTAAGAACTTAGAAACATCTAGACGTTCCAATGAATAAGTAAGATTTAAGTCTGAAAAATAATAATAACCAAATTTAATTACTTCAATTATTTCCAGCTACATTGTTTTATTTGTTTTGATTTCCATTCTTCACTTCTCACAATCTCAAGTTCCTGGATTCGGAAGATTTCCAGCTGTCAGTATTGTACAGAATTTTGATGTACACCGCTACATGGGACTTTGGTATGAAGTCCGTAAATATCCATTTATTTTCCAACTTGGTGGACGTTGCACTACTGCTGAATATACATTACAAGCTGACTCAACAGTAAAAGTTGTTAATACGCAAGTTCGTAATGGTGCTGAAGACTCAGTTATTGGAAGTGCAACACTTGTTAAACCTGGAGTTGGATCGTTGACTGTATCATTTCCAGAGGCACCATGTAAGTAGTTTTAAAATTATTCAAAGGCTTTGGGAAAGCCGGTGAGTTGAAATTGCCAAAAAGGTGTAATTTATGCAGCATCGGGTCGTCTTAAAAAGTGTGGCTGATCTATAATGTTTCTGTTGATCAGAACTGCACCACAGCTTGTCTTTAACTCAATTAAAACTTAACTTTAAATTACAGTTACTTCAGAAGGCAACTACAATGTCCTTTACACCGATTATAATAACTTAGCAGTAGTTTATAGCTGCAGCAGCTTCTTAGGATTTTTGAATGCAAAGTCTGTTTGGATTTTGTCACGTCAACGATTCCCAACCTCAGATTTATTCGAGAAAGCCTATGAAGTCTTGAGAGACAACGATGTGTCAACAATTTTCTTATCACAAACTAATCAAAAGGACTGTCCTGAAAGAGTGACTTTTAATGCTGTTTAAAAACTTAGCCTAAAATAAGTTCAAACATCAGGTCAACAACATCCAGTACGTTTTCACGTGAATAATTGCTTTACTGTCACTGAATCATTTTAAAAGTCATGTAAACTGTAGAAAAACAAGAAATTAGATAAAAGTGTGTACGCAGCACTGTTGTTTTATTCATTATCTTAAATTGTCTGCAAAACTACTTATTATTTACAACTTAATAAAAAACACAAAAACGATTGTCAAGGCCAGACAGAAAAAAAAACTGCAAAGCGGAAGAAATAAGCTACTGTGAGTAGCGGTGTAGAAAATGTGTGTGGAAGCATTTTTTTTTGTTATCAGCTTTTTGAGCGGATTAACTGCTTGCATTTATCTAATAGTAACGATACTATGGTAAAGTGATATTCTATAGAAATGCAAGGACATTTTGGGACATTCCTTTTATTTTTTACAATTTTAAGAGGGCTAGCTAGCGCGACGGCTATTGCAACTTAATTGTAGATTTGAAATAATTCATTGATGATGATCGATGCGTTGACACCCAAAATTATTTGATTATTTTTGTCCTCAACGGACAATTGATTTTTGTCTTTTTACAGACAGATTTTGTCTCCAACGGACGATAGCATATTTGCAACTCTGCATAATTGCATTGACACAAGGCATATCAATGCAAAGTACCTAGCCACAGTTTGCACGTCTCAAATCATACAAACCGAGTTGCCATGACTAGATTAGCAAAAAAAGCATCCAAATTTGGCTAGACATTATCCGGGATTGAACTCGGGTTGTTGGGGTTGGTTGGCTAAGACTCTATCCACTACGCCACTGCTTTGGGGATTTTTAAGCTCCTAATGACCCTATTCCTTACTTTTGCTTAAAAGAGTTCAATGGTTTTTGACCATTTACTAAACTTGGAGTCAGCACGCAAGAACCACAGTATCTGAGGTCGTTTGCATATTCCGTAACACTAAAGAATATACATATTTGACTTCCTTCTTTTTTATAAGGGCAACAAAATTTGGCAAAGACCAATTAAATTGATTATAGAGCAGAACAAAACTTGAATTCCTTCCTCGTTCTCTAAGCGATACAAATATACGATCAACTCTTTGACAGATAGAATGTAATGTAGGGTTTTGCTTAGAGCACAAGTGACAATGCGATCTATGAACTGATGAGCTCCTAGTCATTTCTAAAAGCTTAAATGAAATAATTAAATCCCATTGAACATAATATCTTCAAAAACTTCATAAAAGCTAGTCATATTGCATAATAGTAATTTTAACCCGTTCTTTACTAGCGTAACATATATGTTACGCCAACTTTTTCTTAAAATTCTCTGCAGTAATTGATTTTACATTGAATCTGATTAATGATTTACATTTAAAGCTAGATCAAGTACCTTCCCTAATACTTTATGCTTCTAATTTATGTAAATTGGAGAAATTAATTAAACTTTTCTCTTACATGGAAATTTTAGTAATTTTGAAACTCAAAATTTTGACATTTTCTGTCACATTTTTGATCAGAACTGGACAGATTTATAAAGTAAAGCATCTATACTTATAGTTAAAAACTCATTAATAAAGGAAAAGAATAGTTAAATACATTAACTATGTGACGATAGTAAATGTAACATATATGTAACGCTAGGAAAATCTGATATAAATTGCCCGTTACATATGTGTAACGCTAGTTTTTTGCAAGTATTTTAATGTTTAGGATTTAAAATATAATTTAATTAACTAAATTAATTTGGCTATGAATTAAGTCAAATCATTAAGTGTACTGATTAATTATGATAAAAATAAGTGATTCAGTGGAAAAAATATTAGAATGAGTGCTTTAAAGAGGATTTTTTTATGTTTGAAAAAATTACCATCAAAAAATTAAGAGAAAATTTGAAATTGATTTTTTTATTATTTAGAGTAATTTTGAGTGATTCATAGTGCATTAGTTTATAAAATAGAGTGTATATAAGGAGCTAAGTGAGGTCCAAATGCTGAGAAATGATTCATTTGAAAGATATGACATAAAATAAAAGCGTAAATAAATTAAGGTTTTTTCGTTAATCGGTGCATTACAGTATTCAAATTTGACCTCTTTTGAAGTAAAACAGCATAAAACTAATAATAAATTATGCTATTATTCACATATGCTAAAGAAAAAGGAGAAACAAAGGAATTAAATTTTTTGGAAGAAAAAAATTTTTGCTTGCAAAATCCTAGCGTAACATATATGTTACGGACGAATTTTGTTAATTTTATTAAATCTGTTCATTAAATTGAGCCAAACTCTTCGTCAAACTTATTTTTATACTGCAATCCATCAAATAAATACACTCTAATGTCCCAAAAAAATTCCGTAATTAACGGGTTAATTTATTAACTTTAAACATTTTTAAATCACAAAATCATTTATTTAACCGGAAACAGCTCATCGTATGAAGCATGTTCAATAATATTGTTAGAAATCGTTGTGAAAACATTCGACAGTTCAAGTTCCAATTGTGGATAAATATTCGATGATAAATTTTCATTGCTATTTTCTATTAAAGTTGTGACAATTTCTCCAAGAACTTTATTGCCGCCAAATAGATTCGTGATTTTTACTATTTTGAATCCACCACGTTGAAGTTTGATGGTGAATGGTTCAAACTTGATGAATTCTACGCCATTTTTTAAGTATCTATTAGCCTTCATTGTGACTTTAGCTTTAGAATTTGTATGCATTGTGTGAAAGTGACCGTCACTTGCTATGACGGATCCGAGGAAATTAAGATTCATTTTGTATTTTGCATAAGTGTCGAATTTCGGAAGGGTAAGAAGAATGTCAAATTTGAGGTCGTTGACATTTATACTGCAAATATTAAAATTATTTAATTTATTTTTTAATTTTAATTTGAAAGTTTGAACTCACCGAAGCTTATCAATTTTGAAATTTGAAGCTCCATAAACATTTACGTCTGTAAGATAGACCTTAAGTCCATTATCTCGTCCCATTGTGAGTCTAAATGTTAATAAAAGCGCTTAATTAATTTAATTTGATTCCATTTCAGGATGTTAAGCTCACTTTTTAATATAAAAAGGTTCTAATGATGGAACTCGAAAGCCACCACCCAAATCTCCAGTAACAAATCCTGGCGTGATTGCTTTAATTGCTTGAACAATGCATTCACTCATGTTTGGATGATCCCGTCTACATCTTGGAATTGATGGAGCTAAGATAAATTTTTGATAAAAATAAAGATTAATTTTTAATTAAGGTGCCCTACTTGTTATCTGTAGATCTCCCTATAACTGCTTTGTGTGTATATTAATGTAATACAAGTCGGGTTCGATGGGAATCGAACCTACGACCTCAAAAGAGGCGATTTCTGACCACTCGATCAGAGATTCCTGCCATTCGGTCATCGATGTACTTATCTCACTTCGACTATCCGTAATACACATAAAGCCAGTTTCAATGAAAACCCTAGATATGCTCTTAGAGCCATATCCAAACTATGCATCTGCACTGTTTGAATTTAACTCTAATTCACAGCTTAACGTTTGAAATAAAAAATTGACATTTAAATTGTTGACATATCTGAGCACCTTATAATCATTAGTCTTAATATTTAGAACTTTTGAATAATATTCAATTTTGAAACGATAACAAATTTATAAATCGTGACTTGCGAATTTATTTTATTTTATTATTTTTTAAGATGTTTATTTTTGTGTATTTTATGGCTTCCTAAAATGTGTTATTGACTCTGAATATATTGTAGGAAATAAGAAACGAATCCTTCTTTTCAAAATCATATTTAATCACTTCCTTTTTCGAAAATCATCATTCAACTATTGAAACTTTACCTTAACATTTATTCAAACACAATTCACTTACGTAAAACACAAACTATTCCATCCGCTACTATAAAAATCACAAAAATTGCACCTAGAAATTTCATTTTTTAAATCTTAACAATCCAAAACTTAATAAAATGTATTCAAACTTCACTTTTAGACTTCCTAAATCAAACTGAGATGCATGTAAGATTATTTGAATTTTTATAAGCTTAAGCTTTGTGAAGCAGTGGACAAAGCAGAATTTATTTTATGGAAAAACTTCAAAAAAAACTAGTTTTTATTCAGATTCTTGATGATTTACGTTAGAGCGCATTCTTGGTTTTTAGGCAGAATACATTGCAGACGTCAACATCTACAAAAGATAATAAATTTACTTGGATGACTATTAATGAGTATTTTTAACGAGGAGCAATGTTTGCGGTGTAAGGATGGTTGTTTCAGCTTCTTTTAAGCACATCTGAGATATGATTGTTGAAGATACTTAGAGACAGTTTTTATGGGACTTCGGGAGTTGTGCTGTTTAGATTTCAAAGTGAATTGGTGATTGTTAATTTTAGAGTCACTCTAGAAACACGGTATTGCTAATAACTCTGGTTTTAGAGTCTCTGAAAAGCCCAAGGATGCGGAACTGAAAAAATCATCAAAAATTATCAAAAAATGATTAAAATTCATCAAAAAATTATCAAAATGTAATTTATCAGTTCCACACTCTCAAATAAGCCCAAACTTAATGTATATTAAATAATTTATAGATTCAAAACCAAAAATAGAAATATGTTTCTTTGGAAATGACATTTCACGTGACTAAAATGTTCTAGCAATAAATCAAATGATTGTCACACGAACCTTTAATTCACACCGAATTGGTATTATATGTTTGAAAAGTTTGAGAACCATTGGAACTATTGCATAACAACTCATCTTAACTGGTCTTCTTTTTTTTGGCGAAAAAATTATTTCTTGTTAAAAATAGACACAATAAAAACTGTATAAGCGACAAAGATAAAATATTCTTGAGCTACTGGAATGCGATCTATTCTGGTTTGACTTGTCAAAAAAACCGCAAATATATTTTTGCATTAAAAATTTGGAGGACATTTGAATCGTTGATGATCGATGATTTACTCTTGTGAGCATTAATACAATGCATGTCATATTGGAACTGCATGAATCGAGGATTAGTCTTTAATAAAAAAAATAGCTGATTTATAGTCTGTTGCCTAGCTTCTCAGTGATAAATAGAAACAAGCTTATTTATTTGTTGGTGAAAATATCGATAAGATGCAAACTTACCAAAAATAAAAACAAGTTTTAACTGTAATAATCAACAGTTCTTAAGAATTTCATTTAATTTAATGCACATAAAAACCTAAACTAGTAAAGAGGTGATCACACGTGATCGACCGAAACGCATTTTCGCCGAACAAAATCCGATTAGAAATTAAAATCTAAAAACTCAATACATTTGAAAAATAACGGTCAAAAAATGTGGACGGACGGACAAAACGCGGACAATAGCGTCATTTCATGAAAATAAAATGCGCTAAAAAGAGGAACCACAAAATAATCCCTTAATCATTAAACATAAAAAATAACTTTTTAAATTTAAATAAATTATTTATTTAATGAATCTTAATCTACAATATCACTGAAGTGGAAACATTTCATCAAACGTAGTCGTTTCCACAATTTTATTGGCAATGTCAGTAAAAACTTTCGACAATTCCGACTCCAACTGTGGATAAACACTTTTGTACACAAAATCAGGATTACTAATGATTAATGAGTGAACAATTTCCTCAAGTGCTTTGTTGCCACCGAACAAATTTGATATTCTAAGTTTTGTTACCGTTCCACGGTCAAATTTGATAGCAATTGGATCAAATCTAATTTTCTCGATTCCATTTTGTACAAATCTACGTCCTCTTAATGGCATGATGAGTTTAGCTCCAGTGTGTTCGGCAAAGTAGTCTCCATTGCTTTTGAGACGAGCTCCAAGGAAGTTGAACTCCATTCGATATTTAGCGTGGATCTCGAATGTTGGAAGTCCAACTAGGGCGTCGAATTTTAATTCTTGTGCATTAGCGCTGTGAATTATATTTGGGGGATAAATTTAAGTTTTGTTTTTATTTTACAACCTATACTTAACCTAAACGTAGCTTATACCAAGCTTATACCTAACGTGTACCTAACCTATACTTAACCTATACTTAACCTTTACTTAACCTATACCTAACCTGTACCTAACCTGTACCTAACCTATACCTAACCTATACTTAACCTATACCTAACCTATACCTAACCTATACTTAACCTATACCTCACCTATACCTAACCTATACCTAACCTATACTTAACCTTTACTTAACCTATACCTAACCTATACCTAACCTGACCTATACCTAACCTGAACCCAATCATGTCACTTACCGTAATTTATCAATTTTGAATTTTGATGTTCCGTAAATATTTAAACCTCTTAGATGGACCTTTAAACCTCCATCATCTCCATAGCTTAACCTAGTTTAGGCACAGAAATAAAATAAAATTAAAAATTTGTTATTTTTGGTCAAACAGTTTTAAAATGTTTACAAAACCTACTCTTTAATATGGAATGGTTCAAGTTTCGGTACTATCCAACCTCCACCTAAGTCTCCAGATGCAAATCTTGGTTGCAGCACTTCAATCGCATTTACTATACACTGACTCATGTTAGGATGATCTCGTCGACATCTTGGAACCGTTGGAGCTGGATTTTAATTAAAAACTTAGATTAATCTTTTTAATTTTCTATAAAATTTACTTACGTAATCCTGCAAAGGCTCCAATAATTAAGTATAAGATTGTTAATATAACAAAAAGCTTCATTTTTTCAATTTAAAACTTAAAGATCTAAACTAATTTAATATTAAGTTGTGTTGTCAAATTCTACGTTATTTATTAGCAAAACTTAATTAAGAGCTACTCAATAATTCTTGATCCAAACACTCGAAACCGCAAATCTAAACTAAATGCACCGGAAAATATTTTTCAAAGCCTTTTTGAAACAAATTTATAATTTTAGAGAGAATAGAATTTGTTGAGGAAGAGCAAGAGACACAAAAATCAAGTTTTCAAATCATCATGTGATCATAAAATTTTAAAAATAATTAATTCATCTTTTTGCCAAAATTTAAATTTGTTGACATTCTTTGAATTTTAAGTATGATTTTTAATTTCATATTTAGCATATATAATGTTGATGAGTCAGAGATTTGATTTTTGGGAATTTGGACATCAACTGAGTTTGAGATTTGATGGAAAAAAGGGCATGAAAGGCATAAAGATGAATAGCTACTGGACATAAACCAAAGATTCCGAAGATTTTAATCTTATAAACCCTGTTTATGAACATTTTGTATTGTGTAAGTTTCAAATTAATCAAAAGCAAATAATCTTATCAGTTTTCTTATTGACAATATCCGTTACTATTATAGACAATTTAACTTCAAATACAGGTTATATACTTTTGAAAAGAAAGTCAGGACTACTTAATCCCACCGAATTAATTCAATTTTTTAAAGTTGCTCACCAAAACCGCAATCGATTTCATAAATCAATTTAATCACGTCAATTTTCCAACATTCGATGCGCCCTTAAATATATAATCAGTTTTGCATCAGCATTCAGCTTGAAAATGTCTCTAAAATTTTTTATGCGAGCAGCAAGGAAATTGAATTAGATTTTGTATTTTATGCACAAATCTAATACAGGAATTGTGACGAGGGCATCAAACTTTAGTTCCTCTATGTTGACACTGTGATGTATTAGTAGGAAGTAGATTGTTTTGAGCGGTAGATTAGGAAATGATGAAGAATTAATAGAAATTTATTTAAAACGGATCTGATTTTTTTTCTACTGTGGGGCGATTCCATGGGTAAATGGAACTGAAAATTTTTTGTTCAAAAACTTTTTTAGCTTTTTCTGCTTAAATATACATATTTCAACATATCTTTTCACTAAATAAGACTTATTATTCATCAATTCATGTGTTATTAGCATTTAATCGTCTTAATTATGCTGCATTTTGACAAAAATATGTAATATGTTTTGCAATAATCGGTTGAAAATTGACAGATTAAGTGGTGTTTTCCCCAATTTTCTCCTTAATTACAGTAGTAAGACATACAAATAAGATATTGTTATAAAGCACAGGCGATTTCACGTGTGTTTATCATAGATTTGTAACACAACAATGGATATTCAAAGAAATATTGATAAAAATTTAAAAATCAATTTTTTGTAAAGTTGACCGATTAAGTTTGGCTTTTTTAAAATATCTTTTGTCAGACAGATTTAACTAAAAGATTATGCACTAAAATACATAAATACCATAATAATAAATAAAATAAATCTTAAATATGGCGTTAAATGAAGTTAATTAAGGAAATATTTACAAAAAATTGAGTTGAGAAAAAAAAAATTCACTCATGGAATCGCCCTGTGGTAATCTTAGAACTGCACATTTATTAGCGGAAAGAACAATGTTTAAACGAAAACTCGATGGCCAGTCGACTTCAAGCTTTGCTACCATCACTTTGAGTATCACCAACTTGTGTTATAACTTAAAACTATGAAGCAAAAATGGTTTGGTAACTTAACCAAGAACATAGGCAAAGGGTTAAATGTATTTTCCTGGAAGAGTTTAATATAGGGTGACCATCTGCGTAGTTTTACAATGGACAGTCCTGCATTTCAAAACCCTGTCCTGTATAAATTTGAAAATTTTGTTCCAGGTCCTGTATTTGTTTCATGCAAATTTCCGTTAATTTTTAAATTTTTCTTTGTGTCCTGTATTTTTTAGGAAATTTATCAAATGTCCTGTATTTTCATAAAAATTAGATGGTCACCCTAGTTTAATATAGCCTTGATCATATTCAAAATTTAGCAAACTTAGAAATCTTCTGAATGATAAAAAGGTAAAGCATGGAGAGGGCCCAGCTTTTTTGAGCTGAAGGCACTGCAATTCAAATTAGAACAGAATCTATTGTACCACACCCTTCAGACCAACAGTTTATAGTAGAATCCAAACCAACTGCAAGCTCTGCACAATGAAAAGACTGAACTACGTCTGAAGACCACCTAATATCCCATGCTATGAGCCTAGTCACAGTTCGTGTGTGCAAGATGCTGTAATGAAACCATCCAGTATATCCAAGTGTCCCTAGCTCAGGAGAGATGATATGTTTCGAAGACCTTAAAACTGCATCCAAAACACGAACCCAGCTTCGTAACTAGAACAGTGAAACGGAAAAAGAGCTTATAAAACTTGACTTGGACTGGGATTGAACCCACAACCTTTGACAAGTAAGACCAACGCTTTACGACAAAGGTGATTGATGCCATTTCACCGCTCTTCCAAATGATACTTTAATTAAAAACAAAAACTTTCGTATTTCAAACTTATTTATGTTCATAGGGAAATAGTGGAAAATTTAATTGTTTAAAATGATCTTGATTTATTGTTCTTTTCACTAGAATTTTCAAACCAAAACTGAAAAATATTTTATATGAAAAAATAAATAATTAATTAAACAAAAAGAAGAGAAACAAACAAGTTTTAAATAAATAAAATGTCAGAATGATAATTAGGAGCTCTTAATGCATTTTAATTTGTTTCTTATTGATGTTCTTCTATAAAATTTTATTCTAACTTGTTTTAAATGTTAAACTGAGCCTTTGGGATGTTATGATGCAGACGAGTAGCCAGGAGAGTATTGTTCCCCTCTTCAGCGATTTAAGCCTTTCTCTCGCTGCGTTTCAAAACGTTTAAAGGGGAACAATACCCTCCTGGCTAAGCGTCTGTTATGATGGTTAAGATATATCTAGGACGTCATAGGTTCCAAATAATATTCAAGTCCTTTCAATAATCAATTATATTGGAAACATCTCATCAAATGTTGTTGTATCAAGAATTCGATTAGCAACATCAGTAAATATTTTCGATAAATTTCCTTCAAACGCTGGACGAACATTTTTAGATGAAAAGTCAGAATTGTTTATCAAAATTGTATAAATAATATCCTCAATAGCTTTGTTTCCGCCAAATAAATTTGAAAAGTTGATTTTAGTAACTTTAAAATTCAAGATGTTTACAGCAATTGGGTCAACTCTGATGACTTCAATTCCATTTTTAATGACACGCCTCAATCTGATTGGAATTAAAATTTTCATATTTTCATGTGTAATGAAAAAATCTCCGTTTGTGTTTAACTTATTTCCAAGGAATTTAAATCCCATCTCGTACTTGGCAGTTGTTGTAAGTTTTGGGATGGTGATGAGGATATCAAATTTGAGATCATTTATGTTAGCACTAAAATATGGAAAAAGATTAATGTCATTTTTAAGGGCTACCTGACTACGTCCTTGGTGGATAAGGACAAAAAAGAAGCCAAATTTCAGATATAAACAACAATAAACTCACCGTAATTTATCAAGTTTAAATCCAGAGATCCCATGCATGTTTACACCGGATAGACGAACTGCAACTCCATCATTTTCACCAAAATTAATTCTGTTGATTGAAAAAAAAAATCAATTAAAATTTGAAAATCTTCCAAAAAAAACTGCAGACTCATGGTAACAAAACTCTTAAGTGGAACCAGACGTGGAGCGAGGAGGGAGATTTGGGTGACTTATCCCCCTGAATGAATAAAAACTCTTGGCTATGCCCCTGAGCGGAACACTAGATATTATGTCTAGTAAATTATTAAACTAGTGTCAATTCTAGTGTTAAGTTTCAACTCAAATGACACGACCGTACATCTAATTGTTCAACTTACTCATGAAATTTGAACTTACTCATTAACAAACAACGGGTCTATCTTAGGCACTGTATATCCACCTCCTACATCTCCTGATGCTAATCGTGGCTTTAATACTTCAATTGCACTTGCAATACATTGACTCATATTTGGATTATTCCGTCTACATACTGGAATTGTTGGTGCTGTTGATGAATAAATTGAATTTTAATATTTAAAAAGATTTGATTTTTTTTCTTGCTAAACTTACGTAAAATCCCGGATGAAATTTTAATTGAATATAAAATAATTATGACTTTAAAATAGTTCATTTTAATTTTTGTTTGTTGTTTGAATCGACAAAGTAATTTAAACTTTAAAAACTTTTGGTTCTTAACACGAGAACCACCGAAATATCACTGAATAAACTTTATTTGAAAAGAATGATATAAATAGTAGAAAAAGAGTAGTCACAATGACGTCGCAATATTTTAGAACTTTGGATGCATCTTAGCATTTATGTGTCGTCCATGATTCTTAATTTTTGAACCAGTTTAAAATGATTTCACAATATTGTGGATGTTTAAAGTTAAAAGGATTTAATGAAGCTTTTTGAACCAAAAATTAATTACAGGAACTTAGCAAGATTTCTTTGCCGATGTTTTATTCTATTTGATATATGTTAAGCTTTGGACTAGGAAAAGAGCATCGAATTATGAGGAACTTTATGTTGAAACAAAATAAGGAATTTAAGAGATGAAAATGGAACATTTCTGTGATTTTCTCAATCTCAAATAAACGAACTGCAAGTCCGTGACTTTAAATTTGAAATCAAATTCATTAATTATGATGTCATGTTATGCACATCAGTAGAAATCAGCATTTGAATATAGACCCAAGTGCTTAGTCATTGAGAAGGGTCCTTATTTGCCTTTTGAAATTGAAATTTCATCAAATTTCTTTTTAATTTTGGTTAACTTTTACTCGCAGTTAATCAACAAACCCAGGAGTTCCAAAAGCTACCGGCTCCAGAACAGTGATGAAAGAATGTCAACTTAATGAGCGAACAGAGAATTTGTACAAACTAGGTGACAGAGCCAGCAACAGAGTCAGATGGAAAGCCTTTTATTGTAACCTAAACTTCACATAGGAACATGGTTTATAAGCAGTAAGTAATCAACAAAACCAGCTTGATTTTCAAAGAAGAACAATACAATTAGCCTTAAATAATTGAATAAGGTTAAAAGCTCTGGAACAGAAAAGTTGAAAAGGAGTGCTTCACATATATTGGTATTTCCAATGTCAAAGCTCGATAGTTTAGTGGTCTGAACACTTGACCGGCAATCGAGAGGAGCAAGGTTCGATTCTTGATTTCTGTTTTTCAACAATTTTTTAAAAAAATGAGGTTTTATTGATTTAGGACTGTAGAAAATTTATCAAAACAATTTTCAATTTTTAAGTTACTATGCCATGCAGAACATCGGCAAGAAGCTGATCAAAGTCAATTTTTTTAGTTTCACACCCTTTATGCCTGAAATAAGAATTTCTATCATTTTATTACTTTGTAAACTTTTAAATATTTCATCTAAAATTTTAATTTTTTTTGTAATTTAATTTTTTTTATTTAAATTCATAAAGAAATTGGAAACATTTCATCAAAAGTTGTTGTATCAAGGATTTTATTGGCAAGATCCGTAAATATTGATGACAAGCTTGCTTCAATCACAGGAATAGAATTGCCTGCTGAAAATTCTGGATTATTAATTAATATCGCATGAATAATTTCCTCAATTGCTTTATTCCCTCCAAATAAATTTGAGATCTTCAATTGAGATATTGATCCATTGTCAAATTGAACTGGAATCGGCTCAACTCTGATGACTTCGATTCCTTTTTTTATGATCTTTTTTAACTTTATTTGTAGAATCAGCTTGACATTATTATGAACTATGAAATAGTCTCCATTGGTTTTAAGATTATTGCCAAAAAACTTAAATGCCATTTGGTACTTTGAATATGTCATGAGCTTTGGAATGCTGATAAGAGCATCAAATTTTAGGTCCTTCATGTTGACACTGAAATATAGATTTATGAGATTAGTATGGGACATTTTTTTGTGGATCAATAATTACCGTAATTTTTCAACTTTAAATGTTGTGACTCCATAAACATTTGCGTCAAATAAACGGATGTCTAGTCCTTGACCTTCCCCAAAATTCATTCTGTTTGGAATAAATTTGAATTAAAATTAAAGCTAAATCTTACATTTTAAGATGTTTAAGCCTGTTTATGGATATAAGTTACAGCTTTTATTTAACATTAACCCAAAAATGAGCCAAAAAATAGAAAATAAGTTTGAAACTTAAACAATTACTTACTCCTTAATAAACATTGGTTCAAGTTTAGGAATCAGATATCCACCGCCAAAATCTCCAGTTTCAAAACGTGGTTTAAGAACTTCGATTGCTTTTGCTATGCAGACGCTTATATTTGGATCATTTCTTTGACATTTAGGAATTGTTGGTGCTATTAAAGAACTTAAAGTTTTAGAAATTTTTAACTGATGCTTAATTTTAAAGCAACTCACGTAATTTCTCAAAAGATAACTCAACTAAAATAAAAATTATGAAAAACTTAAATATTTTTATCATTTTAGGAACAAACTTTAAAAAAAATAAATCTTTAATCTCAGACCAACAAAACAGAACTAAATGCATACTCTAAAAATTATAAAAGGAATATCGTTGAATAACAAGTTCTTTATAAGGCAGGGTTCATGCAGATTGATGATTTTGTGCTGCTTGATATTTTTGGATTCAAAAAATGACTCAATTAACTGTTTAAAAAAATAAGATTCTTTATTTTTGTAAAGGATTTATTAACAAATGATGTCCAACAAAATTTGAAGTTTTTGAACATTTTCGCACGCTTTATCACTTTAATTGCAGGTTTCACAGAAGATATTCCTTCAAAACAACTCCTTAAAATTAGCCAGGATTGATCTACAATGGAAAAATGTCATCAAAAGAGGCATTTGCGACAACTTTATTAGCAATTTCTGTGAAAATTTCAGACAATCTTATTTCCATCTGTGGATTAACGTTTTGTAATGCAAAATCTTGGTTGTTTAAAACGAGTGCGTTAATAATTTCTTCGATTGACTTATTTCCTCCAAAAAGATTTGAAATTTTAAGCTGAGTAATTTTGCCTCGATCGAATTTTAGTGCAATTTTATCGAATTTTACAACTTCAACTCCATTTTTGACTGTTCTATGTCCTCGGATTGGCATGATGATTTTAGCACCCGCGTGTTCGGCAAAATAATCTCCGGTGCTTTTTAAGCGAGTTCCAAAAAAGTTGAATTCCATTTGATATTTTGAAATGACTTGGAATGGTGGCAGACTGACGAGTGCATCGAATTTCAGGTCTTTCATGTTGACACTAAAAATATATTTTTATTAAATTATTTTAACAGTCTGATTTTAAAAGATTCTGCTTACCGAAGCTTATCAAGTTTGAATTTTGAACATCCATAAATATTAGCGTCATGTAATTGAATTCTTACACCTCCACTCTCACCAAAGTCCATGCTAAAATTATTAATAGGTTTAAAAATTAAAAAAAAAATTAAAATTTGAAAAAAAAAAATAAATTTTAAAAGGCTTGACATTTTTGAATGAAAACAATGTTGAAAATCTCATTTGATGTCAATCATGACTTGTAAGCATCAGTCTAGGTTTCTAAACACTTACATATTCAAATATTCAAACTAGTTTGATTATTAAGCCTGAAAAAATCGTCTGTGCTTAGTATTTAAAAACAACAACTTTAAGAACTCTCAAGCATAACAACTTAATACTTACTACTTTATAAACAACGGCTCTAGCTTCGGAACAGTGTATCCACCTCCCAAATCACCAGTTGCTAATGCTGGTTGCATCTTCTCCATTACATTCACTATACATTGACTTATGTTCGGATTATTTCGTCTGCAGCTTGTTATTGATGGCGCTTTTCAATAAAAAAATATAATTTAATGAACTGAGAAACTCATCTCAAGAAATAAAACTTACGGAGAGCTTCAAATGTGACTTTAATCACGTGAAATATTAATAAAATCTGGTAAAATCTCATTGTTTTCAAAGCAATTCCAGATCAGTAAGTTTTTGAATTCTTTTAATCTTAACACTAGAAAATTCGAGACAGAACTAAGAAATCTTTAAAATTTCATTTTTATTTCTCTATTTTCGATAGGATTTGACAAGGAAGAACAAAAATGAAACAAGTTTTATGTCAGTAAATTGACTATGCTATAAAAACTAGTTTATAAAATTATTATTGTCCTATTTTGCTAGTCATTTTGCTGAGATTCTCAAACTTTTCTCAAGCATCAATCTGAGCACGTTGATAAGTTTGATTATGTTGATGCTATTGACAGAACTAGGATAGGAGACTAGGATAAGAGACTAGGGTAGGAATAGGATACGAGACTAGTATAGGAGAGTAGGATAGGAGACTAGGATAAGAGACTAGGAAAGGACTAGGATAAGAGACCTGGATAAGAGACCAGGGTAGGAATAGGATACGAGACTAGGATACAAGACTAGGATAGGAGACCAGGATAGGAGACTAGGAAAAGAGACTAGGAAAGGACTAGGTTAAGAGACTAGGATAGAAGACTAGGGTAGGAGACTAGGGTAGGAGCCTAGGGAAGGAGACTAGGATAGGAGACTAGTATAGGAGAGTAGGATAGGAGACTAAGATAGGAAACTAGGATAGGAGACTAGGATACAAGACTAGGATAGGAGACCAGGATAGGAGACTAGGATAAGAGACTAGGAAAGGACTAGGTTAAGAGACTAGGATAGAAGACCAGGATACGAGACTAAGATACAAGACTGGGATTGGAGACTAGGATAGGAGACTAGGATAGGATTCAAAACGTTTTCATACCATGTTGATTTCCCCTTAATAGTAACAAAGATGCAATATTTGATTTAATTTGATTGATTCAATAATTCCTTATTTTATTAAGTCTTAAAAATACAGCAATTTATTTACAATGGAAACAGTTCATCAAAAGAAGCTTGCTCAACGACAGTATTGCCAACATTGGTGAAGATCTTCGACAGATTATTCTCAAGTGCCGGATAAATATTTTTAATCACAAAATCTGGATTACTACCAAGCAGTGCATGCACAATCTCACTTAAAACTTTATTTCCATTAAAAAGATTTGTGATTTTAAGTCCACTGGCGACACCTCTGTCAAATTTAATTCCAAATGGCTCAAACTTGATGAATTCCTTTCCGTTCTTAATGTAGCGGTGACCTTTCATTGTTGCTCTAATTTTAGCTCCTGAAAACTGGGTATATAAGTCTCCGTCACTTAGAACTGGTGCACCCAAAAAGTTAAACGACATTTTGTATTTTCCAACGATATCTAATTTGGGAAGCATAACTAAAACATCAAATCGGAGGTCCTTCACATTTATGCTGGAAAATGGAAACAAAATTTTTATTTTTAAATTTTTTTTTGATTTAAAATATTTTTTTACCGCAATTTTTCAACATTGAATTTTGTCGTTCCATGAACATTGATGTTATTTAATTGTACCTTAAGACCGTCATCCTCACCAAAGACTATCCTGTAAAATTGATATTTCAGTTAATTGATTAATTCTTAAACCGCATTTTTTTAAAACCTAATCTTTAGTGCCACAAAACTTACTCTTTTAAAACAAATGGCTCCAAAGCTGGAACTTGAAATCCTCCCCCTAAATCTCCAGTTGCAAGTTTAGGTAAAAGTGCTGTAACGGACCGAACAATACATTCACTGATGTTAGGGTCATTACGACGGCACGTTTTAATGTTTGGTGCTGAAAATAAAAAAAATCGTCAACAAAAAAGTTATTTAAAGATTGATCGATGAAAGAACTATAAAATATTCAAAACAAGCAAGCTTCTCGATTCCTTGACCGCAGTTTAAATTTAGAATTTTCAATGAAATCACGATAAGCATTCAAACTATAAAGCTAACGTCAAAGAATTAGCGCAAAAAATACATAAAATTTATCAACAGTTCCTTATCTACCTCAAGAATATATTTTCTATAGAATTGAAGATTTAATAATGAATAAAAATTTATTAGAATGTTTACAAATTAATTTGCAGGCGAGACAACTTTTTTTGTGGCTTTAAAACTTTCAGTGTGTTTTATTGATCAGGTGTCTGATAATGAATTCGAAATGACTTTGCAAAAAATAAGAGAATGTTAAAATTACAAACAGCTGCATTTGATGATACATAAATTGAACCTTTTTTTGACAGTTTTAGATTTTTTTGGTCAATACTTTTTTCGAATTTCATAAATTCTTCGGTTATTGCATGAATTGAGAATTGAAGATTTGTCTAAGGTAAAACACTTGGAAATTCTTTTTCAGTAAATAGCTTTAGATGCTTGCATTAGCCATAGGGAATGTAAGGGTGTGGGAGGAGATAGATTTTGAACTGATGGGACAAATGAGAATAGATTTATGAGATTTGTTTTCTGCAGAACACCCAGCAAATTACAGATTTTTCCAATGCGGGAACACTTTTGACTTTTTGAGCCGAATTGTCATACTAATTGATGGAAAATCGTTTTGTTTAGGTTGCGATAATTTTACTTTACTTTTTATCTTTCTATATCCTTAACCCCAATGGCACAAGTCGGTTAATCGAATAGAAATCCAGCACCATGCTGGTGTGACTCTGCTAGATTGTCAACTAATCATAAGACCCTTTTTACTTAAACAATATCAACATACAGACTTGTTTTCACCATAAATAATAAGGCTTGAAGAGAACAATTCGACAATAAAATCAAAAGTTTTTAAAACCAGCCCCGAAATTTCTTTTTTAAAAATCCAAAAGCATTGAAATTGTTTAAATCGGGTGTGTTCATTATATTTTGAACCATTGAATGTAGAAAATCAAAAGAAACTCAAATCGCTCCAATATTGAACAGAAAAAATTAGAAGAAATATTCAAAAACTTAATCTTTCAATGATACTTACGTAATAATCCTTCCAAACTTTTTATTTGAATCACAAATAAAATCACAAAAATTTCAGAAATAATTTTCATTTTAAATAATTTTAAACTTTTCACTTTAATTAAAATTAATTCAGTTTATTCAATAATAAAAAAAGATATATTTTGCTGACCGCGAACTTTTATTTTAGAACATTTGTTCTTAAGATTCTAAGCAATACTGAATGAATCGAAATGTTTGTTCCAATATTTATTTTCGGGTTGCAAACTTATTAAGGACGTTTTTTTTTGTTATGAAATAAAAATTTTTTTTATTTTCGCAAACAAGTTTTTTTTATTGATAAAAACATTTGTCGTCATTTTAGCAGAATTTTTAATTTGTTTAGAATTCTTTATTATTTACAGATTGGTAAACACATGGAAAGTTTTGTTTTTATTTACAATTTTTTGAGAGGTTGTTAACATTTTTGTTTTGACTTATCGAGAAGATCAATAATCTGATGTAAGGCTGATCTGATTCTGGTCTTGGGATGACTCAGTGATGCTTAAGCTGTGTGCCGGGGCACACTAGTGAATTTTTTTTAGATATCTCACAAACCGTACACTGTAAGCGTTTTCGGTCATGGTTTACAAACAAGTTTGCAGTGGCACAAAAAAGGTTGGACACCATTTGAATAGATAATTAAATTAGTTTATTTGCAATATAATCTCCAAGCCTTGATAAGGGTTCTTCGATTAATATGAATGTTAGCAGCACGGCTATGATTATTTTAGGAACATCCAAAAGGCAAAGCCCAAGCTAAGGTATGAAAAATAAACAAATTTAAAATCAGTCAAAATAAGACAAATTAAGGAAGACACAGACAGACACACACACACACAGACATACAGACATACAGACACATAGAAATACAGACACACAGACATACAGACATACAGCCACACAAAGACAAAAGTCAGTTATAATATTAAAAAAAAACTTACAAATTGTAATTCATTTTCTATTTCTTGCGGTTCCAACTGTCGTTCATGAATTGTAAATAAAAAGTAACTGGATATGAGGTAGACACTAAGACCCATCTTAGAAATTATCTCCCAAATTTTATGCGAAAGAATTTTTTTGATTTTCCAGTCGCTATGATGACCAAAATAAAGAATTGAAATGAAAACTGCGACAATGATAACGTCAGCAATTGAGAGCAGTTGAGGAATAAAATACATTGCTCCTGTGATGATTAAAGGAACTGAGATTATGGCGCCAAAACCTGATGCAACTTTTAAATAAAACTGTAAACGAGGTATAAAAATTGTAGAAAACAAAAAATTCATCCAATGGTTCGTCCCGAGCATTAATCGAACCTCGCACCTCTCCATTGCTGGTCAAGTGCTCAGTTGAAAAACAAAATCTTGTTGAACTTTAAAGTTCTTTCATTTAATAGCTTTGTCTGTCTTTGAGTTGACTCAAACTTAGGGCCTAGCCACTGCGATTTTGAGACAAATTAGTTAAAACACTAAAGGTTATAAGCTCTGTAACAGAACAATTGAAAAGCAGTGGCTCACTTATATTGGCATTCTGCCAGTTCCAATAACAAAGCCTGATAACATAGTGGTCTTAGCACTTGACCGGCAATTGAGATGTGCGAGGTTCGATTCCAAAAAATCATGATGAACTTTAAAGTTCTTCATTTAATAATTAAAGCAGACTTTAGATGTACTTACCATATCTTGAGCACTTTTACAGTTTAAAAATTTCTCCAAAACAACTCCAGCAAAAAATGGAAGGAATCTGAGTCTTAATGCAATATATTTGTGAAATATTAAATCGTTTCCATAATTTCTGTAATAAATGAGATTAATTGAAATTTAAAAATTAAGGAAAAGGAGTCGATGAATTGTGAACTCTTTCAAAACTTGCGCACTAAGTTGACCCAAAAAAGCAAATTACTGAACCATTGATGTCTGCAAAACATGACCGTAATAGTAATCAGATGTGTGAAGCATTCTAACAACACCAAAAGCAGTCATCAATAAAATTGCAAAATAATTTCCATATTTTTCTATTTTTGTCAGCATCAGTACAAAAGGTGCAACTAGGCTTAGTTGCAGGAATACAGGAACAAACCAGATGAAGGCTACATACTAAAATAAAATTGTAAAATGATCAAAATTATTTAGACCTATTAAAAAATAAACTAGAAGCCATCCCTTCAGCTCCTAAACTAGAAGCCTTAGAAACCATCCCTAGAACTAGCTCTTACAGTATTCGGATAATCCATAAAATTGAACGCAATTGGTAAAACCCAAAGTTTAGCTTCTTTATTCACACCAAGGTCATATGGTGCTAAAGTTTCTGTGCTTGATGAATAAAATAGAAAAACAATAAAAAATGTTACGGGAAGCAATCGCATCGTTCGTTTTATGTAAAACTTTAAAATCCATTTCAACTTGTTGCTGAAATTAAAAGTTTGAAGTTATAATTTATTTTGTGGATTCAAATAATTTTACTCACGGAGCTGCAAGTCCTTTTTTGAGTGACATTGCAGTAAGGAATCCACCAATGAAGAAGAATACGTCCATAATCAGCATAACTAGTCCAATAAATTGGTAAAAAAATCCAACTGTAAAGTCATGAAGATCTTTGCCATCTTTGAATGGCATTGTGACCTTGTTTAGATGTGAATGATAGAAAGTAATTGACATGATTGTTAAAGCTTTGATACCATTTAGATATGCTGTGGATGAATCAGGACTACTAAATGTAGTCAAGTCTTTGATAATATTCAAAATTTGTAACTTTTTGATGCTTGTCATTGAGAATATTGATGCCAAGATTAGAAGGACAATCAAGAATCTAAACAAGCAGTAAACATGTTTAAAATTTAAAAATTCCTTTGATTGTTCAAGCCACACTTACCCGATTCTTTTCAGGTTCCACCAATTCAGGATTGAAAAATTATTTTTATTCAATTTTATTCCAAATTTTTCACTTTTTCTCGTCTTGCAAAAGATTTTTTCACTAAAAGTCACATTTTGTCCTTCATTAAGTTCTTGTAAAATCTGTTGGATATCCTTTGAGTCACACGAGTACGGCAAGCATACAGCTCCTAGAAATGACATGTCAAGGTCTGTCCACAGCCTTTGGTAATAAGATATTGAGGGCAGGACTGAAATTGGAGGATTTGAATCTTGGAAATATTGAACTAGACAGTATTGAGTGTTGTTGATTCTGTTGCAGCCAAAGAAGTCACCAAAGTCATGTGAATTGCCATATTTGTGGGTTGATGTGAAGGTTGACCAAGCTGTGGAATGAATTTTGATTTATTTTGCCAAATTATTTGTTAATTTTTCATTTTACTTTTCAGAATTGATGAATTTTCTCTCAGTTCCATAAAGTCATTCATGCAAACGCTTCCAATTTGAGAACTATTTTGATTAAAATCTTTTAACACTTTTAGAAAATCCACTGCATTTGCTAGTTTTAGTATGAAAAGCAAATTGAATACTAAACATGACGTTATGATCTTCATTTATCACTTATTTAAATCGTCAACTTTACACAAATTTAATTTAATTTTAACAAATTAAATTTTTTATTTCAGCATTAAAAGAATAAACAACCATTCAACTCAGAAACAAGCAATACCGAACTAGCACCTTTAATTTCTCGAATAGAACTGTAAGTAAAATAACAAAAAATCAACAATTAATTGATTCTTTTGGACTTAAACAAAGAGTGTAGCACAGCACGAAAGTAACAATTGTAAAAAAAACTAAAATAATAACCCGTCAAGCATTAATTCTGACTACTTACTTACTTACTTCCTTGGCTGGGGCGCACGTGGGGCCATTGCCGCATTCAGAGATCGTCTAAAGACAGCTCTCTCCTTGGAGACCTTCTGCCAGTTCGGGATATCAAGAACTCTAGCGTCCTTTTTAACACATTCTTTCCAAGTGTAGGAATTCTGACTAAGGAGGTACAACTCAACTTTCTTTCTGATTTAAATTCACATTCTAGCTAGACAAGTGAAGAAAACTATACAACATAAAAAAAAGTTTTTTTTACGCCTAAGGTTGATTCCCCAAATCATTACAATATCTCATTAATCCTATCCGACTAACAATATCCATATCCATAAATTACTCAGAATAAAAACTTACTTCTCATAAATAATGTCATTTATAAATTTTGAAAGAAAGGGGAGAAGATTTTGAGAAAATTTGAAAAAATTTTGAAAGGGAGGGGAGGTTGGGTTTAAAGAACCTTTAGTAACCAAAATTGTCCATTTGTGTTACGTTGACCTTCTCTAGAACCTTCTCTACTTATGGATAGATTTCTTTTTTCAAAAATGACGCCGTACAATCTCATTGGCTCTACATCATTCATCAACGAGCCATTTAAATTAATGATGTTTAAAACACTTTTTTTTCATCGACCAACAGTGAGATTTGACACCAGTTTGTCTTGTTTTATGCAATAATATTTAACTTTATTTAATTGTAATCAGATGCTTATAAGCGAATGTTGTTTCAGTTTACATGTCCTTCAATTTTATTAAACAAATACTTGTAGAATTTCCGTATCATAGTGTTATCAAGTTAATAGCGCACTTCCGTGGGTGCCCGAGCTACACAAGGTTGAGAGTCCATATGGAAGCTGCAACCAATGGATTCCTATCTTCAATCAAAAATCTCAGTGAAGAATCTGTTTAATGTCATTTCTGACGGAGGATCTTTTGAGATTTGGCTGCGACAAGGTTCCTTATTAGTAAAACTTTCGGGTGATTTTTGAATGGAGAGTGGAGAAAGGAAGCTCTATGGAGCCTCCACATGAAAGCCGCATGAAGTCTGTGTGTCGCTTGGAGTAATAAAAAAATCTCACCAAAAATACAATCTTAATTAACTACTCCTGAATTTGTCTAGAGACAATTGATAAATGTTCCTTATATTGTGCGTAATTTTATGGACATTAATTATTAATCTTTGAAAATAATTTCTAGAAAGACAAATGAGGAATAGAAAACAATTAAAAAAATTATTTAAGATTGGAAAAACCCTTGAAGATTATTAAGGTTGTCATTTGCTTACATTGTCTAAGTTTTTGGATAATCTGTATGCCACGGCATACAATGTGTGTCTTGGTATTAAATATGTTGCTCACTAAACCTTTAATTAATTGAAATATATTTGGATATTGTTCTCATTAAGTTTTATTCTTAATAATATTGTTTAATTTCTTATACCTAATTAAGACTATTGACATTTTTTATCTTTTTAAAAATAAAGATTCAGAACTGATAAACAATGTTGACTTAAAAATACCTTAAAAACTTTAAATTACAAAAATCTGCTTATTATTAAAAACTTGAAAATAATAATAAACACAGCAAAAATAAGGACTTAATTGGATGATTGCAGCTACTGACGTATGCCTAATCCGAACCCAGTAGAATGATCACGTTGAAGAATTACTTTTTCAGCTCTTCAAGCAAATTATTAGCCCAATAATCCCCAAGTCTTGACCAAGGCTCTTCTACAAACACAAAAGTTACTAATATTGGCACCGCCGTCTTCAGAACAATCGTTATAAAAAACAGAAGCTGAAAAACCAAGAATTAAAATTTGACATTCAATTAAATTCAGTAAACTTACGAATTCCAGCTCATTCCTGACTTCAATCGGTTCCACTTCACGTTCATGGATTGTAAATAGAAAGTATGAAGTTATGAGGTAAATGGTCAATCCCATTTTTGAAATTGGTTCCCAGAATTTATGCGACAAGAATTTTTTAATTGTCCAGTCATTATGATGAATTAAATAAAATATTAAGAGAACGAATACAATGATGAAGGCATCAGCTACTGCTATAAATTCTAATATATGAAATAATGCTCCAATTACAATCATAGTGATAATGGAAATCAACATAACAAAAAATAAAATATACAGCATCACCTGAAAATTAAAAAAAAATTAATTCAATAAATTTGTTGTCAATAATCTTAGTGGCAAAGTTAAGTCGCACAAGAAAGTTCTTACCATGCTCACAGCCAGTTTTTCATTAAGAAATTTCTCCAAAATTATTCCACCAAAAAATGGAAGTAGTCTAAAAGTTGCTGCAACATATTTGCTGTTCATAGCGTCATCAGTATAAATCCTTAAATAAGAAATGCAAATTAAGTTGTGTCTTTAACATTCCAAGTGATTTAAATGGTATCAAGTACTTACCCAGCATTACTAGTTGTCAATGCGTTCTCCACGAATCCATTAGAAAAATGTAAATATCTTGTAATCCCTAAGACGATTAATAAGAGAACTGAAGTTTTATTTCCATACGTTTTAGTTCTAGTAAGCAGTAATACAAAAGGTGCCATTATACTCAATTGTAGATAAACAGACACAAACCAAATCATCGAGCTGTACTGTAAATTTTAGGCTAATTAATGTCAAGGTATAAAGCATGCAATCTATACTTACAGTAATCTTTACAGTCAAGAAATTGTAAATAAATGGCATGAACCAAATTTGCCTTCGAGTCTCTTCATTCATTCCAACATCATAAGGTGCCATTGTGTCAGTGTCTGATGAAGTCAGCAGAATTATGTAAAATATTGTAACTGGAACTAAACGCATGAAGCGCTTGATGTAAAATTTTACAATCCAGGCTATTTTATTACTGTAATTAAATTATAAAGTCAATTAGATGATCAACAAGATTTGATATGCTGAGATCCAGGATGTCACAGATTTCCTGTGAAATTAATAACACTAGAGCCACTATTTATACTTACGGTGAATCCATTCCCCTCTTCAATGATCTTGCAGTCAAAATTCCACCAATTATAAAAAATCCTTCCATCATCAAACCAGTCATCCCTAAAGGTCGATAAAGCAGACTGGAATCGAGCTTTTCGAGATATTCACCACTCTTAAATGGCATCACCAAAAGAGATGCATAGGAATGGCCAATGACAATTAAAATCATAGCAATTGCTTTGATGCCATTCATATATTTTGTAGAGTCACTTGAGTAGCTGGTGTTCACCAAGTCTTTAATGATGTTTACAGTTTCAAGTTTATTGATCCCTGACATTGAGAATATAGTAGCCAATAAAATAATTGAAGTAAGAATTCTGTGTTGAGATTTAACAAACAAATTATTGTCTTTATGAATATTGCTCTTTTTGACATTTTAATGCACACTTACCCGATTCTTTTGTAGTTCCACCAATTCAAGATCGAAAAATTATTTTTGTTCAATTTAATTCCAAATTTTTCACTTTTTCTTGTCTTGCAAAAGATTTTTTCACTGAAAGTCAAATTTTGATCTTCATTAAAATTTTCAAAAATTTTTCGGGCATCTTTCAAGCCACACGAGGACGGCAAGCAAACGGCTCCAAGAAATGACTTGTCAAGGTCTGTCCAAAGCTTCTGGTAATAAGATGTTGACGGCAGGACTGAAATTGGAGGATTTGAGGCTTGGAAATATTGAACTAGACAGTATTGAGTGTTGTTGATGCTGTTGCAGCCAAAGAAGTCACCAAAGTCATGTGAATTTCCGTATTTGTGAGTTGATGTGAAGGTTGACCAAGCTGTGGAATAAAAGTTGACTTAATTCATCAAATATTTTGATAATTTTACTTTTTACTTTTCAGAATTGATAAATTTTCTCTCAGCAGTTCCATAAAGTCATTCATGCAAACGCTTCCAATTTGAGAACTATTTTGATTTAAAACTTTAACTAAGTCAGCTGCTACTATAGATACAACTAGCAAATTTATTGCTAAATAGTATGGCAATTTCATTTCAGTTTATTTTAATTTATTTAAACTTTTATGATAATTTTGTTTTAAAAAATCTGTGATTTAATTTTTTAATTGCTTTTTTTTAAACAAAACCGAACATTCAGCTTGAAGTTTTCAAAAAGAACTAAAAGAGAAAATTCCAAATAATTAAGAAAGAAACATTCGTTGCGACTAAGGCAACAAGATCATTAGAGAACAAAGATTATTAAAAACTAGACGTGTAGTTCGTCAAGTATGAAGCTGACATGGTTGACCGGTGTAAAAATTATTTTGATAAAGTTTTGAAATTTTTAAAAAAATCAACGGGATAAGTCTTTGTTAAGGATCAAATCCTTTTTAGAACAACAGATAGACCGATAAAGAAAATTATACAATTTTTGTCTATTAAGTCTTTTTAATGCAAGAATATTCTATTAATTAAATCATTGAAACTTATGGTTGACAAAAGCAGTGATGTAACTTGTAGAGAAGTGGAACAACTAAGTTCCATTAGAATTTATAAGACGGCAATAGTTTTACAAAATAATTTATTACACTTTATTCTAAGATAGTAAAAACTAGTTTAACTTTTATATAGTTATAAAATAATTTGGTTTATTTAAGATGCCCTAGGTAGCCTCAGAAACTAAACCCACAAAACAATGAACATCATTTTTAGATAACTCATTTTAATTCTGGGATATTCCATTTGCGACAGTTTTTTAAAATAATTAAATGAGTATTTAACACCAGTTTATTGGGTTTTTTAGAGAAAAAAAAATTAATTTGACGTTTGAATGAAAATAACAATTTATCAAATTTAATTAATCTTTGAAAACAAAACAATTGTTTCAATTCAAAAATTTAAAGCTTTTGTCGTTTTTAACATAAGCAGTTTAGAATAAAAAAACACCACAACCGAAAGCAAAAGTGCTTAATTCTCAAAAATTGTTGAATATATCCAAAAAGTAGTGTTGGGGTCAGAAAGTAGGTTAATAAGAACTATATTGTTTCCTCTTGGAAGGGCTATTTTTTGCTTTAATTATTTTCCCGAATAGCACAAGTCGGTCAATCTAATAGAAATCCGGCATCCTTTCGGCATGGCTCTGGCATGGTTCTAGCTTCGATTTAAATCAAACACCATGCCAGAATCACACCGGCTTGATGCCGAATTTCTGATAGATTAACTGACTTGTGCCATTCGGATTATTTTTAAAATATTTGGGAAAATTTTATTTCAATTGTTTAATGCATGAAAGGAAATCCCCTCATCAGACTGCGTCACTAAGTAACAGAAACACTTAAAGGATACTTAAAAAATTGGGAAATCCAGTTGAACATTTAATTGTTACATTCTCTCTCCGTTGCTTCTGTATTTTATTGTAATTAATTAGATGATTTCAGCTCGACTGCTTAAAAATCATGTTTTTAGCTATGGAGCCGTTCACTTATGACGTCCGACATTTGGGGGGGGGGGGGGGGGTGTAGGATTTTGTGACAGTTCAAACCAGTTCAAACAATGGAAATTTTTTTCTATAGAATTTTTGTGACAGAGGGAGGGAGGGGGGTCAACCAAGTTTTTTGATGGACGTCATAAGTGAACGACCCCTATTTCTACTTTTGCAGATTATTAACAATGCAAAGAATTATTTCAATAATAAGATTCTTACAACTAATAAAATGTTTCTAATTTCACTCTATTGACAAGTTACTTTTGGTCTCTTTATATTGATTAATTAATAAAACTTTTTAAACAAACTATTAGCTCAGTAATTCCCAAATCTTGATTAAGTTACATTCACAATATCAACACAGCTTATCGTTGATAAAAACTGCAATTTCTATTGTCATTTTTGGATAAAAAGTTGTATCAAAGGCTTAATATTGATATAGCTAGCTAATGACTAAGAATTTAAAGTTTATTGATTCTTGTCATTGAGAATATTAAAGCTGGTAAAATTAAAAATGCAACAGCTTTGCGCTGAAAAAACAGAAATCCCGAAATTGAATTTTGAATTCATTTTTTATAAGTTTATTAAATCTTAAAACTGATTTTGCAAAGAAACAAGAACTACATTTGAAAATGCAGTAAACTTCAAAAAATTCTTAGAAAAAAGCCATAAAACATTAATTTTGTGCTGACGGTTAGCTTAAATAAAGCCAGTTTTAACCAAGTCTAAATTAGTTGCATCCAAAATTAGTTTTTTAATTCTTTAAATAAATTGTTAGCAAAATAATCCCCAAGTCTTGACCAAGGCTCCTCTACAAACACAGAAGTCACTAATATTGGCACCGCCGTCTTCAAAACATCAGTTAAGAACATTAGAAGCTGAAAAACCAAGAATTAAAATTTGACATTCAATTAAATTCAGTAAACTTACAAATTCCAGCTCATTTCTGACTTCAATCGGTTCCACTTCACGTTCATGGATTGTAAATAGAAAGTATGAAGTTATGAGATAAATGGTCAATCCCATTTTTGAAATTGGATCCCAAAATTTATGCGACAATAATTTTTTAACTGTCCAGTCGTTGTGATGAATTAAGTAAAATATTAAGAAGATGAAGATCATCATGATTACATCAGCAGCTGCTATGAGTTGTATTAAACGTAACACTACTCCAGTGATGATTGTCAGAACGAAAATTGTAAGCATTACATAAAAAATGACATTTTCGACGATCTATAGACAAAATTGCAAAAGAGATATTAATTGTGTCACTAGATGAAGCGGTTTATGTATGAAATGACCTCTTTATCATCAAAATTACCATCTGGAACTAAACAAGAACCATCAAGTATCGTTAATCTTGGTTGGCATGATCATAAAGATCATTCAGACATGATCAATAAATAAAAAGCTCATCATTGATGGTAGATTAATCAGTTCTTGATCGGATCGTCAATTATGAGGAAATTTCTTGATTTTTATAAATTCCCTTACCATTGATAAAGCTAGCTTCTGACTAAGTATTTTCTCTAATATCATTCCACCGAAAAACGGAAGAAGCCTGTATCGTGCCGCAGTATAGTTCACATTCAAGCTTTCTGCTGTATATAAGCTTAAAAATAAAAATAAACAAATATTGTTTCGTGAATCATTATTAATTTTTTGGAACCTTTTATTCCTTGTGACCAAAGTCATTTTTTCAGTACTTACCCAGCATTTGTGGATGAAAAAACGGTTTCCATAAGTCCACTTGTTGAATGCAGGTATCTTGTAATCCCTAAGACAATCAGTAAGAGAACTGAAGTTTTATTTCCATACGTTTTAATTCTAGTAAGCAGTAATACAAAAGGTGCCATTATACTCAATTGTAGATAAACAGACACAAACCAGATCATCGAGCTGTACTGTAAATATTTGGCTAATTAATGTCTAGGTACAAAGCATGCAATCTACACTTACAGTGATCTTTACAGTCAAGAAGTTGTACATAAATGGCATGAACCAAATTTGCCTTCGAGTCTCTTCATTCATTCCGACATCATAAGGTGCCATTGTATCAGAATCTGATGAAGTCAGCAGAATTATGTAAAATATTGTGACTGGAACTAAACGCATGAAGCGCTTGATGTAAAATTTGACAATCCAGGCTATTTTGTTACTGTAATTAAATTATAAAGGTCAATTAGATGATCAACAAGATTTGATATGCTGGGACCCAGGATGTCACAGATTTCCTGTGAAATAAAGAACACTAAAGCCACTATTTATACTTACGGTAAATCCATTCCCCTCTTCAATGATCTTGCAGTTAAAATTCCACCAATTATAAAAAATGGCTCCATCATCATATCTGTCATCCCCAATGGCTGATAAAGCAGGTTGGAGTCATAATCAACAAGATTTCTACCATTTTTGAATGTCATCACTAGTCGGGAACTGTACGAATGACCCATGACAATAATAATCATAGCAATTGCTTTGATCCCATTCATATATCCTGTTGAATCACTCGAGTGGCTTTTATAGAACAAATCGTTGATGATGTTTGAAGTTTTGAGTTTCTCGATTCCTGACATTGAAAATATTGTTGCCAATAGAAGAGTTGTTATGATTATGCTAAAAAACATAAATAATTTTAAGAATCAGGGAATTCATATTTCCAGTCGCACTTACCCGATTCTTTTGTAATTCCACCAATTAAGGAACGAAAAATTATTTTTGTTCAATTTTATTCCAAATTTTTCACTTTTTCTTGTCTTGCAAAAAATTTTTTCACTAAAAGTCAAATTTTGGTCTTCATTAAAATTTTCAAAAATTTCTCGGACATCTTTCAAGCCACACGAGGATGGCAAGCATACAGCTATAAGAAATGACTTGTCAAGGTCTGTCCAAAGCTTCTGGTAATAAGATGATGAGGGCAGGACTGAAATTGGTGGATTTGAATCTTGGAAATATTGAACTAGACAGTATTGAGTGTTGTTGATGCTGTTGCAGCCAAAGAAGTCACCAAAGTCATGGGAATTTCCGTATTTGTGAGTTGATGTGAAGGTTGACCAAGCTGTGGAATAAAAGTTGACTTAATTCATCAAATATTTTGATAATTTTACTTTTTACTTTTCAGAATTGATAAATTTTCTCTCAGCAGTTCCATAAAGTCATTCATGCAAACGCTTCCAATTTGAGAACTATTTTGATTTAAAACTTTTAACACTTTTAGAAAATCCACTGCAATTATAGGAACCAATAACGAACTCAAAGCTAATAAGGACATTAAAAATTTCATTTTTATTCATTAAACACTTTTATTAATTATTTGAAAAATGATTATTCCGGTCTTGCGAAGTTACCAATTTTAATTCACTATCAAAACAGAACTTGCAATTTGCAGTTTTCTAAAAGAACTAAAAAACTATCTTTTAAATTGAATCATTTTTTTGTCTCAATCAAAAGGTTAGAGTCAGCATACATGTACCATTTTAGAGAATAATATTTTATTAAGGTGAGGCAAAAATCTCATTAATTCAGAATAATAAATGGCTGGAAGAATCAGTGACGAGTAGAACAAGTAAAAATATTTCGAAAATGTCAGGAATAAAGAAGGATGTAGAGCATCTTGTTGAAAAGAGTATAGACGGGGGCAACATTAGGAGTCAAATTTTATTTATTACACAATGAAGTATAAAGAGAATTAATCCTGTCTAGGGTATATGTAGGAGCGGATCAATGCAAAAGGGGGAGGGGGAGGTGTGTCACCGAAGCTTATGCTGACATGAAGGATGTACAATTTTAATTTCAACCTTGGCAACCTTCAGGGGCGTAGCCAAGAATTTGAAGAAGGGAGGACAAAAAAAAACTTTGTATGGAAAAATTTGGGGGGGGGGGGGGGGGAATGGGGTATTTTTCAAAAAAAAAACCCTGGCAAAATGAAGGAACTTTTGATGACCAAAGGGAATTTGTTCCCCAAAACTCCGTTGACTCTGCTAGAGTATTGTCCTAGATAGCCCAAGAAACCGACTTTGAAAGGACATTTCAACTTCATCTAAAATGTGGAGTTTGACTAATCGTTACCTTGTTTTTGGTGTACCTACCCGAATAGCACAAGTCGGTAAATCGAATAGATATTCGGCGTTAAGCCGACATGACTCTTGAATGGTGCTGACTTCGATTTAAGTCCAGCACCATGCCAGAATCACACCAGCTTCGTTCCAAATTTTTAATCGATTAACCGACTTGTGCCATCCGGGCTAGGTACCTAGTTTCAAGATGTGCCATATTTTTCGAAAGAAATGGTAAACAAGAGTCATATGTAGACAAATAAAAAATTAACTTATTTTTATTGGTTTTTTTTCTGATGCTGATGGAATATCTACTAGAATGTTAAGCACTTAAGGTATAAAAATTTAAATTTTTTAAAATTTTGACAAATTATTTGAAAATTGAAGATTCATAGCTGCATTCTAGGAACAAATAATATATAAAACTAATCTTTACATTGTACATCATCCAATGATGATTCCCAAAGAACGCATGATATTTTAATGACTTAGAGTTAGCTTTAAACTAGGCTGACCAGTTTTTTTGTGAAAAAATAGGGTGCCTGAAAGTAAAATAGAGTACATCCCACATGTATACCAGTTTTATTCGTTTTCTGGACAAATTAAAACAAAAAAAAACTATTTTATTTTTGAAAAATGCATAAAATTGAGGACTGTCCACTGAAAGCCTATCTTGAGCTAAGGTGACCATATTATAGAATTGTCTTGTTTTTTGGTACAAAAATAAATATTGAATCTACAAATTTTTGCTTAATTTTTCTTGCTTTTTTCCTTCAAATCAATAGTCACCCTTAATCTTTTACCACACTTTTTTGTGGGTTTGGTGAGAAAATATTATTTTTACATTTAACATTTATTTATTAAGAGAATTCTACATCGAGAGTTTGTCATTAATGCATTGTGATTCAATAAATTAAAATGCAAATTATATTTTACTGTCGAATCCATTTCAGTTTAAGAATCATAGAGCATCTGCTGGTTGTTCATCTGCCTAAGATGCATGTTATTAAGTCTATGACATTAGGCACTATTAATAAATTTTAAAGTTGAACGAAATTTTATTTGCAATATAATCTCCAAGTCGTGAGATTGGTTCCTCGACTAATATATAGGTTGGTAGAACAGCTATGGTGATTTTTAGGACATCTTTGATGAAGACAAGGAGCTAGAAATTATGTTAATGTTAATAAATAAATAGATAAAATTTAAATCGTTGACTTTATCAATTCCACTCTTTTCCAATCTACTTAAGAGAAACCTGCACGGCAAAGATTAAAGTTTGGCCTCTCAAAGCTTCAGAAGCCAGCTCAGTTGTAAATAGAGCAATATTAAGCTTAATTCCCTAAGTTTATTAAGTATTAAAATGATATTCCGCTATACTTACAAAATCAAGTAGATTTTCAATTTCCAGCAGTTCCACCTGACGCTCATGAATTGTAAAAACAACATATCCAGTCATAAGGTAAATACTCAGACCCATTTTTGAAATAATTGTCCAAATTTTCATGGAATAATATTTTTTAATTTTCCAGTTGCTGTGATAGCAAAAGTAACAAATTGAGATGAAAACGGAGACAAGAACAACATCAGCTACTGAAATCAGTTCCGGAATCAACATCTTTGCTCCAGTGATGATCAAGATTAATGAAATTATAGCCGCAGATGCAGATGCTATTTTGAATTTTGACTGTTAATTAAAAAATATATTTAAATATTATCTAGAAAGCCACTGATGAAGTTGAGGTCAGAGTTGCGACGACAGGTAACTGTCACAAGCACAGGTGAAAGGTCCTGTCAAAATATCATCTGTCACAGGCTGCTGTTTAACAGGTCACCTGCTGATCTGTGACAGATCTGTCAACAGGTGACCTATTAAACAGGAGGCGACTTGTGACAGATGAGTTGTTTTTGTTGACCTGTGACAGATTGCAACTCTGGTTGAGGCATGCAAATGTTTACCATAAATTCTGTTGATTTTTCATTAAAGAATCTCTCAACAATAAGTCCACCAAAAAATGAATAAAACCTAAGCTGTGCTGCTGTATATTTTTGGAGAATCCTATCATCAGTAAACATGCTGCGAAATAAAACAAAGAAATCAAAGTTATAACTCTGCTGTCTCCACGATTGAGTTTAAACAACTTACTCAGTATTTGAAGTGCTTAAAATTTGACCATAATAATAATCAGATGTATGAAAATATCTTGCAATTCCACAGAATGTCATCAAAATAATTGCTATTTTATTTCCGTACTTTTCCATTCTCGTCAGGATCAACACAAAAGGTGATAGAATGATTAGTTGTAAGAACACAGCAATGAACCAAATAAAAGTTTCAACCTAATATTAAATTTATAAAATAATTATTATATCAATTGACTTAATAAGCTACTTACTGTGTTAACATAACCCATAAAATTGTACAAGAATGGCAACATCCATAGCTTCTGTTTGGCTTCTACATTCATGCCAACATCATATGGTGCTAAAGAGTCTGTGCTTGATGTGACTAATAAAATAACAACAAAATATGTCACAGGAAGCAGGCGCATGACCCGTTTGATGTAAAATTTAGCAATCCAATTGACTTTGTTGCTGAAAAATAAAGTTTAAAAAAATAAAATTAATTTGAAATAATTAAAATGCCACTTACGGAGCATTGAGTCCTTTTTTGAGTGATTTTGCTGTCAAGAATCCACCAATTATAAAAAAGACATCCATTATGACAGCCAGCATTCCAAAGCTTTCATAAAGAACCTCATTTGTGTATTTTTGAAGATTATCGCCGCTTTTAAATGGCATCGTCACCTTAGACAAGTACGAGTGATAAAAAGTAATTGAAATTATTGTATTTGCTTTGACACCATTCAGATATGCTGTCGGTGATTCCGCTTGACTGGATGTAAACAAGTCTTTAACAATATTTACGGTTTTATGGGTTTCAATATTCAACATTGAGAACGTTACAGCTAGAATGACTATTAAAGAGCATATACTGGAAAATAGTAAAATTTAGTTTTGATCTTTTTTATATGTAGGCAATGACTTACCAAATTCTCTCAAAATTCCACCAATTCAGGAACGAAAAATTATTTTTGTTCAATTTTATTCCAAATTTTTCACTTTTTCTAGTTTTGCAAAAGATTTTGTCACTAAAAGTCAAGTTTTGTCCTTGATTAATTTTTTGTAAAATTTCTCGGACATCTCTCAAGCCACACGAGGACGGCAAGCACAAAGCTCCAAGGAATGACTTGTCAAGGTCTGTCCACAGCTTTTGGTAATAAGATATTGAGGGCAGGACTGAAATTGGTGGATTTGAATCTTGGAAATATTGAACTAGACAGTATTGAGTGTTGTTGATGCTGTTGCAGCCAAAGAAGTCACCAAAGTCATGTGAATTGCCATATTTGTGGGATGATGTGAAGGTTGACCAAGCTGTGGAGATTAAAAGTTGATTTATTTTACTAAATTCTTTCATAATTTTACTTTTTACTTCTCAGAATTGATGAATTTTCTCTCTGCAGCTCTATAAAGTCATTCATACAAATACTATCATGAATCTTTTGTTGATCTGATGCCATTACAACCACAATTATTGAGCTTATTAATCCATATATCAAGGACAAATTCATATTTTCTTGTAAAATCAAATAAAAATTACTTAAGTAAAATTAAGCGAGCTAGTTCGCAATAAAAACCAAGAAGGTCTTTCAACAATCGAATTAAGAATCAAACTAAAAGGAAAAATCTTGTAACAAAATTCCCAATTTTTTTGAATTATTGTACAAGTATTGCAGGGGTTGATTACAAATTAAGTCACGAAAAAAATTACAATTATTTTACTAAGTGTTGTCAATAATTTTCCCACTAATTCAGAGATCAAGATCCTATTTTTTGTTCATCAAACGTGCTGAATTATAGACTAATTGGGGTCATTAGTTTATGACGTTATAATTTACGGAGAGAGTGGTGTAAAAAGTTGAGACTAGGAATGGATGAGGTTATTCGATAGACTTCATAAGCAAATGATCCCGGCAGTAGTATCGGCATGTCAAAAAACTATTTGAATTTGTAAATATTTAGTGAACATTTAGCGACTGAATTTTACAATTAATTAATTTTGTTTCTCACTCATTAAATCAATATCTGCTTAACTCAGTAGCATGTTAAATATTTCAGATTTTTAATAAAATGGCATGGAATAATTAATGATGGATCTTCTGATGGGCATCTAAAAGTGAAATTCTTATAATTTTTTCACCGTTATTTATTGGCAATTTAAAAAAAGTCTTCTTGCATCATTCTCAAGCTGATTTTTCAGAATTTTTCAAAATGTACGCTGCTCAACTCATGGAAAGAGGCTGTTGGTGAACCAGCGATAGAGCTGGTTTTAGGGAACGACTAAGGAAAGTCATGGATCACAATTGATCTGTACGTCCAGCAAAATAAGTAAGAAAGTATGCTGCCGAACATACACCATCGAATAAATAAAGAATTATGAATTTTCCTGAAAATTAATCACATCTAAATTTTAAAAATTGCTAAAAGTGTGCTTTTAACTGACAAACTTAAGAAAACTCTGAAAATTCGATTTCTCAGTCCTTATTAATCAAAACATTAACTTGAAAAAAGGAATAATTATCAATAACCTAAGACAACTCAATTAATCACAAACATTGGCATAATGAAAATCAGAAGCTCGAGTTGTGAGCTTGATGGTCAGGATCACTTTTGTCTAGTAATTGTGATGAATTAAGAAAAATTCCAAAAGATCAAGACAACAGTTAAGTCGTCAGCAGCAACTACGAGTTGAATGAAAGCATCATCGATTCATATCAATTTATGGTTATATAAATCAGCAATGAGTAAAGCAACAACATCAATATGTGAACTGATAGCATCTTGTTGATGTGACATGCTGTTAAGAGTTGCGAGTGCCAACATTTGCATACGAGAGAATCAGCTTAACGACAGCTTATACTGTTAACCGTTGATGATCATCGGTCGTTGGTCAACAACTCATATGTGATGGTTGCTGATTCTAACTCTTCCCACAAAAACAGTTACTCTCCAGATCAAGGAATGAATAAGAAATGTCGGCGTAACATGACAACAAAAAATATTGGTTTAAGTACTTAACATCTTAATTTTAAGAAGAAAAAAAATTCTTGAACCGTTTTGTTTTGTTTTTGATTCATTAAATCAATAAAGGCTTTAACCTCAAGAACTTGTTGATTGTTTAAGAGTCTCAAGAAGGTTTTATGTTAAGGGGTCATTCACACATGATATTCTGAAGCTATTTGATAGACTGATAATACTTATGAACCAGGCGCGTAGCCAGGGGGAGGGGATTTGGGGGACAACCCTTCCCCCTGAATTTTCCATATAAATTTTTTTGACCCCCCTCCCCCCTCTTCAAATTCCTGGCTATTCCTCTGTAATAAACACTAAAATGATCCAAATGGACAATAGTGCAGCACTTTTAATCATGAACAGCAATTTGGTACTAAATGGCAAGTGAAAGAATAGTGGAACCTAGGGTGCCATAGATCGCAGTTTAAGAAACACTGATTCGTCTATTAAAACTGAACTGGGAAGTAAAAAAAGTAAAAAGTTTTAAAATTGTTCACATATAAACCTAAAGTTTTATTTTTTCACTTAAATACAAAATAACATTAAAAATAGATTTAAAGCGGAAACATTTCATCATACGACGACTTTTCCACGACTTTATTAGCGAGTGCTGTTAAGACTCTTGACAAATTTGCCTCAATTTTCGGATAAACATTTTGCAGCACAAAGTCAGGATTGGATAAAATTATCGAGTGGACAATATCGCCCATGAGCTGATTACCACCAAATAAATTTCCAATTTTAAGTTGGCTGACTTTGCCACGATTGAATTTTACAGCAAATGGCTGAAATTTGAAGAATTCTTGACCATCTTTGGTGTAGCGATGACCTTTCATTGAGAATTTTAGTTTTGGTCCCGTAAGTTGTGTGTAATAGTCACCATCACTGTTGACTGGATTTCCGAGGAACTTGAATGTCATTTTATATTTTCCATGAATGTCAAGTTTCGGAATGTAAATTAGGGTGTCGAATTTGATGTCTGTTGGATTGGCTCTGTTGAATTTTTATTGACAAATTAATTTTAATGTCGCAAAAGGATTTGTTTTTTGACTTATATGACAATTAGAGAGATCAATGCTTACCGAAGCTTTTCAATTACAAATTTGGATACTCCGTGGATGGACAAGTCCCTCAAATATACTCGAAGTCCTCCTTCTTCTCCAAAATTGCTCCTTAAAAATAAGAAAAGATGATTAATTTGAATTCAAGTTTACAAGCTTTAAGGAATTTTCATGTCTGATTAATCAAGTGACTGATTATTTTTACAAAAATCAAGATAACTGTTTGATGTTACTTGTGTTTTTAAGCACAAGCTCTTTGTTGATTAGTTTAAATTAATCCAATAGGCTCAGATAAACCAAAGGCTCAAACCTAAGAAGAATAAGCTCTTAACTTACTCATTTATTCTGAATGGTTCCATAGGTGGAACTAAATATCCGCCACCTAAATCCCCGGTTGCTAATCTTGATCTAATTGATTCGACAGCATTCACAATACAGTCACTAACATGAGGATCATTTCGATGACAAACTGTTATGTTTGGGGCTAGAATGTAAAAATAATCAATTATTTATTGATTGGGTCTGCTTACATTGAGCTGTCTAAGTCTTAAAATGCTTGCATACATTGTAAGAACCAGGTGATTCTTATGTGCCAAAATCATATCATAAGTTTTAAGTTAATTTAAAATTTGAGCATGCTAGTTATGTTACCAGCAATACTTAAGTTCTAAATATTTTTGATCAACAAGCACTTACGTAGCAGTCCAAATGTTCCTTTTATTTCTAGCACAGCAATCACTAATAAAGCCTCAAAAATAAATTTCATCTTAAAGCTTTTTAATTATTTTTTCCTAATTTTTTAATAAATAATTTAAAACTTTTTTAAGTCTTCACTTTGAGATTCTCCGAATCAAACTAATCACCGAAAATTATTATCGCGAATTTTAAGAAAAAAGGAGTTTCGGAACTGAAGGAAGATTCACGAAAGAAATTGAGGGTCAGTGACAAAAAAAAATCTGTCAAACTTGTTTCCTTTCGAAGATCAAATTCACTTTACATTGAGATTAATGATCTGATGTGATGTCAAGCTTAGATATAAAATATTTGAGAATTCAAGTTTTTGGATACTCGGTCAAGGTTAACCATAAGAAAGACGACTAAAAGAAGCTCAAGATTTGCATAGAAAAAAGAATTCACGGTCAAGTCTGTAACAATGATCATGAAAATGTAGCGGTAAAATGATGCAAATTAGGAACAGAAAAAACATTAATTAATGCAAATTTTATTGAAATATTTTTTAAAGCTATTTAAGATGCTTATCAGTCATGTGCTTGCTAAATTTTGAATGAGCTTACTTTTATTCAATTTTAATTAACCGACATCATTTTATGACATCCCAAAAGTGATCCTAAACTGGGAACAATTCATCATACGAAGCATTTTCAACAATTTGATTGGCAGTAGTCGTCAATGTCTTAGACAATCCAGCCTCAATTTGAGAAGACATAAATTTATCACGTGCCTAATAATTTGATGAAACTGATCCAACAAAATAATCCCGAGCTCTAGACGGTGTCTGATTAAACCTGAATTTTTTCTGTTCTTTAAAATTTAGTCTTCCTGTACATAATTGCTTGTCAAACCATCAATCTATACTCTTTTCAAAAATGAAAATTGAATTGTCAACTTTTGATTATATGTGAAATATTGAAATAAAAATCTAGTTGATAAAAATTCAATAAGAATCATTTTATTAATTTTTTAAATAAACTGTTAGCAAAATAATCTCCAAGTCTTGACCAAGGCTCTTCAACAAACACAAACGTCACTAATATTGGCACCGCCGTCTTCAAAACATCCGTTATAAAAATCACAAGCTGAAAAATTCAAAAATTAAAATTTAATATTCAATAAAATTCAGTAAACTTACAAATTCCAGCTCATTCTTAACTTCAATCGGTTCCACTTCACGTTCATGGATTGTAAATAGAAAGTATGAAGTTATGAGGTAAATTGTCAATCCCATTTTTGAAATTTGTTCCCAAAATTTATGCGACAAGAATTTTTTAATTGTCCAGTCATTGTGATGAATTAAGTAAAATATTAGTAAAATTAAAATCATAATAATTGATTCTCCAGCTGCAAGGAGTTGAAGATGATTTACAAATGGCTTAATTTCAATTACAATACCAACAACAGTGATTGCAACAAAAAATGCAAGTTGCATTAAGTTCTGTGAACGAAATTGTAAGACAATGGATCAATATTTGACATATTAGTTGATATTTATGTGATCAACTTACTATTGGTTTAGTAAGCTTTTGAGTAAGAAATTTCTCCAACATTAATCCACCAAAAAATGGAAGTAGCCTGTATTTTTCTGAAGTATAATGCACATTCATGCTATCCGTTGTGTATAATCTACAAATAATCAAGGTTACATCAATTTGAGCCTTTTGCAACCCAAATAAGCAACTTAGATAATCATAGATGCTTAAACTTACCCAGCATTCGAAAAACTAAGAACAATCTCAACAAGTCCACTTGATGCATGAACAAATCTTGCAATTATTAATCCAATCATTAAAATAATTGAAATTTCATGTCCACATCTTTTCATTCTTGTAAGCAGCAGTACAAAAGGTGCCACAATATTAAATTGCAGATACACAGACACAAACCAGATCATCGAGCTGTACTTTAAATATTAGGCTAATTAATGTCTAGGAACAAAGCATGAAATCCATACTTACAGTGATTTTAAGGGGCAAAAAGTTGTAAATAAATGGCATGAACCAAATATATCGTCGAGTCTCTTCATTCATTCCAACATTATAAGGTGCCATAGTGTCAGAATCTGATGAAGTCAGTAAAATTATATAAAATATTGTGACTGGAACTAAACGCATGAAGCGCTTGATGTAAAATTTTACAATCCAGACTAATTTGTTACTGAAATATCAAGGCAATGTTCTTTTAAGGGTCTTAAAAATTATTGATTATAATTCATACTTACGATCCATTCATTCCTTTCTTTAATGATCTTGCAGTCAAAATTCCACCAATTATGAAAAATGATTCCATCATCAAACCTGTCATCCCTAAAGGTTGATACAGCAACTTTTTGTCGAATTCTTCATGATTTTTGCCACTTTTAAATAACATCACTATTCGAGAGCAATATGAATGACCTATGATAATTATGATCGTAGATATTGCTTTGATTCCATTCATATAGCCAGTAGAGTCATTAGAGGAATTCGAATTTAACAAGTCTTTAATGATATTCTTAGTATCAAGTTTCGTGATTCCTGACATTGAGAATATTATTGCTTGCATAATTAATAATGTAAGAATTCTACGATGACATTAAAAAAATATTTTGCTATAATTTTTAATATGTTTTTTGACATTTCAAGTCACACTTGCCCGATTCTTTTGTGGCTCCACCAATTGAGTATTGAAAAATTATTTTTATTTAATTTGATTCCAAATTTTTCACTTTTCCTCGTTTTGCAAAAGATTTTGTCACTAAAAGTCAAATTTCGATCCTCATTAAAATTTTCAAAAATTTCTCGGACATCCTGCAAGCCACACGAGGATGGCAAGCAAACAGCTCCAAGGAATGACACGTCAAGGTCTGTCCAAAGCTTCTGGTAATAAGATGTTGACGGCAGGACTGAAATTGGTGGATTTGAATCTTGAAAATATTGAACTAGACAGTATTGAGTGTTGTTGATGCTGTTGCAGCCAAAAAAGTCACCAAAGTCATGTGAATTGCCATATTTGTGGGATGATGTGAAGGTTGACCAAGCTGTGGAGATTAAAAGTTGACTTAATTTGTCAAATTTTTAATGATTTTACTTTTTACTTTTCAAAATTGATGAATTTAGTTTCACTAAATCGTTCATGCAAGAAGCATCAATTTTGGTTTCATTTTGGTTAAAAACTTTTGAGATTTTTAAAAAATCAGCTGCAATAATTTGAATTATCAGCAAATTAGCCACTAAATAAGAAACCAAAAGCTTCATTTTTCACTAAAACATTTAAAAATTCAGACTTAATTTAATTTTTTAAAAAAATGAACTCAATCTTCTTAAAACAATCTTGCTGCCTGCATTAATCCACGAAAACTATCAAAAAGTTCTGAATTAAAAGACGAGTTATTTACTTGTTTCTATCAAAAATGGCAGCAAACAGGTTAAGCTTTAAAAAATGATAGGCATGCATGCATGAATTTTGCTGCAGAACACATTTTGTACAACACTGCCTTATGACGTCCATGAAATGCAACTGAGATTTTGAGTCAAGAAAAAAAATATAAATATTAAATCAGCATGTAGCACTAAAATTTTAAAATTAATTGACTTTATTTTTAACTTAAAACGTGTCCATCAAGTAGAACGGTGACCTAACGAATTGAGTGATGTACTATATATGGGTTTTTTGTGCTATTTTGTGAAAGCAGAAAAATAACTTTTTTAAATTTTGTGAAGTTGCCAGTTCTGAGATATGAGCATCTGAAAACGGAGCTAGGACCGATTTTTACTTTTAAAACTTTCGACTGTAAATCTGACAAGGCTCGACGAAAACTGTTCAAACTTGGTCAGTAATTTGTGCAAATGTTCCTTAATTAAATGAAATAAACGAAATATTTTTATTTAGCCTTACTGCGATAATATGGGGATTCTACCGAAAGAATAAGTTAATTTTGCACTAGGTCCTGTCGTAGAATCACCATATTTTTGCAGTAAGGCTAGATAAAAATATTTCGTTTATTTTATTTGATTAAGAAACATTTTCACAAATTACTGACCAAGTTTGAACAGTTTTCGTCGAGCCTTGTCAGATTTACAGTCGAAAGTGTTAAAAGTAAAAGATCGGCCCTAGCTCCGTTTTCAGATGCTCATATCTCAAAACTGGCAACTTCACAAAATTTAAAAAAGTTATTTTTCTGCTTTCACAAAATAGCACAAAAAACCCATATATAGTCCATCACTCAATTCGTTAGGTCACCGTTCTACTTGATGGACACCTTAAAACTATAGATGTTTTAGACAATTAATTAAGATGACAGGGAATAATTAATGACCGGTCTCTTATGGTGGACATCAAATAGTTAAAATCTTGGTTTCTTGTGACTTGAGTTGTCAATCTACAGTGAATTGACGCCTCTTTATTAATTAAAAAATAGAATAAATAACCTAAGAAAACTCAAATTAATAAAAAGAATGTTTAATTTTACAATTTATATTAACCCAAGCATACAGAGCTGCTTTTAACAATATTTGATCAATTAAATAGATTATTAGCGCAAAGATCCCCAAGTCTAGACCAAGGCTCTTCGACAAACACAAAAGTCACTAATATTGGCACCGCCGTCTTTAAAACATCAGTTAAGAACATTAGAAGCTGAAAAACCAAGTATTAAAATTTGATATTCAATTAAATTCAGTAAACTTACAAATTCCAGCTCATTCCTGACTTCAATCGGTTCCACTTCACGTTCGTGGATTGTAAATAGAAAGTATGAAGTTATGAGATAAATGGTCAATCCCATTTTTGAAATTGGTTCCCAAAACTTATGCGACAAGAATTTTTTAAATGTCCAGTCATTGTGATGAATTAAGTAAAATATTAAGAAAATGAATATGATGATAAAGACATCAGCTGCTGCTATTAGTTTTACGAAAGGCAATAATGCTCCAGTTATGACCAAAGCGATAATGGAAATCAACATAATAAAAGATAAAATGTACAGCGTCATCTGAAAATTAAAAAAGTTTAATTTTCCAAAAATTATGAACGATAAGATCCAGTTCCTACCATGTTCACAGCCATCTTGTCACTTAGATATTTCTCAATTATCATTCCACCAAAAAATGGAAGTAGTCTATAGACTGTTGCTATATATTTTCTATGCAAATCATCGATGTATATCCTTAAATGAATGATAATAATAAAATCTTTATTTTCTCTTGCCTGTCAGTTTATCAGTCTGTCAGTCAGATAATAATTTAAATTATTTACCCAGCATTTGTGGTTGCCAAAACACCTTCCACTAATCCATTCGAACTGTATAAATATCTTATTATGCTTAGGACAACTAATGAGCATCCAGAAACTATATTTTCATACTTTTTCATTCTAATGAACAGAAGTACAAAAGGTGCCATCATACTCAATTGTAAATACACGGACACAAACCAGATCAATGAGCTGTACTGCAAATTTAAGAATCTATTAGGTTTTTGTCAATATATATCATATAAATCTATACTCACAGTCATATTTGCATTCAAAAAATTATAAATAAATGGCATGAACCAAATAAGCTTCCTGGTTCCTTCATCCATTCCAACATTATAAGGTGCCATTGTATCAGTGTCTGATGATGTCAGTAAAATTATGTAAAATATTGTGACTGGAACTAAACGCGTGAAGCGCTTGATGTAAAATTTAACAATCCAAGCTATTTTATTACTGAAATATCAAGGCAAGGTTCCTTTAAGGGTCTTAAAATTATTGATAAAAATTCTTACGATCCATTCATTCCTTTCTTCAATGATCTTGCAGTCAAAATTCCACCAATTATAAAAAATAATTCCATAAGTATGGCTGTCATTCCTAAAGGCTGATAAACCAACTTGGTATCAAGTTCGTGGACATTTTTGCCATTTTTGAATGGCATTAAAAGAAGTTGTCCATAAGTGTGACCCATGACAATTAAAATCATAGAAATAGCTTTAATGCCATTCATATATCCTTCTGAGCCACTCGAGTGGCTATTTTTGAACAAATTTTTGATGATATTTACAATTTTGAGTTTCTCGATTCCTGATAATGAGAATACTATTGCTGATAAAACTAGGAAAGCTAGAATTCTAAAAAAATAAGATTTTAAGAATCGGAATTCATTTTTTGATATTTAAATTATTGTTACCCGATTCTTTTGTAGTTCCACCAATTCAGGAACGAAAAATTATTTTTGTTTAATTTTATTCCAAATTTTTCACTTTTTCTCGTCTTGCAAAAGATTTTGTCACTGAAAGTCAAGTTTTGGTCTTCATTCAAATTTTCTAAAATTTCTCGGACATCCTGCAAGCCACACGAGAACGGCAAGCAAACAGCTCCAAGGAATGATACGTCAAGGTCTGTCCAAAGCTTCTGGTAATAAGATGATGAGGGCAGAACTGAAATTGGTGGATTTGAATCTTGGAAATATTGAACTAGACAGTATTGAGTGTTGCTGATGCTATTGCAGCCAAAGAAATCACCAAAGTCATGTGAATTGCCATATTTATGGGATGATGTGAAGGTTGACCAAGCTGTGGAGATTAAATGTTGATTTATTTTATCAAATTTGTTGAAAATTTTCCTTTTTACTGTTAAAAATTGATGAATTTTCACTGTGCAGCTTCAATAAGTCATTCATGCAATCAGATTTATTTTGGTGAAGACGTTGAAAGAGTTTTAAAATATCTGATGCAATTATTGGAACTAAAAGGAAATTCGCTGCAAAATAAAATATCAAGAGCTTCATTCTCCAAAAATTTATTATTCTCAATTCAAATGTGCAAAAAAAAATATTTTAATTAAAAAAATAAGCTTAATTTTAATAAAACTGTTCTAGCTGCAAGCAATTTTCAGCTTGAACTATCAAAAAATTCTAAAATATTCAAAACGTGTTGTTTACTAATTTTGAAAAAAAAAAAACAGGTTGGATTTTTAAAGCATTGGTTTTTGAAAAATCGCCTTTTTTTTGAATTTAGAAAAAATTCAAAAACCTTTAAAAATTCCTGACAACCCGGCTGTGGCGAAATTTCTTTAAGTTTACACATTTTAAGATAAGACGATACATTTCTGACCGATATTCAATTGACTATTGAGTACTATTTTTTTTTTTCATTTAAAAGTTCAATTTTACAATTATAAAAACTTTTAATTGTGATTTTTTGAAAAGCGCAAAAACCTCAAAACTGCAGTTTTTATCAAACATGGTTTTTCAGAACCCTTTAGTAGGGGCGCATCCAGGATTTTTCGGGTATTATATAATATTATTTTAATCTTTACTGAATAATTTAAAGGAACTTCTATCGAATGCATTCACGCGCGTGATCAGCAACATTACTAGTCTTATTTATGGACAAAAACATCAATTTAATCTGCATTTTTTCAACTTGTTTTTAATAAATTCTGCTCGTTTGATGCATTTAAATAAATTTTCAATCAAATTAGTTTAAAAAGTTATCGAAAATAAATTTCTGAAAATCTCAAAAAAAAACTCAAGCATGGAAAAAAATTTATATTTTAAAAAAATTGAATTTTATTTTTCAATTAATTCACATTTAAGTAATATTTTAGTAATTTTCCAACAATTTGCATTGTTGTAATTTCATTTTGAGATATTTATCACGTTGTTCTGTCGGCATCGAACCTTTAATGCACTGAGTCTTGACTTCTCTTGGAAGTGAATTAAGCAACCAACATTGAAACATTTCAAACTTTGACACAAAAATATTTTCATAATTTTTCAAAACTCCATCAATAATTTTCTCTGCAACAAAATCAGGCTCACTTACAGTGATCAAATAATCATGAAAGTTTGAAAATACAAGCTTAAAATAGTCCTCATTTGTTTTTATGAATCCTGGAAATGCTGTTGTTACTTTGATAAACTCACTAAATTCATAGAAACAAATGTCTTCGCGTAAGCCTTCCATATAGCCTTTGTTGCCGTATTTTGTAGCCATATAGACTGCGCTGCTGATGATTGGGCACACAGTTGATATCGATGATATACCAACAATGTGACCACGTCGCTGCTGGATCATGTCTGGAAGGAATGTTCGAGTTGTCTGCGAAAGAGAATGTTTATTAAAATTAGCAATAATTTTTACATCTGGTACAAATTTACAGTTTTGATTAAAAATCTAGTACAAATTTACAAATTTTAACAAAAATCTAGTACAAATTCACACTTTTGATTAAAAAAATCTAGTACGCGTCTACAAATTTTATAAAAAACTAGTACAAATTTACAATTTTGATTAAAAAATCTAGTACGAATTCACAATTTTTACAAAAAAATCCAGTAAAAATTCACAATTTTTACCAAAAATGTAGTACAAATTCACAGTTTTGAAAAAATCTGGTACAAATTCATAGTTTTGAAAAATCTGGTACAAATTAAAAAAATTTACCAAAAATCTAGCACAAATTCACAATTTCTATAAAATCTTAAACATTTTATAATTGACAAAAAATCTAGTACAAATTTAAATGCGATAAAAAAAATCTAGTCCAAATTTAATATTTTAATCAAAAATTCTAGTATAAATTCAATATTTTTAAAAAAATCTAGTACAAATTTAAAATTTTAACTATAAAAAAGTCTAGTCCAATTTTAATTCTCTTTGCAGAATTTTTTCTTACCCACATCCATGAAGTCATGTTGATATCCACAATATTTTGATACTCTTCATCTTGTCCTTCCAATGTCGAGCATGTGACTGGTAATAATCCAGCATTATTTATCAACAAATCAACAATTCCAAGTGACTTTTTAACTTCATCCTTCAATCTCTTTACATCTTCACGTTTTGAGACATCGCACTGAAAGGCTTGAACCTTAACATTGTATTTGTTACGAATTTCTTCTGCTGTTTTTTGACCATTTTCTAAATTTCGGCTCGCAATTGCAATGTTGCAACCTTCTTGTGCTAATCGAAACGCAAGAGCTCGTCCGAAGCCTTCAGAACCACCTGTGACTAAAGCCAGTTGACCAGACACACTTTTTCGACTTTTCGATATAAAACAATTTATAAACAACTGCACAAAAATCGGAAATAATTTAAAAATTTCCGATAAAAGAAAGTTGGCGATTTTAAAACCTTTGACTATTTGATCCATCTCGTCCAGTGTCTAGAAGAGAACTGAGCAAATTTTAATGTTTTGAGAATTATCATAGACATAAATTTTTTTTGAATATGTTATCATTTTAAAATGATATTCTAGCAGAGTTGTCAGGTTGGTACTTTTGTAAAGGTGCCTCACCGGAGTATAGTAGCTTCTGCTTTTGCTTAGGCACTGCTTATCGTAGGTATATTCTTACCTAAGCTAAACCTTTATCAGATACATGAAGCTGACTTTTTTCAGAGAAATTACGAATTATGAACGATTTCTCCTGCGTTGTGCCTATCATCCTTAAAGGCTTCAAAAATATATTTGAGTCATTATCTTGAAGATTTTGGCCGCTCTTAAATACCATAACTAGTCGGGAACTGTGCGAATGACCCATGATAATTAAAAGTATCGAAATGACTTTGATGCCATGTGGAATCATTTGAGTGACTTTAATAGAACAGGTCTTTAATGATATTTGAAGTTTCGAGTTTCTTGATTTCTAAAATAAGGATATTATTGCTAATAACAAAATTGTTGCATTAATGCTAAAGTCACAATTTAAGTCGAACTTACCCGATTCTTTTGTTGTTCTACCAATTAATATAAACAGACAAACTCTACTCAAATTGCCTTTATTTGTATTGAATCTTGTTGAAAGACATGATTACTCATTGTTCATAAATGCACGCTTGGGTCACATGATATCCCACTTTCGTCTAGATTATTTTGAAGTTTCCCACTGTGAAAAATTTTATTTTGATTCACAGCTATAGAGATCTTAATTAGCTAACCTTTTTCACAATTTTCATAATTTTCCATCCACTGGCTTTTCCGGAAAATTGATTAGAACCAAATTAAAAAAACTCCTAATTTTCACATTTTCTTGATTTTCCGGAAAACTTTGAAGACTTTTGAAAATTAAAGATGCAGCTTTTACGTACATAATTATGACTTTAATTTTTTTATCAAAAAATTTGGAGAATGGAAAATTAATTTTCTCAAAACCGGAGCTTTTTAAGATGTCTAGATTTTAGATCTTAGATCCGAATTTTGCCCAAGCCGAACGAACAAACGAACGCACAAAGTGAAATACTAAGCTCCACTCTAATAATTAACTAGGCTATTCGAAGTCACCCGTGGCGCTTGTTCAGGTTTTACTTCACAAATGAATTCACATGGCTTCTATTCTAGAGTCAGTGAGTCAGTGAATGGGGATTTTATAACAATTAATAATAATAATCCTGTTAATATTTGTTATAAAGCTTGGCTCAAGATGCTTTTGAGCATGTCATTTATGCAACCAGCAATACTTAAGTTCTATCTAGCTAATCTAGCTTATTAAAGCCACAGACTTTATTTATTCCTGTTTTAACTCTAAAAGTAAAATATGTAAGCACTTACGCAGTAGTCCGAATGTTCCTTTTATTTATACCATAGCTATCACTGATAAAGCCTCAAAAAATAATTTCATCTTGCTAATTGCTCAAAAAATTGATTAAAATTATTTTAATCTAGGAATTAATTTTAGGAACTAAAAGAAGATTCATAACAGAAATTGATGGGACAATCCTTTTGAAGATCAAATTCACTTTTCATTGAGATTAATGATCTGATGTGATGTCAAGCTTTGATATAAAATATTTGAGAATTCAAGTTTTTGGATACTCGGTCAAGGTTAACCATAAGAAAGACGACTAAAAGAAGCCCAAGATTTGCATAGAAAAAAGAATTCACGGTCAAGTCTGTAACAATGATCATGAAAATGTAGCGGTAAAATGATGCAAATTAGGAACAGAAAAAACATTAAATAATGCAAATTATATTCAAATATTTTTTAAAGCTATTCAAGATGCTTATCAGTCATGTGCTTGCTAAATTTTGAATGAGCTTACTTTTATTCAATTTTATTTAACCGACATCATTTTATGACATCCCAAAAGTGACACTAAACTGGGAACAATTCATCATACGAAGCATTTTCAACAATTTGATTGGCAGTAGTCGTCAATGTCTTAGACAATCCAGCCTCAATTTGTGGATAAATATTCCTAAGCACAAAGTCTTGATTATTTTCCAACAATCCATGCACAATTTGTCCAAAAACTTTATTTCCACCAAGAAGATTTGTGATTTTCAGTTGACTGACTATTCCTCTATTAAACTTTACATCAAATGGATCAAACTTGATGAATTCAATTCCATTTTTCAGATATCGATGACCTTTCATTGACAGTTTGAGTTTTGCTGCAGAAAATTGTGTAAAGTAGTCTCCGTCACTTTTAATGCTCGATCCAAGAAAGTCGAAAATCATTTTGTATTTTCCATGAATGTCAAGTTTAGGAAGTCCAACGAGAACATCGAATTTGATGTCTTTTGTGTTTACACTGTGAAAGGTGAAGAAAAAGATTTCAATGATTGGTTACGAATGGTTTGGAAAGAAACATAGATATAACACCATGCAGAGATTGAGTAGCTCCGCTTTGGTGGCTGTTTCTCAACGGAATCACAGTGTCTTTTTGTTTTCGATACTAGTACTTAGTTCCAGTAATATAATAATATGATATCACAACTAAATCTAGTCCAAAACGTAACAAAAGTAGCTTTAAAAGCAGGCAGAGGGGGCAAGACTCTATTTTGAGGTCATTTCTAGGGAATTTCGGTTTACACAGTGGTCAACCAGGTCTGTATTCAGCATATTCTTTAGAAAACTCACCGTAATTTCTCAACTCTTAACTTTGAAGCTCCTTTAATATTCACGTCTTTAAGGGACACTTTCAGCCCCCTTTCTTCTCCGAATGACACCCTGAAAAGTCAAATCAACTAAATTTAAGCTTTGCAAATATCAAAAATACCAACAAACTCACTCTTTGATGTAAAATGGTTCTAAAGATGGAACTTGAAAGCCTCCACCTAAATTACCAGAAGCTAATCTTGGAATTAAAGATTCAACAGTCCGAACAATACATTCACTGATTCGAGGATCACTGCGATGACAAACACGAACATTTGGCGCTGAAATTGATATTTTTTTTTAGATTTTATGAAGAACAATTGAATTATGTTCCTTAAAAATCAAAGAAAGAATTTTATGGCCACTCAGAACAATCCTAGAATTTCATTCTGGGTCATTGATAAAATTCGGTTTTATTAAAAGTTTCATATAGGAACATGGTTACGAAATCCATTAAACAAACTCAAATCATTGACAAATTCTAAAGCAAGACATGTTTAAAATGAATACTAAGCAACTAGTCCGATGGGATTTTTTTTAAGATTCACAACAATTCTTTTTTAAAACCCGAAATAGCATTCCAAAAATAGAAATAGAAATCTGAGAAAAATAGTAGAATTCCAAATAATTTTTAAACAATTTTAACATCTCAATTGCTTCTTCTTTCTTAACCTTCCTCAAAGAAATTAAATTGCGACGCAAATAAATTTTTGAAGATGTCCAACAAAAGACATCTAAAAGAAGTCTGCAAAGTCATTAAATAAATCTTTTGATACAATAAAGCTGTGAATTGGTGTAATAAACTTGTTTGGGTTAATTAGGAACAAAAAATAAAATTAAAGTACTTTTGTCGATTAAGAAAATCATAAATTATTGATTTGAATTTTTAAGGCAATTAAACTGCTCATCAAATGACAAAAGATCACGCGGGCGTCCCAAGAACTCTTGGAAAGGAGCTATTGAGAGAGACAGGATTGCATTTGGTATTGGTAATTGGTAAACGAGAGCCAGCGATAGAGCCAGCTTCAAGCGCCATACACCAATATCAAATATACACCAGAGCGATTAAACACTTCAGAAATTAATTTTACGCAATTTTACAAACTTTTGTCGCCGCTTTAACTTGACTCAATAATGTAGACCTAACCTTAATGCTGGCAGAGCATCGATCTTATTGTGGACATCACTAAAATAATTAAACATGACTTACGTAAGACTCCAGATACTGCTTGGATTGTGATTACTGCTAACAAAGTTAAAAGAGGAAAATTGTCTGTTTTCATGTTGAATAAATTTTTGAGGATATTAAGTTGATTTTTTAAATATTTTAACTCTGAGCCTTTAAAGTCCTCTCAAACTTTGCGAAATTAATTTGAATTTTTGAAGATTATTTGCTTTCTTTACCCTTTGACTATTTCGTTCTTTAAGAACTTTTAAACTAAACGAATTATTGAATCTGATGAGATTTTTATAAGAATATTTTCAGTAAAGTGTGAAAATCCTAGCAAGAAGGGATTTCCCTTTGTGTCTATTTTTTATAAACCGATAATAAAAATTGTTTGGATATTTGGTGACATCAAAAAAGTCAAAACAGCGAGAGGTGTTGATTTGTATAGAAACATTCCAATACTTAAACATCTTTTCAGTATTTTGAGATATCACAGCTAAATAAAAGGAATTTTGGAAGCTTCGATTTCCATCATTGATCACTTTTCAGTGTTTAAATCATGAAATTCCAGTTGATGTGCCAACATCGTTGGCCCTTAATAATGACTTTTATGGAAATTTTTGAATTAAATATCAATAAATTATAGTTTTGGGATTTTTCTTATCTTATTTTTCTTTCTTATCTTAAGTTCAAAATTGATACAAAAATTCGATCTTCAAAGGGTCATTCACTTATGACGTCTGTTAAAAACATGGTTTTTAGACCCCTTCTGTAACAAAACTGTCACAGATGCCAAGTAGCCCCTTGTCAAGTCTAATCAAAGGTTACCAAAACTTATGATTTCCTGTTTGCGAAATTGAATGTCACAAATATCCTGACTCCTCTTGAACGTCATAAATGAACGACCACAAATATACATTTTCAAAATAGTTGTTTTATTTTGATTTTATTTTTTTAATCCATTTTTGAAATTTCGAATTTTAAACAGTTTTTTAATAATTTTCAAAATTTTAATTGCTTTTCAATTTCTCAAATTTAATCTTATGAAATCCTAAATTATTGCAGTCTAAAACCTATTTTTTAACTTTTAAAAATAAGTTTGCAAAAAAATAAAAACCTTAAATAGGAAACAGCTCATCAAAACTAGCCGACGTCGCTAGCTCATTTGCCATTCTTGTAAAAGTTTGCGAAAATGTTTTCTCAAAATCTGGATAAATTGCACGTGTGATGTATTCCTTATTATCCGAGAAATATGAGTAAACTACAGGTCCAATAAATAATGTATTTGGAAATAAATTTGTCAACCTTAAATTTTTCACATCACTTTGGAGAATTTTGAAGTAAAATGGATCAAATCTCATGTATTTTTCACCATTTTTTGTATACAGCTTTGCCTTCATTCTGAGTCCAATTCTGGTGTTTTCTAGCTTTTCAAACATTTGTCCATTGCTGTAAAGTGGAGATCCGAACAGTCCAAAGACCATTTGATAGTTTGCTGATAAATTTAGACGTGGAAATGACAAAATCATGCTGAATTTCAGTTTTTCGATATCAGCTCTGTGGAGAAATCAAAAATTTGAAATTTTATTTTAATCGTTTGATTTTAAATTTAATTTGCTTAAATTTTTTAATAATTTAATAATTTTCAATTTGAATAATTTACTGGTTTTAAAGATTTAAAAACTTAAAAAAATTTGAAATTTGAAAAAAGTTTAAAATTTGAAAAAAAAAAGTTTAAAATTATTAAATATTGATCTATTTAAAGCATTCAGCCTCGTTTGGACTTACTTAAGTTTAACGATACTAAAGTTGCTCATTCCTCTTAACTGAAGCTTAGTTAAAGTCGTCTTGAAGTCTCTTTCGCTTCCAAATGTTAATCTAGAATATTGTCAATCCACAATTTTAAGGCAAGTGGAATATAAGTAACAATTTTGGAGATTAAAAATCATAATTCACAAAATTTTGATCAATTCTAATAAGCTTGTATGCTTCAATAAATGCATTTATTAGATTTTTGATTTTTTACTGCTTAGGTTTATTAAATTAACTTTAATCAAGGCGTGGAAACTCAGGGTTAATCCTTAAAAATCCCAGAAATCCTTTAAATGAGCCAATAAATATAAAAATGTGAAATCCTTTTTAAATCAAATTCAAATGCATCAAGGATTTTAATATTCAGGTTGGTGTCAAAATAAGACTCAAAGAAATGTAACTGAAACTACAATAATTCCAAATTTGAAATAAAGAAAGATTTGATCAAGGATTTTAAAGGGATTTAACATTTTCATGTTTATTGGCTCAGGTAGTTTTGGGATTTTTCAGAATTAATCCTGAATTTCCACGCCTTGACTTAAATCAAAGCAGAACTCGGAGTCGACTCCGTCATACAAAATCAATGAAAATATTGAGTCGAATTCGAGCTCTGGATTAAAGACCTCCTTAAAACATACTTAGGAATATCAAACGGATCTGTTGTTGGAATTAAGTATCCATCTCCGAGGTCGCCAGTTATTAATCTTGGTTGAAGAACTGTTACAGACTGGACGATGCAGTCGCTTATTTCTGGATCATTGCGAAAACATACCGGAAATATTGATGCTGGAAGTAATTTTTGAATTGGATTTTTTATTTCATTTTTCAGACTACCGACGACTCATTTCGAAAAAAAAATTCGACCGTTATTTCAAAAAATTTAATTTTCTAGCAGAAAGATAAGTTTTGAATTGGAATGTAACGGTCGTTTTATGAGTTGTAGTCTGGAATTTTTTAAAGAATTTTTGTTTTTAACAAATTTGTTACGAAATTGAATTTTTATTTTATATTTTTATGATTTGACAAATTCCTAATTCAATTTTTTGTTAAAATTTGTTGAAATTTTGAAAAAAAATTTATTTTAAGGTTTTGTTTTTATTTTTTTAATTTTTAAACTTTTAATTTTTTTTTATTTTTGTAATTTCATCAAGATCCGTTGGCATATATTTTTCAACTTCAACTTCAACTTCTCAATTTCAATTTCTTAAAATTATTTTTTCAAACATTTCTTAAACCTACGTAAAGGTGCTTTCACTAGCTGAACACAAATAATCAAAATTAATGACAACCTTAAGTTAAATAATGTCATAATTTTCAAAATAAAATAATCAAATTTAAGTATTTAAGCAATTAAAACAAGATGTGAACTAATCAAGTGTTTTGCTAAGACTAAAAAAATTCTGGTAAACAAAAATTTACTGCGCAAATGATACAAAAGAATTGAAACAATAGAATTTTTGTCTGAGATTAGTTGTTGAAGCTGGAATGGCTCGATATTCATAGTCACGTTGATGATTGTTTGGCCTTTATTGATCATATCGAAAATATTAAGAAATTTATTATTTTAAGCTGTTCACATGAAGTCACGTGTGAGTTATTAAAGGATGTTATTATTGTTTTTAATTGTAGCACCTTATATTATTGGATTAGGCATATATTCTATAGACAGCAAAATCAACACTCACAAACAAAGTCACAGAGACAGTGAGAAAGACAAACAGACTCAGAGTCTGACTTTGACCCCAAAATTCCGACTATAAAATATATAAATGATCCAAAAAGGACTCAAAAATAACTCAACATCCTCAAAGTGGAAACAATTCATCAAAACTAGCACCAATTGCCAATTCATTAGCAATCTTAGTAAAAGTCTCTGACAAGCTTCTTTCGAAATCTGGATAAATAGTTTGAGTCACATATCCAATGTTATTGACCAGATAATTATGGACTATTGGTTTTATGAAAATTGTATTTGGAAATAAGTTTGTAAAATTAATAAAAGTGACTGTATTTTGGAGGATTTTAAAGTAAAATGGATCGAAATTCAGGTGTTGAGCTTTATTAATTAATTGAATTTTTGCTTTAAATGCAACTCGAACTTTGACATTTGTAAGTGTCTCATAAATTTGGCCTTCACTGAACAACGGTGATCCAAAAAGTGCGAAAATCATTTGATAATTTGCACTCAGATCTAATCGAGGAAATGACAGGTACATGTCAAATCTCAGTTGATTAATGTCGACTCTAAAATATTAAACAAGTTTTTAAGGTATTTACTAAATTTGTAAAAAGAATTTTAACCTACTGTAATTTATCAATGTTGAAGTTGCTCAAACCTTTTAAATAAACATGCGTTAGTTTTGTTTTGATCACGTTTTCAACGCCATATGTGATTCTGAAAGATTAGCAAAATTAAGCATATATTCTGGCATGTAAGTATTAAGTATTGTAGGACCTACTGTGGTATATAAAAAGGATCTAGTCTTGGTATTTTGAATCCATCTCCAAGATCACCAGTTATTAGTTTTGGCTGAAGAGCTTTGACAGCTTGAACAATACAGTCACTAAGTTGGGGATCGTTTCGAAAACAAACCGGAAAAATTGTCGCTAAAATTATGTTTTTTTATTAATGAAATTAGAATTAATTTTTTTTTTATTTTCATTTTTTGAAATTAATCGTTAATGAGCGTTGCAGGAGAATTCTGGATGGTCATTGGATGGTTTTTAAAGGGAACTCAATAATTTGTTTAATTTATCCTTCAATATTTAAACGTTCATTCTTGATTACAAAGGAGGACGCCTTGAAAACCGAACCTTAGAGGGCAGCTTCTTATTAGAAAAATATCTAGATTCGCCCTTACAATCGCTACTTAAGTCAAAAAATGGTTTATTTTAAAAACTTACGTAGTCTCGTTTGAGTAAATTGAAATAAATTAATTATAATAATCAACACAACAGTTTTATAATTTAACATTATTTTATTTCTTTAAACTATTCAATTAAGTCGCCAAAAAACTCTAACAGAATGAAACAAATCTTTACTTAAATAGCTTCAACGTAAAACTGAAAATTCTTGAGAATGAAAAATCTTACATCAATAAAAATGAACAAACCAGAAATGAAGAAGTTTACATTTTTTTTTGAATATAAATTATCAATAATAGAATATTTGTTTACATTTTACAAATCCGAAGAATCAATTAAAGGCACAGACACTCAAAAAAATCTCAAAATATGTTAAAGTTTTACCAATTTCTTTTTTTTTTGAAATTCTTCAAATTTAACAAATTATAATTTTTTTAATAAGCTTCTAATTTTTTTAACATTATTAAGGGACAGATGTAGGGTGACCATCTGCGTAGTTTTACAACGGACAGTCCTGCATTTCAAAACCCTGTCCTGTATAAATTTGAAAATTTTGTTCCAGGTCCTGTATTTTTTTCACGAAAATTTCAGTTAATTTTCAAATTTTCCTCTGTGTCCTGTATTTTTTAGGAAATTTATCAAATGTCCTGTATTTTCATTAAAATTAGATGGTCACCCTAGACAGATGGCAAGTAGCTTAGATTCTACTTTAAACCAAGGGTGTGGTACTAATGAAATGATCAAAAATGGTCAAAATTGATCAAAAATGATCAAAATGTAATTCTTCAGTTCCACACCCTTGCTTTAAACTGTAGGTCCAAAGGATTTTGTACAATAGATTCTGTTCTAATTTGAATTGCAGTGCCTCCAGCTTAAAAAACTGGGCCATCTTCATGCTTTACCTTCCAAGGGAGAGATGTAGAAATGAGATCTCTCCGCCCCTTACCCTTACTCTAGCTACTAGCTTTTTAATCTCTATTATGACATAATTCTTAAATTGCATACACGAATGGCACAAGTCGGTTAAAGAACCGTGACTGAGTCATGCCATCTTGAAATTGGATTTCAATTCAATTAACCGACTTGTGCATTTCGTGTATGTTTGATTCCTTTACGCTCTTAAATTAGAAGAACGTAGGGATTCTAAAGTGTACGATAAATGCTTAAGATCATTTTATGTTTTTTGACCAGCTGAATTTAATCAATATATTAAAAATGAACTGTTTATCAACGGTGCGAATATACAAGCTTATTTTTAGAATTCTCTCTTTTGTTTATGACTCCTCGTGATTTTCTGGTTTGACCAAAACATTTTTAATTCTTCTTCCATTTACACATGTTTCTAACATTTTTTGTTGACTCATTCTTTTTCATCGCATCGCGCCAAACAACTCGTGTAACAATATTTAAATGAAGAAATGACAATGGATAGACTGATCATCTTCAGAGGGTCTTCAGAGCAATGTCCTACAATATTTTCATTTCCAAAACTATTAAACATTTTTTATCTGGGAAGATGTTCTCTAAGCAGTCATTAAAGAATGAAACCCGAATAGACATGATAACATGGTGCTGGGTTCGATTTAAATCCAGCACCATGCCAGAGTTACACCGGCTTGGTGCTGGATTTCTGATCGATTAACCGACTTTAGCCTTTCGGGAAAATTAAAAGATTCTTAAATATGCTTCAGTACCCGTGTAAATTGCCTGAGATGGACTGGACATGTGTTCACACGCTCACAATAAGCTTCAGTACTAAAAGTGACAGTAGCTGACTTTATGGATGGCAAGAAATCACAAGGAAGACTGAAGATCTCATGGATTGGATGTGTTGAAAAGGACACTAGAGTCCTTAATATCCCGAACTGGCAGAAGGTTTCTAAGGATAAATCTATCTTCAGACGATCTCTAAGCGCAGCAATGAGTTCACGTGCGCCCCAGCCTAGGAAATAATAGTAATAAATTTGCTTATATAATTTTGTGAGATGTTTTTGTATTTTTTGAAGTAATTTTATGTTTGGATATGCTAAATATGATTTGTGAGAATTCAGTAAAATTCAAGTTTACAAAAATGTCATAAAAATGATGTCTAATATGGAAATATTTCATCAAAAGGTGCATTAGAGACAATTTGATTAGCAGCACCTGTAAAAATTTTACTTAAATTCTTTTCAAAGTCCGGATAAAGTGTTTTGAATAAAAAATCAGCATTAAGTTGAAAGTATGCTTTGAAAATTGGTGCAATAATAAAACCTGGTAAAAAGTTTGTAAGCTCTAAAAGTTTAACAGAACTTTCTAAAATCTTGAAATAAATTGGATCAAATTTCAAATAATTTTGTCCATTTTTTTGGTAAAGTCTTCCTTTCATTATGATTCTTATTTTTACGTTTTCCATAACTTCATGTCTTACTCCCTCACTATCCAACGGGCATGGCAGAAGCCTAATTTCCATTTTGTAATTCGAAACTATGTCCATTTGTGGGATTGTGATTATCATGTCGAATTTGAGGTCTCTCATGTTGACGCTACAAAGGAACAATGTTTAATGTGATTCGAACAAAGTGATTGGAACTTACTGAAGCTTTTCGATGCTGCATTTGCTAAATCCCCTCAAATTCATGTCCTCCATTGTAGTGTGCAGTACATTCTCGATTCCTAATTTGAGCCTTTAAATAAAAACTAAATTAATTAAATGTTTACAATTTTTGGGCCTGTTTCTTGGGGTCCTAAGGGAATTGTCGTTTAATGATTAAAACAGTGTTGTTCAACACATCCTTAAGTGTTCAATTGCAAAAATTGGTAATTTTTCAGAAATTTGTAGATTTTACACGATTTTACATTAGATAGAATGGACTGAAGTACCTAGTAATCATGTCAAGTGTTTCTTTCAGGATTCTACATGTCTTGATCAAAACTACACATTTAGTCTGGCAGCTCGAACATTGTTTAACCTTTAAAATTCATTCTCATAAATTACAAGCTTGTCTCATTTTCAAACCAACAAACCAATACGTGTTACTCACTTTGGAATATATAGAGGATCTAGACGTGGAACCTTAAATCCATCTCCTAAATCTCCAGTAGTCATCCTCAATTGAAACATTTTCACTGATTGTATTAAACAATCACTTATGTGTGGGTCGTCACGAAAACAAACTGGGAAAATTGTTGCTGTAAAAGTTTATGAATGAAATATTATTTTACACAAAAGACACTAAGATTCAATTAATAATTAGACCAACGGATGAACAATCACAAATTTTATGACGCCGCCAATAAAAAAAGTCTCAAGTCAACCGTTGACAAAGTCTAGTGTAGACTTAAGCTCGAAGTTGACTCGAGATTTTTATCGATTTTGTTTGACGAAGTTGACTAGACTCCATGCAAAATTTCCAACTTTGGTGTCGACACGTGACTTCAATATTCAAAAACTTACGCAAAGGTGCTATTGTAAAATTTTTAATTAATAATAAATAAACAAAAGCTGACTTTAAAGACACGATCATTTAACTTTTACTTTGAATTTATTTTATTGAATAATGTTTGAGATCCTTTCACAAAGAATGTTTCTATCAGACTAATGACTCTTGAAATAATTTAAACTTTTCCTGTTGAATTGGGGCAATTCAAGTGGCCTTTAGAACTGGATAGATGATTTAAAAGAAGTTGAGTCATTCTAAGCAAGAGAGCATTGACAGAAATTTTAAAAAATGTTTTTTTTTATATAAATTGACCAGAGGCATAGTCCGAAATCCTCAAATTCACATAGATCTTTACCAAAACACCAGCGGTGAAATGGCATCAGTGGTCTAAGCGGTAGAGCGTTGTTCTTACCTGTCAAAAGTTTTGGCTGCAATCCCAGGCCAAGTCAAGTTTTAGAAGCTCATTTTTCATTTCACCATTCTAGTTACGAATCTCGGTTCGTGTGTTGAATATAGTTTTGAAGTCTTTGGCACAGAATTGTAACGGCGAGAAAATATTATTATATATAAACGCTCATTCTTAAGCAAAGGAACAGTCTTACATTTAACTCCAAGCAATAAACAACACAAGGAAAAAGAACCCATAGCATTATTACTATTCTTATTATCGCTCAATTCCAGCACTACAGAATGTGCCTCTTTTGCAGGTAAACTAGGATTTACTAGCATCTTGATGACTTCTTTACGGCATCTTGCGCATAAAATTGTGACTAGGTACATTGCAGGGTACATCAGGTCTATTGACATCCTCGTGTCTTTGCAATGTGCAGAGCTTGCAAGTGGTTCGGACCCCACTATAAACTGTAGGTCAAAGGGTGTGTTACAAAAGATTCTGTTCTAATTTGAATTGCAGTGCCTCCAGCTGAAAGGCTGGGCCCTCTCCATGCTTTATCTTTTTACCACAACACACTGCACATCTGTATTCAAATAGAAAATCTTAAGCAATTAATCTCTGAAATCGTGATATAATTCATAAAAATCAGGTTTTAAATCTAAGGCATCGAATTTTTTTTCATGATTATTAAGAATAGATTTATTGAAATTTCAATTGCAGCAATTACAGTATTGCAGATATCACAAATCGATCGTAAGTTAAAATTGTGCTGTCGTAAATATACAGGATCGAGTTTAAAATCCATGTTATTGTATTCATTGGCATATTTTTTTAGCTTTGTCAAATCTCTGCATAATTAAGATTTTTTGTTGAAATTTACTTTCTATATTTTTGGAAATTCCCATTCTAGTTTTTAAAAATTTAAAATTATTCAAAAAATGTGAAAAAGTCAATACTAAATCTAGAAAGTTATTTTTAAATTTTTAATAGATTAAAGCATGTTTCTGGTTCACTTTATCACTTATACCAACCCACTGTGCCTACATAGCAGCATTTGGGAAAGTATCTCGTAAAGATAATTAATCTTAATTCCAAGTTAATTCAAAATGAAAGTTTGCATTACTTTTAAAATAATGTTTAAATTGGAAAAATTTCATTAAAAGGTGAATCAATAACAATTTGATTAGCAGCATCTGTGAAAATTTTACTAAATTCCATTTCAAGGTACGGAGAAAGGATTTTGAAAATAAATTCAGAATTAGCTTTGAAAAAATTATTAGAAAAATATGGAAAAATGTTTAAAGGTTCTAAAATCTTAAAATTAATTGGATCAAATTTTAAATAATTTTGTCCATTTCTTTGGTAAATTTTTCCTTTCATGATGATTCTTATTTTTACATTTTCGATACGCTCGTGTAACACTCTCTCATTTTTCATCGAGGCACCAAGAAATCCAATCATAATTTTATGACTGCAAATTACTTCCATTTGTGGTATTTTAATAATCATATCGAATTTGATGTCTTTCATGTCAACTCAAGAATTAAAAGTAATTTAAGGTGATTTAAACAAAATATATTGGAGATTTATTGGACTCACTGTAACTTTTCAACATTGAATTTACTAAATCCACTCACGTACACGTCCTTCAATATGTTTAGAACAAAATTTTCGACTCCAATTGAGACTCTTTAAATAACAATTAAGATACAATGTGCATGAATTTTCATAATGCATTGTAGACGTGAATATATCAGAGCTTTTGGAATAAACCTTTTTAGTTTATAATCCACAAACCAAAATATGTGTAGCCAAGTATGTTCAGCCTTCAATGTCCGTTCCCACAAATTACAAGTTTGTCTAATTTTTACACTTACAAACCGAAACTTACTCACTTTGGAATATAAAGAGGATCTAGTCGTGGAATTTTAAATCTATCTCCTAAATCTCCAGTAGTCATCCTCGATTGAAACGCCTTTACTGATTGCACCAAACAATCACTTATGTGTGGGTCGTCACGAAAACAAACTGGGAAAATTGTTGCTGTAAAAATTTATGAATGAAATATTATTTTGCATAAACACATTGAAAGCAACAGAGTCAGATGGAAAGCCTTTTTTTTTTGTAACCTAAGCTCCACATAGGAACATGCGGCCTGTTTCACTAAAGTGGATTATCCTCGATTTCGGATTATCCATTTCAGTTTTTTGGAAATATTTCTAGACGCTTAAGGTTATTAAGAGATCTAATATGTGATATAATTAGAGTACTTTGCTACTTAAATTAACATATACTTGGAATTTTAATATCTTCTTTGGTTTGAGAATTATAGCAAAAATCTAAGTTAATCTACTAGATTTGGCTAGAAAATTGAATAATTAATACTTGTTAACGAAAATCAAAAGTTTAAAGTATACAGAAATTTCAGGCATACTTCACTCTATTATAATCAAAAATTAGAAATGCCACACTTCCTATAAAGTTTAAGATATTTACAAAAATCTGAAGTGGATAATCTGAAATCGAAGATAATCCACTTTAGTGAAACAGGCCGATGGTGACAGTAAGTAAGTAAGTATTGAAAAACTAAAGAAGCTACTGAATTGAGAACCCTCGATTACAGTGGTATTTTTCATGGCAGTAAATAGGTTCCAAAATCGAGGAATCTAAGTCAATTTGATACTACGATTGTCGATTAACGACAGCCATCATTAACTACACCAGTGCTGGCTAATCTATATGAACCGTAAGTCTTGTTTTATCAAGGTCATTGCTTGCTATCAATATCATGCCATAGCACAAAAAAGGTTGTTGAACTTGACCATTGGCAATTAATGACAGTTGTCTTAGTCGATCGCAGGTTTTATTTTCAACTAGATATGGCCAATTGCTAAGAGATAAAAATATTCCAAAAACTTACGCAAAAGTGCGACTGCAAAATTTATTATTATTAAAAAATGCAATGCTAAATTAAATGACCACATTTCTTGATTATCTTGATCTTTTCACAAAGAATGTTTTTTTCAAACTAAGCATTTTCAGACTGATTTCATTTACCGGTTGAATTGAGGCAATGCTAGTGGCCTTTAGAACTGGATAGATAATTTATTAGAAGTTGAGTCATTCTTAGTAAGGGACCATAGACAGTCATTTTTAAAAAGCTATTATTTTTTAAAAATATTTCTGAAAAACCAAGTATAAATTGCCACTTAATTTACTATCTTAACATCCTACCTAGGGAGTTAAGCAGCGTTTACTCCCAGTTTACCAGGATATACACCTGCTGTCTTTAAACGTTCTCTAGGCGCGTCAATGGGCCCATGTGCGCTCTAGCAAGGACGTAAGTAAAGTTAATCTCATTAAAAAAAAAGTAAAGTCGACGAATTCAAGCTCCATTAGTAATATAAAGATTAGCTTAATTTTAAATACAATAAAGTTGACACATAAAGCCTCCACCCTCTCCCAATATTCACATTGAAGAAGCAGCACAATCATTCATTTAACATGTGTCAGATGCTAACCTTGAACTCAAAACAACTTCTTGTCTCGACAATTCTGATTTGTTATTATAGCGCATCTGCTGTGATGATTCGTTTCTTCAGTTCTTCTTTTTTAACTGTTTCCATTTTTGGGGATTTCCAGACAAGTTTTTGAGTTTGAAAAAAAAATCAAAACAATTAAAAGACTGTCGATTTGAGATCGGATTTAATGCTTATCATTTTTAAAATAAAATTTATTTAAATAATTTTTTAACTTATATAAGAAAACTTAAATTTATCTTTAACATTGGTTATTAGCAATTGCATTCAAATCAATTAAGTTTCTGTTAAATAATATGCTCTAAACTAGATGATCTATGTCCTATTTATGAGCTAGTTTCTAGACCTTCCCGTGGACCCTAATTCATGAATTGACATTGACTACAAAATTTATGAGATGCAACTTTAGATAACCATAGACAGTGGTGATCAAACTGTGTGCCACGGTACCCCAGATCTCTCTAGAAGATGCTTTATGTTTAACAAGGCACAAAAAGGTCAAAAACAACTGCCCTAGTAAGGAAAAGCTTCATCAAAAGTCGCACTAAGTGCAACCTGATTAGCAACATATGTAAAAGTCTCAGAAAGAGCTTTTTCAAAATCAGGATAAACTTTTGAGTTTAAAAATTCTGCATTATTAATAAAATAATTTTTTACAAATGGACCAAGAAAGGAAGTCGTTGGGAAAAAATTAGTAAAATCTACAAAAGTAATTGTATTTTCTACAATTTTAAAATATATTGGATCAAATTTGAAATATCGTTGACCGTTTTTGGGATACAACCTGCCTTTCAAGACAACCCTGACTTTTGTGTTTGTAAAAGTCTCAAGCATCTGGCCCTCACTAAACATTGGTGCTCCTAAGTACCCAAAAATCATTTGATAATTTGATTTCATGTTTATGCGTGGAAAAGAAAACAGCATGTCGAACTTGATGTCATTGATGTTGGCACTGTAAAAGATATGAGTAATGATTAAAGACTGAATCAGTTTGAAATTATCAAAACTTACTGAAGTTTCTCGATTTTAAAGTTGTTTAATCCTTTTAAGTATATATTCGTAAGTTTAGTTTGAAGCCTACTTGTGCTTCCATATGTTATCCTGTAAGATAATAAACATAGAGATTTGGTTATGTATTCTATGAGAAGTCAAGGGACAATTTTAAGGGTTCATAGGCACAGCCATTGAAGGTTTAAAGGCCCTCAAATACTTAAAACATGAAAATTTTCTGTAACCGCCAAAGCAAGTTAAACGTTGTTTATGGATCCTAATCTACATATCAAGTTGATTAAACTTACTTTGGAATATACAAAGGATCTAATCGTATCGTCCTAAATCCATCTCCAAGATCTCCAGTAGCCAATCGAGGCTTTAGAACATTTACAGCTCGAACAATACAATTACTAAGTTGTGGATCGTCACGAAAACAAACTGGAAATATTGATGCTAAAAAACTAGTCAAAATTAAATCAATGTTTATTAAATCTACAACATTTGTAAACTTACGTAACGGTGCCGTAACAATATGAATCAAAACTAGTAAGTATGTGTAAAAAATTGAACATTTTAACAACATTTTATGAATGAAAAATACAACAAATAGGCTGGAAAATTCCCCACAATCAACAAAAAGATCTTACCGGACAGAATTACTTTGTCACACTAAGAAATTCTCGGAAATATTTATAAAATTCTAACGACACGTAAAAGAAACTCAATTTATTCATTCAGGAATTAAGTTTACATTTTGAATGACTACACGTGTGTATTAATCCGAGTAATACAGTATGATCGTTAGATTACAGGTGTTGTTGATGAAAAGTCTGATACACGCATGAATAACCAACTGCGCACTTTTGAGTGGATAATCCTACTTTTTTGAACAAAATCCCGCCTAAAATCCTTAATGTCCCACTATTAAGCAACCATTTTTTTTGGAAAATGTTTGAAAATTTTCAGAACTTTTTCACAGCTTGATCAGTACATGTCCGACTTTTTGCCAAAAAATCTGCAAAACTCGGTGGTCAGCCTACGTATAAAGATGCTTGTGACTCATTTGACGCCGTCAATAAATAACATTTGATTCTCGGGCTGAGTATCAATAAAAAATTTGAATTTTGATTTTTTTATTTAATCCAAAAAGGATTGTTAACCAGACAATTGGGTGTGACAATGGCGTAGTACAAAGGTTTGTCACATTTTATTCGGATATTAGAATGTCTCATTGATCCAGTTTAAATCATCTCAAAATATGCTAAAATTGACCTTGAGCTCTTCCATAAGAGCAATAAATCGACATCTGGACTGCCTTCCGAAGTTGGTAAAGCAATTTATAAGTTAAGAACATTTTCAAAACACGATTTTCAAGTTTTATTTTTCATAAAAATTTGCTCTTTTATTGTTGTTGATAAACAATTTAACAATGCAAGTTCTCATAGCAGTGAAAAAAAAGCAGTTGCGTAGTGGTTAGAGTGTTTGCCAACCAACCCTTACGACCCGGGTTTGATCCTAGATAATGTCTAGTCGTGAAGAGAAAAGACGTGCAAATTGTGGCTAGGTACTTTTAATTGATATATCCTGGGTCAATGCAATTGTGCAGAGTTGCAAATACGCAATCGTCCGTTGGAGACAAAATCTGTCTATAAAAAGACAAAAAGCAACTGTTCGTTGAGGACAAAAAATAATCAAATAATTTTTGATGTCAACGCATCGATCATTATCAATGAATTATTTCAAATCTATAATTAAGTTGTAATAGCCGCTGGCGCTAGTCCTCTTAAAATTGAAAATCAATGAAATGAAAAAATAAAATACTACGTTTAAAGGTTTAGGTTTGGTAACTGTAGCTAGTCACTTGCCATTAGAAACAGTCAAAATAACTTAAACAAAAGCATTTTGAATGTTAATTATCAATTTTTGGATTTAGGTGCCTTATAAACCTGTGAAAATGGGTGTCTATTTGTGATGTATGGTATTTTTGATTTAAATTATAAAACCAGTGTTGTAATTCAAACTTTTTAGAGCACATCTATTGACTTTTCTGTGAAAATCTCCATTTTCTGTGTCAACGTTTTTTTTTTGATTTTATATTTAGTCTATCATATCCAGTTTAAAATTGCTGTTTTTAAAATTTCCTAGTTCTTTCGCAACAATCATTAAAATTGTCTACAGCATACCACGGCACAAAGTTTGTGACAACACTGTCCTAAACAATAATTTCAGAGATCGAAGCCGATTTTTTCGGCTTAACTCAATTTTTGATTTTTTTGATAGAAAAGAGCCATTTGACACCCATTTTAAGTATTTAAATTGAACTTTATATGCTTTACTATGATTCTGTGTAATATTTTGTCAGCATGTAGCTATAGTAAGCTCAGAATTTCAATTTAGCCGATTTTAAGCCGATCGGCTTAAATTTCGGCTTAAAATCGTTTAACTTGAAATTCTGAGCTCACTATAGCTACATGCTGACAAAATATTACACAAAATCATAGTAAAGCATGTAAAGTCCAATATAAATACTTGAAATGTGTGTTAAATAGCTTTTTTCTATCAAAAAAATCAAAAGTTGAGTTAAGCCGAAAAAATCGGCTTCGATCTCTGAATAATTTAAATTGAGTCTCCCAAAAGAAATAGTTTATTGATTTGTACTAACCGGTCCACTTAAAATTAAAAGATAAGATACAGACTAGTATGGAAATATTTCATCAAAGCTCCCCTGAGTCGCAACTTGATTAGCAATTCGTGTAAAAGTGTCCGAAAAGACTTTCTCAAAAAATGGATAAATATTTTTCTTTAAAAATTCAACATTATTAACAACCAAGTTTTTCACAAATGGCCCTAGAAACGTTGTTTGTGGCAAAAAGTTTGTAAAATCTATAAAGTTGATAGTATTGTCCAAAATTTTGATGTAAATTGGGTCGAATTTCACATATTGTTGGCCATTTTTGGTGTACAGATTTCCTTTTAAAATCGCTCTGATTTTGACATTTGTAAGAACTTCATACATTTTGCCTTCACTGTATAAAGGTGCTCCGAAAAGATTAACTTTCATTTTGTAGTCAGAACGCATGTCTATTCGTGGAAATTTTAGGATAACATCAAATCTGATATCCTTGATGTCAACGCTGTAAATGATAATTTTTTAAATAATTTTTTGAAAAGATTCAGATTAATAGCCTAATCCTTGACCTGAAAGGGGATAACAACATATTGGGTAAAAAATTTATCAAAAATTTCCCACCAATTTTCAATTGATTTCTCATTTTAATATTTGGTGGAAATTTAAAACAAAACTTTTTTCATCACATTGTTGTCCCCTTGAGATTCGCCTATTTCTTTAGGGCTCGTTCACTTATTACGTAACGAAAAAAAACGAGTTTTTAGACCCCCTCCCCCCCTGTAACAAAGCGTAGCAAAATCTTAGACCCCCCTCCCCCCTAGTGCGTTACGTAATAAGTGAACGAACCCTTACTTACTAAAGCTTTTCAATCTTAAACCTGCCTCCACCTCTTGCATATCCGTCCAAAATTGTAATTTTAAGCATGTTATCAGATCCATACGTTAGTCTGCAAATTAAAAAATATTTAAATTTTAAAAAAATTTTAAATTAAAAAAATCAATTTTGAATTAAATTTACTTTGGAATATAAAAAGGATCAATTTTCGGAATCCAAAATTCATTTCCAAAGTCACCGGTGATTAATCGTGGCTGAAGAAATTTTATTGCTCTAACAATACAGTCACTAAGTTCAGGATCGTCACGTAAACAAACTGGGAAGAAGAATGCTGCAAAATAATGATCACAGATTAAGTTTTTGCTATACCAAAATGTGATTTATTGGTTCCACATCCTTAGTGTGAATAACATGAACCTACGTATTGGTGCCCGTGCAAGAGGAATGAAAAGCAACAAAATTACGAAATATTTTAAATTTCTCAACATTCTGAGTGTTTTGAGAAGGAACTAAAATTTTCTGGTGTTTGAATTTTATTTGATGTTATTCGACAGAATGTTATTGTCAGACTAAATATTTTGTTTGAATGAGATGCATTCTTTCATCGGGACACGTTTAAGGAACAAGAAGTGGACGGTTGTGTTTATATATTCGCAGTTGGCTATAAGTCTTCGAGTGAATCATACAGGTGGATAGAGATGTTCCTCGATATCACCTACAATTATCTAATAACTAGAGCTATGCAGTGGACTGCCTTATTTTTAAAATTCTGTAATTGCCTCCAAGTGTAATTATTTAATTTTCAACTCTAACGCATTTATTAATGCATTTATTGGCTCTCATATTTTCTGCAATGGCTTTTTATTATGTCGAATGAATGCTGTGGACATCAACAGATTGCAAGTTATCCAAAATAAAGCGTTGAAGACAGCTTTTGGACTCGAGAGAAGATTTTCGACTGAAAGATTATTTACTGATGTTGCAATAAATGTTCTGCCTGTTATTGGAATCGCCTGTTTTAACTTATTGTTACTTACCAAGAAATATGTCGTAACGGCTTCTGAAGAGTTTGAAATCATCAATGAAGGACGTAGAATTAAACAGCTGAAATTTCCTAGGTTCCGCAAAGCTGTACTGGCGAATGATCTCAATTGCCTTGGTCCAAAAGTATATAACCAGTTGCCTCTGAAATTAAGAGAGATTAGAAGCTTTAATTTATTTAAACGAAAATTGAAAATTTTTCTTTTGGAAAATAAATTGATCTTTTTGAGGGGCTGCAAACTGGATGTAAACAACTTGTTCAAATCAGCTTAATCAACGAGATGCTTAAATTCAAATTTTATTGACACGTTATATTATATTGCCATACTTAGTTTATTACTGCTATTTTAAATATTTTCTTTTTTTGCTACTTACCAACTTTGTGCGTGTACGTACATTATTTTATCCACTATCATACTTCATTTGCAATTTGTATTGCCTTTAATTAATTAATGTTCACTAAACAACTTTATATATATCGAAACATGTATGATGTTCTTAGCTTTTATGCTTAACTACCCGAGAGGGATAATAAAACCAAATCAATCAATCAATCAATCAACGCAGCGTGTTTACTAGTATTTTTAAGAAACGGTGCGTATAGTTGCAGATCAAACGTGCGAAATGAATGTTAAAATTTCTAATTCAGCAGATTTTCTGGTTCTCAAAAAGAGTCATGTGATGTGTTTTTTGCAAATTTACGCAATCTTTTTTTCAACGTCTACCCGAATAACACAAGTTGGTTAACCAATCAGAAATCCGCACCAAGCTAGTGTGATCTTGGTATGGTTCTGGCTTCGATTTAAATCTAGCACCACGCTAGAGTCACATTGACTTAGTGCCGGATATCTGATCGATTAACTGACTTGTGTCATTCGGGCTAGTTCATCAATATTTATGAAATTTAGATAAAAATTGCAAAAAGCATCAACAAAGAAAACTTCTAAAATTGGGTATTTAAGGTTAGCACGCTTTGAATCACGACTAAAGCTTCTTGGAAGGAATGTTTGACGATCAAATGAAACAAAAGTCAAACAAGAGATCAAAGTCATTAAATTCGGAAGCTTTGACTTTGAAGACAAGCATTAACCAGTTTCTTAGTATTGAGATGATAAGGATGACTTTCTTTCAGTCACGTAGCTACATTGCTGACATTTATAAGGTTTTTATCGGTTCTTGTCATGGATTTTTAAATGTGTTTAAAAACAAATTTTATTAACGAATTTGGCCACTTGTGCTTGGTCTCTTGATATTTTGTTTACGAATGAGAATAAAACAATTTAGCAATAAGTTTCGCATTTCATGAATGATCTGGAATATGAAACATATGAAACATAACATGATCATTTTGGAGATATAGAAACTACATGTGTGCCTTATTTCAATTTACAAAAAACTTATTCCTCATAAAAACCAAAATTAATGTCAAATTAAAAATAAATTATTAACCTTTTAACCTTTTTTGCTTTTTAAATAAAATTATTAACAAAAATTGATTTAATTTATGTTCCTAAATTGGAAAAGCTTCATCAAAAGTTGCACCTACTGAAATTTTATTAGCAACTTGAGTAAAAGTGTCTGTAAAAGCTCTCTCAAAATTAGGATAAATGTTTCTTGTAAAAAAGTCAATATTACTAACAATATAATTCTGCACAATTGGACCAATAAGGATCGTATTAGGAAATAAATTTGTAAAATTTATAAATCTGACTGAATTTTGAAGTATTTTAAAATAAAAAGGGTCAAATTTTAAATATCTTTTTCCATTTTTGTTGTACAATCTTGCTTTCATTATTAATCTTATTTTTGTGTTTGATAAACCTTCATGCATCTTGCCTTCGCTGAAAAGTGGTGCTCCAAAAAGGTTAAAGATCATCTGATAGTTAGCAGTCATGTCAATCTTTGGGAATGATAGAATCATGTCAAATCTGATATCGTTGATGTCAACGCTGTGGAGAGTTTTAGAAAATTAAAATTATTTTGTTAATGCTTTAACCAAGAACCGAGAACCGAGAATCAAGAACCGAGAGCCAAATACCAAGATTCAAGAACCGAGAACCAAGAACCGAGAACCGAAAACCGAGAACCAAGAACCGAGAACCAAGAACCAAGAAACAAAAACCGAGAACCGAAAACCGAGAGCCAAATACCAAGAATCAAGAACCAAGAACCGAGAACCGAAAACCGAGAACCAAGAACCGAGAACCAAGAACCGAGAACCAAGAACCAAGAACCAACTACCAAGAACCAAAAACCAAGAACCAAGAACCAAGGACCAAGATTCCCTTTGAAGGTAAGATTACATTTTAAAGTTAAACGTAATCGGGAAGTTGAAAAAGCCTGGTTTCTGATAAACTCTCAAAACCTTTCCCAAGCTACGCCATTTACACATTTCAACACTATTCTATAACTTACTGAAGTTTATCAATGTTAAAATTGCTCATTCCTTTCAAATAAACATCAGACAATACAGCTTTAAAAACTCTGTCAGTTCCATATATAATCCTACAAAAAATACTTTAATCATTAATATTGTCGAATAAAAAACCTAAAAACAAATACTTTGGAATATAAAAAGGGTCAATTTTTGGAATTATATATCCTTCTCCTAAATCTCCAGTAATTAATCTTGGCTGAAGAACTTTTACTGCACGAACAATACATTCGCCAAGCTGTGGATCATCACGAAAGCAAACTGGGAAGATTGATGCTGCAAAACAAAAGCAAATTGTAAGTTTTCAGCAAAAAATTGAGCAAATCTTAAATAAACCTACGCAATGGTGCTCGGGCCAGTCGAATAAAAAGTATCAAATGCACATAAAATGTTAAATTTATGTATTTCAACATTGAAAATGATTAATTTGAACTAAGCGCAATTGCAACGAGGATTTAGGAGATCTTATCGTCCAGAATGTTTTTGTCAAACTAAGAAATTCTTGGAAACTTAATGCAATTTCCAATACGACACAAATAAAGTAATGTCTATAAAATTTAATTTATTCATTTTGTTCAGAGGCATTTGATGGTTGAGTTTGTATGGACGTGGTTAGTAAATAAAGTGCGAATCTTTATGCTTATTAATGGACTTATCATATTCACACCTTATTCAAGAAAAAAAAAACCTTTCCCTAATTAGATCAATTGTGATCCAGAGGTGCACTAGAGCGATTCGCAGCAAATGAGAGTTTAACGAGTGTGGAACCACTGCATTCAAACCTAGACCTACAATTTAAAGTTGGATCCGAACCACTCCTTTGATGACATTTCTACCGGTAGCCTAAAAAGGAAGGCTGTGAGCCTCATTTCCAGTTCATATGATTCGAAAAAAGACAAGTGAAATATTTCCTATATCCAGTCTCGAACTCATGATCGCTGTATCGGGATTGCAATAATTAGGTCCCAAAGTTCTAAACCATTCCGCCACCGAGCCGCTTCAGCTCACATGTATTCAAGTATGATAAATGGGTCAATTGAAGTTTTAATATTTTTGTATATCTTCTTCATCTTGCTTCCCAAAGGTTAATCATTCCAAAATACACGGTGCGTATAAAAGCAGAGGGCTCGTTCACTTATTACGTAACGCAAAAAAACGAGTTTTTAGACCCCCCCTCCCCCCCCTGTAACAAAGCGTAACAAAATCTTAGACCCCCCCCCCCTCCCCCCCCCATAACGTAACAATAATTTTTTTTCATTTAAATTAAAGTTAAAAAAATTTAAAATTAATATAGAAAAAATTATAAAAAAATATAATTTTTGAAAAGTTACGTAACAAAATTTAGACCCCCCCCCTCCCCCTGTAACAAACCGTAACGAAATCTTAGACCCCCCCTCCCCCCCTAGTGCGTTACGTAATAAGTGAACGAACCCAGATCTATTCTAAATTTTTATTGCGAAATTTCAACAAGAATTTCTGGTTTCGTTAAAAAAACAAATATTTTGTCATTTCTTTTATTTTTGCTGATTCATTCCTTTAATATCGAATATACTTATTGGCTCACACGATACAACTAGAATTTGCGGAATCATCATATTAACATGTGCAATTAAAAGTCAATAAATTTTTTAAGAGGGAATCTCCTCTAATAAAAAATACATTTGATGATTAAAGGATCTTGATGAGATTTCTGTTTTATTTTAATTAAATTGATTTTAATTTTTGAATTGTCATCTTGTAGAGGGCATTTTTGAAAAAGTTCTTGTTTGTTTAAATTTATAGTCACTGTTTTGTATAGCTTCAGCCTTTTCATGATATGGCATGCCTAAAACAATTATGTTAATCGAGATCCATCTCTTTAAGTCTAAAATCTTTGACCTCTGAGTTTGAACTGACTTTAAGTAACCCTAATGTTAGTTCAATATTCAAACCTGGCTGCAGAAAAGTGTGCGGAACTGATGAGTTCCGCACTCCACTATGGGGCAAAATTGAAAAAAAGGGGTAATTCACTTCGAAAATAGGACTCTTTCAATTTAGGTTCTCGGGGTATTTTTTTCTTGTAGAGGACATTAAATTAGACTTGCATGCCAAATTTCAGACCATTTTGTGCTGTTTTTGAGATTCTAGAGCTATTTGAAGTTGAAAATGAGCAAAAAAACTGGTTTTTTCATGACATATTTAAACTTAAAAATCTCTGCAATGTTTAAAGTTATTGAAAAATTGTTTTCGGTTCCTATAAGAACAATATAAAAGCTTTATTTTAATGTATTGTAAAATTTTTAACTTTCCAGTTTTGGTGCTGGTATGGTTGGAAATGTACGAAAATCCTATGAAAAATATCTATAAACGTGCCGCAACTATCTTAGCAGGTCGATTTCCAGGTAACTGAATATACAGAAATATAGCTCTTGATATACAGTTTGTAAAACTGTATAAACATTAGAAATAACAAGGTACGTTTTTGAGAAAAATTGGTTTGTGTCAGTCGTGAAATATTAAGCCAAAAACTGATTTTTCTTTTAAAAATAACAAATCATTCATAGTAGAAAAGTTTTGTAATGTTTTCTAATTGCAAATAATATTTAAAGACAACCTGCAAAGATTTTTTTTCAAAAAACTCAAAATTTGACGAGATATCGGGTACATTTGATATCTGATGACTTGTATGTTTTTTGCACCACTCAAATGACTCTAACTTTTGTTTAACTTAATATTTTTCAGTTCTGTTTCCTGTTTATTGTAGCTTAAGTCAATACCTTTCTAACAATATATAATACTTGATAGTTGCATATGACATTGATCTTGATTATTGGCATTGTTTGTGAATGACCCCAAACTAAGAAAAATCTTGAAAACGACATTTCTAGAAATACCACTTAGAAAGAAAATTGTGTATTGTTTTGAGGTTTTTTATGATGATTTATGATAATTATGACTGTTAAAACTCAAAAACATGGAATTCATAAACTTTTTGCGATCTCAGGTAGCTTGATTAAGTACGACTCTAGTAGTATCTATTGGACCAGAAAGTCTATAGTATCAGACTATTTTAAAAACTCAAATTAATGAATTCATCATATTTAAGCATATTTATAGCAAAATATTTCATTTTTAGATACTTTTGGTTGAAAAATTGTGAATTTTGGCTATTTTGTTTAAGTTCAGCTTGCGTCGGTCACATTCAATCCACTCTAGGTGCAACTATAATGAAGTTTTATACCAGTATTATACATTATCTTAAAGGTACTGATCTAAACTAGCAATAATTGAAAACAGAATGCAAAAATATGTATCCTGAAAAAAGTTAGAGCTCTTTATGTACATCAAAAAGCATACAGAAACGCAACCACCATAGGTAAAAATACAAAAATTGAAAATTTATCAGTTTTTTTTGACAAACTTTGATTTTTTTGTAATAATAACCACATATAAACACATTTTCAATACTTTTTTGTAAGATTTTCGTTGAAATTTTAAATTTTTGTATTTTTACCTATGATGGTTGCGTTTTTGTATGCTTTTTGATGTACATAAAGAGCTCTAAATTTTTTCAGGATACATATTTTTGCATTCTGTTTTTAGTTATTGCTAGTTTAAATCAGTACCTTTAAGAAGATGTATAATACTGGTATAAAACTTCATTATAGTTGCACCTAGAGTGGATTGAATGTGACCGACGCAAGCTGAACTTAAACAAAATAGCCAAAATTCACAATTTTTCAACCAAAAGTATCTAAAAATGAAATATTTTGCTATAAATATGCTTAAATATGATGAATTCATTAATTTGAGTTTTTAAAATAGTCTGATACTATAGACTTTCTGGTCCAATAGATACTACTAGAGTCGTACTTAATCAAGCTACCTGAGATCGCAAAAAGTTTATGAATTCCATGTTTTTGAGTTTTAACAGTCATAATTATCATAAATCATCATAAAAAACCTCAAAACAATACACAATTTTCTTTCTAAGTGGTATTTCTAGAAATGTCGTTTTCAAGATTTTTCTTAGTTTGGGGTCATTCACAAACAATGCCAATAATCAAGATCAATGTCATATGCAACTATCAAGTATTATATATTGTTAGAAAGGTATTGACTTAAGCTACAATAAACAGGAAACAGAACTGAAAAATATTAAGTTAAACAAAAGTTAGAGTCATTTGAGTGGTGCAAAAAACATACAAGTCATCAGATATCAAATGTACCCGATATCTCGTCAAATTTTGAGTTTTTTGAAAAAAAATCTTTGCAGGTTGTCTTTAAATATTATTTGCAATTAGAAAACATTACAAAACTTTTCTACTATGAATGATTTGTTATTTTTAAAAGAAAAATCAGTTTTTGGCTTAATATTTCACGACTGACACAAACCAATTTTTCTCAAAAACGTACCTTGTTATTTCTAATGTTTATACAGTTTTACAAACTGTATATCAAGAGCTATATTTCTGTATATTCAGTTACCTGGAAATCGACCTGCTAAGATAGTTGCGGCACGTTTATAGATATTTTTCATAGGATTTTCGTACATTTCCAACCATACCAGCACCAAAACTGGAAAGTTAAAAATTTTACAATACATTAAAATAAAGCTTTTATATTGTTCTTATAGGAACCGAAAACAATTTTTCAATAACTTTAAACATTGCAGAGATTTTTAAGTTTAAATATGTCATGAAAAAACCAGTTTTTTTGCTCATTTTCAACTTCAAATAGCTCTAGAATCTCAAAAACAGCACAAAATGGTCTGAAATTTGGCATGCAAGTCTAATTTAATGTCCTCTACAAGAAAAAAATACCCCGAGAACCTAAATTGAAAGAGTCCTATTTTCGAAGTGAATTACCCCTTTTTTTCAATTTTGCCCCATAGTGCACTCTTAGCTGCAGATTAATTTAAAAGAAAACCCTCAACATTCAACAATTCTTAAAAAATATTGGTTTTTATTCCTTGAAACTCTAAAATTACAGAGGAAAAGTCTCGTCAAACGTCGCTGTTGACACAATTTGATTTGCAACTTTAGTCATTGTTTGTGACAAACTCTTTTCAAAATATGGATTCATTCTATCAGATTTAAATAAAGGATTTTCTCTCACTAAAGCACCAGCAATTTCATTCAATGTTTTACTTCCGAAAATTCCCTTCAGCTCAACCGACGATGGCTTGCTGGATTTTATTTTAATTGATACATCTTCGAATTTAATGTATTCTTTGCCATTTTTGATGAATTTTTGCATTTTTATTGTAATTCTGTTGACTGAATTGATTATTTTAATGACAACTTCTCCGTCATTTGTAACAGTTCTTCCGAATAAGTTTGCTCTGAATTGAAAGTGTCCAGTCATCTCTAGTTTTGGATAGAGAAGAATTGCATCCATTTTGAGGTCCTGCATGTTGGCACTAAGGATTAAAAAGGACAGTATGATCAAAAATTGATGATTTGTGGATTAGTGTTAGCTATGGTTCAATTTTTAAAACAGACTTGAACTTACCGAAGCTTCTGAATATGAAACTGTGATGTCCCATGGATTGTCACATTAGTAAGTACAATCTGTATCCCATCTGACTCTCCTATGTATATGCTAATCGAAATACACAAATAAATATTTTTAATATGTTAAGATGCTAAGTTTGTGATATTTTATGCCAGTGTTGTCCAAACTTTTTGAGCCACGGCATAAGGCTCGTGTAAATTACAAAAAAAAATTTACGGCACACTAGTGTATTGCGACACACAGTTTGGACAACACTGTCTTAGACATTGCGATTTATCTATGAGCAATTTAAATCAGTTTTATCGCCAGTTTTTGAACTTACTCATCAATTTTTGAAGGCTCTTGTGGTGGAATTTGAAGTCCCGGTCCAAGATCACCAGTCGCTAGAAGTGGCTTCAGATGATTGATGGAGTTTATGATGCATTCACCAAGTTTTGGATCACTTCGTCTGCAAAGTTTTATTGAAGGTGCTACAAGTAATTATAAATTATAAGCGTAATTTTTGAAAAAGTTTGGAGGAAGTCGATTAGAAGGCTGACCAGGGACTGGTTTTAAGACTTACTATCACCATGTGCTGCAATTGATGAATTGGACTCTGAGGCATAAATAAAGTTTAAGTTTAAATAAAGTCTAAGTAGCTTTAGAAACCGATCTTAGAGATATTAGACATGCTTAGACATGCTTAACCACAGAATTGTAAAAAAATCTGATTTGTTCTCAAACTTTTGAAACCTTTGCTTTGATTCTGTATCGAGAGCTGAACTACTTTTTTGAAAATTCTAACCCAAATTTGATTCACTCATAGCCTAAGAGTCCAAACAGTCAAAATTAAAGTCAAACTGACAATTAAGCAGAAAATAAAATTACTTACGAAGCTGTTCTGTTGAAATGTTTACAAAACTAAACAAAAGTATCACATAAATTACTGATTTCATTTTTATAATTTTTGACTATTTTTGAACAACACAAATTGTTATTGAAAACTTTTTACAGATAAACTTTACTTCTAAGAAATCAAAAATTTAAAAAAATTCGCGATGTTTACCATTTGACTAATAAAAATTGACTGAAAAACAAAATTAAGTCGTCCAAAAAACTAGTCAATTTTTTCCTAATTATCATACAAATTTTTGGCAATAAATTCTGCACAAGGACTGCAGTAAAATTATGCAAAAAAGCTGGCTTCAACATAGTCTTTGTCATATGCAAAACAAGTCTATTATTATTAAAGCTAGCGGATAAAATGCAAAAATATTGAATCTGAAAACAATAAAAATTCAACTTGAACTTAAAGAATCAACAAGAAAACCAGTTTTTGATCTGCATAGCATGCCTGGCGCTTGTGATCAAAATCAGTATGCAAATTTTCTTATTTTTTGATCATGATTATGAAATATTTGTTGTGAATATTTTATAAACAATATATTCTCAATTAAAAAGAGATTCAAGTCCTATCCTAGTCTCCTATCCTAGTCTCCTAACCTAGTCTCATACTCTTGTCTCCTAACCTAGTCTCCTATCCTAGTCTCCTACCCTAGTCTCCTTACCTTGTCTCCTATCTTAGTCTTTTATCCTAGTCTCCTATCCTAGTCTCCTAACCTAGTCTCCTACTCTTGTCTTTTAAACTAATCTCCTAAACTAGTCTTCTATACTAGTCTCCTAAACTAGTCTCCTACCCTAGTCTCCTATCCTGTTTACAAAATATAAAGTAAAATCAACAAGATTATCATTCGAAAATTTAATATGTTTATTTTTATCTAATAATAATAAAACTCCAACTTCAAACATAATTTTCAAAACTTAAATTCCTAATCACAATTTTTACATAACTATCCAAAGTCTTTAATTGTCTTAACCTAAAACTTAATGCTTTAATTTAATGGAAAAAGTTCATTAAAAGTTGCCTCCTTTGTGATTTTATTTGCAATATCCGTAAATGATTCTGATAAACTTTTCTCAATATGTGGATAGAAGTCATTTAGCAAGAAGTCTGAATTGGATACGAGGATTGCATGAACTACTTCACTTAAGACTGGATTTCCATTAAACAAGTTTGATAATTTCAGAGTTTGAACTTTTCCAATGTTAATTTTTAATAGAATTGGCTCAAACTTGATGTACTCGACTCCATTTCTGAGATATTTTTGTGCTTTTAGTCCAATTCGTGCCTTTGCGTTCTCAAATGATGCTAATAAGTCACCATCACTCGTAATTGGTGCGCCAAGTAAGCTCAAAATTAATTTATATTTTGATCTGATTTCAAGTCGTGGAAATGAAGCAATAACATCAATTTTTATGTTCTCAAAGTTTGTGCTGTTGATTAAAAAGATACAAATGAATAAAAATGATTAAAAGAATTTGAATTTATTGACCTACCGTAACTTCTCAATACGAAAACCGCTTATGCCACGGATGTAAACATTTGTTAATGCGACCTTGACAGATCGATCGTTTCCATATGCTAGACTGTAAATGGAAATAAAGTTAATCTTCTCATAAATTAAGTTAAATTAATTTATTTTTTTTGTGGGTCTCAATAAAGTTCTGAATTAAAATTAGTTGAACCAAATTACATGCAAATGACTGCACATTTTTGATTTTGAGATCTAAGGCTGTCTTATGGAATTTATTATTTGAAAAAATCTAGCTTGTGACTATATTGAGACATGGATAACACGGATGTGAATTGTAGCTGGAGCCAGCTTTGAAGGCTACCTAAGGCTCATTATGAAAGAAATGAATATCGATTTCCTATAATATTGGGTCATGAGAGACTAGGATAGCTAAAATCAAGTCAATACAAATGCACGAAAACATTAATTTGGCTGCTCCTCATTTTGTTCCCACTCCAATAAGGTCTTAAAGAGGTACTTAAATATTTTCTGAACTGTGAAAGTAATGGGAATGGACTTGAACGATGTGTCGCACATTCTTTTCATGTATTGGAAACGTATCTCAGAACCTTTAATCAAACGAGTATGTTGAACCTTACTATAAACTGTTATTCTTGAATAAAATGCATTAGGTTTATGAAATCCCACTTGATCAATTGTCACTAGTTACAAAGTGGCCTGGCACAGTACCAAGTCGATTTTTATGGAAGAAATGAATTCGTTATGTTTAGCGTTTAGGGTTAAGCGAATCTCATTTACATTCAAATACAAACCTTTTAATGAAGAATGGCTCAGCTGGTGGCACATCCAATTCCTTCATTCCATTTACTAAGTAAGGTTGGAGATGTCTTATCGAATTAATAATGCAGTCACTAATTTGAGGGTCATATCGGCTACAAACTTGAACATATGATGCTAAAATGACAAAAAATTGTTATTTAAGAGTTAAAAGTGCTTTATCAAGTTTAAATTAGTAAATTTTTAATTTCAAGTGCTGATTTAGTAAATTTTCGATCATATTGCCAAAACACAATTACATGCATCAGATTTGTCAGATAGGTGCCCTTGGGAAGGAACATTACCAGAACATGGTAGCTTTTGCCTTTGTCCATGTTTGGACATGGCTGGCCAAAAGCAAAACAGTTTGCCTAGTCAAAAAAAGAAACTAGTCATAGGCACTACCTAGACATCGGCTTCAGTTTTTGCCCATCATTCTATATTAGGCATGCCTTTGCCTAAGTAAAACCTTTATTACAATCATGTCGGTGCCTAATTTTTGCGAATTTTTCAAACCAAAAAAGACATCAACATGAATTTAATCTAGGTTTTGTCTAGTTAAAGTCATGACTATGATAGACACTGACTAGGTAAATGCAAAATAAATATTTTTTTCTAGGCATTGTCTTTGGCTAGGCATTCCTTTTCAAAAGCAAATGTTGACGCTTTTCTTAAGGCAATGCCTGGGATAGATTTTTGCCTTTGATAGGAAATTGATAGGTGACAGCTCTGAAATGTATCAGTGGTATAAATGGACTGTAAAGGCATATATGCAAAACTGCAGAGTTCTCAAGACTAAAAATGATACACGTGCATTCAAATCCGCAAGTTTTCTTTCTTTTTATTTTTTAACACATCACACGCCTTTTTTTCAAAAAACCATCAAAGTCTTGATTTGCATTTTTAAGAACTCAAAATAAAGACTTTTGTGGAGCATTTCTTGAGAAATTTAAATGGTAAAGAGCAATATGTGCAATAAAACTAAATGGATCTATTTAAGCTGCTTAACAAAATTTTTCCTTTCGTTCTTGGCTTTATTTGATCAAATATTGGCCTTGCCATATTTATGTTTGTGGTCGGTGGCATTACAAAGCTCTTAAACTGGCTATAGGTACAAATGTTTAATGTTTCAGTTTTTAAGGGCTTCATGAAATTAAAGCCTATTGGATATCATTAGTAGGAAATTCGAGTAGTCTTAAAAACCAGCCAATGAAAGAAGTTGAAGAGTTTTAAGTTCCGAATTTGCTCATTTAAATTCAAAACAGGTGGCTAAGGTCCAAATATTGACAGAACTTTGTTGTTTGATGACACAAAATATATAACAAACTTGCTTAATACTTACGTAATTTTGAATTAACATGACTAAATGATGAACAAAGAATCACAATAAATATTGTTCCAATTATGACTTTCATTTCTATTTGCTTTATTTTTGAACTTATTATTTTTTTTAACTTTTGGTCATAAAATCTTATCTTCTTTTTTTGATTATCTTGCTGTTTTATTTTTTTATTCTTAATAATTATTCCATCCACTCTGTTAGAACCTTAACACAAAACTGAAAACATCTGATCAAAAGTCACCACAAATATATAGGAAAAAATTCTTACAAAAATATTTATTGAGATGATTTCACAAGAAAACAAAAAAAAATTATTTGTTTATTGCATTTATTATTATCAAACGAGTTCTTCTGTTTTTAGTTATTTTAATCTAATTTATTCGTCAAGTCTTCGTTGCAGAATTTTTTAAATTTATTTAAATTATATTCAAGATTCAACTGTAGGACACAGATGTTCTTTGATCAAATCGTCATAATTATCGGTGATTAAGAAGAAAAAGTCAAAAAACTGGATTGATTAAAATAGATTTGGTATTTTTATCACTACTCGACTAGATCAGTGTTGTTCAAACTTTTTGAGCCACGGCACACCTTAGTGGTAAGCAGGGGCGTAGCCAGGGGGGGGGCCATAGGGGGCCCGGGCCCCCCTACAAAAAATCTGATAATTGTTTTATTAAGTGTTTATAGAGAAGAACCAGTTAATGTAGAGGAAGTGATGAAAGAAATGTCAAAATCAGCACGAAAAATTAAATTTAATGTATGAATAATGAATTAAATATTTAAACTTATGAAGAATGAATATAGATTTAAGGATACAAAATAACGGTTTTTCAATTTTCGAAAATGGGCCCCCCCCCTTAAAAATTTTCTGGCTACGCCCCTGGTGGTAAGCCATGACCAAAGTCTCGGCTCGCGTCATTTACAAACAATTTTTTCTTCACAAAAGTGTGCCGCGGCACACAGTTTGGACAACACTGGTCTAGATGAATACAAAATATGTCAATATCAACAGTCAGACAGCCAACCACGTGCATGATATGATGTAAAACATTAGAATTTTTTTTAATGTAGCAAAGCAGAGGTGAAGCAAGAGAACCTTAGTAAAAAAAATATTTTATCAACTTTAAGCTAGGAAGGGGATTGACATTAAATCAAAAACGACACTCACATCAGTCAATAACGCTGACACCAAAATACCAACATTTAAAAACCTTTTTCAAGCCATTGAAATTAAAAAATTTTGTTATATATACTGAACTGGGGCCATTTTCTAGTGCTACTCGGGGTACCATACCTTAGTCTCAAATCAACTTTATTTATGTCAAATATTGAAGTACATTATTATTATTGCATTGAAATTAATTTTTGGCTTACATACCTCGTGTAGCCCTAGAAACAAGGCCTTAGCCCAATAAAATATTTAACTCCTTTCCGATTCTCTCCCTTGATGTTCCCAGCCCCAACCCTGTTGCAAGTCCAAAAAGCAAAACCCTTCTATGGTTAACTAGCATTCGATTCTAAGGAAACACCTGCAAATGTTCTTGTAACTTGAAAATTATAACAAAAGCCTTAGTTTGGATGTTAGAAAATCATTTGCAGGTGTTTCCAGGCATCTAGGTAAACACCTGTGGCTAAATCTTCAAAATTTTAATAATATAAATAATGAGTTTTAATAAAAATACCTAAAAATTCATTTTTGATAAAAATAAACACAGAAAATTTTAATATTTTTTTGAATGTCAAAGAATTTTTTTTTATTTGAAATCAATCAGCTGTGGATGAAAAGTTAATGAACTCGGGAAATACGATTAGTTTTATCAAGTTTGCCGGTTGTTTACATTTTGAGCTTTTTTGTTTCATTTTCAAGAATTTTTTTGTTTCATTGAGCTTTTAAAGCACTCCAATAAATATAATGTTAAATACAACGTCGTGGAATCGGAACAGTTGCTTTACTTACTTCCTTGGTTAAGGCGCATGTGGGCCGATTGCAGTGCTTAAAGATCGTCTGAAGACAGTTCTATCCTGAGAAACCTTCTGCCAGTTTTGGATATTAAGGACTCTAGCGTCCTTTTTAACACATCCAATTGGAACAGCATAAGATTGGTTCTTAAAATAAATCCCTTGATTTCACTAAGTGAACCTTTACCTAGGGTGACCATCTAATTTTTATGAAAATACAGAACATTTGATACATTTTTTCGAAAAATACAGGACACAGAGAAAAATTTGAAAATTAACGGAAATTTTCGTGAAAAAAATACAGGACCGTGAACAAAATTTTCAAATTTATACAGGACAGGGTTTTGAAATACAGGACTGTCCGTTGTAAAACTACGCAGATGGTCACCCTACCTTTACCTAATCAGATTAATTGTGATCCAAAGGTGCGCTTGAACGATTCCCAGCTAATGAGAGTTTAACGAGTCAGGATGCGCAAAACCACTGCTACAATTCATAGTGGGATCCAAACCACTCCTCTGATGACATTTCTGTCTGTTGCCTACAAAAGATGGCTGTGAGCCTCATTTCCAGTACATATGATTCGTAAAAGGACAAGTGAAAAATTTCCCATACCCACTCTAAAACCCATGATCGATGTGTCGGTATTGCAATAATTAAGTACCAAAGTACTTAACCATTCCGCCACTGAGCCACTTTAGCTCACTAAGCACAGCTTAAATAGTAAAAGCTTACTTATTGCTCACTTCTTGCCTACAATAAAGGCGTAATGTAGTTTAAACTCATAATTATAATAGCTTAAGTAAGTTAATAACTCAAAATTAGGATGACTAGATTTTTTTTTGAGGATAATTAAGGACATCCTTTAGCGATCATTTTTAGCCATTTTTTAAACAATTTAAATCAAAAAAATAAAAGACTCTACACTGAATACCTAAGCTGATGTTCCAAATTGTCTTAAAAATACACTTGCCTTAAACTTTATTAACTACAGTCAATTTGTTAAAAATTCTGACAAAAATTTCACTGACTTTCTTATTAAGTATTGGATTAATATTATCCATAAAGTATGTTGAATTTTGTAAATATTTCTCATTGATTGCAACTTGAAGAATTTTATAATCGTCAAATAAATTTGTCAATTTAAATCTGTGAACTTTTCCTTCCAGAATTTTGGCACTCAATCCCATAGCTTTTGAGAAGCTGATTCGTCCAACATAATTTTTGAGAACTATTAGCGATTGTCCTGTTGTTGTTAGTGTCTTTTCTTGGATTGTTCCTTGAAGAATATAGGAACTTGTGATTTTGATTTGTGGTGTTATAATTGTAGCTTCTTGCGTGTGGTTTCTAGTTCCAATGCTGAAAATATGTTATTATGGTTAAATGAAGCTATTAAATGAAATTAAAGTTTAGTTCCTTATTTTAAAAAATGATTTGATTAAAATGTAATCAAAAATTTCCGATTTTGTTTGAAAGCAGCAATTATGCATGCCAAAATAAAGTCAAAAAAAATTCATAATTTTACCAGTCTTTCTTAATTTTGTAATTTGCAGCTCCACTAAATGTCACATTAGTCAATAAGAGTTTAAAGTCCTTTTCATCGCCCATAACAAAACTGAAAAAATAATAAACAAATTAAATATGATTGACATTAATAATATAATTTTAATTAAAACCATAGAAGATTTATGCCGGATGAATGATCATTTGGGGATAGATAGGGAGTCAAAAATTTAATCTTTCATTTAATATCATTAATAAGCTATCAACCCTTAGATAATGATCAAAAATAATCGTTTCCCAAACTCAATCCTCATACTCACTTATCAATTGTATACGATTCAAGGTTCAGAATCGTTTGCATATTTTCTAATGGATCTTCAGGTGACTTTGTTGATTTCTTGTCAATTGCATTGGGAGCATGTACGGTTCTTAACTTATCCGTCTTGGTATCTAAAATTAAAAAGATATTTCGAGTTTCAAAAAAAAATGTTATTTAATTAAATTAATAACAGAATAAATCAGTGTTGTCCAAACTGTGTGCCGTAGAAATTTTTTGAAACTGACACGAGCCGCATGCTGTGTACGTCTTCGTTCATGGCTTACCCCTCAGGCGTGCCATGGCTCAAATAGTTTGGACGACACTGGAATATATAAATAAATAAGTTTTGGTGAAAAGCTGGGACCTTTTGAGCCAGCTTCTAAGGATCTCAGTGGATCTCAACACTACTCATATTCAAGCTTAGAAGATTAGAGTTTCATTGAAAGGAGTTCAAAGATTTTGCAATTATAAGGTAGGTTATCAAGACTCTTGGTTGAAATTAATGTTTGACTATGACTAAAGCTGACATCTCAAGAAGTCCTTTAAACCAGCTTCTGTTCTCGTTAGTTTTTTATAGCACATAATTTTAGTCTAAAGAAAAAGTGCTCGATGGCAAAATTGCTTTGTGTTTAACGACTTATTATATGTTAGACGCTGACAAAGTAATCACGCCAAGGCATGGAAACTCAGAATTAATTCTGAAAAACCCAGAAAACCTTAAAAAAATCCCTGAACCAATAAACATGAAAATATGAAATCTTTTTTAATTCCCTGATGCATCCCTGATCCCCTTTTTTATGTTTTTTGGCCAGGGGATATTAATACTGAGTTTCCTTGCCTTGGATCACAACTCGTCTTGCGAAATTGATTGCGTATTTCTTTTTCTAATCATATGAACTAAAATGAATGTCACAAACTTCTTCTTTTATTATAATCTTGCTTACTGTCAAAGACAAAAATGTCACCACAGAAACGATTTATATACTATCTTAGACCAGTGCCAGTGTTTCTCGAACTTTAAATCCACGGCACATTTGTTTATATAAAAACATTTCGCGTCACACTAATTGATTTTCATGACTTTTTTGAAGTCATAAAACTTGAAAATACAGGGAAAATTTTAGAAATAAAATTTTTCACGGCACTCTAGTGTGCACATAGTTTGAGAAGCACGGACTAAGACTGCAAACTTGAGTTTGAGATTTGGTGAAACCCCACTCGTTAAACTGTCATTATCTTTGACACAAATAAAATGCGCAGCTTAGAATCTTCTAAATTTGAACAACTAAAGTTTAATAATTTATTCAACAGTCACAATGATTAATTTATCAAATAGGACGTTCATAAATGATATTTAATGTCATAGGTTCATAAATAACTGTTTAACAAAATTTAATGTTCTTCAAATAAATTTTATGACAAAAGATCAAAGGGTTGACTTTTAACGTCCAGGGGGAGGGGGGGGGGGGCGGGTAACAAGAAAACAACAATAAGTTCAGGAGTTTCATTTTTCTTTTTTGAAAAAAGACCGTTAATATCGGTTGTTATAAGTGAACGACCCCAGGGCTTTTGAGAATCTCATTACTTAATGTACGTCATTTATGAACAGACCCACTATTAATTAACATTTTTTTAAAATTTGCTTTTTAGTCCATCAAGTTCACAAACATTTTTGCACATTTCCAACAATTCCATATGTTGTTATTTCATTCAACTTACAAACATCAGTTGACGAAAATACAAATCCATTCAATATCACAATAAAAAAAATCTTTAACATTTTAATTTCTTGCACTTTATTGCTACTAATGTCATAGCTGTTTCAAACCCGAATTAAGACTGAAAAAAATTCTGAATGTTACATTCTAATTTATAAATTCAGATTAACGTTTTCTTTAAAAAGATGTTGGGGATTATTTGATAATGACGTCGAACATGTGGTCACAACATGCTAGAGTTTGTCTAACGACTGATTATTGGTGATTTTGCACGAGCGGAGCCTTATTGGGCAATTTAAGTTAGAAAATGTACGAAAAAAATTTAAACATTATTCTCGGTCCAATTGAAAGGACCACATCCTCTTTAAGAAAATTTCCAGCTTTTCTATTGGTTCTTTAAAATGAATAGACGTCAATACTGAACAATCCTTGCCTTGTTCTTGCTAAATTGATATCTAAGGTAAAAAAAAATTGAAAAAAGAAATAAGAAACATGACAAAAACTGGTATTTTAAGAGCAGAAGTGGATTACAAGTGGCAATAAATTAAACAAATATTATTTTGGGGGTCTTAATTATTTTAGAGCTCCATGCCCTCTCCTCATTTCCGTGACGTAATTTATGAACAACCTCGAATAATTTTTTCAGTTATTATCAGACACATGCAACAACACGTATAAATTAATTTTGTAAAATCTTTTTTCCTCAAAATTATGCCAAACCAACTCTGGAAAGCAAACGAAAGTAAATTAAAACAGAAAACGTAATAGTGGTCATGCAAATAGGAAGGTAAATAAACAATCTGAAAAGCGCAAAAAATTGTTTATGCAAGTTTTTGTATGAAAGGTCATTCACTTGTGATTTTAAAATACTTGACGAAGGTGTTGTTAACTCAGATAAATTTATATTATGAGATTCTGTTCTTATTTTGATTTAAATTGTCCTCTGAGATCAGTCTGTAGGACTACTTGTGGTATCCTAACACAAGGATCATATATTGAAGTACTCAAGCTAAAATATAAATCAAATTCAAGGCGTGGAAACTATCCCAAATATCATATCTATCCCACATATCCCCAAAATATTCAAAAAATTCCTGAGCATGTATGCACGATAATAAAGATATCCCAACGTATCCTTAGTGTATTGGACGTGCAATTTCAGGATATGATGGGATATCTCAATTCTAATTCATACAGGCTCAGGGATTATTTTGAATATTTTTGGGATATATGGGATAAATGGGATATTTGGGATAGTTTCCACGCTTTGATCAAAATCGACTGGGTTTAGGGTTTAAGGAGTCCTAGAAATCAGCCACTGGTTCAAATTTTGATCTTGTTACTTTTACAGTCTGTTTGCAATATGTATGCATAAATAGTATAAAAGCCTTTATATGTCATTCTGTCAGTCCACTCTAAGCCACGCCAAATTTGATACAAATTTTCAAAATGGCGGAACCCAAAATGGCGATTTGTTTGTTTATTGTAATCTTCAAATAAACTCAAATGATCCAAATCGAAAGCTTTATTTCAAGGTGGTTTTAAATGCTGCCCGTAATTTTCCACTATCCTAGTAGACAATAGTATTCAGTTCATTAGCAACTCTACCTCATATTTGTACACATGAACTAGAGCAACGACTTAAAAATCATTCAATTGACTATGCTCAACATTCTAAACGGTGTGCTACTAATGAAAATTGTACGATAGAGTGGAGACCTGACCTTCCCCCCTTAAATATTCAATGGCAACCTAATCTTTATCACGAAGAGCAACGAAAGAATGATTCCTTTCATCCGTTTTTCTCTTCATCCAAATTTGTGCTCTATCCTCTTTATTATCTATCTCTCCCCTATACTCTCATTTTATCTTACTCCTCAAAACATTAATAAATTCTCACACAAAATTTACTCAAAAATAATTTTTCTTATTTCCTCTCAAATAATTATCAAAAAAATAAATTAAATTCACATCTCATTTCCAATGACAATTTCAGTTGATTCTCAACGTTTGACAAATCAAGATGTGGTGGAAGATCGCTGTAGTCAGCTGCCTTCTTATCGGTGCTTCTCAAATCACCGAGACAGCAGAAAATGATTCAAAAGTTGTTTGTTATTACGACAGTCGTGCATTTGTTAGGGAAGGTAAGGAGAATTTTTGATAAGTTCTTGTGTAGATTGTGTGAAGTTTAGTGAACTTTAAGGGCTGTTGATAAAGATTGAGCTTATGTATTGATAATGATGTGAGATGTTGCTAGAGAATTGAGTGTTGTAGAAGATTAGAGCTTCGATTTCAAACACGTAGGAACTTTGGTGATGGAATTAAATTTTGGGCGAAGTTTTAGTCAAGAAACCTTAAAAATTCTCAACTTTAACATTTGAATCCAAAAATTTGGTTGAACATTTAAGATTATAATTCCAAATTATCTTTGAGGTCTTCCACCTCTGCCAGTCCATAAAAGAATAACGACCGCAAAAAATAATTTTTTCACACTTAAATCTCATTAAACTTAGTTGATCACCTTCCAATTCCATTGTCTCAGTATGCAAATACTACAAATTGCGAGATGTTTTAATGACACTTGTGTCATACATTCAAAGCACATACTTAAAGCATCTACGCGTGTTTACACTCAATAAGTTGTCTATTCTAAAGAAATAAATTTTAAAGTATGTGAATGATTAGCTTGAGACAAAGGTTAAAATGTTATTCAAATAAGAAGAAGTTTTTGTTGATTAATAAAAATTTATTTGTATGAATTTATAAAGAGTATTGAGGTGGCAGTGAGAGAGTAGAGAATTTCGCTCATGAGTCATTAATAAATTTGTATATGAAAAATTTTATTTATCAAGTCGAAAATTGCTTTATAAATTTAATAAATTTGCAGTTTACTTGATGATGTCATTTAAAGTATGAAATTTAATTCAGTTTCAATTTAAGCTGATTGGGGGTCATGTAGCTATATTCCTTGGTCCAAGATGGTTAAGACATTCCATTACTCTATGTAACTGGTCAGTGGTTTGTAAAATCAGACCTGCCTTAAAATAAATCCTGAATTCAGTATTATGATATAAACTAGAAACTACAAACTGGCAGATTTCTACAAAAACTAGACCTATTGTTGACATCAAAGAGCTACCTTACCAACAATCGATTGTTCCTACTCCAATTTATCACACCTCATTACTAGATCCTCTTACTATTCTAAAGCATTCACACCTTAAATCTTTATTTTATTAACTCTATTCATCAATATTTCATTCTTTCAATTTTTAAGGTCTTGGCAAGGTTACTCTCGCTGACATTGAACCAGGACTAGGACAATGTACTCATTTAGTCATCGGATTTGCCTCAATCAATGAACAAAAGCGTGTCGTATCATTGAATCCACTTCGTGACTTAGATCATGGCAATCGCTTGTACCGTGAAGCTACTTTCCTTCGATCAAAGTTTCCAAAATTGAAGGTTTTACTTGGCATTGGTTATGACGTTTCTGGAGATCCTGAAAAATGGTTGCAAATGTTGGAAACATCAACAGCTAGAATTGCATTTATTAACAGTGCTTATGACTTAATTAAGACTTATGCATTTGATGGAATTGATTTGGCTTTTGAGTTCCCAAAGATCAAGGTTAAGAAGCAAAGAGGATCTGTTGGTAAGTAAGGAGATTAATCATGTGTTGGATATGCTCTATGTGAGGGATATGATTGTTTTATGTTTGCTTGGGATTAGATATGTTGAGATGCTCACATATACAGCAAAGCTAGAGTCCAATTCACTTACACTGAACCTGCTTATGCCTTGTTGTCCACAACAACATGAATCTAGTCCAGTAAAACCGTTTGAGTGTTTAGCAGACCTAAATTTTGCTTAATTTGACTTGATTTTGTCTGTATGTCTGTCTTATGCTGTATTTGGGTATAAAAACTTGAGTCAGTTTAAGACTATCCATAGATTCGCCTAATATAGATTTGATTTTGATCTTATTGCTATCAAATAATGACTGATCATTAAAATATCCTAATTTCATAATTAATCCATTCCAGGTTCCTTCTTCTACTCCATCAAAAAAGCCGTTGGAGCTGCTGGCAAGCCAGTCGATGCCAAATTTGAAGAACATCGTGAAGAATTCACATCTCTAATTCGGGAACTTAAAAACTCATTTCGTCATGATGGCTATCTTTTGTCATTCACTCTCAACCCTAATGTCAACTCGTCACTCTACCTTGATGTCCCACAAATCATAAACAATATCGATTGGGTCAACATTGCAGCTTTTGATGTCCAAACACCACTTAGAAATAAAGAAGAGGCTGATTATGCAGCACCATTATACAAGCCAAGCGAAAGAAATCCAGAATTAAATATTGATTTCCAAGTTACTGACTTGCTTGCTCGTGGCGTACCAACAAGTAAGATTGTTGTTGGAATTCCAACATTTGCTCGTGCATGGAAAATTGAAGATGGCGCAACTTCAACTGGAGTTCCACCTTTAAAAGCTGATGGTCCAACTGATGAAGGCATTGAAAGTAAACAAGAAGGTTTGTTCAGCTACAAGGAAGTTTGCGGTATGCTTACTAATCCACAAAATAAGGACTTGAAAGGTGAACGCGGACCAGTTCGTAAAGTTGGCGATCCATCAAAAAGATTCACACCTTATGGCTTCCGTTTGCCTGACAAGGATGGAAAGTTTGGATTGTGGATGGCTTATGAGGATCCTGATTCCGCTGGAAATAAAGCTGCTTATGTTCGTGGTAAGAATTTAGGTGGTGTATCCATCATGGACTTGACTTATGATGACTTCAGAGGAACTTGTACTGGAGATAAATTCCCAATTCTTAAATCTGCAAAATATCGATTAATGTAAAAGATTTTTGGGGTTAATCCTGATAAAGTGTGACACTTTTTTTATTAATTGTAATTTTTCAAATATTTTGCTAATAAAGTGATTAAGGCTCATCTAGTTTCTTGATGATTTACATTATGGCACCTTTTTAATGCATGCTGAGGATTTAAGAAGGAACAAGCTTATATTTTGTGACTTCAAAGCTTCCACAACCTTGTCGTAGTCATCACAAGTTCCATTTATCTCGTTATGAGTCACTTCATACAAATGTGGATAAAAAGTAGTAAGCTTGTCATATCCAGCATCAAATCTATCGACAGATATCTTCATGATGAGACTTTCCGTAACAGATGCGAATAAACTTGGTGATATAAATTTTATTGGATTGTCCAAAATTGATATAGCCTTCAAGCTTGTCATTTTATTAAAGCTAAGAGATCCAAAAACTTTGAACTTATTCGAGTTAATGTTGAGATCCTCCAGAGTAGAAATTCCAGCAACACACATCAAATCGCTAAGCAAATTTCCAGCAACATTAAGAAACAAAAGATTCACAAACTTATCACATCTGATATCTGAGATAACATTCATGGATGCATTGACTGTTGTCGTTCCAGACTGAATGAAAAGCGTGTCAATTTTATTTTCCGACACATCAACGACAGGAACTCCGCAGGTTGGAAAAATTCCAAAAAGTTGATTTGAATTTATCGACAATGAAAACATTTCAAGTCTTGATACTTCATCGCATTTGATGGATTTTATGGAATTTAATGTAAATGATAAGGATTCTGGTGACTTGAGGTTTTGTAGGACTTCCGAAAAAATTTTGTTGGTGATTCCACATTTTGTAAATGAAAAGATGCTGACAGATTCCAGATGTTTTAGGGATAATATCAAGCCAAGTGTCAATTTAGCATCATTAAGTTCAAAATATGAAATATTATTCAATCCAGCAAATGCCGTCGGACTTATTTTATTAATTTTTACCTTTTTCATTTTCAAATCTTGTAAACTTTTGAAATTTTTTAAACTGTAGATGCTTAATGAACAGTTTTTGATGTTGATGCTTCTAACTTTATTGTCTATTCGTTCCAAATTACTATTAATGTCAATAATTGAATTTTCAATTTTCAATTCCGTCGCTTTAATTGATTCAGCAAATTGGCTGGTTTGTAGATACTCAAAATTACTCAAATGAAGTTCATAGTAATTCACTTTAGGTCCTGTAATGTTCAGTAATGCTGTTGAATTTCCTAAAAAGCTTCCATCGATGAAACATTCGTTCAAATCCATCAAACATTTGACTTCTTGAATATTTGAAGATGTTATTGATTTCAAATTTAAAAGCATGACGACAAACTTAATCATTTTCGTGGTCTTTAAGGCTTTACGTTCGATTCAATTGAATGTGGAAAAGCAACTGAATATGTAAAATTAATATTTTAATTGCATATCTTTTTCGAAGTATGAGCTCTCACAGGAATGACGTTGTTAATGGACTCATTTGTAGATTTGTAATTTTTATCCAGAGGCGCATCCAGACAAGAAGTTTGGTTCCTATTAGCTGTTTGAATGGATAACTGATAAGCAAGATGGTTGGCTGGATGGCTGTAAGTGAAGAGCTCATGATCTCATACTGATGCTTAACATGATCTGAAAACTATATTTATTTTTGATATTTCGAGGTAAGTATTAATTTTTGGCCAAGTTGGCTGGCTGAAGTCTATGATTCATAGTTTGACCGCAACTTACATCTTTAAGCTCTTTACATTTCGATTGCAAGAAATTGCGCTCAATTCGTAATTTCAAAATTATAATTCTGGCTTCTTTACAAGTCCTATCCTATTTTCAATTATTTGAAGCAGTCAACCTCCTGTGACAACCCACTTTCAACAGAAAAAAACTTACAATTCCATTAGCTCAATGAAATAATAATTTAATAAATTATTTACAACCATGGCTGTATTTTTTCCATTAAAAATGTCTTTAACATAATGCATTAAGGTATTGTTCAATTATTACGTATTTCATTTTATAACCTATCGATTATCAATCCCATTCCTCTCTCTTTATCCCTTCTTTTCATCCTATTTTAACCTTAGCACGTTACTTATTTGCCTACTTTGCTGGTCGTACAGTTCAATTTTGATCCATGACTTCCTTTAGTCATCCCCTAAAACTAGCTCTATCGCTTGCTACCAGCTGCCAAATGCCGATCCAAATGCAACACTGTCAGCATCTTTCCATGAGTTTTTTGGCCTTCCACGTGATCTCTTTTAATCTACAAAATCGGATTTGAAGACCTTATTAAATGGAACGTCAACAGGTCTTCTAATAATTTTATCAAGTTCGAATATTTGCATCCTTTATTAATGGATATCGTGGAAAAGTGACAGTAGCAGACAGAATAAAGAACTCGTGGATTGTATGTTTTGAAAAGGACACTAGAGTCCTTAATATCCCGAACTAGCAGAAGGTTTCTAAGGATAGAGCTGTCTTCAGAGCGGCAATGGGCCCACGCATTCCCCAACGAAGGAAGTAAGTAAGTGTTAATGGATATCAATCATTTACTAAAAGCATCTTGGGAATTGAAATGTGTTCAGTGTTATTAGAGTTGCTGATTAGGTTGTCCATATAAAATGATATTTTATTCAACAATACCAAGTCAATAATTAAAATTCATTGTTACAATGAACATCAAAGTGCTTTTCGGCATCATATTTCCAATATTTGCGCTTACCAAGATCACTAAATCCAACTTTGTTCCCCAAACTTATTGTGAGAATGAAATTGAAGCATTCAATTCATTTGATGATCTTGAATTTGAGCCATGGAGAATTAAAAAAGGCTTCATAAGCTTTGTTGGACATCCAAATGTTGAAGAATTGTTGTATGAAATTAAAAATGTCATCAAATGTAATTATCGAATCATTGAAGTCCTCAAAAACCTTGGAATAGTGATTCATACAGAACTTTTTGATGATTATGGATATAAAGATGAAGACAACGGCTACTGCGATCCAGTTTTTGTGCCTTTCAAGATCAAATATTTAAATGACACTGAAATGCCTGAAAATGAGTTTATGTCAACAAATCATAGTGTTGTTTACAACATCGAGTACGGGAAGTTTGTTGTAATTTTTACATGTTATTCAAATCCAGAAACAACTTATTATTATACTGGAGCAATGATATTGATTGATGAGAACATAGACGTTGATTTTGTAAGGGTAAAGTTGTTAAAGGTAAGAATTTTTGTAAAGCGGTCAAGTCAAGTTTGTGGAACTAAAAGTAATCAAACAAAGTTGCTAAGTTCTACATCCCTGATATTGGTAAGAGATAATTATGAATTAAAAGCCGGTTTCTGAAACTTCTTAGGGCACTGTACCCTCGAATTAGGCACCTGGTTTTTTATACCTAGTAAACACTATAGACCGAGATCTTGGAAACCAGGTTTAGATTAAATTTAAACCAAATTACTATACTGATTGTACTTATTTGCAGAAATTACCATTTAGACTCAACTTTTATTGGAGTTTCAAGTACATTATAGAAGGACAGTGTCTATGTGAATATTGAATTGATCAAAGATGTTCTGGACTCTGCTTACTGTTTGAAAAGATTATTCCAGAGCTCGAAATCAACTCGAAAAAAATCAAGTTGACTTGAGAAAAGTTTAGTCGACTCGGTTTTGAGTCGAATCGAGTCAACTCGAGTTGACACGAACTCTATCGACTTCGAGCTCTGCTTTATTCTAAATTTCAAATGTATCAATTTTTGCAAGGCGTAGAAACTCAGTATTAAACCCGGAAAATCCCCAAAAATTCTAAAAAAATCCCTGAGCCAACAAACATGAAAATGTGAAATCCCGAAATTATTCATCAAGTGCGTCCAGGATTTCACATGTTTATTGGCTCAGGGATTTTTTGGGATTTTTTTGGATTAATCCTGAGTTTCCACGCCTTGATTTTTTGAGATATGAAAATAAAAAATTGAACCAAAATGAATGTATTAAGTGATTTTTGTGACTTTATTCTTCAATTTTTTATGAATTTTTAAAAAGATGAAGGAGTGTAAGGCTTTGGGTTATAAAAATCTTGAATCAAGTTAATTATGACACCCTAATTATGGCACTAAACCATTCTTCTCCCTAGCAACTTAAGCTCATCACATTGCAACAATTAAACACAATCAGTAGTTCTACAGCAACTCGGTGCCTTAAAAACATAAAAATTTATATTTTGTTCCTTCAAAATGTCTAAAATTTGGAAATATTTTTCACAACTGCCTGTAAATTGATAATGAAAAACTTCTTCAAGTTTTGGATAAAAGAATCTCAACTTTTCATATCCAAAGTCAAATTTGTCAACATTAATCCTTTCCAAAGGACTTTTCGACTCGGGAGCAAAAAGATTTGGTTTAGAAAGATAAATTGGATTGTCCATTGCCGAAATGTATCGCAATCTAGTCATCTGTTCAAATGCATAAAGCTTAAAGTTCTTAAACTTATTTGAATTTATTGAAAGATACTCCAATGTTGATATTGACGAGATGCACATCAAGTCGGTCAGCAAATTTTTATTCAAATTGATTTCGACTGTGTTGAGTGAATATTCGCATTTTATCTTTGAAATCAAGTTTTTTGCAGCTTCAATTGTCTTCGTACCGTATTGGATGTGAAGAGTGTCGATCTTATTTTCTGTCACATCCACAGAAACAATTTTGCAGGTTTGAAAGGTTTTTGAAAGATTGTTACAACTTAGGTCCAGTTCAGACAGCTTCAAGTTCTTGATTTTGTCACATTTTAGTGATTTCACAGCATTTGACGGAAGTAAGATTGTATCCAATTGTCCATGACTTTTAACGATCTTCATCAATTGTTCATCATTTAGCTTGCAATTCGTACATACTAGCTTCTTTATGTTCTCGAGAGCCTCAACAGCAGTCACCAAATCATCAGACAATGAAGTATTTGTAAGGTCAATTTTCGTGACATTTGGCAGTTCCTCAAATGCACATGGATTGATTTTACTGATTTTTGAGTTTATCAAATTAAAGTTTATCAAACTTTTGAAGCTGCTCAGACTGCCAGCATCAAATGAAGCTGTTGAGTTAATGATGAAAATGTGTTGGACAGTTAAATCTACAAAATCAGTTCTGTTGACCAAAAGTATTGTAGAATTAACCACAAATAAATCACGAACATTATTATTCACAACAATAAGATCACTTTGAAGTTGTCTAAAGTTTTTCAGGTGAAGTTGAAAGTGTTTTGATGAATTATTGGAGATTTTAAGCTGCTGAGTCATACTGTCTAGCTTTGAGCCATCAATGATGCAAACTGATCTAATCGTTCCTTCTTCACAAGTTAGTTCCTGAACATTTTGAGATGCCGTTAAAGAAAACTTCAAAAGGAGACATAAAATGAGTAAGTTCATCATGTCCTTTACGTGTTTTGATTGAACAATCATTAAATAAGCTTTGAGTTTTGTAGATTAATTTTGTAATAATCAAAAGCAATTTATTGTCAATTACTTACCAAGAAGAAAATGTCTCAAGATGTAGGAGTGGGTTGTAACTGAACGAAACAACCTTAATAAGTATAATTGAAATAATCAGGAATTAAAATAATTGAAATCAATTACAAATGACATTTAAATGTCATTAGAAAAATTAAGTTTCAATCCGGACTTTCATTAATGATGATGGGATTTTTGATTGATTTCAGGCACGTAGCCAGGCTCCCCCCTCCTAAACGTTTTGAGCCGTGCGTTTGTTGGGGGTCAAAATGTTTAATGGGAGGGACAAGAACCTCATGGCTACGTGCCTAATTAGTTGTGATCATTTTCAGCACCAATTCTTTGAAAACATTAAATAACAAATTAGAAAACAATCAAGAAGTCAATCCTTAATACATTCCTGACTGTGCATAAGTCATTGTCAAAGAAAACCTTTCAAACAAAAACTATAAAAGGACAACATCGAGGCACAAACAGCCATTAAAAAAGCAAAACCTTAAGAAAATGTTCAAAACTGTAGTATTGGCATCAATACTCTTAAGCTTCAAGCTTACCTCCGCTACTGTCTTAGAACTTGCATGTGAACAGAGTTTAGATGCCAATGAGTGCATCATTGATGGCATTCAGCTTCAAAATTCAACATCACAACTTGAAATGTCATTTAATCGTTCCAAAAATGGCAAATTAAGCTTGAAAAACTTTGTCAGCATTAAAAGTAATCAGTTTTTGGATCAAACTACACCAACAGACCTGACTATCATCAATTCAACATTAACGATGGTTCCAAGAAATGATTCAGACCAAGATAAAGTCAAACAACTTTGTATTAAAAATTCAACAGTTTTGCTGCTTGAAAATGGACTCAAAAGCTTTAAAAAGCTGAAAATTTTGAACTTTGAAGCTGTCAAGATTGAAGAAGTTTCAAATGAAGCATTCGCTGGACTAAAGGATGTAACACACATTGGACTTCTTAATGTAAGCATGACAAATGAGTTGGAAGCTGCAATTCAACAAATTCAAGGTGTAAGCAGCTTAACCTGTAATCGCTGCAGCATCGACGATCAAATGTTTCAGAAGCTTTTGAATGGTTTTAAAACAGTCGACATAATTCATGTCATTGCTAATTCCATAAAAAGCATAAAATGTGACAAAATTGTAAAAAGTCAATTATCAGAATTGAGTGTCAGTGAGAATCAAGTAAGTGGACTATTTCCAACTTGTAAACTTCCGGTTGTGGATGCATCTAAAAATCAGATCAAGACACTTTTCATACATTCCGGGACGAAGTCAATTGATGCATCGATGAACTTAATAAAGGATGTAAAGTGCGATGTTTTAATCGATTTATTTACACTAAATTTAAATGACAATTTACTTACGCAACTGATGTGCATATCATCAATAGCTACATTGGAACAGCTTTACATCAATGGAAATAAGATTCGATTTTTTAAGCTCAACACATTTCAAAAACTGACAAACTTAAAAGTCATTTCAGCCATGAATAATCCAATATATTATTACCAGCCGAATTTATTTTCTTCATTTCCCAGAAACGCCATAACTCAAATTAGTGTTGATAGGTTTGATTTTGGATATGAAGATTTAAAACAATTTTACCCAAAATTAACTGAAGTTTTTCATGAAAAATTAAATAGAACTTGTGATGCTTACTATAAGATTTTAGAGATATTAAAGGATCAAAATATTAATTTGTACTTTTTTGAACTTCCAAACTGTGAAGTTAAAAAGGATTCAATTATTACTTAAATTGAGTAAAATACCCACCAATAAATAATATCAATAATCTATAAAACTCAAAAAATTAAAAAAAGAGCTGTCAGCGGTGGGATTTGAACCCACGCCCTCAGAAGAGGATTAGAATACTCAGAACCAATTTTCATATAACAGAAGTTACTAATTGGAAGTTTGCACTTGAGTCTAACGCCTTGGACCGCTCGGCCACACTGACTTAGATGGAGAATTTTGGCAAAATGACAAATCTAAGCTAGATGCTGGATGGAAGTGGATAAAAGTTGGAAAAGTCACTTTTTTTGTGGAATTTTGTGTGAAAATTGTTTGTTAAATGTTTGCTTATCAAATAAAATAGAACAGGATTGAAACTGGTATGAAAATGGATTATTGTAAAATTTGGAACAGATTGAAATTTGAACTTCTTAGAACATATCAAAAGCTGGAACATAATTGTAATAAAAAGCTTGAAAATTCAATTTTTCAAATTTATTCAATCAAAAAAATAAAATTTTCACAAATTTAACCTCTAGCGAATGGAGAAGCAGCATTGGTTTCCAAGAAGAAGACACCACGAAGAGACTTGCCAGCATCGCCTCCCATAGAAGCAGTGGTTCCAGTTCCTGGACAGTTACGTGATGTGATTTGTGCATATCCAGTACATTGTCTTGAAACAAATCTGTTGCTGTTGACTGATTCTGAGTAGAATAAGTTGGATCTTTCGTGAGCGCAGGCACCGGTGGCATCAGTTCCGCATCCTATGATAAAAATTAACAGTCAATAATAATATGTTGTTATTTGACCTTAAAAACTAGATAAAAATGGTGAAGACAAAGATTATAGATTGACGTTTGTTTGGTACAAAACTTTTGGGAACCTAGTCATCCCCTCTGACTCTTTTTACAGCCTGATTATAATTTTTATTTCTAACTACGTCTTAAATCATTCGACTAGCTTTAATCTAAAGATACGTCATTAATTATCAAATTTTTTGCTAAAAATTTCATAGAAAACAATCAATTAATTTGATAACCTCAGCTGGCTTATAAGCAGCACGTGATAAGATGAAGGTCAAAAAAATCAATTTCCCAAGCTATAAATCAATCTAGTTCTTCTTCCAAAAATAATCAAAAATGCTTACCAGGTTGAGTTGTACCCCAATTTGGATAGAATGAAGCATGTGTGATTGGTTGATCGAAACCTAAAACTCCAGCATTTGTGTGTAATGCTTCTGTATAGACGGCATCAGTTGAGTGAAGACGATCAGTTGGAGTGTTGATGTTGAATAGTGGACCTGATCAAAACATAAAATTGAAATTTAATAATTTTACAATTTTAGAAAAAACCCTTACTTACCAGCTGGGTCGGTGGCATAGATAGCAGCAACTTGTGGACCAGTGATCAATTTACCAGCATGTCCAGATACATGACCTCCCAATGAGTGACCAATAATGATGACACGAGCTGGGGCAGTTAAAGCAGCAGTTCTCATTGCATTGACTAATCTAGCTACAGCAGCACCAACAGCACCGACGCGATTTCTGGCAGTTAAGTAATTTGGTGTTTGTGCTCCTGCACCCCAATCTACAACAACAACATTGTGATCAGCTCTGTCGAGAAGACTGTTTCGGATGAAAGTGTTCATTCCTGTATTTTGGTTACTGTTCCATCCGTGGATGATGAATCGTGCACCATTGCCAGCAATCCAGTTTGAGTTTCTGACTGTATTCATGTCGAATGTGATTCTTTGTCCAGCATTGCGGTTACGTCTTGTGAAGAGAAGGAAAATGACATCAGTGTCAGCATTAAAACTTGGCTCTGGTTCAACTTCAGCTGCGTTCATGTCAAAGACATGCATGCGTCCATCTTCATCAGGTGCAATACCAAAACGTGGTGCATTATACTCAATTGGAGTTGAGTAAGCTAAGTGGAGGAATTGAAAATAAATTCACCATAATTATTAAGCACTAGTAAGTCTTTTACCTCCAGCAAAGAGAGCTACAAAAACTGTCAACAAGAAATATTTCATTTTTCACTATTCAACAACTCGAAAGGAACTAAAACCTATCGATGCTTAGCACTCAACTTTATTGAAAAATTTTATGTGATATGAATGAACTTAATTATCGGCAATCGCAATGAAACGTCACAAAAGAAACAAATTAAGAGACCATAGGCTTGATAAGTGACAGATTATAAACTATAAAGCTACTGGAAATGCGAATGTATTGTGCTGTTGAGCTGATGATGTTTGAGAAAAATTATTTTTGACTTGTTGATTAGATAACAGCTGAGAGGTTTGCCTTTTATTTGAGAATTTAGAACTTTATTGATTGTTGTGGGACTTGATTATGGATAGAATGATGAGAATGACAATGCTGTTCATTGAAGATTGGAAGAGATTAGTGGCATTAGATTTAATGGAAATTAAGCATAGTGATTCTCAATGAACTGTCGTTTGCTGAGGTATATCAAGTATATATGGCCTAGATTTGCTCTGTTGTCTTCAAGATATAATCTGCTTAGCTAAGTTCTCATCTAATGTGTAAAATTCATTGTAATGAAGCTAGTAATAAGAACACAACAATCTTTTCCATTATCCCAATACTCAACATTTATTCAAATCAACATAAATCCTCTAATCAACATTTAACCTCTAGCGAATGGAGATGCTGAGTTAGTTTCCAAAAAGAAGACACCACGAAGAGATTTGCCAGCATCGCCTCCCATAACACCAGTGGTTCCAGTTCCTGGGCAGTTACGAGATGTAATTTGTGCATATCCTGTACATTGTCTTGCGACGAATCTGTTGCTGTTGACTGATTCTGAGTAGAATAAGTTGGATCTTTCGTGAGCGCAGGCACCAGTGGCATCAATTCCACAGCCTTCAGAAATAAATGAATTAAATAAATTTTCAAAAGGAAATAAGGCTAGATGTAAAATACAAACCTGGTTGAGTTGAACCCCAATTTGGATAGAAAGAAGCGTGTGTGATTGGCTCATCAAATCCTAAAGTTCCAGCATTTGTATGCAAAGCTTCAGTGTAGACGGCATCAGTTGAATGTAATCGATCTGCTGGGCTGTTGACATTGAATAGTGGACCTAGCAGCAACACAAAAAATTAATCAAAATTAAAAAATAATTTCAAAAATTTAACTCACCAGCAGGATCAGTTCCGTAGATAGCAGCGACTTGTGGACCAGTGATTAATTTACCAGCATGACCAGCAACATGTGATCCCAATGAATGACCGACAATAATAACTCGAGCTGGGGCAGTTAAGGCAGCAGTTCTCATTGCATTGACTAATCTTGCTACGGCAGCACCAGTTGCACCAACGCGATTTCTGGCAGTCAAATAATTTGGTGTTTGTGCACCTGCACCCCAATCTACAACAACAACATTGTGATCAGCTCTGTCCAGGAAGCTATTTCTGATGAAAGTATTTAGGGCTGTATTTTGGTTGCTGTTCCATCCGTGGATGATGAATCGTGCACCATTGGCAGCTACCCAGTTTGAGTTTCTGACTGTATTCATGTCGAATGTGATTCTTTGTCCAGCACTGCGGTTACGTCTTGTGAAGAGAAGGAAAATGACATCAGTATCAGCATTAAAGCTTGGCTCTGGTTCAACTTCAGCTGCGTTCATGTCAAAGACATGCATGCGTCCATCTTCATCAGGTGCAATACCGAAACGTGGTGCATTGTACTCAATTGGAGTTGAGTAAGCTAAGTGGAGGAATTGAAAATAAATTCACAATAATTATTAAGCTCTAGTAAGGCACTTACCTCCAGCAAAGAGAGCAACAAAAACTGTCAACAAGAATAATTTCATAATTCACTATTTAAAAATTCAACAGGAACTGAGCGCTGAAAGGGAAAGACATTCACTTTTATTAACAAATGTCTAATTTTAAATTTATCAATGACTTTAAATATCGTCAAAATAATGAAAGACCCCCCAAATATGATAAGTCAAAGATTATGACTTGTAGTAGAACTTCTGTTAAGACATTTTATTGACTGATAAGGTTCGATATTGGGCATTTATTTTTGACTTCTTGATAAGATTGCGATTAATTGGTTAATTGCCTGAGGGAAAATCCAAGCTTTTGTTTAAGTGGAATGCTGTTAATCATGATGGTCGGATATGATGTCTATTTGCATATGACAGTATTGTGTAGTTCCGATCAAATAATTCCTGAATTGTGTTTGGTGGTGGCTTTTCTGATTTCAGGAGTCATCAATTTGAATGATTTATTTTTGTAGCAAGTTCAAAAATAAGACAAAATCCAATAAAGAGCATGAGAAATAAAAACAAGGATAGAGTTCCTGACAATCTTAGGGAAGGAAGCTTAAGCAAAATATGACAACAAAGATTGCAAAAACCGTTATGAGTCCACTTGACACGTGTTTGCGGAGTACATTGGGGATAAGACCCTTTTTAATCTCTTGTCTCTTTTTTCTACGTCCCTGGCTTAGAATATTTCAAAACTTGAAAGATAGAAACGCAGCTGAAAATGAATCATTTCTGAAAAAAAAATCTCATGAATTCCAGGACGAAACTTTTTCGATTTAATTTTTTTATTTTAATCTTTTTTTCATTTTGATTTATTTAATTTAAAATGTCTATGAATTTATACATAAAAAATAAAAAGGAATTTAAAAAGTAAATAAATATAAACTCATTGCATCTTTGATACTTCAAACTTAGTGTTCATTAATTCGTCATCGGAATCAAGAAGTATGGAACTATTAGCGATATTCTCCTCAACCCATTTCATCATGCTGTCCTCTTGTTCAAGATTTTTATCATGTTGAGCATGTGACTTACTACTCGTCCTCACTTTACTAAGTGTCTCATGTGTATCTGCTGAGAAATGAACTTCCTCTTCATCATCATCATCGTCATTGTCATTCAAAAGCGGTGCGAATGCATATTGTTGATTATTCTTAGTTGGACGCCAAAGGAAGGCAATGACAGTCAATAAAATTGAGAACAGGACATGCCAGAATGAAATGTCAATCCACAAATCCTTCCAAGCACATTCAGTCTCTTTGTGAATCTTGATGGAATAAATCATGAAGGCAATTGACATTGTGACACCAAAAATGAGGACATTCTTGAAATGAATGTAAAATTGAAGCTTGACTGTATTTCGTCGCAGTCTGAGTGCCCTAATTGTTTGAATAAGTGATGTAAAGATCCAGTAACAGATCAATGAATCTATTAATGCAAGTGGTACGGCTGCAAGGACCAACTGTCGATTCTCACTACGACTTTCAGTTTGTGCTAGTCTTAAGTAGCTCTCAATTGAAGCCATTGTGAAATAAAGCGAGGACATGACTGATATTCTTACAACTGACTCATCACCGATGCGTGCTTTGATTATTCCAAAGCCCATAGAAATGTACAGGACGAGGACTCGACTTAGTGTGCGCTTGACACAGGATATCTAGGAATTTATAAAATTATTAAAAGAAAATCTAAATTTTTAAGGTCTGCAATAACTCACCAGCTCAGCACTCAATGCCAATGGCATCGACGAGTATCCAATGCTATTAGCTTGATGATATTCAAAGTAGAACATAGCCTTCTCAAGCATGCCGAGAAGGATAACAGCACCGACCCAAAATTGAATGCGTAACAATTGTCGCCAGAATACTGAAGAGACTATTGTCCAAAATATGGCAAGAAGTGAATAATACAAGCACATGAAGGCATAGAACTAGAAAAAAATTAGATTTTAGTCAAAAAATCTGTTGATTACTTGGGTTTGGTACCCAGGCTTTGGTAAGAGAGGTAAGGGTAGCCCTAGAAATGAAAACTCAAACTTACATGCAGCAGTGGCAAGTCTTTTGCTGTTAACATGCCATGTGGACCTATGAATTTGATAACTGTGTTGGCATTAAACTTAGTGTATGGAGGAGAATCCATTTGAAGCTGGAAAATGTAAATTCCATCCTTTGGTACTGTTAATATTGATTTATCGTTCTGTAAGTTGAGGAATTGATTAACAAATGGATTTAGGTTTATTCCAAGTGTGTAAAGCTAATCGGAAATGTCCAAAATGATGAAAACTTGTTCAGATCCTCACCCTAGACCAGTGTTGTTCAAACTGTGTGCTGAGGCACACCGAAGTGCCATAGAAAATTTTTGGTATTGATGCAAGCCGCATGCTATGTGCGACTTTGGCCATGGCTTACCCCTAAAGTGTGCAGTGGCACAAAAACTTTGGACAACACTGCTCTAGACTAATAGGAGATCAGAGGTCAATATGCCTAGTTTAGTGTCATGTTTAAGTATTCAAAAATGAGATATGCTTTAAGGGTCCGTACACAAATGACATCCAGAGGACGTCATAAGTGAACGACCATTAATAATTACTTACAGTTGGCTTAGTGACTTCAAAGTTTCTATTATTTTGTGCGAGTTTGATTCTTGATAAGCTAATAGGTCCATTACAAGGGTACTTTTCTGTTTCGTATATTACTGGATCATCGAGGGTTTTGTTTTCTTCCTAAAATTATGAGAAAAAATTGCTATTGGTTGTTTTGAGTCTCCAGACCTGTTAAAATTAAATCATTGCGTGCCTTTTTTGATAAATTGAGCATTAAAGCTAAAATGTTTTTGCCAGTGCTCGAAGTCGACTCGAGTTAACTCGAACCCTGTCGACTTCGAGCTCTGGTTTTTGCAACGTGTTCTTGATTTGTGGATTCACAATCAAAAATTAGGGCTTATTTAAAATTAACATGAATTATATCTTTTGTAAAACAAGTAGCTAGCAGAACCAAGATTCGCCAACACCAATTAGGTTTAAAATTCTGAAATAATTCTACTAGTATAGCTTAGAGCTATAGAAGGTATGGGACCGTCTTGGAGGCATTTTTATGGACTTTTTAAAGCCATCTGGAATCATTGTAAGTCAAAACACTTGACATTGTTGTCCCTATGCTATAGTACTGCATGTAAATTAAAGTCAATGAACTAAACGAATGTCACGACGATATTTATTTTTTTAACAGTCAACCACTAGCAAATACCCATTTCCACTTGGGTACTGTATGTGTTTTTAACATTTGACTGAATTGTTTATATAAAGAATATAGATAGAAAAATCACTAAATGAATCAACTTGTCCACCAAGGAACAGCGACAACACTGAAATACTGGTACAACTTCAAAAAATATGAGAATGTCTTGTCACGGACTTAAAGATTGGTTGTAAGTTGATTTTAAAAATATTAAGATTTACTGTAAATTGCCGGTGGGATTATGCAATTCCTTTGAGCTTTCAAAACGCTATTTAAAGCCTTTTCAAAGATTCAATATATTCACAAAAAACCCAGATTTCCCCCAACTCCTGTTTTAACAATAATTGATTGCCAGCAGTCACGAACTCATGAATCCATCCTTTGTTATAGCTTAAAAATCACATTATTCACAGTTAGATACTTACAAAATTATGACATATTTTCTCCGTAAATGTGTATTTAAGTGTCACTAAAATAAAATTAAATACGATTAGATTAGAATTTTATTGTTATGAATTGACATTAATATAAATGTTTTGCTATCGTAGACAACTAACCTTCTGTGCTGTTTATTGATTCGCAAAGAACTGGAAGTAAATTTTAATAGAAAATCGTCAAAATTGTTTAAAATTTGGATTATTTGGTAGGTTCGTGGGGTCAAAATGAGATCAAATCTAAATCACCACTCATGCTAATCTTGATAAACCCAAGAAGAGTCCCCAAAATCTTCAACAAACCCAAAACTTACTCGTTACTATCACATTTGTCTCCTTATTTAATGTTATAGGAATTGAAATCTCATTCTTTTCCTGCAAAGGAACCAAAATTAAGGTCAGAAAATCATAATTTAAGGCCTGAAAAAAATGTCGTCAGTGAAAATAATCAGCGACTCACCTTATTTAAGTTAAATTCGAAATAACTTCGTTCGGGCGATGCAACGACGATGGTTAAAGACTTGAGTGAGATCAGGAGGATGAAAAGCGGTTTAAAATTTTTCATTTTTGTCGTAGGAAATTTTTTTTTGAGATTTTTTCAATTTTTTTTGCGATATCAATACATTTTATATTTTGTTGTTTTACTAATGCAAATATTGAAGGGTGGACAAGTCAGCAATGTTTTGCTTCCCAAATTGAAGCGAAACTTTTTAAACGCGCTCTTTAATAAGCTGCAATTTTACTTCAACTTAGATCTTTTGTTTACCTTTTTTTGGGATGCTTTTATCAGTCAACAAAGACTAAACAGTTGAAGTTTGAGTACTTTGAAAGTCTCGGATGATAAAATGGCAACGTCATCGAATTTAATTCGAGTTTTTGTTTATGGAACGTTGAAGAGTGGACAGCCGAATCACTTTTTAATGCAAGATGTTAAGAATGGAATGGCAAAATTCATAGCAAGAGCTGTGACAACTGAAAAGTTCCCATTAGTTGTAGCAACAAGATATAATATTCCATTCTTATTAAACAAGCCAGGCACAGGTAAATTTTCCTCTTATCTAGTATCACAACTTAATGTGTACATGCAAATCTACAGGAAATTACATCAACGGAGAAATCTATGAAGTTGATCAGCAAATGTTTGAAGTCCTTGACAAGCTAGAAGACTATCCAACCTGGTATGATCGAGAAATTCTTGAAATGTCAACAACTGATCAGAAAATCTCCTGTTGGATCTACATGCTTAAAAACTATCCAGAAAAACTCTTGAAGCTTCCTATGCTGACAAGTTATGAATCTTCAGTGGATAAACCTTATCTTGAAAGGTCTAAAAGAGTTTCAATTGCTGCACGCGATGATCTTGAATTTGGTATTGTTGACTGAAATTTATAAATATTTTGATCTTCTTACAGTTATTATGATTACTGTTCGATGGAGACAATGAATGAGGATTTGAAAAACTTTTGATGGCTGTTGATTGAGCTACTTGTGAAAGGCGTTAAAAGTATTTAAAATTGGTGCTATATGGTAGTTGTTAGATACTTAAATTTATTTTTGTAATACAATAAAAACAAGTTTTTAACTGAAATTTTAATTTTTATAACTCTACTTCATTATCACTAGTCCTTAGCTCTCTATGATTAAAGTTCTACTTGAATGACACTACTTGAGCAAAGTATTTTCTAATTCAAGTATACTAGATTCAAGTTCCTACTGTTATAACTCTACTCAAGTAAAGTTCATACTTGCACAAACTTACTTGAGGAAAATATCTACTTGACTGACTAAATTCCTACTTGCTCAACCCTACTCGAGGGAAATATCATCTTGACTGACTAAATTTCTACTTGCACAACTCTACTTAAGTAAAATATCTACTTGACTGACTAAATTCCTACTTGCTCAACCCTACTTGAGGGAAATATCATCTTGACTGACTAAATTCCTACTTGCACAACTCTCCTTGAGTATAGTTCTCAAAATTACCAAAACATATATTTTTAATTTAAAAAAATACATACCAATAGTCTCCCCCTTGACTCTTTAAATTCCTCTTTGTCCCCTTAGTACTACATTAAGAACTATTTGTTGTCGCATTTCTTCATTCACTCAATTCATTCTCACGTATGCATTTGGAGATCCACACACAAATGCAATTTATATGTGACTGTATTAAATACGCTCAACACATTTAAGTCCTAATTTGCTCACAGCTTCATCAAAAACTCTCCTCAATTTCCTCTCACACTCTTTTCGTCGATATAACACAAAAAGTTGAGTTATATCCATGTATGTTAAGCATAATAGCAGTTAAGAAGAATAAGAAAAATTCTCATCAATATTCGAAGAAAGAAACACACAAAAAAAAATTGCAACAAGCAGTAACAAGTCATGGCAACAGGGTGATTCATAGACTTAACTATGTGAAATTTTTCTTCTTATTTTCCACTTCTTCGTGTCTCTTTTGTGTGGTTTTTTTAAACGAGACTTCTCATGTGCTTCAACTTAACAGAAAGTTATTCGATAGGTGTTTCATAAGAATGTTGCATGAGCCGGTTATGGATGATTAAACTGCTTTACTCAATGTTCTTATTGTTCTTTGTTTTAAGACTTTTTTTTTGGCATGTCTTTTCTTTTGGGTTCTTGATTTTGCAAAGATATATGGACATGTGATACCACGATTTATTTTGTTCATTTTTGCTTTATGGATGTTATTCTTGGGATTTCGTGAGGTTGTTGTCAATGGTTGAGGACTTGGGACAGTTCTTCTTTTTTTGCTAGATTTTACACTGAATAACCGGTGCCTGGTGTCACTAATTTGATTTTTGTTTAGTAGAAATCGTCAAGTAGGATACAAGGATTTACATAATCTGAGTTTGTGCTTATCATACCATAACGCTTATAAAGGCTGATGAATATCCCTTTGCATACTCCAAGTGCATACATTAACCCAACCAAAAAACCTTCACCCATGGAAAATGCTCCATTTTACCCACCCTCGTCACTCAACTACTAGATGACTCGGGCACTGTTCAGTGCCATCACTGTGACATTAAGTTATTCCACAATACATCTTCCAAGAATCGATGAAAGATGCACAAAAATTGTGGTTTTATAACCCGCAAATAAAAGAAAATTTGCATGTCTTTGTGCTGACGATGATTGTGTTGAACATGCGGTTAAATTGGCGATCACATGTGGTAGCTTTGATTAGAATTGAGAGAAAAAATACAGGTTTTGTACTTTGCTACCCGCAATTTTCTATAAACGGTTGCTATAATGTATAATTTATTAGATTTGCATGGAATTAGATGTTTTTCAATTTGAGCTACAGTTGTGCTGATTTGGGTTATACGATCAAATTATCAAAAGTTTGACTTTTATTTTAATATTGTGTTTTTATTGGACATTCATTTGCCATGCATATAATCTATTTCATCCACATTAGTCATCAGAATAGCTTCCCATACATAAAAACACTCACTTCCCATGTGGTCAGCAAAAATCAGATTTCTATGCTTTAATTCTGATGACTCACTTCTTTTTTCTAAATTCAACTAAATTCAAGGTCGTTCTATGAGAAAATTATTGCTGAAAATGCAGTAGAACGTGCGGTAATCAGATATGAGAACTATTTTTTGTCGACACATAATTTAGTCATGTTCTAGTGACCATCTGGAAAAAAAGTTTGCTGATGATGCAGAATTATTTTATGGTATTTTAAAAGATTTTTAAAAATTTGACTCGGCACGAACTTACAACATGTGAGTTCAAGTGAAATCAATAAAATTTTTAAGTCCTTGTAACCAGAAACTTAAAATTTAAAAATTGAGGCACTGAAATTAGTCCACATATAAGTACAGAATATGAAAAGACTTACAAACTAAACTGATCTAAATTGAATGTTCAAGGCTGATTAGAAAGACACGAATGACAATTAAAGTCTAATTGAGGTTCATTAAATATGTTCTTTTTACTGGATATCCGAGCGATCTTGTTTTATTTTCTAGACGATTGAATTAATTGATAATGAGAAGTGAACTGAATTTAAAATAAAATATTGATTTTTCATTAATTTATTTAGTCTCATTTTCAGCAGTATTGAGATGTCATACGTAGATAAGATGAGCATTTTCTAGATGATTGCAGTGCCGTTATTGAAATAATTAGGTACCGAAGTACTAAACCATTCCGCCACAGAGCCACTTAAGCTCACTGAAATAGAACATTTCAGACAATCTTAAATGCTGGACATTATTAATGACAGCCCCAAACGTAGATCAGTTGGATTTCATTTGATTAACATTCTCTTAAGTTTTCTTCAGTTCATCCACAGCCACAACTTCTTCATCTGGTTCATGATTAACTTTTTCTCCAAAATACATTTCAAAGTCACACAAATCTACTTCAATGCAGCATGCTTTTTGATTTTCTTGTGATTTATTGTTATCATTCAGTTCATCCTTAACATCCAGTTCATCCACAGTATCCAGTTCATCCTTAACATCGAGTTCATCCTTAACATCCAGTTCATCCTTAACATCGAGTTCATCCTTAACATCGAGTTCATCCTTAACATCGAGTTCATCCTTAACATCGAGTTCATCCTTAACATCCAGTTCATCCTTAACATCCAGTTCATCTTCAACATCCAATTTATTCTCTCCATCTAGTAAATCCTTAACATCCAGACGGGTTTCATATTTTTTAACTGCTAAATCAACGTTGTTCTTTCTTTTGACTGACATCCTTAAGATCCAAAAGACAACATACTCTGTCAAAAACACAACAAAGGCTGCATAAATTGCCATAAACCAAATTTGAAACCCAAAACCCAAATGACTCAAATTAAGAACTACATGAGAGTTTTTAATCTTTTGTGACATCAAAACCCATTTGGATTTCCGAAACTCTTCTAGCCAATGATCAATGACTCCACCTGAAATGAGTCCATCAATTATGTCTTGTAACCTTTCATTCCATAAATTCGGATGAGTAAAACCAAATGCATTTGATGATTTTGTGATTGGTGTTGGAATGAATCTTTTGGGAAGTGCTGTTTCGGCAATGTAACTATTTAAATCATGCTCTAAATCGCATGTGATAATTGTGCCTTTAAATGATGGATCTGATAAATTGTGATAGTAAATTTCTCGATATGCATTTTTTGAAACTTTTTCTGTTGGAAGCCTGAAGTTTTAGTAGATTTATAAAAATTAACCTTCAATAAATAATTTTATAATATTTACATAAATAAGTCACGCAAGACATCAACAAGTAAAGAGCTTGTATAATTAGGGACGTAAAGTGTAAAGTTCCTGTCCCTCAGCTCATCTAAGCTCTTAATAACTGGCTTTGTGACTGCTTTTGTTGTCAGGATGAACAATACTCCTTGATAAACAGTTCGAATGACTAAGCACCAAAAAATATAAGAAATTAAAATAATTCTCCCAAAATGTTTATCAGGCAACTTAGTTTGTCCAATGCCAAAGAAGATTCGAAAGATGTTCAAAATAGGAGCTCGAACTGATTTTCCATAAAAATATTTCTTGATGTTTTTCGGCAGACGATTGATGATATTGATGATAAGCATTGCTGATGTAAATGTTGATGCTAATGATATCCATGTGACAGAATCAAAAGGCAGAAACATTTTCTCGAATGATGTGTACAGGTCTCCTGGTGGGACATAGAACTGTGGACTAGATAAAAATTCAATAATTTTCAAAATCTTAAAAACTGATATCCAGTCTAGATCACATTCGATTCTAACCCGAGTGGACAAAGAACTAGTTAAGAGATGCCACTGATTTGTCTATTCATGGAAAGACTTGCCTTTGCAACTAGACTTAGGGACAACTAATTACATATTTTGCATTCTTTCATTTAACTGGACACAGGAATCGCACATATGTCTAGTTAAAGTCTAGTTAACGTCTAGTTCTGTATGTCTTATAAATTTTGACAAATTAAAAGACTGGTAAATGACTGTCCAATAATGGACTTCAACTAGCTGTGTCCACTCGGGTAAGTATTAAGATTCAGGACAATTCTAACCTCGTCCAGTCAAAAACAGAGAATCATGCCAAATCTTAAGCAGTCAATTGGAATGTTTTGGGAATTGCATTACACCTGGCCACAAATAAGCCCGACTAGCACAAGCCGGTTAATTCAATAAAAATTTGGCACCAAACTGACATGACTGAGGCATGGTGCTCGCTTCAATTCAAATCCAGCACCATGCCACAGTCACACAGGCTTGGTACCGGATTTCTGATTGATTAACCAACTTGTGCCGTTCGTAAAGGTAAGCCACAAACTAAAGAACATACGTGCATTCAACGTTAAGCATCATAAAGTTCCATTGGGTCTTGCTTGCATTAAGGAATGCGTATCCATCAAGAGCTACAACGTCAGCAATGTTGTATAGGAACTCTTTAGTATCTATAAAATGTTTGCATGTGCTTGGATTGCATCCATAATAATATCCTTTAAAATTCAATCGTATTTCCAGTTCCTTTAAAATTTCATAAATCAGACCTTCGCCTTCCTTGTTTTTATTTTTGTTGATAATTAAAACTGAAGATTCCATGACTGCAATGTTCATTTCGCATCCATGAAAGTTTGTGTACTTCTTTGGGAAAATTGGTTTTTGGATCCAGTCAAGTGTTGATGCTGAGAACTCGTTGATTTGAACACCTTGCTGAATTTCATGACAATAAATTAAGTTTTCATAATTTTCGAATGTAAAAAGCTCAATTTTCTGATTAAAGTTGTCAATGAAGATGAAGTAGTAATAAGGAGGAATTACAAGCTTCGTTTTAAGTTTAAAAATTCCGTCTAAAGCAAGATCGACACAATAAACGAGCAGCCTGAGTGGATACATGTATTCAATCTTGACCAAGTCCCGATCATTGAAAGAATTTAAACTTTCGAAAGTTTTGAAAAATAAAATTGACTGTCTTTGAAGTTTTTGTGTCCATTTGTTTTGATTTTCAACCTTATAAAGCTGCACAGTAATTAAACTTTGAACATTTTGGACAATTTCAGTTATCAGTTCTCCATGAGTTCCATCAAAATCAATAATATCGATGTTATTTGTATATTTTATGTAGAAATGTTCGATTACTTTGCAAATTGAACGACTTAGAAATGATGTGATTGGTTCCGATGCTAATAATTGCAACTGCACTGCCAATAATAATAAAAAAAGATTCATTTGGATGAAAGCAACTGTCTTTGTCTGTGTCTAGTAAGTTACTAAGCTGTAAGTTATCAATGTCCATTGGAAGGTGTTCAAAATTAATTTTTTGAAGTTGTATCGAAAAAAATACTTTATAAAAAAAACTTTTTAAAAAAACTACGTTTTTCGCGTAGACTAAAAAGTAGAAAATAACTTTTATTCTTGGTTGTAAAGAATTTGGTTTTAAATTTTCAGATTATATTTAATAAATTTTTATATCCTAGTCAATATTGTTCACAAAGTTTCGAATAAGTGCACTTTGATCTTATCGTATAACTTAACAACTTAAAAACGTGGGCGCATTAATTTAAGTTTATCATAAAGTATTGATTTCACATAAACTTATTTCTCCTCTTATAATGCGCCCACGTTTTTAAGTTGTTGAGTTATACGATAAGATCAAAGTGCACTTATTCGAAACTTTGTGAACAATATTGACTAGGATATAAAAATTTATTAAATATAATCTGAAAATTTAAAACCAAATTCTTTACAACCAAGAATAAAAGTTATTTTCTACTTTTTAGTCTACGCGAAAAACGTAGTTTTTTTAAAAAGTTTTTTTTATAAAGTATTTTATTTTCTACTTTTTAGTCTTATTCTAATGCAATAGAGAAATAAAAATTATAGGGGGTTTATAGGTTACAGGTGTGTTGAACTCCACTTCGTTGCACTTCGTTACGTTCAACTGTTTATAGATTACAGTAGGTTCATAGGTTACAGGTGTGTTGAACTCCACTTCGTTTCACTTCGTTACGTTCAACTGTTTATAGATTACAGTAGGTTCATAGGTTACAGGTGTGTTGAACTCCACTTCGTTGCACTTCGTTACGTTCAACTGTTTATAGATTACAGTAGGTTTATAGGTTACAGGTGTGTTGAACTCCACTTCGTTGCACTTCGTTACGTTCAACTGTTTATAGATTACAGTAGGTTCATAGGTTACAGGTGTGTTGAACTCCACTTCGTTTCACTTCGTTACGTTCAACTGTTTATAGATTACAGTAGGTTCATAGGTTACAGGTGTGTTGAACTCCACTTCGTTTCACTTCGTTACGTTCAACTGTTTATAGATTACAGTAGGTTTATAGGTTACAGGTGTGTTTAACTCCACTTCGTTGCACTTCGTTTCGTTCAACTGTTTATAGATTACAGTAGGTTTATAGGTTACAGGTGTGTTGAACTCCACTTCGTTGCACTTCGTTACGTTCAACTGTTTATAGATTACAGTAGGTTCATAAGTTACAGGTGTGTTGAACTCCACTTCGTTGCACTTCGTTACGTTCAACTGTTTATAGATTACAGTAGGTTCATAGGTTACAGGTGTGTTGAACTCCACTTCGTTGCACTTCGTTACGTTCAACTGTTTATAGATTACAGTAGGTTCATAGGTTACAGGTGTGTTGAACTTCACTTCGTTGCACTTCGTTACGTTCAACTGTTTATAGATTACAGTAGGTTCATAGGTTACAGGTGTGTTGAACTCCACTTCGTTTCACTTCGTTACGTTCAACTGTTTATAGATTACAGTAGGTTCATAGGTTACAGGTGTGTTGAACTCCACTTCGTTTCACTTCGTTACGTTCAACTGTTTATAGATTACAGTAGGTTCATAGGTTACAGGTGTGTTGAACTCCACTTCGTTGCACTTCGTTACGTTCAACTGTTTATAGATTACAGTAGGTTTATAGGTTACAGGTGTGTTGAACTCCACTTCGTTACGTTCAACTGTTTATAGATTACAGTAGGTTTATAGGTTACAGGTGTGTTGAACTCCACTTCGTTGCACTTCGTTACGTTCAACTGTTTATAGATTACAGTAGGTTCATAGGTTACAGGTGTGTTGAACTCCACTTCGTTTCACTTCGTTACGTTCAACTGTTTATAGATTACAGTAGGTTCATAGGTTACAGGTGTGTTGAACTCCACTTCGTTTCACTTCGTTACGTTCAACTGTTTATAGATTACAGTAGGTTTATAGGTTACATGTGTGTTTAACTCCACTTCGTTGCACTTCGTTTCGTTCAACTGTTTATAGATTACAGTAGGTTTATAGGTTACAGGTGTGTTGAACTCCACTTCGTTGCACTTCGTTACGTTCAACTGTTTATAGATTACAGTAGGTTCATAAGTTACAGGTGTGTTGAACTCCACTTCGTTGCACTTCGTTACGTTCAACTGTTTATAGATTACAGTAGGTTCATAGGTTACAGGTGTGTTGAACTCCACTTCGTTGCACTTCGTTACGTTCAACTGTTTATAGATTACAGTAGGTTCATAGGTTACAGGTGTGTTGAACTTCACTTCGTTGCACTTCGTTACGTTCAACTGTTTATAGATTACAGTAGGTTCATAGGTTACAGGTGTGTTGAACTCCACTTCGTTTCACTTCGTTACGTTCAACTGTTTATAGATTACAGTAGGTTCATAGGTTACAGGTGTGTTTAACTCCACTTCGTTGCACTTCGTTTCGTTTAACTGTTTATAGATTACAGTAGGTTCATAGGTTACAGGTGTGTTGAACTTCACTTCGTTGCACTTCGTTACGTTCAACTGTTTATAAATTACAGTAGGTTCATAAGTTACAGGTGTGTTGAACTCCACTTCGTTGCACTTCGTTACGTTCAACTGTTTATAGATTACAGTAGGTTCATAGGTTACAGGTGTGTTGAACTTCACTTCGTTGCACTTCGTTACGTTCAACTGTTTATAGATTACAGTAGGTTCATAGGTTACAGGTGTGTTTAACTCCACTTCGTTGCACTTCGTTTCGTTTAACTGTTTATAGATTACAGTAGGTTCATAAGTTACAGGTGTGTTGAACTCCACTTCGTTGCACTTCGTTACGTTCAACTGTTTATAGATTACAGTAGGTTCATAGGTTACAGGTGTGTTGAACTCCACTTCGTTGCACTTCGTTACGTTCAACTGTTTATAGATTACAGTAGGTTCATAGGTTACAGGTGTGTTGAACTTCACTTCGTTGCACTTCGTTACGTTCAACTGTTTATAGATTACAGTAGGTTCATAGGTTACAGGTGTGTTTAACTCCACTTCGTTGCACTTCGTTTCGTTTAACTGTTTATAGATTACAGTAGGTTCATAGGTTACAGGTGTGTTGAACTCCACTTCGTTGCACTTCGTTACGTTCAACTGTTTATAAATTACCAGTTTTCAATGGGAAATTAGTAACGACTTTCAAAATTTTTCATTCATTTTATAAAATTTAATTTTTTTAAAGCATTCATCAGTAAAGTACATTAAAAATCACTCGTAAAGATTTTGTGTTTATCTGTACCATTTCTACTTCATAACGTGTGGATTCTTAACATAAAGATGCAAATCACATCTATATGTAACGTATTTATAACGGATTTTCAAATTTAAATTCAATGAATATCATTTATATGTTATGCAAAAATACGTCAAACCGTTAATAAAAAGAAAAGTCAATTTAATTAAGTTGGTGAAGTGTTAAAAATAATGCAATACATTTAAAACAGCATAAATTTATGCTCAAACTTTGTGTGCTAAATGCACATCGCATATTAATAGTTATTTTGCATTAATTCGTAACGGACCTGTGCTTAACGGTTTTTTTGAAAATTCAAATATTCACTTACGAATATTCATGAAAAAATTACTTGTCAATTTTTTTGTCTTACCAGAATATCTTTAGCTGCTCAAATTTATGGTATAATTAATAATGAGTAATATTAATTAAACTATAATGAATCATATAAATGACTTTAGAGCATCAAAAGTATAATATTTAATACAAATCAAAATTTTATATCATTGACATTGGATTTTTTCCCATATAAAAAAGTTTTACATAAATTGTACTATAATTAAGCATTTTTGTGTTTCCAAAGTGTTAAAATATTGTATTGTCACCGGGAATACGTGTGCATTAAAAATTTAAGCTCGTTTGGAGCAGTAGAAGTGGTCGAAAAATCGATTACAAAAGTACGAAATTTTGCGGACAATCAATCAATCAATCAATCAAACAGATAAGAAAGCAAGTTAAGAAAAACGTAGTAAAAATGAGATCCAATTAAAGATATCGTAATTAGTATGAACAATAATTAAGTGTGGTCGTTAAAGGAACTCTGAATTTAGACAATTATGATGCATGATATAAGACGGAACCTGATGTAGCCTACGCTCGACATAGATATACATAGATCATAGACATAGACGATTTATTGAGGCCTTGAAACTTTAACTGCTCATGCTCAGGATGACATCGGATTCATTAAGAAAGCTTGAGTTCTTTATATCCCAAACTGGAGGAAGGTCTCGAAGGATAGAGCTGTCTTTAGACAATCTCTGAACGTGCCCACATGCCACAACCAAAGCTGCATAGTTTGCCTTAGAAACCTAAATGACTCAAATTCAGGAGAATTTGTGAGCTCTTAACCTCATTTTATATCATAACCCGTATTGACTTTATGATCCTTTCAAGCTAATGATCAATGACTCCACCTGAAATGAGTCCATAGGTCAGTGTTTCTTAATATTTTTTGATCCGTGGCACTTTACTTTTCATGAATTTTCAAGTCATAAATAATAAAAATAAGAACAAATTTTAAGAACCAATTTTTTTGTGGCACAATGTTTGAGAACCACTGCCATAGAACAACTGGCTAATATTCTTATATAAATTGTCGACTTTAAATACTCTTAAATTAATTTCTTCTTCAAACAAAATGTAAGAAAATTGATGAACTGCAGCGGGAAATTGCATTCATTAATGATGAAATTTATTGCCACATGCTGCCGTAAATTCCCACGACTAGTGATATAAATTACAATTGAAGTCATATTTCAATTTATTTTGCATGAGAAAGGGTTATGCATTACGTTGGAGCCAATATTAGCATTATTTGTAGATTGACTAAAACTATTTGAATAAAAATTGATGTCAAAGAGTTTAAGGAGGTCCAAAATAAAGATTGGGAGGTTAAGATTTACTTAAAATTGTATACAATAGTCCAAAGAGTTCAACTGGAATTTAAGAATACCTGAAAAAATCTTAAATTATTTAAAACATAAATAAAAAAAATTCAAAATTTATTTTTTTCCAAAAAGTTTTTTTTTTATTACTTTTTCATTTCTAATTTGATATCTGTTGTACAGCAGTAAGTTTACAATTGAAAAACTTCACCTAAATTCTATTTTAAAAAAGATTCATGTCAAAAAGATCATTTTGTTTATTTTCCTCATTTCTAAATTTCTAGAAAAATAAAATTCTTATAAAATAGTTCAAGTTCCGACACAGCAGTTAAAATGAACTGAATTTTTTTTATCATAAGAGCAATTATGTAATCAGTATAAAGTACATTGAAACCACAGTGTCGTGCATTGAATAGTATAAAAATATGTTTATATGTATTAGTCTTAGTGCAATTACAGCATGTTCTCTTACTACTCATTACATGCTGTAAACATTTTAATTGCTAATCCTATGTGTAAAGTAAAAAGTAGATAAAATGTAAAACTAATGAAAGAAAACTAGAAAATTTCTGTTATTGTTTCAATATTATAATAGTACTATTTCAATTAGTGTCAATTTTAAATATTTTTTTTTCTCAAATTAAACCTTTAATTTAAAAAAATTGTAATTTTTTGACATTTTTCTTGATAATTTGTGAAATAGTTTTTAATTTGATAAGCTTTTATTTTTTTATATCATTTATAAATTTTAAGAATTTGAAATTTTTCAAAATATAAAAAGTTAAAAAACATTTAAAAATTTAAAAAATTCAAAAACTTTAAAAATTCAAATAGACCAAAATAATTTAATTTTTATTAAAAGATTGAAAAAATATTTGAATACTTATAAGAATTCAAAAATCAAATTCAAAAGCTAGTCGCGTGAGCAGCTATCATATTCATTACAACTTGTATTTCAGTAGCACTTTACATTTTCCCACAAATTTACCATATGCATAAAAATTGTGCGGTAAAGCTAGATGTTAAGTGTCGTAGGTGTGTCTAAGTAGCAACTTGTTGCAATTTAAATACATTATTCAGTTGTTCAATTGACATATTAGTTGACAATATTGTTACCGCATTGATGTTTAACATGGAATAGCTTTATTATGATGAATTAGACTTAATTTTCAATTTTTAAGTTGTATTTGTTGATGCAAGCAATAATGACGTCAAATTAAAAAATTTAACGTACAAAAATTGCAATTTCTCTCCCATCATCCTCTCCCCAACTCAAAATCAACATATTGTATTGTAAAACAACTGAAAAAGCTCACTCGTCTGAATCAAAACAAAGCGACACGATTAGTAGTGCGATAAGAGCATTTTTTCCATTTATATTGCTTCACTTGTCGCAAAGATTATGAAATGACCTTCATTTTAATAACCGCAACTAGTGTCGCAAACGTAATTATTTGTTGCTATGTGAATGCATGACATAAATGATGAAAGTTTCGCAGATGAAAGTTTTTTTAAGATTTGTGAAAGTTTTTTAATGCTGGTTTTAGCTAGCAATTGAGATGGATTATTTTGTTGGGAATTTCGGATGGTTTTGTAGTTGATGAAGGTTTAAGAATGATCGAAACGGTCAAGATATGGGGTTTTATTATCAACAATTGGAATGCTAGTAATTATAAAAAATGATCTGTTTATAAGACAAGAGTCAATAAAAAGTCGACAATCAATTAAATTTTTAATTTCTGAAGTAAAAGCCATTACAATGCAATTCTAACCTGTATTGCATTTGGTATGGGTAATTGGCAAACAAGAGCCAGCGATAGAGCCAGCTCAGGCGAAATCTAAGGGAGGCCATAGATCGCAATTAATCAGTACGTCCAGCGAACCAACGAAGCAATTCTAACCTATTCTAAAGTTTTTTTACTCTACATTGTTTTAATTTTAATTTTATGGAATGTTTTTTTATTGATTTGTACCAAATTAAGAGCAAGCTAGTCTCCTATTGAGCAAACTAGTAGCCTGTTGATTATCCGTATAGTCAGGTGTCGCTGCACGTATATTGAGAACTCCTGGCATATTGATACACTAAAGTTTCATTGATCCTAATAGTCAGTCTGCTAGCTTGATTGTTTCCAATTATTTGAGAATCTCTTTTTGTGCCTGTTTAAAAGTTTGACTATAAGTTACTGGAGCGGTTTAGTAGCCGGCATAGAGTATATCATGACAATTAAATTACCACTAAGTCGTTATCGATAGTTTGTCTTTCAACGACTGTTCCTGGCCTCTATCCTTCAATATTCTAATCACTTAGTGCATTTCACTTCCAGCACATCAAAGCTTAGTATTTTAACTTTTACCTAACACATCCAAATCCCCCAAAATCCTCATTATCTTCCAGGTATCTCCCAGACACAAAATAATCTTAATCTTCAAACAAAACTCAATTTAGAAATCCTCAATAATCACCATGTGACTTTCTCAATGCAACAGTAAATTAAAATCTATTTATAAAGTCGCTTCTGTGAACTCCCATTGATGCAAATTATCCGCAATCTTGACTTGCATTTACATACCTACGTCTATAGACGTCTAATTCTGCTCAATAAAAACTTCATGCTTTGTTATTCTTAATAGCTCTTAATTTAATTATAGCATTTAAATTGTTTTTTGACTCGGACTTGAGAGAGAATTTGAATTAAAATTGAGAATTTCCGCTCACATGAGGCTAGCTTTGCTACTCTTTCTTGTTTATTTTGTTATTTTTGCTTTCAATTCTTATCAAAATATAACAAAAATGTTTTTACGTCGATTATCAAGAAAATCGTCTGTTTGTGCGCACTGCTGGATTGTTTTCTTATTTTTATTTAATTTCTATTCATTATTGAAGGTTTAAATTCATTGTTTTTAGATTAAATAATTGTAGTTTTAATTGCATGGAATTTTTTTTAAGGATCTTGAATGAGTTTTTTGTGTTTTTAAGTCATTTATGAGTTAAGCTACCTAAAACTATAGAATTTCTTATTCTTTGCTCAATAAAGTTCAAGAAAATGTTTCTAAGCTGCAGGGGGGGGGGGGGACTTGGAGGACAAATCCCCCTTCGTCTTGAGAAATTTCTCCTCCTCTTCAAATTCCTGGCTACACCTCTGCTAAGCGTTCATTTGACCAATTAGATCCAAAAAATCAGTTACAAAAATGACTCAATGTCTATTCGTGATATTTATGCCAATTTATTACGATGACTCATGTTTAAAACTCTTCGGAAGCATATAATAGCTTCCGTTGTACGAGGGAATTCCATGATAAACATCACATCTGTTTTTTTTGTGAAAATATGCACAAAACATAATTTTTTTGTGTGAAGATAAGCTCAAGGTCATTTGAGCAAGTGAGCAAATATATTAAAATATAATCAGACGCAAAGCACAATCAAGATCCTTATCATTGCTGATATTTTTTTTATCACTTAACTGAATTGTATTTTTTTTTGTATACTGAAGTGCAAAATAAACAAAAATTTGCAAAGAAATATAAATTTATTGGGGGATTTACTACAAAGGTTTAGGCTTAGATATGAGATTTTGAGTAAATGTTTGAGGAATGTTTGTGAATTCTATTTTCTAGGATCCATATTTCTAGGTTTTAAAAGATTTTTTGGATTCAATTCAATGCTTCTTGCAGCTTCAATCCAATGTTTACTTATTGTGCGTCTATAGAATCTTAACTGACGCATTGAGTTCTTTACTACCTCGAATGTCACTTTAAACATGTCAAATAATGTTTAAACCTGGTCTATTCCTCAAAACACACACCTCATATCTTCATAAAACTTACAAATGTAATAGTAAACTAATCCCCTTTCCTGTTATCTTTACAAAAATTCCTCCGTCCTTTCAATATATTTTTTATGCATTATTTCTTAAAAATTGTTATCAATTTCTCATTGGTGGCACTAAGACTGCTTATTTATGAATCATAATTTCACATTCTAAATTGATTTATGAAGGGCGATAGTTTTTACTTAAATAATGGCAATTATTATTCTAACAAAAAAAAATATTATTTTATGACACGCCGCAAATTTAAATATTTTATATTTCATGAGCAATAATACAAAGAATTGTGTCTGTAGACACAAAATCTCGGCATTTTCACAGAATTTCTTCTTTTTTCTTTAACATTTTTATTTTTCTCATTCTTTGACCCGAAATTGAGCAGCAAAGAGGAATCGAGAGAAGTCTACAAGACTCTTGGCAGTATGGCATGCATTGAAATTCAATGTTTTCTCTCGATTCTCGCATTTATCGCTGCTTCGTCTTGGTAGATCTTGTTAAGTTCAACATTTACCAATACATTGACATGCATGAATTGCATGTATTGCTGCCACGAAAGGAATTTCTTTATGTTAAATGGATTTTTAAGAAGAAATTCGTCAAAATGAAATGGCTTTTTGTGGATTGTTTGTTGAAATTCTCATACTTTATGGACTTGGTTGCTATTTCGAGCACGGATTTCATTTATTTTGCATGAATATTATTTAATAATTGTAGATTCTACTGTAACTGACCCTGTATTGCATCATTATTGTGAAATATTCTGTCTTCTAATGTTAAAATATTAAAAATTCTTCATTTGGCTGCTTCAAATATTTAAAGTTCACCGAAAAACTCAAATTTTGCCATCCAACTTTGTTGCCAAAATTAAAAAAAATTCAAAAATTCGTCTAAATTCAATAAAACTTTCTATTAAATTTAAATTGCATTTTAACAATTTTTTCAACATATTTTTATAAACCTTTAACTTGTCACGTAGGCCAGCTTAACATACATCCAAAAATGAATCATTAAGAACTTAGAAAATTGAACAAAATGAGTCAAGAATGAACATAAAGTTTAAATGATATTTTATGTGCTTCTATGTTCCTCAAAGGTCTCACTTCTGTTCATCAATGCAGCTACTTGTTCTACGCGGAGCGCCGAGAAGCATCATGATGTTTAAGAAAATAGAAAATTAAACCTTTTTAGTTGTATTTGTGGGTTAATTCAAGCTTAATTTCTATTCCCTTTTTATTTGTGTTTGTTTCCTTTTTCTACAATTTTTTTTGATCAATGATTTTTAAATGAGGAATTGAGAAGTTTAAACATGATTGTCTGCATCTAAATTGGGAATTTTTTGATGAATCTAAGTTTATGTAATCAAAAAAAAATTGTCAGCTACTAGCCTGAATGGCAAAAGTTGGTTAATTGATCAGAAATCCAGCACAAAACCGATGTAACTTTGGCATGGTTTTGGCTTTAAATCAAAGCCAGCACCATGCCAGAGTCATGCTGGCTAAACGCCAAATTTCTATTCGATCAATCGACTTGTGCTTTTCGGGTAGTTTACTAAGTCAAACTACTTTATATAATCATACAGCAAGAGATTCAATTGATCAACTGAACATTTCAGCTTAGTTTTAAAAAAATCTCCAAAAAAAATGAAAAACACATGAAATTAATTTTTTATTCCAGATCTTTATTCTACCTAAAATATCTTTTTTTGTTTCACTATAGACTCAAACTACACAAGATAAAACAATTTAATTTACATAAAAAGAAGAGTTCTGCTTTCTCTTAAATGATCACGTAGCTCACTTAAGATTTATGTCTGTGCGATAACTTCTCTACTCTTTGCTCTTCTCATTACTCAGACAAAAATAAACAATTAATTTCAAGAAAGACTTTAGAGCTCATATTCTAGAATTCTAGAGAAATAATGATGATTGTGGGTCATGGGAGGTTAAGGGAAGGTTAAGAACATTTGAGGAACTGTTCTTTAACTTCACAGAAGGAAAAAAATGGGCTAAATTTGAATTTAAGACTTGAATTAAGAAGCTTTTTTAATGTCTCGGTACAGACCCTTCGAGACAAATGAATAAAGGGTCATTCACTAATGACGTCCAAATAAATTTTCAAAGACGTCATAAGTGAACGGCCGCTAATGAAGAACTTCTACTGAATCAACTTGATATTCTGGATAAATCAATGCATTCAAACTCAATTATTCATCAAAATAAACCAAAAGCCAACTAAAAGCATGCAAAAAATTCAAAAAATTTCGCAAATAGCCGACAAAATGTTGACCAATAAAATTCTCATCTCAATATTAAATCCATCAATTATCACTCCACTTATATAACTCAATTTGAGTCAATTCACAATTTAATTTCTGTGTCAAATCACATCAAATTTGTTCAAACATCGTTGATGCTTAACAATCCATAATAATCATGTACCTAGCGGATATAATTTGTGAAGCTGAGTTTTAATGTTTTATGGCAAAAATCTTGTTTTTCGGATAAATTTTCAAGTTCAAAAATGTTTTTTAGGTTTGGTGAACTTTTCATGTAATTGAGCCATGAACTATGAAGAATAGTCAAATTACAGAATTATAAAAATATATTTTCCACAAAAATTCTTTGTTTAATAAAAGTAAAAATTTAAAAAATATGACATTTTTGTACTTAAATTTTCACTGTCTTTTTTTATGCGTATTAGTCATTATAAATATAATTGCTCTGTGCGTTTTGGGTCCCACAAATTGATATGTTTTATTGTTTTAGAATTTCCAGTTCAGAAAGTCTAAATTCATTATTTAATTTTGAAAACTTATTACTAAGCTTAATGTGCTTAATACTAGCTCTCAATCGATAAGTTTCGAGTTTTTTTTTTTATAAAAATAGTTTTCATTTTCGACATAACTAGATAAATTCTTCTTCGTAAATCTTTTTTGATTAATAATTTTTTAAAAGTCCATTGATTCAAGTTTTTTAGTATTTTTTAAAAAAATATGAAAAGTTCATAAAAAAAAGTTTGGCAATTTTTGAGAGAGAAAGTTCAATTATTGAGTTTATGGAGTCTAAAGTCATGGAATCCACCTGATTGGAATTGAAACATCAAAGTGCTGTTTTAAGGTAATCCAAAATCCAAATCATCTTCCCATCCATTCATTCAAATCTCCACAAAACTCAATTAAATTAATCAATTGTGCGCAGAATCTCTCAAAATTATTGCAATTTTTTCAGCAAGTTTTTCACACGAAAATAGCTTCGCATGTTCAATTTTAAATAATATCTCAGTTAATTTTGTGTGTCTTAAGCCCCCTTCAGACTTGGGCCCATTAATAATTTCAATTTCATGTTGAAAAAAAGGATATATCCTAATCAAGTAGTTTTAATTAATTTAGCACATTAATTTCGAATTTGTAAAATATAAAAAAAATGTTTCTCGCGAAAAATAAATTCACACTAAAAAAAAATTCTTAAACCAAAGTTTTTCCATTTAACTTAGCTGATAAGTCGGTGATGATTTCCTTAAAGATCAATGGATCGATGTTCTTGCCGAGCTGATAAATGATGAACCAATCGCCAATTTGACATTTGTCAGCAATACTTTCGACATCTTCGTTGGATGAGAGACGACTGCGTGCACGGAGCAAGTAAAGACGTACTTTTGGCCATAAGCAGATGGCAAAACGGTAGACGAGTGAGATGGCACTAAGGATGGTCAATGCAATAAACCAGAACCACAAGAAGACAAAGATCTTTTCATTGACAATATTGAGTGGCAAGACACAGAGACCGTCAAATTTCTGAACACTTCCTGATGGACCATACTTATGGAATGTACATTTTGTAACTTTTGGGAATACACGAGCCATTGGATCACCACGTTCTTCTGGTTCCATTTCTGTAAAGCTCAATACATCACTTCCATATGTTGAGAATTCCCCGCCGAGGAAATAATCCATAAAGTAAATTTGGACAAAGACATTGACAAAGTTGAGTGCCTCACAGATGAAGAAGCGGAAGGCATAGAAGTTATGGCGATTCAAATTGTCACCAAAATAGTCGAGGAGGATCTTCTTTCGGTCCTCTTTAGCCTCATCATTAACAACTGGACAGTTGAGATCCATGACAAGCATCTTGATACGGCCACCTTCCCATGTCTTCCATAAGTAACGAGGTATGTAGAAACAAATTGCTTCTGCAAAGATAGAGAAATTAAAGGATAAATTATTAGATTTTGTGGATTAAATTGAGGTTTTTAAGATTTATGAGGGATTCTCTGATGACAAGGATTGAGGTAGGATTAATTTCTTGGTTTTAAATTTAGGACACTCTCGAGTGAGCCAAGGAATATACAATAGACATTTAGTCATGCCTTAATCATATTCTAGGAGTTTTTCTTGGCTATCTCAATTCTCCTTCAGACAAAAGGATGTAAAATTAATCAAAATGATCAGAAATGATCAAAATATTGTATATTAATTCCACAGCCGTAATGGAACATTAAAGCACTCATACTACCCGGGTGGACACAGCCAGTTAAAGTCCATTATTGGACAATCATTTAACAGTCTTTTAACTTGTCGAAATATATACGATATAGAGAACTATACGTTAACTAGACTTTAACTGGACATTCATGCTAATCAATCAAGTGTTCGAAACTCAAAAATAATTTTCCTTACTTTTTTGACCATATACTTCACAAGCGCTTACAGAAATCACTTATATAAGGTCCACCAAAATTTGTATGAAACTTTTAAGTAAATATAATTGTTTCACGCGCAAGTGTTCGAGACTCAATTTTTACTAGAGATTTTTCATAAGTGATAGTGTACTTTAATTAATTAATTACACTAATACAATAATAAAATTTTACAAAAGAAAAAAATATGGAGAAAAAGACACGTGTTATTTATTTTATTTCGATTTTTTTGTAACTGGACATTAACTAGACATATTTGCAATTCCTATGTCCAGTTAAATGGAAAGCGCAAAATATGTCATTAGTCGTCCCTAAGTCTAGTTGCAAAGGCACGTCAATGGATACTTACTCGCCGTGAAAAGGCAAGTCAATGGCAAGCTTTTAACTAGTACTTTGTCCACTCGGGCTAGTTATTCAAATCAACCGGTTTCCAAAAAAAACAACAACTCAAAACAATTTCTCCATTTTAATAAAAGAAATTCATGAACTTGAATGTACAAGCCTAGCCAAGACATTAATCATCATTTACAAAATTGCAGAAAGCTAAAGTCAAAAGTGAATGGCAAATTCAATCATGAGTGTAAATTGCAAAATGCTTAGTTCTCCGAACAGAAACTTTATTGGCTTAATGAAAAGAGAAAAAAACTGTTTTTAAGGCAGATCGAGTGAGAAATTGCTGAATTGAGAATAGCAAAAGTTGTGTGAAGATCACATTGAAGGAGCTAGAATTGATGTGAATATTTGAATTAGTAGCTGGAATTGTGGAAATTTTGCATGATTACAGTCAAGGCATGGGAACTATCCCAAATATATCGAGTATTATCACTGATACCAGGGGCGTAGCCAGGATCTTTCAAGGGGGGAAGGGGTTCCCAAAAAAAATTTTGGTGTCAAAAATAATAAAACAATCAGCTTTTGTTAATTAATTCCGATTTAAAGTTTAAAAAAAATTTCAAATAAATTCGTATGAAATTTCAATCTCAAGGTGGGGGGTGGGGGGTTGTCCGGGTACCTAAGGACCTCCCTGGCTACACCTCAGTCTGAGTCTGAATCCATTAAAATTGAGACATCTTATCGAATCCTTAAATTATATGTCCAATACATTAAGAATTTGTTTGAATGTCTTTATTATCGTGCATACAGGCTCAGGGATTATTTTGGATATTTTTGTTAAATATCAGTATACTTGGGATATTTTAGAAAAATGGGATATTGGGAATAGCTTCCATTGCTTAATTAAAGTGAACGCATTATTAGATTGATAGTAATAAGAGCATTTTGAGCCCCAGAAGCCTACTTTATAAGAAGTTCTTTTCAATTTACTAATTGAAGTTTAATTTAGAATGCATTTAGTTTTCTATAATATCGATGTAATACAATTTAGAAATTTCTATAATCAATGAGATTTAAGTGAATAAACGTTGAAGTTTCTCAATATATGAGATAAGCAAATTTGACCTATTTCTGTAACTAGTGACATTTTGTAATCAAGTCTTGACATGATTTTATGATGAAATTGGGTCCTTTATGAAACTTAGTGAAGACGTAAAAGAAGGGAGGATGGTCGATGTCGTAGATTAAGTTATGATAAAACCAGAATATCTAATATTGATATGGTGCAGGGAACACGATAATGATTATGATGTACACCTGAACTAAGTTAATACAGCACTACAAATCTTTAAGAATTATATTACATTACTTCATTTATATTGAAACTTATGATAAATGTCAAGATCCTCCGAGTAGAATAGAAGCTTTTTGAAATTAAGAAAAACCACCAGATTCTAACTTATAACAACATAACTTCAGCTCAAAAATCTAAATAATATTCACATCGATTCCATTTTGTATGTTAGAAATTTATTTTCACTCAGCTGTTTAAACACAAATGCAACTTTTTTTCCCGTTTTCCGAGAACACATTTGAATAGAAATTTATTTAATTTAATTTAATTTTGTATAGTTGCATCTTGTTGTGCATGATTCAGGTCAATTGGAGTTTTTAATTGAATGTTAAATATTTTTAAAAACTTTATAAATATTAAAGCTATTTCATTTTAGCCTTTAGTCATCAAATATTAAGTAGCATCCCAATAATCACACTAAAATAATTCAACATTTTTATTCCACTAAATTAAACTCCAACAATTTAAGTATACACCAATAATTTCCAGCATAAAGTCACCAATTAAAAGACTGTCACAACAACAAAATATTTTGACGATTAAAACGCAACAAAAGAAGCTATTTTGCATAACATGTGGCCAGAACAATAACCGTTTCCATAGGAATGACTCACGCCAGCTGAAATTTGCGAAAATAATCTTCAAAAAATAACAATTTTATATCCAGTAAATTGAGTCGCATAACAACGGAGGTTGGACGTCCATTTTGTGAGGTGATTGTACAGAAATTGTCAATTTTGGGGGATGAAAAAGAGGAGCCAGAGGTCGCACAGAAGTTCTTAGAAGTTTATGGAGTCAAAGACTTCTTAAACCCTCAAAATTGATGAAATTTCAGTTTCAGAGTCCCAAACCCTTGACAACTAAGTCCAAACCCCTGAATTAACGATAAATTAGACAAAAAACTTACGGAAAAAGAGTACAAAGCAGACCCACTGATAATATTTATGATATTTAACCTCATCTTCTCCTTCTGTATGTGATCCGACGCCAGGCTGTACAATATCTTTTCCAACTGTACCAGTCAAGCGATTAGGTATTGTAAATGTCGAATAAATCCAACAATATGTATCCATAACATTGAGTGGAATTTCATCGACAATACAATCGATTGGATCTCCAATATACTGACGACTTGTTACAAGCAACGAGAATGCAATTAGAACAATCACCGTTGCTTTATAATGTAGACGAAATATGTTGTTATCGATGCATACATGGTCTAGCTTAAGTAGACCTTTTACTGATCCGAAAACGTCAAACATTTTTTCTTTCTTTTTCTTTCTTTACACAAAAAAATTCTTTTTCACACCCGAAATATTTTAAATCAGGTCTTTTTTAGTCACTTCTTCTTCTTTTCAATTGATTTGTAAGGTCAAAATAATTGAAAAAAATTTTATTAAGAACTTAAATTAAAAATCTCGAAATAAAAGTAGATGTGATGCCACAAACGACACAACAACACAACGAAACGAACTAAACTGATCTCCAGTTAATATTTTTTTGTTTCTACAATTGCGTTTTTACTTCTTCCTCTCGCAGTCAGTTGTGCCTTTTATGTGTTAGTGACTCACACATGTGTGTAGGAATTGATTTAGATGTGGTGGTGCGGACATAACAAGAAAGAATTCAACATGCGGTGAAGTTAGATGAAGTTATTTGTCATAGATATATATGACTTTAGTTGCTTGTGTTTGTGAATAACAAAGAAGAATAATGCTGGTTTAAAGTTGGTAGGATTAGACGCTAGAGGTGGCTAAATTTGAATTTTTTCAGAAATTTTGATTAAAAGTTGATGAAATTTCAATCAATCTTCAAATCTTGACGACCAAAAATAAATCATCAATTCATAATATTGACAATTTAACTCAACTCTGTCAAAAATTGACGAACAAAGTTATTTGCATATGAAGACAGAACAAAGAGAATAAAAGGAATTGAAAGATTAGAATGAAGACATTGGTATAGAATGGCTTATGAAAACGTAGAAATGAAGGAATGCAAAAAAAAGTTTTTAAACCAAACAATAAAATTAATTAATGAAGACATGGATTAATGAATAGTTTTGATGATTAAGGTGTCGAATATTCGTCATGAGAATTTTGAAGCTACATCAAGTGCGTTGCCAGGAGGATCTTGATTCCCTATTAAGCATTTTAAATCGAAGCGAAAGCACGGCTTAAAACTTTTGAGGTGAGCAAGACCCTCCCGGCTAAACGCTTGAGCTAAACAATCAGTAAATAATTTTTTTAATGCATCATATCATATGTTGCAGAATATGACAGTTCGAGAGCAAGGATTGCATTCATAAGTTTCAGCTCTACCCAGAAAATTCTAACTTCACTTCAAGCTTCTTGGAGATAAATTAGAGTTTAAAGCTTTCAAGCTAGGGTTATCAGATATCTTTTTGAAGAGGTCATTTCATGCGTTTACCAATTTTATCAGAGCTCGAAGTCGACTAGAGTCAAGTTGAGTCGTCTCGGAGTTGAATCCAAGACAATGAAGTCGACTCGAGTCAAGTCGAGTCGTCTCGGAGTTCAAGCTCTGAATTTTATTCGTTTTCTGGATGGATCAGACCTTTAAAAAACCAAGCAGATGGTCAACTTACTTAAAGCTTTAATTGATAACAAAACATTAATTTTAATTTTTCTCAAAATTTTATTCATCATTCTTCCACAACTTCATCATCTTCAGGAACCTTTTCAACCATAAAATTTGGATCAGCAATCAAATTTCCATCAAGTCCTTCCGAGAACATTTTATTCCTTACACCAGCTTCAGGAACACCAAACTTCACCATCTTAAAATACTTTTTATACACAAATGATTCAGATATTTTAATCATATTGCAGTTTGCAGGCTGTTGAGGCTCTGGAGGATTGCTTTGAACTTCAGTTGGTTGAAGTTGTTGTAGAGAGTCAGTCTGTGGTGTAGTTTGGTCTGTTGTTGATGATGTTTGGGTTGGTGGTTCTGGATGAGTTACTTGTGGTTGAGGAGGTGCATGAGCTGGAACTTGAATTTCCGATTCTAAAGGAACTGATGCGAGCTGGGAATAATGAAGGTTTGGGATTAAATTATTATGATGTTAATAAATTATTTTAAAAACTTGAGTCATTTCCGAATGCCTGAGTCACACCGGCTTGGTGCTGGATTTCTGATCGATTAACTGACTTGTGCCATTCGGGATTTAATATATTTATTTGAATATCATAAATTCTCTAAGAAAAAAACTAATGCATCCCCAAGAACCTCAATAAGGAAGTCTCAAACTCACCTTAGCCTCAATAATTACCAAATTGCTTTCAATTCTGTTCAACTTTCTCTCAAATTCAAAGAATTTAGTTTCACAGTTAGTCATAAATTTATTTAAAAATGTCGACGTTGAGATTAAAAATTCGTTGAAAAAGGTTTGCATTCGTTTGCTGTTTAGTGCCATTTTTGGTATGTTTGGGTCTTAAGTTGACTGTTGGAAGTGTTGAGTATTGGATTATTGGCGATTTTTATTCAGATTTGAACTAGTTTTATAGCTATTAAATAAAGGATGATGATAATGTGAAGTTGCTTGACTAGATTCACTTGAATTAAGATTTTTCGCTGTATGCACTTGTTATGTATGCACAAAATATTTTCTTTGATATGTTTAAGATTGCTTAAAATTCAGATTGAGCTATTTAAAAATTATTATTTAAATTTTTTTGATTAAAACATTTTCAAGTTTAAACTTCAAAGTTTAAAAGTTTTCTCTTAATTTATGAACAATTTGCCACTGTCTATTGGTTCATCTCTTTTACTGCTCTTTTGTTGATAGGAGCATAATCGTCTGATCTGACTGCAAATGAACTTCTTCTCGAATTTAACTAGTTTGGTCTCTTAAATTCGTGAAAAAACTTTGTTATCAAAACTGAAAAATTGTAAACAAAAACACGAATTTTTGAAACATCTTTAAAGTACTTAGTTTTGTCTGTCTGGCAAAACTTAAGCAAAAAGACCGGTTGTATCTGGTTATATGATTAAAAATGTCTTAAATTTATTGATTTGTTAGATTTTAAAATTATGAATCATACACAAAGTCGCATTCCTCACTAAAATACCCTCGAGGGCATCTCCTCTCCACAAATAGCTGCATCCAGCTCACTCCATTCTTCTTATGATTCCAACATCTCATTTACAACTACCTTCAATCTCCATCGCTCCCCAAAAATTAAATATTCTGTGCAGCCATCAGCAGCGTGTCATGAATCTCCTTAGCATAAGTAATTTGTGTCTTGACAAGATCCAAGTACTGCATATAAGTTAGTGCATTTTCTTGTGCCATATTTTCACTTCTCGTTGGTACAACTGGAACTGGAAGATAAACTTGTGAGGCATAAGCCTGTTCTGTGCATTTCTTCGCTGTGATTAAATGAAGCTCAATTTGGTCGCAAATTGAGTAAAATTCTTCAAGATGTTTATCGAATCTGGCGTTGGACTCGGGTTGCTTTGCATTTCCTGAATTATCTTGATTAAGGAGTTGTGCTGCTGATTGGAAAATATTCTTAAGAGATTCTTTGAGTGGACCGACGAGAGATTTCACTTTTGTTATGTTGTCTGGGTTTGGGGATGGCATTATGTTGGACTAGAATTTAAAAATTTTATATTTTTTCATTTTAAACTTTAAAATTTTAATTTATACCATTTGAGGTGGAACCATTGGCTGCATTTGTGGTGGAATATTCTGTTGTGGTGATTGCTGCTGAATTATGCCTTGTGGAACGTTCATGTTTGGATTCATTTTGACACTAATTTAGGTGCAAAAGTTGAATTTTAATATTTATTGTGAGCAACTTTGTCGATTTTGTTTATGTTTTTGTGGTTTGTACGTAAAAAAAGTTTCAAGTAAAATTTAACATGGGAAGCAAAAGACACCGGTACGTACGTGAAGAATTGAAGCAAAATTCAAAAATACCGTTGGGAAGAATTTATGTTTTTGTTTCATTTTTTGTTGCGGTTCATTCTTCTTCCTTTGTTGCAGAACTTTGGTCTGCCGTAGATTGAAAGTAACAAATGGAGTCTTTTTAATTTATATCATGATTATGGACCATCTTATTTAAGTAAGAACCATTCAGAGCTAAGACATTAAGTTTCAATCAAGTTTTAAATAGCTACTATGAACCAAACTGATGATTCTTCAATTACTTTCTTTAACTAAGCTCAGCATGCAAAAGAAGATGCCCCAGTAACCAAACTCAGAACGTTCTACTTTTCAGATGGTCTTTCTTTAAACATACTAGTTAAAACCTAGCTAAACTTTAAGCATTATTATAGATGATTTTAAAAAGCTGTCTTTAAATTAGTTTAAAACTATCTAAGTACGTCTTTTATATAATTGTTCTGTTTATAACTTTCTATTAACTTACTTATTTAAGCTTGTTTAAAGCTAGCTTTTTACATCGAGCTTAAAGCTGCTAACAGCAAATATCTTTTCACAGCTAGTTTAAAGAAAGATGACAACTTTATTTTCCTAGACAATGATTTTAAAATTTCATTTGAGTAATCTTCTTAAAATTGTGTACATCACCAAAGTGCAATATTTAAAAAAAAGGTATAATTAATAAAATTTAGAAGCTGATTGTCAATAGAGGACCTGAATAAAAATGGGTAAGTATAAGTTTTACCAAGAATTATCGAAAAATGCTAAATACAAAAGAAGAAAAGCATTAAAAGATCAAATTCAAAATGAAGCAAGTACGTGTTCCATTTCCAATACTTCTCAAACCCAATCTGAAGATTCCTCAAGCATTAATGTTGAATTTGTTCAGACTAATGTTTCTATAAAATCAACTGCTTCTAATGGACAAAACAACACTTTAAAAACAAATTTAGTCAAATGGAGCGTTAAAAATAAGATTTCGGGAGTTGCAGTTTCGGGACTACTTAAAATTCTGAGAAAAGATGACGTTAAAGGGCTTCCTCTTGATTCACGTACGCTATTAAATACTTCACGTACGATTTCAATTGGTATTTTGCATCCTGGAACATATATCCATTTAGGCTTAGAAAGGAATTTAAATAATACTTTTAAATAATACGAAATTCTTCCAACTACACTTGTAATTGACGTAAATCTTGACGGTGCACCAATTTTTGATAAAAGCTACGAATACGGAACGTTATGGCCTATTTTATGTCACATAAATAATTTAGAATCGTCAGTTTTTGCCGTTGGTATTTATGGTGGTGGATCAAAGCCATTAAACTTTAATGACTCTTTAGAACCATTTGTAAATGAATTTTTAAACATTCGCGATAGTTTAAAGCAGTTTAAAGGTTTAAACATTTCATTAAAAATTCACAATATTTTTCTTGACGCTCCAGCACGTTGAACCGTTTGTGGGATTAAAGGTCACAATGGTTATAGTTCATGTCCAAAATGTTTGGATGTAGGAGTAAAAAAACCAAATGGAAAGTCGGCTCTCATTAATACTGATGCTCAATTGAGAACAAATTTAAATTTTCGTAACCAGACTGATAAGTATCATCACAACCACACGAGTATTTTAGAAAATATCCTAGATTTGGATATGATAAACTCATTCCCGATTGATTACCTATATAATATTTTATTAGGGGTCACGAGAAAATTATTAGAAATGTGGTTTGGTTCTAAAGCACTCTATCCGCCATCAGTGAAAATTAGAATCTCCAAAAAAATCATGGAACTGTCTTCTTACGAGCCAAAAGAATTTACCAGAAGATTAAGATGTTTAGAAAAAATGGGAATGTGGAAAGGAACGGAATTAAGAACTTTCCTACTATACATTGGACAAATTGCTTTAAAAGACGAAATTTCTTTAGAACATTATAAGAACTTCTTACTGCTAAATATTGCTATAAATATTTTAGTCGACAAAGAAAAATGTAAGGTGCGCGCAGTTCGTTTAGACGCACTTTGAAAAATCTAAAATTTTGTCTTATTTACGTTTCGTAGCAAACTTAATCTTTTTTAATATTAATCTATCAATAAAAACGATTATTTACTGAGGGTTTTAGAATTTTCCATCAAGTTTTTCCAGAGATTTTCCTTCATTAAAGTTATCATGTTGCAAAAATTTTGATAAATTATTCAAACTATAATTTTGAGTTAATTTATTATTCTTTTTACTGATTTCCATAGATAATTGTCCATAATATTAGAAAGTTAACAGATATTTAGGCTTTCTTTTAAGTATAAGGCGAAAATATGTGAAAAATATAATTATGGTGAAAAATTTCCACCACTTTCATAGATTAATCAACAAATTTTGACAAATCTGTTGATACCATAATAAATTTGAATAGACCAGCTTATTTATCGTATTAAACTTAGTTACAAACAGAAAAATGCATAGCTCTATGGCTAATGGAACTTGAAAATTTTACTGAAAAATTAAGTTGTCGTGAAAAAATTTCACCATAAAAAAATAAAATTTTGAAAAACATTGTTTTAGGCAATTGTTTCATTTGAATTAAGTAAAAAAAGTGTTTCTGTCTCAAAATTAATCAATTTAAAACATGAATTAAAACCTTAGACTTAAAATCTCACTTTAGTAAATTATCACTTTCCATTGATAAAAATGTCAATTTATTTTTCCCAACGTCCGAAAGTAACGAACTTTATAAAATCAAACCAAATTCTTTTTTCTTTTCGATGATTATTTTCGAGTTTTCGAAACAAAAAGTAAACAAAACTTAAAAAAATAAATAAATCTAAAAAGATTAATTACCAAGTCCTACTCTAGTTTTAAAGGTAAAAGTAATTAAATATGAGAAAAGAGAATATGATGACTAGCGCTAAAATTATATATGTATATATATATATATATATCCAGATATGTTTAAAAATTTTTTTCAATCTTTATAAATTTTCATTGATTTTGCACGCTTTATTTCTTAAATATTTTAGATACATTTGAGGAAGTTATTTTGTACACAAAAGAGGCATCAGGATACGAAAATTCTGCAGACGAGAATATTAAACGTGAGAAGAAGACACTCGCACGTAAACATCCAATTAAATCAATTTTACCTGACTTATCGCAAACCATTAAGGTATTATTTTTTGATTCATTGTTTTGATTGATTGATTAATTTAAAAGATGCCGAAAGATCAGATTTAATGATGAGAGTAGGTAACATTTAATTAGACTTGAAATATTTAAGATTTTTGAGAATTTCGAGACAAATTGATAATTTTTATAGTTTGACGACACTTTTCTAGAAATTAGTTTCATTTTATTGAGTATTTTGTCAGAATAATAAGGATTTTTCAATCAATAAGCCACTAGCTACTTATAAATTAATTTTCGGGATTCTCATTTCATAATTTTTGAAATGGTCAAAAATAATTTGAATATTTTCGAATAAATTTCGAGTGCTTGCAGATATTGCCATTCATTCTTTAAAAAATCCGTTAGAATGTAAAGGCATTGCTTGATGAGTTCCGTTATTTCCAGCATATTGATATTTTTTACATTATTAAACTAATTTTGGCAAATATTCGGTATTAATACAAGACTGACTCATGGACATTTAATTGAACGTACGAGCACTCCGACCTGCAGATGTGCGGAACCACTAATGGTGAAGCACATCCTCAGCTACAGCCTTGACAAACAACAACAAGACAAATACAAAACCGACTTTAACACTCAATATATTTTAGCGGCTTTTCGCAGATTTTGATCAAGTCAACTCGACTTTTTTAAAAATTCGCTGGTTTTTATTTTTCGCTGATTTTTGAGTGATTTTTCGCTGATTTTTTTTAAAGTTAAAATTTCGCTGATTTTTTTTATCAAAATTTTGCTGATTGACCCTATACTATTTAGCATCAAATTACAGATGTACTAAAATTACAGCTGTAGATTACAGATGTACTTACGTCGTTACGTAAAAATCAAATTACAGCTGTAATTTACAGTTGTAGTTTAATGTGTATAAATAACATCTAGCTAGTGAATACAGATGGTGTTTATTGCTTAGACAAGTGCTTAGCTGGACTTACAGTAGATGTAACTTTCGTGAATTCCGCTGGTTTTGACTATAATTTTTCCTTTTACAAAAAGATTGAATAGAAAACGAGGAACAGTAGCGCGCAAATTTTGAGGAAGTAATTAAGTTTGAGATACGAATTGATGATGAACTTTAAGGATTCGAAAGCTTTTTCAGGAAGATTTTTAATGAGTATGTTGTTGGCTTCATCTAGTCCCGGAGCTTTAGGATTTTTCAGATTTCTTATGATGCTCACAAACTTGTTCTCAGCTGTTAATTCTAGATTCTTATCATTCAATAATTTGCTATTCGCCGTTTGGTTTGATGGTTAAATCTCTGATGCATTTTCAATCTCGATGTTTTGTGTTGAAGGCACCACAGATGTAGAAGTTTCCTATCATCTTTGTTGATTTAAATGTACATTTATTTCTATTCCTGCGCTTGCTCCTGTGAGTTAGACTGAGCGGATGTGATAACTAGTTGTTAAATTGCTGAACACTTTGATTCCAATGCATTCCATTAGTTTTTTATTGTAGCTTGGTTCAAGCCAATGTTTAAGTTTTCTTTTGACGAGGATCGCAATACCATCAAACTGTTTATTTTTTTTTATCAATTTCACTGATTCAAAAAAAGATTGCATTAAGAGATTTAGAAAAAAACATTAAAATTTTTGTGAAATATCAGCGAATTTTTTACGAAAAATCAGTGAAATTTGTCGAAAAATCAGCAATTTTTAATTAAAATAACAGCGAAATTTTAATTTAAAAAATCAGTGAAAACCACTTTAAAATCAGCGAAAAATCACTTGAAAATCAGCGAAAAATTAAAATCAGCGAATTTTTAAAAAGTCGAGTTGACTTGACTGAAAAATCAGCGAAAATCAAAATCAGCGAAAAGCCGCTAAATTCCACGAGGTACTTTAACACTCTTAAAAATGACAATAGAGAAAAGCTAATCTCAGTCGTGAATTATTTAAAAGAATTAGGCATATACGAAAAGATTTAATCCACACTAGCTATGTTACAACTGAAAAGAAATAATTGAAAAATTTATCTTAAAGGTTTTTATGCAGTTTGAAATAGTTTAAGTACTTTTTCATACTGCTTTTCCTTTTAAAAAGATAAATATATGGAAAAGTAAAGGTCCTTTAATTTAAATACGGACCATAATAAATATAATAATAATAATATCCGGTATTAAATTTTAACTCTGTTTTATTTTATGATGCATTTTTAGAAAATAAAAACTGAAGTCAAAATGAATGGTGCAGATAATGAGTACTTTATCTCACCATCTACTTCGCCAAGTCATCAGCAAGTTGATTTAAGTAATTCGAATATAGTAAGTTTTGTATATTTTATGTTATTATGATTATTCCTGGGAGTTATGGAAATTAATTTGCTTTCTTTTTCTCGATTATTTTTTTAAATTACATTTTTTGAGGATATGAATACAAGTTCAGTCCAATCTAATCAACATCAATATCAAGACCAGGAAAGTTTGGATGCTGTTCGTGAAATTTCATATGAAGACTCGGGTATCAATCACGAACCGAAACTTATTTTGATTGATGAAAATTCTTTAAAAGTACGTAAACGCAATTTTTTTAATTGTTGGTCCTTTATTCAGAATCATTCTACTAACTTATTTTTTACAGACTGCACTACAGATTTTGGGCACAATTCAACAAGATATAAAAGTTTTAAATGATGCTGTTTTAACAGATAATCCAATGAATAAAACTTCAGGTTTTTTAATCAATAAAATCGCATCCAAGGAAGATTTAAACATTCTTGTTCACCAACTTGAGGACGAAAACAAGAAATTGAAATTGGTGAGTTTTAATTTATTTTTATTATGTTCTAATTCTGATTCTATCACTTTTTTTTGTTTTATTATCTAGATTAATATACTTAAGCTGAAAGGTGGAATGAGTGGCTTTCACGACGACATAAATGCAAAAGTTGCAACAATCATATATTTTTTTTTCGATAAAGAAATCCTAAAGAAAATGAATTGGGGAGCAAAAAATGGTGTTCCTCGATCAGACCAATTATGCCTCATTGATTTTCCAATAATTATGGAAATTATGAGAGCAGTTTTGTCTAAAGAAAATGAAAAAGGAGAAGCAATGGTTGTTGATGAGGTGAAGTTGAGAACTGCTATTCAAAATGTCTTCAAGAATCACATCCACAAAAAAAAGCATCAATAAGTTTTAATTTAAGCTCTTTCTGCATATGTATTTTTTTTTTGTTAAATAGAAAATGCTTCATTCTTCTTCAAATAAATTAAACTTCATAATCGACTTTAAAAATGACATATAAATTAAATTCAAAGCTCCACTTTACCACAAAAGGAGAATTTTTAACAATTCTTTAATTTAACTTCAATTAAAAATAAAAGCACATAAAAGTACATTAAAAAATTGTTTCAGAAGAAAAAACCTTTTAATTTTCATACTATAATATTAATAAGTCAATTATATTAACAATTTTATGATACTTTTCTACTGGTTCATATTTAACTGACTATGACCATAATTCCATTAAAAAAACCAAAACAATAGGAAATTGGCAAGCGGTAGCCAGCAATATAGCCAGTTTTAGGCGGCATCTGAGGGAGGCCATGAATGACAATTGATCTGTAAAGTCATCGAAGTAAGAAAGTAAAGTAACTTAGCTCACACATAATGCACCAAATATTTCTAAAAGCACTTTAAATACAAATAAATTGAAACAAAAAATAAACGGTTTATTAGAAAATTTTAAATCAAATTTTATTTTCCCAAATCACCAAAATACGTTTATAAATCCAATAAAGATTTTAATTAAGAATTTAAATGCAAAATTTTATCAAACAACAAACTGTCATGAAACATCATCAAGAAAATAATTTGATTATTGTACCTTATATTCTCTGGTATGGTAACGAAAGTGTTAATGACAAGATTGTTTCTCTAGAAGTCGATTCCAAAGAAGCTATTTGTTATACCAAAATAAGGTTTAAGTTGTAAAATTCCAAGTCAGTATGTAGCTCAACAAATTATAAACCTTTTTAAACAAAAAAAAATTAACAATTTTTTAAGTGGCACACAAAGTTCAAGTGACTTTGATTTAATTTTAACTCTTGTGCCACAAAATTTAGAAACTAGAATCTTTTTATAAATATAACTAATATCATATAATATGATCCTAGCGGCATACGACTATAAAATATCATACGTCACTATGAACTGTCTTGTATAAAATTTGTAAATTCTGTACGTAAATGTCGAAGTACACGATTGATTCCTTTACAGTTTGCTCTTAATTGGCTGTTCGCCAGCTTTCATCAGTACTTGTTGCATGAGTTTAAGTGCTTCTTCTAAACTTTTCTTGAACAACTGCGTGCTGGTCTCATTGTTGCTTCTCATGCTTGATAGACCGAACCACATGTCGTTGTTTCTTGGTGAATAGCAACAGCTAGAAGATTATCAAACTTGATATCTATAGATTTAATAAAAATATCAAACAACTTACCCATATCCATCGTAAGTCAATGGTCCATAGCACATAAATGCATTATACACACTTGGTACTTGACTAGTACTCAGCCTATAAGTCGAAGCTTTAACATATCCTTCATCAGCATACAAAGCTGGAACTTCAATTCCATTTTCCCTTGCAATCAGCTTTAAACCAAGTAAATGTCTATCAATTCCAAATCCTTGTACAGCCTGGCTGACGTACTTTTTATGTGCATCAATTGCATCCTTCATCTTCTGTACCTTTTCCTTATCATCTTTAGACTCAACCATTGCCTTAGCAAATGCAACTGATTCCTTGGAACATGATCGGATGCATTCAGTTCGTCCATGGACATACAATCTAGTTCCAGCACTTTCATAATGAGCACCAGGAACATGATGAAGTCGATAAAATGCAAACTGAATTGCCATTTGGATGAACGAGTCTGGTGAGAACTTCTGTGTCTTGATAAAGTTCTTTCCGTAGTCATTAAAGTGGAGGTAGTTCATGTCCACATCTGCTGTTAGCTTGTCAATATTTTCTGATGATAATTTAATGGCTTGTTCAACTTCTGGAGATGATTGGAAGGTCAGCAGAGCTGGTCTCTCAAAATTTCCAGTTCCAATGGCAGTTGTAGCTTTTCCAGCTTCATGATCGTTGACATATTTTATGACTTGATCAGTTAAGACTGCAATTGGTCCTCCTTCAGCTGGAGAATGTTCATAAGTAACTCCATTGATGCCTCTGGTTCCAATAATGAACTGAATTGTTTTGTCGTACCATCGGTTGCCTGAGTTGTGACTTGATCCAGCTCCAGTAAGGAACAGATACTCGCCTGTGACAATATCATCCTTGATTTGTGGAGTTTCTTTATCGATTGACAAGAGAAACAATGACTTCTGGATGTCCTCAAGTGATGCTACATTTTGTGTATTTTTTATCAATTCTTGGTAAGCTTTAGCCCAATTGTCACGATTGTCAGATGTCAAGACACCAATCTTAAGTGGATTCTTTACTTTCATTGCTTCATTGACACAGAACTGAAGCTGCTCCATCAACTGATTCTCTCCTAAAATATCTCCATGGACATTATAGACTGGAACTTTGAAGAACACATCATTTATAGCTACAGCAATATGAGTTGAGTCTCTATTAAACTCTACAGAGTCTTGTGGTAAGCCAGGGATGCGACATGTTCCAAAAACATTGTGGTATTGCTGCATATCCATCTCATTCTTTCCCATCTTCTCAACTGCTACTTTTTTGGCATCAATTAGGCTTTTGAATTGCATTGCGGCTAAAAATATTGAAAATTGTTGAAATTTGGATTGATTCTTGAAGAAAAGGGAAGCATGAAGGTATGATGAAAAGATCTTAGTACATCAGAGTACGCTTTCCATGACTACTCGGGTTCAAGAATCATAAAATGGCCTAAAATCTCAGCTTTGAAACTCTTGGGGCTCTTAAGAACCATGTCTGAACAATTCTACAGACCTATGATGCATGACTATTGATATTACACACATGTCATTAAATCATTAGCATTAATGCCCCAAAAAAAATTCAAAAACTTGTTTTTCTTCCTCGCAAATTAAAGTCATGGAAGCAAAAACAAAAAAAAAAAAAAAACAGCACAACTTACAGTAAATAACCCTTGTCGCATACTTCAGTCTATCATCCATTGTATCGAACTTCCTCTGGGGCATAACAATTCCAGGCGACGACCAAATCACAACTGGATCTCTATACTGCAAATAAGCACAGTTCAGCCACCAATTAGATGTTGGATCTGACAACCAATTCTCCTTCTCTCCAGCTCTCTTCTCCAATAATTGCTGCAACTTTTCACCAACTCCACCAGCCTTTCCAAATTCACGGACCAAATTTTTTGTATTCTCAAAATTCGATGCTGGCAAGTGAGGCTCGACTGTGTCAAGGAATTTCGTCAATGTATCATTTAACTTTGGTACAGGCAAGTGCGGCAGACCTTGTGGATTTGAATTTGATGCATAATTGCTACTGGACACTACTTTACTGGACATTTTAAGGATTTGATTTGACTTTCTGAATGCACCAATCATCTAGACACGAAGAGATAAAATGAATTTGTAGACGTGGATATGCCAGAAAAGACGGAGAAAGAGTGAAACTGAGCAGCACAACTAAAAATCTTGCTAAACCAGCTCAACTTACTTGTGCTGTGTTTTCTTATTGCCGCTGTTTGTATGACTGAACGGTTGGAGAAAGAATGTGGAACTAAGACCGACTTGAACTTTAGATTGTCGTAAAATAACTTGATTTTTTTGATATTGTTTTGTAATGTTTATGCTTCTTGTTATTTTGGTTCTCTCGCATTTTTTGGTTGCTTTCACTTTTTCTATTAAGAAATTGAGAGAATGAGAGAGGAACAGGGAGAGGAACTGTGTCTGAGAGAGACAAGTTTCTCTCTGTTTTGGTTCACAGCTGGTTTGAGATTTTGTGAAACAAAGCCGGATATGTTCAGATTTCATCTCTGAAAAAGCGGGACAGGCCAAATTTTCAAGCATTTTCCAAGAAAAATGGGGCTAAAAAAGGTCCATCCTTCCTGAAACAATGGAACATCCTAAGCATACATTTGTCACTTTTAAAATTCACTTCAATAAAATTGCCATTCCAAAGATTCTCAATAACGGCAACAAAATATTCAAAATGAACTCAAATCTGCTAAAATAATCAACTTTTAGCACAAAAGTCAATCATTTTGTGTGGCAACTTTTATAATTTAATTTTTTTAATTTCTACCTCATCATGACAGTGTCAGTTCTCGGCGGTGGCATTGCCGGTCTCTCAACCCTTTACTACCTCTCATTACGTCAAAATATACCTCGTGTCAAGCTTTTTGAAGCCTCATCACGGTTTGGTGGATGGGTCAAGTCATCAATTGATAAGAATACAGGTGTAGTTTTTGAGACAGGGCCAAGGTCACTTCGTCCAGTTGGAGCTGTTGGATTAACGACATTGGAATTGATTGAGAAGCTAGGAATTGATGATAAAGTTGTTCCTGTCCATAGAAGTCATGTTGCGGCTAAAAATCGAATGGTTTATGCAAAGAATAAAGTATGCATGATGCCAAATGGACCTGGTGGCTTAATCAAGACAATCCCGCCATTTTCAAAGCCATTGTTCTTTGCTGGACTTAAAGATATATTCACTGGAAAGTCAAAAGTTCCACTTGAGGATGAATCAATTTATGATTTTATTGCTCGACGATTTGGCAAGGAAATTGCCGACTATGCAATAAGTCCAGTAATTTGTGGCATTTGTGCTGGCGATGCCAAAGAAATTTCTGTTAAATTTTTATTCAAAGAAATTTTTGAAAAAGAGCAAAAGTATGGTGGAGTCATAAAAGGCGCAATAAAAGGCAGAAAAGACAAAAAGCCGGAAGTTCCAATTGAAAAAACATCATTCATGAATCAAGCTAAAAATGAGGGTTGGTCATTGTACAGAATGCAGGATGGCATTGAAATCATTCCAAAAAGAATTGTCGAAAAATTAACGGACAATGAAAATTTTGAAATGAATTTAAATTCAGCCTGTGAACAAATATCCTTTAAAAATGACGAAGCACATATCTCAATAAATGGAACTAATCAACCAGCACAACATGTTGTGTCTACATTGCCTGCTTTTACACTTGCCAAGCTTATTGATCAACAACATCCAATATTGGCTAATGAACTTCATGCCATTCCATACGTTGATGTTGCTGTGATTAATTTGCTGTACAAAAAGGAAAATTTACTCAAAGATAAAGGTTTTGGGGTCCTTATTGCTCCATCTGAGAACATGCCGATCCTTGGAATCATTTTTGATAGCTGCATTGTTGACTGTAATGACAGCACAGTCTTGACAGTCATGAGTGGTGGACGATGGTTTGATAAACATTACGGAAAGGATTCTTCGGATGAGAAACTGCTTTCAGCTGCTTTGGATGGAATTTCAAAAATTTTGGGCATTAATGAGAAGCCAGACATCTTTGAGGTTCATTTGAATCGACAATGCATTCCACAATATGTCGTTGGACATCATCAGAGAGTTGAAAGGATTAGGAAGTATGTTAGTGACAATAAATTGCCATTGAGTTTGGGAGGTGCTGCATTTGATGGCGTTGGTGTTAATGATGTTATAATGTCTTCCAAAAATATTGCTAATGGATTGAAATTTTAACTCAATTTATATTTGACTTTATGCTGTTTTTAAGGCAGAACAAAAAAATACGAATACTCATGAACAACTCTGGCCTAGCCAATAATGTCTGTTATAAATGATATAAAAAGTTTTAAGGATATAAGTTCATTATTTTGATTTATTATTTTTAAAATAATTTTTTATAAGTTTCAGCCTCTGCAATCATTTCACTAAGTTCCCTTCTCTTCTCTGTCGTACTCTCCTTATCATGCTCATTCAACTTGACATAAATTTCATCATTATTCTCAAAATCACCAGGCTTTCTAGGCATCACATGACAATGAACATGCTTTACAGTCTGTCCAGCAAATTCACCATCCTGAACTGTTATTGTCGTACTTTTTGCATCATGATATTCATCAAGGACTTTAGAAATTTTACAGGCAGCATCAAAAAGTTCATGCGTTTCAGCCTCATTCATGTCCTCAACTCTTGGAATCAACCTCTTTGTGGCAATTAAAACATGTCCAGGAACTACGCATCGAATGTTTGTGAATGCAACACAATGTTCAGTTTCATAGAAAATTGTTCTTGGGTCTATTGGATATTTCTCAAAAATAAATGGAAGCTCATTCGGAACACTAAACTCATTTTGGACTTTAAACTTCAGCGAGTACACATCTGGTCGTCTGTGACTGCCACAAGGCATGTTCCTCTCAACTTTTTCAATTTTTGATAAATCAATTTCAGCAAATTGAACTTCCAGTTCTTCTGTACATCTAGCAATGATGTCACCCCATGGAGACACAACAACTGCTTGTCCATAGCTGCTTCTTTTATCATTATGCTTTCCTTGCTGTGCTGCTGAGACGATATAACATTGGTTCTCAATAGCTCGACAACGATTCAAAATGTCCCAATGAGCTTTGCCAGTTGTAAGTGCGAATGCTGATGGAAATGTTATTAAGTCTGCACCTCGGGATTTAAGCCAGAGTGCTCCTTCTGGGAAGCGAATGTCATAGCACTAAGATAAAATTGTTATTAGTCAAGCATGATTAAGGTATGGGATAAGAAACTCGAAGAGATTAAGATAAAAACAATGAGGAATCCAAGATAAATCAATCAATACTCACAATTTGCAGTCCAACATTCCCAATTAGTGTCTTAATCGGCTTCGTTATCTCCTTTCCACCTTCAACAACCTTAGATTCTCGAAACTTAAACTCTGGAGTGTCAACATCAAACAAATGTAACTTCCTATAAACTCCTGCAACTTCACCATCAGAATCAATCAGCACATGCGTATTTGATATCTTTCCATCCTTATGTCCATCAATTTTCTCATGTATTCCTCCAAAGCTTCCCCACATTGAGTGTTCCTTACATAAATTTTTATAAAATTGAACAGTTTCACCATTCAGCGGCTCTGCAAGACTCAGAGTCTCATCAGCATTCGTTCCAACATAATCACAGCACTCAGGAAAGAACAGGAAGCTTGCTTTGTCTTTTGATCTAACAAAAAGTTCCTTGACAAGTTCTCGGTTCTTGAGTTTGTCATTTGTTGATCGCATTTGACATAGTCCGATGATATTTGATGACATTTTGTATAGACTTCGATTAGATATGTAGAATGATGAGAATTTTGTAGATGCGATGATACGATATAGCATAACTACGGATATAAAATGATATTTGCTTGGTTTGAGAAGATTTTGAAGGGATTTTGAATGAATTTTGTTGATTTTCAAATATTGTGATCAAGTTTGTTTTAGAACTGAATCTTATTTTGCAATGACTTTGATGCAGATCTACATTAAATGAGCATATGCTGATTGATACTGTAAAGGAATAGGTAGGGAAGGTTTGTAGTCAAAAGTTTGGATGATGATAAGTTCTATTAGAATAGCATGATCTAAGCTGTTTGGACTACGTCTAATTTCAAGGTTGATATTCTTGATTGCACATATGATAAAAAAGTCTGAATACATTGTCGCTAAGCCATTGTTAAGCTGGCATGGCTCTACTCCTGTTAAAAGTTGAAACCGACTTGGTTACAGTGTTTTCGATCATTTCTACGCCGTCTGCTTCTTGGCATTTACAAACTTGCTTTATAGTCACATTTAAGAACACTAAACAGCATAAAACCAAGACAGACAACAAGTTTGACGCAAAACTATCATCTAGACAGGACCATTGCATTTTTTAGCATCTCAACCTTATTGTGTCCTTTGAGTAATTCACAAAAATTGAATTTATTTACCTTTATGACGATTGTTGTAGTTTTAATCACCTGAACTTAGTCTAGTTGTCAACTAAACTGTTTATTGTCCAATAATATACACAGCTTTTTTAACAGACAGTTATGGAAGTCTTGCAAAAAATAATGAGAAACTTTCTGATCTGTTTACTTTTTTAAAGATATTTGTTGTACGTAAACTTACGTACGTAAATTTTATTTGTTGTTATTCAACTCCACGTAGCTTTTAATCAGCTGATTTTTGTTTACAAATTATTCTCTTATTTAATTTTTACTCTCACCGATTCAATGAGAATAATCCTCTCACTGAGAATCTGAATTCTCCGACTGATAAGAGAGAATTACACACAAGATTTGGTTTTGTTGCCAATTCCAAATGTTCTCAAATAGAAAATGAAAAATATTCTTGCGTAGACGAATAAAACCGAACTTTTGTCGACGCATCTTCATCCAAAAATGTGCGATGGTGGTGTAATGGTCAGCATTGTTGCCTTCCAAGCAATAGATCCGGGTTCAATTCCCGGCCATCGCAAGATTTTTTTTTTCAATTTTTTTATTTTTTTTTTAAGTTTTAATTTTTTTTTTGTATTATTAGGAAACTTAATTTTTTTCTCTTTTCTGTTTTAAAATCGACGTTTTCTGTCAATGACTTGAACTTGTTTTTGCTCATTTCCAAGCATACTAATGAAATGCTTTCAATCTTCTGCTGAAGAATATGGAAGGTCAGTTGTTGTTGTTTTCGTTTCGAGCTATTTTAAGCTTCTCTTAATCACATTGATCACAGTTAATTTTATTTGCCAAAATTCAAGTGTGTGGTAATGATGAAATGATCAAAAATAATCAAAATGTAATTTATCAGTTCCGCACCCTTGCAAAAATCACCAATAAAAAATAAAATGAGTACTGAAAGAGAAATCTTTGAATTTGAGTATCAAAAAAATATGAGTAGGGTGACCATCTGCGTAGTTTTACAACGGACAGTCCTGTATTTCAAAACCCTGTCCTGTATAAATTTGAAAATTTTGTTCCAGGTCCTGTATTTTTTCCATGAAAATTTCCGTTAATTTTCAAATTTTCCTTTGTGTCCTGTATTTTTTGGGAAATTTGTCAAATGTCCTGTATTTTCATAAAAATTAGATGGTCACCCTAAATACGAGTCCGTAAGTTGCCAGTAATTGTTCAATTCTTTCCCTTAAATTGGAATTATAAGCATCCAATACATAGCTACACTACATGTTTAGTCAATTAACGTTCAAAACTCAGAATAAACCGAGCAAAATTATATAAAAAAATCCATAAATCCATCTGCATCAATGCAAAAGGTACAAAAAACAAATTCCAAGACAATGCCAAAAATCAAACATTTATTCACGACTGCTTTTCCATTTATCTCGTCCCCATTCCAATTTCCCAAAGATTATTCTGATTTTTTTTTCTTCATTTCCTGAATGTCTCTATTTCCCCTCGCAGCCCTTCAATTCCTCCCATCTGCTTTATTTTAAATTCCACTGCCACTTCATTAATATGCATCAATGCACACTTCCGATACCTTTAAACTTTTGCTTTGTATCATTATATTGACAATTTTCAATACTATTTCAACTTATTGTCTATTTATTATTATTAATTAATTATTAATTCCCTAATTATCTGATTATTCTAGTTTTATGCACAACTAAAGCATAGTCAGGATTGTTAATGCGTCACATTTATTTTATATTCAATTGCTCTCTCGACTATCACTATAATAATCGCTATCAGTTAATATTCTCGAAGTTGTTGTTGTTCTCATTGTTGTCGTGTACAACTTATATAGACCAATTGGCAATTCATCAATTTTTCCTTGTTTAATCCATGACAGATACATCTTATTTTCCCAATCCACGACTGGAACTCGTTCATTTACCAAACCACGTCCAGGTACGAATCGCATTCTATTTTCTGCAACAACATATGGAAGATCAGTTGTGGTACTTAATGGTGTTATTGTTGTTGTTGTTTTTGTCTTTCTTGGTTTTCTGGTGGTTGTTGTAGTTGGTTGAGTTGTTGTGGTCGGAAGTGTAGTTGTTGAATTTATTTCAGGTTCTGTTGTTAACAATTCATATTTTCCCATCAATTTGAGAAGGAAAATGTGGATTTTTGAGTTTATTGAAAGTTTACGTGCTTCAATTTGGTCGTCTGCACATTCCACAGTCTTTACAGAAACCAGCAACATCAATATTAAGTTAAACGATATCATTTTTCCACAAGTATAATTTAAATTTTAAAGAAATATAAAAAAAATTATTGCAAATAAAATCAAATGAGGATTGAGAGAAGAAAAAAATCTTTGAATTTGAGCATTAAGCATTAAGAGGAGATAACTTCAATTAAACTCAGTTCTCTTTTAAAATGCGTAATTTATTGAACCAGAGATCTTGTTTTTACACAGATTTGCTGTCATTTTCTATCTGTTTGTTGATAATATATTTAGTTTTAGGGAAATCTATACATCCTTGGTATGTCTTGTAAATGCTTAAAACTTACAATACAAGAAAACATATTTTCTTGGTTATCTGAAATCTAAAGCTAATCATCAAAATCATAAAAATCGTTTTTATTCTTCACTGTCACTATAATAATCACTTTCAGTCAATGTTCTCGGAGTTGTTGTTGTTTTCTTTGTTGTTGTGTACATTTCAAATAATCCAGGTGGTAAGACTCTGATTCTTCCCTCTTTGAGCATCCATAGATATTTGTCATTTTCCCAGTCACTGATTTTAACTCGTTCATTCACCAAACCACGTCCAGGTATGAATTGCATGCTGTTTCTGGCTATTACAAATGGAAAATCAGTTGTTGTGCTGACGGTTGTTGTTGTTTTTGTCCTTCTTGATTTCCTGGTGGTTGTTGTAGATGTTGTTGTGGATATTGTTGTCGTTGTTGTGGAAGTTTGACTTTCTGTTGTAGTTGTTTCTGGGAACAATTCGTATTTGCCCATCAATTTAAGTAGGAAGATGTGAATTTTAGAGTTGATTGAAAGTTTAATTGCATCGTGTTCTAGGTTTTCACATCTTCGAGTGTTAATAAATGTTAAAAGCAATAAAATTAAATAAAATAGTTTCATTTTAATTTAAAAAATATTTATTCAAGAAACATACAAAATTATTGAGTTCTTGCTAATAAATTTAAATGAGTACTGAGAGGAATCTCTGTGTTTGAGCACAACAGAAGGCAAATAAACCATATCAGTTGATTTTAGCTTCCGCGTGGAACACGGAATTGTCTTATCAATTTGACTCGATTTTTTTTTTCATGACGCATTCTTAAAATTATACTAAGCACACCGACTAAGTTCATTATAGTCTTTAAAGTACGTTAAATATTCTAGAGTATAGATATCTTTATAAACTATAGTAGTGGGCAATGATACGAGTGGGCTCAAGGATTAGTGGGCATATATATCTCTAAGCAAAAATACCAGTGGGCTGATCTATTAACAGATCTTTGATCGCAGTGCCTTTTCGTGTATAACGAATCCTATATCTGAATCAATTCTTTTCTACCAGTGGGCTAATGTTCCAGTGGGTAAAAGTACTAGTGGCAAATGTCCCAAACCCCCCAAAATCTATTTTTTTAGTGGATTTTTGAACAAATTGCATAGTTTTTTTGATGCTTAAAGGTTAGCGAGAAAAACAATCGTGCAACATCAAAATAAGGACCTTAATGTTTAGAAACATTCAAATTTGTTCTACTGCAAACATTGTAGAACCACATTGTCCTTCTTATAACTTATGGATTTGAAATTTAATGTTAGTCATGATGGGATGATTGAATTGAGTTTATGCTGCTGTTTTTAAAATGTTGAATTGTTTATTTTATAGCAACTGATATGAAAACTATTAACTGAATCGTTCAGTACAGAAAGTATGGATGTATCAAAAAGAGGACTGAGCATTTAGATCTGAGTGGTCCAAACTTTTTGTGCCACGACATACCTTAAGGGTAAAACATAACCGAGTTCGCACACAGCACACATCGGCTCATGTCATGCCATGGTGAAAAGTTTGGCCAACACTGCTTTAGATTATTCTAAAATTATTAAAAATGAGTAAATTATTTATTAAAATAAAAATTCTTAAAATTAAGAAAAAAAAATAAAATTCTGAAAAAATATCAAATTTTTTATAAAAAAGCTTCCATCTCCACTAGCAGTCAAGCACAACCAAACAACAGAAATTCGCATGTCATGCAACAAGCAAGCAACACAAGAGACACCAAGAAGAAGACACAAACAACATCAAAAAAAGGAAAACAACACAACAAAACAATAAAATAACAAAACACAATACACACGAGTGGAAAATTTCATGCCGAAAATCCGACGAAGTAACAAAAAAGAATTTTCCTCCTCCCATTTTTTAATTGTTGTTGTTGTTGTGTTATATTCTTCTTTTTTTCCTTTACAGTTCCTGCTGTTGTGCCAATGTACACAACACAACAAGCAAAACAATAAGCAAAAAAAAAATTCGGCATCTCCGACACAACAAAAAAAAATAAAAAGGAGGAAAAAAACGCACACGAAGGTGAAGAAAAGTAGCACCCCCTCAGTTCTATTGTGCAGCGTCACACGTGCGGTCGGGAGACTTTTTTTGCGTATATTTTGAATTTTAAGAAAATATAAAATTACGTAAAAAATTTCGTTGGTAAAAAATAAAGAAAAATATTTAAATTGAGAAAGGTAAAAAAATTAATTGTGAAAATTTTAATTTTGTTTTGAGCAAAAAAAATCATGAAAAGTTTTTGAGATTGAATTTTGCAGTTGCACGTGTTGCATATGTGATAGATGTGTGTGGGACTCGATAGTTTTATAGTGTGAGGGAATGTTTGAATTGAATTTATTGAAATTCAATTTATCATTTTGTTTTGAGTCTTTATAGATTCAAATTATAAACTTTTAAAGTAAAAGTATAAAAAATTGTTAAAATGACACAAAACGTGTAAAAATTGCACAAATTTAAATTTTTTATTTGAAAAAAATAGATTTTATTCTATTATTAAAATTTGCAGTTTTTATTTGATTTTTTTTTATTTTATCAATTCATTTTGAAATTCAAACGATTTGTATTCTTTAATTGGTAAAATTTATCGTTTTGTGCTTAGATTCTCAAAAAATAATTTTAAAATTTAATTTAACTGTAACCTTTAAAGAGAAGTTTATATTTTTTATAAATAAATCAATTAATTTAAAGTTAAAAACTATTTATATCAGTAAAACATCAGATTCAAAATTCATTTTATTGCTATTCAAATTCAAAAAGTTTTCATGGTTTTTAATAATTCAAAAATGATTATATTTCTTTTTTATGATCTAAATTTAACACCAATTAGTGTTTGATTAGTTAAAATAGTGACAGCTTTCGGTAAATCTGGCAATAACAAGTAATATTGGATTGAAAAAAACTCAATTTTGTCAAATTCGTTCTTTTTGAATAAGAAATTTGAAATTTTGTAAAAATAAAAAATTAGAAAACAAATTTAAAACTTTTGATCAAATTTAAAACATTAAGACAAGTTAAAAACCAAATTAAAAAAGTGTTACAATAATTTAACTTAATTAACCTCCAAACACTCACCATTTATTAACTCCAATTAGTGAAACAAGAAAAAAAAACTAATTTTGTGTGAAATTTTTCCTACAAAAGAAAAAAAGGAAAACAAAAAAATATTAAAGGAAAATGCTCGAGTCACGTTGGCATCAAATTCAGGTTTGTGAATAGGAATTTTCCTCCTCATTTTCATTTTCATTTATTTTTTGCCTTCTTTTTAATTTAGCAATAATTGCTATTTAACCTCTCGGCATTTAACTTTTGTCTAGTTCCATTGTTGACGATACTCAATTATTGTTATGATAATTATTTTGTGTGCTGATGCTCATGATAATGAATAGGTGATTATTATGATTGTCGTGTTAAATGTGTGGACTGATTTCGAGTGCTATGTGGTGGATATTATGATACATTGATTGAGGTTATGTTACTAAGTTTGTGGTTTCTTGTTTAAAGCAATTGAAAATTTAAAAAAATTTACAAATTGAAAAATTAAGAATTTTGAAGTTTAATTTTTTTTTTGAAAAATTATAAATTTATATAAAAAATAATAAAAATAATAATAATAAAATATTTGAAAAGATTAAAAAAATTAAAACACAAAATTCAACAAAATGAAAGTAAATATTTACAATCCACAAACTCAATTTCCATCAACAAATCAGCACAATTTAAATCAATATGTTCAAACTCCAAAAATTGAAAAATAAAATTTCAATTTCACAATCGCGTAAAAGAAAAGTAAGCAAAAATGTAGCTCAATATGGTCAATGGTCATTTGCTAATTGAAAAATATTTGCGAATAAATGTTGTGAGAGAGTGAACAGCACAGCACATGAGATATATGAGAGGCAACAAGCGATGAAAAAATAAAATAAAAAATCTGCCAAACAAAGCCGCCGACATGCCAATTGTCATGCTGATATGTTACCGTTTCATTGTCATATCGACTCCAGCCATCAATGTCATGTCATTGCATTTGTTTTTATTTTGCTTTTTCGAGCTTGCTTGGGGGATCGTTTTGGAGATCAAGGGGGAATTTTAATAGTAATTGAGGATTTTGGAGTTGAGAATGTTGATGATGGATTAGGTGGAGTAAGTTGCAACATGTAAAAGTGACATTAATTATTGGTGAACTGACATCAACCATGATTTCACATATGGACGCCTTAGTTGCACCCCAAGATCCTAAATACTCTTTTAGACACATTTTAAGACACTACATATCAAATATCATTCACCATTCACTTTTTATCCTCCTGCATCCCCACTTACCAAACCTAACCTCCATCCACGTCACTATCCTTTGTCTCCATCCATCTCACATCGACTCGATTGTTTGAATGAATAATAAAACAAACTTTTCTGTCGCTTGATTTTCCTAAATGATTTCAATGACTTTTCCTGTTGTCGAATATGCGATGAGCAGCTATAGTAGCAATATAGCAATAGCATCAACAGAAGCTGAAAAGATGGAAAAAAACAAAACAACTGAAAATTTTTCCTGTTTCACTTTTTTTTATTGTCAAACTTTTTTTATGCTGTTGTCGATATTTTTCGGAAGGCGATTTCTTGTTTTTCAATAGAAGAGAGGTGGGGTTAGGGGATGGCAGGAAGGAATTTTTGAGATGGATCTGAGCAAGAGGGGATTTTTAGGGTTGAGTCAATTGAGGGTTGCATTGATCGAGGGTTGACTGACCTGTTTCATTGGTAGATTTTGAAGGTTTTTCGTTTAAATTTGGTTGGAATTTCGTTTTGATGGATGAAAGGACAGAGAGACAAATAGCCAGATAGCAAGACAGACTAATAAAAATACTGGTTCACAGATTTAAAGCTAATCTGAGCATAAGAAAAAGCACAAAACTCATACAGAGCACCCATACCCTTGGATTTCTCCGAACAAAAAGAAAAACAATTTTGCGCAATTCTCTTATCAATATTTTGCATATCCAATTCATCCCCTAAAAACTACAACAATAAAATCCAAATGGATTATGACGAAGGTGAAATTGAAGAACGACAAATAAAAACATTTTTAATAATAAAAAAAAGTTGCAAATGAAAAGGATGCGACTTGATACGAAAGTGATTATGTGAATGGAATATTCAATGGACAAAATATAATTTTTTTGCTGTCTCAGTCATTACTTTTATTAAATGATGTTTGTGTGATAATGTTCTGCTGTGAATCTTTGTTATGAATAAAAATTGCTCTTAAGTAGTTTACTTGGAAGACGGCAAAGACTTTTAAGGATGGCGAAAAAGGGAAAATTTGTTTGCATGTACGATTATTGTTATTAAAATATGTCCAGGAACATGTAATAGGTGTGTAGACAATAATCGTTTTTGATCAGAAATTATGGTAATTTTTGAAAAAGGAGACTAGTTTTGGGATGGGGAATTGGATTTTTGGTCGTCTTTGTCTTTAGAGTCTAGAATATTAGGTTTCAAGCACTTGCCTTTAGACAAGAGATTCAGGTGCCTTTAACATAAAGTTTTAATGCTAAGGCGCTTTCACATTAAAGTTTTAAGGTTGAGGTGCTTTCACAATTGAGTTATGAGGTGCAGATGCGCTCAAATTAAAGTTTGGGAGGTTCAGGTGTCTTCACAATTGAATTATGTTGTTAAGGTGCCTTTACACATGAATTATGTAGTTCAGGTACATTCACACTTGAAATATGTAGTTCAGGTGCCTTCACACTTGAAAAATGTAATTTAGGTGCATTCACAATAGAGTTTTGATTTAAATTTTTCTCAAAAATTTTTCCTAGATGTGAAAAAAATGTCTCAAAATTTAATAATCGACACATATGTCACCAATTTATAACACTTGTTTCTCCTTGCATGTACCTTTTACTCCCCTCATCGCTCAATACTTTTATTCTTTTTTCATATTTCCATACTGGTGCTGTGTTGAGTGCTCGAGGATATTTTTAAATGGCATTTTTTTTATTATGTTTGATAATATTTTCTTTTTATTATTTTACGACCAGCAATTGAATTTCAATGCGAATTTAGAATTATTGATGGAAAAAAGGGGTTTAGAGATTGACCATTTTGTTTCAATTTGTTTTGAGAAATTTTTTAAAAAGAAATTACTTTAATATTGACCTGGTTTATGAAGCTTCAATAGTGTGCGGGGTTCAAAAGAGGTGCAAAACTATGAAATTATTTTAGAACCTCAAAACCTTCAATTTAAATTCAAAATCCTCAAAAATCAGCCCAATTATATTCATAATTTTCAATTACCATGAAAAATTCCTCAAAATCACCCCTTAACTTCCAATTCTTCTCTCTTATCTCAATATTATCATTTCCCCTACCCCACCTCTCTCCCATTCTTGTGTCATTCTCTCCCTTCATTTCCATCTTTCCATCCCAAACTTTGCCCGCATTTTCTTAATAAAGACAATAAATAAACAATCTTCATGATAAACTCGAATTAAATAAAAACGGCAAAAATGCCAAAACAATAAACAATTTTCTTTCATTTCTTATATCCACTACTTTTGTCTTAGGGTGCGTGCTTCTGCCTCAGTTTTATTTCATTTTCGCTCATTGATTATTAACAGTTGAAAAATCTGTGTGTTTTCCACACTAAATACTGTAATATTGGAGAGAATAAAAAAAGAGGAAAAATATTGGCGGATATTGAAGAAAAAAAGTTAAAAGAATGGAAAGCGGAAAGTGGATGCGAAGATTATTAGATGCAGAAGTTTGTATGTATAATGAGGAGTTTAAAGTATAAAGCGCATTGTCCATAAAATGGTAAGTTACCCTATTCTTAAGAATCTAGTGAAGGGGAACTATAACCTTAGGAACCTAGTAGCTCGTAGTTAGTAAGGTGCGCGCAGTTCGTTTAGACGCACTTAATTTTTTTCAAATTTTCCTTTAATAAACACTATTAAGACAAAAACTATTTTATGTGTTTATAGCTATGACCAATTAGGTTATAAATATAATAAAAGTATCTGACTAAATGCTTTGCTTAAGTAATTAAAATAATTTTTTCAAAAATTACAACAACAAAGTGCGCAGTTCGTTTAGACGCACTTTGAAAAATCTAAAATTTTGTCTTATTTACGTTTCGTAGAAAACTTAATCGTTTCTAATATTAATCTATCAACAAAAACGAGTAATTACTGAGGGTTTTAGAATTTTCCATCAAGTTTTTCCAGAGATTTTCCTTCATTAAAGTTTTCATGTTGCAAAAATTTTGATAAATTATTTATCCAATAATTTTGCGTTAAATTATTATTCTTTTAACTGATTTCCATAGATAATTGTCCATAATATTAGAAAATTAACAGATATTTAAGCTTTCTTATAAGTATAAGGCGAAAATATGTGAAAAATATAATTATGGTGAAAAATTTCCACCACTCTCATAGATTAATCAACAAATTTTGACAAAACTGTAGATACCATAATAAATTTGAATAGACCAGCTTATTTATCGTATTAAACTTAGTTAAAAACAGAAAACTGCACAGCTCTATGGCTAATGGAACTTGAAAATTTTACTGAAAAATTAAGTTGTGGTGAAAAAATTTCACCATAGAAAAATAAAATTTTAAAAAAACAATGTCTAAGGTTTTAATTCATGTTTTAAATTGATTAATTTTGAGACAGAAACACTTTTACAACCTAATTTAAATGAAACAATTGCCTAAAACAACGTTTTTTAAAATTTTATTTTTCTATGGTGAAATTTTTTCACCACAACTTAATTTTTCAGTAAAATTTTCAAGTTCCATTAGCCATAGAGCTGTGCAGTTTTCTGTTTTTAACTAAGTTTAATACGATAAATAAGCTGGTCTATTCAAATTTATTATGGTATCTACAGTTTTGTCAAAATTTGTTGATTAATCTATGAGAGTGGTGGAAATTTTTCACCATAATTATATTTTTCACATATTTTCGCCTTATACTTATAAGAAAGCTTAAATATCTGTTAATTTTCTAATATTATGGACAATTATCTATGGAAATCAGTTAAAAGAATAATAATTTAACGCAAAATTATTGGATAAATAATTTATCAAAATTTTTGCAACATGAAAACTTTAATGAAGGAAAATCTCTGGAAAAACTTGATGGAAAATTCTAAAACCCTCAGTAATTACTCGTTTTTGTTGATAGATTAATATTAGAAACGATTAAGTTTTCTACGAAACGTAAATAAGACAAAATTTTAGATTTTTCAAAGTGCGTCTAAACGAACTGCGCACTTTGTTGTTGTAATTTTTGAAAAAATTATTTTAATTACTTAAGCAAAGCATTTAGTCAGATACTTTTATTATATTTATAACCTAATTGGTCATAGCTATAAACACATAAAATAGTTTTTGTCTTAATAGTGTTTATTAAAGGAAAATTTGGAAAAAATTAAGTGCGTCTAAACGAACTGCGCGCACCTTAGTAGTAACATTAAAGCTCTTGAACTTTGGAAACTCCAATGTGAAGACCCCCGAACTTTTAAAACTCTAATTTGAAGGCTCCTGAATCCAGAAACTCTAATGTGAAGGCTCCTGAACCCAGAAACTCTAATATGGAGGCTCCTGAACCTAGAAACTCTAATGTGAAGGCTCTTGAACCTAGAAACTCTAATGTGAAGGCTCCTGAACCCAGAAACTCTAATATGAAGGCTCCTGAACCAAGAATCTCTAATGTGAAGGCTCCTGAACCCAGAAACTCTAATATGAAGGCTCCTGAACCAAGAATCTCTAATGTGAAGGCTCCTGAACCCAGAAACTCTAATATGAAGGCTCCTGAACCAAGAATCTCTAATGTGAAGACTCCTGAACCTAGAAACTCTGATGTGAAGGAAACTGAATCCAGAAACTCTAATGTGAAGGCTCCTGAACCAAAAAACTAATGTGAAGGCTCCTGAACCAAGAAACTAATGCGAAGGCTCCTGAACCCAGAAACTCTAATATGAAGGCTCCTGAACCAAGAATCTCTAATGTGAAGGCTCCTAAATCGAGAAATTCTAATGTGAAGGCTCCTGAACCAAGAAACTCTAATGTGATGGAACTTAAATTAAATACCTCAAGTGTGAAGGCACCACTGTATCAGGAATTTCCAAAAAAAACACTGGACAGTCATCCAGTTCATCACAGTCTGAATAGCATCATTAAAATCAACTTTTTAATCTTCACGAAGGGTCGAAAAGGAATCAAAAAAGTGAAAAATATTCTGCGAAGCACAAAGCAAGAAATTAAAAATGAAAGAACTGGAAAAGGCCACACGGGCGAAAGCTGCTCAGTCTTTTGATTTATTATCATTCAATTAATTATGCATAAATTTAATTTTTTTGTTCTTTTTTGAGTTAATTTGATTTTTTCATCGTGATTATGAGATTAAAAATTGTTTTGGAATCTCAGCAGATGCGAAAAGATTTAAAAAATTTTCCAAAAATAAAACGGCAGTAAAAAATTATGAAAAATCTTCAAAATTTTCAATTACAAATTAAGACAATATCCTCAACAATTTCCATAAAAAATCCGCAGCAAAGCCACAAGAAAATATTAAATTTTATGTAAATGAGCGTCAAAATTTAATCCACAAATGGTTTTAAGCAACAACAAAGTGATGAAGTTTATAAAATTACAAGGAATAAGCCTTTAAATTGCTTGTAATTTTCCCGCCTTAACAGCATTTAAAGACATTAAAGAACTAAAAGAAGTCGATAAAATTCCCGAAAAAAAGTTTTTTTCATCTCAAAACATTTTCATCTTTTAACTCGTTTGACGCTTAACGATTTTATGATTTTAGAAATTAAATTTCACTTGGCTTCCTTTAAATTGTAAACAACACAGAACGAGCGATTAAAAGGGCTGAAAAATTATTTTACTTTATCGCTCATTAGGGAGTCGTTTCTTCTCACATTCCTGAGTCGTGCGTGATGTTACGCGACTGACTTTGTTTTATTTTATGACAATTTCATTTTATTTTGTTAAATTTTATTATTGTGAGTTTGTTTTGGAATGTTTTTGTTTTTTTGACAATTTTCTTGGTTTGTTTAAATTAAGAAAAGGAGAAGCCAGCTTTGAACTAGGTTTGAAATTTTGACGCTCAGCTTCAAACTCTTATCTCATTTTTTGACGCTTAGCTTCAAATAAGCTTCAGTTATTGACACTTAGCTTCAAACTAGAGTCAAATTTTGACGCACAGCTTCAAATTAGAGTCATTTTTTGAGGTACAGCTTCAAACTAGAGTCAATGTTTGACGCTCAGCTTTAAAATTGTTTTATTTTGATGCTCAGCTGTAAACTAGTTCATTTCATGATGTTCAACTTTGAACTAGCTTGTTTTAACGCTCAGATTCAAATTAGCTTCCTTTTTTACGCCAAGCTTAAAACTAGCTTTCAATTTCCGGCACTCAGCTTCAAATTAGCTTTGGTTTTGACGCCCAGCTTTAAACTTACTTCAACATTTGACGCTCAGCTCTAAATTAGCTTCAATTTTTGACGCTAAGCTTTAAATTAGCTTCAGTTTAGATTGTTCAGCTTTGTAGTAGTTTCAGTTCTTGACGCTCAGCTTTGAACTATCTTACTTTGATGCTCAGCTTTACTTTATAAGTCAATTTTGTAGTCCATTGAAAAATAAGCTATAAATTTCCATTCCATTTTGAAATTGCATCAATATTCAATACATCAACCCAAACGCACTTAACAATCGAATCTGAACCCCCTTAAAAAATTTTACATAACAAATATTCACAAAACAGCATCACAAGCCAAAACAGCAATAATTTCTACAACCAGCACCCCCAAAAAATACGCGACACCAAACAAAACTTTTCTTGTCGCAAATCACGTAATTTTGATTACGTTTTTCTTGTTGTTCCTTGTGTCACCTTCTTTGAGGAGAATTTACATCTTTTTTTACATCTCATTATTCCTGCTATTATTATTGCTGTTGTTAAATTCTTGTTTCTGTTTTTTATTTTAAAGAAAAATTTATGACAACATACAAAAAAATGTGCTGTTCTTACCTTTTAATTGTCAAAGAATAATTTCACAATTTTCAGTAGATGAACGTGAAGGAACGGAACAGAAATTAAATAAATTCAGGGTATGACAACGAAAAAAATTCGCGTTAATTATTAATTAAGAACACAAACATAAAAAAGAAAAGAAATTGAGACGAAAAAGTTTATTTTTGTGTAATTCATTTTGTGGTTAATTTTGTTACTTTTTTGGATGAGGAAGAGAAAATTTTGTGTATTTTGTGTATGGCTCCAGGCGATGGAACACTTGCGGCTGTGTTTTTAATCTACATTAAAATGCTTAACCTCAAATTGGAATGGACAAAAGTTTTTTAATATTTTTAATTTAAGCAAGGGAAATTGTGGGCTGTTGACCTGAATTTGAGGTTAGGGTAGCTAGATCTTGTCATTTCGATGGATTTACAGCCTGACAGAGACCAGCAGAGACTAAAAAAACGAAAGATGCAGATACGTTCAAGTTATCATCCCTTGGCTCACACCTACAAAAAAATTTTTTATTTTTTCATTACAATTCAAAAACAAATTTCATCAAAAAACGAGACTGACTTACAAAATACTTCCTTCCTTACCTATTCATACCTTCCCCTCATCTCAGTCTTAATAAAGAGAAAAAAAGTGTTAATTTCAAATGTGACAAAAAAAGTTTCTCATTTTCAATTTTCATGAGATTAATTTGCATTTAAAATTATTCTTAAAAAAAAGTTAAAAATAATGAAAAATGTTTTGGAATTTGATTAATTAATTAAATATGATACGAATGCTTTGTTTTTAGCTCCTAAAGAATAAATTAGAAACTTTTATGTAATGTTATTGATCAGGGGCTTCTAAAAGACGGTGAACGCGCAATATATGTAGCTACTCGCTACACCTAGCTTAACATCGCCATGTACCAACCTTACCTTTTCGCGTTAGAAGCCGTTAATCCAAGTCACATAGTGGGATGTGATCAAACGAGGCTCAGGTTTCTACAGGGTTTATAAGTTTAGCAAGCCGCCATCCTTAAATTAAAGCTAAGCAACCTAAAGAGAGAGCCGGACTGAAAATACAGCGATAGAGCCAGTTTAAGGCGGCATCTGAGAGAGACTATGAATCACAATTGATCTGCAAGGTCATCGAAGTTACTTACTTCTAGTAAGTTACTGATCAGGGGTGACATCAGAATTATTTCAAAGGGGGTCCATAGGCTCAACCTCTGCTTAAAGTTGTAATGTTAAGAATATTCTTCAATTTTTTTCACGTCTATGAATCACTTTTGATGGGAACGAACGGTGTACTTCACAAAATAAGGTTACAAATATTCAGTCTGTTGTCTAACTCCTCGGCCATAGAGGCTTTACTCTCGCATGCATATGGCTTGATTTGCAACATTCCACTCGAGACACCACACTAGCGATTAGCAGAGCTCGAAGTCGACTCGAGATTTTCATCGATTTTGTATGGCGTGACTCCGAGTCTATCTTTTATTTTGGTTCAATCTTGTGAAAATGAACAAATGTCATAAATGAGCCTGAACAACCCAAAATGTGTCAAAAATCCGAAAACACTTAAAAACTGCACTTGCTCATCCTTCATCACGAAAATTAATTATTTTTTATTGCTGCTTTATTTACAGCACACATTCAGCAGCGCAAATTGCTAACAAAAATTTATTTTTTCTTTTGTTTATTTTTTAATCTTAAATAAACAAAAAAAAAATTACTAATAAGTTTTTTTTTTCATTATTTTTCTTGTGTTTTAATTTTTTATTCACATTTTTTATGATTTTACAAATAAACAAACAAAGCACGAAAAAAATGTGTGCTGAATTGAAAAAGAAACTGTTTAAAATTGCCAAGATAACTTTTTATCTGATTTGTTTGCAATTTTTTAAGAATGCTTGTCTAGTTGTCTGTGTTAAGTCCCTATTGGAATTGGATAATCAAGCTATACACTAAAGTATGGTCATTTTTAAATGTTGGCGATCTAGAGCTCGACTAAGTTGCATCGATTAGAAAACTTTTAACATTATTATATGGTCTAGCTGAAGTGGCTCGGAAGCGAAATGGTCTAATACTTCAGTACCTAATTATGGCAATACCGACACAGCGATCATGGGTTCGAGACTGGGTATGGGAAATTTTTCAATTTTCCTGTTTCAAATCATATGTACTGGAAATGAGGTTCACAGCCTTCTTTTGTAGGCAACAGACAGAAATGTCATCAGATTAGTGGTTCAGATCCAATTATAAATTGTAGGTCTAGGTTTGAGTGCAGTGGTTTAGTGAATCCTTACTGGATAAAATCTCATTAGCTGCAAATCGCCTTAGGGGCTGTTCACTTATTACGTAACGCGAAAAAATGACTTCTTAGACCCCCTTCCCCCCCTCGTAACAAAATTTGTATTAAAAAAAAATTTCCTTGTTTGAACCGTAACAAAATCTTAGACCCCCCCCCCCTCCCCCTAAAAGCGTTACGTAATAAGTGAATGGCCCCTTAGCGCACCTCTGGATCAGAATTGATCGGAATAGGTAAAGGTTTTTTTTAGTGGTCTAGCTTGATTTATTGGCTAAGTACGTCCAAAAACCAGTCACCAAAAACCTGTAAGACAATTCTAGCACTCTAATACTGACAATCTAGTCTCTCAACTAGCCGCTTACACCAAAAACCAATTCTAAACTTATTAAAGACAACAAAAACTTCCAACTTTGATTTATGTTTCACAAAATATGAAGCTCTGAACCACCTACTGTGCTGCTACTCATAACATTTGAGCAAAACCTTCAATATTTTCTATATTTTCAATATTTCATAATTTTTCAAGCAAAATTTATTTACGAATTTATTTTTTCAAACTGACATCTGTTTACATGAACAGTAAAAAAAATTCAAGAAAAATGGAAAATTCAACAACGAAAAAAATTAAAACAAATATATGTAAAAAGAAAAGAGTTGAATCATCATTATTCATGTTATAATTTCCTGCTAATTAAATTCATACATGTTTGTGTATGAGGCAGGAAAATAGAAGAAGAAAAATTCATTGTTTTACTTTGGATGAAAAGAAAACTCAATAAACACAAACAGGCACGAAAAATCATTTGGCGCTGCTGTGTATGAATTTTGAATTTTAGAAGTGGGATGATTTCAGTTTTGTATAAAAAAATTATAATTGTTGATTGTAAAAACATCCGGGCATTGTCGAGAGATCCGTTGAGATAATTTGCATGTGATATGCTTAATTTTTTGATAAAATGGAGTCTAATTTGACAAAAGCTAGTCTTTTGAAGTTGGATTGGTGTCTTCTAGGTCGAGGTAAATTCTCATGGTCAAGTTTGACTCATAAAGGGTCAAGCTTGCTTTTTTAGGGGTTCAAGGTAGTCTGTCTAAGGTCGAGTTTGATTATTTTTGGGTCAAGGGTCAAGCTAGTCTCTATAGGTTCATGCTAGTCTCTAAAGGTTCAAGCTAGTCTCTAAAGGTTCAAGCTAGTCTTTAAAGGTTCAAGCTAGTCTCTAAAGGGTCAAGCTAGTCTCTAAAGGTTTAAGCTAGTCTTTAAAGGTTCAAGCTAGTCTCTAAAGGTTCAAGCTAGTCTTTAAAGGTTCAAGCTAGTCTCTAAAAGTTCAAGCTAGTCTCTAAAGATTCAAGCTAGTCTCTAAAGGTTCAAGCTAGTCTTTAAAGGTTCAAACTAGTCTCTAAAGGGTCAAGCTAGTCTCTAAAGGTTCAAGCTAGTCTTTAAAGGTTCAAGCTAGTCTCTAAAGGTTCAAGCTAGTCTCTAAAGGTTCAAGCTAGTCTTTAAAGGTTCAAGCTAATCTCTAAAGGGTCAAGCTAGTCTCTAAAGGTTTAAGCTAGTCTTTAAAGGTTCAAGCTAGTCTCTAAAGGTTCAAGCTAGTCTTTAAAGGTTCAAGCTAGTCTCTAAAAGTTCAAGCTAGTCTCTAAAGATTCAAGCTAGTCTCTAAAGGTTCAAGCTAGTCTTTAAAGGTTCAAACTAGTCTCTAAAGGGTCAAGCTAGTCTCTAAAGGTTCAAGCTAGTCTTTAAAGGTTCAAGCTAGTCTCTAAAGGTTCAAGCTAGTCTCTAAAGATTCAAGCTAGTCTTTAAAGGTTCAAGCTAGTCTCTAAAGGTTCAAACTAGTCTCTAAAGGGTCAAGCTAGTCTCTAAAGATTCAAGCTAGTCTCTAAAAGTTCAAGCTAGTCTCTAAAGGTTCAAACTAGTCTCTAAAGGGTCAAGCTAGTCTTTAAAGGTTCAAGCTAGTCTCTAAAAGTTCAAGCTAGTCTCTAAAGGTTCAAACTAGTCTCTAAAGGGTCAAGCTAGTCTTTAAAGGTTCAAGCTAGTCTCTAAAGGTTCAATCTAGTCTCCAAAGGTTCAATCTAGTCTCTAAAGGTTCAAGCTAGTCTCTAAAGGTTCAAGCTAGTCTCTAAAGTTGAGCTAGCCTCTTTTTGGTTGAGCTGCAATTCCTTGAGTCAAGCAAAATCCATTTGCTTATTGCTGAAGGGCAATTCTACGAGTGAAAAAAATTACAAAATTTCTTTATTCTTTTAAAAAAACTTTAAATATTGACTTTCTACACATTTAAATTAATTAAAATTATGTAAAAAGGTAATGTCTATCATTATGAATAGATCTTATTGGCAGTAAATGGCTGTATGAGGAGATATTTTAATTTTTTACTGTCAATCGGTGGAATTTACAAAAATATTGTACATTAATTTGTTGAATATTTCACTAAATACTCATTTCTGATTTATGTCTCTACCCAAAAGATGTTTGAATTCACAAATTTAACAAACCTTTTACTTAAAACATAGCAGAAATGCTTTAATTAAGCTAAAAATTGTCAAAAACTGTGTCAATCGGTGGAAATTTTACATATTTTCGACTAAGCTTAAAGCGCTTACAAAAATTTAAATTTAAAATTACCGTTGAAATTTCTTTCTGTAATATTCTTTACATATGGAAAAACTTATTTTAATTAGTTTTTCATGCCTCTTTTGCCTTAAAGTTTACACTTTAAGAACGAATAATGTCACAATCACGGAGAAATACACTTTATGAAAAGAAACATAATATTTTTATCCAAGAAATATAACGGATAAAAAAAAATTAAATTTTTGCAAGTAGCGAAAACTTACAATGCAAATTTCTGCAGTTCCCTTTACTCGTAGAATTGCCCTGAATCATTTTGTTCAAAGTCTACATCTTCCAACATTACCTTTCTATTCTCAAAAACTACTTAGTAACACATTTAACATCTTCTCCATCACCGCACTACCCTTCCTCATTCTCATCTAAATGTGACATCTGCTTAAGAAATTAAAAGAAACAAAAATTGGTTAATTACAATTAAATTTAAGTCAAAAATCCTTTCAAGTAATTTATTTAATTTAAAAAACTTATTTTTGTGTTTCGCTTTCCAAAAATTGAATTTATGATTCATGTTTTCGTTTCGGTAAACGAGAAATTAAATTTTTGTGTCTTGTTTTGCAGTTGTAAACAACATTTAATTATAGCAATCTGTAGCTGTGGAAGATTATGAGGATTTATTACGGAAAATTTCTGCTGAAATAAATGCGAAAAATTTTATTTTTGTTTTGTTAAATGTTGTTTTGGCGGGAATTTTTGGAGTGGGGTGCTTGGTATGGGTATTGGTGGGGTTACATGTACAAACTGTAGACTAGTTTGGTATTTTGTCCATAAAATTCTTAATTTTGACCAACAAATTCAGCAACACCTTCTCAATTCTCATTCAACCTTCCCAATCTCAACCCTTTATCCTCACTTTTCTACCAAAACTCTTCCGCATTCAAATTATCCTTCTCGTATTCAACAATTTATCTCTGTCATTCAACATACTACTTAAGGTCTCATTCACAATACACAGGAAATGTTTCAACAGCAACAGAAATGAATTTATTGTCGGTTGCAATCGATGGGAAGAAATACACATAACACATGTAGGAGGATAAAATGTAAAGACGAAAAGTTGAACAAATTTCCGCAAATTTCCTTTAACGATTTATCTTGCTTTTGTTGATGATTTGTTGTTATTTTCGGGGTTTAGAACTCTAAAATTAGTACAATTTGTCAGTAAAGGTTTATTTTAAAATAGATTCAGTCATCTCGGGTTTAGATGAGTGAGATTCATTCTTCTCAGGTCGAGCTAAGTGAGATTAAGTCATCTCGGGTCTACTTAAGTGAGATTAAGTCATTTCAGGACTAGTCGAGTAGGATTCAGTCATCACGGGCCTGTTTGTGTGAGATTCTGTCATCTCGAGTTCATTTGTGTGAGATTAAAGTCATCTCGGGTCTAGTTGGGTGAAAATCGGTCATTTCAGGTCTAGTTGATTGAGATTTAGCCATTTCGGGTATAGTTGAGTGAGATTCAGTCATCTCGGGTCTAGTTGAGTAAGATTCATTCTTCTCAGATTGAACTTAGTGAGATTAAATCATCTCGGGTTGAGCTGAGTAAGATTCAGTCATCTCAGATCTAGTTGAGTGAGATTTGGTCATCTCGGGCAGGGGCGTAGCCAGAAAATTTTTAAGGGGGGCCCATTTTCGAAAATTAATAAACCGTTATTTTGTATCCTTAAATCTATATTCATTCTTCATAAGTTTAAATATTTAATTCATTATTCATACATTAAATTTAATTTTTCGTGCTGATTTTGACATTTCTTTCATCACTTCCTCTACATTAACTGGTTCTTCTCTATAAATACGTAATAAAACAATTATCAGATTTTCGTAGGGGGGGCCCGGGCCCCCTATGGCCCCCCCTGGTTACGCCCCTGATCTCGGGTAAAGTTGAGTGATGTTCAGTTGTCTTGGGTCTCCTTGAGTGAGATTTAGTCATGTAGGGTCGAGCTGAGTGAGATTCGGTCCTTCCAGATTGAGCATCATGCCCTGTTCCCTCTCTTAAACGTCTTTTTCTTAACAAAACACCAAAAAATAACTCGGAAGAATTCCATCGAAAATATTTTTCCTCACTTTCTTAGGAAATGCCTGCAAGGTCGAAATAACAAAATCACGCAACATAATGCAATGATGCTGAACAATGAGAAACTTTTTGCCAAACAATAAAGAAATCGAGAAGGAAGCAAAAAAATTATTTTTCTTTAAAATATTTTCGATGTGAAAAATGATTTTTTTGGCTCGCGGGAAAATTTATCATTGGCATTGTGGCTGTGCTGCCAAGTGATGAATGAGAATTTTCCATCCCTACGTTGACATTTTAGTCATTTTCGCAATTTTTGTTTACACAACTATTATTCTTGGAAGGAAATTTGTCGGTTCTTAATGAATAATTTTGTTGAAGGAAGACTGAATGATGTTTGAAAATTGAGAGTTAGATGAATGAATGAATTAATGGTTTGTATTGAGATCTGTGGGTAGGAAAAGTTTATTGTTTTGTGGTTCTCGATTTGCTTATTGTTTATGAAATAAATATTGAAAGATCTTTGATTTGTTTTTGGGACTATTTTTGTTTCTGAGAAAGGTTTTTGTTATTGTTTAATTTTTGTTCTTAAAATAATATCTGATAAGAAGTTTTGCTTTGTTTTTAATAAATAACCTCAAATTTTTAAATCTTGTTTGATATTTGATCGCATTTTTTAAAAGAAGTTTGGCTAATTTTTCACTTTTTTCATTTCTTCTTTTCAGGTATGTACCCTTGACTTATTAAGTCCCACTTTGAAGGTTTAGGCATCTATAAATTAATCATCTTAGGAATTCAGGTTGGTTATGATCTCACAATCGTTAAAAAATATAATTTGGGATTGAGTCTCATATTAAGACTAAAATTAAGATTTATTATAATCTCAGATCAAAACTACAACATGGGATTGAGTCTCAGATTAAGACTACAATTAAGGTTTGAGACTCAGATTAAGACTACAATTAAGGTTTGAGACTCAGATTAAGACTAACATTAAGGTTTAAGACTCAGATCAAAACTACAAATTGGGTTTGAGTCTCAGATTAAAACTACAATTAAAGTTTGAGTCTTAGATCAAAATTACGATTCGAGGTTCGAGTCTCATGAGGAAACCAACTTCCCCCAGATTAAAACTTAAATTCAAATAAAAAATAGCAAAAAGACAAATTATTTAATTTAAATCCATCAAACAATTCAAAACTCTTTATTTAATAATTTCTATACCTCAATAAGCAACCCCGTATCCCATTAAATATGAAAACCCGAAAACTTTTCTGCTTAATTTGATAAAAATCTTCCCGAGTATGAGAAAGCATTTATGACATTATCTCATGTTACAAATCTTATTAGGAACAAGACTTCTAATTAATTGAAACATATCCTTGTAAAATCTTCCCTACATTCTTCAATATAAATACACATCCATTCCCCCTTCCATCAATTCATAGTCGTTTATTCCTTTTGTCTGTTTTAATGAAAATATTTTCGTATGCTGAATGTCTTATGTGTTTTATTTCTATTCTCATATGTGCATTTCTTGTTATCTCAACCCCTCCCCCCAAATCCTTTAATTTTCTTGTTCATGTTCACAACCCTTTTTATGCTGCTTTACAGTACTTTCCATAATTCGCGGCATCTCTTACACTCTAATTATGTTTTTCTTCTTCTAACTTTATTGCCAATGTTTTTTTGTACTTTGCTTCAATGAAACATTTTAATTTTTTTGAATGAATTTTTGACTTTTTACTTTAACCCTTTTTTATTGTCATCTTTGCAACTTTTTCTTGTGTAGTTTTGTGTAAATATTTTCTATTTCAATTTAAGATGATTCTTTAGGAAGGAAGTGAAGGGAAATTCTTGATAACTGGGGTGAGGGTAGACTTAATAGTATGCGAAATATTTATGAATATGTATTCAATGCACTATCAGGTGCATAAGTCGGTGTTTTGTACTAAATTTTGACATTAGGACTCCATTTTGTTCTAAAGGTTTAGTACTTGTGAAGCCATTTTGTTCTAAAATTTTAGTACTTGAAAATTCATTTTGTTCTTAAATTTTAGTACTTGATGAGCCATTTTGTTCAACTATTTTAGTACTTGAGGAACCAACAGGTCGTTCAATTATGACGTCTGAGATTTTGTGAGAAGAAGGGGAAGGGGTTGGGTGTAGGAATTTGGTTCCAAAAAGTGGGGGGAGGAGGGAGGAAGATTCAAAACTCATTTTTTAATTGACGTACGTCATAAGTAAATGACCCCTAGTTAAGGTTTTTTTTTGTATTTGGACGTTGGTCGTCATTTTGTTCTAATAGCTAAATCTTCATCCAGTTTGACTCCACCTTTTTTCACTGCCACGCAAAAACTACCATTGAAGAGCACATTCAGAACAAGAACAAAACTTTCTGAACTTTCAAATTTTGAACAATTTTTTTTCTACAAATTTTATAAAATAATTTTCATTTCCATATTCACGCTCAGACACGACATCCATACACTGTCGTAGACGTGAAGAAAAATGAGATAAAATAATTTTCATTTCGACTTGTAGTATGTAACCAACTAATATGCTAACGAGGCATTATGGAACATATTTTTTATTGTAGATTCATATTCCGTGTATGTATAAATTACACATTAATGTAGAAACAAACAAAATTCGAGTTTTTATGTTTTTTTGTGTTTATTTTATAATAATAAATTCAAAGAGGCAATGTAAGCATTAAATGAGGTTTGAGAAACGGTGTTTGATTTTTGATGTAGTTTTTTTATTTTGTGTAATTTTTCTGGTGTTGGAGGTCGATTTGGAAGCGAGCGTCGAGCAATCAACTTAGAAATAGTTTTTAAATTAGAAACATTTTTAAAAATATAACAAATGTTTTTAATGTAAAGGATCTGCAATGAGTTTCAATTTTACTAAAGTATTGTATCATAAATCATAATTTCGTTTAAAATCCACCATATTGGATTTTGTTCTAAACCGCCATTTTGTACCAGAGTCATAATTTTGTTCTAAAACGCCATTTTAGACTAAAGTCATAATTTTGTTCTAAACCGCCATTTTGTACTAAAGTCATGGTTTTGTTCTAAAACATCATTTTGTATTAAAGTCATGGTTTTGTTCTAAAACATCATTTTGTACTAAAGTCATAGTTTTATTCTAAACCACCATTTTGTACTAAAATTATAATTTCGTTCTAAACCGCCATTTTGTACTAAAATCATAATTTTATAATAAGCTACCATTTTGTACTAAATGTATTTAAGGCTTTTTATTATTCGTAGACTTCAATCCTATACCAATTTAATCATAGTTTTATTTACAAAACAAAAACTTATAACTTAAAAAATTCAACAAACATTTTTTAACCATTTTTCATCTTATCCTTTATTTTGCATCCCACTCATCCGTTTGCTTACCCATTTATTCAATTTTAAACTCTATTGCTCTTGTTGCTTCTTCTTCTGAAATCTCATCTCATATCCGTGTTCATTATATCGCTTCGCCTCTCATTGTTTGTTTGTTTGCACAGCAATAATCATAATTTTTTAAAAGAGTAAACGAGATGAGATGATTTTGTGTCTGCATTTTTTTTTTCTTTACTTAAATTATGAATTTTTTAGAGCCAACATGAAATTTATAATGTACAATAAGGCGAAACGGAATGAAATTATTGCCCTGCAGTTGAATGGGATTAAATGAAAGATAAAAAAGGAAGTTTTAAGGAAGAAAAATATTAGGAAAGTTGGAATCAAAAGAATTATTTTGAGTTGGGGTTGCTGTACTAAAAGCAGAGCTGAGTTTGGGTCAGTTCTTCCTTAAAAGATCAAACTTCCCTTCAGATCAGGCTACTCGCATTAAAGGTTTAGAATCACTTCCTAGTATGGTCCACGGGGATGATCTTTTAACCAATTTCACACTAATGGCAGAAAGTCTATTGATGAAAAACACAAAAAGTAGCTAAAAACTCCTTACACCACCAAATCTGCACCAGTCTTTATCTTCAACTTCACTAATCCATGAATTTATTTGTCCATTTTTCTTCACATCCAACTCAACCCACTTCATTGACTCCCATTTACATTTTATTTTATTTTATTTTAAGCTTCAAAATAAACAGGAAAGAAAATCACCACTGATATGAACGTGAGCTAGATAAATTACTTTACATTTCGTTCCTTACTTCCTTGATACTGTGCGGCATAAGTACACACATATAATATGTGAAAAATTTACTGAAAATGAGAGATTTACACATATGAAATGTAAAATAAAAGTAAATTTAACTAAAGGTACATTTGCCAATGCCTCAGAAAAGTATTCAGCACACAGCACTCAACTCATTCAAATAAAAAAAAAAGCTTAAATAGCACAAAAAGGGATATGAAAAAAAAGAGAGAACTGTAAAGAAAGTGGAAAGAGATCTGGTGTGGATGTGTATGATATGGTCCAGTTTTTTTACGGGATTTTCATGTGCGAATGATGAATTGTACATCATAAGCACCCATGGTCATATCTACACAATATACACAAAAAATGTTTCAGTCGAATTTTTTCTTCCTTTTTTATATTTTTTTTTATCTCACACACATCAGACCCGTAGAATTTTTACTTTTTTACCTTTTTGAAAAAAAATAGAATTTTATAGAAAAAAAATGAAGAAAGAAAGGTGAAAATTTTATGCTCGAAAGACTTTTTTGCAATCCTTTTATGCAGCTTTATACACAATGCGAGAATTTTTATTTCCAAATTTAAGTTGGAAACGCTTTCTGGCACCTTCACACCAGAGTTGTTTGGTTCAGATATTTTGACTCTAGGATTTTGAAATTCAGGTGTCTTCACACTTACGTTTAATTGAATCAGGTGCCTTCACACTTACGTTTAATTAAACCAGGTGCCTTCACACTTACGTTCAATTGAATCAGGTGTCTTCACAATTACGTTTCATTGAATCAGATGCCTTCAAACTTACGCTTAATTGAACCAGGTGCCTTCACACTTACGTTCAATTGAATCAGGTGCCTTCACACTTAAATTTAATTGAATCAGGTGCCTTCACACTTAAATTTAATTGAATCAGGTGTCTTTACACTTACGTTTAGTTGAATCAGGTGCCTTCAAACTTTCATTTAATTGAATCAGGTGCTTTAGCACTTGCTTTTTGAAATTAAGATTCCTTTCCACAAGAGTTTTTAGGTTCTGGTGCCTTCACACTATTGTTTAAAACTACACACACTATAAGATCACATGACAATTGAGACAAAACTCAAATATGCTGAACAAATCACCCCTCAACTTAAAAATAACTAAACAATAAAAAAACTAAAACTGAATGGATAGATTGTGAAGGAATTAAGAGAATATCCATATTTCCATGTATTCAAAAATATGACAGCATTGTCAACCCTATAACTCAATTTTATGACCACCAACTGCTTACTTTCTCACTTTTGTTTATGCTCCTGACTCTTTTTTTCCAGTATTTTTCTTTATTGTTTCAATTTAGAAAGGAAATAAAAAAAATTGTGTTATCGCATATTGCACAAATGGAAGAGTCTTTAACTTTTCAGAGTGAAAAGGTTTCGTTTTTTTGTTGTTCTTGTTGTTGTTTCTGCTGCCTTTACCCTCGGTTGTTTTGCCTTTTTAGCGTATTTTCCTAAGGAACAATACGCTTTTATCTTCACTTTGGCTGGCTGGCTGGCTGGCTGGCTGGTACCGTGAGATCTCAGCAATGAAAGCATATAGAGCCTTCGGATTTTTTGCATTCAATCCTTGCCATATTGTAGGCAAACCGAATCCGCTTTATGTTTCATAACTTCTTACCAAAACTTAATTAAATTAACTTTTATATGTTTTTTGCAACGACTTAGCCGACTTTTGCATAACATACGAGTTTGATAAAACAATTTCAAATTTCAAAATAGCCGTTAAAATTTTGAACGTTGCTTCATGTAACGTAACTGGATTTTAGTTTTTGAGTTTCTGGATCTTCGTTTTTGGGATTGGATATGACTTTAGAGTTACTGTATCTTTGTTATTGGTGTTGGATATGACATTAGAGTTACTGGATCTTTGTTTTTGGTGTTGGATATGACTAAAGAGCTACTGGATCTTTGTTTTTGGTGTTGGATATGACATTAGAGTAACTGGATCTTTGTTAATGGTGTTGGATATGAGTTTTAAGTTACTGGATCTTAGTTTTTGGGATTGGAAATGAGTTTTGAGTTACTGGATCTTAGTTTTTGGGATTGGATATGACTCTAGAGTTACTGTATCTTTGTTATTGGTGTTGGATATGACATTAGAGTTACTGGATCTTTGTTTTTGGTGTTAGACATGACATTGAAGTTACGGGATCTTTGTTGATGGTGTTGGATATGAGTTTTGAGTTACTGGATCTTAGTTATAGGTGTTGGATATGACATTAGAGTTACTGGATCTTTGTTGATGGTGTTGAATATGAGTTAAGAGTTACTGGATCTTAGTTTTTGGGATTGGAAATGAGTTTTGAGTTACTGGATCTTAGTTTTTGGGATTGGATATGACTCTAGAGTTACTGTATCTTTGTTATTGGTGTTGGATATGACATTAGAGTTACTGGATCTTTGTTTTTGGTGTTAGACATGACATTGAAGTTATGGGATCTTTGTTGATGGTGTTGGATATGAGTTTTGAGTTACTGGATCCTAGTTTTTGGTGTTGGATATGACATTAGAGTTACTAGTTCTTTATTTTTAATGATGGATGTGAATGTAAAGCTACTGGATCTTTGTTTTAGGGGTTGACTATGACTGTAGAGCTACTGAATTTATGTTTTTGATACGGGACATGTTTTAAATGCTACCAGATCTTTAAAATAAAAATCTGGAACGAACTATTAAAGATCTGGTACGAAAAATTAAGGCCCTCAAACGATTTTGAGTTACAACTAAGTTTACTGATCAGTAAGAGGAAAATACGCTGAAGTCGCCCAGATCCAAAGTACTGGCGATCTTTTTACTAGTTTGTTTATTTTTCATTTAGAAACTTTTTTCTCATCTCTTTTTCACTTTGCTTGTTTATTATTGTCCGATGGCAAGGATTGGAATTTCTTTGGATTATATTGATGGAATTTGGGTGCTTGACTCTGTGTGAAGGTATCTGAAACTCAAAACTTTAATATGAATGCATCTGAATATCCAAACTCTTGTGTAAAGGCACCTTGACTTTAAAACTTTATGGTGAAGGCACCTGAACCTCTTGTGTAAAGTGAATCTGAATCTTACAACTCTAGTGTGAAGGCATACTTTATCTCAAAAAACCCGTGTGAAGACACTTGAATTTTAAAACGTAAGTGTGAAGGCATCTAAATCTCAAAACTAGTGTGAAGGCATACTTTATCCCAAAAATATTAGTGTGAAGGCACCTGAATAAAGATTAAAAACTCTGAAAATCTAATGTAAAGGCAACTGAATACAAAAATTCTTATTAAATGCCTCTATAACTTACAATCGATACAAATAATCCACATCAAGCAACATTTACCATCAAAGAAGACAAATGTATCAGAATTGACTTATTACCTAATAATATTCCCATCGGGAATACTCTAACAAATGTTTTCATCTAATAATGACATGCTATTAAACCACAAAAGATAAATTGTCGAAGAATGATGAGTGGATGTTGATAAATAAAGACTAAGGGAAATCCATGAAAATGTCTTAAGTAACTTCTTCACATTTCTCGCTTATCATTTCTGAAAATGTTCGTCAAGTAATCCCCTATGCGCCCCCAAATAATATACCGAAAGAGATTATTGTTGTAAATTGCTGTTTTGTGTATCATTTTTGCACCTTGAACAACACTGATGACATGCAATTTAGGAATCTCAGTGGATCAATATATCTTTTGGAGTGAGATACTAGGGACCAGAATGAAATTTGATGGCAAATGCTCGACTTGAAATGTTTAAGTGTCTTCACATTAAAATACTTGATTCAGGTGTTGTCACACTAGAATATTAGGGTTCAGGTGTCTTCACACTAGATTATTAAGGTTCAGGTGTCTTCACATTAGATTATTAAGGTTCAGATGTCTTCACATTAGATTATTAAGGTTCAGTTGTCTTCACACTATAGTATTAAGGTTCAGGTGTCTTCACACTAGAGTATTAAGGTTCAGAAGTCTTACAAGAGCTTCAGAAAGTACATGTGCATTCACATTTAAGTTTTGAGATTCAGTCGTCTTCACACTTGAGTTCTCCTAGTTCTGTTGGCTATTTTTTTAAAATTTCACTAGTTTTGGAAACTTTAGACTTGGGTTCTGAAGCTAAGGAAAAGCTAGGATGAGAAATCAAATTCATCCAAAAAATACACAACAATCCATTTCACTTACGCTAAGTGAGTGTTGTGCTGTTTATTGCCAAAAATTTCCTCCATCCTCTTCCTACATTCATCCTTACTGCTCACTGAATGAGAAACATGAACGGAAAAAATTCATCAGAGAGATAAACAGCTCAAGATAAGCACGGATGTGTGTTGAAAATCGTTGTTAGAAAAAAAGAACAAATTATTTGGGAGTGAGTATCATGCTTCATGTGGGTTGCTTACTGCTATTTAGGATCACTTTGCTCTCTATTGTCTGCAACTTCTTTCATGTAAGGCAAAAAAAAAAATAAAAAATTGATGGAAAAATTTGTTGAAATGTGGGTAATCAAACCCGATGTTTATCTAAATAGATACAAATCGATATCCATTATGTGGGTGAACTTTTTTGGGATTTAAATGTACAGCAGAGGTTCCTTTTGTTGTGTTGAGTTAGAAATTTGGTAAAAAAAAGTGCAAAGTAAGACATTTGTTGTTGAGAATAGATTTTATGGATTGATAGGATTGCAAAATAGCAAGTAAAGCGATGATGTTTTAATTTGAAGAATGATTCGGTCAATTTCGAGGCTCAACATAGTTCCATAACCTTCAAGCCGCTCAAAACGTCACTCCAGTCTAAATCTCTTACTCATAAACATCAACAACAGCGAAATGCAATCCGATACGGACAGACTCAGTCTCGTTTGTGCATGATTTTCCATACAATGTTTGCATATTTGACGTGAATTGTTTTCTCGCAGCTAAACATCTCACTTTTCATGACTCGCGCAACATACTTTTTTTGCTGCTGCTGTGCCTGAAATGTTTGCATGCATTATTGCTTTCTGTTTGAGGTTTGTTTACTTGCCATTGCATCGAGTAAGTTAGTGTCGAATTTCAAAACAGTTTTGTGTGGACTTATTTGAGTGAAGGAAGGGATTAAATGTTTTAACGACAAAAGGCTGGAAAGTAAACAATGAAATGCTGGTTTAAACTGGCTATGTCAATTTTTTTGAATGATTTAATTTTTATTTTGGCACTTTAATCAGTTTGAATTTTTAAATCATTAGTTTTCAAACATTTTAACCAGTTCAAACCTTAAAAGTTAACCAAATGAACCCAATCTTACTGTTCCATTCATTTTAACATTGCAGCAAACACTTTACTTCAACTTATTTATGTTGTTTATGCCAAAAAGGATTAAAAACATTAAATTATCATCCATGAGCACAAAAAATTTTCATTAAAGGCAACAGCAGGACTCATAAAAATTATTATTCCCAAAAAACTGCGATAAATCATCGACGACAAGATCTTCTCCTTCACAAAGCGGACTTGTTTGTTGTTTTTCTGTAGCTTGTTTATCTTTTCAATTTTATTCTCGTCTATCTGTTTATTGGAATGAGGAAGAAATTATTCGTTAGTGTGCTTTACTCACTCATGCTTGTTTATTAAATGAGATAAATTAATTTTCACTTCAATGCCATTAGTTGTGATAATTTTGAAGTCTTTGTGTTGTTCTTGATAATGATGGGTTTAAGAATGCATTATGAGAATCAGGAAGAAGAGAATAACCTCAAAAACTCATGCTAACCTCAAAAAAAATCAAAAAAATTCAAAAATAACCTGAAAATTTTAAGAATAACCTCAAAAGTTTAAAAATAATCTCAAAAGTTGAAAAATATTCTCAAAAGTTCAAAACCAACCTCAAAATTCAAAACTAACCGCAAAAGTTCAAAACTAGCCTCAAAAAGTTCAAAGCTTACCTCAAAAGTTCTAAACTAACCTCAAAAAAATTCAAAAATAACCTGAAAATTTTAAGAATAACCTCAAAAGTTCAAAACTAACCTCAAAAGTTCTAAGCTAACCTCAAAAGTTCTAAACTAACCTCAAAAAATTCAAATGATTAACGTTACCTTTGAAAGTCTTTAACTAAGTTGTTAAAATTTGCATCCATACATTAGGAATCTTCAAATCCTCCCTAGTCCTACATCTTCCCCTAAATCTGATTCACTATGACTACATCACAATCAGCTCAAAACATATCTCAATAATCAAATTGATGATGACAATTAGAAGTCAATTTAGTGTGAATGTTTACAAAAAATTATGAAAATCTTTTCCAATTGACATGAAAAGATACACAAAATACAGTAAAATGGGATCTCAATAAAGAACCTCTCTCTCCCTACAGATATACAAAAATCCATAAATGTCTACATTGTACGGCACACAAAACATAACGAAACATGAGAGAATTTTGATGTTTGTCATTTACTGACTTTATTTGATTAAAAGTTATTGAATTATGACTACTATTGTGACTTTTTCATCTTAATGCACGATTGTTTACGACAAGTTTTGTGTGTCTGAATGTGTTTATCTAGTGACTTATGTAGATTCCGATGGATGTAGATGATTAAAAAGGGAGAAAATGGGATAAGTAAACAAAAGTGATGAAATATTGTCGAGTTGAGCTAAATGAAGCTGTTATGGATCAAAATAGTTCGAATGGTTTCGTAAAACAATAAAATTATTGGAATTTAGATCATTAGAGAGACTCCTTTGGGTCTCTTAAAAGGGTCTCTGCTCATTCTTGAATGTCCAACCAAATGTTTTTTTGATTTAACTAGGGTTGATATTTGAGTATACCAGGATTTTAATATGATCAAACTTTCTTAATCTTCTTTAAAGTTGAACCAAAATTGATAAAAATAAAATTTTTTACTAATCAAAAATTAAACTTTATTTACTTCCAATTGAATTCCAAACGACTATTTTAAAAAATTAAAATTATTTCTCAAAAATTCAAGACATTTCGACTAGTATCTTCAAGCTGAGAAGATATCAATCAAGCATCCCCAAGTGGAATTGATGTCGAATCCAAAGTCAGTTTTTCCTATAACAATGTTTGGGCTGAGGATGGAATGCAACAAAATGTTATCAAAAGTCAAAATTTCGTTTCCTGACAAGATGTTGCTGAGAATGTTAAGCAAGAAGTTTCCATTAGCTATATCATTAAGATCGAGTAATCTTGGATGAAGCAAAACTTGTTGTTTTAGAAGTTCACGAATATCAGCACTTAATTGTTCAATGAGCGACTTGATATCAGCACAAGATTGTGGTGGTGCAATCGATGGAATTGATGAAGACATTGGAGTAAAGCTTGGAGATCCTGCATTAGTTCCTGGGAATTATTGAGTTTGAAATTTGATCAGTTGGCTTGCCTTAAACCATTCAATTCAGTCACAGAACTTACCAATGATGAAGATTGCAGCAATAACAAAAACCAATTTCATGATTTTAAAATTTTTGGTTTTTTAAGGATTTATATTGACTTGATTCTACTTTGAGCTTCAAGCAGATGATGATGAATTTTACAAATTTCGACTACATTTTTATACTCACTGAATACTTTAATTTTTGCTTGAATTTTTACATGAATTGTGAACAAATTATGTCGGGTGTTTTGATGTCAGCAATGATAAAAGTTAAATTTTTATAAATAAAAAATTTCAATTTCATTTAAACTCGAAAAACTTTTTTAAAAAAATTTTAAATTAAAATCACGATTTATTTTTTAAAAAATTCTATTAAAATTCTGCAGCTTATTACTTTTAATTTCTTTAGGACTTTTTCAATGACTCAGATTATCGCTATTCCCTTTAAATCTCATTAAGTCAAGTAATGATAATCTTGTTTTAATTTCATTGATTTTAATTCAAGGATAAAAAATTGTTAAAATTGAGCAAGAATGATTAACGTTTTCCTTATGAGTTCTACACCCAGGTTTTAGTGACGAAGCTCAGCTCGTGAGTTGGGTGTAGTTTTCAGGTCTTTGTCTCAGATAAACTAAGATAACCTTTTTGAAAAGTCTTTTTTAAGCTAAAGTCACAGTAAATTATATAAGAATCATATTATTGTTAAAGCTAGCTTTTTTAAAGAAACAATTTCAATAATCTTAGATCTAATTTAGTAGCAAGTAAAAATTGAACATGGCAATCTCACAACTGATCGCACCTTCATATTTTATCTTTATTTTAACTCGATTGAAACTATGTACCATTAAGGAGATTGTCCTTTGGGCCAGTGTTCAAATTTTGTTTTTCTGTTTATGTTGATTTGAAAGATCCATTAGTAAAAGCTACTCAAGAAGAAAGCTAAAGAAAGCTTCCACTTTTTGTCTTTCATATGTTCCGAATAGTTAACAGATCGTAAAGAAATTAAAAGTGATAAGCTGCAGAATTTTAGTAGAATTTTTTAAAAAATAAATCGTGATTTTGATTTAAAATTTTTTTAAAGAAGTTTTTCGTGTTTATCTGAAATTGAAATTTTTTATTTATAAAAATTTAACTTTTATCATTGCTGACATCAAAACACCCGACATAATTTATTCGCAATTCATGTAAAAATTCAAGCAAAAATTAAAGTATTCAGTGAGTATAAAAATGTAGTCGAAATTTGTAAAATTCATCATCATCTGCTGAAAGCTCAAAGTAGAATCAAGTCAATATAAATCCTTAAAAAACCAAAAATTTTAAAATCATGAAATTGATTTTTGTTATTGCTGCAATCTTTATCATTGGTAAGTTCTGTGACTGAATTGAATGATTTAAGGCAAGCCAACTGATCAAATTTCAAACTCAATAATTCACAGGAACTAATGCAGGATCTCCAAGCTTTACTCCAATGTCTTCATCAATTCCATCGATTGCACCACCACAATCTTGTGCTGATATCAAGTCGCTCATTGAACAATTAAGTGCTGATATTCGTGAACTTCTAAAACAACAAGTTTTGCTTCATCCAAGATTACTCGATCTTAATGATATAGCTAATGGAAACTTCTTGCTTAACATTCTCAGCAACATCTTGTCAGGAAACGAAATTTTGACTTTTGATAACATTTTGTTGCATTCCATCCTCAGCCCAAACATTGTTATAGGAAAAACTGACTTTGGATTCGACATCAATTCCACTTGGGGATGCTTGATTGATCTCTTCTCAGCTTAATTATGATAAAAAATAATTTATTGTCATTTTTTAAAAAAATAATAATTTGGAATTCAATAAATATTTATTTTTTGACAAAAATTTAATTTTTTTTTGTGTTTTTAATTGCAAAACTATCAAGAAATTAGAATTCTCGTAAACATTTTTCTTTTCTCGCTCACATGTTTACACAAAAAATAGCTCATGTCGCAATAAAAATGAAAATAATGAATCCAAATAAAAATACACAACATGAGATGCTCGCATGAAACAAGAGGATGGAGAAAGAAAAAGAGAAAAACAGTTTACATGAAAATAAATTCAATGTAAATGAATAAACAGTTGTTGCTTGAAAGTTTGTTTAGATAAAAAAATTTATATTTATTGAGTAAATTAGATCGAGATTGTGTATTTTTGAGGCACAAACTAGAGCAAAACCAGCCAAAGGTCTGGTGTTTGGAAACAAAGTCATTAGAATTTAAATTGTGTTTTTTTTGTGGAATTGAAAATTGGAAATAAAAAAGCTGTGAATTTTGTAACAAAAATTAAATTGAATTAAGAACTGGAATTGAATTTAGAAATGGGAGTCAATGAGAACTAAGTGGATATTAAGAGGGTTCAAAGAGGACATAACTTAGTCAAGGAGGATTGCTTACTTCCTTGGCTGGGGTGCACAGAAGCCCATTGCCGCGTTTAGAGATCGTCTGAAGCTGTATCAGCTCTATCATTAGAAACCTATTGTCAGTTCTGGATATTAAGGACTCTAGCGTCCTTATCAACACATCCAATCCATATGATCTTCGGTCTTCCTCGTGATAAGGAGGTTTAAAAAGTAAATTCAGACCAAAGCTGGTTAAGCAGGCTACAGATATAACCAAAGAGACTCTATAAAGGTCATAAAGGATAAATTAGAGCCAATGGTAGTCAAAAGGGCATCGAGGTGCTTTGGAACCTATCGATTGAGTTCAAAGAAGACACAAACTTTCATGTCCACGCTATTGGTCTTTATATCGTGCTGTCTTTAATTTACATTGGTTAGCTAAAGTGTTGGCTATTAAGTGTATTGAATTGCAGTCCCTTCAGCTCTGACTGGGCCCTCTTTATGCTTTTGAAATCAAACTATAATTCAGAAGCTTGTTTCAGATTAACATCATACAGTACATCCTTAATAATTAACAAAAAAGAGTATCTGTTGCATCCACTAAACAATTCATCAACAAACCATAAAAAGACACACACTTTATAATTCTCTCAAATGAACAAAGCCATAAAGTCTGTTTTTGATGTTCATTCACAGCAATCATGACGATTATGATGAGAACAATTCTCTGTCTGACGTCTTTCTTTTCATCCTCTAATAAGCACTTTTTTGAGTTGATTTATTAACCTTACGCACACTTCATTCAGTCACTTGCTGCTTTTCTTTTCTTCCTGACTTCACAGCTAACAAATTTTTCATCTTTTTTTTTTCTTAAGACTTTATTTGAGTCTGGTTGGGGATGTGATGAAGAACCACAGCAAAAAAAGGTGCAAAAAAGAAAAGTTTCTTATTGATGCTGATGATGACGATGTTATGAATGTGATGTGAATTTATCATACATTTTTTTCTTTCTTTCATATCCGGTGTATTTTTCCTATTTAGGATGAGAAGAAATTTTTCGTCTTCACCCTTTAGTCGTGACATGTGTGAGAAAAAAATATGAAAAAAGTTTTCTTTATTTTGGTTTATTGAAGGGGGAAAAAAATTCATAAAATCTGAGATTTTTCATGTCACATTTTAGCTTGCATGATTTTGGAGTGCTCTTCATTTTTGGATGCAATGGTTGGATTATTCAGAAATTTATTGAGAAGATTTTTTTTTCAAAGTTTGATATTTTAACAAATTTTTTGACACTAGGGTCCACTGGAAACCTCCTTCAATCCCTATAGATAACCTTAAAATTAGACTTAATTCTCGAGACCGAGACCGAGACCGAGACATCCCGGGAATTCCCGGGAAGTCTCGACTTTAGAAACTACTTAAAATTTCGCTGAAAGTAATTAAAAAACACTTTGAACATGTAGATTACGTCTATTTGTTATTGAACTTCTGGATATATTCCTTGTTATGCGGTCAGTTAAACTAATTTTATTGTCTTAATACTAATATAAAATATAATAGAAATACGAAATACGTAATGATAAAAGAAAAGCATAATGATAAGAAAGTGTGTCCCTATTAAAACTATTCTTTTTTTTGTGAAAATGTCAATAAGTTCGATAACGGTAAATTTAGTTTCAAACTATGAAAAATTATAGGAGTTTTTATTTTAAATTCAGGTTTTACGTTGAAATATTAATACATTTAAAAAACTGCTTAAAACTTTTACTAATAATTAATTTATTATTGATATTTATTCACAAAAATTGGATAGGGTAAATGACTTTGAAATTTGCGCAACCTTGAAAAATGTCACTTCTGTTCAGACGATCAATGGGAAATGTTTGTAGAACACCAGCGCAGATGTTTTTGCATAATTTTTAGTGATACTAAACCATTAGGAAGCTCAATAATTTGCACCCGAAAAATCCCATACAAAAAGAGAAAAAATCCCATACCTCCGAAGAGATTGAAGCAAATGAAAGTTTCATGTGTGAAAATGCGCAAATTTCAAGGTCATTTACCCTAACTGTAATTAACTACAAACTGTGATGGGAAAAATTCTAAAATTATCATTTTTACTTAAATACTTTTCTTCTCTAGTCTCGGGTCTCGGTCTCGGAAAATTCTCGAGACCGAGACGAGATCGAGACCGAGACTTCCCGGGAAGTCTCGGTCTCGATTTCGTCATCGGGAAAGCATACTTAGTTGTTCAAAATTAATTACAATGGTTCCTATAGAATTCGGCCTTCTCTGGTGTTTATTCCACATTAATACAGTCAAATTAACCCAATCCAACTCCTTACCTTACCTCTCAACTTCAAATCAGGCTTCTGTCCTCACAAGCAACCTTCCCCTGAATTTTAAAATTTCATTCCATATGCAATTTTTCAACTAGAACATTTTCACCTTCACATGATGAATTTGAATGAGGCAAAAATGAAGAAAAAAACTTTAAAGGCAAGTTGAAGTTAAGTAGCGTTAAAAAGATTGCGTTTCGCACGTGCGAGTTTCTGTATGCCATGGCAAAAATGAATGAAAAATGGGTGCTAATTTTTGCTATTTTTAAATAAAAAGTTATTTTTACTAGTTGGAGATGAAAAATGGTTGTGAATAATATTTGGTGTTATTTATGAATTGTATTGGGGTTGATAGCTTTCGATATTTATTATGAACTAGGCTATTTGTTGGCGCCCATGGCTCCCGTTATTAAGGGTTAACTTTGATTACTATTTTATACAGATTTGTAAGATGCAAATAACCGTAATGTTTTTTAAGGTAATGTTTTTTAAGGTCAATCCTATCACAAAACTTTACATGGTTTCAAAAACCACCTCAAACTCAGACCTTCCTTCCTCCACACCTGGCACCCACTTTGTTAACACTTCCTAATTATTGGCTTCACACAACTTCACAAATGGCTTCACACGGCTTCAGTTCTAGAGTCAGAAAGAAATTTAATGTTTATATTATAACTGAGTTATTTTGACTAATGTGATGAAAATAGTTGAGAACAATGGAGACAATTGAGGACAGTTATCTGAAAATCTAAGCCATAAGTCAGCCAATCCTTAGGATCTAGAACTTCGGTTTCAAAATTCACACTTAAAATTTTTCATTATTCAATCTGTACAAAAACAAATTAAACTAATGAAAATAAGGAATCCCGAGTTTTTTTCTGAAATTGTCTTTTCAAAGTTTAACTAACTTGCAGGCGAATTGCATTTGTTGTCAAAAAGTCGAGCATTGAATGAAAAATTAAATATCTTCATAGATTCGAAACCTATCCCTAAAGTTTGTAATCTTCAGAGAAATTTCATCAAAATAAACAACATAATTTACCAAACAAAAAGAAATTCAAGTAAGGAATATGGAAATGACACGCAAAATAATAAGGAATAGAAAGTAAACAACAATCGACACCGAAAAAACAAAGAAATGCAAATGTAAAAATTTAGTTTAATGTTTTCGACATTGCAAAAGTTTGCCTGAATTCAGGAACAAGCATTTTCTACTTGCTTGATGTTTTTGATATTTTTTCGTATAAAAGTTGTTGTAAATTTATGAATTTTGTATTATTTGGGATTTTATCTGGTCTTAGATCTATAGCTATGATTTTTTGGAGCATGTCTAAGCTTCTAAGACACTTTTGTGCTTCAAATAAGGGAAAAGTCTCTGGAAAAAAATAGTTAAAAATCAGTCAAGCTAATAAGCACCTATTATGCTGATGCAGCTAGTGAGACTGAATAATCTTTGTTAGATTCTTCATTTCTTATAAGTTCTAGCTACTCAACTGACTCAACATAATGCATATATAACCAATAAAACCAACTTGAGCCAACTCTGTCATCGATTGATGCAGAAAATGATAAAAATATCTTTTATTAGAACGCATTTCTACCAACAAAAAAGAAAAAAATAAGAAAAAATGTAAATAAGTAAACAAAGAGGGAGGATATGCAAAAATGTGGAACATTCTTTGAGGTTTAATAAAGTTGGGATTTTAAAAATAAGAAATAAAAGATTGAAAAATCTTGGTTTTGTGCTCAGTTTTTAACTTTAAGACTAGATTTGCTAACATTATTTTAATATGACCCAAGAAGCCTCAAATTCATTGATTTAACATCCTTACAGCACCCCACAATCATCCACAACTCTGATTACCGCCACTCAATCTTCCAACCTTCAAATTATTCCACCAAGAAAAATTTACTAAACATTTCTCCAACCCCAACCATTGTTCCTGCATGCAAATATAATATTTTTCATTCTTTATTTATTAATAATTTAAAATGTTGATTTTTCGTTTCGTTTAATTTTTTATCCTCGCATTTCTTACAAATTTTTATTTTCATTTGGCATCACATTGTTATGCGTACTCAATTTTTATTTTTGTACGTATTGAGATGAGAAAACAATCAAATAAAGAAGAACGAATTGAAATTATGAAAAAAAAGGAATAAAAATTTTCACGTATCGCTGATTTTTGTTTGCATTTCGTTGTTTATTAGGTGGAATTATGAAGAAAGAATGGATGCAGGGGTGTGGAATTAATGAGGTTTCTTAAGAATGGCAGGCATTTGATAAGCAAGTTAGGAAGTTTGAAAGACGATGAATTAAAAAAACGCATTATTGGACAAACTTAAGACAATTATTGACGTAGTTTCAGACCCCTTTTAGACCCAAGCAGCTTAAATACACTACATCCTTACTTAAAGGATAAGCAACAACACTAAAAATCATCAAAAATTCATGTATCATCTCAGAAAAAGTATCAAACACCGCACTTATCCCCTTCATATCCCAAATCACTCATATCTTAAAATTTCCTCACTTGCATTTAAATTTCACCCTATTTATTAAAAATATTCATCATCATCCAACACACAGCCAAACATCATTGATTGAATTTCTTTCCCTTTTCCAACTCATCCACAACAATTTGCTTCCTTTATTTACTTTGGTGTTTATTTGATGAATCAGCATATATGAAAATTGATCTGAAGGCATTCGAGTTGTATGTCATGAAGGAAGCTACAGTATGAGACTTAATAGAGACTCAGTGCTGTTTGTATAAAGCAATTCATTAGCATTTAATCTCGATAATTGATTGATTTTATTATAACGAGCTAGTAAAATGATTTTATTAGTAGCGAGTAAAACATCCTCAGTCATTTTTTTGGAGGATAATTTGATGCAAATGTGAAGGAATAAAATAATTTTATGAATATGACTGAGTTTTTCTTCGTTTTAATAGGTTTGAGAGGGGATTAAAATTTTGAGAAATATTCATTGATTTTTATTGAATTGTTTAAGCTGTCTAGGTGGGATTTATATTGATTTTGACTCGACTGCTTAAAATTGATTTGTAATTTCTTGGCTAGGGCGCACGTGAGCTCATTGCCATATTCAGAGATCGTCTAAAGGCAGCTCTATCTTTCGAGACAGTTCGGGATATTAAAGACTCTAGCGTCCTTATCAAATCATCCAATCCAGTTATTTTTTGTGCTTCCTTTAGATCTCTTGCTATCCATAAAGTACCAGAAACAGTCATTGCAAGTACTTGTCATCTTCTAGACGTCTAAACACATGTCCAGTCCATCTCAAGCGATTGATCGTCATTGTGTTGGCTTCTTTACCTTTCTCCTTCCTTCACAAGTCCATAAATCACTCGCAATACTGGTTTTCGAAAACATCAAGAACTTCCTCATCCGCTTGCATAGAATTCCAGGTTTTCGAGCCATAAAATGTAATGACTTGAATCAGCGTCTTATACAACATGATCTTGGTTCCTCTTGATAGATTTTTGGATATTAAGAGTTGTTTTAAACTGAAGAAAGCTCCATATGCCGAGTGAATCCGTGTGCATATCTCCATTAAGTAGTATAATCAACACTCGATGAGTCCAATTTCTAATGAATAGTCGTATTTTGAGCTGAGGGATGTGATTTTTATACCAAATGCCAAGAGAGTTGTAAAAGATTCGGTTTAGAGTTTTGAGTCACAAAGTTCAATTTTAATTCATATATGTCCTATAACTTCTATAGTCCTATAACCAGATAGCCTGCTTTTGCGCAATTAAGTGTGTTTTTAGGTCGAATGTTCCAATTTTAAGCTGAAATATATAACTGAATGCAATGGTCCTAAAACAAAAGAATTAAAAGTTCTTCACATTAATTTGAGTCAAGTCGTTGGTATTAAGTAATATTATTGAACTCAACTAGACTTGATGATAGAATTTAACTCTTAGAATTGATGGCTTAATAAGTGTTTACTGTGCCTTTCATTGAGATTTATAAACCAATTTAATCGTTCCTTTCATTCATAAATGCTACCATATATCAAGAATATCAACCTAACCCCAACCCTTAATCCATCCCATATCATGTTTCTCAAATTTTCTTATCTTAATCTAATTAAAAATTGATTCAAAAACTTAAATATTTAAAAACAATTTTCCATCCCTTACCCTATCAATTCTCCAAACAAAACCAATTTTAGAATGATACACACAACAAAAAATAATTATTCTCATGTATGACATCAAAATGTAATTAAATTTCAACTTTAAAATCCTTTTTTCTCACAGCATGACATTAAATACTTCCAACTCGTATGCATCGAGTGAGTTCATAAAAAAAAATATTATTTTTGTGACTAAATTGACTCAATATTCATGGCAGGCAGCACATGGTGTGAGGCTAGTTGTCTTGAGTTCATTTAGAAGTTTATTAACAATATACAAGCAATAACACAAAACTTTTATGATCCCCTTAAATTCAGAAGCATGTCAGAAGTTTATGAAGTTTTCTTCCCTCAAAAAAATCAAAGGATTGAATCCTTTCTGCCTTAACCCACATGAATGTCACACACATCAACGAACCCTTCCAGAAAAAAAATAAGGGATGACATTCATGCACGTATAAGATGTCTCATGTCAAGTTTGATTTTTTTATACTTTCAATGATCTCAATCTTGAGCAACAACAATTGTCACAATTGCCCATATCCTTTCTTTTATTATCATATTCCTATCTATTTCAAAAAGTACTTGATTTGAATTTGAGGGGATGGATGGAAAATAAATATTGGAAAAAAGGGGAATAAAAGGTTGAATATGCAATAAAGGAAGAAGTTTGATACTTAGTCAGTTGTCGATTCGAAAGCAGTACCATTATAGGTTTAAGTTTGTGGATATGGCTCGAAGAGCGTATCTAGTCTGAGCATAGGGCTTGCGTTGAAACTGGTTATATGTGTATGACGGATAACCCAAGTGAGACAAGTACCTCGATGGCCGGGTGGTAGGGATTCGAGTGGGCAGAGATCGCTTTCTTTGAGGTAGTGGGTTTGATTCCCATAGAACCCTACTTGTTTACATTAGCTTACACGTATATCAGTTATAAGAAGATCTACAAAGTGAGGGTTTGTTAATGAATTGATACTTTAGAAAATCAGGTCATCTCTGTGAATATTCCAGCATGACGACACAGCAGTATGTGAGTTATGTCATGGTCTAATCTGTTTCACGGCACTTGTAGACAAGAACTGTTGAGGTTTTTGCTATTAATGTTTTTGAATGCTGTTTTGATCACTTATATAGAAATAAACTCTTTCCTAGTGACAATCATTCCAACTTGAAGATATCAACACATTGCCACCGCTTCAACTTCAACATGTTTGATGCTCGGGTATGCTAAAAGCCTCTTCAATATACTAAATTATCCAAAACGAGTTTCTTTATTTCTGTACTAAGCACCGGAACTAAAAACCCTAGTCCAAGTATATTAAACTTTACGACAGAGCTAGTTATTTAAAGATAGACATGAAAGTCATTATCAGGAGTGCTTACAAGGATAAGGTTAAGAAATTTACTTAATTATGTATGTACTTAAACTTTTTTGTCAAATGAACATGTCGTGAGTCTTTAAAGGCCAGCTACTAGAAATAAAAAATTCCTAATGGTATAAAATACTAGTTAGTTCCAAATTGGCAGTCATCTCCTGTGAGAACAAGGAACTAGTAGCTTTAAAATTATAATCATGAAGTTAATTTTGATTGTTTTGTTGATTTTTTTCATTGGTAAGTTTTAAAATAAAATCATTAGAAAACAAAAAATCTCATAACATTTTAAGCCCTAGTTAATGGTGGCACATCTACATACGCCTCAACATCAAGTGAATATTGCGCATATATTGAAGGAATTGTCAATAAAATGCCTGCTTTGGAGTACGAGTTGCTAATGAATGCATGGTTTGAAATGTATGTAAATGGAAGGTTTCTTGAGTCAGTCTTTACTCCGAGGTTCAACTTAGGTGTTGATATTATTGAGGCTCATCACTGTTTGGTCGAAATTTTCAAACACACTTTACCGCCTCAATCATCAGTTCTTTCAGAGGTTCCACCGAATTCGCATTCAACGGGAATTTAATGTTATTATTAATAATTGATGGATTAAATGGATGTTTGATGAATAAAGTTAAAGTAATTATGACTTGATTTTATATAAATTAAGAACTTTGAGTGAGAAAATAAAAGTTTGCTTAGTATAGCAAGTTGAATTAATGCGACGATTGGTTTCTATACTAGCTACTTGGGTAGCTCAACCTTTTTTTTTTTTTTTTTTTTTTTATTATTATTATTATTATTATTATTTTATTGTTCGTTCCTCCATTCATTCATTCAAAGGAAAAAGCCTCCTTATCCAGTACTTAAACTGGATAAAAAGCCTAAAATTGAGAACCAATAAACTGGGTAGCTCTAGAAGCTTGATTAATTTTAGTGACAAAAATAAAACGTCGTGGTATCAGACTAACCTAAAATCAGGTTCTTTTCTTGGCAAACTAGCCTCAAAACAAGATGCAACTTAAAAATACCAAAAATTCAAAATTAAATTAGAATGCAGAATAAATTTTACTTTTATTTTCAAACATATTTCTAACTCTACAACAATATGCCAAAAGCATTAACAATCGTCACTTTTAATTCCACAAATCTGGGAAGATGTCTCTCAAACAATCCCAAACTGCTTCAGGATCGAAACCCCATTCGCCATCACCAGAAAAGTTTGGCAAATTCAAAAGTGAATCAAAAATATGTTTATCGTCATCCGGAACTTGTTTATCAGCATTGAAGTCGCTCATAATTTGGTTCAAGATTGTTCCCTTATCATCTGTACTCATCCTTCCAGTTCCGTTACCAACCATATGTTTACGACAGTATTCTTTGAAGATTAGGTACGCGATTCTGGACAATTTTGCAATAATGAATCGAATAAGATCACAAAGTGGATTCGATGATGATGACGAGGATGTAAATGGATGGGTGTAGGACGAATAGCCAGGTGCTCCAGCAAAGACTCCTGTTTTGGGAATAGATTAATTTTTTGTTGGATCAAGAGGATTTAGATAGATCTTAAAAAGTTAAGGTATCATTAATTGCTTTGGATTAAAAAAAGGAACTTAATCCATGACTCCAAGTTGGAGGTTTAAACTTAGTAATAGCGCCTGCACTACTCGCTTATTTTTAATAATCGGTCAATTTGGACTGAGTTTTAGAAAGCCGCTATGGGCGTCAAACATACAGAACTGTTCAACTTTGAATATTTGGAATCAATTTGTAGTAATTAAGATTAGTTCGAAACCCTTGACAAACTTAAAATCTTTTAAGGTCACTGGTTTTCAAAGATTTAGAGCTTTGATTAAGAAAACTTACCAACTGCAAAAATAACCACAAATGCGATTGCCAACTTCATTTTTTTATTTTTTTTCGGATTCAAGCTTCTCTTAGTCTTCAAAATTGTGTTTGGAACTGATGTTGATTTCCAAGTCAAACTATTTCTTTATATACACAATTTGGTTGTGCAGAGAAAAGTAAACAAAAGAAAATTAATTAAAACTGTTGTCACGATGTCCGAAGGGTAGCTCTTAATTAGAACAAACATGTGACAAAGAATTGTTTAATTTTTTCCGCACTTCGTGAACAATCAATCAGCGGCTAAACTTGAGAGAAAGTAAATAAGTATTAAAATCGTGATAATAATAGGAATTCATTTATTTATGTAGCTCAAGGAACATTCCACTGATAATTATTTTAAAATTTTTTAAATTTTTTTCAAGGAATCTTTTTTAATATTTGTGAAAAATGAATTGAATGACATTGTAGGCATTCAATTGACTAGACTTTCTTCATTTAAAAATGATCACGACTAGGATTTTCAATCCTGGGATTAAAATGTACTGAATCTCAAGTTTAATCCCGGGATTAAAAACATTTCAATCTTAGGATTGAAAACCCTAGTCACGGCTGTCAGCTAGATGCCTATTTTATTTTATTATCACGAAAGTATTTCAGCTAGTAAGCTGGAGCGCTGATATGAATAAGGAAAATTTTATTTGTAATTAACACTTTTTATGTTGGAATATGCAATTCTATGGAATAGCCAGTCAACGATAAATCATGTGTTGCAAGGCAACAGTAAAAATGGTGTAACTTATTTATGGGATTTAGCCATATAATCGTCTAATCCCCGATAGCTTAGTGGGAGGAGCATGCGATCGGAAATCGTAGGACGTGGGTTCGAGTCCCGCTCGGGATTCGTAATTCGGAGTTATGGGCAATTCTACGAGTGAAAAAAATTACAAAATTTCTTTATTCTTTTAAAAAAACTTTAAACATTGACTTTTTACACATTTAAATTAATTAAAATTATGTAAAAAGGTAATGTCTATCATTATGAATAGATCTTATTGGCAGTAAATGGCTGTATGAGGAGATATTTTAATTTTTTACTGTCAATCGGTGGAATTTACAAAAATATTGTACATTAATTTGTTGAATATTTCACTAAATACTCATTTCTGATTTATGTCTCTACCCAAAAGATGTTTGAATTCACAAATTTAACAAACCTTTTACTTAAAACATAGCAGAAATGCTTTAATTAAGCTAAAAATTGTCAAAAACTGTGTCAATCGGTGGAAATTTTACATATTTTCGACTAAGCTTGAAGCGCTTACAAAAATTTAAATTTAAAATTACCGTTGAAATTTCTTTCTGTAATATTCTTAACATATGGAAAAACTTATTTTAATTAGTTTTTCATGCCTCATTTGCCTTAAAGTTTACACTTTAAGAACGAATAATGTCACAATCACGGAGAAATACACTTTATGAAAAGAAACATAATATTTTTATCCAAGAAATATAACGGATAAAAAAAAATTAAATTTTTGCAAGTAGCGAAAACTTACAATGCAAATTTCTGCAGTTCCCTTTACTCGTAGAATTGCCCTTATACTTTTTTCTGTGGTTTTGTCTTCTAGAAGTTTGCTTCTTTCTTCTAGATGTTTCAATATTTTAAAGGAGCCAGTGACTAACGAATAGTCTTCATCTAGTTTTCTGATTTCACCAACAAGGACGGTAATGTACGAATAAAATTAATCAAAACATTCAAAATTGCTGCAATTTCATACTTTAAATAGCTTTTGAGCAAACCGAAATGCTTTAGAGCAGTGTTGCTCAAACTGTTTACCTTGGTACACCAGTGTGCTTTAGAAATTCAAAATCAAAAAGTTTGGACAAGACTGCATTAAAAGATAAAAGAAGAGTTGATGATTCTCTGTCTCAATAACGCCCGTGATAGAACGACTGACTTGAGATTTTAATGAGTGTTCCTTATTTTTGAGGAAATATGTGCAAAATCAATAAAATTATTGGCTTCCACTTGATTGTATGCTCTTATATTTTTGATCAATCGCAAGGATTAATTATTTAATTCTTTGTGATTTTTGTCATTAATTTTTGATCTTTTTTGACATGTTTGAAAACTGGGTATTTCTGATAGGATTAATAAGTTACAAAACCCGTCGAACACACACACTTTGAAAAAATTACAAGATAAATAAGTTTATTGAATCAGCCAAAAATTGGTTATTTTATTTCTGAAAAGATTCCTTTTACATCATTTATGAATCTGTTGATGAAGAATATTTTGATGATTCTGACGATTCAGACTCGTTCCACAAGTCACTAAATATTTCTTTCAAGCACTCCCAAGCTGCATCAATATCGAAACCCCATTCAGTTTTTCCCTCAACAGTATGCAGATTCAATAAAGCCTCAAAAATATCTCTGTCATCATTAGTTACGTTTGGATTTGATTTTAAATATTCAAATGCTTCAATTAAAATATTTGGATTTTCTTCAGTACTTCTTCCACTGATTCGACGACGAATGTAATCTTTAAGTGCTTCCAAAGCTGCATCAGTCAATTTTCTAATAATTTCTCGAACAATATCACAAATTACTCCTGATGAGGATGATGATGATGGGATTTCGGAAGTTGGATAATAGCTTGGTGAGCCTGCAAAGGTTCCTGAAACAAAATTTGAAATCAAATTTTTAGTACTTAATTTATTTCTTTTTAAATGCAGTTTAAAGTCTTCAAAGTTTAAGTCTTATTAAAGGTTGAAAAAAAAAGACTTACCCAACACCAATGCCATTGTCATAACAAATACAAACTTCATTTTTGAATCAGTGAATTTTTTTAAGAAAAAAAAAGAATCGAAGGTTTAAGAGCTTGTGAATGATAAGATAATAACTGAACAATTCTTCTTTATATACAGGAGATAAATGTGAAAATTTTTAAGTAAAAACTAATTTAGAAATTAATAGCAAAGTCATGATTAAATTAGAAAGTGTAAAAAATAAGAGAAATCTAATTTTTAATAAAAATAAAAAATAGTAATTATTTGAATTTCAGAATAAGAAAAAACGTGAAAGTTTAAAATTAGATGCATTCACGTGTTTAGAAAATTAAAAATCTTACAATGTTTGAATTTCCATTTGAGCTACATCTTATAGGACCCCTAATTTAAGCTTCTACATTTGCGTATGATGAAGAGCTTAATTCTAGCTATTATTCAATGGTTTGAGTCGTAAACACATAAAAATGTACAAAAAATATTTGAATCGTTTTAACAAATAGAAAATAAATCGAACCGTTCTTAGAACGACCCTTACTTGACTAACTTGCTGGCAAAATGTCTTAATTGACAGTCTATACAAATTGATCAGTTATGTCCTTACGGACATTTGATTCATACAATTCTGTACAATTGCATGATCCAGAGAATATCAATAAAATGTACCTAGTCACAATTTGCACAACGCAAATAGCACAAACCGAGTTTCCAAGACTAGAACAAAGAAAAAGTACCCAAAATTTAACTGGTCATTCCCTGAATCGACCCGAGGTCATTAGACCTGATTGGCCAACACTCTAACCAATAAGACACTGCTATTTTCTGTTGCTCTTCTTAGTATCACTCTTTCATTTCAAATTTATCATCATCAATCAATTCCCTTCAGTTTAAAAACGTTTAGCAGTTAAGTGCCTTGCTGGTCAAATAGGTAAGGCGCTTGGCTCAAATTTGGTATGGTAACTAGAAGATCGTCGGTTCAAATCCAGCTTTTTTGAACGTTGAGGAAACTTTGAATTAAGGAACGGATCAGGAACTTGAAGTGTAACAAAAGAAATAGGAACGAGAGCTACAAGATTACCCACGAAGCGAAGAATGGACCTGAAAAGTATAAACTCACGCTCACAGAAGATCGAAACGAGAGCCTGAATTTATTTGAAATTTAGATTTGAAGATTGGAAGTTTGATCCTACATAATATTAATTGATACGTATACAAACACAAAAGTGTAAACTGTGAATTATTACCGGACAGTATATCGTTGATAAATGCAATAATTTTTTCCGATACCACTTCAAGTCACAGAAGGTAGAGAATGTGTAGAAGTCGTGAGTCTTTTTGATAATTTAAACTATATAAAATTCAAATAAAATAGACGAACAATTTTATATTTAAAGCTATCAATCAAAAATATTTTTAGTTTGTCGAAAGGAAACTTTTGAGAAATATGAAATTATATTTAGTTGTTCTGTGTTTGGCTGTAAGTTTGTTCCTTGGTAAGTCAATTAAAATAGCTTAAACCAGTGGCTGGTTCCTAGAGCTACTTGGTGCACTCTAGAATAGGATTTGGAATTGATATCCTGCAACATAAGCGTACCTTATAGGTTTAGAAACTAACCTACGAAGTAAAGCATAACAGGACAATTAATCTTAATCTCCCAATAGAAAGTCTTGCTGGCTCAAGTGACTATGAATCTCAATTTCCAAGTGCATCGTGCGATTACTTGGAAAATGACATTGCAAACAATTTAATCGATGATATTGCACTAAATTATAAGGACTTTAGTGACTTTATTGATATCCATTTGGTGGACCATGACGAAACAACAAGATTAAATGATTACACGAAGGATCTTCTACTAAGTCAAAAAGTTACAATTCAAGATAAAGATATATTTGTAGATCTTGTTATATCGTATGTTAAGTATGTATTAATAATGAGTTCTTACATTTTGATGATTTCATGAAAACTTAAGGATGTTGCTAGAGCTTGAGATCACCAATATTATTATTTCTTTTTTGATTCAACAGATCAGAGCTCATTGATTGGAACGAAAATACTTGTTTTACTAATGTCATGAGAAATATTATTCCTGGATGGATACCAAACTTCCATGTTTTTGACAATTCACGATAAGTTAATCTTATGCATCTTATCATAAGAATGCGGAACTGAAAGCTTCATTCTGATAATCTTTTGATCATTTCATCAGTTTTTTAATGAGGAATCTTCTTGAATTTCTTAACTTTAAGTCTATCAATTAAAAGAACATTAAAAATGAAATTTCATCTTCAAAACTGAACTAGCCTATTTTTTTAATTTAATATTTTAAACAAATCAGCAGTGTTTAGTGTTATGATGGAGAGTAAAAAGGGTGTAAAGTTATGGAGAAATAATCTGAATGGCACAAGTCTAATAGTCAAGACGACAATCAAACCTTACCACCAAGTTGTGCCGTGGCTTAAAGTTGGCTCCCACTAGATTCTAGAGCAGTGTTGTCTAAACTGTTACAATTTTATTCTTAATATTAATAATTCTTAAATCTATATTATGTACGCTAGCTCAGTGTATAGCGCATAATCTTCACTAAGCAGTTGTGTCCAGCAGCCAATTAAAAACTGTTATACTTAGAACTAGTGTTCATGTCGGCTCTCGTTGGAAATGACATAAGCCACATGTTATGTGTGACTTTGGTTATGGATTGCTATTAAGGTTTGTCATGGCTCAAAAAAGTTTGAACAACACTGGTCTTGAATAATAACTTATAATAATAAACTAGTCCACTGGTTAAAATATTCGATTAAAAGGGAATCGGTTTGTCAGAAATTCACGAATGTTCATTATCATTAAAAAATCGTGAGCTGCATTTTCTGCAAAATAAACTTTTGGAAACACTTGAATTGCATATCAGTTTAATTTTTAAGCTTAATATATAAAGGAGCTTATAAAGAAGGAAACAAATGAAGTTATTATTAATTGTTTTGTTTTTAACTGTAAACTTTTTCAGGGGTGAGTTTTGAACAAGAAACAAATTTGAACTTTTAACCATGAAAAAAATTCATCAACAGAATACTTTGCTGGCTCTCCTGGCTATGACACAACAAATCAACCGAGACCTTCATGTTATTATCTTGAAGGTCACATCACTGAATATCCATTGCGAGAGGTTGTGCTCTATTATCAAGATATTAATGATTATGTTAATAACCATTCTGCTTTTCACAATGAATTTACGAGTCTAAAAGACTACACAAGAGATGTGTTATCAAGTTAGAGTATTGCAGGGACAGATAAGAATCGTTTCATATCTTTTGTTACTGCATATGTGAGGTTGGTGTATTATTGAGCTAAATTTAAAATAAATTCGCAGCTATTTAATTTTCTAATATCCTAATTTGATAGAGATGAACTTAATAACTGGACTGAACAACATTGTTTTGATGGTGTAATGCAAAAGTTGATACCTGGATGGACACAAGATTATCAAGTTTCTTCTGACGCATACCCTGAAGTATCACCTTCATAAAGTTGCACTCATAGAAAAAAAGTAACAAAATGTTTGTAACTTGTATGGAAAATGTTAACAAACAATTCGTTAAAATAGTGTTTACGAACTTATTTGTTAAATTTAACCAAATTATTTGTAAGGTTGAATTGTTAACTATAAAAATTGTTAATTTAACAAACTTTTTGTTAAAATTTTTTTTTACAGAAAAAAATAACAAATTTTCGGTTAATATTAACCAGAAAATTGTTAATTTGGTCACCCATCTTATTTTAAAATGTTTCCGTGGTTGCTTAACTTCTAAATTCCTGTTGATGATCCGCTAGTCCGCTGCTTGTAAACTTTTACTTATAAAATTTGATTCAGAACCAATATAAATAATTCTTTAAAAAATATATCCAAATTTTAAAATTAATTTATGAATAATAAAATAGAAATGTAGGACTTAAAAAAATGAACAAATTTAATTTTTAAATTACGATTTGGTTTGTAAATCATTATTTTCCAAAACAAATTACAAATAAAAACATTGTAACAAATGTTTTGTTAAAATTAACAAATTAATTTGTTAAACAAAATCAACAAAATTCAATTTAAAGCAGTTTTCTCATTAAAAATAACGCAATAAATTAATGGGAATCGTTTGAAATTAATCAAACAAGAGTTTTGAATACAAAAATTAAAATTTAATTAAATCAATTATTAACAAATAAATTTGTTGATTTAACAAACTCAATTGTAAAATTTTTAACAAATAGTTTGGTTGAAATTTTTTTTACCCATGTAAACTTAATCAATAATTTGTTAAACTAGTTTAACAAACATATAACAAATATTATGGTTACTTTTTTTCTATGAGTGTGGAATTAACTTAGTTCCAAATGAAAAACACAGCTGAGCTACTTTTTTTAAAAAACAACTTTTATCTAAATTCATTTAAATCCATTTACACATCATCAAAATCAAATAAATATTTTTTACTCATCCTTTATGCTGCAAATTAAATCCTTTACATTTCCTTTTGTAAAACAAAAAATAATAAAATAATAAAACAAAGCAAAATAAAAAGGTAGAAAAAAATTTACAATTGAAATAATTTCATGTGAAGTGAAATGAAAACAACAACATCAGCAGCAGCAGTTACACATGAAAAAGTGTTCCAGCATAAAGAAAAATAAACACACAAGCTAGGATGAGGAAAAGACATTGAATGAGCAAATTTTTTTGTGTTGTTGGATATAAAATAATTTTTTTTTGGGGGATAATTTGGGTGGAGGGGACTTAAAAGATGCTGGTCAGGGTTGAAATCTATAGAATGGCTGGAGATGGACTAAATCTAAATCGCAAGGCTCTTGAGTGTTAGGCAAGATGTGTGCTAGGGCGATTTGCAGATAATGGGAGTTCAACCTATAGTTTAAAGTGAGATCCACTCTTTTGAGGACATTACTGACTGTAGCTTTAAAAGGAAGGTTGTGAGCATCATTTTCAGAACATGTCGTTCGAAAAAAGACAAGCGAAAATTTTCCATGCTGAGTCTCGAACCCATGATCGCTGTGTTAGTATTGCAATAATTAAGTACAGAAGTACTAAACAATTCCCCTGCCGAGCCACTTCAGTTTAAAGACAAAATTATGGTTATAAATTGGTTATTTGGCTATCGTTGCCCTTCCATCTTACCTCCAAACCATCACTTCCTAACACATCATCCACCTCTCCTCACAAAAGGTTCAATTTTCTCCTCGGTAAATGAAAGAAAAATAAAAAAATATTTATTGTTGTCCCATTTTTTTGCTGCTGCTTTTCAGTAACAAAAACAAAAACAAAGAAAACATTGTGAGACTATTCTAGCTATATCTATCAGTAGAATCATGATGGGAAGTGAAGAAAGATTCGTTCTTGTAGATTATTGTAGACACAACACAGTAAAGAAAAGGGACAGGACACAGTATGTACAATAAACACATTCGAGATAAATTGCAAAATGTTTTTCTTTCCATACTTTCCATCCCCAACCTTCGAATTGTCATGCAAAAAGTGTACATAGAGGAAGTAAAATGTAAAAAAGGGACGACAAATGACGATGGACGATGAATGACGACAAGGTGACGATGTGTAAAGAGGAGATTGTTTGCCTATCTCGAGAACTACAAATAATGAACGGTGAGGGGAAAAAAAGCAAAAAACTAAGTTGATGTGAAAATTTGTGACAGGAATGAAGGAAAATTGGGGTTCGGACGAGGACAGGTGTTGAAATGATTGAAGAATTTTTTTGGAGGAAAAGATGAAAAATTATTGCACATTTTTTTTTGATTTTTTAATGAAATTTTTTGACTTGCCAGTTGTTTAAAATTAAGAATTATTTAAAAATCAATCATTTTAAAGATACAAGACTGGACAGTGAAACAGTAAGATTTACTTTCAATCGGAGGCTGAACAGAATGTGTCATGAACCAAAGCGTTGGTGATCCAATCCTTCTCCTATTGCTAAAACGAATGACGGAGATTCAGATAAACAAAATTCTGATGATGCAAAATTCTACCTGTCGTTAGATTTATATTTTCTCGAGCACAATTATCAACGTCATAGGCTCACATGACATCTAATCACATTTATAAGATAATTTTAGGATCGAACATTCTACATATCGCTTATAACCGGCTTGTAGCCTTAAAATAAATCCTTAGTTGTAATTTTTTTTAAAAATTCAGTAACAAACACCAACGCATCGAGGGTACTCATGTGGCTCTGTAATAAAGCATGTATTTTAATTGTTTAAATGCTTTGCATGAATCGCACAGAGCCTGCAAAAGTTTCTATTGATTGGAAAATTTGACCAATTTTTAATATTCAGCCAATAAGGAATCCCAATTAGCTTTAATGATCATGCAAAGCTGTATTTTATACGTATTAATCGGGTACGGGGTCAGTAAGAAAAGAACAACAGAATTTCTTGGAAATCCATTGCTCCTTTTTGAAAAATTACCGTTAATTTCGGACGTCATAAGTGAACGACCCATACTTGAATTATGGTACAACGTAATTTTTCACTATTTTAAACTCGGCGAAGTAAAATTTTAAATATTTTGACTTTAAAATATTCAGACAATTTTCCCATAACTCGAAACTTCCCAGACCAAATGGCCTACATCAACAAAGTATGAAGAAATAATTCAAAATATTTCCCAATAGACTTCCAGTTTCTTCCCGGAAGATACTGACAAAGTATGTATACATCATACATGCAAGTGAATCGAAACACATATTCATCGTATACAGTACAGAATACATCATAACAAACAGGCAAATATCTTTATAGATTTGATGGACACCAATGTGTGTCATGGTACTGTATGGAATTGAATGTTCGTTCACTTGGGATAGATAGATAGAGAGCCAATGAGGGAGAGAGAGACGGAAAGTAAAGAAAATAAATAAATACAAACAATATTGATGCTGATGATAAAGTTGGAAACATTTTGTGTTTGAGGGCGCATTTTTGTTGAATTGAAGGATTTTAAAGCAAAATAAATAAATTTAAAGGAATTGAAAAAGTGAAAAAAATTGCAAATTCATCAAAGATAAAATGACAATCTGCATCTCTACTAACCCATCATCCCATCAACAACCCCGCTAAAAATAACAAAACGCAAGCTATTTATGTGAAATCTAAATGTGATGTGTGCTTAAACAAGCAGCAGCAGTGGGCATTTAATGTAAACAAAAAAGGAAAACGACAGATACTCAATAATAAACATCACTCTTGAGATCGAAGATGGAGAAAAAAAGGAAAGGCAATGACATCGGTAGAAGAAATAGAAATAATAAAGAAAAATATTGACAACAATAACAACAACAACTGTGTAGTGGCAGTTGGAGATGAACATACAGCTATCTATCATAATATTGCGTAAGATATGAAAAAATAACAATAGGAAGCGATGTTCTGCACGCAATATGTGTCGATGAGGGAGCGATGAGATTATGGAAATTGTTGTTTCGAGGGAAAACAAGAACATTTGAGTTATTGGAATCGATTTTGTGAGTAGTTCAGTTTTTGATCTTGATCTTAGACAACTCCTAGTGGCCTAAGTGGGAGAGTGTTGGCCTAACGTTCCAAAGGTTCTGGGTTCAATCACATTCCAAGTCTGATTTAAGAAGCCCTTTTTCCATTTTATAAATTCACATAAGGTGGTCTCCATTGCTAGGTATACTAGGATATACTACGATATACTAGCATATTGATGATACTATTACAGCATCTTGCGCACACGTGGTATATTGCATGGTACATCAGGTCTATAGACTTAATCGTGTCTTTGAAATTTGCAGAGCTTGCAAGTGGTTTGGATTTTACTAGAAACTGTAGGTTTAAAGGTTGTGGTAAAACAGATTGTGCTCAAATTTGAATCGCAGTGACATCAGCTCAAAAGGTAGGACCCTTCCCATGCTTTCCCCTTTTAGACAACTTGACTTTCACAATTCATGAACAAAAGATGTAAAATGTGAATCAAAATAATCAATTCTATCTCAACCCGACCCAAAATGATTGAATCCAATTCAGCTCAAACCAAGATGAAAGAATCATCATGGTTCGACCCGAGAGGATTTCTCAATACAAAATTACCACAAACTAGTCCAAAAATAAGTACTTCCACCCACCCTCAACCCCATAAAATACGACAAAACCATCAAAATCTTCCCTCAGCAACAGCACAAATAAAAATTTCAACAAAACAGTTTGAAAACCTTAAAAAATACGCTCTTTTAGGCGAAATACAAACAATTTTGTTTCATTTTCAGTGCTCGTGTGTATGGAAAGATAAACAATTTTTAATGTTTTTTTTTCTCATACATATAAATTCTCTCGTTTTGTTTAAATCGAAAAAATAAGCAAAAGCAAAAAAAATCGACAGAAAAAATAAAAATAAAATAAACAATAAATATAATTAAAAGATCTTCAAACTTGCTAGCTTCTTCCTCCTTTCTGTCTTTAAGCTGAATGTGTTGAAGATATTATTACGGCTGTTGGTGCTGTTATTATTATTTTTATGATGTGTTGTGTACTTCATCACATTTATATTAGATGGGTTGATAAGTGAAGAAAGTAAGAATGACTAGGCATATGGTGATTATCATACGTTGTTGGTTTCGCAAAATATTTTTTTTTGTTTATTTATTTTTATTTGTGTTGACTCGACAGAATAGTCAATATTGTGCTGTACTTAGATACGTTTTGTGCTGTCTTATAGCTATAAGTGACATCATTTGACACTTTTTAGGTATCTTAGATGCTAAATCAACTTGAGGTTTGTTTCAAAGTCTCGAATACTTTCGGACAATAGGTTCTGGCTAGTTCTGCATAGGCACATCTAGAGTTAAAGCTGATATCATAAGATTTGTGGTCAAAGATTTGCATAGTGTTCCAAAAATGCACAAAATATGCATCCTTAACAGTCTTAAGTACATCTGATGCATACTTTACTTGATAATATTTGTGCCAATCCGAGGCAATGATCTAAGAAAGTGAGAAAAAAATTAAAAATTTTAAAAAAATAAGTTCAAAATTTTAATACCGGGTTGCATTTTTTGTATGAAAAAATTGTAAAGGAGTCACAGTTAGCATCAATATGTTTTGAAAACGAACCGCCACATTTATGCTTGATTAATTCTGTTAAGATTCTTGGTCCATTTCCTTGAAAAATTCATAAATCAGTCACAATTTATTTCATCTAAATGTCAGGTCTGTAGCAGTTTTACCTATCCATGAACTTCCATCGAATTCGTTAGCAATTTTCCTTAAAAATAATTATTTCTTAAATTCAGGAGTGTTTTTAATTCAAGATAATTAGAGCTATTAATCCACATATGCAGATGCTTAAACAATAGCTCTAAATTCTTCTTAAGTGAGTATACAGAATTCATTGTCTAACCCGAGCCACAAAAAGACGTATGTTGACATTGTAGAAACGTGATCCTGACATTTGGTTCAATTCATCCGTCAGCCATTACACCAGACAGTATGTCGTCAATAAATGCAATAAAGTGCAATTAAATGAAAAAAAAATACGTTCTACAGGTGCGTAGCCAGAGGGGGGATTGTGATTTAGTGCACAAAAATCCACCTCAGCTCCCCAAATTTTTCCATACAAAAAAGTTTTTGTCCCCATTCCCCATCTTCAATTTCCTTGCTACGCCTCTGTGCTAGTGAACCGCAAAAATATTTCATTTATGAATAAAACTGTTGATTATTCTTTCACCGGATGCAATAATAGAGAGCTCGAAGTTCTTGAAATTTTGTATGGAGTCGAGTCAAATCGGAGTCGACTGTGCCATACAAAATCGATGAAAATCCCAAGTCGACTTCGAGCTATGCAATAATCTCAAGATCTTTAAAAGCCCACATGGAGCAGACATTTTTATGGCAACCTTCAAAGTGTTTATATTGATAAATGAAGAAGAATCAAGTGTAAAATTGAATATTCTGGTCTCAACCTTTTTAAGCTATAATCAGCATTTAATATGCAAAATAGTATGTTCTTTTGACGATACCAGCTACAAAGTAATTGATCAATTAACAAGATGCTGGGTTATAAGTCCAGAAACTATAAGTCCAGAGACTATAAGTCCAGAAAATCAAAGTGACTAAAGGTTTTTAAGTCCAGGTACATTTTATATCTGGACTCATAAACCTTACGTGTAGATATAACATGTCTTACTTCAAAAAATCTCCAGTTAAAGATTTTCCTTGCTCCAAATCCAAACGCATTATATTGTTCACAACTAAGCCATCATTCTGGGTACATGCAAAGTTTGTTCTGTTGATTTCTGATAGTGATGTTTTAAAGAGAACATCCAGGTCCAAATAAAGTCCTGAAAGTAATCAACATTGATTATATTATTTGACTTTAATTTGTTTTTCATGTAAAATGTCATCCTGGCCTTACCTCCATACTTATTCAGCACTAGTGGTCTCAGTATATCCGATAAGTGAACTACGGGATACCTTGAACGCTTCCACATACTATTTTTCATGAAATTTTCTAAAACTGTTCCTCTTGCGAACTTTATTACATCAATATACATTAGATTAATGTTTTCATAAGACAGCAGTGCATCAACAATATTTGATCTACTTAATTTGACTGATTTTGAGGTTGTGGCAAAGAGCAGATGAACTTGTAGGTTTGGGTTGATTTTAGCTGAAAAAAATTATTGCAGATTTAACAATGTTAAGAACGGTAGTGCTGAAAAGTATTCATAATTGTTTAAAAAATTAGGAACTTGAAATTTTAGATTTGCTTCCAAATTCCTAGTTAATTTATTAAGTCACATACCTGCAGATTCAATTGAACAAGCAAACTTAAATTTCGAAAAATTTCTTATGTGCTCAATATGAGATTCAATGAAGAATATTTTGTCATTTTCTGTAAGCTTCTGCTGATCAATGTCCATTATGTCATCAAGCTCAATCAGTTCCTTGATTTTTTGCTCCTGCAATAAGACATACGAGAGAATTATTGCTGATGTGACAAGAACTGCAAAAGTTAATTTTCTCTTTATTGATATCATATTGAAAGTTGAGTAAAGACTGAGCAGGCATCATCATAAGCTGTAGCACTTAATATCTTATGAATGAGAAAAATTGCATCAATTTTAATTGCATATGCAAATTATTGAAAAACATTTAAATGCAACAGGAAATATTCGCAAATGAGGTACCACAAAAAATTTAACTTTTTGCCTTAAAAAGCACCAAAAATCACAACAAACAATCAAAATCTCAAATCTGATCGCATAAAAAAAAAGTCAACAAAATTTCATAACCTCAATTCACTTGACTGTTCCGAAATTCAATTAAACAGAAAAATAAGCAAGGCATCAGCCTTGAGGACAAACAAATATAAAAAAAACTAAAATAAAACAAAAATTTAAATCGAACAAAAAGTTTTTTTTAATGGAAATGTAAATAGTGTGTTTTGTTTTTCTTTGTGATGTTTAGTTGATGACAACAAAAAATGTCTCGATGACTGAATGTTGGTCGTTAGTTTTTGGTCTTTTTAAGGGGAAATTTTTGAATTTTTATATGAAAATTTGATAAATATTGTTGTTAAACTTTTAATATATTTTGAATTAAATTTGACATTTTGAAATTAAATATATTTTTGAAACTACAAATGTTAAACTTAAAAAATATGATTTTGAACTTTTTGATTTTTTAAAAACTTTAATTTGAAATATTTCAAATTTTTCAAAAATTGCTTTTTTAAAAACTTTAATTTGAAATTTTTCAAATTTTTTAAAATTTCTAATTTTATTTTCCAAAATTTAACCTAACCTCAAATTTCTCTTCCACTTCCCATGACCTTTCAAACTCTTACAAAACAACCTCAAAATATCTACAAATTCAAATTTACTTAAAAAAAGACCATCCGCATATAAAAAACAATTATTTTCCTTGTAAATCCATTAGACTCGATTTCGTCAAAATAGCTCGATACAAAACAAATAAATCCGAAACTGTGTTGTTTATCCACAAAAATGTGCAGACATACATAACTCATTGAAAGATGAGTCTACAGTTTAATCCATTAAGTTTCTCGTTGCGTTATGAGAAAGATGGAAAGGAGAGTGGATTTGGAGGATTTCAGAGTTGTTAATTGTTTGATTTTGGTTAAAGGTTAAGCTAGTGAGGGGTCGTAAGGACAGGGTAGCAATTTAGAAGCAGCTAGTGTTTATTGGAATTTTCAGAAAGCTAGTATCTAAGAATTGACAGTTTTATTGAATAAAATTTACTGATGTGGCTTCAAACCATAGTTTTTGAGTTGACTGTTTACTTAACATCTTATCTCTAAATGTAATCTATTCTTAAACCTAGAATAAACCTTAGGAAGCTAATTCAATGTCTTTTCCTTGATTTAACGTTAGGAACAACCCAATTTAACCTATAGCTTTGGCTGAATTGAAGCATAATGTTATGGTATACACCACAGGAGCTTATCTAGCAAGCATCTACTTTGTTAAGCTTCTAGGTATACCCTAGTCATCCCTACCCTAGTCATTACCAAATTTTGTTCATATCCAAAAGTGTAGTTCATTGAAGTTTAATCCTAAAGTGTCCTTCGTAGCCTAAATACCAGTTTCTAGTACAACTTTGCTTTTAAAAACCTGCATTGGATTAATAGTAAATTAGTTTAGTTCAAATGTATCTCAACCCTGTCTCATCCACCAACTGAACTGATTTTTAATTTGCATACCAAAAAAAAAGTTTCCATCCACAAAAGTTTGCATTAAATTTTTATTGTGAGCAATGGAAAGGCAACAATTGAAACAGAGAGAAAAAAAATTTACAAAACAAGAAATTCGAGCACTTAAAAGCCGCAAAATATGCGTATACATGCTGTAATAATAATAACAACTTTGTAAAGCGACTACACAGTGCTCCGTACAGGGAAAGACAGAAAATATGGAAAGATGAAAAATACACGAACTGCAAAAGCGGGAATGTTTGTGTATTTCGTTTATATAAATTCTCATTTTTTTTGTTTTATAAACAAACAAAAATAAAACATAAAGAAAACATATACAGTGCGATTGTGTATATTACTGAGGCACATTTACGGCACTATGAACACATTTTTCTCTCGAGAATCTTACGAACTTGCATTCCTCATCTTTAATTTGTGTTTAGATGTTGAGGAGTTCTTGGTGCTGCTTTGAATAGATTTTTGAGGTTTTATGTTTTATTTGGAGTGGATTTTGGAGACTATTTGCTATAATTGCACTAAGTTCCCAAAAAAAATATATTTCAAATGTGAGAAATTTAATATTTTTGTATTAAAATGAATTGTTCACTTTCTTCCTGTAAGTTACAGGCTGTAACCATGTTCCTATGTGTAGCTTAGGTTACAACAAAAGGCTTTCGATTTGATTCTATTGCTTTTTCTATCACCTAGTCTGTACAATTTCTCTGTCCACACATTAAGCTGACATTCTTACATCACTATTCTGCGACAAGTAGCTTTTGTAGCTCCTAGACATCTTTTCCTTTGCGGATTCCAACCATGAGTGGTGTAACAAACTTGTGTTTCTATCCCAGTATTGACATTCTCTCTGGAATTTTTCTTGCAAAGTTTATGGCCAATGCAACCGTACTTCCTCATCTGTTTCTCTTTGTTGCAGTGTTGATACAAAGTTGCCTTTTCCCAGATTTTGCCTTTGATCTACCAAAGTTATGCTTTTTGCAAAAGCACAAAAAAGGCAAAAGTGAAAAAAATTGCCTTTCACAAAGGAAAAGGCTTGCGTTTTGATTTCAAATTTACTACGCTTTGGTCCACCTTTTTAAGTCAAATGCTAAGTATCAACACTTTATTGTTGATGTCCTTATGACATGGTTTTTGGAGAAGCTTTTCATTAATGATGCTAAAATGGCTTTAATTTTTTGACAGTTTAATATATGTTGAGATACTGTTTTCGAAAGGCATGCCATCACTGATTTAACACCAATTTATACATGGCTTGTCATGACTTGAGCTGGCTCGCCAATTGTTGTAATCAAACATCAATTAAGACGATAAAACCAAATAGGCAAACTTTATGGTATACTTGCTGCTTGAGTAGATATAAGATATATTTTCTAGTTAATAACCAGACCTTTGATTAGGCTGTCCATTGGTTTTGTTGGGTTTTTGATCAGAAAAAAATAAAATTTTGTTTGATAATTGATATTTTTGTTCAAACTTTTACCATAGCTCAAAGTCAATAAAATTTTGTATGGAGTCGAGTCGACTTTATAATACAAAATTGATGAAAATCTCTAGTCGACTTCGTGCTCTGACTTTTACTGCCCAAAAGAGATTATATTCGGTCTAGTAATCAATTGGCTGGTTTTACACCATTTGCAAGTTAATCGATGAAAGTCATTAGATTTGGTTCTAAAAATGTCAATTCTGCCAATGTAGTTTTCGTCCTTACAATTATCATGAAATCTGCAACAACAAAATGTTCACATCAGTGTTTCACCGACCAGATCCTATGATCTGCACCCACAAATAAATAAAAGAAAATCTCTAAAATACAGTATAAAGACACTAAGTACAGAAACGAAGAGACGAGGAACGAATATAAAAAAAAAATTAAGAAGAATATTGAGTAAATAAAAAAACAATAATAAGTTTACATTTTTTTTCTTCATTATTTCAAGAAAAATACACAAAAGAAAATGTGTATTTGCCTCAGCAAGTCGAGTGAGTGAGAAGAAAAATGCGAAGAAACTTAAAACAAAAAAAAATTAAATAAAATTTACACACAAATACATTTGTGTTGTGGAAAAATAAACAAAAAATTGAATGAAAAGCACACATATGTTAGTTTTTGTGTTCACTTATATTTGATATTTTAATTTGCCCGCTTTTTTTTTTAAAAAAATCTATTTGAATGTATTTTAGTTCCATTTCGATTGTGGTGCCGATAGCAAGCGGATCATTTGAGGCCTTTTTTTTGTCGAGATTCCGGGACATTTTCTCTCGTGTCATTTTTGTTTTGTGTGTCGCGAGACTTTCTGGTGATAGATTACCTTCATTATAGTTCATGTATACGTCAGACAAGTGACGAGGGATTCACTCAATGAACTTGATGATGATGATTCGCGTGGTTAAGTGGTTTATGAGATGAACAATCGATTTTTTTACTTGCAGTGTTATTTTTGAGAGATCAAATTTTTTAAGGATTTTAAGAATATTAAAGTGAAATTTTAAAATCAATTTTTGATTTTTTATGAACAAAGTTAAGGATTCGAAATTTTTTTGAAATATATTAACGAATTGAGTGAGCTTGGAACATAAAAATTAATATTTAAAAATTTAAAAAATTATAAAAATTAAATGTGAATAAACTCTGGAATAAACTTAAAAATCATCTTGAATTCAAATTGAAATTAGTGAATCAACAAGTGATAACAATGACTTCAAATAATCAAAAAATGATATTGTGATAACATTAAAATTAATAAAGAAGTGAAATTAATATTGAGCTATTGTCTAAGATGTTAAAAACTTAACAATACTGTCAAAAAAATAAAATCAAACAAAAGAAATAAAAAAATAAAATTAAATAAAAGAAAAACTTCGATTAAATACAATTGAGAAAAAGATCTGTTACAGCTTAAAAAAATTAATTGTCAAATCAAAATTTTAAGAATTTTGTTAAAAAAGTGAATTTTTAGAACAAAAAGTTTTGTAGAAAATCAAAAAATCTGCAACAAAAATTATTTTAAAATTTAAAGAAAAATCTTTAAGAATAATTTTTGGATATCTGTGCATTGAAGGAACTTTGAAGTGAATTTTTTATTGTTCTTACTTTTTAAAATAAAACAATATAAAACAAATAATAAAACTGTGGTTATCAAAAAAAGATAAAAATAGATAAGACAAATTTAAATAAAATTATTAGATAAGTGAAAATTTCTATTTTAAAAGGTAAATTAATAAATTCCTGCTTTAAAGCTTTTGAAAATTATTTATAATTTTTTATCATGTTTAATTGAAATTTGATTTCCTTAAAAAATACATACAGTTTCATTTTGCTTAAATTTTATCGATCAATTGCAATTGTGAATCTTCATCAACTTTTTGTCTCTTCAAAAGTTGCAACTAAAATCTAAACAATGTATTTTCTAATTTATCTGGGTCAAAATTCCATAAATATTTACAATTTATGAAAATCGACTCATTGGACAGTTTATTTTCATATCGTACGCTGCAATAATTTCTCTTCCCAATCTCAAGTCACTAAAATAATTCAAAAAATTCTTGCAGGTCACAAAACAAACAAAGTCTAAAACATTTGAAAAAATAACTTTTTATTTGCCTTCCAAACTCGTTGACTTGTTAAATCCTTTTAAGCACGTTCGATTGCACACACAAGTCAAGTGACTCCATCATCAACATGTGTGTAATTGTATTGGATTTAGTATGGAATTAGATGACTTTACTTTATGATCTGTTGAGTCTCTTTGTGTTAAAATGTTGTTCTCTAAATTTAACAATAACAGATGCTTAAATGATTTTGTGGTAATTACGGCAATAAATGATGGTAATTAGTTGATTGTTATTGCTGTGATAATGAGAACTGATTTTTGGGGGCTGTAAAGTTGCATGGCGAATAGAGTTTTGGAATATTTTGATGCATAATTTTTGAAAAATTATAAGATGTTATTTGTGACAAGGATAATCATCTTAGGAGAGGTTGTTACTTTCACATGTTTTTGGTGTAAGGCAGGTTAAGCTAATGAGGTTAAAACGTTTTTACCAAAGCTGATACGGAATAGGTTTGAGCCACATTTGCTACAAGTTTAAACATTTTGATGATATTAGCATAAAGTCGTAAAGTTTAAAAACTTTTGATCAACTTTAGCAACGGGGTTATCTTTGTACAAAGGTTAGCAATGGCAAAAGAACTCCAAATCCCATTTAGCATGACTCAATTCAATTTCAATTATCAGTAAGTCACAATGTCTCCAGATCCGTTCGAGTAAAAGCCCTTCATGATGAATTTACATCTTTTATCTTTCTCATTCTGTCTACATAATTCTTGACCCGTTCCTACATCTTACATAGCAGAATTCTTAGTCTTACGTCTTAAACTGCTGCACCTAAGAAGCCGAAGTATCTTAACTTCTTAAAAATCACTAGGTTGGTGGTGAGATTTGAACCGGGGAGTACAAATTCAACTTTTGTGATCTGTACTCAATTAGTCCAATTGACAAATAGAATCAATAAGTATCATCAGCATTCAAAGGCTCCAAATATAACGTTGACTCACAGTCAACACAAAAACTATTCAGCAAATCAAAGGCTGATCTCATTAATTCATAACCACAGACTGTCCATTGCCGATTGTCTTCTTCCTGATTTCTTCTTCATCTCCTTTCAAACTAAAGCAAACACAATGAAAACCCCAAAAACAGTCTTTCCATCCTTCTTTCCCGCACATATTCATCTTCCGTCATGCGATCATCTCCCATCGTTCATGAGAAAAAATAATAATAAATAAATAAGAAAATATAGAGAGTAAATATATTCACACACATTTAAAGCATATTTCGTCAAAAATAAACAAAACAAACATTTTTTTTTTAAAAATTTTAATGCATTAATAGAAAAACAGTCACTGAGTGAAGAATTTTTTTCGATCAACAGACGAGAAGAAAAAATAATTTTTGTTTACGAAAGCTGAATAAACAACGTACACAAAATTAGTGACACACAGAAAAAACAAAAAAATAAAATAAGAAGTACTGACATGAAATATTTTTATGTGAAGACATAAAATACAGAAATAAATGTGAAAAAATTTTAAATAGAGAAAAAAGAAGAATTAGAAAATGTGAGGATGATAAAAAATATTTTGTTTTATGAATTAAAACTAAGATTATGAAATAGGAACTAAATTTAACAGAAATTGAGAGCCTTTTTGTTCAGGGCAGGGTGAGCGAACCTTTCTTTATTTCATGGTTTTTTTAATTTGATACTCTTTAATCGAGTTTAGTTTTACTTTTTTTCTTAAGATGAATTAGAATATTCTTGAGTCGAGCTAAGTTAGATCCTCTCAGATCGAACTGAGTTAAATCCTCTCGGATCGAGTTGTCAGATCCTCTCAGGTCGAGCCAAGTTAGATCTTCTCGGATCAAGCTAAGTTAGATTATATCAGGTCGAGTAAAATTAGATCCTCTCAGTTCGAGCCAATTTAGATCCTCTCAGGTTGAGCCGAAATAGACCCTCTCAGGTCAAACCGACTTTAATCCTCACAAATTTAAATACGATTGATAATGTCAAGCAAATCTTCACTATACAGCATGATACTTATTCCGAAACCCCACATTAATCATCTTTGTTCCACATCTTTTAGTTTCAACAGCACTTAACCAAATAAACTCATCACAAACAAACAAAAATGAAGTAGATGCGGCACAGAGAATAAAGAAGACAGCGATTGTCCAAATAATGAATTTCTTGGAACTCAAAAATAAAGTTGAACTTAAAACGTTGGCGATGAGCGAGTTATTAAGTTCAGAAAGTATGACGAAAAATTTGCAGTTTCATTTTATGACTGAATTTGAATTGAGTTCAAATGGGGGTTCACATTAAGTCAGTGTTTCTCAAAAATTTTTGTTCCACGGCACATTTTTTAAAATAAAATTTTTTGCGGCACACTAAATGATTTTTTATGACCTTTTTGAAATCACAAAACATGTTTTTTCGAGGCACATAGTTTGAGAACTACTGGATCAAGTTGACAGATTTTATTATTTGTTTCGTTGACGAATATTTGAGAGTCAATAGATGGAATGTTGTGAAAGGTCTTAGTGCCATTACTAAATGATCATTCCTTGAAATGAGATGATTTACTAGTTTACTGGCTTATTCTAGGTTCTAATTCCTCAATTTAATCTTCAATTTTCATCTAATCGATAACTCGAGACCTAAATATTGCGTATTTACTCACATTACATGAATATGTTGTTTACTTCACACAATATACTCTGGATGAATCAGAAAGTTTGTTTATAGAATTATTCACAATATTAGATGCACGTGGAGATTATTTCGAAATATTTCATTCTCCTTTGATCACTTTACATAATGACTATGGAACTGAAATTTTAAATTCTGAATTTTGTTATTATTGTTGTTGGTTGAAATGTTTATGTTTTGTAACAGATTTCTGGATTGTTTTTTGCTGCTGCTGCTGATGTAGATATTGTAGGATTATATTGTTGACGGTTGTTTATTTTTAACTCATCGCCTGCATTTTTGACTTGGCAGTGCAGATTTATTTGTTCACTGTAAAGCCTGTAGATAACCTGAATGGCACAAGTCGGTTAATCGATCAGAAATCCGGCACCAAGCTAGTGTGAATCTGGCATGGTGCTGGATTTAAATCAAACCCAGCACCATTCAAGAGCCATGCCGACTAAGCGCCAGATTTATATTCGATTAACCGACTTGTGCCATTCGGGTAAGCTGTTTGCTAAGAGTTTCGCATAATCCCAAATTTTCAAATTTATCATCGAAGATTGCAGCATAACAAAGTAACAAAATGTTTCTCATAAACAAACAGAACCCCTCAAGGTACACAGCAACTAAATAAAAACAGCAATGAAACAAAGAAAGATGAAATAAAATAAAAGATTATAAGCACATCCACAAACAAGAGAATAGAATGTGAAAGAAAAAGATAACAAAAAAAAAATGTTGAAGATGAAGCTGTATGGAAAAAGGAGGCGGTGTTTGTTTCCATTTACAGCTTTTTTTTTGTTGCTGTAGCTTTGTACACAGGAATGGAAAGAAGAAGGCAGAAAAAAATAACAGAAACAAAAACAGCAACAAAATAAAAAGCTACAGAGAAAAGGTAGCAAAAAAGAGGAAATAAAAAAGTTTGTGTGTGAAAAGAAGGATGGAACCAATTTTTATGGCGATGATTATTTTGTTGCGAGAATTCTTATTTGGATTTTTGATGATATGCTGATGTTTGGATGTTGTATGATGGATGTTGACGCTTTGTACTTAGTTTAAGCTGTAGCATCTGCTCATTTTACACTCATTAGTGTCAAAAGTCCGAGTAGCAAAAAAGCAGCAGTGGCATAGTGGTTAGAGTGTTGACCCACCAACCCTAAGGACCCGGGTTCGATTCAAGATAATCGATCCAGTTCCTTCCTGTTGTGTATATAAATGTTCAATATATGCTAGGAGTTGTGTCTTAAGTATGAATCTAATGATTTATGCTTTCAGGCATGACTGTTTTTAGCTCAATGCCCATTTCTAAGTGAAATGTCATCCCTTTGAATTGTTTTAAATAGTCAGGTGATAAAACACTGACAGCAGCTCCATTAAACCATATTAACTCATCCAGCTTTTATTTTATGAAGAAAAAAATAAACTCCAGTTCCACAACAATTCATCATCACATCCTTCAAGTCTACCAACTAAAAATAGACAACAAAATCCCAATCAACCTTCAAATAGAAACTTAAAATCCATCAAACAAACCAAAAAAACTTTTTTTGCCATTCTTCGATTTTCTTAAAGACGACCAAATCTTCAAACACACACAAAAAGTCATTTGTCATTCATCATCTCATTGATTTCATTCAGCACAGCAGCAAAAAAGTAAAAAAAAAGATTCTCAAGGGAAGTTGTTCTTGTTCTTTTAGTCACTGATAATGACATTGAAGACATTCATCCATAACCATTCCAAATATCAAAAGAGAAGAGAAAGAAGAGACGGCAGACATTTTTTTGGTTCCTTTTTCGCATTGCCTTAAAGTCACACGCAACCGCAATATATGTGAGATTCCATTAAAGTTTCTTACTTTATGCTCAAAAATTCTTTTTGTGCCTATTCGGAAATTTTTTCTTTAAGATTTTTTTGCTTCCAATTCACCTCCAGTTGTCAGTTTTTCCATGTCATTGATTATCAGTGTCTCAGTCTGTGACTACTCGATCGATTTTTAAGAGTTCTTTTACAATTTGTCCTTTGGCTGATTTTGTGGGGATTGTAGGTTGTCATGAGTTGGTCTTCATCTGTAAGTTGGTCAAAAACATTATCTAATCTGGTAATACAATACAGACGGTAGTTCTAGATATCATACCTTAATCGAGGGTTGTGTCAAATCTACAGTCATCTCTAAACTGGTTTAAAAGCGAGCATCATACCTAAATTGATCTAAAGCTTAACATCATTCCTAAACTCAGAGTTTATCGGGTCAAATATCGTACGGATTCATAAATCATAAAAATCCCATGAAACAAGCCCAATGGAAGCTATTGCGCCCTTTCCCGCAATTCTCAATGATTCCATTGAAGCTTTTTCTGCTTGCATCATCAAAAAATTTCCTTTCTCTTACCTTTGAGTTTATTTTTTTCAATTCTCACACACAATCATAGCTTCATCGTCTTATATACAGCAAGATACGACGACGACGACTTGTAAAGTTGTACATAAGGCCAAAATGGATGGGGACCGGATCAAATGGCGCATGTGCTTGAGCTTTTATGTGCTTTTTTTTCTCTCTGTCGGAGGCTCCTTGAATTTCCTTTTTTTTTCTTCTCTGTTGTTGTTGCTTGTTGTGTCGCGCCTTTTCTTCTTCTTCTGCACATGAAAAAAAATGATGCTTCTCTGATTTGTTGTTGTTGTGTCTCATTTTGTCCCAATCGACAAGAAGACCAGTCGATGATGTTGCTGAGAAATTTTTGTGATTGGCACGAAGGTGAAAATTTTTGAATGGAAGAATTTATCTTGTTATGGATGACAAAAAAAAATGTTGAATTGAAGTTTGAGGCTTTAAGTTCAAGGCTTTTTGGCTGAGGAATATTTCTTGGAACTAAGAAACTTGTTGTAAATTTGTTAAGGAATGATGGAAAGTTTTCGAAGAGTATGGAATGAGATCTAAGAAATCAGAAGTCTTCTCATATGTTCAATGAACCTCAATGAAAATCAATACTTTTTCTATGAAGGAAGTTAGAAAGTTTTAAGACTTGAGAAAATATTTTTGTAAGCTTTTTTTTGCTAATTTTCAATTTATTTCTTGGTTTTGTAAATTGTTTCAACAACTGAATTCTGGTCTAGACTCACTCAGACTAAGACTATAGCTTCTGCTTTATTTTGAGTTATATCAGAGGTCAATCATATTTAGTAACCTTCTTACTTATTTTTTCGGCCTTAAAGATAAATTGTGATCCATTGCCTCCCTTATATGGTACCTGAAGCTGGCTCTATCGCTGGCTACCAATTGCCAGTTACCAATATCAAGTTTAATACTGTCTTTGTTAACAGATTCTCTTCAAGAGTTTGTCATCTACAACATCAGACTTAAGAACTTAATATCATGTTTAGTTAAAAATAAAAAAAAATCCAATTAAATTTGTTTTCAAAATTGGACTAACACTTAAATTAGAAACTACAATTAACATTTAAAATCCTCCCCACAAAAGCTGATTCCATTCAAATTACACCAAAACATTCAAATCCAAAAAAGCTAACAGCGACAAACAAGCAAAAAAGCACAAAACAGAGAAGAAAAAAAAAATCATTTAACAACCTTTTTCTGTTGTGTATCGAAAAAAGCATTGGCAATAAGAAAAAGGAAATAACACAGCACAGCACACTGAGAAAAACTCCGCCCACAAAACAAAACAACAACAAAAACAACAACAACAATACGAAACATAAAATAAAATAAAATAACAAAAAACTGAAATTTCACCAAACTTTTTTTGTCATTTGAGTTTTTTTCATATTTTGGTTCTTTTTTTGGCAATAATTTCGACAATCTTTGACATCTGCTGTGAAATGTGTGCAATGAATTTTTCTTGATATTGATTTTTTAATATTTATGCTTTCACCTGAGATTTTTGATGATTGTGGCAAAATATTATTCAACATATAAAAATTGTAATTTAAGAAATTTTTCAATTAAAAGTTGATTTGATTTTTTTACAGTTAACTGTTGAACTGCAGTTCAACGTTTTTTATTTGAATTTTTCAAAAACTCGGGATTTTTTAAAAACTTTGTTCTTTTTTGAAGTTTTAATAAATCTTTAAGTTCATTTTTATTAAATTTTATAATCCGCAAAAAAACTTGTAGTGTTGACTAGCAACATGTATTGTATACAAAATATTACAAAAAAAATATTGACAAGCTCACAAAATATTCAACAACATGAAAATAAGTGAAATAAAAATATTTAAAAATTATTACTCATAAATCTGAAAAAAAATCCTCTTGTAACTCATCACCCATATCATGTCAATAGTCTATCATCATGTTTACATTCAATTACACTCTCATTCAAGTCCTTCACTCCACATTTGATTTACTCTTTTTATTCTCTTTTCACTTTTTGTGTTCGTTGCGATATTTCATAAAATTGTTCATCAAATTTGGGAAAGTAAATTTTAACTGATTTATTATGAAATATGCAAACAAATTCGAGTAATACAATTTTTTTTTTCTGACACAAAAATGAGAGCTTTTGAAATGAAATTTTTGGTTTGAATATGCAGGGTTTGGGTTCTTGGATATTCATTGATTATTTCGCCTAGGTTTTTCTCAATTATCCGGCTATGATTCTCTCTATTTTCCGATTAGGTTTCTTTCAATTATATGGCTAGGTTTTTATTTATCTTTCATTGGTTTTTTGACTGGATCGACTTCGATTATCTATTAATATTTGCTTCGATTATCCGACAAGGTTTCCCTCAATTTTAAATTTTCACAATAACAAAATTAAATAAATCACAGTTGACCATCCCTTGATCTCAAACCAATTGTTCAAGTCTATCTGATCTGCAAATTGATTTTTTTTATTTTACGAGTGCAAATAAATAAATTGACAATCGCTTACTTTGCTATATGAAGAGGCACAAAATCATCATCACAATTGATTTAAATAAAAAGTGCAAATATTTGCGAAACGAATTAAAAAATATTTCGATATTTTTTTATCTCACGGATTTTTTTTTGGATTTTAAAAAAATATGAAATTTCTCATTCATTAAGTAATAATGCATGCAAAAATAGATACGACGGATTGAAGAACACCTTTTGTGAATTTATTTGATTTCTTTTGTTTTTATGATTTAAAATTAAATCAAAATTTTAATAAAATGTTTTAAAAAAATTGAACCTATCTTATTTTATCTTTAACATATCAACTAAGCGTACATAACGAAATTTAATAAAAAAAACTCATACTATCTTGCCATTAAAGCACATACTCGCTCATAAATTCCCACAAATAAACAAACGAAAAGAAAACAAAGCAAAGAAAATTTTGAAAATGTTTATTTTTTGCATTATTTATTCGTCAAACATGAAAAGTAAGGAAAATAAAACAAAAAGTTATAAAAAGACTCTTTTTTGGTGTGTGAAGATATCGATGGTGATATAAAGAAGTTTGAAAATGAATTTGACTTTGAATGGTGAAACTGAAGATGAAGACAATCTTAATTCGCTCTCAATTATCCGACTAGAGTCGCTCACTATTATCCGACTATAGTCACTCTCGATTATCCGACTAAAGTCACTCTCGATTATGCGACTAAAGTCACTCTCGATTATCTGACTAGAGTCGCTCTCGATTATCTGACTAGAGTCACTCTCGATTATCCGACTAGAGTCACTCTCGATTATCTGACTAGAGTCGCTCTCGATTATCCGACTAGAGTCACTCTCGATTATCCGACTAGAGTCACTCTCGATTATCCGACTAAAGTCACTCTCGATTATGCGACTAAAGTCACTCTCGATTATCTGACTAAAGTCACTCTCGATTATGCGACTAAAGTCACTCTCGATTATCCGACTAGAGTCACTCTCGATTATCCGACTAGAGTCACTCTTGATTATCCGACTAGAATCACTCTCGATTATCCAACTAGAGTCGCTCTCGATTATCCGACTAGAGTCACTCTCGATTATTCGACTCAAGTAACTCTCGATTATGCGACTAAAGTCACTCTCGATTATGCGACTAAAGTCACTCTCGATTATCTGACTAGAGTCGCTCTCGATTATCCGACTAGAGTCACTCTCGATTATCCGACTAGAGTCACTCTCGATTATCTGACTAGAGTCGCTCTCGATTATCCGACTAGAGTTACTCTCGATTATCCGACTAGAGTCACTCTCGATTATCCGACTAAAGTCACTCTCGATTATGCGACTAAAGTCACTCTCGATTATCTGACTAAAGTCACTCTCGATTATGCGACTAAAGTCACTCTCGATTATCCGACTAGAGTCACTCTCGATTATCCGACTAGAGTCACTCTTGATTATCCGACTAGAATCACTCTCGATTATCCAACTAGAGTCGCTCTCGATTATCCGACTAGAGTCACTCTCGATTATTCGACTCAAGTAACTCTCGATTATGCGACTAAAGTCACTCTCGATTATCTGACTAAAGTCTCTCTCGATTGTCCGACTAAAGTCTCTCTCGATTGTCCGACTAGAGTCACTCTCGATTATCCGACTAGAGTCGCTCTCGATTATCCGACTAAAGTCACTCTCGATTATCCGACTAAAGTCACTCTCGATTATCCGACTAAAGTCACTCTCGATTATCCGACTAGAGTCACTCTCGATTATCCGACTAAGGTTACTCTCGATTATCCGACTAGAGTCACTCTCGATTATCCGACTAGAGTCACTCTTGATTATCCGACTAGAATCACTCTCGATTATCCAACTAGAGTCGCTCTCGATTATCCGACTAGAGTCACTCTCAATTATTCGACTCAAGTCACTCTCGATCATATGTCAAAGGATTCTCGATGATCCAACTAGCTATACGACTACTGTTTCTCATCCCTTGGTACCCTAAAAAGTTTTGTTTTCATATGCAAATATAAACCACAAGAAAGAAGAAAAGCAAAGAAAAAAGATTTTCAATATAAAAAATAATTCTTCGAGATTTTGTGAGAAAACAAAAGTAAGGTACACAAATATATCTAAAATATCAACATTTATTATTTTCTTAAGCAAATATAAAGCAAACAAAAGCCTAAAAAGCCGTCGTCGAATAAAACAAAATCCTCAAAGTTAAAATCAAAATATACCATATGCAAAACATAGAAGTAAAAAAAATCAAAGGCAATATGCAAAATTTCTCATCGCGCGGGAAATAAAAATACAAACAAATTTCCGCTGCCTCCTTAACTCCCTCTCTCTTTCAACTTCTCATCTTTACTGTCGATAAAAACAAAACATTTTTTTTATTGCACGATTGGACTTTACTAATGGTGGCAATTAAATGGAATTCCAAATGATATACATGCCAAAATATCTAAGAGAATGAGAAGTAAATAAGAAGTAAATTCCTCATTTATCTCCATGCGATATCCGCTCGATAATTTTCTATAACCCCTGGTTTATCTTGCTTCTCAATTTGGAGTATGGCTTTATGGGATCAAAACAGAGAGTGAGGGGATAGAAGTTGGGATATTGGGTTTTATTACTAGAAATTAGGTAGGTTTTGATAAAAATTTAAACTTTAAGGTTAGGTTCTGTAAGGTTATTCTTCATTTTGAGGTTATTTTTTACTAGAAGAGATCCTAATACTTATCTTAACGTCATCATGCATCCCACCCCACCCCAGACTCCACAAAAACAGAAAACCATAAGAGAAGCAAAACAACAAAGAAAATCTAAAAGAGCAAGCGAAATATTTTTTGATTTCCTGTTAATTATCGAAATGAGTTTGTTTATTGATTCGATTTTCCGAAATAAACACAAATTTTCTCCCCGACTCCTCTTCCTTTCCAATCTCCAACGATGAAATTTTTTTTTTTCTCCATCTCTTCTTGATTTTCACATTTTGTTTATACGCACGCAATGATGATTTTCATTTACGAATCTTTGCATTCTATCCGACTGTGTTTATCTATTTACCTATAAATTTGTTATAGTAGTTTGTTTGTGTATTATTGTCTGTTTTATTGGGTTTAGAAAAGGGACTGGCTACTTTGAATACCAACTAACGTACCTCCTTACCTTCTTGCCGCTTTCAGAGATCGTCGATAGACTGTTTCATACTTCGAACGATTTTGAATAGTGAAAAATCGGAAGTGATAATTTTTGAGATTAGAATCTGAATTTTTAACAATTTTATGGTTAAAGTTAGAATTTTTGACAATTTTGAGGTTAGAATGTGAATTTTGAGATTAGAATTTCAACTTTTGACAATTTTGAGGTTAGAATTTGATTTTATGACAATTTTTAGGTAATAATTTGAATTTTTGACAATTTTAAGGTTAGAATTTGAATTTTGGACAATTTTGAGGTTAGAATGTGAATTTTGAGGTTAGAATTTGAAACTTTGACAATTTTGAGGTTAGAATTTGAATTTTTGACAATTTTGAGGTAACAATTGCAAAAACAATCTACCAACTTCACCTAATCCAGTACAACACCCCTGCATCCAGTTCACGTAAAGTCCGAACATATAAACATATTTTCTAGATATGCACAATCTTCGAATTCCAATTCAATTCAATTTTCGATGAAATCAGCAGAAATGAATAGAACTTGTACAGCAAACACATGCCTGATGTTCTGTTGTGTGTCGATTTTGTTTATGTTTTTCTTTTCCCATTCCCAAAAGCCATCAACAAACATCTAAAACGGAGAAATCTTCCATTTGATGCCTTCATGGCAACAGTATCGGCAGCAATAGCATTAATATTGCAAATATAATGTGTAAGCACACAGAAACATAAAGTGGCATAAAGTGATGGGAAAAATGTTGTCTTCTTTTGGAAATTGTCTTTTTTTTTATTTTACTTTTATTTTTGGTTCGTGCTATCATCACATCATATTTGAGGTTAGTGAGGGGTTTTTGTGTGGTATGGGAGAAATCTGGGAACTTAATAATGTGTTTAAGAAGACTATGAAGTGCATACTAGATGCTGCATGGGCAAATATTAAAAGAGATATACTTAAAGTAGCTAAAACCCGGCGCGTAGTCAGGGGGGAGGGGTTGGGGGACAAATCCCCCAACGTAAACAGAAATTTCTTTATTTTGCTAAGGTTTTTATAAAAAAAATCAGAGATCGAAGCCGATTTTTTCGGCTTAACTCGATTTTTGATTTTTTTGATAGAAAAAAGCCATTTAACACACATTTCAAGTATTTAAATTGAACTTTACATGCTTTACTATGATTCTGTGTAATATTTTGTCAGCATGTAGCTATAATAAGCTCAGAATTTCAAGTTAAACGATTTTAAGCCGAAATTTAAGCCGATCGAAAAAATTCCTGGCTTCGCGCCTGGCTAAAACTAAACCAGTCAAGGATATAAACTCAAAAAAAAATTCGTGAGGTCTTTATCCATAATTAAGGTGCAAAACCACTTTCTCCTTTTAGTTTGTAGCTAATGATCAACATTTAAAGTTGTAGTCCATATAGTCCATTAAGTGGTCCTATATTCTATCCCTGTCCCCAACCTACACACTATAATCCTCCAACTTCCACCATAGTCCAACATCTTTATTTCGCTCCTCACAATTCTATTTTTGTACACAATCTTAATATTTTTTCTACATAAATAAATTGCAAAACATCTTTTTCTGCTGACTCTGTGGCAAGAAATGTGTAATTATCGTTATTGTGGTTAATGAAATTGCGGGTGGTAAAATGAATACAAAATGCTTTGGTGAGGAAGAGAGAAGCAAACAATCGTAGAGAATATTGGGATAATAAATGGAAATCAAGTTATGAATATTGAATATTGTGTTTATTGCTTGTTTTTCATTGTGTTTTGTGTTTTGCGTGCATTTTTGATTGTTTGTTTTTTTGATGATGTTGTGGATTTTTGACTGCCTTTAGATGTTGGGATTTCTGAGAGTTAATTTGTGGTTTGTATTGAATATGTTGGAAATTCGAGAAGATTTTGGAAAAGGTTCAGTCAATTAAGATCCTAAAACTGCAGAAAAAAGGAAATTAAACACAATTAAGGTTGATTAATGCAGCGGCTTTTTAAAAATCCGTCATAATATAAAACCTACTTCTATATAAAAGAGTAAAGACTCTCATATACTTGATATATTATTTAAAGGCTTGCTGAAAGTTTTAGATCAAGAAATTCATTTAATGAACCGCTCCATTTGCTCCTTTTGGCTTTTAACCGCTTTCAGAAGCTTCTATGTTTAGCCTTAAGTAGGCCCATGCAACATTTGGAATCTAAAAATATCAACTTTTATATGACATAAGTCAAAATCTGGGTTTTCTTAGTTCAGATCCTAAACATACTAAAACATCTAATCTATATTTAGTTGATAAACATTAATTTGTAAATTTAGACACATGAAGATGAAAAAGTCATTAATTTTAAACAATATTCAATCAAATCTCGAAACAATCAATTCCAAATTTCCACTTCTCTACTCAAAAACCATCTTCTCATCCCCTCTACAATACTTTTGAACACTCAGCATTTCCAAAAAAATAATATAAAATTCAAAATAAACTTTTTTTTTTATTTTTCTCTCAAACTATAATAAAAATAAATTTTCATTACGAAAGGAAATTAACAAGAAAAGCGTAAAGAAAATGGAATAATCGAAAATCAATTTCCAATTAACAATTACAAAGTAAACAAAAATCTTCAATCAAAATGGGAACAATCTCCGGTCGCCTTCACATTTTCGTTTGGGAGTTGTTCGATTGTCATTAATTTTTAAATGAGTTGGAGGAGGGAGTGGCTGGTATGTGGTGGATTGATGTTAGAAAATTAGAAGCTTAGATAAGGTCATATAATCTCAAAATTTACAAAATTTGCGACATAACCTTACAAAAACTTGTTGTGATGGATTTTTTTTAAAACATAACCTTAATTTTTTTCAACTTTGCCACTTAATATTCTTAATTAAATTCGCCTTAAAAATATCAAAAATATTTTTAAAAAAGAGTCAGCATGATGAAACTAGGTCCTTAGTATCTCTTTGTGCATATTTATTATTAATCTTGCATATCTAAAATGTAGGTGGACAGGAAGGAGAAAAAAAAAGATTTTCTAATTGTTATTTTCTCAATTTATTTTTAAAATCAACAAAACATCAAAAAAATGAAAATTTATTTTGAAAAACGAGAAAGTAAAATAAAGAAAGTTTGAAAGTGATTCGGATGTGTAGAAAAGTGGAAAGAGCGCATTTTTGGAGCATAAAAAGTTTGTATATTTTAAGCAGAAGTTTGCATCAATGAAGTAAGAATTCGAAACTTTGAGGGAGAAGTTTGCATCTTTTGAAGCGAAACATTTACATCATTGAGCCAAAAGTCGCATCCTTGAGCCAAATGTCCCATCTTTGAGCTAAATTTCATATCTTTAAACCAAACATTTTTCAGCTTTGAAGCAAAAACATAGCCAAACCTACAAAACAAACCATTAACTCAAAAAATGAGCTAACAAGCAAAAAGAGCAAAGATTCAACAGGATAGACAAGAGTGAAGACAGCAGGCAGTTTGTTTATTGCATCATTTCCAACTATTTCTCTCCCGTCTGCTGAATATTCAACAAAATCATTTTCTTATTTTTTTTTCTCTGTCGATAATTTTCATTTTTGAAGAAATAAATAAAAACCTGCGAAAAACAAATTTTTAAATAAATAAATTTTCCATCTCGTAATTCTCGGGCATTGAATATCGATTTACAAATGTTTTATTTTTACTAACGACCATAAATAAATTTTTTATTAAATTATCATTTTATTTCATTGTGTTTGCTTAGTGAAAGAAAAATAAAAGATTTCTTTTTTGTGTAGTTTTTCTATCGCATTGCGAGCATTTTTACTTCCTGTATTTAAAATAGAAATGAAAAGTTTTTTTTTTTCATAGCTTCAAATGCAATTTTGTAATGTAAAAAAAAGAGTAAAATTGTGGATGTTCATTGACTTCCGATGGGACTAATGCTTTGTAAATCTTTTTTTGTCGTTTATTAATCGTCGTAAATCAAACATTGAATTTAACAAATTATTTATATTTTTGATTTAGAATTTTAATTAAATGAATTTAAATTTCATCGACACTTATTTACAATTTTTCCTTCTTTTTCAATATAATTTCAGGAATCAACCCAACACAATTCCTCAAGTCTGTTGAACTCATCATCATTCCATAACGACTTAAATAATAACAGTAATGAATTTTACGAAAACGGTGATAACGGGAGTGAGCATGGAACTGTTAATCTATCAAATCAGCATAATGAACGAGCTATGAACGACGTTGAATATAAAAATCAAATAAAAAAGGTGAGTTTATTTTCTGCAATTTAATGAATAGTTTAAAGACGACGGCTGAAATAGGAATTCTTGTAAATTTTATTGAGTTTATTAAGTTTTGAGGGCTGAAAAGGGTTGATTTTGTAGATCTTCATATAACTGCTATATGTGTAATGTAAAACAAGTCGGGTTCGATGGGAATTGAACCAACGACCTCAAAAGAGGCGATCCCTGCCTACGAGGTACTTATCTCACTTCGGCTTTCTGTCATACACAAAAAACCAGATCAAAGCGAGCCCTATGCTCAAGCCTTTCTACTTCAAATATGCTTTTCGAGCCATATTTTTAGATCTAATATTGCAAAGAGTTTACGTTATGTTGAGTCCAATAATTTGATACGATTACAGTTCTTCAAACCAATTGAAATAAAAAAACCATTTTAAATTCAAAATATTCACAAAATTCAAGTCAAATAAGCAAAAAATTCGCAAGGTCGTGTCTAACACAGATTCATCATCATTGAAATCACCGCTTCATCATGCAGAAAAAAATGAGTCAGTCCTTAAAGCAATTTTTATCGATTTTCATAATATTTTCGCATTCATTCATTTATGAACCACAAATCTAATTCATTTTCGGAAATAAAGTCAAGTTCGTGTACCCGGAAAAAAAATTTAAAATTGCTAAAATATCTTTGTGACTGTATTTAACAGTAAGTAGAGCCTATAAAGCAGTGATATATTTAGATCAGGATAAAAATAAATAAAAGTCATAAAAACTTTTTCTTCTTCCTTAACATCCAACCCCTCTTCGATGCCTCTCAGCAATTTTTTATTTTATTTTATTTTCCAAAAATTTTCCTTGATTTCTTAATTTTCCACAACGTTTAACCGCTAAAGTCTTCGTTTATGGCTTTAAAAATTGTTTAGAATTTTGCGTGGGGATGAAAATCTCGCGAAGATTTTTGAGTGGCGCTATCAAGAATACAAAAAAAAAGTTATGAGCTTTAATTTGATAGCCGCGAGGCATTAAAGACTACTTTGTGTTGGATGAAATTTTATTAATGATGGTTTAGGAGATGTAATGTGGGTTTATTTGAGTTCTGTGAATCCTTCATGATTATTTTGTTAATGGTGCTTTTGGCTTATTTTATTATTCATTGAAATTTTAGTTTTGAGTAGGATTTAAAATTGATTTAAAAAATCTAATTTATTTTAAAAAAATTTTAATTTTTAAAAAAATTCAAAAATTATAATTATTTTATTTTAAATTTTTTCTGTTTTTTAATAAATTAATTCAAATTTTTTCATGTTTTTAAAAAAAGAATTAATTTTTTAAAAACAAAAACTTTTCTAAAATTGTAACTCCATCGCCCTAATGTCCATAAAACAAACATAAAATCAATCGAGACATGAAAACCAATTTACCCCCAATTTTCCATCTCATCCACACACAAAAAAAACAATTAAAATCATCACTTATCCCATTCAAAAGTTAAAATAAACAACAGAAAATATTTCATTTCTCATGTGAAAAACTTTTTTGTCTTCCTTTTCAATTTTTTTACTTCTTTTTGCCACATTTTGTTTACTTTTTCCTCAGGAATTAAAATAAATTTATTGCTTTTGTTGAAATTTAAATAAAATATTTTGAAAAAAAAACATTTAAATTTGAAAAGGAAAAAGTAAATTTTTCGTAAAAATAATTTTCACTTCCTTTTTCCATTCTTATTGAATTCGGTCTGGTTCTTATTTGTTTTAGAGATGTGTATTGGATTGTCCATCCTTTTTCGTGTATGCTTTATTTTTGGAGTTTTATTTTTGGTATGTGTTGATGTTTTTATGGATTATTTGAGATATGTACCGAAATTGAAAATATTTTGAACCTTTTCAATTGTTTATCACCTAATATATATAATTTAAATTTTCATACTCAAAGAAGTTTAGTTTTCTGAATTGATCTAAGCTGTAATTGAATTCTGGAGCTGGTTTCTGGGGCTGCTAGGTTCATCTCATTGCAGAACTTAATTCGGTGAATTATATTTTGATATTCAAGCACAATTTAAGTGTGATTAAAGCAGTGAATTCCAGACTATGCGTCGCGATACTCTGTGTGGACAGTTTTGGTCATAGCTCACCATCAAAAAAAAAAAATTTGTCGCCGAACAAAAAAGTTTAAAGACACTAGCGGAAGCTTTTCTGAAAAGTTTGCTTAAACTATGTAATACATAGTAATGGTGTTTTTGGTGATAATATGGCACAACATCTACCTTTAGCTTCATTTTTAAGTCTTTATCAAGATATTAGCTTGTCATTTTGAGAAACTTCATTCTGGTTGAATGGAACATTATGTCGTGGCTTTATTAGCCAACAAAATGATTCTTTAACACGTTTAAATCTCCTTGCAATTCAATATTGAATTTATAATCATTTTTAACTTATTATAAATCAAATAAAGTTTTAAAACACACCTATTAAGCTTACTTAAATCCATCAAACTGATTTATTCATCGGCGACTTACAATTCAACATTAATAACGTTGATTAGTCACCCTAGTAGCTTTGTAGTTTAATTAATTCCCAAAAAAATTTAATCAACTACACAAAATGAGTTTATATATTTTCTAAAATAAATAAATAAAAGTATCTAAAGGATTAGTTTTCTCCAAAAATATGCAAATTTACTCATTTCACCTATAAATATAAAACTATAAAGTTGGGTATTAAAGAGTCAGTTCTGAAAAGTAAAATTTATTGCTTTTTAAGAATCTATTTTTAAAAGACTTAATTCAATGAATTTTGAAATTATTTTAATTTTTTTCAAACATAAAAATTTCATGGCATTTAAATGGTTCACAAATAATGTTTTGTCCACCAAAAGAGCATCTTTAAAACTTTTTTTGAGCTATCACTTGTCTGTAAGCTACTAGTGAGCCTTAACATATAGAGTAATCTTATGTCAGTCCTTCCTAGCTTGAATATCCTCTCATTTGCTTACTTAACGCTAGATTATGCAATATTTTACTTTTTAAAGATGATCTAAACTATATTTTAGTTTCTTAACTCGAGCGACAATATTTGATTTTAATCTCAACATATTTACAACAATTTTATGACTTTACATCCATAATTGCTTCTTTTGTCATAAAAATTAAAGAAAATTAGACTTTACGATTCTTAATTCAAGGATATTTTCATTTGTTTCTTAACAATTCCACCTTTTTCTCTGAGATTTCAGTTCCTTTTCCATAATCACCTAGCGTATCCTCATTTACGTCCATAAAAAATTTCTATCCTGCAAAATTAACCCCTTTTTTACTCATTTTTTGTGTGTAAATCCCAAAAAAGAAAATCTCATCCAACCCCACTTTGCCTGCTTGCCAACCGTAATCATCACCGTAACAGCAACAAATCCTTTCAGAATTAACAAATAAGCATTAGGCCATTAAAAAAGTTAATGACCAGGAAAAACTGCTGCAACAAACTCAAAATTTTTGTGGTGATGTTAAGCATGTCAATCCCTTTTTAACGATATCATGATGATAGTTTACTCTCTTTTATTGTTGCCTATGAGAATTTGAGGGGAGGTGAGCTGAGTTAGAAGTGGAAAAAAAGGATTTTAATTGCCATGAAAAGTTTTAATGAGTTGAGGATTTTTTAAGGATGAAATGTAATGACCGCAAAATGACCACAAGATTTAGTTTGATGACTAAGTTGTTAGTATTGATTAAGGAACAGGAGATAAAGGCCCTTTTTGCTTATTTTTTGATGGCATCAGCAGTTGTTTCTGGTGACTTTTCTAAGAATTTTGATTTCTGTTGGGGAATTTTGTAGATTTTTACAGGAATTAACTGACCAAAATAAAGAAAAAACGGGTTTAGAATGGGTAAAGGATACCCGAATGGAACAAGTCGGTTAATCGATCAGAAATCTGACACATTGGATTTAAATTAAAGCCAGCACCATCCCAGCATCATGTCAGCTTAGCTCCGAAATTCGATTTCCCGATTTGTGCTATTCGAAATACAATTGTTTAAAAAGCCTTAATTTTAAAACAACAAAACTCAGTAAATTTTAAATTTGATCAAATTAAGCGCATTTTATTTGGATTTCTATTAATTTAATAATTATCTGGTAAAGCCAATTCCAGCTACTTAGAGTCAAACCTAGCTCAGATCAACATACAATAAAGAGACAAAATTCAGACTTGCTCTAAATTCTCAAAAGTCTGTCTTTACATTCAGAAATCTTGAAAAAAGCTCCGAAAATTCCTGAATCAGCACTAAAATTTATTCTCGATGTCCTATCCACCCACATAAATACAGCAGCACTGACTATAATCAAATTCATTCACTTAATGAAAATAAAACAAAACGAAAAAAAAAGAATTCTCATGAAAATTCAGAATCTGTTCATGTCTATGCATAGATATTTCCATTTCTGTCTTCATTCATCACAAAAAAAAAAAGTTTTTTCGCTTCTCATTCCTTTATTCTTCCTCTTAAGCATAGACTATGTGAAACATAAGGACGATATTTATGTGTATCAGTGCACAATGATGAAATGTTGTTGCTCGCAGCATGTTTTCTCCTTCGACTCCTTTCCTAGTATCATGTGCATGTATGTTGAAAGAGGTAGGAAGGATGTAAATATGATGCTGATGGGAAAATATACAACAATGAGAACTTTTTTTTTATTTTTATTTTATTTCATTTTGTGTATGGAATGAAAATTGAAAATAATTAAAAGGGCGGAGTTCAATTATTCAATTTCATGATGCAAAGTTTTGGGATAAGATAACAGATTTTGAATTTTTGAGAATTTTATTCAAGCTTAGATTTTTTTGATTTAAATTTGACTCTTTTAAGCTGATCTGATCTAGATTGGAATCTTATTAGCAAATCTCAATTAGCTTTGACTTTTGGTAGCTGATCTATGATAGGTTTTAATTCTTTTAGGCTAATCTGAGGTAGGTTTGACTCTTTTAAGCCAATTTCAATTATCTTTGACTTTTGCTACCCTATCGAAGGCAGAATTAAGATCTTCTAAGATGAACTGAACTAGGTTTTAAGGATTGTTAATTGATCAAAATCAAACCAGTCTCTTGTTAACTGATCTGAGCTATGTTGAGCTCTCCTTAACAAAATTCTTCAAGCATTTGACAAAAAGACAATTTCTCTGAGTCAAGCAATCCTTTAAAGTTGAAATTCTATTCAAAATCGATTGTTTGCTCAACCTTAGAATAATTCCACCTCTTCAATATCTCCATATTTCACCTCATTCCTTCCTCAAAAAAACCACACGAGAAAGATTAACTCAAAAAAAAACAAAGAAAAAAGATAGCAGAAGGAAGCGGATTCCCTCCTGAATATTTGTCACACAAGGAAAATACACAGAAGAATTTTTTCGAGCAATAAGAAAAATCGATTTTTTGAAATCTATTCCATTTCATTTCTCATTGCCTCATCCTTTGTTATTGAACATATGTAGACTGTGAGATATGTGTGTATGACTCCTTGAAATTGAAAATTCATTGCCATTAAAATGGAATAAGAAAATGTCCTTTGGTATTTCTCATCTACATCCACACGACACACTGAATGTGTCATTTTCCTCGCCTTTTTCGTATTCAATATTTGGTATTCATATTTCTATTTCTTGCATAAATGTGAGGCGAGGTTCCCTTTAAGAAAATAAGATGAAAAACATATTAGACACGTTCAGTGATTATTTATGATGATCCTTTGGTGGTTTTTATTTGAATTTATAACTTTTCTTGCTGAATTGAATTTCTTTTTTACTCGTTTTCTTTCGTTATGTCTGCTTAGCTTCTTCTTCTCCTTGCTTGATGTCGTTCTTTTTGTGCGATGAAGTTGAATAAACATTGTTTTTGGAATATATTTTAAATTGAAATGGGTGATTTTTCAGCGGTTTTAAAGTTTGACTTAAATATTTTTTCAACTTTTTTTAAAAATGGTTTTCGCGGGGAAACTGAAGATTTTTTTAATTTATTGGTTCATTTTAAAATCTTAGCTTTATCATGGCTATATAGATACAGTTGAGATATATCTACGATAATAAAATGCCACGTCTAAAAGTTGATTATTTTGGTGAACTTATTTACTTGCCCGAATAGCACAAGTCGGTTAATTGATCAAAAATCTGGCACCAAGCTGGTGTGACTCTGACGTGGTGCTGGATTTTAATCGAAGCCAGCACCATGACAGAGTTATTCTGGATTGGCACCGGATTTAAATTCGATTAGCCTTGTGCCGTTCGAGTTGGAGTTTCACGGTTTAATCGCTTAAAATTCAATTTGATGCAAAAAAGTACGAATGTCCAACTTATCACTATCATCGAGACACTTAATCACTAAAAGAAAGAATAAACTGATCTCAATGCTAAGAAAATTAAATGAAATCTACTTTAAGTCTGTAAAAAAGATGTTAATACCACTTAAGTCAAGACTTAATAGATTTATGATCTTGAACCAATTCTCTCTTAAGCTCCTAGTTCACAGTTGAGCCTGACCCCAGTCTGACTATGTTTGAAAAAAAATCTAATTGATTAAGTTATCTAAGATGATCAGAATTCTTGTCCGCTCTAGGCCACATATATTAAGATTTTCTGGCTTATTTGCTGTATTTTCTTTTAAAATACTTCAGGTATGTCCGAAGTTCTCTCAATTTTTGTCAAAAACTGTGACTTATTTTTATAATGCTAATTTCATAACAACACTAAAAGCGAACGTGACAAGTTCAGTAGTAGAACCAAGATTGCGATAAAGGCACCTGTGCATAGGTTTAAACCAAACAAATTCTAATGAAATATCACAAATTATCAAAGAATTGTACGGTTCTTACCTTTACACAGGTGACTGTATCGCAACATTTGGTAAAACTTCATACTGCAGTCTATTTTAGTATCTATAGCATCATTTAATACTAAACTATTCCAAAACTTTTCTGTCTTACCTGTCGCAATTTAAGGAGCTTCAAATCACAATCAAATAAACAAAAATTTTCCATTTAAAATGAAATCAAGAAGCTTATTTGACCAAAAACTCCTATAAAAAAATTCTCATTTTCCATTCCTTAAAGTTTATTTTATGCTCAATTTCCAAATAAGTACCTTAAAAACTTTCATAATCATTCAGCTCAAGTACACTTAGTAAAATTTTATATTCTAATTTTTATGCTCTATCCATAAAAAAAAAATACACAAAGAAGTTTTTTCACATCAAAAAAAATACAAAAAGCAACACCAATAGCAGCTAAAAGCTCCCAACCAATATACAAGCAACAAAATATTTTGTTGTATATATTTTTGTTTGTATCATCCCATCATCATGAGCATAGAGCACATCATAGTACTTCCATCATTATCATCATCGTTGCGACGAAGTCAAGCAACAACAACATCTTTACTAAATATAAGCAATTCGTAGCACACAGCACAATAAAAAAAGGGGTAAAAAAAAGCTGCAGCATAAAGCTTTTTCACTAGCACATGCACAAAACACGACGAAAAAAAAATATTTGTAAAGACGATGCGAAGCGCAATTGCTGCCGAAGAAAAAAAACTGCAAGGCTGCTGCACAATTCGTCGAGATTTTGCAATTGTATTTGTGATCGTCGTGCTTTTATTTTGTGCACAAGAAAACTTGAATGTCTGGTGTGGGAGCAAAGCAGCAGTAGCAGCAATGGTGATGAGTTTATTTTATTATTATTTTATTGTTATTTTGCTGTGTACAGAAATACATTTTGTGTGCTTCGGGGATGGATTTTTTCCCAGGCGCATGGCTTGCACTTTTTTCCTCTACTTTTTCTCTCGACTCTTGCAACTTCGGATTGCTTTCTTCGGAGGATATACACAGAAGGGCGGGATAGCAAAGCTACTGCTGTTTTTTTTTTCGGTGCATACAAAATAAAATGGAAATTTATAGAAAAAATTGTGTTTTGTTTATGCGAGGTGAATGGAGCGCATAGTTTAGGGATGTTGTTACTATTTTGCCTTCAAAACAAGGTTTAACAGCTCATATTGTTAAGGTACTATCCTTAGATGTACCTATTCTGTGAATAGTTTTCTATCTAGATCACCTGACTTGATTAAGATGTAATAAGATGTGTTTCTCGAAAAAACTTACTCAAATGGAAGATCCCCAAAACACGTGAATTAATAAACTGGCCTACAGCAGAGCTCGAAGTTGATAGGGCTCGGGTCGACTCGAGTTGACTTCGAGCTCTGGCCTCCAGTGAATGAAAATTTCAAATTAAGCTCAAGAGTTCCTAATCCATTAAAGACAAAATGACATCAAATCTAGCTCCATTTCCCAACTAGAATTGCTGTGCAGCACAAAACAGCAGAAATTTATATAAATAAAATATCATAAAAAACATAGCTTGCGCTGTATTGCATTTTCAAACACGAATAAGAAGAGGAACAACTTTTTTCCATAGCTACTGCTGCTGCATGTTGCCGCCCTTGCAATAATAATAATATTATAAAATAAAATAACAAACAAGACAATTTTTTTTCTTGCTTTTGCTTTTGTTTTTTGTGTGCAATTTTCATTCTTTTTATTTTTTTGGAGCCAGAATGTCTGGGATTGGAGCTTTCCTTTGTATATGCAGCACACTGTATGCAACAACGAACGCCTTTTTGGAGTATTGTTGTGTATTATATTGTTTTATTATATACTTTTATTTTTCTAAAGGGATTTTCTTGCATTTCATATAACGACTGTTAGTTTTACTTGTTATTGCTCTTCGTGTTGGTGTTTTTTCTCTCTCTCTCTCTCTATTCTTATAGATCCTTATAGTTTTATGTATAGTATTGTTGTTTCTTGAGGAGAATGAAGGTTTGAAATAAAGTGGATTATTCTGGATTAAAAGGTATAAGTAATTCAACTTTTTTGCCTTAAATTATTAATTTAATGACATATTCTGAAGCCAATGTCAAAGGCAAAACTTATGAGAACATTGAGTATCTAGGATCAGGCGCGTAGCCAGGAGGGTCTTGTCCCCCTATTAAGCGTTTTTGGTAGTGCTCTCTGTGTGATTTGAAACGTTTAAAGGGGGGACAAGACCCTCCTGGCTAGGCGCCTATTAAGGATAAAGCTTCGCACTAGGTTTGGTTTAATTCATCATTTTGCAATCTTAGTCAAACCTTATTCAATCAATAGTCAAACTTTAATCAATTGCGTTCTGGACAAATTTACGAGTTGGTAATATGAATTTGCCAATATAGGAGCAACTTCCAACTGGATGCCAAGTGGTTGCCACTTGGTTCTAATTATACTATTAACCCGGCAAACATTTCAATGAATTTCAATGTACGGCAAGGATATCCCAAAACAAACTCAAAATGAACTAAAGGCCATACCTCAACCAAATTGGTATCCAGAGCATCATAAGATGCATCCAGTGAATCCAAATCACCTTTTTCCATCCACAATTATATTTAAAACTTTCATTTCATTACTATACTTTTTTATCATTCTCATTTACTCCTCTTATTGTTGTTATTCATCCCCGATGTGATTATTATTCTTGTTCTTCTTCAGCATGTTGTTGCTGTTATTGCTGTGTGTCTATTTTTCTCATCTTTTTCTCATTCTCAAACAACATAGCAATAAACGGTCCCCCTTCCACCCCAATCACAGATTTCACATACTTTCCCTACCTTCTTTTTTCTCTCGAGCATAACAAGCAGCAGCAGCATAGCATAGCATCGGCATCATCAGCATCAGCTTCGGTTTATATTGTATACAAAATCCTCATTCCACTCGCTCGCTCCATTTTCATCTCTCGCATCGCATCGCATCATCGAATATACACAAAAAAAAAATATTCTGTATATAAATTTTATGTTGTTGTGTGTTGCTGCTCGAGCAGCACAGCACAGAGCTTTCTTTTTTTTATTATTGAGCACACCGGAGCAGCAAGACGAGAAAGAAGGAAAAAATAACAACAAGGCGAAGCTTTGCTATTGCTTGTTGTGCCTTCGGATTCTCTTAAACCTCCTCCTCCTTGCTCACCTACCCCTGTTAACTGATATCGTTGTGTACATGTATATACATGTGCTGTACAGTTTAGTTGTGTTGTGGCAAAACACTAAACAACATCAATTTTGAATATTTTTTTTTTGCTGCTACTTGCGACTGCTACTGCTGCTGCTGTGTATTGTGTGTCGGGGGTGAAAAAATAATAAAAAATAAAAAAAGAGGAAGAAAATATTTTTGTGCAATTTCTCGAACGCTTACAGCACAACAGACATAAGCTTTTCGAGCTTTGGTGCTGTTAGGGTTGTGAATGGATTTTAATGCTTGAAAGCAAAAATATACAGTTTTTGCATGGATTTTTGAAAGTTTTTCTTCTTTCTCTGTGAAAATTTAAATTTTGAAGAAAATAAAAATTAAAATTTAAATTTTGAATAAAATAAAAATTAAAATTTAAATTTTTTGTAAACAAAAAAATTTGTGAATGTTGAAATTAAAAGAAGTGAAATAAAACATTGAACTATCAAAAATAATAATAATGTGAAAGCTAAGAGATCGTCGACCAAAAAAAATCTAAAGAATTAAAAAAATAAAATTATAAAAAAAAGAAAAAGAAAAAAATAATTGTGATGTTTTTAATTAATTACAAAAAAAGAACATTAAGACAAATTGGAAAAGTGCTAAAACTGCAGCAAAACTAGAGTAATTTTAATAGAAAATGTGAAAACTGTGCTTTGGTTTTGGTTAAAATAAAGTGAAAAATAAAATAAAAAGATTCAGAAAAAATTTGTTTTTAAAATTAAATTTAAAACTTTGTGAGATAGAAATTAAAAAGTGAAAAAAAAACAAAATATTTATTAATGATTTTAAAATTAAAACTGGATTTTAAAACGTTGATAAACATATTTAGCATTAAAAATGAAAAAAGGATTTTTCTAATAAATTTAAAACGCAAAAAAAATTTCGATTTTTTTAAAATTTCTATGACTTTTTAAAAATTTAAATAACAAAAATCAATGAAACTTCTTTAATGGTGCTCATGTAATGTATATGACTGATAATAATTATTTAACTAAATATTCAATTTTAAAACTTCATAAAAAGTGGTGTTTTTAAAAATATTCTGGGAAGCTCAGTTCATTTTAAAGAGCAGTTAAAATAAACGAAGTAATAGTAAATGAGGAATCACATGCGTATATTTGAAGTAAGTTGTTGTTAAGATAATCCAACTGGATCATTTTTCAAGAGAAAAACTCGTTTTTTGTGAAACTGAATTATTTCGAAATATTTCAGAACTAGGGTGTTGGTGATTAATTAAAAGCTTTAAAAATAGACAGAAGCAAAGGCTGAAGGAGTTTAGTGAACAGAAGTTTCATTTTTAAGAAATTAATTTTAAATTTGCAAAGTGTTTTAAAGAAAAAAATCGCAAAAATATTTCAAAAACAATAATTTTGTAGCAATTGAATTTTAACTCGGATCAATCATTTTTTGATCATTTTTCATAATTTTGGTTGATCATGTTTTTTACCAACTTCATTATTTTAATAAAAATGAGAATTTTAAGCGAAAATTCGAGTTTTTGAATTTTCTTTTTTCAATTTCTAAAATTTTACTATTTGATATTTGCAAAAAATCAATAATTGATCAACTCTTTTGTGAAAATTTGAACAAAAATAAGAAATAATTTTTAAATGATTCCAACAAAACCAACTTAATTTGAACCAAACTTAAAATAAATTTCAATGATTTTCGCTTTTGATTTTGAAAAAGTAAATTTTTGATATAAAATATCGAGTGTAATTTAAGATCTAAAACTCCAATCTTTATCCACGCAATTCAAAAACACTGAATCTAAAAACCAGTCCAAAACCAAAAATATCACAAAAAGTTCAAAATTTAAAATTCCACACTTTACAATTCACCACCAAAATATCCATCAAACAACTAAAATAATTTCCCTCACCAAACTTTCCCTTTCAAGCCTATTTACACGATTAAAATGTATATTTCGCACCGCAAAAAATGCAAATCCATTCCACAAACACTAACCACATCCACTAGTCAAATTTTCATATATGAATGAGCAAGCCTTAAATTCAGTGTCAAGGCCGTTTCGCGTTGCGTTTCCAATTTTCATTGAAAATATTAAATTCACACACACACACACATAAATTTTTACATAAAAGTGCGATTAAAGTGCGACTCGGTAGCAGCGAGAGAGCCAGAGAAGTGGAAAGGGAGGCACAGCTACAAAAAAAAAAATTCGTGCGGTTCGAAAGGCTGACACATAAAATTTGCAGAGTGAATGAACAGTGAGAGTATATAATAGTAGGCATATGTACACATAGTCGTGCGTCTGACTAGCCGCAACGCAGTCTGTGTGGGAAAAATCTGAATGAATGGGAATTTTTTTTTGCCGTCTCTGTCGACTCGAATGTGCGTATTTGACGTTAGTTGATATCACAATTCTCGCGTAGAATTATTGTTGTAATTCGGATTCTCATTGTGTGGGTTCTGTTTGAGTGTCGAAAAGTTGTCGTACGCAGCACAGTTTGATTTATGATGATTTTCATGTAAGATGAGATGTTGAGAGAGAATAGTGAGGGAATTAAATCAGTTGATGGGGATTCTATGCTCTTTAATTTTGTGGTTTTTGGAGAGAAAGGATCTTGTTGCGTGGGAAAATACTCAATTTATCAATTTTTGACAACTTATGGACAAAGTTGGTTTACTATTTATTACGTTTTTCAAACATTTTTATTTGTAGACTTTTAAAAAATTAAGGAATTGAATTTAAAACTACTAATTTGATGTAAAGGATAGGGAAATCCGAAGTCTGACTCCGAAGCTGACCAAATGTCAAATGCATATCTTCTCGTAGTATCCCTTGAAACCGCTTAATGCACCGCTGGTAACCGAGTCCTGTGCCGGAATAAGTACTTTAAAAGATAGATTAAAAGCCTATCCAAACAACCTTACCTGGAGGGTCGCAGCCTCACATTCAGGCTAGAAGTGATGAGGTTTATAACCAACCATTCCCGAAATCGACATGTCAAAAGAAAAAAAACAAAAGGATTAAATTGGAAACAGTTCCAGTTCTCTTAAATGTGTGTGTGAAGCTGGCGGGAACAGGTTCTCAGATCAAGTTCAAACTTTGTCAGCATTACGTCTTATTACGTCCATTTTAATTTGGTACAATAGAATCTAAACTCATTGAATTGATGTGCCTCCAACTCAAAACGCTGGGCACTTGCAGCAATTTATTTAAATTGTTAATCATTTCAGATTTTCAATGAAAAAATTCAGAACAAATAATTTAGCGACGGCAAATTTTCATGAATGCTACAAAATGAATAATTATATTTTCAACTCATATAACTGGATGATTCGAAGTTTTTTTTCTACTTTTAATCAATAATTTATTTAACTTTTAAAATCTTCTTTAGTTTTTCCTCCAAAATTCCTTCTAGCTTTGCTTCTAAAACATCTTCAAATTTTTTTACTATTATCTTTCCAATTCTTTTAACTTCTTCCTTAAATTCAATTGAAACTTTATGCCTCGAACTTGCAATTTGATTTCCAATTTTATCAAACTTTTCATTATTTTCTCCTTTTAAATCCACAAAATAGCTTTCAAACGTTTCCAATTTGTTACAAAATGATGCAAATTTAGCTTCAAAATTGTCATTTTTGTTAAAACTTTTCTCATTAAATGCAATTTTGATGTCATTTTGTGATGTCTTAATTTTTAACATGAAATCTCTGAGATCATTTTGGGACTTCTTTAGGTCACTAATCGATGCTTCAATGTCACTGAATGTTCCTTTAACATGGTCTTGTGAATATTTGTGAATGTCTTGTGATGATTTTGAGTCTTTTTTGAGTTCACCAACTTCTTTTGTAAGAGCATTGACTGAATTTAATAGCTTGTCTTGTGAAGTTTTGATGGAATCGACAGAAGTTTTTCCTGCGTCTTGCGAAGTTTTCAGTAAATTTTGAGTAGTTTGTAGTTGAGCTAGCTTAGCTGCCTGATCAGTGTTTGATGATTTCACTAAAGTCGTTAAGGCTCTAATTTCATTTTGTAAAATTTTCTGGTCACTTACCGAAGCATCGAGTAGCTTTTTAATTTCTAATTGTGAATTTTTAATTGCTTCTTGAGATGTTTTTTGGATGTCATGTGATGTCTTCAAGGTTTGTTGAGCTAATGAGATACTTTTGAGGGATGCTGTCATTTTATTTTGTGCAGCACTAAATTGTGTATTTGAAACTTTAATTTCATTTTGAGATTTGCTTAAATTGTCAATTTTAGTGCTTAATTCACCAAATGTAGTGATTGTCTTAGTCTGAAATACTTTAATCAGATCTTGAGAAGTTTTCATGTCTGTCAAAGCTGTTTTGACATCTTTCTGGATGACCTGAAGTCCATTAAGGGTCAAACCATGGCTTTTGAGTTGGGCATCTATGCTTGTCGTTGAAGTTTTGATAGCAGTTGTCAGGACTTTCAATTCATTTGATTTTGTGTCAATTTGAGTCACTAAAGATTTTATGGCATTTTGAGTATTTACAATTTCAGTAGTCTTAGTGCTAATGGCATTAACGGCAGTAGTCAAACTATTCTGACCTGTCTTAAAACTATCAAGATTGACTTTTATAGCATTGACAAGTGTCTTTAATTCAGTCAGAAGCATTTTAAGTCCATCAATTCCTAGTTTTTGAGAATTTTGGAGATTTATGCTTGCAACTCCAAGTTCTTTAAGCTTAGCTTCAGCCACAGTCATTGATGTTTTAATGCCAGTTTGTAGCACTTTTAATTCATTGAATTTTGTTGCAATATCCTTGTTAGCATTAACATGCAGAGCCTTAATTTCATTAATCTTAACCTCTAATTGAGTAACTGAAGTCTTCAGAGCAGTTTGCATTGCTGTTTGTGCTGTAATTTTTGTATTGACAGCAACATTCGAAGCTTTGATTTCATTTTGAGTAGCTTGAATTTGATTGAATTTTGGAGCATTGGTAGTGACTATAGTCTTGACTGCATTTGCAATTACTTTTATTTCATTATGCTGGACTTTGCTTTCAGCATTAATACTTGCAAGTTTTTGCTGTAAATTTTTAATGCCATCTTCAGCATTTCGTTTGGAGATTTTGTGAAGTTTTAAGGGTCTGTCAAGGTCAATTACCTTTTGGTCAAAATTATTGAGGTTTTTACTGACACTAGCGTCATAATCAAGTTCAATATTGTTTGATGATGAAGAATATTTCGCAAGAAGTAAGATCCAGCCTGTAATTCTTAGTGAAAAATATTATTATTTGCAAATTTAATTTTGTATATTAATAAAAACCTACAAAAATAATTTCATTTCAAATAAAAAACTTAATTTTAATTTTTTTAAACACTAAAATGCTAGATTTTAAGTCTTTCTGCATCAAAAGTAATTTTCAGTCTGAATCTTGGATTTTAAAAATTTAAACAATATTTAAAATCATAATAAAAAAAATACCCGAACCATTTAATTATTGTACTTCCAATGAGTCACATGAAGCTATTGATAAGAAAATAAGAAATATTCTGAATTTTTTTTCACTTATCATTTCTCTCACATCACTGAAAATGAATGGCGAAATAATCAGCTCCTAATTTAATCTCTTTGCGCCATCACAAGGCATTTAATAATTCCCATAAATCTATGCCTGCTCTTTTCACATCTTTATTATTACTTACTTGCCTTGACTGCTCTTATTGCCGCTATTATTATTTTTTCACAGCTAAAGGAAGTTGAAAATTTTTCTTTAAATCTTCCGTTTTTGATCTCCTGTGGGGCTTCAAAAGAACTTGAAAAGAAAAAAAAGTTTTTCCTGAGTTTACATCAAAATGTTTAAAAAAAAGCAGCATAAAGGAAGGGAGCGAGAAAGCGACGAGAAGGAATTTAAAAAATTTAATTATCACGCACTTGACTCTTTTACAATTTTATTAGGTTGATTTATTGTCATATATTATAATGTATTGTGTATTATGAGAGGTTTGGGAAATATGTGTTGAGTTAGGGGAGATGAATGGAAGGTAAACAATGTGGAATGGGGTTCAGTGTGATGGTTTTTTTACATGGGAATATGAAAGGTTGCATTTTTGAAAATAATTTTGAAAATTTTTGAAGTATTTTTTGCTTAACTAGTATGTGTGTCAATTTTAGGGTCTCTTTTAGCCTGTATCATACTATGCCAGCTTTTGTCAGTCTCTGTCAGCCTTTGTAAATTTTTGTCAGCCTTTGTAATACTCTTTCAGTCGTTCAGTCAAGAAAGATGTCATTTATTCTGATTGCTGATTAAATGGCTGACTGGGTCGCTTTTAGGGTTTGGGGAACCTTTTAACAGAAAATCAGCTGTTTTTCGACGAAAATCTGTTAACAGAAAACAGGTTTTAAAAACAGATCTGCTTTCTGTTTTTCATTTTTACATATAATTTACAGAAAAAAATTTTCTTAATTTTTTGAAGAACTTAATATAGTTTTTTAGAATTCCAAATTGAAATGTATTTACTATTTTAAATTTTTTTGGATGTTTAATAGGTTTGAAATCATTATCAAATTTATGATTAATCATTACTAATTTTGCAATCGAAATTTTAAATTTGTTAAACCTTTTGTAGCATTTACTAAAGTTCAAAATAATAATCAACAATTTTGCAAGATATTTTTATAATTTGAAAGATTTTTTTGAATATTTCAAATGAAATATTAGAGTTTATGGAACTTTTGCAATGCAACAATACAATGTTTCTTAAAAGTATAAATATTTTTTTTTGAATTTTTATATTTCATTATATTTTATAGAGTTAATTAAAAAAAATTAAGAAATAATAATGCTCAGCTCTATAATGTATGCTTAACTGCTTAAAACCACCAATTAGTTTCATTATCTTAGAGAAACACTTAGGATAACTCAGTTTATTTTGAATTCTAGAAATACAGGAAAACAGCCGTTTTTAAAAATCAAAAACCGAAAACAGGCTGTTTTTCAAAAACAGCTGTTTTCCACAAACCCTAGTTGCTTTCAATCTATATATCTTGCTGGCTGTTTGGATGTCAGTCTATCAGTTTGAAAGAAGCTAGTAAACCCTTAATTTTCATAATAACTTATAAATGCAGTTACAAAACTTCAAACCCAATTTAATATTAAATCCTATCTTACCTGCCAAATAGCACCCTTCAAAGAAACACTTCAAAAAATTACCCTTACCAAAAAATTTTAAAATTAAATTGCAAAATTTTAAACGACCTCCAAAAAAATACAAGATACAGGAAAAAAATTATTTATTTTGAGTACATCACATCCCATCGCACTAAATCAAATGCCTGTAAATCTTTCCGTACCATTCTTGACTCTCACAGCATAATAATTTCATCATTAGCTCCCATCCAGCACACAGAGTTTCACAGAATAAAAAGAAATGAAAGAATAAATTTAAAAATTCCACTTTTTTATGGCTCTTTTCAGCTTCTTTTGTTGCTTATTGCTGCAAAAAAAAACATATAAAATAAATTGTGAGAAAAATGATACATTGCGGTAGAGTGAAATGAATATTAACAATAAAGCATGCGAGAGGGCCATAAATATGCGAAATGAATACTTGAAAGTTCTCATTTTAAGTTCAATAATCATTTTGACTTGATATTATAGATGTGGGTGGAGGGTTGTAGAGGGTTGGAGAGGTCTTGACTGCCAAAAGGAATCCGCACACAATCGCATTCACATTTGTGTCATAAATTATTTAAATTTCTCTTTTATTTTTTATTTATTTTGCATAAAATGGTTTATGTGTTTTGGGACTAGTGATTATGTGGATGGTGATGTGTTACGGAGTATGGTTGGTAATGCTTGCGATGCATGTTGGAATTACTGAAATTAAATTAAATACTTTCTAGTGTCAATTAATCACTGATTAGTGTACCTTTTTCAATATGATGTCCAAAAAATCAACGTTTTGTTGTATTTCGACCATTAGAATGCTTCCTGATCCTATTTCATGTTCCTAACTCCTGGCTTTTATAAAGCGTAATCGTGGAAGCTAGCTCGCTTTTATTTTATATGTTTCAGCTAATGCTGGTGTATCCAACTCATTATTAACTCATCTGATCTCTTATTTGGTTGCCTTACCTTGTCTTAGGGTATATTTTCATTTTTTTGTGTACTTAACAGTAGGTAATTCTTTGTAGGTAACATAGGTTGATCCGTTAACGTATCAAACCACCAGGCGTTGAGTATTCAACTTCTAGTTAAGATTTAAAAATCATTTATTATGGAAAATAATGTAGAAAGGTCTGAAAACGCTGTCATTTGGCTGGGGTGGAGCTGTGGTGGACCTACATTGGCCTAGTGATTTTATAAGTATCTTATAGCAATTCATAGACTAGCCTTCCTTGCAAGTGAGTTTAAAATCATCCCTCAAACCATCTAAAACCGCTCTTCTACTCACAACAGCACTTAACCGTGAATACATCCCTCTTTATCAAATATATAAATTCTTCATTCATTATTATACAGGTTAAGGATCTATTACGGCTCAGAAACGTGTGTGGAAATGTATGCAATTAGGGAAATTTTTATGAAAGATTGTCGTCCCTGTATTGCTTTTTATTGTTGTCTAAGCCAATTTTCTGAACGAATAAATTTATCTACGGACATTTAAGTGGTTAAATTGTTTATGAAAAAAATCTATAGAAGGTGTTGTAAGGAAGAAATAAGCAATAATCCTGAAACTTTTGCTTCAAATTAAATTTTTTTTACTCATCCTTAAAAATATTTTTCAATAAAAATTTTCATAAAAAAGTTTTTTTTTCTTCTTTAAACTTTTCAATCTTATTTGATTCGTTCTTGAATTTTACTTCCTGCATCTCAATTTTCCCCCAATTTCCTTATCTTCCTTATCTTTTCATTCTCATAATCTTCATTTATACTTTATGATATTTACAGAAATGATATTCATCGATAATCGATACTCGCTCTTCCTTTTTCTGTTTTATCAAACGCGGGATTTTCTTTTTTTTTCCACAAAATAAAATTTTTGCCGTCGAGATTTTCCCTTGTCGATAAATATTTTAGATAAACTCGCGAGTGAAAGAGAAATTTTTGTTTTATGTTGAACGATAAAAATCGTTAAGGAAGAGTTTTTTTTTTGAGATTTTGGGAATGAAAAGGGGGTTCGGAACTGAGGATATGTGCTTAAATTTTGACAAAAGTTCTAGTTTGTTGAAATGCATAACTGGCCTGTTTACCAGTTGGTGTGATAGCCTAGAAAATAGCTACACAAAAACACTGATCTTAACTAGGTCGGTTTCTAGGGTTATGATTATTTATTTATATTTTAATTTTAATAAAATAAAGTAAGAAATAAAGTAAGAAATTAATGCGTAGTTGATCAATTTTTAATTCTTAGGTAGAGTGCATCGAATTAGCTTATCCTGGACAATTGGTTACGGTGTATAAATGGCTTTATATTGTCCAACACAATCTCTGCATGACTCAAGACTGCATCTTTATGTCACTTAATACACATAGCACAATTTGGTTACTCAAATAGAAATCTGGCATGAAACCTGAGTGTCTCTGGCATGGTGCTGGTGTCAAATCGAATCCAGCACCATGCCAGGGTTACACTAGTTTGGTGCCGGATTTCTATTCAACTAACCGACATGTGCTTTTTGTGATATGAAAGCTATGTTTTCAATACCAAACCTGCACTAAGAGTTAAAATCCTTAACAATTCAACGCTTCTAATGCACTATGGGGCAAAATGAAAAAAAAAGGGACTTTCACTTTGAAAAATGGACTTTTCCGATTTACACTTTTTGGGTGATTTTTTCTTGTAGAGGACATAAAAGTAGATAGAAATGCCAAATTTCAGGTCATTTGGTGCTGATTTCGCGATTCTAGAGCTGTTTGAAGTTGAAAACTAGTGAAAATTCTGGTTTTTTCATACCATGTTTGAACCGGGAAATATCTTAACTGGTTTAAGATATTGCAAAACGGTTTTCAGTTCCTATTAGTAGTATATAAGAGCTTTATTTTGACATATAACAAAGTTTAGGTTCTGAATGTTTTCGTGCCATTATGGTAGAACATATGTGAAAATTTCAGGAAAATTATCTTCAAACAAGCCGCAACTATCATAAATGAAGAGTTTCCAGGCAAGTAAAAACGCAGTTTTGTAGCCCCATATATCTAGTTTTCAAAACTGTATAAACTTTGAAAAAGTAAGCTAACGTAATTGAGTTATGTTGATTTTAGTAGGTCGTTGAGTATTTGGCCAAAAACTAATAATTCTTTTAAAAATACGAAAACATAGTTTTAAAAATAGTTTTTTGGTGTTTTCTTATGAAAAATAACAATTTAAATGATTTTGTGAAGAAAATTTTTCAAAAACTTCAAAATCTTTCGAGATATAGGGGGTATGTGCTCTCCATCGATTTGGCCATTTGTCACCCTACTTAAACCACTATAACTTTTTTTTGAAAAAATATTTTTTAATTCTGTTTTCGGATTATTGTAGCCTAATGTAATACCTATCCAACGATATATAATACTTGCTAGTTAACTTAGTCCTGGTTATTTATAGGGCTGTTGATTGTGACATACGCAGTTTTTGAAAAATTCCCAAAAATTGCATTTTCAAAAATACCACTTTTAAGCAATCTCGAGTATTTTTTGGACTTTTTTAAGAAATGTTAAGTCTGAAAAAAGCTATTATCATTAGAGTAATAAAAAAAATACTCTGATACGCAACTATAATAGGTAAAATTAATAAAGTTTAATTTTTAGTTTAATGAAATTTTGTTTATTTGTCAAGAAATTTAATTTACATTTTTTTATCATATTTAATGAAATTTATTTATTCATTCGTTGTTTGCTTCTTCAGAATATTCATGGTCTTGTCCTTCGGAATAATCATAGTTTTCTGCTTGGGAAAAGTCATAACCTTCTCCTTCTGGCTCAATCAATTCAATTTCTTCCTCATCTTTTTCCTCATTTTCTGTTTGTTGCTCAGGTGTTTCACCTTCTTCTTGGACATTTTTTCTCATTAACCTTTTATTTATTACATCCATATATTTTTTTATTATTACTGGATCAGAACTGTAGAGTCTTCTATGTATAACATCCGTAAAACTGTGTATTCTTGAAGTTTTTCTGGCACGTAGTTCTCTATCTTGTCTGAGATATTTGTTTTGTGACTCCCCGGCTTCTTCACTCATTCTTCCTAGAGGTAATGGTAAGGCTTCCATGTAGTGTTTTGCATGAGCAAGTGCTCTGTGAAGTGTTACTGGTATTTTGAACCAACTATATGTTGTCAAAAACATTCTGTATGTTTCTTTACAGTACCTATCAAATTCATCTAGATCATCAACTGGTTCTAAACTTCGAATTTGGTTTAGCACATAGCATATACGTTTAATTATTTCTTCATTAAGATATAGAGTTTTAGCTAGAAGCTCTGGATTTTCAAGAACTTTTCTTGCAACGTTTCCTGTATCTGATGATCCAGCTCCCCCTTGTCTTGGTTCGAGTACACGAACATTAAATGCATCCCACATTGCTTGCTTTATTCTAGCCTTTTCAACATCTAAAACAATCTGTTCCTCTTCAGTTATCTCCAGCCAGTGTTTTTGAACATATTGTTTATATGACAAATCATATAGAGTCGTGAGTACGTTCATTGATGTATGAAGTGGCTGAGTGTTGAAATACAAGTGTTCTTTAACAAATTTTCTGTGTGTTTTTTCGAATCTTCCATTATCAAGATTATTTATGTCACTCATCTCGTTTGGTCCAGATCTACAAAGCTGACATCTGCAATATCCTGATGTTTCTGTAAGGTCTGTGTAAACTTTTCCATCTAACATTGTGGGGTAGAATTTGTACGTAATTTCCAAAAGCATGTCTTCACATATGAATCTCTGTGGTTCAAGTTTTGATATTTGATTTTTTATATCTTCATATATCCTTCTAACATTTACTCTGGTTTCTTTGGCATGTTCAAGTTGTATTGGTCGTACTGAGTATACAGATTGACTGTTTTCGTTGTCCCATAAGCAGATATAATTTCCGTTTTCGTCTTCATGTCGTAGTTGCTGAACACTCATACTAACTGTCAATAGTGATTTGTCTTCTATAATTTCATTATTAGTCGTTTGATTCGGTTGTGTTCTATCTCGTTCTTGATTTCTTGATTTTGTTTTTCCTTGGTTATACTGTGACTGTCCTGTTGTTCCGTCCATCCCCCATGTGACGATCATTTCTGCATGAATAACTTTTGGAGTTGATTCTGAAGGTAATATTTTGATTTCGTCCACTCTTCTACGTCGATGCTTATCGCTTGTTAGTTGTTCAAATGATTTCCTCTTGATGCCCTTGCTGGATGAAGGCTCTATGTCATGGACGATGTATTCAATCTCATCCATATCTTCATCTGTGTCAGTAACATTTTCTGCTTCATATATAGATTCTTCCTCAAAAAGAATCCCTCCACTAGATTCGCTGAAGTATCGTGAGTCAACTTCAAATTCCTCTTCATAGAAATCTGCATGATCTCTTAATGCATTATTCCAATTTGACTGATTACAAAACATTTTTGACTTTGACTTCAGCTTGTTTAATTTATTAATTAAACTTGGTTTCTGTGATTCCGCTAATTCTCTCCCATGAATTTCTTCTATTACTGCCAAACAGTACGTGTGCTGTGTTGCAAGATTTAACGTTTTGTCGCGAAGAATTTCACAGAGTGTTTTCTTCGTAAGTGTTGAATTTTGGTTCATTTTTGAAAGTGACTTGTTCAATGAAGTTCAAAACTGATATGATGTGTAGAGAGAATTTCACGAGTATATATATAAAATAGTTTCAAAACTGAGATTTTCACACCTGATAGTGACTACCAAGGGTACTTTACAAAGTTGTTAACTAGGGAAGTAAAAAGTTTCTAAATTTAATTTTTTGGCTTTATAATCTCATAAATGTCATAAATAAACATAAAAAAGTTCTAAAAAAATACTCGAGATTGCTTAAAAGTGGTATTTTTGAAAATGCAATTTTTGGGAATTTTTCAAAAACTGCGTATGTCACAATCAAGGACTAAGTTAACTAGCAAGTATTATATATCGTTGGATAGGTATTACATTAGGCTACAATAATCCGAAAACAGAATTAAAAAATATTTTTTCAAAAAAAAGTTATAGTGGTTTAAGTAGGGTGACAAATGGCCAAATCGATGGAGAGCACATACCCCCTATATCTCGAAAGATTTTGAAGTTTTTGAAAAATTTTCTTCACAAAATCATTTAAATTGTTATTTTTCATAAGAAAACACCAAAAAACTATTTTTAAAACTATGTTTTCGTATTTTTAAAAGAATTATTAGTTTTTGGCCAAATACTCAACGACCTACTAAAATCAACATAACTCAATTACGTTAGCTTACTTTTTCAAAGTTTATACAGTTTTGAAAACTAGATATATGGGGCTACAAAACTGCGTTTTTACTTGCCTGGAAACTCTTCATTTATGATAGTTGCGGCTTGTTTGAAGATAATTTTCCTGAAATTTTCACATATGTTCTACCATAATGGCACGAAAACATTCAGAACCTAAACTTTGTTATATGTCAAAATAAAGCTCTTATATACTACTAATAGGAACTGAAAACCGTTTTGCAATATCTTAAACCAGTTAAGATATTTCCCGGTTCAAACATGGTATGAAAAAACCAGAATTTTCACTAGTTTTCAACTTCAAACAGCTCTAGAATCGCGAAATCAGCACCAAATGACCTGAAATTTGGCATTTCTATCTACTTTTATGTCCTCTACAAGAAAAAATCACCCAAAAAGTGTAAATCGGAAAAGTCCATTTTTCAAAGTGAAAGTCCCTTTTTTTTTCATTTTGCCCCATAGTGTAATGTAAAGCTTTTAACCAAATTGCCAAAATAGAACTGAAATATTCTGAAAAATATTTCAAGCTGTTTTACCAACCCCTTCAGCATTTTTTTTTTTTCCTTCAACAAAATGCCTCAATGCCTCAAGACTTTACTAAAGTCGAATTTTCGTATTAAAATAAATAAATTGTTTATGTGAAAATATCTTATTTTTACGATTATGGTTGTTGTTTCTTTTAATAAATGATGCGAATAAGGATTTGTGGATGGATTTGGATTCTGCTTAGGATTGTTTGATAGAAAAAGGGGAAAGTTTTTGGGAATTTTTGAGGCCTTTCTTTTTGTTGCGAAATTGCAACTTTAGCTTGCTTAATCCAAAGTTATAAGTCTATGATTCACTTAAACAAAAAATCTTTTCATTCAATTTATTCCACCTTATTTGTCCATACACAGCACAGCCCTCCAGCTCTAACTTCCAATATAATCTCCAATCTCAACTCATTCAATTACAACCCAACCGTAAACCTAGCAATTTTCCTTCCTCACATCCCTCATAAAATCATCAAAATTGTATGAAAACACCTTAATCCGGTATTTATGTTGTGCTGGGTAAAGTATAAATAAATGGACACAACCTTTTAGGTCAATTATCATCACAAATTGACTGCAAAAAATTCCATTTATGTCTATGAAATCGATAGACCATTATTGAATTATTTTTAACATTCTTTGCTGTGTGCAAAAAAAGAGGCATCGGTAAAAAAATTTTCTCCCACATTCTGGAATTTTTTAAAAGAATTTTATTTTACTAGCATCAATAAAAATCCAATAAACTCAACAACATTGCCAGAATGCCATTTATTGAGGGGTAAGTGAGACGAGTGGGTGGAGAGAGAAACAAAAGGGCGGAAAAATAATTTATACGACCGTGCGGGTTGTCGATACAGCAAATTGGCGTTGTTGTTTTTCAATGCGAGACTTTTTAGGGATGGAGGGGAAATGAGAAGGAAAATTAGATTGAGGACTTAAATGAATGAATTTTTATCAACCCAAGATGATAACTCAGCTCGACCCGAGATGACTGAATTTTTTCTAAGCTAGACCTGAGATGACTGAATTTTTACTCAGCTTGACCCGAGATGACTGAACTTATTTTCTAAGCTCAACCAGAAGTGACTGACTTGTTTCTAAGCTTGACCTGAGATGACTCAATTTTTACTCAGCTTGACCCCAGATTACTGAACTTTTTTTAAGCTCCACCCGAAATGACTGAATGTATTCTATTTCAGTAAATCCAAACATTTAACAATTTTGCAATTTCAATATCAACTGACCATTTACGTAATAGCACGATGAATCCCTCATTAACATACCTACATACCTCTTACTCAGTTCTATAACCAAATTATCACTTCAGAAGTAATTTAACACACAAAACTAAAAGATCAGCACAAATATCCATCAAAAATGAAGCAAAAAACCTGAAAAATTCCTCACACAAAACATGAGTAAGCATAAAAAGTTTTTTTTGCACCAAAACTCAAACTGTAAATGTAGAATGAGCAAGTGATTTTCAAAGGGATTATTTATGGCCATAAAAATTGCTAATGGACAATCGAAAAATCCTTTCCAGACACTTTTTAAGTTTTTTTTTCTCTCACTTTGCTATTTTTTATTGTATTCGTCCATTAAAGGAGGAAAAAGGGAGAAAATTTTATGCTGTAAAGAGTCGATTCGGATGAAAATGTGGCAGGAGGGTGTGAAATAGTAAGTACTGAAAACCCCAGGAATTAAGTCATTGATCCAATCTCAAGAGATCCACTTAAATTTTTAACCTTTTTTTGCTGTCCTTTTAACAATTTTCTTGTGAAATTTTGTTGAGGTTGGAGAGATATTGTTAAGTGCTGGATGATTTTGGTAATGAAATGTTAGGACTCAAGAAGGGATTAAAATTGAAAAATGTGAGTGAGGGGTGCTAAACTACATCACAACTGTGAGTAAAGGGTACTAAACTATGAAAGATCCTTCACAAAGGGATATTAAACTACATAAATATCTTATTTAAATAGATTTTATCATTAACATACTCACCGTCAAGAGTTCTAACCTCAAACCATCACAAACCGCATCAAAAGAAAATCGCAGCACAGAATAAAAATCAAAAATCCAAAACAAAAAACTTCCTCTTATAAGTGATAATAAAAATAAGCAAAAAAGAATTCCTTTTTCACTTTATGTCACATAAAAAATGAAATAAAAATGAAGTAAAGAAAAAAATTTGCCTTACGTCATCAAAAAAAGAAAGATTTCAGGCAATAAGGAAGGAAGAAAAATCGTCCATAAGGAAGTGTTTATATCTTGTTGTTTTGTGTTGTAAATATTCCTGTTTAGTCCCATGGGCAACAATAGATATGAAGCCATATTGTACAGTCGTTGTTCTTTACTGCTGCAAGGACTTTTTGCTGTTTCTATTTTTTGTGGGTGTCAGCAATTTTTTTTTTCTTGCAAGGAAAAAATCTTTGATTTCATTCTTTTTCTTGTCTTTAAATGACATTGGAATTAATAGTGACCGTGATTTATCGGAAATGCAATTTATTTAATAGGTGGATGGGGAATGACTTTATGTTGGATTTAGCGTTAGTTCAATTACATCGAAGGGCATATTTCAGTTTATTCGGTAGTCCAAAGGGGTACTCAACTATAATAAGCATAGATTTTGTTTCGGTTGGAAGTCCAAGGGGTACTCAACAACATCAAACAGTAAATTTTGTTTCGTTTTGAAGTTTAAAGGGTACTCAACTCCATAAAACAGTAGATTTGGTTTCGTCTGAAGCCCAAGAGGGTATTAAACTACATTAAAATTCCTTAGAGACAAAATTTAATAACTTTAAAATTGAAAAAAATCTTCCAGAAATCTCACATAACACCTAGCAATTCATATTCATTCACATAATAATAATAACAATGATGCCAAGAAGACACACAATAAAAGCAACGCAAACAAATGACACCATCATCATTCCTACACTCATTCCTTAATATTCTCGCAAAGAAAAAAAAAAGTCGAGGAGCGAAAAGAAAAATTTTCATTTTAAATGCATTTATTCCACATGAATTATTACCTCGTTATGATACATCCTTAACTCCGCACGATGATAATAATAATGGCACATCTTCACATCATTTTCCATTTCATCTCCACCCCGAGCATTTGTTGTATTCGATATTTGCATATTTTGCAGTAAAACATGCTGTTGCCCTCACTTCTTTTATGTCCCTTTTGCTCCCTTCTTATGTTGTTATGTTATGTCAATATTGAATGCCAAAAGTACACGCCAAATTTTTTTTCTTTATTTCGCTCATTTTTTACGACGCTGTCATTAAATTTGAATAAAAAGCTCATATTTACAAGACGGCAAGCAAAGTTTTTTCATTTTTTTTTTTATTTTTTATGAGTCTCGCAAATCTTTCAATTGATATTCAATACTTATACATTACATTATCGATTCTAGATTCTTTTTCTTTGTGTGCCATAAACACTAAATATATTGTTTATAGGAGAAGTGGGGGATAAGGTTTTAAATAGCTGGCTGTACAGACTCTTTAGGTTAAGCAAAAAAAAAACTCTTGAATGCCCTATTGACTTTTATGACTGGTTCCTGGCTATTCATATACACTACTCTCTTGGCCAAACTATATGGATATTAGCGAGCTCACTCCTAACCCTAGAACGACCCTAATTTTGAAAAATTAAACTATTTTCGATTATTGACCAAATCATAAGGCATATGTGACTTTAAACAAAGTAATCTTACTCTAGTCAAGTCTAAACAGCCACTAAACTATTCTATTAACTTCAAAATACTTAAAAAAATATCTGAATTAAATCTGTCAATTTTTTAATCCAATTTCAGTTCACAAATCATCACGATTTAAATGACAACGCACTAGCATCCTTAGACGAAGCAGATAGCGATGATCAAATGGACGCAGATGATTGCAAACCACATGTAACATTCAGCATAACAGATAGCATTAAGAAGTCATCACGCAGTTCATCATTAGCAGGAACAAAACCAAACGATTCAAACAATAATCTTAACGACATTGCGGCTCATTTTAATGATTTTATTTTCCCAGCCGATCAGAACAACAACGATAGTAAAAAGATTGACGAGAAGAGTGAAATTTTTCACGCTAAATTGAGAAATTTACAAATGCAACAACTTTTACAGCAACATGTCTTTTCACCACATAAATTGCAGCAGTTAATTGTCAATCAACCAGCAATGTCATCAACAAAAGAGTCGCTCTTTCATTTCGAACAAAAACGTAAACAAATGGAAATGCTTATGCATCAAATTCAGGAACAATTGCATGCAAATATCCTACAACAAACACATTTGTTGCAGCAACAGTCACCGAATGGTGAAAATAATTTAAAGAAAAATTCATCGACATTTCAATTGCAACAAAAATTGGCGATTCAACAGCAGGAACTGGCACAGCAATTTCAATTAATACAGAGACAGTATTTGTTGCATCAGAGTGGAATGCAGTTGTTGTTTCCGCAACATCATCAGCAGATGCAGAGTGAGTATAAGGGTATGGTATCAGGCATTAGTTTGGGCAATAAAGGAGATTTGATATGATCTGGAAACGAATTTAATTGATTTTAGAGGCGAACATGGTTGAAACTAGGCAATTCTAAGATTGTGCAAGTCATTGTGTCTTCGAAATACCCACCAAAACTGAAGACAAGACTGATTAAAATCTTGAAATTGATAAATTTAACCTCAGATGGGTTTTGTGGTGTATAATTGCACTTAGCTTTACAGTTACCTTCGAATGTACTCTTAAGTGCACAATAGTTGTAGGTATTGAGGATGCAAAATGCATATGAGTATATACATACCAAAAACCCACCACTGGATCTCTTTTGATTGGTTCTAATCCCATTTCCTGGCTTCACCCCTATTTTCGCTACCTTATTTGTCTTTAAATAAGGTTATGAAAGTGCTAATTGGTTTTTGAGTGAGTTTTAAAATTTATATGAGAATTTTACAGAATGCACCTCTTACAGTGTTGCTCTAACTAGCTCTACAAGTCGTCATCGCCTTCCATAGACAGACCTTGCAGTTATTATCATCATCCTTTAGTATATCATGGAACTTTGACTTGCTTTTGATCCTTTAGACCAGTTTTCATTTCATATGTCATATGACCCAAAAAATCTAGCAAATTCAGCTCAGCTCCTCAAGCTAATTACAATTTCTTGATTGTATCCAAACACAATAATCCAAAATCCTCATCTCCTAATATCTCATCCTTAATGAACCTTTCTTGAGTTTAATTTTTAATAAACGTCGATTCTTATCTTCTGTACTTAATCACAATCAACATTTTGCTTCCACCCATCCCTCCCCTTTCCAATAATTATCATTATTTTCATCTTCAATTTCGTTTTATTAAAAAAATTGAGAAAGCAAAAAAAAAACTTTTTGTCATCATATTTTTAATTACATTCAATCCCCTGTCAATTAAAAGTCAAAAAGATAAAGAATTTTTTTTTTCATATTTGAAACACACAAAAAATTGTTATTAAGAAAATTGAGGGGTGGATGTCGTTTGGCGAAGCATGAAAAAGCAATTAAAAAATCCTTGAAATTCCATAATCCTGTGAACCATAATCATAATAATCGTCTTATGGCCTTCTCATTCTCTGCGTTAATTTTTTTAGCTGAATTTTATGTTGTGAAGCAGTTTGGGTTAGAAAAGGCAATATTTTTATCATTTTTTGGCATTATTTATGCTTTTAGTAGCCTTTAGTTGATAGTTTCTAAGGTTATCCAGTGGATCCTGATCTTAGTCTTACTTGATTCTTTATTATTAGAAAAACAGGTTTTCATTTTAAACTAGGACACCCCGAGCCATCTTTCCAAGTTACTCTCTTACTTGCACCTTTTTAATTCCATCCTCTTCACATTCAATAACTTACAATTAATGAACAAAGAAGAGCAAGAATTTAATTCCTTCGCATCTCTTTATTTTTTTTTATCCACATTTTCCAGATCTTTCGAGTCACTGCAACGACTTTCATTCGCCGAACAACAACAACAATGACGACGTCGGTCATAAAACGCACTCGAGTGATACACAAAAGGGGCATCTGTTTGACAATGAAATGAATGCAAAATTGAGCTTCAAATCGAATGACTCGAACAACAACAACAATAATAATAATAATGGCAGCAGTAACTCAACTGAGAATGAATCAATTGGAAAGGAAAAGGACGAGATTGAGGCGAAGGATGAGAAAGTCATTGAGGTTAATGGCAATCGTGATGGCAGTCCAAAAAGTAAATTGAATGAAATTAAAAGTGGAAGTGAGAATGAAAATTGCATAAGTCAATTTCTCAACTCGATTATAAATTTTCGACGTGACGAAATGAATTTGAGTCTCAATAATTTACTGACAGGCGGGAATGCAGCTGCTGTGCCACCGAATTTTCTTCTCAATGATCTCAATAGGAATTTTCTAGCGACTGGATTTGGACAGAGTGAACATATGAATCATGCTTTAAGTAATCTTGTTGCTGGACATCAACAGTATCAGAAGTATGGACGTGGGACATGCAAGTGGCCCGGATGTGATCTGGTGTTTGATGATCTACAGACTTTTACTAAGTAAGATTCAAGTTTTCTAATTTTTTTTAATTTTTTTAAACTACTAGAATAGTATACTTCTAAACTACTAAATATTAGACACTACTAGACACTACTAGACACTACTAGACACTACCAGACACTACTAGACACTACTAGACACTACTAGATACTACCCCAAATTTCACAAGCTAGTTAATCGATCAGAAATCCGGTTTGAATTTAAATAGAAGCTAGCACCATGTCAGACTTAAGTCGGCTGGGGGCCAAATTTCTATTCGATTAACCGACTTGTGCTGTTCAGGTACCAGATTCATTAAAAGCAACTTAATCAAAAAATCTCCTTTCAATTCTAGACACTTAAATACCGAACACAGCATGGACGATTGCACAACAGCCCAAGCACGTATCCAAATGCAAGTCGTCTTTCAACTCGAAATTCAATTGCAAAAAGAGAAAGATCGATTACAAGCAATGATGCATCATTTGCACCTTACAAAAGAGTCAATGGCAGCAGCAGCTGCCTTAGAGCAACGAAATCAAAGTCACCAAAAAAGTGAAGGAAGTAGCAAAACGCCAATAATGGACGAACAATTTATTCCATCGCAAGTGCAAAATCAATCACCACAGCAACCGTCACCGACAAGTCAACAAATTCATCAAAATTCACGTATACGATCACCATTGCACAATGTGATGCCAATAAGGAGAAGGATTACAGATAAGAGTGCAATGTCGTTGTCGGGTGAGTTGATTGGGGGTAGATTTTTTTGTGGTGTTAAATGGAATTGGATCTTGATAGTGAGTCTTACTTAGATTACTGGTGATTAATGTCGTTTGATGTGGGTTGATTAGACAATCTTGACCTTAATATAAGTGTGATGAAGGAGGTTTGAACTTGACTAATTCATACTTAGTAGTCTTAAGTCGCTAAAAAGCTTTACTAAGGTTCATTCACTAGGGTCAACCTAGTGATAGTATAATACAATATAAAGCTCAAGTTGTATGCTAAGTCATAACTGTCAACCATCATAGAATGGGTAGAATGTATTGAGTTAACCCAAAAACCTATTAATATATTTTAGTGGTATGAAGGAGCCATCCAGGCTACATACCAATCAATCTAAGTAAGATCACAAATGAAACCAGCCCTTAATAAAAATAACAATTAATCATTAAAATAACATGTCCTTTTGTGCTAACCAAATATAAAAGGACTACCGTATATGCTCGAGAGAGCTGGATTAGATGTTCAGCAAGGTAGAAATTCTTGAATATTTCTTTAAAGTTCCTAATTTTACAAGATTTTTCTCATGATTTCAAATTTATTTGCATTTCTGAATTTATTGAAAAATAAACTTTTTTGATTTCAATTTCAAAGTATTTTTTTGCGAATTTCTTCTTATTGAATTTTCTTATTTTATTTCAGAAATCCAGCGGAATCGGGAGTTCTATAAGAATGCAGATGTTCGACCACCATTTACTTATGCATCACTGATTAGACAAGTTTGTATTTTTAATTTAAATTTTTGCGAAAAAAGTTTGATTTTCTTCTTGGAGTTTGAGAATTTTTTCGATGATTTTTCGGGGTTCAATGGGGCACATCTACTAATGACGTCTGTAATAATTCGAGATTATTGACTATTTTCTAGATTATGTAGCTAGTGATGTTATCAATTTGCGTTTCATAGACGTCATTATTGATCGACCCCACATCTTACCTCGAAATTTTAACTTGCAGCAATTCAAAAACCTTAAAAATCACCTCTGTAGAATTTTAAATTAATTCAACCCCCAACATTTGTGGAATCATAAACTTGATTTCGATTCCAAACAAATAGCCACAATGAATAAATAAATAAAATTTGGAAAAATCTCCGATTCGCTTTAATTAGCGTTTCATTAAGAATTCAAATCACACACCTGGCGCGTGAAGAGTAAACAGGAAAGAAGTCATTGAGGAAAAATTCTCAACAAAAATAGAAATTTATGCGAATGAAGGAAATTAACTTTTTCGTTGAATTTGCATTTTTAATTTTTTTTTGAAGAAATTTGAATATTTTTTTGAGGTTAGGAAAAGTATTTGGTTGAAAATTTAATTTGGATTTCAAATTTCATTCAATTTTGATCAAGTTTGGTCACTTTTCGGAAAGTTTTAATTAAGTTCGATCAATTTAGAGCAGTGTTGTCCAAACTGTGTGCCGCGGCACACTGGTGTGCCAAAGAAATTTTTTGTAAAGTACACGAGCCAAGAAGCACTGTGCGACTTTAGTAATGGTTTACCCCTAAAGTGTGCCGGGGCTCAAAAAGGCTAAAGTGTGCAGGGGCTCAAAAAAGTTCGGACAACACTGATTTAGATCAAGCTTGGATTTTCTTGCTACACAGTTGCCATGCAAGTTTAAACATTTCAAAATATCACATCCTTCATCCAAGTACAAGCTTTAACTGACCAATGTATAACCTCAACTAATTACCAATAATTCAAAATAAAATTTACACCAAATTAAATAATTTCCTCACCTCATAAATCAATCAAAGCATAAACAAAATTTTCTAATAAATCTTTTTATTTTCTTTTCACAAATATTTTCAACAACCAACTGCTCATAAAAATATCCGCACCGAAATAAAACAAAAATCAACACCAAATACACCAAAATATTCGAAAATTATCAACAAATCGATAAATTTTCTTAAACAAAAAACATTTTTGTGTGTGTAAATTACAAACAATTACGCCAAAAAAATAAATAACAAAATCGTAAATCTTAATAGTCAATTATTGAATCGCCCGATAAGCAATTAACATTAAATGAAATTTATAATTGGTTTCAAAACACATTTTGCTATTTTCGACGAAATGCAGCGACGTGGAAGGTAAATTTATGAAGAAAGGTCGCAAGGGTGTGGGAAAGACAAACTTCCTTTTTTTTCGCGGAGAAGGAAGTTAAATGAGTAGTTTTGGGATTAATTGTTTTTTGAAAAATGGAATGTTCGGGGTTTGGGTATTTTGGGAGGGAGGTTCGGCCGGTAAATAGATTCAAAAATTCAAAATTGAGAATTAGATTTGAGCTTAAAATTGCAACTTTTGATTTTTATAACTTAGAGTTATTGATTATTAATGCGTGGCAGGCTCAAGTACGCTATCTGGATTGATATGTGATTTAACAGTAATCTAGATTCATTAAAGCTTTTGTTGTCACATAAACTTAGTTCAAGACACTTGACTATAAACCCTTGCTGGGAGTATGATTGATATTGATCATTCTGATCCTAAACTTATTTTTTAATAAAAACTTAAATGACGAATATGCGATTAAATTGCACAATTTAACAAAAAATGGAATTTTCATGTATTTAAACTAGTTTTGTATGCACACCATCATATTATTGGATGGAAACTGAGTAAAACTTTAAAGCGTCCATCATTTTTGTTGAAATCAAACGTCAATGTATGTTTCTGATTTTTTATAATGACAACAAGGTTGTTCTTTACAGAGCTCGAAGTCGATAGGGTTCGAGTCGACTCGAATCAAAACCGAGTCAATACGGATCGACTTCGAGCTCTTGTTCTTTATTACCAAATCTTGTTCGATTTGCTCCGTTGCATGTATTTCTAGTTTACCAAGCAATCAGTATTTTAAAAAATAATACAAACTCAAACATAAGTTGCTCCAATGGGTGCCGATGGTTCTTATTCTTCGAAAATGGTCCTTATTCTTCGAAATCGAAAATTCGAATTTGAATTTTTTTCAAAAAATGAAATTCCGTTAAAAATATTTCATCAAAAAATTATATTTGTTTACATCAGTAAAATTTTGATTAATTTTCATTAATTATGGGTAAAACCTGCAAAATTGCAAGCTGCAACAAAAATAAAACAATTACAAATCTTTTTAAAGTACCTAAGCACTCATTAAACAAAGATAAATGGTTGTTATTTTTAAAATCAAACAACATAAGTGTCGACGGAAGTGATATTTCTGCTGTAAGTGATTATAACACATTCAAGACAAAATTTTCAGATATTGTTCTTAGTCAGGTTGAAATTCCATTTGAGCATTGTTCAAAGACTATTGAAAATTTAACATTATTTTTTGTAACTTTTCGATCAAAACTTGAGCTTCATTGTCGATTGTTACATTCAAAAAACAAATTTGCGTCGAAGAATTGATTTTTGTTCATAAATAAATTTAACGGTTTTTAAAATTTCAAAATTTTTTATAAAAAATTATTTTTCGAATTTTTTCGAAACAGGTTTGAATTTTAGAAAAAATAACAATCTACATTGTTGTAGGCACCCATTGGAAGTTGCTCAGTAAAATCCCCACTGTTTTCCAATATTCAAAATAATTCTTGTTTCCTAAACATTCTATATTAATTTCCTGAACCACACAATAATCACCATCACAAAATAAAAAAAATAAGACAAGAAAGTCTTAAAAATACAAATTAATTTCAGATTGAAATGTCGCATTTAATGAAGAGCCAAGAATATAAAAACGTGGCGAGCATCCTTTCTCCACTCCCCAACCTCCTCTCCTTCCTCATTTTTTTTTTATTTTCTTAATTTCTCAACACAAAAAAAAACTCCATAAAAAAGTAGCGAATAAGACACACAATAGCGTTGAAATAAAGGACAGACAACTGTCGGAAGAAATTTGTTTGCATTTGGGCTTCGCTGAACCTTTTTTTTTCCTTGAGTTGAAGTTGCAAAAAACTTTTCATTGTCCTTTCTGTTTGCTCATCTTCCTTCGCATTTTCTTTACTTTGACGTTTATTTTTTTATATTCTTTATTTTTTGTATGCTTGAGATGGCAGAGTTGGTGTTAATGTTGGAATATGCGATTCCATTTAATAGCCAGTCAACTATAAATCATGTGGTGCAAGGAAAGTAAAAACAGTGAAACTTATGTATGGTATTTTGCCATATAGTCGTCTAACCCCCGATCAGCTCAGTGGAAGGAGCATGCGACCGAAAATCGTAGGACGTGTTATCGGGATCCGTTATTCGGAGTTATACTTTTTTCTGTGGTTTTGTCATCTAGAAGTTTGCTTCTTCCTTCTAGATATTTCAATAGTTAATTTGTGTAGAGTTGAGTACTTTTTGTATTGGCATTTGGTTCCGCACAATGTAAAAAAGGTGAAAATGGTACCTTAACCGGCATGGGATCGGACTCGGTGCTTTAAACATTTTATTATTTACCAGTTTATGGATATGAGGCTAAGAAATCTCAAATAACGATCACAATCTTCCTTTAAAAGACTGCTTCATGTGATATGCTCAAATAAATGAGTCCAAAACCAACAACTCTGAATCCATCATTTAATACTCACCCGTTCCTTAAAATAACTCCCAGTTCCTTACAACAAAATTCTAGAAGAGAAAAAAAATCTTAAAGACAACGAAATGAATTAAAAAATCCACAATTGGACAATGAAAGTCGCTTCTCATTACTTCCTCTGCACTTTTTGTGTTTAATTTTCATTTTTATGGTGCTTGACAAATTAACAATGGCATTGAAAGGAAGACTTCTTTTTTTTGTGCGAGGATGTCTTGAATGGACTCAGCTGAATGGAAACGATTTCTTATTCATTATTTGATAAATTTATGGACATGAATATTTTTAAAAATTTGAATAATGATGAGGAAAGGAAAATGTCAATTGCAATATTTTTTAAGGAACCTGGGACTTTTTTGGAGGGGGTTTTGATAGCTTTTGAATGATTTGGGTAAAAAGTGAAGTTAAGTCTCTACTGATACATAGTTGCTTGGCTTGTAACTTGTAAGTGGCTTCCATAAGTGTCAGCTATAAGCTGCAAGCTAAGGAACAAACCAAAAGAGTCTTAAAAATACCAAACCAGTTCAATATTGACCCAATACTGCTCACTTTCCAACAAAATCCCTAAACCATACAACAAATATAGAACATCATCGACCGCACCATCAACAGAACCAAACAAAAGAGATGATAAAAAGGAATTGAAGGCCATAAGTATCGAAACAAACAAAGAACAAGAAAATAAATCGCACTGAAAATGGCATTAAATTTGACATAAGAATAGACAACAACAAGAGCATTCATCTTGCGTTACTTAAATGCTACTTTTCGATCAGCATCGTAAATTCTTCCTCGTTCCTTTTTATTGTTATTTGGTTTTTCTTTCTTTGATGGGTAGAAGTTCGAGGGGAGAGGTGGAATTGGGAGATATTTTTTATTCATTCAATGGAAAAAAGTGATAAAAAATAGGAAATGAAAGAAAAAAAGTTTTAAGGAAGAGATGAATTGAGAGATTATTGGATTGGAAATGTGAATAAGAAGAATTTTTTGTTTCTCACGTTTTGGATTAGTTTTGTAGATATTTTGTAGGAGATATGTTGTGGATTTTTGAATTGGATAGGGGAGATTGGTGACAGAATTTAGAGAATTTTGTTCAATTTTGTCCGAAAACCTAGGATCCAGGATCGAAAACAATGTAAACTTAACCAATTTAGCATATTAAAAAGGAAAATAGCTCGATTAAGTTCAAAACTGCCGATTCCTTAAAAAATTCCATCTTCAAACCTTCAAAACATGAAAATCTCACGTTAACTTCCTTCCTTAGAATAAAACAAAAATTCAACAACAGCAGCACAAAACACACCCAGAAGGGATAATAATATTTATAGAAACTTATCAAAGAATCTTTGCACAAAAACGGGAGCTAATGACTCTAATTTTTCTCCAACTGATTTGATACGAAAAATCTGGAACGATTAGAAAGAAGAAGAAACAGGAAGTAAAGAAGATTGTGATGCCCTCCGTCACATTTATTGTTGATAAATAAGGGTTGAGAAATTAAGAAGTTAAAAAATCGACTGAAAAATTCAAATAAACTTGACACAAAATGTGAAGGGTGTTGTGGAATTAGAGAAAGAGGTCAAGATGCTCTAATGGAATTTAATTTTGGATATTTAGAGCGTTTATAGTGAAGTTATCATGATATTTTGTAAAAATGTCAAAGGTTTCACACAGAACATGAGGATTTCTTTAAATTACTGCAAAACTAAGTACCATAGTTCATGAAATTTGATGTTCTACTATAATACGGAAAAAAATTTGATGAGTGAAGTAAAAACTGCTTTTCTTGCTTCTCCACATTAACATTCCAACTCCTTCAAAAAACAAACATTAATCCACTTAAACATTTTAATCTAATTACAAAATAATTTAAAGTCCGTCACCTGCACACGTCTTAGTCCTTTTATCCCTACTTCAACTTAAACTCTTGAAAATCTCATTGTCTTCGCGTTAATCACTCTCGTTTTTATCTTCTTATGATATTTATCATCACATTCCTCCTCGCTCTCATTCTATTGCTAACTTCCTTAATGCCTTTAATCCTTGTTGCCTTTTTTTAATAATTTTTTTAACCCCTTTCAACATTCTGTTCTGCTTTTTTTCATTACTTTTCTGCTTTGTGTATGTGTTACGGTTGTAACTTCTTGTTACTTCTTATCTTTTCGATTCTTTTTTTCATCCTTCTTAATTTTTATTGTTCCTTAAATTCTTTTATTTTTTGTCATAATTTATTCACTTTTAAGTCTTTTGCTTTGTTTTGTCGGTGGTGATGGTGATAAAAAAAAGAAGTTGGTGGAGCCTGAGGGTGCATACATTGCCTGAAGGTATTTGTTGGCAATTGTGAAGATTTTGTCAGGAAAAAATTACAGTTTTGACATAGTTGCATACCCCTTTTTTAACAAGTAAGAAAACTCATAAATGCGCTCTTGTCACACATAACTTAATCGTTGTCTTTTTTCCCTCATTAGTTTTCTCTCATCTTTCTCTTCCAAATACCCATCTCAAATGTTGATGAAAAATTCCATTTTTTTTTAATCCAATTTCAAGTCTTCATATCTTGATCTCAACCCCATCCAACAATTTTTATTTTAATTTTTTTTTGTTCTCAACATTTTTTTAATTTGTTTTCATCTCATTATTCCCTCTTAACGCACTCACTTCTGCCACTCCGCCCCAACTCCTTTTTTGAGCATTTTTTTGTGTGTACAAATGAGAAAAAAAAAACATTTAATTTTCATTTACTGTAACTAAACACACACAACATACATCGACAAACCAGCTCCTTTTCAAGTCTCCTAATTTTTTTTGCCATCGTCATCGTTTAAAAGCCCATAAATTGCAATGAGAGAGTCGTCGAGAGTCATAAAAGAGCGTCAAAAAAAGTTTAAAAACATTTTCAGGAATAAAAAAGGGAAAAAAATCCGCATTTTCGCGCGTTCAGCAGAAAAAAGAATAATTTTAATTTCTTTTGTGTTCACATTTTTTTTTTGCTGCTTCTGTTCTGTTGCTTGTAATGTTCCTCTCACCCATTATGCATGTTTATGTGTAAATGAGATGAAAATGAAGAGGTGGCATTTGATATAATTTTTATGGTCTTTTTTTTTGTTATAATTCTTTTCTGTGATGTTGACTAGGGTGGTTGGGGATGAATGGTGGTTTTTCTTAGAACCAGGAAAGGAGACTAGGATAGGAGACTAGGATAGGAGACTAGAATAGGAGACTAGGATAGGAGACTAGGAAAGGAGACTAGGATAGGAGACAAGAATAGGAGACTAGGAAAGGACATGAACTCAACATATATGACACCCCAACCTCCAGCAAAAATAAAAAAATTGCGAGAACGGTAAAAAATCTTTAAAATTATTCTTTATCTTCATCGTTCTTTTTATTCATTGCAATTTCATTTGCTCCGTCTCCCTTCCAATTCACCACACACAGTCGTGTGTCTTATTTGTTATTTACAGAAAAGTCTTCCTTCTTATCCATTTCTTCTTTCCTTTCATTTGTTAATTTTATTTTATTGCCACACTCTGTAAATAAATTTTGAGTGAAATGAGAAGCATTTTTGATCTTACGTTGCCGTTTCTTAATATTCTTGTAATTTAGTCGAAAGAAATGTAAATTTTTCTTCTTGAATCTTTTACATCCCCATGTACTCGTGTCTATGCTTGCTACTAAATACATTTCAATTTCTTATTTATTTGTTTTTTTTATCTTCATCTTGGATTTTTTTTACTTCATGATGCTCATTTTTTTAAGAGCTATTTTTGGAGGAAATATGAGTTCGTTGATTGGAAAGTGGCTATCAGTTTATCCGACTTGCCTTTCTGATTCATTTTTGGGCTCAGTTTAGTATCATTTTGTCTGCTTGACAAACTTTTTTTTAAAAATGCGCCTAAGACCAAGAGTTCCCTTACCTGTTCATACTTAATCCATTTTAAATATTCCTACACTTTTGAATTGATCAAAAAAATCACCAAAGGTATCTTCAACTTCCTCGTTGTCCTCTTCATCCAATTTTCATTTATTGCTCTTTAAATGCCGATTGTGATGATAATGAGGAATCACTTAAAATGTGATTTGTGTCCTCAATTCTTCCTTTTTGTGCGTCCCCTTACCTCAAACTAAAGAAAATGACAATAATCCTCACACAGACACAATCAAAGGCACAACATAAAATAATAGGGAAGTAGCACCAAGAGATAATATAACGATATTATTGTAATAATCCACTGCTGTCGGGAATCAAAGATATTTTTTTTTCTGCTGCTGCTGTTGTTTAAAAAATATGCGGGATGCACTGAAGTGTGATCTGAAAAAAAATCTTCATAAGAATCTTTAAAAAAATGAGAGAGAAATAAAAAAAAGTAAAGTGGATCAAGTGATTTATGGGCTCGTAAACGACGTAATTGCTGCTGTTTTCCTTGCTTTTGTTGATTCTCCTTTCTTACTCCTCCATATCAATTGGAAATAAATATATATAAAAAATGAGACAGAATCAGGAATTAGGGAAGAATAGGGTGCTGTATTGATCTGAATTATATCCATCTCTTTAAAGAATTAAGAAAAAATTGGAGACAGAATCAAATGTTTTTGAAAAAAATAGGTACTAGATTTTTATTTTTTGTTTTACCAGATTTTCACATTTTTGGTACCAGATTTTCATATTTGTGGTACCGGATTTTCACATTAGTGGTACCAGATTTTCACATTTTGAGTACCAGATTTTCATATTTGTGGTACTAGATCATCTCAAAATAAAATTATGTAGTAGGAGATTGCCTCAAGATTAATTATTGAGTAAAAGATTGTCTTAAAAGGAGATCTGTAGTACTAGATTTTCTCAAGATCAAGTTTTATCCCAAACTGAGCTATGTTGAACAAGATTATCTCAAGCAATGCAGTACTAGATCATCAAAAACGCACAATAAAACATAAATCAAGCTCATTTTATTGAGCTTCATATTAAAGAAATCCGCAAACAGGAATTCAAAAATCTGAAGAAAATTTCCATCCTTGAAAATAAATTTATAATTAAAATCCACAAATCACTTTTTATTCTCTTATCCCATCCGAACTGTACCTTTATTCCCTTTCTTGTATCCCATTTACAAGCCATATTTGACCCTCATAATCACATAATAAGGTTATTGTTATATCGAGCATATAAACATTATCGCGTAGTATACGACAAACATTGCCAATATAAAGCTAGTGTGCATACATTACGTTAATAAAAATACATGAAAAATTGCCATAATTTGCGAGGAAGAAAAGAAAAGAAAGAAGAAAAAAAAATTGTTTGTTATTTTCTTGCTAAATATTCAAAAACACACACAAATCACAAATTACATTACACACAATAGAATGCGGTGCGTCACAATTTATCGCTCCATAAATGCTTTATGAGAGTTGAGAATGTAAAAGGAGCAGTTTGGACTGTAGATGAAATAGAATTTTACAAAAGGAGACCGCAACGTTGTACGTCGTCGTCTGGTAATGGAGGTGGAAACGGAAATGGACCGCAATGCGATGGTGGACACAATGCTGTCGGGTATGTTGGAATTAAAAACTATTTTTGTAGCTCAAAAAACTTTGTAGTCTCTACTGTAGTTAAATCATTTAATTGTAGATTTTTTGAACTTTTTTCGAAAACTAATGAAAAATTTTCCAACATTTTCACTTTTCCGAAACTAAATTTTTTCACTCTTCATCACAAACATTACTTCTTAATTTTTTTCATCTTTCTTTAATATTTTTCTCTTTTTTATTTTTTAAAAATTAAAATCTGTTCTTGAGTTTTTGTGGTGGTTTTAGTTGAATATCAAAATTTTAACTCACATCAAATAAATTTTTATCTTTCTTGCTCTTCTGATAATTCTATTTCATCATCTAGCAATGATTTCTTTTTCAATAACATCATTTTGGTTAAAAAGATTGAGATTTTGAATATAATTTGCGTTTGGATGGTCAGCATTGAACCTCTTTGGACTGTTTTAAATTGGATACACCTAAAATCAAACTTATGTGACTATAGTGGAAAGTGGATTTGGTTTGGTCAACATGAAGGATCAAATATTTGATAACATGAACCTAATACCCGAATAGCTTAATTCGGTTAATCAAATAGAAATCTGGCGACTAGCGACTAGATTTATGATCGATTAACCGACTTGTGTCATTCGAGATTAATATCAAGTTTGAAGTTTTTCATCCAAAGAATCAATAATGAACCACTAGTGCAACCATTTAGTCAAATCTCATCTTTCTAACCTAAAATTCATCTTCTACTTTCTCTTTATCTAATTAAAAACTCACAAATATTTCCTATATTTTCATTTCATTACTAAAAAAATTGCAACTCTTTTGCAAAAAAAAATCAAATATTTTTCTAATTGCAATTTTATTTCCTGTGATCGTCCTGTGAGAGTTTTATTTGCTCCTTACCTCCTCTACTTCTTCTATTCTCTTTCAATAACTTAATTTTAATATTTTCAAAAGTAACTTGAATAATAAATTTGATTGGAATTTGACTTATTTTTTGTGGTTTTATTTTCTAAACTCAAACATTTGAATTTGAATTGGAATTGAATTTGTGCAAAATGAAAAGTTTTCTTACTAATTGGTAGAATTTTTTTATATATTTTTTTCACTTTTTTTGAAATCATTACATAAATAATTGGCATCGTGGCGATTTTTATTTTGATTTATTTTCACTCAAAACTTTTAATTTTGTTCTCATGAAAATAAAATTCATACCCGAAAAAAAACTCATTAAAAATACGAAAAAATACATAAAAAGTTCAAAATAAATCGAAAAGTTCGAGTCAAGTCAGACAGAAAATTAGGAAAAAAAGAACAAAAACATTTTGATGGAAAGAGAAAGAATTGAGAACCATGAACTTTTCTTTTGTGGTTTTCCATGCCATTTAAGAAATTTTTATGCTTCTTTGACTTCCTCGTGTCTCTGTTGTGTTCTTCTCATATCCATCGATTGTTTTTGTCTTCTTTTTAATCTATTTGGTGTTTTGAGTTGGTTGAGATTATTCTTTGATTTTTAAAGCACAAGTGTGAAGGCACCTGAATCTTAAATTTTAAATGTGAATGCATTTTAACCAAGAACTTCAATGCCACATTTTTAACATGAAAATCATGTAAAGGCACCTTAACATCAGAACTTTAATGTTAAAACACCTTAACATAAGAGCTCTAGTGTGAAGGCGCCTTAATATATTTACACTAGTTTTCAATCACTTTAAAAAAAGCTTGTTTAAGATCAAAGAACATTTCATCAACGACTTTAAATACCACTCGAAAAAAAAAATCAAAATCTGGGCGAAGGTCGAAGCAGAGACAAATGAAAGAATTTGTCAAGGTAAGTAGAAAAAATGTGAAGTCACTCAAGAAAGTCAAGATCGAAAAAATATCAAGAAATCAAAGTACAGACACAATTGAGAAAACAAAAGTAAAGAAAAATCGATTGAAAGGACATTAAGGAGGCAAAAAAGTCGCTTTGTGGGTAAAAAAACTTTTCCAATTTTTCACTTCTTTTACTTCTTCTGTCTTTTCTTTCTTTTTTCTCTCCTCAGCAGAAAAAGAAAATTTAATGAAAAACTTTATTTTGTGGATTTTTTTTTGTTTATTTTTTTCTGTTTTGTGTTTAACACAAAAAAAAATTCAAAAGTTTTCAATTTTAAAAATATTTTTTTGAAACAAACAGAAATAATTTATTGTGGTGTGTTTTAAATTAGAATTAAGAATGACTTTGCACTGGAGTTTGGTGGTGGGTAACTTGAGCTGTTATTAGAAAATCCAGGGATCGGTTATTATCCAAAGTATCTTACTGTTCTCAGTACCATACTGCCTTTGCTCCATTTCCTACCCCTATATTCCATGCTATACCCTATCCTAAGCTCCTCCCTTTACAAAAGCACATCCTCTGCCTTAAATAAACCTTCACCTATTTCAACTCAATTCAGGAAACTCTAGAACAGAGCTCGAAGTCAACTCGAGTCGACTTCATTTTCTCGGAGTCTACTTCTTCACAAAAAAATTACCGAGTTGACTCTGGTTTTGAGTCAAGTCAAGTCAACTCAAGTCTACTTGGACCCTTTCGACTTCGAGCTCTGCTCTAGAGAACTTAATTTATAAACTATTAAAAGTTACAAACCCCGCAGTACACGACCCACCCCTCCAAACATCCCAAAAGTGCAAATAAATAAACAAAAACAATTCTTAACATGCTCAACTTCATTCTTTATACTTTCTAGTCATTGAAAAGTATTTAATGTCTTTCTCAATTGCTCTAACTGCTTTCTGATGGGTGCAAAAAGTACTTTAAAGTTACACTCGACATTCAACACTCATTAAATGTTCACTCAAGATTCACAAAACATAAAGAAACAAAAAAAAAGTTTCTAAAATTTAAGTGAAGCATGGCAGGCAATGAAAAAGTAATTTTCCAATACAAAAGGTGTCTTAAAGTGCCTTAAAAGAATGCTAAGAAAACTTTTGGTGTAGAAAATTTTTTTCGGTTTCAAATTTTAAGTGGTTTTGTGATTCTTGATAGCGATTTTAAATGTTTTGTAATTTGCATAGAAAAAAATAAAGACACAAAAAACGATTGACTTCATTTTCTGATCAGATTTGAATGTAAAATTAAGGAATAAAACAAGATTGAAAATATTTGAATGAAAATTGTTTAACATATAAAATGTTATTGTCAATTTGGTAGATTTTTTGATTGCGATAATGACAATTTCAGGTAGAATTTTAGGTAATACTTGTAGGGAATGTGCTTACGGGAAGGGACTGGTGGGATCAGTTGACTAGGTGGCTGGGTATCTGGCTAGGTGGTTTGTTAAGTTGATGGGTGTATTTAGGTTTCAAGGATAGCTTAAGTCTTAAGTAAAATACTCTAACCTATTTCATGACTTTCATATTCAAACCTAAATCAAAACTTATATTTTAAAACTATAATTTAGAATAATATAGCTAAATAAAACATCAAGAATGGTAAACTAGCTTATAAACTTAAGCTTGCTTTCTAGCAAATTCTGAATATCTACAAATATGCAATTAATTTTCACCTTCAATTTTCAAACTCACTTACAAAAAAATAAATTTAAAATGCCAATATTTTTTAATCAACCTCCTCAATCTTCCTTTAATTCTCCTGTCTTCTTAGTGACAAGAAAAAAATTTCCCTTCTTATTTTGTCACATTTATCTCCTTTAACTTTAGCTTCATTTTCCTCCTCATTTATATTTATTGCTAATATTGATTTTCAATTTTTTTGCTTCTCAATTCCTTTTTATTTATGTTCCATTCTTTATGTTTTTCTTTCCATTTCCTACAGTTTTCTTTTATTTTCATTGTTTTGCTTTATTTGCATTTCAACTTTTTCTTTTTCTTTACTTGATGTTTATGTTTATGATTTTTCTCTTATTTATCAAATAGTGTCCATAAATTGGACGAATCAGACAATTTTCTGAGTCTGCACGTGAGTTTTGGGGTGTCTATCTGTGAATACTTTATACCTTAGGATTAGTTTTGTAGTTTTTAGATAAAACTGACTGTTCTTGTGATGTGTGGTCACAAATACACCTACTGAGGTTAATATTTTGACAATAACTAGACTTACGTTCAAGATTTTGTAGCTATTGTTTGAAATGTAGCCATTTGCATCAATTAAGTCCAGATGGGCACCCTACCAATATCAGAATCTATCATCAATTCTATTTATTACTTTATTCCATCAGACTAAAAGTCATTTCGATTGGGGTAATTTGGTTGAAGTCGTAAAAAAAATATGCAAATCGGGAGACAATGTCATGGGTATGGGCTATCGGGTAAAGGAAGGGGATCAATTGATTATTGCATAGTATGGGAAATATAGCAAAAATGTCGTAACCTAAAACAACAACAAAAAAAATTTTAAAAAAATGAGATAAATTAACAAAAATTTTCTTACTTTCTATTGGGTCTCAAAAGGACAAAAATTCTGGAGGATTAAAAGGGGATTTTAAGGTACTTAAGGGTCTTAAATCAAAACTTAAATCAGAAAGCAACTCTCAGTGTTGTTCACAAAAAATTTCTAATTACATCCAAAAAAAATCTTTTTTTTTATTCCATAAAATGAAAAATGTAAAAAAATTATGTTAAAAAAATTGACAACTTGCAACTGAACAACGTAGAATGCAATTCGGACCAATTTGTCACTTCACAAATGTTTCGTTCGCTACGAAGACGATTTTGGCAGTTTTTGGATGGTCGATGACAATGAGTTTGTTAAACGTCGACATTTGTCGCGCGGCAGACCACGCAAGTATGAAAATATTTTCACTTAAAATCTTCAAACAAAAAAATATTCACGTTGTTGTTGCAAATTGTCAAAGTTTGTGCAGTTCTCAGGCACCGTCGGGTGGTAATGGCGTCAATCAAGATTCGGACGGGACAACAACTGGTGCATATCGATCGCCAACAAGTTCAACACCGTCGTCAAATTATTGCGATCCGAATGATGCGAACGGAATGCAAAATGATGGACAAATTGCTGGTGTTGTACAGTAAGACTTTGTTGCTATCTGCAAAAATTATGTTGAGACTATTTTTTTTATGATTTTAGGTTTTTTTTTCATATTTTTTGGGGCATCATTATAAGTTGAAAGAAATTGTTTTATTTTAATAAATAATTGGGATTTATAATGTACAATAAACTGAGGGACAAGTTGCATCCGTGGTTCAAATAATTTATGTTTAAAATTTTAAGACTCAATATTGTTAAGTTATGTTATAAAATTGTAAATATTTTTATAATTTTTTGTTGTTTAAATCGTCAACCAAAATATGTCATTGACATTTGTTTATAAAAGTCTATGCTTAAGTTATTTATGTTACTGTTATGCTTGGAACTGCTTAAAAGCTGCTTTTATGATATTTTTCTAGATCAGATTTAGGATAAATTCTATTAAACTTACTGTAACTTGATGCATCTTTGATTATCCCTATCAACACACGATAAGAAGCGATTTGTATTGCTAGGATCAATGGGTGTTGCCAGGAGGGTCTGAGCTCCGTTAAAAAATGTCCAATCCTAAACCTTTTGCTCAGACCGTTCTGGCTACATCCATGGTAGGATTCACTCCAAATAGTGAAAAATCTAGTTCTATGTGGTGCTTTTAAGCTGCACATCTAAGAAAAAAAAAATCCAAAACTGCTAATTTTATTAAATAACGCCAAATGCTTAATTTTTAAAATCTGTAAATATATAAATTTTGCATGATTCTTGAACTTGTAAATGTATGCAGCTAGATGCATGGAAAAAGTGTTAATAAAGCATGACTTAGTATGAAAAAATGAATAATTTTTGCTAAAGTATAAATGGCATTCATAAAACTTAAACAAATTAATTAATTTTAATACTTTGATGTAATTAAAATTTGATAATTATAGCTTCAAAATTAAGAAATTTATTTTTTTATTGAAGACCAAAATAAAATATTTTTATATGTCACTCCTTCAAAACTGCATGAATTTGAATTTAATAATCTGCATGTGCTTATCTTAAATCGTATGAATAAACCTTCCCTACTCTATATGTATCCCGCATGAACCTCAAACCTTATCAACTTAAATGTATGAAATTTCTATGTCTACTTCCTCTTTAATCTGTTCTGTTATATGTCTTATTTATTCTATTACTTTATCATTCTATTCTTTTCATAAAAAAATTCTTTTTGTCTTTTCTTTCAACTCTAAATGTAATTTTTTTTTACTTTCTAAATATGAACTTTTCATTCAATCTCTTACTCATTTTACTAACTGTTAAGTACAATTTTTTGTATTAGATTTCTAATTTTCAATATCTTATCGTCGATAATCTAGGAATCTTCAACGAGGTCCACGATCATTGCACAGCCCATCACAGAATCAGATGTATGGTGAAAATATGGCTTTGAATTTGCAGGTAAATTTGACGCATTAATCAACTTTCAAATTGATGTTCAAAGCTAGGTTTTTGTCTATAGCTGCTTTATGCTAGCAAGCGAGAGTTTGTTTCGAGATAGACCTCTGTGGCTGACATTACGCAATAATGCTTCAAAATGACAAAAACCATTGCAAAGCTTTATAAAATTCAGATCAGCTCAAACCAAATTTAAACAATTAAACCTTAAAAATTAAATTTCAACATCTTATTTTCCAGAATTTCTGGCTCTCACCATCAAATCTCTTAGATGACAATGGAACAATGGCAAATCATATCAAACATGACAAATTTCGCTCACAATCACTGAGCCCATCAAGATCTCCAAATGGCGTGCAGAACTTTAGCAAGTAAGTTGACTGAATTTTTCATCTTTTAGTCTTGTCAAAATCAGGTGAATTGAGACTCGAATGTTCCTGGAGTCAATGACATAGTCAAACATTTTAATTACATTAATTTAAATTCAAAACATACTTTCTTCTTCCATATTGTAGTTCTCACGAGAAGCTCGACTCTCACATGGAAATGATGAATGCATACAGCTTCGATCATCATCGACGCAAGTCACGATTATCACCAAGAAGCTTAAAAGAGCGTTTTTATCATTCACGCAACGACAGCTTAAACTCACCGGAAGATTCAGAAAATGCATCATCAGCTGCATATCATAATCATCATGCTGAGAATCTCGTGAAACATGAAGTTTTGAGCAACTATGGTGATGATGAGGATGAAAAGATGGAAGATGAAGTTGAGGATTTGAGTAAAAATTAAGAATTTTTTAAAAAAAAATTTAAGGATTTTTTTGTGAAAAAAAATGAAATTAAATTTCGTCATATCAAAAAATGAAATATTTGAGGAAAAAAATGTTTAAATTTTAGGAAAGAAATAATAATTTTTTGGAAGCTAAATTTAGAATTTAGAGTAATAACATTTTTTGGAATGATCAAATGGGGTCAAAGTTATCATTTATTGAGTAGCTTATTGGTTAAATTAGATCGAGGCTGTTGCATTGTGAAACCTTAAGTGATCTGGATCCACTTTATTCATAAAAAATGTCGAGACTTGACCCTATTATGAAATATACTATTCAATAAATACTAACTTTGCCATCCTTTAATAAAAAAAAAATAAAAAAGTTCAACTTATCATGTAAAGTATTTAATGGAAAAATGATGTGGAAGTAAGGTTGTAAATTATTAATTGAGAAAATCAGAAATGCACGCCACCAATAATTGACAAGTATTATTAAATGTATGATATTAAAAAGTAATTAAATAACATTTATTTTAAGGAAATAACTTCAAATCAATATTTATTGGATAAAACTAAGGCTAAGGCATTAATTATAAAAATTTTAAAAAAATTTAGAAATTTTTGTCGAAGCCTTGAAATGGACATCAAAATGTGTTGAAATTTCATAGGAAAATCTGGTCGTCGAAATAATAAAGATGATTAATTTGTGAGAAAAAAAATAATGTCAACGTACCCATAATTTCTGTATAATGTGTAAAAAATCCTGTTTCACTTATCATAATATAAAAATTTAAAATATAACTTTAGTTGAAATTCAAATTTTTGTCGAAATTATTGTTGTTTAGTTTTTAATCAATTTAATTTGTTAATCAAAAAATTATTTTAAACTCTTTTAAAATTTTACAAAAATTTAAATTCTTTTTAATTTCGTATTATTTAATTTTTTAAAAAGCAATCTCTTTTTGAATTTTTAAAATAAGAATAATTCCTTTTTTTTAAAAAATTCCATTTGATAAAAGTTTAATTATAAAGTCCTTCAATTGGAATTTAATTTTAAAATCATTAGCACAAGCAGCAATTTAATATTATTTGAATTTAAAAATAATTTTTTTAAAATTAAATGATTGAATCTAAATTTATGAAATTAAAGAAAAATTAAGCTAAAATTTTTAAATAATAAAAATAAAAAATCATGTAAAATTTGCTTTAATTGGATTAAAATAATTCATAGAAATACTAAAAATAAAATGCTATAAAAAATTTTGAATTAATTAGTAATTACATGAAATGGAATGAAAGAAGAAAACTTTAAGTGATCAAAATTTAAATTAAAAAAATATCATTGAGAATCGAAATTCGTAGTAGCGAAATAAAATTGAAAATCTTTAAATAATTTAAAAATTGTATTTTTCATGTCTTTCTAATTTTAAAATTTCTTCTATTTGTGTCAAAGTCATATATGCAACTACTTTAGGTAAATTTACGAAAGCTTGTAGCCTGCTTGTAGCAGACAAAAATTTTGTTACTCAAAATGTCCAATTTTGAAAAGAAAACAACAAGATATATATGCTCCTGAATTTTACAAATAACCGAATGTTGAATAAATGACGATAAATTGTTACTTCTGGAAATCGCTGGATCTCAAAGCACGCACGACGTATTTATATGAATAATCGCAAAATTTAAATATTAACGCAAATTTTTCTCTTTTTTAAGAATTTTAATATCTGCGACACCAGAGATATGTCCAATCGAGAGTGTAAAACTGTAAATAAAGTCACAATTGAAAGAACAACGAGAATTTAATTTTACAATTTTGCTTAATATCACAATTTTTGTAAAAGTCACTTTAATTTTAATTAAAGCTGATTGCATCAAACTTAAACATAAAAATTAATCACAATTTAACGCTTAAAAAACATTTTAATTCTATTATTTTATCATCGTGTATGTTTTGTGTGTTTAAAGACTTGAAAAAGAAATTCCTCTACAGCTATGCATCATTTTTAAAGCTTCTCTATTCTCTCTGCTAACTGAACAATATATTTAAAAAATTAAAATATTCTTAGTAAAACTAACATGATACTATTTTGAACAACTATACTAACCGCATGATTTGACAATGTTGCAAATATGGAGCAACTTCTTATCAAACAATTGAGGTCTCGTTTCCAACATGTGATTGATAATAAAACAGAAAAATACTAATTTCTCTTTAATTTTAAACTCATGGCATTACTTATAAAATTATATTTTTCTCTCATTTGTTAATTTTATGCTAGAGTTTTTGAATGCTCAGTTAAGCTCCAGACGTCTTCGAATACAGCAATTTATCATTCAAAAAATGAGTGATATATATTCTGACAATATTAAAGGTATGTTTTTACTTATTTATACAGTAGCGGCCAAAAGTATCCGGACAAACACAAAAATGTCTATAACTTTTGACTGGATGGTCCAATTTAACTCAAATTTTCACTGGAATACGTAAAATTGAAAGACAATTAATAAAAATATTACTTTAATAACAAATCTTTAAAACCAAAAAGTTTACTTTAAAAAAACTAAAAATTGAATGGACAAAAGTATCCGGACAAAATTAAAAGTTTAATGGAAATTTGTTTAAAAAGCTTCTCTCCCACTGAACGAATGCTTTTTTGTTAAGTATTTTGTGCTTTTTGTTTATATTTATCATGTCAACTCAAAAATATTTAAGTTCACCAGTTAAAAAAGCAATTATTAGTGCTGTAGATCAGGGACGAAATTACAGAGACATTGCACGTCAATTTAGTACTGGAAAGTCCACAATAGCTGATGTTGTTCGACGATTTAGAGAAAGAAATAATCATAACGTGTTACCGAAATCAGGAAGACCCAGAAAGACAACTGCAAGACAAGATAAGGCTTTAATTAATGCATCGAGAGCTGATCCGCGTAAGAGTGCTGTAACATTGAATGCAGAAATGAAGGAATATTACAATGTTCAAGTGAGGACAAGAACAACTAAACGTCGATTGAATGATGCAGAATTGTTTGGACGACGTCCCGTCAAAAAGCCGTTTGTTTCTGTAAAGAATCGAAATGCCCGAATAAAATTTGCCAAGGAACATCTTAATTGGACTCGCGAGCAATGGTCAAAAGTTCTTTGGAGTGATGAATTAATGTTTATGTTGTTTGGATCTGATGGAATAAAGTTTGTGAGACGACCAAAGAGTCATAGAAACGATCCTAAGTATCAGTTACCGACAGTTAAGCATGGTGGAGGTAACGTTATGGTGTGGGGATGCTTTAGTCGTGATGGAGTTGGTCCGATTCATCGAGTTACTGGTATTATGGACAAGGAAATGTATAAAGATATCATCAACAGAGTAATGCTTCCCCATGCCAAACGTGTTATGCCTCGAGGTTGGATTTTCCAGCAGGATAACGATCCCAAACACACATCGAAGGTCGTTAAGGAATTTTTTAAAACTAAGAAGATCCGAGTTTTGGAACAGCCATCCCAAAGTCCGGATCTTAATCCGATTGAGCATCTTTGGGAACATGTAGAGAGACAAATTCCAGGTCGAAAACCTACAAATCAGAATGCTTTGTTCACCATAATTAAGGATGCTTGGGAAAAGATCTCGATAGATGTTTTGATTAAGCTGGTGGACTCAATGCCGCGACGATGTCAAGCAGGAATTGATGCTAAGGGCTTCCAAACAAAGTACTAAACAGAAGAACTCAAAATTCTATCCATTATAAGCCATTTACTTAGTAAAGAGTAGTTTTTTCTTAAACTTTTAATTTTGTCCGGATACTTTTGTCCATTCAATTTTTAGTTTTTTTAAAATAAAATTTTTGGTTTTAAAGATTTGTTATTAACGTAATATTTTTATTAATTGTCTTTCAATTTTACGTTTTCCAGTGAAAATTTGAATTAAATTGGACCATCCAGTCAAAAGTTATAGACATTTTTGTGTTTGTCCGGATACTTTTGGCCGCTACTGTATCTAAAGAGAACAAGAAGGTTCAAAAATCATCATATTTTGTGACAACCGTAGACAGAAAAAAATTATTAAAAAATTTCAAACAAGGTTGAAGGTTAAAACACTGTCAGATAGTAATTTTACCTTGAGCCGGAGTTTCAGGGGCACTCTAATCTTATGTAAAAATAATTTCACATCAAATTGAAAAACATTGAATTTAATTCCTAATCTAGAGTGCCCTAAAAACTAGCCCTAGTGTAAAAAGATAAAAAACAGTGGATGATCTCACATTAAGGATCGATGTGGGAATGACTCATATACTTTCAAGTTTTTCTTCGTAACATAAAGCACAATCTCTTTTAAGCAGAAAAAAAGCAAAACCACATGAATTTTACAGCACTTTAAATTGAATAATCTGTCTAAATTTATATAATTCATTTCTAGATGAACATGAACTCACAATATTTAATGCTACTATGATGCAAGGTTTTGATCATCTTCCAGTTGATAATGAACCTGAAACTATGCAGTCGAATTCGGATCAAGCTCCGTCAACTGACTTAAATTTCATCAAGTGGCCAAAAACCTTTAGCAATATTAATAATGCATTATTATATATTGAGTCTCGAGAAGTAGAAAATAATTTAAGCAATATTAAGCAGGCTTTACAAATTCTATACACAATTGAGGAGCCTTTCGAGGAACTTAATCAACAACAGCTCACTAAATTAAGTGTGATATTCAACACGAAATCTGTTGTTATCTTCTTCATGTCTACTGATTACAAATTGATGCTTATTTACTGGAAAACAAAAGACATTGATTATTTTTTAAGTTTGGCACCCCCAAAAAAGTTGACAATTCTCGAATGCAAAGAAGTTTATGGATTCATTGCAGATTATTTGATTCATTCATTGAGCAAGAACCATTTGGGTAAATAAAACATTTGATATACAGAACAAGTCTACATCCCAATAATTCACTATTTTTAGGTATAACACACAGCTTAAACCACAGTGCTGAGTCAAACAAAACTGAAATTAATCAACTGGTTGACTCAGACAATCTCAACATACTTCAACTATCTGCAGAGTTAGGAGAGATTAAATGCGTTCGAATATTACTTGAATTGGGTATCTTCGAAGACAACCCAAATGAAATCTTTAATGCGTCCTCGTTAGCCTGGAGAAATAAGCATTATGATGTACTTTTCATGTTGATCCAAGGAAATTTCATATATCCACCAGGAATTAAATCTATAGAGTTACCAGAAGAAATTCAGCAATACATTCAAGTATGTGAAGACCTTCATGATGCAGTCATTGTCAAAAATGTCATAAAAATTCAGGAGATTCTCAAATTAAATCCAAACCGTCGTCACTTTTACAACAAAAACAACGAATCTGTGCTCAAAATTGCTCTCGAGAAGAAGCTGCACAGCATGTATGAACTTCTCCTATCCAATGACATCTCATTTGGTCCGCACGAGCATTTTGCAAGAGTCTTTTCAGGTCTTAATGAGAACGACAAAACAGTTCTTAGAGAAATTCATTTCCGATGCTCAAAAGATCTACCTGAATATCACATGAATGTTCTCATGATGAACACATCAATCAGTCACGATGACATGCAAAAGGAAGGAAAGGAGGATCTAGTATTACGTGCGTACAGATTCCTCAACAAGAATCCAAGTTTAAATCCAATCCTTAAAGTCGTTGCTGCATCGAAAAGGTTCAACATCATTTTTGACTTTAAACGAAACTCAGTTGCTGCTGTGGATCCAACTGCTCCTATTGATATGCGTGGATTCTATCGTTTGAATGGAAACATCTGTGTTGGTGCTAAGCAGCTTCTTGATCCATTAACAGAACATGAAACATTTGGAACTTTAGCACATGAGCTTTGTCACTATGCTATTAACTTGACATTTAAAAACTTTGCAAAGCCATATGCAAAAACTGATCAAACATCCAAAGAAGAATTCAAGAAAATTTTACAAATTTGTAAAGCAAATCAAGGATATGAAGAAATCATCGACTTTGCATTCAAAGAAAGTCCATCAGTGCATGAAGCCGAGCTTATTGTTCGTGCTTCACATATGATTGCTTTTTATGACAACCAACCTGAGAAATTGGTAGAACTTCATACTTTTTATGCTGAATTATTCAATTATTATACCGAGAAGGTTATACCAACAATGATGGAAGCAATTCCAAGCATCAGAAAAAAGGCAGACGTAGAAATTAAAGAGAAAGATAAGAAAATCTTTAAATTGACCCGAAATTTCTACATCGCAATTGGGTTGGGAATTCTTATAGCTGCAATGGTTGGAATGTTCTTCTATAAGCCAACTTATGTGTTTGATGAGCTGTCAGCTGAAAATCAGGAAAAGGTTAGGAACTCAATTGTTAGCTACAGTAATGTCAGTGTTCAATTTAAGGACTTGTTTGGAAATGGCTCAATTGCATATTTGAAGTTGACATCTGATCATATCACAGATATGTTGGGTGGAGTCGCGTTGAACATTAATGATCCACTGCTGCATTACTTAGATGATATTGTTACTTTTGAGTGGGATGGAATGCATTGGGAATTGAAGAAAAAATTCTTACAATCTTATCTTAATTTCCAAGAACAAAATATAACTTTCAAAGACCTCAAAGAGCAAAGCAATGAGTCATTCAATAATCTAACATCCCAACAAATTATCAATGTATTTTCTGGGAATAAATTGATAATTGGAACTAAAGTTGTAAATGACACTGACTTTTATGTTGAACGTAAATTTATTTCTGAAGATGCTAAATCGATTTTGTTTGAGTACGCTTACGGTCATGAATACATACTTAAGCCCAATATTCGAGAAGAACATGTAAGAAAAAGAATAGAACAGCATAATAAGACATTCGAGGAATTTACGGAGGATTTTTTGAAGCAACCTTTTGAGATTCAAAGGTCAATTCTTGACAAGGTTGAGGATAATAAGGCAATGCAGTCAGGTTACTATGATTCAAGTCATCATAATGTTACGTTCATGCAAAGGCATGTTAATGAGTTTTTAGAGAAAGTCAAAGAAGACAGAATATTGATTTTATCTTCAGAAGCCGGTGCTGGAAAGACGACAACATTCAAGCAATTGTCTGTTTTGATTAAGAATAAGTTTCCTGTAACTTGGGTATCTTATGTGGATCTTAAGAATCATACAGAATTATATGGCAAAAAGTTGTCAACAGAGGAGTTGTTGTTGAATATATTAAGGTTAAGCGATGAAAATTCATTCGAAAAGGGAGTTTTCAAGGAGCTCTTTAAGACTGGGAAAGTTGTGTTCCTCTGGAACGGGTTCGATGAGATTTCGCCAACTCATAACGAGTTTATTGTCAATTTAATCCTTAATATCCATAGAACAACTAATGTAACTCAATTTGTATGTACCAGACCACTCTACTCCAAACAATTAGTTGATACATTTAGAGTCCATGCATGGCAATTAGTCGCATTCAATGATAAAGACAAGGAAAATTTCTTGCAGCAATTTTTCATTTTGAAAAACACGACAGAAGAGTTTGTTGTTAAGGCTATTGCAGAAGTGAAGGAAGTAGTCGTTAAACTAAGTTTTGATCATTTTATGTTCCGTGTCTTTAACACTCCATTAATGTTGAAGCTGATTGCGGAAACATACGAGAATGAGATGATGCTTAAATTACAGAATACTTATGCGATTTATGAAACATTTGTGCAGAAAAAAGTTGAAATTTGGTTGGATCGTGGAAGAATGTCACAAAAAGTAGTCGGAAAAATGATATCCAAAGGAACTAAGTTCAATATTATAAAGATATTCCAAAAATATGCATTTTTAAATGAATTGAACCTCTTCAGCATGTGCACAATTGGAATTAAGCTCAACAAACTTCAGATTATGCAAGAAGATATTCCAGATTATTTGCCATTTGAGGAGATTTCAGGCATGGGCATCCTGTATATCAACGGCAAGAATAAGTTTGAATTTGCACACAAGACATTTGCTGAATTCTTCATAGCTCAATACTTTATTGAGAATATATATAATGCAGACAAGGATGTAACTAAGGATGAAGCTGAGCTGAGGCTTGAATTGTTTTTTAAGATGACCAAGGACTTTGGTGAGAAGCAGGACATAATAACAAACTTTATGTCTGACTTTCTAAACATTCAGGAGGAGCGTATGGATGAAAAATTTGCACCGGCTATTTCTAAACTTTTAAGGACTAAATTTAGGAAATTTTTATTCAGACTGCTCGACACGAATTTTCCGAAAGTCTATGAATTTTTGTTTGATTTTTTCAAGAAAGACTATAGTTTGCTGGTTGACTTACTGCATGTTAATGAAGCTAAGACATTATACACTGCCATTTTTGACCCAAACTCCTTTTCATTGTTCACAAATCCGAAAGGATTTAGGCAAATGTCCAATTACCTTTTGCAGTCGAAAGATTGTAATAACATGATCAATGGAAGGAATCAAAAGGGTGTCATTATGTACGGCATTTATGTTTATGATAAAATAGAAGAAGCAAGTCATCAAAATGTGTCCAAATTCCACTCAGAAATCCTCAATGGACAGGTCGAAAATCTGAGTTTCTCATTTTTTTTGGATTTTTTTGAGACACTCTTAGAAGATCTGACAGAAGCTGAGAAAAAAGAAGTTCTGCTTGTTGCTGTTAATCCTCAAGCTTACCTATATTATGAGAAAATTCCAAACTTCATAACCGACTTTAGTAGTTTCAAATGTGACTATCTGAAGCTATGGAATAGCCTTAAAAACATCCTATCTAAATCAGAACTAATAGCAGCCATCTCAAATGCCTTAATTCAATTTAACGGAATCAGCCCTTATTTAAAACAAGGCAGTCAAGAATGCTTGGATTTTCTATTAGATTTTACAAAATCTCAAAACTTTTCGAGTTTAGAAATTTATGAAATGTTTTCGACCAACAACATTCTTCATGATTCTCATGATTATGCATATGCTTTTGAGTCTTTCTGGTACTTCTTGAGTAACTATACGACAAGAGATCAAAGACGGGATATTTTAAAACAACTTGACGAGGATGACAATAATTTTTACTTTACTTCAATGATTTCAGATTTCAAGATTAAAATTTCAAGGTATAAATACAGATATTATCACTATGACTTCATGCCATTCAATGTCTTTCAAAAAGCATTAACAATTCTCGATGGACCTACTTTAAACTTTACTTTTGACATTTATAATAACCATTTTACCAAGAAAGAACTTCAAAAAATCATCACAAGCTCAGTGGAACTTCCTTACTATGTCATTGTACTGACTTTACTAGAACCTTGCAAAATATTTGTGGACTATTTAGAAAAACTTTTTGAGGATGAAGAAATGCTGTTGCTAGAATATTTTGACACAAAGATTCCACCAACGAGTATGTCAGCATTGGGGTTAGTTGAGAGTTATATCGGTATTCCACGTGCATCGTCGTTTTGGTTTGAAAATCTAGAAATTTTTACTGACTTTTATAAAAAATTAAAAAAGAAATTGTCAAAAAAATTAAATTAATAAATAAAGGCGATTTTTGTATGATTTTTTTATGATAAATTAAGTTCCTAAAGTTATTTCCTAATTAGTAGAACTGTGCGGATAATTCGTGTCCAAAATTCTCAGTAAAAATTTCTTAAACTTCGCTTCAAAATTACTTACTTCTTCTTTGACTAAGGCGCAAGTGGGCCCATTGCCGCACTTAGAGATCGTCTCAAGACAGTTCTATCCTTAGAAACCTTCTGCCAGTTTAGAATATTAAAGATACTAGCTTCCTTTTCAAAACATCCAATGCACGAGATCTTCCTCTATGAAATTGCCTTACAAATTTTTCATCCATCTTATATGATACCATTAAATCAGTTATCACAGTCAGCTCTTGAACAGCTTAAAAAACAATTCAAGCCTCAATTCTGCTTCATCTTCTTGCAACCAGAGCACTTTAAATGTTCTCGATAAAAAAACATAGCGGTAAAAAACTCGGCAAATGTTTCGTGAGCAAATTCAAATTTATTTTGACCGTTAATTTAAAGAACACCCATTTTGGATATCCTGTCAAATTTTATGTCTTTTGGTCATTTCTTGCTGCATTATTTAAAGTTTTTGGAGCTTCAATTCGAGCAAAGTTTTTTAAAAGAGAAATTTCATTTAAGATTGTGTATTTTTGTTAGATATTTATAATGCTGAATTTATTGTTCCATGAAGCTACTCAATGTTTATCTCAGCGACCAGTTTGAGAATTAGTGGAGTGTGAAAGTTTTGCAGAGTTTTGCCATTAGTGTCGAATTTTTTGGATTCTTTTAACTTTGAGTTTTCTGAATTTACATTTTGATCTTGACATCAAATTCGAACTTTTGGAAATTAGCTTAAATTGCTTATTTAAATGTTTTCCAGGTTGAATTGCTGATATTATTAAAAGTCGTCATTCTTCTTCAGATTTATGAGTCGAAATATGCAGAAAAAAATGATATTTGATGTCACATGCTGTGTCTCCTTAGGTTCTTTAACTGTACAACAAGAATTCCAATTTTATTTTTGTGCGCACTTTTGAAACTTGTTTCGAAAAGGTAGCTTAATATCTCACTTTGTTCGTTCGTTCGGGCGGAGAAAGACTTTTTAACTAGACATCGTAGAGAGTTCTAGTTTGTTTTACAATAATTAATGATTTTTATATTTCATATTAAAAAACACGTGATGAGAGCGTTTAGAAATTCGAATTTATTTCTACCGTTAAAAATTTTTGAATCTCAAAAAACCATTGAATTACAAAGCCTGTTTATATGAAAATATTTTGCAACAGACTGTTATTTATACTATAATTAATACTTTTACTGTAATTTTTGGCTAGATACTTTCAAATGCAAACGACCGTTACAAAATTTGAACCGTTAAATGATAAACAATTTATATATGAGAATTAAAAGATATTAAGTTGTTAAATATACTTTAATTCATGATTTTTTGTGTATCTTTTAGCGGGAAGCTTTCAAAAACTTACTGACCGTTAGAAAATTTGAATCTCAAAAAACCGTTAGATGATAAACTTTTTATATATGGAAATTCATTGGAACCAAGGCGTATACACTCGAAAAAAAAGTTGGGATTTTTTGGGATTTTTGGGATTTTTCTGGGATTTTTGGGATTTTTCTGGGATTTTTGGGATTTTTCTGGGATTTTTGGGATTTTTAATATTTTAAAAAATTTAATTCCTTTTATGGAAGTAAAAATCTTGAAAATTTGCTCTAAAACTTTTAAGAGAGTTATTTCATGGTATAAAAACTTATTCATCATCAATATAAATTAATAGTTTTTACATATTCTGTTGGTAAATCTTGTTCTGGTTCACTTGTGTAACAGAATAACTGCTAACGCTGTAAAACACATTTTTGTGTAGTTCCACAATTTGTTCATTAACAACATAATAAGCTGTCAACCTTTAGCTCTTAAACTGTAAATTGTTACAAAATCTCATAAAATTTTTTTATCCTTTTTTGCCTTTTTGTTAGAGTAATTCATATTTAAAACTCTTTCTGTTCCCAATATTCCATTTTCATGTATAATACTATGATCACCACGTCCTATTTCCTTTTCTTCCCAAATCAGTTCCTTTTCTGATACTTGTCAAATTTATACATCTTTTTTCTATATATCGTCTGGTTGTATCGGTGTTTTTAGTAATCATGATTTGTTTGCCTTGATAAGTTCCTATTAATTAAGAATTTGCTTTGGAATTATTCCTTCAAAAATTTATATTTGTTATTATTAAGCCATTTGGGAATTGATGAACATCTATATCAATTTCTTGATCAACGCCAATATTTGATGTCTTGAATGTAACATTCTTATCTTCTAAATAATCTTTCAAAAGAAATTCAGAATCAATATCATCTCGTATGTTGATTGCGTTTTGCGAATCTTCAGTAAGTAAATTCATATTAATACGTTCGATTACCATGCCTAATTCACGTACTTGCATTATGGGTCAAAATTTAAATTTTTTTGTAATTATGTGGCTGTTTGAAGTTAAACAAGTGAAAATTTTGATTTTTTTCATTAAAACTGAAAAATCTCTTCAGTAGATAAAGATATCAAAAAAAAGTTGTGAATTCTTCAAAAGTATCAAATAAGAGCTTTATGATGATGTATTATAAAGATACACTTATGCTAGCAAATGTATGAAAATCCAAGGAAAAATATCTTTAAACGTGCCGCAACCATCGTAAATGCCCAACTTCTATCCTAAAAACCATATATCACCGTGTAGCTCTTGACTTTTAAATCCAAAACTGTATTCAACTTTGGCTTAATCAGGTGCAAAATAAATTTATTGTGATTTTAAACGTTATTTAAAGATGAACTTTGAAGAAATTTTTTCAAAAAAGTCAAAATTGGTCGAGATATAGGGTACTTTTGATATCTGACGACTTGTATGTTTTTTTCTTCACTCAAACCACCAGTACTCTTACAAAAAAATAAATATTTTTTAATTCAGTTTTTATTTTATTATAGCTTAAATCAGTACCTTTCAAATGATGTATAAAACTTGATAGTTAAGTTTGATCTTAGTCATGAAAATAAGCCTGGTTTGTGACCGACCCAAAACGAAGAAAAATTTCAAAAACGTCATTTCTAGAAATATCACTTAGAAACAAATTTAAGTATTGATTTGTAGTTTTTTATGATGATTTATGATAGTTATGACTATTTTAACTCAAAAATTTACATTTCATAAACTTTTTGCTACATATCTCAGGTAAAAGGTAGCTTTTAAGGTATGACCCTAGTAGACATTGATATTTCATATTAAAACACATCTGAGACAAAACACATTCGGCCTGTTTCACTAAAGTATATTATCCTCGATTTCGGATTATCTACTTCAGTTTTGTGGAAATTTCTCCAGACGCTCAAGGTTATTAAGAGATCTAATGTGTGATCTAGTTAGAGTACTTTTCTCCTTAAATCAACATGTACTTAGAATTTTTATATCTTCATTAGTTTGAGAATTATAACAAAAATCGAAGTTAATCTACTCGATTTGGCTAGAAAATTGAATGATTAATACTTCTTACCGAAAATCAAAAGTTTAAAGTACATATACAGAAATGAATGTGAAACAGGCCGATTACTTTTATATTGTTACCTATCAAAAATTTTTCATTTTCGCTATTTTGTTAAATTTCAGCTTGCGTCGGTCACATTAAAAACTTTTCCATAAGAAGTATAAGTTTCATACAAATTTTATACACCATTTTAAAGGTACTGATTTAATCTAGCAATAACCGAAAACGGATTGCAAAATATTGATTCTGAATAAAGTTATAGATATTTGAGTGGATCAAAATGCATACAGAACTGCGACCAGCATAGATAAAAATACAAAAGTTGAAAATTTCATGCTTTTTTGGCAATTTTTTTTTGTAATTAGGATAGTATTTTAAGATTTTTCCAATTCTTTTTTGTAAGATTTTAAGCTATCAAGGACACAAAACACTTATGTAAAATGGTAAACTGTATCGTTGCGTTGATATTGGTTTCTTCTACATGCTTTAATTAAGAAAATATTTGACTTTTTGTAAGCGTTGTACTTGTACAGAATGTTGAATTCTGAAATTTTATCCAAAAATTAACTTAATAATTATTAACAAATTAAAATTTTATCATTGTGCATGCTTAATATACCTTAAAAGCACTTATTAAGTACCATTTAGTAGAAAAATGAGGAATTTTAATTCAATTTCTGTACAAGTGCAACGCAAAAACGTTTATTTTCATAATCCGCGAACAAAATATTTCAAATTTTCCTTTAATTAACAACTTATTTTTTGATTAGAATGTTGTTTATGATATATTTCTGCTGGGATTTTCTGGGATTTTTTGGGATTTTTTGGGATTTTTGGGATTTTTGGGATTTTTGTAGGAAACTTGGGATTTTTTTGGGATTTTTGGGATTTTTCGGGATTTTTTGGGATTTTTGGGATTTTCTGGGATTTTTTGGGATTAATCCCAAAAATCCCGAGTGTATACGCCTTGATTGGAACAAATTATTTAATTATACTATAACTAATGTTTTCGTAGTGCAACTTTTAGAGGGAAAATTTCAAATTATTTATTGACCGTTAAATAATAAAGCCTTTTTTTATAAGCATTCATTATAATTATTTGCTAATTACACTAAAATTAATGATCTTCTAGATAATCATATACTGAACGCTAACACAAAAATTCGCTTAAGTCCCTCGATCAATAACACGAGGACTTCTGTAATTTTTTAAATATTTTAAAGTAAGTTCAGGTTTATTAATTCTAATGATTGTTTTTGGTAATAAACTGAGCTCGAAGTCGACTTGAGAGTTTCATCGATTTTACATTGCGGAGTCGACTCTGAGTCGACTCGACTTCATACAAAATTTCATTGACTTTAAGCTCTGGTAATAAACTAGTTTTAGGAGGAAATAACACTTTTGTATGAATATTTTGCAGCAAATCATAACCAATAATCAGCACAAAACCATTACATTTTACAACATTTTCAACTCGATTCTAACGCAATTCAATGTTCGTTGTCATTTCCTGTTTGAATAAGTTAAAGTCGAGTTGTATTTGTGTTCGATCATGTCTGAAATTCCAAAACTTAATACTTATTTAAAGCCTCAAGAATATTTTGGTCTACAATTTTTTGCACTTTCATACCTAAATGAAAAGTCAAAAGTTAAGTTTACCTCAACAATGTACATCATCAGCTTTATCATTAGAATAGTCCTTAACTTATATGGATATATTTTCTCCGGCCTGTTTTATGGCACGATCAAAAATATCAGCATGACTGAAAACTTGCTTGGATTTACTCTCGAAATTGTCGTGACTTTTTTTACAGCTGCTAAAGTTCTATTTGGAATTATTGAGGCATTCGTGAAGGTCAAATCGAATCAGAAATTTTTCATATTGCTGCACAAATTTGAATCATTTTTGGTACAAAATATGAATTCACGGCTTCATTTTGGTGATTTTTGGATAATTCAAAAATATCGGATGATTTTTATTGGCGTTGTTTTGACATCCTTCTCGTTATCGCTTGGAATTCCAATGACGAAAGCATCCAGATTATTTCTTTTTTTGGGCCTGTTTGTCAACATGTTAGGATTTTGTTTAATTTTGTTTAAAATTTGCTTTTACGTTGATATCGTTGGGGTCTGTTTGAGAAATTTTCACGAATCACTCGAAAGAATCTCCATTAATGTTCATAATGAACAAATTATGGTGAGGAACATCTATCAATCTAAACGACTGTACATTTACATCATCAAAATGACTAAGCAGCTTAATAATTTCATGTCAATCACGATTTATTTATTTATGGTCTCACAAACATTATATTTGTCACTGAGGTTCTATCACTTGCTGTTGAATGACTTTTGTGATTTGATGAGAACTATTGGTGAGTTGTAGTCTAGTATTTATTTTATTGACTCGAGAAGGTACTCCGGGTTGCTCTAAAAACCAGCACCAGAGCACCAAAACCAGGTCAAGAAAAATACATAATACTGATTTTAAATTAATTTTTATTTGTGGTTTTTTATATCAGATATATTACTAAGTTTGGTTTTTGGACATACAATCTCTTCAGTACAGATAATCAGCTGTCAAAGAATTGAGAAATTTGTGAGTATTCGAATAAGTTATTTCAAAAAGTCAGATTTAAACATCTCAATCTCTTAACTAGAAATCACAGACCTTTTATAATATTTATCAAACTTAGAAGTTGTGTTTTTATTTTATACAGAAAATATTCAAATTTTAATGAAACTTAAATTTAACTTTAATTCCAGAAACAAGAAATTATCGAAAAGATAAGCGAAATAGATGACGAAATTATCGGAAGTCTTGAAGGTCAGAAGGTTTTGAATTCAATTTACACACAAATGAAGATGCAACCAGTTGAAATAACCATATGTGGAGCTACAAAGATTAGCAAAGCTTATTTTGCTGGGGTAGTTTTTGAATTGAAATCAAGACATGATTTTTAACAAAAAAATTTAAATTTACATTTCAGATTTTACTTTCAATCTTATCGAACATAACACTGCTGTTCCAGTTTCATCAGCGACCTCTGCCTAAAATATAAATATGTATTGTGACACGTTTTAAACAATAATCGCAAATAACTTATGATTATATCCTCCCATCTTCTCTCAATAATAGCATATTTACATGTTTTTGAATCTGCATTAAAAGGAGTTTAGCAAAAAAAAAATTTATAAATTATCCAACACAAATTATCAGTTTAAAATTGTCCTTTAGCATTGCAAAATTGACTGTCTGAAGCTAGAACGACTTTTAAATATGTGCTCATGAATTTTTTTAAAAAGGCTAGATATGAGAAAAGAATCAGAAATGAGAATTCAAACTACATTAATTGAGATGCTCAATAAAATCACAGAAATCCAATAATTCTCCTGAATATGGAGCAGGAAATTCCTAATTGTCTCTTCTCTTTTGAATCTTGTTATTGAGCCTTATTTTTATTCACTCTCAGTGATAGTCTCAAATGTTTAATCAAGTTTGTGTTTGGCAGATGTGAATGTCACAAAAATATGCAAATATTTAGTAGATTTTGAAATGTTTGTATTTAATTATTAATTGACTTTTTCAAAATTAAATTTATTGCGCAAAGTCAATTGACTTCAAAAGCTGTGAACATTGTTAAATTAAGTTTTTGTCAATAATTAAAAAAGAATAAATGTGGAGTGAAAGAAAAAGTTATTTTTAAATCAACAATTGATCCGTGACAATATTGTTATCAAAAACTAGTTTTTGCCGTAAATCTCAAAATAGCTTGTGATCAAAAATGTTCAAATATATTCAAATAGTTAACTTTATTTTCTTGTTTGGCATCGGCTTAATTGATTCAGAATTAAAATGCAATTTTCGAGAATTTCACGATGCGTCATCAATTTACACTTGTGAACTAGTCTCGAGTGCTGCAATTATTGAAAATGGCCACATGTCAGGAAAAACCGATGCTGATGTTCAGTCTTTTAAGTTCGACGGATTCAAAACTAATGAATTGTTTGATGTTAAGCTGCCTTTTTGCAAGAATTATAAAAATTTGGAAATTGTGAAGTTATTCAGTGCTGGAATTGCTGACTTGAACCAAAATTTATTCTTTGATTGTGAAAATTTAAAGTTTTTGTCGCTAGCTTCAAATAAAATCAGCCAAGTTCCCGAACATTTGTTTACAAGAAATCTAAAATTAACAACTTTGAGTCTTGAGCAGAATGAGCTAACATCCTTGCCTGAAAATGTCTTTGCAAACCTCAATGAACTTAGTGATTTAAACCTCAGTAAAAATAAAATAAAAACTTTGCCTGTTAATATTTTCTCATCCCTCGTGAAACTTCGTGTCTTAAAGCTGAATTCCAATAGAATCCAAAATGTCGTGCACAACTGGTTTAGAAATCTTCAAATGCTTGAGGATTTAGACTTGTCTAATAATCTGATATCAAATTTAGGCCAGAAAAACTTTCAATTCCTCACAAATTTGATTTTTCTGCAATTAAATAACAATAACATTAAGGAACTGAGCGCAAATGTCTTCTACAACTTGTTTAAACTGGAAGAATTAAATCTGGATTTCAATGAAATTTCCAGTCCATTTGCAGAAGCATTCAAAGATTTAAAAAACCTGAAGAAATTGAGTATTGGAGCAAACGGAATCATTGACCTTCCGGAAAAGATTTTCAGCACTTTAAGTAATTTAGACGAACTCAAATTATGGCAAAATCAGCTATCGACTATCCATTCAGATTCATTTGGAACTTATAATAATCAGATTCTTATTGATCTAGAGGACAACAATATTTATGCTATTGATCCATCACTAATTGGTAATTTAGATAGCCTTAGACTTTATATGGACGGCAATGTTTGTTATCAAGGAGATTTAGAAAATAAAAGTGAGATGTTGCAGGAGCTGAATGAGTGTGTTGAGAATTATGAACCACGCCAAAGTGGAGGTAACTTTATAAGATTTTTAAACACTTCATCTTTTTTGAGATTAAGTTCGCACTCGAGAGGTTGACGCATCTTCCAAAAATTCAAAAGAAAATTAATTAAATGCCATTTTTTGTAGTTGAAACTTCAACATTTGGATCAACAAGCAAACCAAATACTATTACTTATACATTTAATACTAAAACCGATTATTTAACTTTTCCTCGGACGACCACAATACGTGAAGCAACATCAACTGAGACAACCTCCACTTTTAAGCCAATAACGACTAGAAAAATTCGAACAACAACTACAAGAATATTAACGACAACTAGAAAAGTAAAAACAACAACAAAATTGCTACCAAGGCCTCCATGGCCATACCCAGTTACAACTCATAAACCAACGACAACAACGACTTCATTGTGGAATTTACTTGAGGTTAGTTTTTGCTTATAAAATTGAGATACAAATGAGACTCATTAGATGAATATTTAATATCCATAGCCGGAAAATATTCCAACTTGTGGACGATCAAAACTTAAGCTAAGTGGCGAATCTTCGGGATCTCAAGTTCGTCATGGGGCATATCCATGGTAAGGCATTTCAACATTTATAATAGACTGATTACTAATGTGGAATATAAAAATATTTTTTTTAAGGACTGCAGCTCTAATTCGAAGAGATGGACAGTTGTTTTGTGGAGGAATTTTGGTGTCAAAGAGTTTAGTTGTTACAGGTAGGATTTTGTACAATTAATTAGAGGTGCTGGTTCGAAGTTTGATCATTTGATGAGTTTTAGTATAATCATCAGCACTGGTTAAAACTTGAAACTTTTTGTCGATCGGCATCGACTTCTTGATGTCTTAGTGGTCACTTAACTCAGATAGTGTGCTCAAGAGCTGTTCGAATGAGCGTTTTGCTTAAAGTCCATATTTTGATAAATTAATGCTAAACTCTCCTTTTTCTAGCTGCTCACTGCATCGAAGGCAAGCAAAGACTTTATGTCTTTAATAATCAGGACTTCTTTGTCATGCTTGGTGCACACAATATCAAACAATCTTTTGAAAAAGGAAGAACTACAGTTAATGTCAAAGCTATTCATGTCCATGATGACTGGAATCCTTCTATCGACCAATATGATGCAGATATTGCCATTATTGAGCTAGAAGCTGATGTCATACTCAATCGATTTATCCAACCAATTTGTATACCAGAAGCTGGTTCAATTCCAGCAACTAAAAATCAAGGATTTGTTGTTGGATTTGGTAAAAGTGAATTTGCTGATATTCAAGATGTGGCAAGGCTTGTTCATACTCCAATTCATGACAACCGAAAGTGTCATTCCAGTCATGATGCATTTCAATTACTTTTAAGTCATCGAGGATTTTGTGGTGGATATGCTAATGGAACTGGAGTATGTACTGGTGATAGTGGCAGTGGATTGATTGTCGTTCATAATGGAGTTTTTTATCTACGAGGAATAGTGTCAGCATCATTAAACGGACCACTAAATGGCTGCAACCTAAAAGCTTTTACGGTGTTCACTGACATTTTAGAATTTACAGGCTGGATTAAAATCGGAAAAGATGACAAAACTTTGATTCAATATCTGATAGACAGGATAAGGAAATGCGAAGCTAATAAAGGAACAACAGAAAGAATGACGCAAAGCTCACAGCAAAAAAGAACAAATGGAGATGCTTGGAGGTAAGATTTTGAAATTAGAATTCGTAAAAGGGGAAGATCACAACCTACCTTGAGTCAGTTCTTCAGGTTTACTCAAGTCTTGTTGTTGAGTATGAATATGTTATACGCTGGGGATGATGTTCTGGTAGGGTGACCATCTGCGTAGGTTTACAACGGACAGTCCTGTATTTCAAAACCCTGTCCTGTTTAAATTGGAATATTTTGTTCCAGGTCCTGTATTTTTTTCATGAAAATTTCCGTTAATTTTCAAATTTTCCTTTGTGTCCTGTATTTTTAAGGAAATTTATCAAATGTCCTGTATTTTCATAAAAATTAGATGGTCACCCTATGTTTTGGTTAAATAAGATGACCCTAATGCTTTATTTAATTTTTATTTCAGAGTACGATATCCAAATGATTAAGTCAAGCTGCATTTTCATTAAAAAAAAAATGTAATTCTGAATTTAATACAACATGATTAAAATGACGAATTTTACAATTTGATGTAATAACAAGATTGATTTTTTCTGGTAACAACAATACAAATATTTTTTTATTTCAAATTTGGAATTATTGTAGTTTAAGTTACATTTCTTTGAGTTTTATTTTGACACCAGCCTGAATATGGCTTTAATTTAACTATATCTTGATTAATTATTAATTTTGATGAATGAGATTAAAATGTGGCATAAAAAGTTTAAAAAAATTGCCGAGGGAAAAAAAAAAGCTTTTTTTAAGCTTATGAACTACGTTAATAAATTATTTTGAACTGGCTTGTTCGGTGCTGGTGGGCAGCTCATGAAACCATACTTCACTATGAGTTTAAATGCAGTTCCTTGAGGTGCATCCTTTGGGATCTTTCCGGCTTCGTCGACGAAACTGCAGAACTGATTTATTGCTTCTTCAATGTTGGGGATTCTCTTTAGACGTTCTTGAGCTTCTGTGGCAGCATTTTGAGTTGTGGTTTGGCTCTTGACTTTTCGATTCTTTTGGAATACGAAATGAACGATGGGCACAGTCTATAACTGGCAGCATGATCGCCATTGCAATTAATGCACTTGGCATTTCCATCACGAGTGGATCGTTGACATTGATTTGGTCCGTTAACTTCCGTGCACTTGATGCATCGGAACTTATATCCACAATTTTGAGATGAGTGACCCCAACGTTAGCAGTTGAAGCACTGCGCTGGGCTTTTGTTGCCCTTCTTGATGTTCTCCCACTTGACGATGATGTTGTCGATGTTACGGTGGTTATGATTGAGCACGTTGATGTTCACACTTTCATCTTGAAAATGCACAAGATAAAAGGTGAACTCGGGCTTCTTGACGAGAATTGTCACTTTGACAGCTGAAACCTTGGCTTCTTGAAGTAATCTTAGTACTTCATTCGTTGGTGTTTCGTAAAATCCTTTCAGAACGAATGACTTTGTTTTCTCCGATTTCTCGGAGAAGGTGTGGAATTGAATAGTTTGAGACCGCAGAAGATTTATTATTGAGGCCTTATCCTCAATAGACTTGACAATTACTTGAGTTGTATTTGATGATGAAATTTTATATGCAGGCATAACCTGCAATTTCAATAGTGAAATTAATTTTCTCACATGCTTGAGACTGCATTGCACAAATATTGGCTTGACTGAAGTTGTTGTTGTGACTGGAACCGATGATTCCTCTTTCTGAGGCGATTACTTCCTCTTCTTGGAATTTTCATTAGATTTAATTGAACTTTCGTCCAAATCAATTTTTGGCGACAAATCTTGCTTTCTTTTGCCTTTCCTAATTTTCCTTGAGGAAAACACAACTTAATAAGAAGTTTTTCTCAACTAATATAACTTGGAAACTGTTTAATTAATTTAATAAAAATGTTCCACGTTTTTTAACGCGGGGCTTGAAACTTTTCTTGATTGTTCTGGTAACAACAGACATTATAGATTCAGTAAATTTGGACTTTCTAATGATTGCATCCTTTTGCATCCTGAGTTATAATTACATAGGGATTAACTAAGAACATTCTGTTTTCAAAAAAAAAAATATTCAAATGTTCACTTCTCATTAGATTGGTTTAGTTGCGTTGTTTAAATTGTCTATCTTAATCCATGTCTCTAAAACAGAACGACCATACATCCATTGTTGGAATTCCGATTCTGTCAGAATTATGAATGTATATACAAGGACTAGATTAGACATAGAAGTGTGTTGTTTTATGAAAGAAATAATAATTCCATCAAGGTGTAAGAGGAATAAAAGATCTGTAGCTAAGTGCTTTATTTATTTAGACCAGATATCTCTAATCCTATCAATTCCTGGGAAGTCTCGACTTTAAGATTTTTTTAATAGTTTCACTCAAAATAATACACAACGACTATACGGTACAATAGATTCTATCATCGATCAGTGTAGTACGTCAAATTGCTTTTAAATGTTTTTAAGTTTTTAATATTTTTCAGCTCTGGACTAAGTTGATTAAAGAGTTTTACTCCAAGATAACTTATGTCTGTTCCTATATGCTGCTTCTTTCGGAATCTTATCGGTCTAAGTTCCCCAGACGATCTTCGGATGTTGTCCAGGATTTCAAATTTCAAGAGTTCATCTGCATTAAGTATTATCGATTAAGTATTAGTGTTCATTTTGATTGCTGTTAAATTTTTTTTTACAAACTTAACACTGAAAAGTGTGTAAATTTCAATCTTATTCATCATGGTATAATTAATTTTTTTTGGATTTGTCTGAAATTCAATTAAAATGTATTACTTGGTAAAATTATGAAAAAGTATTAAAACAAAATTCAAGATGACAATTTTGACATTCTCAAACTAATACAATTTTAATCTTTTTAATTTAAATCTGATCAATTCAAACAGAAATTTTGTTGATAATCTTACGAATATTAAACGAATGAAATTGAAAAAGAATTCTGAACCAGTGAAAAAGTCAGCTTCTAGAAAGTATAAATGCGCAATTTTCAAATACATTAGTTTACAGAGGTAAATCAAGAGATTTATCGATTGTCATATATTTCTCATCATTTTGTTTATTTAAAAATTATTAAAAATTTATGCAGAACATTCACTAGATTGATCATCTGCAAGTATTTACATAAATCTGCATAAAAATGCATTGGCCTCACCAGAATCAAAACCAGGATCCTTTTATTTTTTGATTCCAAAAAAGAAGCTGCGATTAGAAACGGGGCCGTTCACTTATGACGTCCGACCTTTAGGGGGGGGGAGGGGGGTCTAAGTTTTTGTGACAGTTCAAACAGTGGAATTTTTTTTCTACAGAATTTTTGTGACAGAAGGGGGGAGGGGTCTAAAAATCAAGTTTTTTTGATGGACGTCATAGATGAACGACCCAAAAGACAAAGCGGCGTCCAAAATGGTTTCAAAAATAAGCTCGAAGTTTTTTTTCTATTTTTCAAATACATGTTAATTTAAATGCTTGCGTGTTTTTCAGTAGTCAGTAAACTTTCAAAGGAATAAGTTGTATAAATTTGACTACCCGCAAGGGTTAAAAAATTTTAAAATTATTTAATAGTGATATGGAGTCGAGACTATTATCAATTAAAAGTTTTCGAAGATTTTATGCTAGAACTAACGAAAATTCTGAACAAAGGAATGGTAAGTGAATTTATTTAAAAAATAAAAAAAAACTGCAAAAATATCATATTTTATTCAAAAAAATTTATATTCAAAATATCATATTTCCATTTAACTGGACATAGGTCTAATAAATGTCTAGTTATGAAAAAATCGAATTAAAATAAATACTTTCATTTTTTTTCTCTTGTAAAATTTTATTATAGTCCTAGTGTAATTAATTAATTAACGTACACTTTAGTGAGACCTTATAAAAGTGATTTCTGCAATCGCTTGTGAAGTATAAAGTCAAAAAAAGTAATAACTAGAGATCGAACCGATTTTTTCGGCTTAACGCAATTTTGATTTTATTGATAGAAAAAAGCCGTTTAACTCCCATATCAAGTATTTAAATTGAATTTTACATGCTTTCCTATGGTTCTGTGTAGTATTTTAAATTTTCTTATAATTTTCTTAACTACCCGAGAGGGTTAATAAACTCAATCAATCAATCAATCAATTTTGATTTGCACGCTTTTTAAAAAGTACTTATACTCCCGGAAATGTTTTAAATTGATAAATTAAATTCAAACGTTTAGAGCTTACTCAAAACAAGTAATCCTAGTGTTCATATAAAAATAAATCTATAAATGATCAGCAATAAAAAAAAACAGTTCAGTAATAAAACGATAATGTGCAAATGTCAACTATCAAACTATACATTAGTTATGATTAAATTTGACTGTGCTAATTTTGAACTTCATATTCTTTGTAACTATGAACGCATTGAATTAAAATATATCAATCTTGTTTTTGAAAATTTAGACATCCAACTTGAAGAATATCCAAACGACAAAAACATCAATCCATCAACAACATCAATTGACGCAACAAACTCTTTTTTATCTGTTGAAAGTCTTTCAACTCTTTTTGAAATTCCAGATGTTGTAGCTATTCTAAAGAAACCTTCCAAAGTTTTGCTGTTTAGAATTGAAATTGAATTGCCTTCGGATCAATTAACCTCAACAGAACTAGAAGAAATAACACAAAAATGTTTAAAAAACTCAGTTGTTCTACTGATATCATCAAAGCATTGCAAAGATTTTACTATAATCTGGAAATCAAGGGAAATTAGTCATTTTTTGACGCTTAAACTTTACAATCAATGCAAATTTTTAAACGATTTAAGATTATTTGAGTTCGTAGCAAAATTTTTGACAAACTCACTAAAACATGGGCATTTGGGTAAGTACTAAAATATGCTATGTTTTTTAATCGGGTGAGTTAAAGTTGCCAAAGTTTTCAATTCTTGTAAAAAAATCTGAAATTTTAATTTTTTATGACAATTTCAGGACTTCATAATGCAGTCATAGTTGATCAGACTTCAGTAATGTTTGAGCTACATCTGCTAGCAGACCACCGAAACTACAACTTACTTCTCATTGCCGCTGAGCTTGGTGACATCTTTAATGTCAACTTATTTTTGGATGGGGGCTTTAATACTGAGTCTTATGACACAAATGCTCAAACATTGGCATATGAAAACCAACATTTTAGCATTTTATTTTCATTATTAAAATCTAATTTGGTATACCCACAAAAGATTGATATCCAGGAATGTCCTGCTGATATTAAAAGTTTTTATGAGATTAGTTTTTGTTTGCATGAAGCAATTAAATTAAAACATTCTCAAAAAATTCTAGAAATTTTAAATCAAAATACTGAAATTCGCCATTTTTATGACTTAAGTAACAATTCTGCTCCAGCAGTTGCTTTAAAATATAAGCGATGGGATATGTATAGCCTTTTGGTGTCAAAAAATATAATGCTTGGACCACATGAGAAGTTTAGTGAAATTAAGAGGAAAATGAAAGATAGCGAGCTTGAAGAAATCCGTGAAATTCACTTTAAAGAGTCAAAGTTCTTGCCTGACAATCATATGCATGTGTTGCTGTCCAATTCTCGGCTGGCACCTGGAACAACTCAACACACAAAAAAATACGAAATTATCCAAAAAGCATTTGAAATTCTCAATCAAAATCCATTAATTCAAATCATTTTAATGGTTGTAGCTGTGTCCAGGAACTTTCGCATTGTTTTTGATTTTGACCAATATTCAATTGAGCATATTGACCCAACCGCGGATGCATCAAGCAAAGGACTTTTCTATTCATTTGGCCGAATTTATATCGCCGCAAAGCAACTTATTAATCCTAACACACCCGAGCGACAATTTGTGGCGATGGCAGTTGTGTGATTGCCTCCAAACTGCCTTGCCTTGGACAAGTCGATTTCAAGGCACTCCTTTATACTACGTTGCCTTGTGGCTACCATACGACTGCCACAAAAACAAAAGTTTTTTTCTAAAATTTCTGCCTTGCTAAGGCAGTTACAAGGCTGTCAAATGACTGCCATCGATTTCAGCATTGTTGCAACATACTTCACAAGTACAATCAGAAATTACTAATATAAGTCGAAGAAATGTTTCCATACTTTTCCTAAGATATTTTAAATAATATCTTTTGTGGCATGAAACTTTAACTGATTTGTGCTCCTTTCAAGACTTAAGTCGTGATAAGACTTAAAGTTTTGAATCTCATTTTCTTATTAATTATAGTACAAAACGAAATTAGCTAACGAACATTTAATATTCAAAAAATCAAAAATTATAACAGAATTATAACAGTTTTTTGCTGACATATTAACTGCCTTGTAAGCACCACCTCGTCAACACCTAGGCGATTACAAGTTAAGTCGGCCAGAAGTCGGTGGCAGTTTCAAGGCAGCCTTGCGCGCGGAAATATGGAGGTCAGGAGTTGCCATCAAGGCGATAAGGCAGTCGCATGGCGATTATTGATTCGCCTTGACTCAAGGCAGTTGGCAGTAGGCAACGACTTATGACCGCCTTATAGCTGCAATAAGGCTGTTGAATGTCGCTCGGGACAATGTTTGATGCACTGGGAACTTTGGCACATGAGTTATGTCATTACGCAATGAATTTGGTCTACAACAATATGGCAAGACCATATTTGAGCAATGACGATGAAACTGAGAAAGAATTTGATGAAATTTTACGAGAATGCGAAGAAAATCAGCATAAAGAGGAAATCATTAAGTGGGTTTATGAGTGCTACCAGGTAAATATGCAGCATGCTGAACTGATCGTAAGAGTTCCTCATATAGTTATGAAATATTTTGAACAAACGGAAAAATTTGAGGAAACTCGTCAAAATTTTTGTAAACTTTTTAAAATTTATGAGGAGAAAATTGTTGAACAATTGAAAAAAGCACTGCCAGAGATTGAAGCTAAGGTTGAGATTGAAAATCAAAGTAATAGAAAAAAAATTAGAAAACTCACTTTAATATCGATTTTTGTTGGTCTTTTGGCTATAATTGGGATTGTTTCTGGAATAATTATTGGCCTTGTTTTACATACACCGACTTATAAATTCAATGAGCTAACTTTTGATCAAAAAATGACTGTATACAATGCTCAAATTAAGTATAAAAATGTTAATTTAATTATGAGTGACTTATTTCCGCAAAATTCGACAGTTTATGAACAGTTAACATCAGAACACATTTTAAAAATGCTTAATGGAAATTTAATGGACTTTGCTGATCCACATTTACTTTATTTAGCTGAACATGTTACACATAAATGGGAAAATTTGACAGAAAAGTTGAGAAAAGTAATTTTAAATTCAATCTTTATTTTTCAAAATGAAGCATTAGAGTTCAAAGACTTGCATGATATAAATCCTAAAGTTTTCAATTATTTAACTTCAAAACAGATTGTTGATGTTTTAGATGGTATTCAGCTAGTTGTCCATAATATGATTCAAATTGATACTAAATTCTATGAAGATAGGAAATTTTGGAATGAATATATTCGTGAAATTTATTTTCATTTTATGAATCAAGTTCAAAGTAAAAGATATTATAGTTGCCCTTTTTATAATAATACTGGATACAATAAAACCTTTGAAACATTTCATGATGAATTTTTAAGTCAAAACTTTTCAGTTCAACTTAGTAAAATAAAGAAATTGAAATTTGAAGTAAGAAACGATAAATGTGCGAATTTAGAATTCAAAATTAATAGCGCCACTAAACCTTATAATGTCACAGACACCTTGGTATCTCATAAAACCCTTCAAATGAGCTTCATTGACATATTTAATCTTACAAACTTTGCTAGATTTTTTATTTTATCTGCTGAAGCAGGAACTGGAAAGACAGTTACGTTTAAACATTTAACGATGAAAATTAAAAATATATTTCCTACCAGATGGGTTTCGTACATCGACTTAAAGGATTATAAACATTTGTACAAGGGCATTAAAACCATGGAGGATATCAAAATTATGTTCATGACTATTTTTAAACTTTATTCTAGTAATGAGTTTGAAAAGAAAATTTTTGAGATATTTTTTGAATCAAAAAATCTAACTTTATTTTGGGATGGATTCGATGAGATATCTCCAGAGTTTAGTGACGACGTGATGAATATTTTTACGTTATTAAAAGACTTTGGAATTATTCAGTTTGTATGCACAAGACCACTTTATTCTGACCAACTGGTTGCAACATTTTCTGTCCATTCCTTTACTTTAATGTCGTTTGATGAAAATGAGCAAGATAATTTTATTATTAAAGTTCTTGATTCTGAAAATGCTCAAGTAAAAGATAAATCGATATATTTAGCGAAAGTTAAAAAGATTTTTACGGCCAATCAATTGAATAAAGGATTTGAGACACCATTGATGCTGCACATGATCACACATCTAATATCAAAAAATGTCGAAATCTTTGAGAATGAAAATTTATTTGAAATTTATCAAAAATTTACCGACGAAAAATTTGAGGTTTGGAAAAACAAAGGTGAATTTGCTATTAAATTCTACAATACGCTAATAAAAACTGGTTTTAATCTTTATAAGCTCCATCAGGCATATGCATTAAGATCTGAATTACCAAATTCATATGAAAAATTTGGTTATTTTAATTCACTCAAACTCAAAGTTATGCGTCAAAAGATTCCAGAAGAACTAACGAAAGATGAAATATCACGAATAGGAATTTTGTATATTAACGATAAAAAAACTTTTAATTTTGCTCATCGAACCTTTGCTGAATTTTTCGTTTCTCAATATTTTATTGAAAATATTCACGATGTATCCGATGAACCAACTAATGCAGAATTAGAACAAAGACTTGTTGTGTTTAGATACTCATTGGGTAATTTTGGAATGAGGATTTTCTTAAAGCAATATTTGAAAACTGAAAAGGCCAAAAGATCAAGTCCATTTTCATCTCAATTGTTAAGAATTTTTAATTCTAGATTTAAATATTACTTTAATAATTTTGTTGGCTATTATGACGAGTTTGCTTTGATATTAAACTTTCTCGAAAAAGATCCAAAACTTTTGAAAAGTTTGCTATTAATTGATCAAGATGAGACTCTTTATACATCATTGTTTAATTATGTTCATATTAAAAACTTTATGCCTCATAAGTTGAAGATAAAAGATTTTGTTGTGCCGTATTTGACTAAAATAGAATATGATAAATTTATTAATGGTAATGATCAAAAAGGAGTTATTTTATTCGGTTCCTATTGTTTGTATAAAAAACGATTCCGAAATAATGTAACTCATGATAAATACATATTAGATGATAAACTGATGAAAAATGATGATGCATTTTATGTCCTCAAGACAATTGTTGAAAGCTTAAATTCTAATGAAATCCAATCTTTTCTAAAATCAGGTGTAATTTTTAACAAAATAGTTAACCGCAATTATGACATTTTTAATGATACAATGTGGAACTTTATTGATGAAAATCTCAAATTATTTGATGAAAAACAAATTTTATTGGAAATGTTGGAAAATTCAAAATTATCTGAAGTTTATGGGGCAAATACTAATATTTTTAAAAATTCTCAGAAATTTTTCATGGAAAAGTTTTCAAGAATTTTTCGTACAGATGAAATTTACGAGGTTTTTGTTGAATATAATGTTTTATACTATTTGATTGCAAATCCTAATGATTTTCAACTGTACTGGACTTTTTTTACTAATCGCACAACTTTAGAGCAACAAAAAACTATGCTAACGAGATCACGAGCTTGCGCTTTTGAATTTTGCGATCCGTATCCTATACTTTTCGAAGCATTCATGGAATACCAGGATTTTGTATACATTCCAAGCATATATGATCAATACTTTCTAAAAGCTCAGTTGCAAAAGTTTGTGATTTCACAAAAAAATGAATTTTTGCTGTACCTTACATTCACATGTGACAAAACCAAACTTTTATATTTTGCGAAATTTTTACAAAACACATTCATTGGTCAAGAAAAAAAATTGAATAATTTTCTTTTGCAAAACATTGAACCGATCAATCAAAATGTTTTTGAAATGACATCAAAATATAATTTTGCAAATGAACAAAATCTTGCAGTGCTTACTAATTTGCTGAATAATTCTATTGATGACAATATTCCACAATTCCAAGAATTGGATCTGTGTACTCGTCAAAATCATTTTTTCTCAGTCGTGCACTTAAAAAGACAAAATTAAAATTGTTGTTTGTAAAATTGATGAAAAAATTGTGTGTCAGATGAAACATATAAATGTAAAATCAAAATAAAATTTAGAACAAATAAAATGTTTTCTCAATTTTTGAAAATCGGCTTCGAGGAATGAATTTTTTGAACAATTTTAAGGCAAAAGTAGACAAACATAAAGTTGTTTTCTTCCTCTATTGTTATCGTTGTCAGCAGAAAACTAAATTAAATAATTAAATTTCATAATCATCATGTACACTGGTGGAAATTGAAATGAGACACTTTAGAAAAATTTACAAAAATCTTCCTCAATTTTGACTTTGACTATACATATTGTATATAAACTTGTAGATTTTTACTTTTTTAACAATACTAGAGCATTCTAAAAAATTTTGGAACTTCCAGTCATCTAATATCCTCAAGAGAAAGGAGTAAAACCCAAGTTTTTTGTTTTCATCAAATATTTTTATGAATAATCATCTATTAATAACAAATGAAATCAAAATATGTAGATTTTTAAATGCTCTTTCAGATAAAGAATTGATATTTACCTCAACATAAACTTAAATGACAAAAAACATAGTGCATCAATCATCGTCATTCTAATAGAAAATGACATTTAAAAATAGCATGCAAAGAAATTTTTTCAAAAAGTTTAAAATATGTCGATATATTGGGTACATTTGATATCTGACGACTTGTATGGTTTTCCCACTACTTAAAACGCTCCAGTTTTAAGAAAACAAAATATTTTTAAAATCTGTTTTCAGTTTGTTATAGTTCAAGTCAAGATCTTTCCAATGATATAAAATACTTGATGGTTGGGTATGATTTTAGTCATGATTATGTGCCTTGTTTGTGAGCGACCCCAAACTGAGAAAAATATCAAAAACGTCATTTGTAGAAATCGTTGCAAAGAGTTTTGACTTCAAAGTTGGACTGAAAAAATCTGTTTTTTTGCTATTTTCCGACTTCAAACAGCCATAAAATTGCAGGAACAGCACCAAAAGACTTGAAATTTGGCATAGAAGTCAGGTTTTATGTCCTCTACAAGAAAAAATTCACTTGAGAACGTAATTCGGAAAAGTCCCAAAATCAAAGTGAAAGTCCCTTTTTTTTCAATTTTGCCCCATAGAGCTAGAGTCATTTATATGATTCATTATAGTTTAATTAATAATACTAATTATTAATTATACTATAAATTGGAGAAGCTGAAGATTTTCTGGGAGGATTAAAAAATTGACAAGTAATTTTTTGATGAATATCAGTAAGTGAAAATTTGAATTTTCAAAACAACCGTTAAGCACAAGTCCGTTACGAATTAATGCAAAATAACTATCAATATGCGATGTGCATTTAGCACACATAGCTTGAGCATAAATTTATGCTGTTTTTAATGTATTACATTGTTTATAACACTTCAACAATTTAATTAAATTGACTTTTCTATTTATTAACGGCTTAACGTAATTTTGCATAACATATGAATGACATTCATTGAATTTAAATTTGAAAAATCCGTTATAAATACGTTACATATAGATGTGATTTGCATCTTTATTTTAAGAATTCACACGTTATGTGGTAGGAACGGTACAGATAAACACAAAATCTGGAAGATTCATTTTTAATGTACTTTACTAATGAATTTTTAAAAAACACAGAAAGCGCACATAATTGAAGTTCAGGACATTTTTTAAAGAGTTTTATGTGTTTCCAGGTATGACTTAAATTATATAAAACGAATGAAAATTTTTGACAGTCGTTACTAATTACTAGGGTGACCATCTGCGTAGTTTTACAACGGATAGTCCTGTATTTCAAAACCCTGTGCTGTATAAATTGGAAAATTTTGTTCCAGGTCCTGTATTTGTTTCATGAAAATTTCCGTTAATTTTCAAATTTTCCTTTGTGTCCTGTATTTTTAAGGAAATTTATCAAATGTCCTGTATTTTCATAAAAACTATATGGTCACCTTAGTAATTACCCGTTAAAAACTGGGAATCTATAAACAGTTGAACGAAATGAATTGAACTTGAATTTGAGTTGTTGTGGTTGAAATTCGATTAAAAGATTGAGACTAAAAAGTTGCAAATAAAAAAACGTTAAAAATAACTTTTTAAAAATACGCTTTTATCAAAAAGACTAAAAACCAAAAGGATGAAAATAAAATAAGATCACACTTTTAACGAATCAGGATTTTAAAATTTTCTTGTGACAATTAGAAATTTAACATAAATTTTTTTCAAAATATTGTGATTATTATGTTATTATATGCGTGTACGCACATTATTTTCTTAATCTTATCATCTCATCTAAACAATCGATCATTTATAACTTGAAAACACAGTATTCCCTTACGATGCTATATATTTTGTTTGCTTTTATAAATATGCACATATGTATCTATGTTTAACTTAAGTTTTATCTGCCCGTGAGGGCTAATAAATATATTCAATTCAATATTCAATTATTAATCAGACATTTTGAACAACTTTGGTTAAAATAAATTAATTATTATGAAAAAAAGAATAAAATTTCTTCAAGGCAATGTCCAAGGATGAACATAAGCTAAGAATGCTGGATCCAGGTATAAATACATGCAGCTCATAACTTCAGGAAATTATAAATTCTTCCTAACACTCTCACTGTGTGATTTTAAGTCCAAATAAATTAATTCTCAGACGTAATTCCCACTTTCTTTAGCCTCGTTTTCTCGTAAACCTTAAAACATTATGAACAAGTATATAGATCTGAATTTTGTCGCTATTATGTCGAGTATTTTGAGTTAAATTTTTTTTGTTTGTTCAGTGATCCCAGGAGCAAAATTCTAGTATGGGGCTGTTCACTTATTACGTAACGCGAAAAAATGACTTTTTAGAGCCCCCCCCCACCTCGTAGCAAAATTTGTATGAAAAAAAAATTTCCTTGTTTGAACCGTAACAAAATCTTAGACCCCCCTCCCCCCCTAAAAGCGTTACGTAATAAGTGAATGGCCCCTATTCGAATTTATAAAAAGTCACATTTCGATTATTCTACACAATGTAATACAAAAATATCAAATTTATGCGTGAATTATGTCAGAATAATACCAAAAAAATTTTTTTATCAAAGTACATCACAGAAAATTATTTTTTTAAAATTTATTGAAATTTTGCATGAACACCCTAATACTTATTAACATTTCTACATACAGTTAAAAAAAATTAAAAATTGTAGGGTTTCCAGAATTTCCGTTTTCGGGACACCTCAATGAATTCGGGATATCAATTTTGTTTAAATCACACAGTTTAATTTACTTTAAAGTTCGATAAATAAAAGGATTTCTTTCAACAATTTTTATTCTAGCATTTATCATGATTGCAATTTTGAACAAACAGTAATTCAGATATTGCACATTTAACCAACTGACACTTTTTACTTAATGTAGACAATCATTTTACAATCTGATAGTGCGGTGATTCTCAACCTAATCAGAAATTGAACTTTTTTTAAGTATTTAGTGGATCTTAATAATAAAAATTTTGAAAAAAATAAAGAGTTCATTTCGGAATTGAACATTTAAGTAGCAGGGATGTATAATAATTAATTCATAAAAATGCAGGACACAAAATATTATTTAAAAAATTAACGGAAATTTAAAAAAAAAATAAAGATCCAGAACAAATACAGACAGCGTCCGTTGAAATAATACGCAGATGGTCACCCTCTTTATGACAATTTATGTTGAATATATCACAATAAAGTATCACTTAATTCACAGTTTTGTTGTTTTATGGTTTCTGAAATTGAAATAAATTCAACACATTCAATTTGTCAGAGTTCTGATTGCTGTTCTTTGCTGCACATTCACACAAATCTATAAACAATATTCAGTTAAAAGTTGGTGCTATAAATACGGTTTATATTGCAAAGTATTATCAAATTTATCTTTGATTGCATTTAAACATTAATTTTTGTCAAAATTGTTTCTAAATCGCAATTGACATTGAGTGTCAAGTATTAAAAATTGACTGCAAAAAATGTCACAGATTATAAAATTAAGTTCATTTTTGAAGCCACTTGAAGTTCTTAATTTACAATTTTTTTCACTATCTAAATTAAATTGTCCGTCTAGTTTTTCAAAGCAAATTCGAATGATTTACTTTATTTGTTACATAGTAATGACTATAATGTCAACATTGCACTTGTATCCAGCTTGGTATGCATCAACAAAGATTAGAATGTCTGGTGAAAATTTGTTGTTATTTTCTCTTGAAGTTCTCATGAGTATACTCGCACCCGTCCAAGCACAAGTGGCATACCAACAAGCTTTATTAAAAACTAAGAGTAACCAAAGCTTTTTCAAACATCTTATAGAGTTTGATCGATATTTAAAATGGAATATGCGATCTGGAATTTCATTTAAGAATTTTAGAAAAATCCTAATTCGACGATTGATTCTTATTAGCTTAATAAGTTTTGTTGCCATTCAAAAAACCATGTACATTGTCATAAAATTAGAAAATTCAAAGGTTTTAGCAACCTTTATTCGTTTTTTGTACATGATGACAGTTTGGTTTACTTTATATAAAATTTGCTTCTACGTCGACATCATTTGCATTTGTTTGATAAAGTTTCATCACATTTTGGATCAAATTGTCTCATTCAGTCACAATCGGAAGTTATTGTTGAGGAAAATTTACCAGTGCAAGAGGTGTTACATTTATATCATAGAGATTGTAGAGGAGCTGAATTATTTCATGTCGGTAACAATCAATTTTGTAGCAGTGACAGGAATATTATGGATATCATTAAGATCTTATCAGTTGCTGCAATTTGCTTTTGATAAACGTGGTTCTGCTTTTGGTAAGAATAATATACTATGTGACAAGGGAATGACAATAGCTTTAGAACGTTAAAGCTAAGTTAGCGTTTAATGATTACAACTATTAACCTTGGTTACAGTCTTGTCCCCAAATAACATTAATTTTGTTTATTTAACAGACATTTTGATCGGATTCTTATTTGCTATTCTCATAATGACATTGCTTGTTATTTGTTGTCAAAATGTGGAAATTATTGTAAGCTAATTGCTCAAAAAAAAATCAAATTAATTTTCCAAATCTTAACAAATGCTTCAAATTGCATTCCAGATGAAAAAAATTGTTCTAAAGCTTAATAAAATTGACGAGAAAGTTTTAGGTAATTCTGAATGTCTTAATGCTCTGAATTCACTCTATGAACAAGTTACAAACCAGCCAATCGAAATAAGCACATCATGTGAGAGCAAAATATGCAAACAATTTTTCGCTAAGGTAAGTTGATCTAAGAACTTATTATATTTGTGCTGCCAAGAGCTGATATTTTTAAAAACTAAAATTATTTCCATTTATTTTAAGTCGTCCAGTCAGCTGGATTTGAATTTGATTTCTGATATTTTAAATCAATATTTATGTCACTTTAATATTTAGATTAAATTTTTTTCCAGATGCTCTTATCGACTCTATCAAATGTCTTTATATTGATTCAGTTCCAGCATGAATTGTGAATTACTTAAACTTAGATTCTATCATCGATCAGGCACTGCGGCTTTCAGCTCGTCGCAAGTGTAGTAACGCACCGCTTGGCTGGAACCCACACATATTAAACATACATTTTGCTTTTTCTCAGCATATTTAAAATAAAATCTTGATCATAAACTACTGATTTGCACAAGAATTGTGTTTCTGAAAAGAATGTCTGACTTTAGTTTTAATAAATGTGATAACACTTAACAATAAAATAAATAAATATTTATATATCATGTCTCTGATTATCTCACGTAATAATTTCTTATCAATTTCTACTGTGTTGTAATATTTTCATCAGTAGAATACCAGACAGTAGCTCAAGTGGATTAAATAATTTAATTATTATGAAGAAAAGAGTAATACTTCTTGAAGGCAATGTCAAAGGCATTAAGGCTCGAACGGTTTTGTGGTATTTGGCATTCTTTGGATTTGCAATTAACACAATCGTTAGAATTAATTCAAGTATTGCAATTGTTGACATGATTGATGTTAACCTCAAGAAATCTACAAATGTAAATAAGACAGTTGCTGTGTCGGAGTGTTTAGCAAAAGATGATAAAGGTGCACAAAATGGTACAATCAGCATTATTTCAAATATTAAGCTAGTAAACACCACAAGATATGTGTCAATGGAGCGAAAAATTTTAGATTATTTTGAGGCTAGTCAACAAAAATACTCAACAAGTCCAAGATTTTAAAATTTTCCCTTTTTTAGATCGAATATGAACGCGATGGATTCAAATGGAATGAACATAAGCAAGGAATGTATTTGGGATCATTTTACTGGCTTCATTGGATGTCACAAATCCCAGGTGGAATATTAGCAACAAAATTCGGAACTAAAACAATTTTTGGGCTTGCAAACTTCATTCCATGTGCATTGTGCTTACTTACACCGATTGTCAGCTATTTAGACTATAAAGTGCTTGTTATTTTGAGGATTACTTCTGGTGTATGCACTGGTAATCACTGACTTAGACACAAGAAACTTCAAGTTTAATCCATAAATTATTGAATTTCGTTCAAGGTCTGTCTTGGCCAGCAATGCATCATCTTATTGGACTTTGGATACCTGGAAATGAAAGAAGTCGGTTTGTGACTGTCTATTTGGGAACTGGAATAGGTAAGGAAGGATTTGATGGCTTGGTACAGAAAATGTAACATCAACAATGTTTAATTCGTTTTGGTTGTCTTATTCTTAACTCGATCAGTTAAACGTGGTTAAACCTAAATTCAGTCAGATTTTATTTTTACTTACACAAATTATCTAATTCGCTTAATATAACCAAGTTCTCAACACTACCTTTTAGGAGCTGCCATAGCATTTCCAATATTTGGCTACATCATCAAAATCTCATCATGGGAATGGGTTTTTCACTTCTGTTTTATAGTTGGAACTATTTGGTATATTTTCTGGATGTTTCTCGTTTTTGACAGTCCAGAAGTTCATCCAAGAATTGATCCAGCTGAAAAAGAGTATATCATTAAGTCATTAGGTTCATCAGTTTTTCGAGAAAAGGACAAACACGAAAGGAGAGAAATTCCATGGAAAGCGATTTTAACATCAAGATGTACTTGGGTGACTGTTTTGGCAGATCTTGGGAATGTTTGGGGACTCTTTACAATATTGACACAAAGCCCAACATATTTCCGATTCATTCATGGATGGAGTATTGAGATGGTTGGAATTTTGTCTGGATTTCCTCATTTGATGAGAGTTTTGGCATCGTTTGTGTTTTCGTCGATTGGAGATTATTTGTTGACTGGGGATAGAATGTCTCGTGAACACGTTAGGAAGCTAGCAACCTTGTTCCGTAAGTTTTAAGTTAATTTTAACATTTACCTTGCCTAGGCTGCTAGCTTTAGAATGTTAACATTTATTTTCTTCTAAAATTTTTAGATTTAGTCTTAAGTGGAGCAGTTTGTCTAGGTATTGCATACTCTGGATGCAATTTTACACTCGCTGTGGCGTCATTGACACTTTCGCTGGCACTTAATGGTGCCATATCTGCCGGCTTACTATCAGGAATAATTGATAACAGTCCTAATTATTCTGGAGTCATATTGGGTGCTGTAGGAACAATATCGATCAATTCAGCACTAGTTTCTCCTATGGTAAGTATCGTTTGTTTATATATCTGGACATTTTATTATGTTTAGGTACATAATTTATTGTATCGTGGAAATTGAAACCTTTTGAGGAGAGGCTTAGAAGATTTTTATAATGAGCTTTAAAAGCTAGTTCTACTCAGAGCTCGAAGTTGACTCGAGACAGAGTCAACTCTATACAAAATTTCATTGACTTTGAGCTTTGGTTCTACTACCTTTAGTTAAAATATTTAAACATTGTAATTTTAGGGTTTCTTTAGATTATGTTGAAATTGTTTTAACAAAATGTTTACTTATGGGGCATTTTAGGTCGTAGGTTATTTAACATTTGAGAACCAAACTGTTAAAGCATGGGAACATATTTTTGTGATTACATCCGTGATTATGATGATTACCGGACTTATTTACATTGTATTTTATGACGGATCTCTTCAGCCATGGAACAATCCTGGTGCATGCAAATCTGAGGACAAAAACATTAGGAAAAAACTTTTGGAATTCAACGAAAAGTTCAAAATTCCTCAGCAATCTTCAAATGATCTATAATTTTCAGATCAGAATTTTATTTTTATTATAGTTTATATAATTTAACATTAATAAAATGAATATTTTATAGTAAAAATTTAGAGCATTTTTTCTCTTGGATGTTTCTAGTCTAAGCACTTCATTAGCTAGTAATCATCAAATTTTAAAACTTTTAATCATCGACCTCTTGAAATTGAACAAGAATGTGATCATTAATCACATCATTAATCATTGATCACATAAGAAAGGTTGGAAAACAGAACTTGGAAATCATTTTTAAGAATTTAATAAAACTAAAATAAACTCAATGCATGGACATTTAAATTAATTAATAAGCTCAAGTTTACAGCTATAGCAAAAGTTCCGTTGAACTTTAAAGATATTTTTTTTTTTTCATTTTAATTGCACTTTATTGCATTTATTGACGACATACTTTCCGGTATAATTAACTGTTATCCTCATAATTATGATCGATTAAATTGCAGCAAGAGAATAATATTGGCAAATATTGAAAGCAGTATCTGAAATAATTTTCAACAATTTATAATTAAAACGGTTTAATCAAAGTCATCCAGACAACATACTTACATTAGTAAGATACACTTTGTTAATTTTTGATCCACTAAATGTCTGAATATCAATTGGCGATAAGGTGATTTGGACACAAAGTGATTGTAATGCTTCCTGACTTTCTTTGTTTAAAATGTCGATTTTGTTAAGTTTTTGATGAATTTTGTGTTCCTTTTAAATTAAAAATTCAAATAAAATTTTTTTCTCAAGTGGAAAGAGTTCCAAAAGTTTGTAAAGAAAACTCACCAAATTTTCAATGTTTTGCCCACAGGCACTCATAATCATGAACATTACATTAATAACCAATATAACATGAAAATTTTCTACAAAATATAAAAATTCATTGGTTTAAAAACGAGCAAGTTAATGTTTTTTTTTTCTTATTTTACCTAAATAGCTTGAAACATCTGTAAAATTTAACTGTAGAAGGTAATAAAGTCGCAATGAAATCCATAAAAATCCAACAAGAATGTAAAGATTGAGTGTCATTGGCATGAAATAGTTGAATTCTTGAGCCATTTTGATTATGTAAATGTAGGATCTTTTAAATTGATAGATTTTCCTCAATAACAGGCTCTTATTGTGACTATAGACATCAAATTGATCCAGAATTTCATTAAATTCAGTCAAACAAATGCAAATCAAGTCAATGTAGAAGCAAATTTTGTACCAAATCAAGCACATAGTTAAGAAATGTACAATAATCAGGCAAAGTGTGCCAAACCCGAAAAATCCATGATCCTTTACAATTGTCAAGTGCGCTAGGACAAGCAATACTGCAAGTGAAGCTATCAAAACCAAACGAATTTTCAGCTTTTTCTCGAGTTTTTTTGTAGACATTCTTTTGTTAAAACTTTCACATAAAAACTTGTCAAACTTGTTAACAATTTTGAAAAAATTTTGATTTGCCTTAACCGTTAGAAATGCTTTAAGATTGGTTATAAATATTTGTCCAACAGTCAATATTGTCACAACTACTTCAATGGCATATCCGAGTGTATTTTCACTTATTGACAGCTTTTTTAAGACTTTTAAAAATGGCCCACGAAAGTAAATCATCAAAAGCACAATCGATGTTGTGTAGCAGAAAAAGTAAAGTTTATAGCCGAGCAATACGAATTTTATTGGTGAAATGAGATTAAGTTTTGATAATCCAAAATATTGAAGACCGAATATCTCCAAAAACTTCAAAAATTTGCTCAATTTTCTGATTTCTGACATTTTTATTTAAAAACTCGTTTGAACTTAGGCAAGTTTGAATAGAAAATGATGAAAAATGTACAGTAATTGAGTCAGCATGTGAAATTATCATAAATGACATGTTTTAAATTTTATACAGAGCTTACTCTATGCAATCTCCTGTAAAATTTATCATTGTCAATTCAATTGACACATAGAATAAAATTAAAGTGTTGAAAGAAATAAAATTGTTTTTTGACTCACTGAAATTGCAAAATTTATTGATTTTAAAAAAACGATAATCTAAATGCACAATATGACTTCATAAATATAAACAAAGTTGCATTCTTAAACAACTGAATAAGTTATAATAAGTACTCTTAACTGATAATAAGTCAGGGGTTTTAAAAGCGGCATATCAATTTAGATAAGCTCAATTTTTTGTATGTGTAGAATTTGTTATCTTGCCAATTGTTTCAAAATTTCTATAAATTGCATGAATATTTCATACTTAGGTTTACTAATTGTAGTGACTTTTAAGTATAAAGATATAGTAATTTATTGGCAAATATTTTAAAGATTCTGCGATTTTTTAATTTAAATAAATTCCCTGATAAATTCATTAAATTTAAGAAAAACTATTTGTAAGTCAACATAAAATTAATTATTGATAGAATTAGTTTTTAATTGAATTTTAATTTCAATAATTCTAAATGTGTTTTAATTTTTAAAATAATAAAAACGAAGGAAAAAGAAATTTGTGAATTCTGTTAATGATGATCATCATTAAGAAGCGTAAAAATAATATCAATGGCCAAAGTGATTTAAAAGCCTAAGAGCGATTGCTTTACATACCAAAGATCCTGTGCTGAGTCGACTTCTTTATACAAAAGCAATTCCAGAGTTGGCTCAGTTATGAGTCAAGTCGAATCAACTTGAGTCGACTCGAACCCTATCGACTTCGAGCTCTACCAAAGCCCTGTAGTTTCGAATTCTTTCGCACATGACCTGTTATCAAGGCGTGGAAACTATCCCAAAAATCCCATTTATCCCATATATCCCAAAAATATTCAAAATAATCCCTGAGCCTGTATGCATTAGAATTGAAATCACATCATATCCTGAAGTTACACGTCCAATACACTAAGGATACGTTGGGATATCTTTACTATCGTACATCATGCTCAGGAATTTTTTGAATATTTTTGGGATATGTGGGATAGATATGATATTTGGGATAGTTTCCACACATTGCCTTTTATCCTTTGCTAGGTGAATTTGGATAAACTAGCAATTGTATGACTGCATTAGGGTATCTTACACACACGATACTAATTGTGACTAGGTACATTGTGGTGTACATTAGGTAGGGTTACCATCTAATTTTCATGAAAATACAGGACTTTTGGTAAATTTTTTCGAAAAATACAGAACATAGAGTAAAATTCGAAAATTAACGGAAATTTTCGTGAAAAAAATACAGGACCTGGAACAAAGTTTTCAAATTTATACAGGACAGGGTTTTGAAATACAGGACTGTCCGTTGTAAAACTACGCAGATGGTCACCCTAACATTAGGTCTTTAATAACAAGTTATTGCTTACAAATTCGCTGATTTTGCATTTAAAGATATTAAAGATTTTCAATTGAATTTATCTTATTCAATGATTCATGCGTGTCAAAATGTTTTAATTTAAGACGTTGATTAGATAAGATTAAAATTGCGTTGAATTAAGGGATTATGCCAAAATGGGTTCAGAAACGCAAACGACAGAACTATTTTAAAATATCAATAGTATTCAATTTTAACTTCTAGATTCACCAAAATGGATATTAACGATAAAAGTCAACAACATACAAAGTTTAAAGATGAATATGCAGCAACATATCCAACATCATCGAATTATATCGAAATCAAGAAAAGCTGCAAAGTCATGAGATTTACTACAGAATGTGGTTTTAACAAAATCTTGTCATTTATCTCAAAAATAAATGATTTTCCAAACTTATTCATCTTTGTTATTGAAATTGAGAATATTGGACTTTATAAAGAAAATATTCAAACATTAAAAAATATTTTATTGGATATTGAACGACCGATTATAATACAAGTTATAGCAAAAATTGATAACCAAAAATTATTTTATTATAAAAAAGAAAATGATAAACAATTTTATGAAGTTAAAGTGGATCAAAATGGCGATAAAAACTTTAATACTTTCGAATCTTATCTTAATTGTTTTGCGACTGAAAATGTTGAAAAATATGAAGACAAATTCAATGAAATCCTTCTAAATACTGAAAATTCAACGTTAATTTTGAGGTTTTTGCGGACACTAGACTTATCTGATAGACTTTTTATGGATTTAATATATAATTGTGCAGAAAGTGGATCAAAAGCTGATTTTCTAGCAGCACTAGATGCACCTTTTGAAGGTGAAAGAAGATTCTTTATACCAGATGCTGATTATTACTTATGCGAGACTATAAATGACAATGAAACAACGATTTCTGTTCTCTACACAGCCATCCAAAATTCAAATGGAGACGTCGTCAATTACTTAATAACTCATTGTACTCATTTGATCGAGCTACTTCCATTTGAACATCGAATTGACATCTCTACAGCTGCTTTTAACAAAGAAAAGTTTGATGTTTTGTGTGACTTGCTAGAATACTCAGACTTCCCGTTTCCTAGAAATATTGCAAATCATCCAGTTACTCATGAGAGGCTTACTCAAATATGCAAAGAAAGAAATCAATTCCATGAAGCAATACGTAATAAAATCGAAGCAAATGTGAATTACTTCACTGATACATATTTTAATAATAAAATGGCTTATGACACAAACAACAAAACAGCATTATTCAAGGCTATAACTTCAAGGAACTTTGAAGTGTACTGTAGACTCAAATCTCTTGGGTTCAAATCAGAGTACTCCGAAAAATGCGAGGAATATGAATCAAAATTGACAGGACGAGAGAAGGAACTGCTGTCAAAACAGGAAAGAATTCAAACTAAAATTAATGCTGATTGCTCGATCTCTGACAGTAAGAAGTATATAAGTCTTTTATCAGCAAGGTCCTTAATCCATAATAGAAAGGTCAATAAATCAGAAGAAATTAAATATCGTAAGCAGATTGTAAAGTGGCTTGAAGAGCTTTCCAAGATTGAAGTTTGTAAAGCTTTCTTAGATGCTGCAGCTCAGTGCGAGGATTTGAAAATTATTTTTGACTTTGAAAGCTTGTCCGTAAGTAAACAAAACTTTCAAACCACTAGTCCTCGGACGAGTTTCTTAGTAAACAGTATACAACCCAGCAAATAGCCGATTCTATGTTTTAGCATACAATTTTTACTAAGAATATCTTGAAAGTTTGAAGTATGTTCCCTCCTGGGTAAACGTCCCCTACCCCGCTACTTGTATACTAAGCAAACCACCTTGGAACCTAGAATGTAATAACATTAAGGGTTCGTTCACTTATTACGTCCGAAATTAACGGTCATTTTTCAAATGAAGAACAATGGACTTCCCCCCTCCTTGGACGTCATAAATGAACGGCCCCTAATATTAATCACTGAAAAATAATTTTTGTTCATCTTCATTATTTAAGGTTGATAATGTTGATCTAAAAGGAAAAGGAGCTGTAGGAACTACATATGCAGCAGCAAAATACATATTCATAGCTGCCAAGTTGAAAGATAAAGATCGTGAACAGAATATCAAAGGTGTCTTAATTCACGAAATTTGTCACTATGTAATGCGATTAGTTTATGAGAATAACGAAGAACCTTATTACAAGAATGACAAGATTTCAAAGAAAAAGTTTGATCAGATTGTCAGTATGTATGATAAGTTTAGAAGTCCTGATACTAATGATATACTTGATGACAAATGTGGAGGCATAATAAGCACAGTTTACACACTATATCCTCAAATTAATTATACTGCTGAGTTGGTAGTCCGACCTGCTCAGATCTTGGCGAAATATGACGACAATGATGAACATACGAATGTTTTACAAGCTGAATATAAACCTTTATTTGACTATGTTACCGAAAATGTTTTACCTGAATTAAGAAAGTTTGACCTTCGCCATCGAAGCAGTGTTAGAAAGTTGAATAAAATTGTGGGACACCTGGATGCTATTAAGGAAGAAGCTTTTGTGTTTACTGAATCAAAAGTTTCAATTAGCAATAATTTGAATTTTGAGTCATACGTCATGACATCAAATGTACCAAAACTTCTTCTCAGTGACTTGTTCAATAGTTTTAAACTTGAATACTTGCCAGATACTAAAACTGTATTCATTAGACCTCAAGACTGTAAAAATCAATCAATTTTCGATGCATACAGTCAAATAGTATCTAATAGTAATGAAATTAGGGTCATTATTGATTGTTCCAAAGGAATGGGTCCAAAACTCGAGGATTTATTGCCTAAATTTAATCTAATCATCATTGTATCTAATGAGCATCATTCTCGAGAAGTTATGAAATTATATTCTAAGAAATTCAACAAATCAATAGATCCAAAGGTGATAAATTATAGATTTTGTGACTTAACACCAGAAAATCAGCTCTACTTACTTCAAACTGAGGTTCAATTCCAAAATGAGAAGTTGAATTTACATAACTTACTAAGCAATCAAATAACACAGGTTGATGAATGCTTCCTAGAAATTGTTGATGATAAGCTGCTTAAATTGTTAGTCGACGAATTTGAAATTCAAATAAATGTCAAATTTGAGTGTGAAAAATACTTTCAAGCTCTATACCGTTCGAGGAATTTAATAGAGCATAACAATGACAACTTAGGATCAAAACAAAAGTTTACACAAGAAGAATTTTTAAAAGCCGTTCAAGACGACAAGAGCATCATTATCTCAGATATTGGAGGGAATGGAAAGAGCTGGACATTAAAAAATATAACAATCAAATTAAGAAAACAGAAACCTTCAAAGTGGGTATCGTACATCCACTTAAGGATGTTTGAGAATATTTTTGATTCCAAAAAAACCAATTCTAACTTTTTACAATTCATGTCAGTGAACGTCCTTTCATGTAATACCTACGAACGAGCAATCTTCAAGAGATTATACAAAACTGGCAATTGTTGCATTCTGTTGGATGGTTATGATGAGCTAAATTTGACTTCTCGAGAATTTGTGAAGGAATTAATGATGTCATTTAAGAATTATGGTGGAAATCAGATTTGGGTTGCAACTAGGGACATTTTTAAAGATGAGCTACAAACTGTGCTACATACTAAAGTCGTGTACAAACCAGCTGAGTTCACAGTTGATGATGCAATAGAATTTATTAAAACAACCTGGATGTTAAGTGATATTGAAAAGGAACTAAAGATTGTACAGGAATTTGAAGTTTTAAAAATATTGAGGACTAAGGATAGTCAAATGTATCAAAGTTATGCTGAAAACTTAGTCAGTAAAATCTTCAACTCTAAATTCCTTAAAACTGGATTGCCAAATATTTGTAAAATTGCTGCAGACATTTTCAAAGATCAAGATGACAAAAGTATGGTCTACAGCTTAAATGTTGATATGATTTACGATGAGTATGTCAAAAATAAATATCATGATTGGTCAAATGGAACAAGGAGGCAAAGCAATAGCTCAACAGACAGCGAGACATTTCTTGCAATTAATCAGTATCAAGCAGTTAAGAATATCTGTCCGATGCTAACTCCGATATGTGATTTAGTGTATAAAAATGTGAAATTTCACGATGAAGATGTCATTGCGTGTGGATTGACTAGTCGAAGGAATGACAACATAATTTTTGAGCATGAAAGCTTCAATGAATATTTTTTACTGAGCTTTTTAGCAAAAGTCATCAAGAATTTTAGAGATATTTTCATTAAACTAGGATTTGAAGATATTATTAAGAACTTAATGATCCAGTTCTTTAATTCACGTAAATTTGACATTTTTCGGTCAGTTGCTGATAACGTACTTAATGATATTCATGAAGTTGATGAAGTTAAGCAGTTCTTTCTTAAATTTTTCAACATTCCTAACCAAAATGTTGACACAGTTGATTTTTTGTTTAAAATGGTGGAAGAATTTTATGCTGCACCCCAAAAAAGTCAAAATATTGTCATGTTAACACAAGTTGTCAATAACTGGTTTGGAGAGAAGAAATTTGTCAAAGAAGGCATGGAATTTTTCAATAAATTCCCAGAAATTTCAGAAGGATTCAGCTCTATTGCCAATAAATTCATCTACAAAGCCGGTAGAAAATTGTTACCGCCCGATTCGGATGCAAATACAGATTTTTATGCACTAAGCACTCTATTAAATGTTGACTCAAGAACGTTTGCAACAACATTTGATGACTTTTTGGATAGATGTTCATACAATGAGCAGACAAGGATTCTTAAGGAATGTGATAAAAATAAGAAAAATATTTTACACTTGTGTGTTGAGAAACAGAAGCAGATCAAGTTGAAATTTTTATGGAGAAAAATTGAAGGACATTTTGAGAATTTTGAGGATTTTAAAGCTATAGTCACGAAGGAGAGCCTTCCATTTAGATACAATGTTTTTCATGCTGCTGTGGTTTATAATAAAAATATTGACTTTCATGAGATTTTTTGGACACTGTCAATCGAGTCGTTTAAAGATCAAAGCGAGTTGCTGAATATTTTGCTGAAAAAGGACATAAATGGCAACAATGTAGTACATCTGATGCTACTCGAGAATAAATCTGATGTGATTGAATATTTGTTAATATTTTTGAGAGAGAACCTTCAAAATGAATTATTCAAAGACATTCTTGCATCTAAAAATGTCAACGGAAATAACTTGATACAAGTCGCAATTATCCAAAAATATGGACTGTCATATCTAGAAATATTGTGGAATATCTTTAATGATACATTTGATTCAGAATTTATGGACATACTAACGCAGACAAATGTAGAAAGGAACAATGTCTTTCAACTAGCTGCGCGATTCTCGTCAAATCCTGAAATCATTAAGTTTATGATTGAAAAACTTGATTCAAGTGACTTAATTAAGCTACTTCTTAAAAATAAGGATAGGTTCAATAGAAATATCCTTCAATCAGCAGCAAGGCAGAATGAGTCACTAAACTGTCATGAATATTTATGGGAGATTATTGAAACCCATTTCGATACCCAAGATTTAATAAAACTCATCAATAATCGTGATAATGACAACGATAATGTCCTTCATTGTGCTGTATCTAATAATATTAATGCAATAGCTGAATACACATTGAAAACAATTGAATTAATTTTAGAAGAAGATGAACTAGTCAAGTACCTGAAGCTCAGAGGACATAGACGTAAAAATCTTAAAAAATTGTCCTTGGAAAATACAAAGGATCATGAAGTTGTTGAATGGGTGGAAAATATAATAGGTTAAAACCACGAATTATTGATTTAATCTCAGAAATAAATATTAATTTAATATTTTAGGTTCAATTTACAGTAAACACCCTCAAGGAAGTCCAACGACAATTTTAACAATTTCAAGAGATAAACAGCTGAACGTCAATAATGAAAAGTTACAGGAAATATTCAATCATCCAGATGTGACGGATAGACAGATTGTTGTAATTTCTATCATTGGAGTTCCAAAAAAAGGAAAAAGCTTTATTCTCAATTATTGTTTGCGGTATTTGTATGCGCATGTAAGTAACTTGAATTTATGCTGTCCATAAGCTTTGACTGCGATAAAAAAAGAGTCGTGCTACAGGGGTGTAGCCAGTGATTTGGAGGGGGGGGGGGACACAAAAATGTTTATATGGAAAATTAAGAGGGAAGGAGGGGAATTTTATAATTGTTTCTTAAAACTCCTAGAAAAATGAAGAAGCTACTGTTAACGTCGGGAGATTTGTCCCCAAAATTCCCCCCCCCCCCCCCCTGGTTACGTGCCTGTCGTGGTACCTTGCCTAGCAAAGGCGGTCATTTGGATGCTTTTGAGAAAATTTTAACTTTGTAGCATCAATCTTAAAAGGTGACAATAAGCGGTTAAAATCTAAAATTCTTTATTTTTAGTATCCATCAATAAACCATCCTGACAAGTTTGATTCAAATCATTCTACAAATTGGATTGAAGATGATGATGAGCCTTTAGTAGGATTTACATGGAATTGTGCCAATAATTGTGACGAAAGCTCTTTAATATTATGGAATGATGTGTTCTTACCTAGAAGTAATAATGTCTCCGGAAAGATAGCAATTATGGTTATGGACACTCAAAATTGTATTGAACATGGATCCAGCATGTTCAACTTCACCGCATTATTTTCATCAAAATTAATTTTGAATTTTTCTTGCATGCCAAATGAAAATATTTGTGAATCACTGAAAGATGATGTTGAGGAAGTGATGAGAAAACTTGGAGACGAACAGGCAGAACGTAAAATATTCCAAAACTGCACTTTCCTTTTCAGGGATTGGGTTAGCCTAAAGCTTTTATTTATTCGTGGTTTAATGAAGATAAATAATTTTCAATCTTGATTTTTTTAGGAACATTTAAATAATTACAAAATTAAAAACAGAAAAAATATATTAGACAAGATTTTTACGACTGAAAACGATGAAAAGCGAGATATGAAGCGACTCAAATTGCTTATTGAAAGTTTATATGAGAATCTTAGTTATCACATGCTTTCTTATCCTGGTAAGATTTTATGTCCTCTAGTCAATATCCAACTTTAAAAGCTATAATATTAATAAAAATGTTTAATTCATTTTATAGGCAAATCAGTTCATTCAACAGTAGTTAAAAGCTCAAGTTATGATGGCAATTGGGGTGAAATGGATGTAGACTTTAGAGACGAACTTGTCAATTTCATCGAAAGTGAATTAAAATTGGATAATTTAGCACCGAAAAATATTAATGGACGGAGTTTGAGAGGATCAGAATTTTTAGAATATATCAAGTATCAACTTGAAGCTTACAAGTCAGGCAAATCTATTGATTACAATGCTTATGGTTATGAAATGCCAGAGCTTGTGTGCTGTGATAATGTTAGTAAATCTACCAAATCTAATGAAAGTATGAATTCCAATAAATTGGTTGATGACGATATTGGAAGACATGAAGAATATAGAAATATGAGGACTGAGGGTAACTCACAAAATGTGAATAAAAGACAAAATTATGAACTTTCTGAAATAACATCAAAAAGTCAAGATTCAAGTCTGATGAAATTTCCAGTCGATCAGATAATGGAATTGATTGTTGAATCGCTAGTCGAAGAGTACAAGGATTTAGTCCATAGTAAATCAGGAGCAGCTTTAGATGCATCAGATCAGTATAAGCTTCAAGAATATTGTGAAAGTATCATTGTCGAAAAATACAACGTATCAGCAAAAATAGTGAACAATGAAAATAAAATAAAATTTAAAATTCTTTTATGTGATAAAATTAAGGAATTAAATGAAAGGATGAATATGGATGTGGAATCTAACTTGAGAGACACTGAAGATAAATTGGATAAGCTGATTTAAAAATTGTGGAATTGGAAAAACTTGAAGAAAGTCAAAATAAAATGTTCAAAAATATGGAGAAAGATTTGAAAGTTTCAAAAAATCGAAATGAACAGGATCAAGTAAAAGGGAAATCCAATGTCAAGCTAGCACTTGAAAAGCAACGGCTATTTAGAATAATAGCTGAAATAAATGCACAAAAGTGTCTTCGCAAAGTAAAATAGAAATTAAAAAATTGTGACCATAAAAATTTGATTATCAATATTTATTCAAGTATTTACATACTAAATTAGAAATTAGGGTATCTAGGCAGGATGTTTGCAATAAAATTGATTTTTTAAAAAAATTCTTTAAATTTTGATGTTCTTTTATTAAATGATTGGAATCGTTACTTTCCAGCCTTCAACATTACAAAGGTTGATGCCTCTCTGCATACGGAAATATCCACGCTCACCAAAATCAGTTCCTGAAGTTAAAAAATGAGAAATAAAAATTAATCAATATTACTAGCCCGAATAGCACAAGTCGGTTAATCAATCAGAAATCCGACATCAAGCTGGTATAACCCTCGCATGGTGCTAGAATTAAATCAGAGCCAGCATACCAGCTTGGTGCCTAGTTTCTTTTTGATTAACTGACTTGAGCTATTCAGGGAGCTTCACAATTTAAAGTACATGACAAAGGATCAACTTACCCCAAGAATTCCTCATAATCCAATAATCAGTTCCATTTTCAGTTCCATATCCAGTGAGCAAGACAGCATGGGCACCTCCATATTGACCTTCAAATGATGAATAAATTCCTGATTTTAAGCTGTAGAAATTTTCATAAAGATAAAAAGACACAAAAGCAGGTCCAACATTGTACAAGTAGTTCCTGATTGTAGCTTCATCATTTGGCAGGAGATACCATCCCTTGACTTTTGTGCTTGTGATTCTCTTTCTTAACTTTGATGTACTGCATTCTTGACGTTTGTAGCCATAATAAGCATATGTTGAGGATGTGCAGCCACCTGTGGATATTGAATAAGAGTAAACTGCATCGTCCCATCCACCGCTGCATAAATCTGGAATGAATCATCCTAAATATAATACTGTTGGGTTCAAATTCTCATAAAGCTTATACCTGTACACTCCATAGCTTCCTGCTCACTCAATTTCTGACATTGACCCAATGTTTTGCAAGCAGCAGCTTCAATTGCGCCAATCGCAGCAAATGCATAGCAACTACTGCAACTACCTTGATCTTGAACAGGTCGAACGATTCCTTTATCATTCCAATTCCAGTAATCTGGTAAAGGTGTTTCTCGTCTTGTTCGAGAAGTTTTTGAAATTGGTTTGACTTTTATTCCTGGATATGGTGATATTAATTGTGAAATATAGATATTGAAAGTACAACATTATGTCTATAAACATGATATGATTCACTAATTTTTATTATTATCAAAGACTATGTCAACATTTGGAGTTTATAATCACCTAATCTATGATATTAGTAATCATAAATCGATTTTTTCTATCATAATCTATACATCCAGATTTTCAAATTATCTCAGATTCACAAATTTTCAGATTTTCATATTGTGGGATCATCTCAGATTTTCAGATCAACTTAGATTCTCAGATCATCTTGGATTCTCAGATCATCTCAGATTCTCAAATCGTCTCAGATTCTCAGATTCTCAGATCATCTCAGATTCTCAAATCGTCTCAGATTCTCAGATTCTCAGATCATCTCAGATTCTCAGATTCTCAGATCATCTCAGATTCTCAGATTCTCAGATTCTCAGATCTTCTCAGATTCTCAGATCATCTCAGATTCTCAGATTCTCAGATCATCTCAGATTCTCAGATCTTCTCAGATCATCTCAAATTCTCAGCTCTTCTCAGATCATCTCAGATTCTCAGATCTTCTCAGATCATCTCAGATTCTCAGATTCTCAGATCTTCTCAGATTCTCAGATCTTCTCAGATCATCTCAGATTCTCAGATCTTCTCAGATCTTCTCAGATCATCTCAGATTCTCAGATCTTCTCAGATCATCTCAGATTCTCAGATCTTCTCAGATCATCTCAGATTCTCAAATCTTCTCAGATTCTCTCAGATTCTCAGATCATCTTGGATTCTCAGATCATCTCAGATTCTCAAAACGTCTCAGATTCTCTGATCATCTCAGATTCTCAGATCATCTCAGATTTCGAAGTATATAATTTTTTTATATCATGACTCACCCAAAGATGCATAAGGGGACGTTTCATTCCCCTTGAATCCCAAAGTATTTTTCGTCAGCTCCTCAAAACTCAAGTAGGAAAATTTGTTCAATTCCATTTCAAATGTTTCAAATCCATTCTTGAATCTTTCATTATGTCTTTTGATCATTCGATACTTTCCAATGACATTATTCTTGACTCTATCAACTTCATTTGTTGTTTTTCCAATTCTGATTTTGAATTTATTTAAATATTCAATAAAAACTTTATCTTCCTCAGACTCCGGTACCGAAACCAAGATTATTTTATGAAAATTGTTGACGAGAATTAAAAGAAAAATCACAAATTTAAGCTTCATTTTTACAATTTTAATAGAACTTGGACCGTTCTTGTGATTTAATCGAATAATACTAAGCTAAGCCTTTATCATGTCATGACAATCTCGTATCTTCCTTTATTGCCTTTATTTTTCTTTGATAAAAAAACAATTTTTTGTAGTTTATTGACTCAACCAACGGAAATTGTTTTATAGACCGCAATTAAAGTTGCTTTTGCTAGCACAAATGCCATTGCAATTTTACCAAATTTACGTGACTTCTTCATTTTTTTTAAGTCTAGTCTCTATTTAGGAGTAGCGTGTGTTACCTTTGAATGTGCAATATTTCATCAGGTTAGCGTCCACACCATGACTTATGTCTCTATAGAAGTTCTTAGTTTGTTTCTAGCTTTATATTGACTTTAATGTTTTGATTTCCTGATAATAATTTTATCGATCTTTTTATCAATTTTGATGAATCAAACAGCTGACATTCTTAGCTTTAAAAACACAAAATTATTGTGGCTTTTCCAGTCTCAGTGTCATTACTATAGAAAGTCGAAAGCCAATGAATCATCTTAATTGTGGTTTATTGATTTTTTAACGTATTTTTGAAACTTGTTTCTAAAAGGTAGCTTAATATACACTTTGTTCGGCTGTTCGGCTGCTCGGGCGAAGAAAAACTTTTTAATTAGACATCGTAGAGAGCTCGCGTTTGTTTTATTACTGGGACGATTTCAAGTCCACTAAAATGATCCATGATTCTGCAAACATTCCTCTACTTTCGAATTTCATTCCTCGCTTAACTGCTAACTTTTATAGAAAAGTAACGCATCATTCTAACGATTTATTCTCATCTTTAGGTCAATATGATTACGATTCACTGAGTTGTAGAGTAAAACATAAATTGCCTAAACCCCAATAGTTTATTACATCTCTTTAGTTTTTAATGGTTAGTTCTTTAATATTCTCTTTTTTTGTATAAAATTTGATTTGACTTGGTCTTTTTTTCCGTAAGTTATTTTTTTTTGGACCTTTAATTCATTACGATAAGGTTTTTCTTGCTCTAATACTGCATTACATTAATTTACAACACATCAAGCACTCATTTGATTTAAAACCGACTAGGTTAATATCAATTTATTCATATTTCTTTTGTTCCGCCGCGATATCCATTGTTTAAATAAAGGATTATATATATATATATATTGTTTTATTATCTCCGTTACTATTGATTTATCGGCCCATGAATGCTTAAAAGTCTTGAAACAGTGTATTTATGCTATAATTAATAAATTTATGTTTTGTTTTCAGTGAAAACTGCCCAAAATTTATTTTACCTCTATAATTTCAACATTACCTCTATAATTTAAAATTTTTTTCCAGCCGTTGTAAAATTTGAATTTCAAAAAACCGTTAAATGATAAACCTTTTCTGTATGGAAATTCATTGTAACAAATTAATAATTAGGGTAGTGGGTCACCGACACAACGGGAACCCGCGGGTCAAAACCCACGGGAACTCACGGGTCCTCACGAGTTGAAAACCCACGGGTCTTGCGGGTCCCCGTGGGTTCTTGTGGGTTTTGACCCGCGGGTTTTTAAAAAAAAATTTTTCAAAAAACTTTGTGAGTTTTCCCGTGGGTTTGGTCTGCGGGTTCCCGTGGGTTTTCAAATATAAACTCACGGTTTTTTTGCGAGGACCCACGAGTTTTCTGTGAAAACTCACGGTTTCTCTTAAAGAAACCCACGGGTTTCTATCGTATATTTTTGAACAGTAAAAACTTTGAATAATAACAGGTTTTCAAATACCAGAGTGCAGTTTGCAGAACAAAAATTAGACACTTTTATAAATCAGTATTTTTTATCTTCAGCTTAAGGCATAAAGATATCGTAAAACAGCAAAGGCATGAAATGTACCTTTTAGACTGTAAGTCTAATTTTTCTGTAATAATTCTGTATAATTCATAATTCAGAACTAAACTTAGTCAATATGACGATCTAAAATCAATTGACAGGTTCATTTTGGATAAGTTGTAAGGTTTACAACTTTTGTAACATTTGGAATTGTGACTAAGTTTATTGCAGGGTACATCAGGTCTTATGACGTACTCGTGTCTTTGCAATGTGCAGAGCTTGCAAGTGCTTCGGATCCCACTATAAACTTCATGTCTAAAGGGTGTGGTACAATAGATTCTGTTCTAATTTGAGTTGCAGTGTCTCCAGCTGAAAGGCTGGGTCCTTCATACATTATTATTAACATTCAGAATACTTTTTATAGTCACTTTACAAGACACAGGAACTAAGATAAAAATTTCAAAAATTCACAAAAAGAAATTCTGGAACTGTAAGCTAAAAAAACGCAGATCTAGTTAATATTGAATCATGTCTAGCAAATTTGGTAGATGCACCTATGCAAAGGTGTTTCACCAGAGCATTACTGTTTTTGCCTTTGTCCAGGCAACACCTATTTATAGGCATGGCTAGTCAAAAGCAAAAAAGTGTACTTAGTCAAAGACAATACCTAGCCAAAGGCACTGCCTAGCACATTTTTTGCCTACGCAGTGAACTATCCTGTATTTTTTTTTGAAACATTGAGCCTTCCCAATCCTTGACTATCTATCGCATCGTGTATAAATGAAGAGAGTATGCCTTGAATTATCTGGTCTGCATACATCTAAACTCATTCACCACACATGCAACTTGAATAATTTAATCTTTTCACATCTACAATATTAAATATTCTCTCAATAATAATATTAATACATTCACAAGATACAATCCACATATCCAACAACACATTCAGATTTAAATGTTTACAAAAAATTCATTCAATTCAGTCACAATTTGTACTTTGTTCTGATCAGTTCTGTCGTCAATATCACTCAATTATGCCGGTTTATAAGCTTCATTACTTCAACGTCACCGGACTTGGTGAGCCAATCCGCTTCTTATTTCATTATGGTGGCATAGAATTTGAGGACATCCGTTACAACTCTGAGGACTGGCCTGAGATCAAGAAGAGTAAGTTATTTAAACAGATTGCTCATGCTTGCTCAAGAATGGAGTCTGAAACATAAAATCATTCTAAGATTAATCTTGAGTAAACCTGAAAAACAGGTTCCAAAGATATTTTCAGTTCCATTATCTAATCTATGTTTAATACTTTAAATTACCTCCCAACAGACATGCCATTTGGTCAAATGCCAGTTTTAGAAGTTGACGGCAAGAAAATTGTTCAATCAGGTGCAATTTGCAGATATTTAGGAAAACTTGTTGGACTCGCTGGAGACAATGACTTTGAGAGCATGCAGATTGAGTCTGTTTTGGATTCTTTTAACGATTTAAGATTGAGTAAGTAATAAGCTAGATTATGTTGGACCAAGGATTTTTGTGAATCTCTTACGGGGTTTGGTTACGGTTCCGTTGAGTTGTAGTCGAGACATGTTGACAGCATTAGCCAGTGTTTCTCAGACTAATCACGACACACTTAGTCACTAATTGCATGCAAGGTTAAGACACTTATTTATGGATTAGTGACCAAGCTTTGAATGTGTCGCAGAGCAAAGTTTGAGAAACACTGACCATAAAGTTAACAATTTTGAACTTTGAATTTCCAGAAATCTCAGCAGCACTTTACGAAGAAAACAAGGAAATTCAGGCTGCAAAACGCAAAACTTTAGTTGATGAAACGTTGCCTTACTATTTGGGAAAATTGGATGAAATTGCAGCTGAAAATGATGGACATTTAGCACTGAAGAAGCTGACTTGGGCTGACTTGTACATTGCAGCTTTCCAAAAGTATTTAAATTATGCAATGAAAGGAGATTTTGACAGCTTTGAGGGATATCCAAATTTACAAAAGGTTGTTTGCAATTCACTCGCTAATGAGAAGATCAAAAAATATGTTGAGTCTAGACCTGAAACAATTTGTTGAGTCATTATCGCCTGTTTTCTTGAAAAGTTGAAAATCGAATAAAATTGAATTGAAATTTGATGAAAAATTGTGATTTTTGTTATTTTTTTGTAGCTCTAAGTGTCGGTGGCGTAGCATGTGAGAGGGCAATAAAAGAAATTGCGTCTAGACCAAAACCAAGCATGGCTTCTCTTTTTGCTACGCATCTGAAAGTCATAATTGAACCAAATTCTTAGAAAATTGATAACAAAAGGCAAAAATCTCACAAAATGTATCAGTCAGTCTTAATCGTGTGCATCATGTTGATATTGGAATGACTAATCATGAAATCTAAAGCACTAGAACATTCCATTTCACTTGAAAAATATTTCAAAAGATTCAACATAAATTGCTCATGACAACAACCAACTGACTCTTTGAACTTCGAGAAGTTTCATAAACTTTACATTTAAAATATTGATAAAAAAAATGTCAAAATTGGAACAAATCACTTGAAATTGTTTATCTGCCATAAAAGGAAATTTCTTCACTTTCACGTGTGTGCTGGTGAAATCACAATCATAACATGAGATGTTTTTTTATGAAGCTTAAGCTTTAGTTGACACAAGCTGCTGATTGTTAATAAAATAAGAAGAGTTGAAAAAATGTTTTTAGAATGATTCAGCAGATTTTGAGTATGCATGAGAACTTTAACAAATATTGTGAAATATTTTTAAGCATAGAATAAATTTTTGTGACCTTGACAGACACAGACTGAAGATGATTTGATCGAAAACATTGCTAAAACATGATGTGGTAAGTTCTGACTGGAGTTCCGATTTTTTTGTCTGAAAATTACCGTGTATCGAAATGCATAGGAACGGATGGTGCATTTTTGGACGCTAAATGGCAACAATAAGATTAAAAGTGTGCAATTTAACAGTTCTCATTACAAAATCGTTATAAAATGAGCCAACCTTCCCAGATTGACAAAGCTAATGTGTTGAAATTGCAATTTTTTAATTGGAACTAGAATTATGGACATTAGTATTTTTGATGCTTAGCAAAGCGATTTAACATTTTTAAAGCAACGAATCCGTATAGTTTGTGTAGAAAATCACCACTTGAAGGCTACTAAGTTGAAGAGGATACACCCTTCCTGAAGATAGTCCATAATCCATAATAGAAACACCCAATTCCCTCCCTGACTCTAGAACGGAAGCCGTGTGAAGCCATTTGTGAAGTTGTGTCAAGCCAATAATTTTGGGAGCATTGGCAAAGTAGGTGTCAGTTGGGAGGTGGGTATCAAGTATGGAGTAAGGTGGGTCCGAGTTTGAGGGGGTTTGTGAAGTCATTTGAAGTTTTGTAGAAGGATTGAACGGGCGCCACGGGTGCCACCCGAATAGCTTAGTATTAATTAAATATCATCAAATGAGTTCCTCTCTATCCCAGTTATCTGACAAAAGTGAATGCATTCGACTCCCACCTTTGTTGATCAATTTTGCAAAACATTAATTAAATTAAAACTCAACCGGCAATATTTGCTCAGCCAGACTCAGACTCGATGAACTGTTTATCAATTAAATTCTTCTACAAACATCGCATCAAGTGTGCCGCATTAAATTCTATTAATTCTCAAATTACATAACAACAGACACTATTGCATGCCACATACAGCTTATTGACAACAATCATGTGTGTTTAGCCACACGCACACAATTGCAGGCAGTTCTATATCTTTAAATGAATCTTTGCATCTTCTCCACAGTCATATAGCGACAGTGATTCCGTACAGATCTAAAATATTTTTCAAAGCTACCAAAAAATGTCATACAAAGTTTATTATTTCAATTTTCGTGGATTGGCTGAACCAATTCGATTCATGTTAAAGTACAATGGAACTGAATTTGAGGATGTCCGAATTGAACGTGAAAATTGGCCAGAATGGAAAGACAGTAAGTACAAAAAAGCCGGCAATACAGTGACATACTTGATGTTTATGAGTATTGTCTATGTTTATACTTAGTCGTGCCTTATAAGGAAAGTTCAAATTTAGTAAATTGAAGTCTAAAATGAACGCCCATTATCTGGAATAATTTAATATTTTTGTGATGATGCAATGCGTCTGTTGAGCATTAATTCTGATCTTTATTTGATTGTTTATGATGACTTTTAATTTATTATATCCAATGCTGGAATTTTAAGGTCAATTCTTATTTTAACAAAAATAAAGTCATTCCATGAAAGGCAATGCTGAATATCATGATTCAAAATTGATAAGATAACAGGCACACTTGAGTCATTATCATAATAACATGCCATAAATGGAAATTAAATCTCAACTGACAACGATAATATGATTGCAGGTTCTGTTCGATAATAATTGCAAATTTATCATGACTTGACATATTTATGTTGTAATGAGCTGTTTACATTAAACAGTCATCCAACAACAAAAAATTGGGATATACACTTTTAAGCTAGTTGACTTCACATTTGGGAGGAAAAGAATTTTATTTGATTTTTTGAAGTTTTTTAAATCTGCTAGAAAATGACAACAATTAACTAAACTACTAGAATTAAGAAAAAATAATTATTGTTGTCAGTTTCTAGCAGTTTGCACAAATGCTGTCACTTCATTAAATTTTCTAGTAATTATTTCATTTTCTGTCAAATTATAGTAGTTCTTTTAGATGCTGTCACTTTATTGCAGTTTCTGAAACTGTTATAATTTTCTGTCAGTTTAAAGAAGTTTTATTAAATGCTGTAACTTTATAGCAGTTTTAACTTTATATTGAAATTTAGCTCTTACTAGCAATTTTTTTTCAGTTTAGAGCAGTTCCAATTAAAATCAAACTTCAGCAACATCATTAAGATTTTTTTTCATTCCTACATTTACAGAAATGCCAATGAAGCAAATGCCAGTATTAGAAATTGATGGTAAAAAATACTTCCAATCTGTCTCAATCTGCCGCTATTTGGCCACAAAATTCGGTCTCTCTGGGAAAGATGCTGATGAAAATTTGGAAATTGACAGCGTTGTTGACACCTTTGTTGATATGAGACTCAGTAAGTAATGACAATCCACAGATGAGCAATTAAATTACAATTTATTTAACTTTTTGTAGAAGTCACACAAGCATTTATGTTACCAGAAGACCAAAAAGAGGCAGCAATGAAGAAAGTTTTGGAAGAGACAATTCCACTTTATCTCTCAAAACTCAACTCACTTGCTGAGGAGAATGATGGATATTTAGCATGTAAGCGTCTCACTTGGGCTGATATTTATGTCACATCATTGAGTGCATTGATCAATTTTATTGGCAAAGGCCAAGACTTGTTCGCAACTTATCCAGCATTGAAGAAAGTCATCGACACAGTCGAATCGATTGAGAATATCAAAAAATGGATTGCAGAACGTCCAGTTACTGAATATTAATATTTTGATTTATTTATTTGTGTTTTTTGAATTTAAATAAAACCTTTTAATTTTTTGAAAAATCTGATTTATTATTCTACTTGTAATTGGATTAGTCATGAGCAGCAGTGCTGAATCTATGATTTGCAATACCAATATTATAGTTCTATCAATCTTGCCAGTTTTCAGCACTTGTTTGAGTTTCTAGAAGTTAATTTCTAGCAGTTTTGTCACTTCTAGCAGTTTTGTCATTTCTTGCAGTCAGTTTTTGTCAATTTCTAGCAGTTCTGCAACTCGCATTCCATATACAGCTTATCAACAAAAAATCATGTGTGTTTAATCACACGCACACCATTGCTATGCCTTCAAATGATTATTTACATCTTCTCCACAGTCATACAGCGACAGTGATTCCGAACAGATCTAAAATCAGATCATGGCATACAAACTTTATTATTTTAATATTCGTGGATTGGCTGAACCAATTCGTTACCTCTTGAAGTATGGTGGAACTGAGTTTGAAGATGTCCGCATTGAACGTGAAAATTGGCCAGATTTGAAAGACAGTAAGTAATTATGCCGGTTGATGTTGTAATCTGTGCAGTGACGGTGCATAAATTTTAGAAAATGTCTTGGTTGTGTATGTTAAGTGCCTCATGCCTTATAAAGAAGAAGTAAATATTCAATTAAGATTATAAATTGGAAATCAGTTCCGTTTATTGAATTAAATGCGCTAGAGTTCTAAAATGACTAGTCTCCTGAAATATTTTACATTTTTTTTTGACTTAATTCCAGCGATGCCAATGAAGCAAATGCCAGTCTTAGAAGTTGATGGTAAAAAATATTTCCAATCTATCGCAATCAGCCGCTTTTTGGCTACAAATTATGGACTTGCAGGAAAAGATGCTTTTGAAAGTATGGAAATTGACAGTGTTGTGGACACATTTAATGACATGAGAATTAGTAAGTTTATTAGCCTTGACCCAACAAAATCATGAACTTTTACTTATTTTTTAGAAATTACGCAAGCATTTTTGGCACCAGAAGCTGAAAAAGAGGAAGCAATGAAGAAAGTTTTGGAGGAATCAGTTCCACTTTATCTTATGAAGCTCAACTCACTTGCTGAGGAAAATGGTGGATATTTGGCTTGTAATCGTCTTACATGGGCTGACATCTATGTTGCTGCAATGAGTGGATTAATTACTTTCATTAGCAAAGGTCAAGATTTATTCGAAACATATCCAGCTATTAAGAAAGTCATTGAAAATGTTGAGGCAAATGAGAATATTAAAAAGTGGATTGCTGAACGACCTGTTACTGCTTATTAATTTTTTAAGTTAAATTTGATGCATTTTTCAGCAAGAATAAAATTTTCAACTTTACTGGATTATTTTTTCTAGCAGTTAAGTCAATTTTTATCGATTTGTAGCAATTTCTAGCAGTTATGCCAGTTTCTAGCATTTATGTCAATTTTTATAGATTTCTAGCAGTTATGTCAATTTCTATCCATTTCTAGCAGTTATGTCAATTTCTATCCATTTCTAGCAGTTAAGTCAATTTCTATCCATTTCTAGCAGTAATGTACGTTCTACCAGAAACTCAAACTAAACTAAAATCTCAATTTTATGTTCCATTTTATTAAAAAAAATCCCTAATTTAATCCAAAAACTTTCACAATATATTCAACAAAATTAAAAACCCCGATTCCTTAATGCTAAATTTGTCATTATCTTTGCTCATCAAAATTCATGTCCAACAACATCGATGTATCCTCAGGAGCACGACCAAGTACCTCCAAAAGCTTTAAATAATTCCTCATGACCCAAAATTCCATGAAAATTTTCCATAATCGATATTCGAAAAAGATTTTACGTTTTAAAAATGAGAAAATATTTCCACCGGATTTTATGAGTGACGAAATTGCAAATCGTGCCATAATTTTAGGTCTGTCGACAATGTCACCATGCTCACGAGCAATTGCGCGAACAATATTTAAATTTCTAACTATAAACAATAAGTTCCTTGGCATGTCCCGTAAAATATTCATAATAATGTCAAATCTTTCAGATGCAATTTTTTTCATGTACTCAACTTCCTGTTCTGTATACTTTGTTGCAAAACTAAACTTATTTACATCGAGTGGCTTTTGAAGTAAAATCTCAGCAAATCTTTTGTGGTCCGAAACTCCAAGCTTGTCGCTGTAAATCTTCATTAAGTCGTAGTCACGAAGTACAATTGCTTCCCAGAATCTTGACAAATTGTAGCGAATTTCTTGTGGTATATTTTCATACAGGCCATGATCAAGAAGAACTAGCTCTGCTTTGCCTGATTTAGATTTTCGGATAAAAATGTTTCCTTAAAAAATAAATTGAGAATATTTTTAAATTTTGTTATAAAAAATTTCAAGTAGTGCTTTCAGTTTTTAGAAGTTTAATCAAATGCTGTCAGTTTCTAGCACTTTAATCAAGTGCTGTCAGTTTCTAGCATTTTAATCAAATGCTGTCAGTTTCTAGCAGTTTAATCAAGTGCTGTCAATGTCTAGCAGCTTAATCAAATGCTGTCAGTTTCCAGCAGTGTAATCCAATGCTGTCAATTTCTAGCAGTTTAGCTAAATTGTGTCTAAAATCATAATGTAAGAGCAAATTTTACCTGGATGAGGATCAGCATGAGTAAATCCAGTGACAAATATTTGATATGCAAAAGTCTGAAACAACTTCATGTCAATATCCTTTAAGCTCAAGTTCATCATTTTAATCTCGTCCATATCACTAATTTTACATGCATTATCTATAAATTCAGCAGTCAAGACTCTCGTGCCTGAATATTCATGATAAACTTTTGGAATGTGAATAAAATCAAAATGTTTAAGGTCCTGAGCACATTGTTCAGCATTTGCAGCTTCATTAACAAAATCAAGTTCCTTTTGGACTGAATTTTTCAAGTCCCTAAGCATCCATCCAAAATTATAATTTTTATGTACGAAAGCAATCAAGTCTTGAAGAAACAAAATAGTTCCAACATCACCACGGAATCTTTTTTGTAAGTCAATATATTGAACCTTTACAGCCACATCATGTCCATCTTTAGTCTTTGCACGAAAAACTTGTGCCAAACTTGCAGCTGCAATCGGTTTATAGTCAAATTCTTCAAATAGCTCATCCGGTGTCTTTCCAAAGTCCTCAACAAAAAGTCGATTAACTTCATCTTTTTTCCGTTCCAGGCACTTATCTTCAAGCTTCTTTAACGTGTCTGTATACTCAATTGGCAGGATATGATTAATTGCTGAAAATCCTTGTCCAATTTTTATGTACAGTCCGCCATTAAGCAGACATCCTTCAAGTAATCGATTTGCAGCTTTTAAATGAACTTCCTTGACTTTTGTCTTATATTCTTCTGAGTTCTCGTCCAGGCCGAAGAGGTCAATTTGGTAATCGAGTGACATTTGACATGCTATCATAGCTGAGCGGAGGAATCGATGAACTGCACCTGGAATTGAGGAAGAGAATTAATATTTTGGATAATTAGGTGATGTTAAAGGTGCGAGATGTCAAGATGGGGGATTTGTGCTGTTAATTGAGTCATGTCATTGCTTTTTAACCAAACTGACGCAAAATGGCACTTAATGTCTTATAAAACACTCCAAGTACTCTACAGACCCAAAACTCATCAATTTCAAGAACTTTCAAACCAGCCACAACAACTGCATCCTAAAAGCCACAGCACATCCTCAACTTACCAATAGTTTCACATTCTCGAATTGTAAGGTCGTAAAGCAAAAGACTTCCAACAGAACTGCCGAAAATTAAACTTTTTTTGTATTTTCTCCAGCTTGGAACGACTTGTGAATTTGTTGACAATCCACTGGACCTTAATGCAAAACTTTTAAATGATAATTTGGCAATTTTGCTCAACATTTTCTTGAAATAAACATTAAATTTAAATAAAATAAATAAATTTTGTTCCAAAAAAATAGATAACAATATTGTGAGTAGTGCTGGAACAGCTGATTGCTGACTGACTTTTTCTGAACGGACTCAAAGTTTTTCAATGTTTTTGTTTATGTTTTGCAAGAAAGTTTCAGCCAATGTTTTCAATGCTGATGCGATTAATCTACATTATTGAGAGAAACTTGACTGAAAATAAAATGAGAGAAGCTTGCTGATGAAGTTGTGCAACTTAGTAACAAAATGTCCAGATTGGTGCTTCAGTGGTGTTTATGTTAAAGGTTCTTTGTTAAATTTAGCCAAATAACTTGATGATTTGTGACATATTGCCTTAAATCAGGGGCGTAGCCAGGAATTTGAAGAGGGGGGGCAAAAAAAATTTAAATGGAAAATTCAGAGGAAAGGGGGGGATTTTTACGATTTTTTCATAAAACTTCTAGCAAAATGAAGAAATTTCTGTTAACTTCGAGGGATTTGTAATTCAATCCCCCCCCCCCCCCCCTGGTTACGCACCTGCCTTAAATTATTCACAAGTAAAGCTGAAACAAGTCCTTGTAGGTAGAAAGTTTCATTATATGGAAGCTAAATGCTGCTGGATTTTGGCAATAAAAAATTAAAGCAGTTAAGTGCCTTGCTGGTCAAATAGGTAAGGCGCTTGGCATAAATTTGGGATGATAACTCGAAGATCGTCGGTTCTAATCCAGCCATTTCCAAATTTGTTCTTTTTCAGAAGTTTAGATACTTCAACTGCTTAATGTACGAGATCAAGCCATAATTGGGCATTTGGGCAACGTTGGATTAAGGAACGGGTCAGGAACTTGAAGTGTAGCAAGAGAGGTAAAAAAACTCCTGCGTCAACAAAAATTTCTTTATATTGCTATGGATTAAACATACTTAAAAATCCCCGTTCCCCTCAAATTTTTAGACACAAATTTTTTTTTCCTCTATTCCTTTCAATTCCTGGCTAATATCTTGATTATTGTTAAAAATAACTCATGCACAAGCTGTAAAAAAAACTTCTGAAAAAAAATTTATAAAAATACTTTTTGTTTTCAGAGAATTTATTTCCAAATTTTAAATATTTTCATTAGAAGCTAATTACAAAGAATTAATAAAAAAAAATATGTTTGAATTTTTTAAAAAATTACAATTGACAAATTACATCAGCCTAATTTAATTAAGATTTTCTTTTAAAGTTGTTCTACAATATTTCTTAAATATAATATTTGGTAAAAAATTATGTTAATATATTGAAATTGATTTATTATAAAATTGAATTTTAAACAAAACACATCTGAAGCAGTAAGAATTTGAAGAATATTGTACAATTAGAAAAAATATTAATTTCAATTTTTATTAATTTAGATCTTTTGGCAATGATAACAACAACCATTCGCAAGTAATGGAGAGCAATAAAATTGTTCACGTCGTTGTAATTAAATTTATTGAGATAGTAATCAGTTCCTGTCGAGGTTTCAAGGAAAATGTTAAGTATAATATTTTTGATATTTTTATATTTTCATTTAAATCTTTAATTTTTTAAGATTTTTAAAAGATGGCACTAATTAGCTGTATTATAATATAAAATATTTTATATCGTTTTTGAAATTGCATATTTTCCTATTGTATTGCAGGATTGCAAAATATTCTTATATTTAACATTCGTTGACGTATTAATCATCACCACTGGTGCATAATTGATGTGCACTAAGATTCTATTCAATAAAATTCAGCCTTATCAGAACACTTAACCAAATAAGTTCTTATTAATTGTGAACAATAATGTCAGAAATTTTGGATTATCTTAGTAATTAAAAATTGAAAGTGTCTCAAAATTTATTCGAGTCCTCAAAAAATGATTGAACAATTTAATTTCAGCTAAAAATTAAAATCATTTATTTCAGTTTAAGATAAAATTTTACCAATTTTTTCAACAATATTGCAGAATTTTCAATTTGTCAACACATTTATGTGACACCAAAAAAAATGCAAAGATACGGCATGTCAACAAATTGTCAAAAATAATAAATTCGTCCTGCTAAGGTCACCATTAAATGGTCCTTCAAAAAGAGGAAATACATTATTAATTGAAAGAAAAAAAGTTATTAATTGAATTTAGTGAGAAGTGCTGACTAAAAGGCGAATAATTGGAAAGTTAATGAAAAATTTTTAGGTTTTCTTTGTCAAGATTAATAATTTAAAAGTTTCAAAAGCTTTAATTGATTTTCAACGCATTTATTAATTTAAAAATTTCTGACCGAATTGAAATTCATTTGTTCATTTTCTAGCTTGTAAAATAGCTATTTATGACATTTTTAATCAGGAATCACAATTCAAAGCAGGTAGTTCAGCTTCAGTTCTTATTCTATCTTAAAGTTATGAAAGAAAAAACTCTAAGAAAAATCACTAAATGACGCAATAAAAACTAAAGTTAAAATAATAAAAAAAAATATTCTCATAAATTTGACAAATCAATCAAAATACGACAGATTAATCACAAATTAGATTAAAAACTAAGCAAATGTAATACATTGTGTCGAAATACAATCAATTTGCAATCATCTCAATTCCAAACGAGGATAGACAGATAACCATTGTTGATGATCATCAGACCAGCCGAATCATTACAATTATCATCATTGACGAAAGCAACAGCACATATGGACTCTTAACCGAAATGGAGTAAATACATGAAAATATCTTTAGTGACAAGAGCATGAGAAGCAGCAACGAATGTTTAAGAAAAAACAAAATTGATGAAATTTTTCAAGTGGGGGAGGAGTTACTGATTATCAATGAATTAAATGAAACTTCAATGATATGTTCAACAAAAGAAGACAATATTACAACAATGAAGCAGATCTTTAACGCATATCTTCTCAAAGTTCCATCAGGATGAACGATACACACGCAGCATCATACGTTCAGTCATCCTGCTGAAGCAGAAATAAAGCTCAAAACTAATGTCACACTTGACTTCAATAAATTCAAGATAAAATATCCAATGAACATTTTTAAGGATAACTTTACACAAATAGAATGTCTTAGAAAAATTAAAGCAAACATTGCATTCAATCACCAATATAAATGCATTAAGTGGAAATTATACACTACCAAGTTGGATTATTTACATCATTATGCCGGTAATGACATTTACACAAATCATATTATTTATATGCTATAAACTGTGGAAAGAAACAGACAACAACAATGCAAGACTCCTTTATCAAATGGAGCGATCTATGGGCAACGAATCATTCTAATATTAGAGCTTCAACTATTCAGCCATAGGAAGAAAAATAAACTATAAAAAAGAAAGTGTAAAAATTAAAAGTGAAGAACAAGATTAAAAAATATTAAAATAAGTGAGAAAAAAAACTCAAGTAAAAACAATTAAAGTGAATTGAAGTGAATTGAAAAAAATGAATACATTTAAATTCGGATACATTGTCTGTAAATCGACAGACAACAACGTAGCTAAAACTAACACAGTTTCTGACCATACTCCGATGAACTGGACTGAAGACGACTTTCAACCAAAATCAGAACAGAGTTCCCCGGCTCAATCAGGTATCACAGTAATTTCCTTCCCCGGGAGTTGTTAAGTTTGAAATACTTTTATATTTTTTATATTTTCATTTATATCGTTAATTTTCTTAAGACATTTAAAAGATGACACTTAAGCTGTCTCATAATTTAAAATATTTTAAATCTTTTTTTTAAATATCATATTTTTCATATTTTTGCAGAATTGCAAAATCTTCTTATTGCTATATTTTAAAATTCTTTAGCGTATTAATCAGCACCACAGGTGCATGCGCACTTAAAAACTAGTATATAAGAACTAATTTCTTTCAAATAAAGAGCAGTCTTATCATAGATTTTAACTAAACAAGTTCTTATTAATTAAATTTAAATTTTGGATTATCTTACAGGTAAAGTCCAACAAAACATTAACGCTATTATTACAAATCTTAATTCTCAAATTAATCACTTAATCAGCGAGTTGCATATCATACATCACCAGATGTTTGATTTAGTAGAAGGAAGGAACTACCTGGCAAATAAGGAGGTGGAAAAAAAATTGAACAGCAATAATATTTTAATACAGCAACTTCATGAATTACTAAGCATCAACCTTAATGGGACGTCCAGCGATTGTAAGTATTATCCTACTAATTTTATTTGTTTTTTTTTCTAATCTTTCTTCCATTTAGCTAGACACTCTTTGGTTACAACTCATTCCGAATCTACTGAAGTAGCATCAACAACCAATCGTGATGACCCCACCGTTTCTGGCAGATCTATCTATAATTAGTCTAAATACGCTGTCTCCATTGGTTACGAACCAGCATCTGATGCCACATCAACAATTGATCATTACAGTCCTTCCGTATAAAGCGGATCAACTATATCTAATCGGAGTACAACTCTGATATCATTGAAATTTCTGACAAAGACACAAGTTAAAATAATAAAAAAATATTCTCATTAATTCGACAAATCAATTAAACTGGAGATGTGATGCATAAGCTTCGAGAAAAGTATATTATTCCGCCAGAGATTAGACAGCATTTAGATTCAATTAATCAGTTGAAGCAAGTTATTGAAAAGACAGAGATGAAGTCATGGGAGAAATTGGGTAATGAGCCATAGTGGCAGAAGCACAAGGAAGCAGCAGGAATATCTTTTAAATGTAAATGTTATGTTAAATAATCGAAATCAAATTATAAGGTTTTTTTTATATTACTTTGATTTTTAAATGAATTAAGACAAATGTAGTACATAAGATGTGATTACTGTGTAAGAAAAGGACATATTAAGTATCGACAAGTAGTCTTTATTTCTACATGGCAACAAAAAGGTAGAAGTGAAATATTTACGAGACATAAAAATTTTGTATTCAACGGTATCAGACATGTCGCGGAGTAATTTTTTGTGTGCATAAAAAATAATACAAGACTAAACATGAGCACCAAAATTGGTGATGTGACAATACACCTTTGAAAGGAAGTGAAAATTATCACCTATGGAAATTTCGTAGAATGTGTGTATTATCGACGAAAAATGTTGATCACTGTGTCAAGGTCAGTGACAAGGAAATAAAGTCTGACGAAAATAAGAAAGTAATGGATTATACTTGATTGTTGTATACGGAATGGTTGTAATCAATCGTAACAGAGAGATCTAGCGATAATTCATCTCAATCATAATTAAAACAACAAATGTAAAACTGTGGGAGAGAGCGGATAGCTAATGCTCTTGTCTCATTCTCTCGAGTAATTAGTCTTATAGATACTGTAGAAGAATAAAGATATTTCAATAAGTAAAAACCTGTGATTATTCATTTATCAGTTATTTATATATAGTCATATTACAGAGTTATTAGGCATCTAGGCTCCAGCTAGGACAATAGTCTATACAAGGAATAGGACAGGAGTCTTATTCCCACAAAACAAAAATAAATAAAACTTCAGAATGTATTCAAACTTAAAACTTAAAACGTAAATCTCTAAAAAAGCACAAATTGGCTAATTAAAATAATATTTTGCATATTTTCAAAATAATTTAAGAGTAAATCTCTCAAAAGGCATAAATTGTCTAGATAAATAATAATTGAAGTTTATTTATAGTTTATTTATAAAATGGCATAAATTGCAATAGAAAAAGGAAAATATTGGTTCGCATAAAATAGTTTTGAAAAAAAAAATATATATATATTTTCATTATCTGATAATACTTTTATTAATGTGGAAGTTTTAGGCCACGTGAAATAATCTGGTTAAAGACGATTATCTGAAAATATTTCATTAGTGAAAGAAAGAACCAAAATTTTTATTTTTATTTATTTTGTTTATTGTAATAAATTTAAAAAAAAAAATAATACAAATTGAAAGACACAAATTAATAAAAACACGGATCCAAGATGGCCACAATACGGGACATAAAGGAGCAGCAGGCGTTGATATACATCAGAAATTCAAGATGATCCCACCAAGGTCGATGAAATATTGAAGAAAATTGAAGAATTGGAGAAACAAATGGAGGAAAATGACACAAAGCTTAAATCATTGAGTGGAGCTGAAGCATCGACTTATGTGATAGAAAATGAATATGGAAGCATGCAAAATTTATCTCATGATATAAAAGAAAGGCTCTTTATTCTGCCACCCAAAATTAAAGGTCAAGGAACATCGAACCTATAAAAAAACTAGAGTCAAATGAATAGAATACAGTCCATACTACAAAAGTAACAAACAATAACGGTTTTGTTCATCAAACAAAACATCAACCCTCAAAATCAAACTGATGATCCTTCGCAAAACCCAAATGCTCAAAATATTGAAAACAACGTGAATGATCAAGGAATACCTCCACAGCAGCCACAGCCTCCAAGGACCCCGGATTTCTCAGACGAAAATGATTTGAATAGATAAATGGACATGATGCGTGGTTTTAGTAATGCAAATCAACAATTAGGAGAGGATTCTCAAAACATAGAATTGCTTCAAGCAATGCAAAAGCAAAATGAAATAACTGAAAAATGCAGAATGAGCTGGAGTAGAAACATGGGCTAATTTGCCTCAAAATCACATGTTTTGTAAAAATCGGTCAATTAAATTTGATTTCGAAATAGACGTTTTTCAAGTGGACGTTCTTCTCCATTAACGTTCGTATAAACTCACAAATTGCGATAAATGACACTCTTATCAATATGAATATAGCGAAACAAAGACGAGTATTATCATCAACTCATTTTGGAATCAGATCAATTCTTATGGATAAAACGATTTGTCCAGTGAGAAAATTGCTGCGACTGAAGATATATGGATAGAAACAGTAATGCACAATACAATAGTTATATCACCATATGGCACAACTTTCCACAAACCATCATAAAGTAATGCAACACGTGGTCACCATTCCTTCATTCTGGGAAACACAACAATAATAAATAATTAATCACCATTCAGCACTTCTTACCTTCATTATCATAAACTGCTTACCTATCATAAAAACGCATGCAGAACATTCTTACCTTCAATGTCATAATTTTCATCATAATTATTCTTGTATAAAAAGAAGAGGTTTTTTAAAATAAACATTCATTATTTCATAACTATAACTGACGCAAGTTGGAAGTGTTAAAATAAAATCGAGCCGAGTTGTGGCATTGGAGATATTTAGTTTACTAAGTCTGCCAATTAAGAGTTATTCTAAAACACACATAGAACCGTGAAGAATCACATTAAAAGTAATAATTTTAAATAAGTGGAAAAAGTGAATTAAAGTTGCGAACTGAAGAATTTCCTTGACCAGTGACTATAAAGTTTCATCAAGATTCTCAACCCAAACGCACGACATTACTCACCACTCAGACATCGACCCGAACCGTGCAGAAGAATAAATCCAGAGAACATGGTGTATACGGAATGTATGCAACCGCGATCACTTGCAATGATCGACGTCAAACTTGTTAAACAGACGGTTTTTTAACTTTCGATTTCGAGCGAAATACTGATTCTAGGCCTGGACTCATTATTCGCAAGTTGTGTTTAATTTCAGATTTATATAGAAACAATATATCTCCTTGTACCCGTGTACACATGGAAGCCGGTAACGAGGCAGTACAGCGATTCAACGCTATATTAAATGCTACAAAGATGCCAGATTTGGAGAACCGCTAGACCACATACACAAGCCAGAAATAATTATCAAACCCAAAATTCCGCTCAAAATATGCCACAAATACAAAGAAACCTTTAAAATAATCCCAATTATAACCCTGTTCAAAATGTGTTTCAAAATTAAAGGAAAAATTATTCCAATAATCCTAATTATAACTCAGCTCAAGCAGCAAATCCACGACCAATTGAAGGTGACATTTCCATGAGGTCAAAAAAAACCGATCAAATGTCAGGCCTTTCTTATAGATCTCAAAACATTCATAACAATGAAGCCGAACAGATTGATGAAGAGACTGATTCAGAATATGAAGAAGAAGAAGATATTATTGAAAATGACATAAATTTTCAATTAGCGACATTGCCAAATCACAAGACATAAACAATTACATTCCCTTTGTTGAATTAGAAACCACAAATGGAGAAATTCTCAACTTTCTCATTGATACTGGTAGCAACAAATCATACATTAATCCCAAAAGAGTAAATAATTCAAGACAAATAGAAAAAACAACAGTAAAAAATGTCATTGGCACACATACAATCGACCGAGCAGTCCAATTCAACCCATTTCCTCATTCAAAATCATCTTTTAAATCTGATTTCCTTGTCTTTGATTTTAATCCTTTCTTTGATGGATTAATTGGTAATGAATTCCTAACTCTATCAAAAGCTATCGTTCATTGTGGAAATTGTGAATATAATAAATAAACCAAGTTAGTTCACTGTAGACTGTAAAGATAGACAGACGTGCATTTTATTTAACCGTATAATTAATAAACATTAATATCACATTTCAGATTATCGCTACATGGTAGCAGAGCGTAGTTTTGTGTGAAGTTAAATAAAATTGCATAAATTATTAAAAACAAATTGTGAAGAAATAATTATATAATTTAAAATTATTGGACAATTGTGTGAAAAAAATAATTTAAAAATGTCAGTGAAATTTGGAGACATAGCTATAGAAAAACTCAGAGGTTCCGAGAATTACCACACATGGAAATTCAACATGGAAAATTTCTTGGTCACGAAGGAATTAGGAAAGTGTATTTCTACACCTGTGACCGAAGTGAAAGCCGAGTTATTAGCTAAGGCTAAATGGTTCATCGCTTTATCAGTGGATACCTCAATCCAATCTCTAATTCAAGGATTGGATACTGCAAAACAAATTTGGGACCACCTTAAAAAATTATTCGAAGACTCAGGACTCTCCAGGAGAATCGCATTACTGATACAGTTAACTCAATTGAGACTCGAGTCTAGCGACGGAATGCAAGACTACATAAATAAAATGACGGATTTATGCAACAAGCTCAAGGGAATTAACTTTGATATCTCGGAAGAATGGAAAGTTTCGATCTTGCTTGCAGGATTAAGTGTGGGAGAGAGCGGATAGCTAACGCTCTTCTCTCATTCTCTCAACGGTATTATGCATGCATGCATAATTTTACGTTACTATATAAGTAATGATTTCCGACCCTTCATCCTTGGCATTGAAGCCAGAAACGAAGACGTCACAAGTGATTTTCTAATTCAGAAGTTAATTGACAACAGTGATGAAAAGAATGAAAATGGGAGTGCTTTTTCTTCTAACAAAAAGAAGTTTCAACAGAAAAAAGCAGAGGGCGAAGTCGACTCGGATTTTGTATGGAAAGGTCGACTTGAGTTCACTTGACTTCATACAAATTTCGAGTCGACTTCGCCCTCTGGAAAAAAGTCAAAAAGTGTTTTAATTGTGGTGAAGCAGGCCACTTTGCAAATGACTGTCCGAAACCAAAGAAGAAAGAAAAAGACTCAAAAGATTCGAAAAATAAGAACGAATCTTCAAACAATAAACCAAAAAAGGGCGCATGGCTAGCAGTTGCAGGAAAAAGCGATAATCAGCAAGTTGGCTTGAAATGCGGGGATCAGGTTACAAATTCTTGTGAAAATAAACAAATATGGTTTATAGACAGCGGAGCATCGTCTCATATGTCGCCTCATCGAGAAATATTTGCAAGTTATAAAGAAACGAATGGAGGTGATATAACTGCCGCAAATAATGAGCAAATGCCAATCAAGGCCATTGGTAACACACAATTATTTCTGAAAGATGCAGAAGTAACAGTTAAAAATGTGTTGCATGTACCGAAATTGGGAGCAAATTTACTTTCTGTGGCGAAAATTGTTGATATGGGCAATAGTGTCGTATTCAATGAAGATGGATGTTCCATATACAATAGCGAAAAAGAATTAATCGCACGTACACCACAGCAAAACGGTGTTTACAAATTTGCTGCTGTGGAAAATAAAGCATTTGTTGCTGCGCAACCTGATACCGACACTTTAATGTGGCATAGACGTCTCGGGCATGTAAATTATCAAACACTCATTAAAATGAAAAATGGAGCTGTTGATGGAATGAATTTCATCGAGAATGAAGGTGAAATCAAGAACTGTACGACATGTGCTGAAGCAAAAATGTGTGCTAAACCGTTTGGAAAATCGAAGCGTTCTTCAACTGAAATTCTACAATTAATACATTCGGATGTCAATGGACAAATGGACACACAGTCCATTGGAAAAGCTAAGTATTTTGTTACTTTTATAGATGACTTTAGCCGTAAAGTATTTGTATTCTTATTGAGATCAAAGTCAGAGGTCACCGAAAAATATGTGGAATTTGTCAGATTCATCAAAAACCAAAACGGAAAAAGGGTGAAGACCCTACGCTCAGATAATGGTGGAGAGTACATCAATGATAAATTTAATTTGTTTTGCAAACAAAATGGAATTCATCATGAAAAAACGATTCCTCACACCCCTCAACAAAATGGAATTGCTGAGAGAATGAATCGTACACTGATCGAAAAAGCCAAAAGTTTATTGTTTGATGCAGACCTACCAAAATGCTATTGGGCTGAAGCTGTAAATCATGCTGTTTAAGTTAAGCAATAAGTCTAAACATTCTAGTTTCGCAAAAATTCTTACAAAATATTATTTATATTTTTAAGCATAAAATTGTCACTTATTGTTACGATAAACTTCCTATATTTATTGTTAAGTATATTTCTTATAAACAATTATATTTGAATAAAAGCACTGACACTTGTAATTAAGCTTTAGTGCACTCCGAAGTCTTACCAAACGTACTTCGTATATTTTATTTATTCTGAGTCATTAGTACTCAAAGCTTTACTGTTGAAACCCAACCTCAACATTTTGGTCCTTCGAACAAGTAGATAAAAAATAAAATCAGTGAAATACAGTCCAAAGTTTCGACTCCAAACACAGAAATAAAGTAAAAAAATAAATCACAGAAATTTAAAAATTTCAATATAGTATCTGAAGCTAAAATTCAACACTTGCTGAGGGCAGCAAAAACGATTTTTGGAGAAAAAAGTATCTGGAGCTAAAATTCAAACTGTGAGCTGAAGGCAGCTACAACTTACAATTTACAAATTTAATCACTCGCTGAAGACAGCAAAGAGTAGAAATTCAACCGAAAAAATTGCTGAGAGCAGCAACGCATAGGAAAATTTATTTCAACATTCTGGCGCTTCTGGAAGCCACAAAAAACGAATTATAAGTTTATATTCATCAAAACCTTTTTAATTATTTTAATTTTAAATTTTAAATTTTAATTCTCAGCTAAAGTTTTAGCTAGGGAATCCAGAAAATTGTGAAAATAAACAAAAGGAAGATCCCAGCATAGAAGACTACGCGTGAAGAGGATGAACGATATGTTTGCCTGATCTTATGGAAAGATTCATTACCAAAATTAAGCGACAGCCTTAGACTAGCAGTACGCATCTGCTCTAGCGAAGAAGGAAAATGGATTTAGAAGCCATTGTTCCACGAAAAATCAAATGAGTTCATGAGAGACTATAGAGAAAGCGGACACATGACGGAGATTACTGATCCAAAGGAACTATTTCGAGAAGGTACGAACATACATACATTAGTTTACATCACTGTTATCCGAGAAAATGCCTTAACAACAAATAGGAGAAATGTATTCCATGCAAGCTTACCAACATCAAATGGGTTATGTTTGAACGACCTCATACAGGCAGGACCATGCCTATTAAATGATTTGGTGATCTCACAATTGAAGGGAAGAACATTCAAATTCAAAATATCAGCTGATGTCAAGCAAATGTTTCGACAAGTGTTCTTGTTTCAAAAAGGTGTATTTTCATTTTATTCCTACAGATTACGCGGTAGAACAATGAATAAACAGAACCAACAAGCACAGCCGAATCAAGTAGGTCTGAAACAGACAAGAATCCAAGCAACCTTAAATGCTGCTAAACTAATGGATTCAATTAAACCAATTCCAGAATATTCAGATGATAAAATTTGCCCACTAAGATGGATAACTTACGTAGACATAGTTCAAGAAGATTTAAACGCTTTATAAAATTAAAATTATAAAATAGCATAAAAATTATTCATCATAATATGACAAATCGATCAAAATACGACGAATTTATCATGAACAACTCAAACTATATGAAAGATATATGTATCTTTATAACCAATAATTGCGTGGTTCACGCTCATCGCTCGTAATCAACTCTTGAATTTTAAACAGTGTCAGTGTAACGCGTAAATTTCTTTAGCACGGAGATATCCAAGGTAAAGCTCTATGAAGAAGCTGAAGTTGGTGTACAACAACCGCGGACAATGCCTAGATTCAGAAACACAAAATCAATCGGTCCGGGTATTAATACAGTAGTTATAGCAACACCAATGCATCGAACCCTGAATGCATATAAATTATAGCAATACAAATGCACAAATGCATAGAACCCTGAAAACATAAAAATAATAAAGCAGTACTATTTTGTTATCCAATAAATTCGGTCGACTTTTATTTTATTCTTTAAACTCGATTTTTATTTTGATCTTTCAGATTAGTTTTTGAAGTTTATTTTCAGAATCCTTTTAGAGTCTTATAATTGGCGCAGTTGGTGCAGAATTAAAATTCACGCGTAGAATTGTACGGTTGCTAAGCGAAAATTAGTGATTTAGTGAATTTGTGGTGCTCCCTGACAAAACAAAAGTTTTCGACTGGAGAACTGGTCAGGCATAGTGATAAGTGTCGAGAATAAAATAAATAAAGTGAAGCAAAGAAAATCATCTTTTAATAAATTCAAATAGGAAAATAAAAATTATAAAAGTTTAATTAAATAGATGAGCGAAAATCATCTTTAATTAAATTTAAAATAAGAAAAATAATTAAATTCAAAACTGAATTTAAAGTTATATAATAATAATAAAAATTGTGAAAAAGTGAATTAAAATTAAAACTAATAAAATAAATTCTAATATTTTTTACTAATAAAATAAATTCTAATATATTTTTTCTCTCTTTTTACAGAAATCTTTCAAAAATCATCAAGCAGTAAATAAATAAAAAAAAAAAGTGAGTTCAAGAAAATTTATTCTAATACACCCCTCAAATCCCTTCTTCCCATTCCTTATATTTTGAAAAATTAACCCAAACGCCCCTAGGTTCTCGCCCCTAAGGCCCTCTAGACTTGATAGAGCGCCAAATAACCCTGTAAATATGGCGGTTCAATTAGACCCTGCCCAACAGGCCTATAATGCGACTAGAATCCCTGATCCCATCAAGATTATTCCAAATTATGATGGTGATAAAACTTCTCTTCACAGATGGATTCAAACAGTCGAAAATACCTTAAATAATTTCAATCAGTTAAGAGAACTCCCTGTGTTTCAATTATATGTCCAAGTTATACGTGATAAAATAATCGGCGATGCCGATCAAGCGTTAATTGCTAAAAACATTCCAATTAATTGGAATCAAATAAAAGAATGTCTCATTCTTTATTTCGGTGACAATCGAGAAATATCGACTATCACCCAAAAAATTCCATATCTAAATCAAGGCGAAAAAAACTTGGAAGAATTTTATCATGAAACCAACACTCTTGTTGCAGACATTAGTCAGAAAATTTCACTCGATCCTCTGAATGTCGGGCATGTCCCAGCAATCATGAGAGTCCTTGAACCCATCATTATGACAGGTTTTATCGATGGCTTAAATGGAAACTTATCTAACTTAGTCAGAAGTCATCAACCTCTGACAATGGTTGAAGCATATAAGGCAGCCCTAACACATGAGCAAGCCTTTCTTAGGAATAAAGAGCGAGCTGCAAGAAATAATGCAACAAAATTGCAAAAACGAGCTCCGAATCCTCAACCACAATACAGAGCTAAACAAAATTCAAATGCTCAATCCCAACCAAATCAAAATTTCTATTTAAATCAACCACAGAAATTTAACCCAAGACCAAATTATCAAAACCAAAGACCACCACAAAGACCACAGAATTACCAAAGTTTCCAAAATCCACAAGCTTACCAAAATCCACAAGCTTACCAAAATCCACAAGCTTACCAAAATCCACAAGCTTTCCAAAACCCTCAAGTTTCCCAAAATTTCCAAACCCCGGGACCGTCCAGACAAAATGTTGATACGGACGTGTCAATGAGAACCGTATCAGCTAGACCAAGCGGAATGAATAATCTTCATAATGTTGAAAATGTCACAGAAGAATTTTCAGACGACCAACATTGCGATTATTCAACAGACGAAGATGTTGAAGATCTAAATTTTCAAATGGGATTCCAAGATTTCGGCCAAGGCTAAAAACCAATTTAAAAAACTGCATCCCATATATCGAAATCCCAACTTCTAAAGGTTTTCTTAAATTCTTAATCGACAGTGGTTCAAATAAAAATTATATCCACCCAAAACATATTAATAATTCAAAAATCTCGAAAAATTTTAAAGTAGTTACCGTAAACGGAACAGTCACTGTCAATAAATATGTCAATTTTAACCCCTTCCCACTTGTAAAAGAATCAAAACCTTTCCAATTTTTCGTTTTTAACTTCCATAATTTTTTTGATGGCCTTATTGGATACGAAACTCTTCAAAATCTTAAAACCACAATAGATACGACAAATAACAAGCTCATTTTCGCTGATTGTTCAATTCCTATGAAAAGAAAATTTCCATCGAAAATATCAAATTCAAATGACGAACAAAGCAACACACAAGACCTCAATAATATTTGCTTACGGTACGACAATGCAATAAATGACTTGTGTGAATGCGAGAACTTTGCCTTCTCAAATTGCAGTCGCCCAGTTGACGACATTATGAATAATATGAAGTATCAGCACTTAAATTCCGAGGAATTTGAATGTTTAAAGAAAATAATATCAAAATATACACATTGCTTTCATAACAATAACGATAAAGAACCCCTTGATTTAAAATGTGACATAAGACACTCCATTCGAACACGAGACGACATTCCTGTGTACACAAAGTCGTACAGATTCCCTCATTGTCACAGAGACGAAGTTGAAAAACAAATAAACGAAATGCTTCAAAGAAATGTAATAAGACCATCTTCAAGTCCATATAACTCACCCATATGGATAGTTCCAAAGAAAAAAGACCCAATTACAGGTGAACAAAAATGGAGATGTGTAATTGACTTCAGAAAGCTAAATGACAAAACAATTGATGACAAATATCCAATACCATTGATATCAGAAATCTTAGACAGACTGGGAAAAGCCCAATATTTCACCACTCTAGACCTTTTCAGTGGTTTTCACCAAGTCTCAGTCGCCCCAAAAGATATTGAAAAAACAGCTTTTTCTTGTCCAAGTGGTCATTATGAATTCATAAAAATGCCTTTCGGTTTAAAAAACGCACCTGCAACATTCTCACGAGTTATGGACCACATTTTACGCGAATTTTTGGGAAAAAATGTTCTAGTTTATATGGATGATGTCATCATTTTCAGTACATCACTCCAAGAACATTTAGTTACGCTAGGAAAAGTTTTAAAAAAATTTGAGGAAGTCGGATTGAAAATACAACTGAAAAAATCCGAATTCTTGCGAAAAGAAGTAAATTATTTAGGTCATTTAGTAACAAACAAAGGAGTCAAACCAGACCCACAAAAAATCGATGCAATTAAAAAATGGCCGCTTCCACTTACAATAAAAGATATCCGATCATTCATTGGTACATTATCTTTTTACAGAAAATTCATCAAAGATTTTAGTCAGATAGCAAAACCCCTCACGAACATGCTTAGACAAGAAAATGAACAAAAAAATTCCAAAACAAAAATTATTCATACAGACGAATCAAGAAAAGCATTTGAAAAATTAAAATCAATTTTGACAAGTTCTTCTATACTTCAATATCCTGATTGGTCCAAACCGTTTATTTTAAATTGTGACGCTAGTAATATCGCTCTAGGCGCAGTTCTTAGCCAAAATTTTGAAGGAAAAATTAAACCAATAGCATTTGCAAGTCGCACACTAAATAAGCACGAAGAAAATCTAAGCGCAATTGAAAAAGAGCTTCTCGCAATCGTATGGGCATGTAAACATTTCAGACCATATCTTTTCGGTAATAAATTTACACTTTACACAGATCATAAACCTCTTCAACACGTATTTAACATAAAAGACACAAATTCAAAATTAATCCGATGGAGATTGCAGCTAGAAGAATATAATTACGACATAAAATACTGCCCAGGGAAAAAGAACGTCGCCGACGGATTTTCTAGAATTCCCCCAGTAAATCAAGAAATAAATTCTATGACTAACAATGCTAATATCACAGACATTGAAACTGTTCACTCAGCAGATACGGACGATAGTTATTTTATACCAATGACGGAACAACCTGTTAACATTTTCACTAACCAAATAATTCTGGCGATATCCGATATCCCAAGTGAAAAATCTGAAGAAGTCTTTCCAAGTTAAAGAATGTTAAGCCGAAATTTAAGCCGATCGGCTTAAAATCGGCTAAATTGAAATTCAGAGCTTACTATATTTACATGCTGAAAAAATATTTCACAGAATCATAGTAAAGCATGTAAAGTTCAATTTTAATACTTAAAATGGGTGTTAAATGGCTTTTTTCTATCAAAATAATCAAAAATTGAGTTAAGCCGAAAAAATCGGCTTCGATCTCTGCTATAAGTTAATAAGTTGATTATTGATAATTTGAAAGCCAAACAATAAATTACTAAAAGGAAAAATGGGCTTCTTTTTCAGCAATGACAATAGTAGTCATTCCCAGATTTTAGAGGGAAATAAAGTAGTTTTGACGCTTTTAATTACCTTAGTGGTAATTAAATTCATTGAAATAATAATATTTTTCTCTCGAGGCTTTAAGAAGGCGATAGCAAACGGGCGAAGAGAGACAGTTTAAAAAGAGAAAAAGACAAGGAAGAAAACAAAGAATGAGGGAGTCTTGACAATACCATCAAACGTGATGGACAACAATTTTTTTAAGAAATCTTCAAGCTATAAATTTTATAAAATTATAAATTAATAAAGTTTAAAATAAAGTTGATAATTTTTATAAAACTAAAAAATTTATTGGTAAAAAATTTATAAGATAACTTAAAAAATATGTTTATTTCAGAAAAGATACTTAAATATTTTAACATTCTTAAAAAATTGTTTAAATAATTCGTGAAAATTAATGAATGTTGTGTTAATTGAATTAAAAACAGTTTTAAAAGGAAAGTGAATTTTAATTGAATTAATTTAATTTTAATCATTGCATAATTATACACGCGGTGAAGCCACAAGTGGCGTGTCATATGAAATGTTAAATTTAATTAATAATTCAAAAAAGCAGAGAAAAAAATCATTGAATATGACAAAGAATTTAGAAACACAGTGTTGCAAGTGCGGTGGTGCAGCAACAAAAAACAATAAACTAATAGGATGTGACTTTATGACTTGTCTGAAGGTCTTTCATGACAATTGTAACGACAATCCGGTGAGAATAGATGGCAATAACAAATTTGTTTGTGACGAACATAGAGCGAGAGTTGAACAAGATCAACAGAAAAATGCGGGAAATTCCGTTCAAGAAGTAGACTTAACGTCAGTTGAACCTCTTAAAAATAGTGAACAGAATCCTAATCTTCAGGAAAAGGCAGTAAATCCTAAATTAAAGGACGACAATGTAACCAGAAGAAGCAAGAAGTTTTTATGCGCTATTTGTAAGGATGAAGAAACAACTTCTTCTACGATCTTGGTGACTTGCATTTCATGCAACAAAACTTTCCACTAAATTTCGTTTAAATGAAAGACAGCTTCCACTCGATACGACTCCTGAAGATACGGTCGAGTCCGAAGCAAGTAGTGATTTTACTCGAAAAAATTTTTCTACACCGAAACCAAAAAATTCAAACAAAAATCAAGATAAACAAAAAAAATGTTCAAACCCAAAAATTCAGAAAATCTATGATAGCTCCTGCGTTAGATGCTACTGTTTCAGGAAATTCTAATGCAAACAATTATGTTAGCCGATACTTTTTGAATTTCTTACAAAAATCCAGTCTTAAAGACCTCCCTATAGTGAAAGAAAGTGTTCTTGCCTGAAATTCCTTTTATTTGGCTTACAATGAGACTAAAGACCATTTTTCAGTTAGTGAAAACTTGCGTCGTGTCCAAGAAGCTTTGCGTAATTCGGAAGTAAAGCAAATTGGAGGTCATTTTTTGTATGATTTAAATAAATTCGAAGAGGCTTTAAAAGAGATCGATAGAAGATTAGCAAAAAAAGTCATCTGCTTTACTTGACAGAGCTACTGAGCTATTAGAGCTAAAGAAATTAAGATACGATGATTATCAGGGTATAATGGTGTTTGAGTATTTTTTCTTCTCATTTCATAATTCATTTTTTTTATATTTTCATTTATATTTTCTTATATTTTTATATTTCAATTATTTTTCATTATATACTTAAACATTCATAATTGCACATTCTGCATAATTGCACAGATACATAATTTAAATGAATCATCAATAGATTCCAACCATACAAAATATTATCATAAGTTCGACAAATCAATCAAAATACGACAGATTCATCACAAATTAGATTAAAAACTAAGCAAATGTAAATGAGACGTGCGATAAAACCAGAAGTTTAGACAACAAGATATAGACTGTAGAGGACCTTTCCCGGCGAAAACCTCGATGCCATCTTCTGCATCGAGAATGTTTTGACAATTTTAAAAAACTATCTCGAACCAAAGTGTCCGCAACTTTTAAAAGACCATTCATGCATAATGCCGTTGAGTAATTAGTCTGTTATAAGCGATTGAAGTTTAAAGACCTTTGATTGCATTAATAATAATAATAGTGCATTTATTTATTGAGTAAACCTTACAGCTATTAGGCCGAAGTCCTACACCAGTGTCAAAAGGTCATTTAAGAACTACGACAAAAAATACATCCACTAACATCGACTAACATGATCAGCTTATTCAGCAAGTTAATTATGTCACATCTACCAACAGCAATTTGACTGCCCATTTACGTGACTATAGAAAATTGATTGAGTCAATAAGTGAAATATCTCAGTCGACAATAGTCTGTAGACTAATTCAGCATTTAATCGATCAAATAATGTTTGTTCCATAGTTACAAACAAAGAAAAAACTGGTGCTAAAACTTCTAGCTGAAGAATTCACCAAACAAACGGGGCGTGCTCTACTGTTCCACGTACATCAATTAGCCGACATAGATAGAGCTGCAGTTTTGGATGCCTATGCGTCACGTCAAATCAACACTGCGATTTAGCAAGCATCATCATATAAAATCAAACGGATGAACAAAATCTACATGTTAAAGCAGAAACCAGAAGTACGTCTCCTGCTAGGACCAACTATCATTTCTGACTTGGATAACATCGACTCCTAAGAAATTACAGAAGTTCCAGATGAAATATATAATTGGAGATTGATATAAGTCCGCCATAACGTTCTCGTGTCTGAAGAAACTAGAAAAGAGTTACTCAAAGCTTTTGAAAAATATGTTAAGTCATTGGAAACTTCTATGTTCTCTGAAGATGACATTCACGAATACACTTCTTTTAATGCCTTTATGATGGTTATGAATATGGATTACAACAAAAATTGAAATATTTGATGACCCCTTTGAAGAGCAAAGTCCTAAATGTAATAAAGTATTTAGAATTACTTGATAATGGTTCTCCATAAAAGAAAACCTGAAGATAAATGATCTAGTATTAATATTAGAAGAACAGAAAATGGTTATTGACAAAGCAACAATAATTGTTCAATAAACGAAAAAGTGAGTGTGGATTCACTCAACTTTGTGCTTTCTACTGACAAAAAGACTTCGGTTAGAAATGTTTATTATTACAGCGATTAAATAATTCACTACAAACAACACTATCTGCTCCACCACAAACAATACTGTTCGCTCTCAACCGGTTCTCTCAGCGTTATTTTTCATTTCTGTAAACTCTCTCTGAAACATTTAAATTGAAACAAAATAAAATTTGTCTTTGTTTTACCGTAAAAGAGTCTAGACGTCTTTTATTTATTCTAACAAAATAAATCTTTAAAATTTATATTTACAGATTTATTACAGGATCCATAACTCAGCCATTCATTCAGTAAAAGCGATTAAAGCAACACTACTTATCGGAAAATTATAAAAAAATAATTTAAAGTCCTTTTGGTCATTTTTTTGACAAGTTTAGGTAATGGGAAGTAATCCTTCATAAATGAATAATAAAGAGGCAGTCTTTTAGTAAACCTTAAGGAAACAAGTTCTTTATTCTTTCTTATTGTGCTCCAATTTTATTTCAATACAATAATAATATAGCCGTGAGTTGACATTCAGCAGAAAAAAATTTCGACTCTTTGATATATCAGTTACGTCATCACTCACATTCTCGACGCTCACGCGGAGTCCGAGCAAAAGAAAAAAATTTCAAAATAAAAAACAACACTTATTACCCCCAGAATCAGAATCAAAAATTCAATAATTTTTCAAGACGATGTTTCAATGAGATCTAAGAGATCATTTTCCGCACCAATGAGTGGAATCTCTTACCGCTATCAACATCTGCATAACGTAGAAAATGAAGAACAAGACGAAGTTTGTAGCGACGAATCCGATGAGATCATAGACCATCTAAATTTTCAGATGGCGGATCTCGAAGATCAAGAGACCTAAATTTCGTACCTTATGTGTCCATCCTTACTTCGAAAAAGCCCCGAGCAAAGCATACAAACAAATATCAGTCTACATTAAAAAGTCGATGAAACCACCAGATTTTGAGCACAAAGCACGGTACTTCCCGAAATTTAATAAAATGAATCTCGGACTTAATAATAAGCGATACCGCTACAACTGAGAACATGACATCCCAGCTCACAAATAACAACTATATCAATTAAGACAGCACCCTTCTAGTATCATCAAATGAGATACATACAGCACTCATTATATTGATTATCCTAAAAATATTAGACCTAATGCTAAAAAGCTTCAACGCTTATAAAAAGAAACTAAAGAAAAATGTTGGAAATGTAGAAAAAGAGCCTTGGCAACAGCTAACAATCAAGCACCATAGGATCCATGAGGACATGCATCAAGCTAGGAAGGGAGGGATTAAATATCCACCACATACACAACAACAATTAGTTCTCTGAGCTCATTATCACCCAGTTATAAAATAAATTGTCTTTGTTTTACTTTCAAACGAATCTGACGTCTTTTATTGTCACTTAAATAAATCTTAAAGTTCATATTTCAGATTTACTTTACACAACACATAACTCAAATACCCAAGTTCTACTTGCTCAAATGGAGGATGAGGAAGATGTTTAAATGATGTTTAAAGCTATTTAAATGAGGAAAAATATTGTGAAAACCTGGTCAATAAAATGCAAGTATTCCTAGGGAATCCAGAAAATTGTGAAAATAAGCAAAAGGAAGATCCCAGCATAGAAGACTACGCGTGAAGAGGATGGACGATATGTTTGCCTGATCTTATGGAAAGATTCATTACCAAAATTAAGCGACAGCCTTGAATAAGCAGTACGCATCTTCTCTAGCGAAGAAGGAAAATGGATTTAGAAACCATTGTTCCACGAAAAATCAAATGAGTTCATGAGAGACTATAGAGAAAGTGGACACATGACGGAGATTACTGATCCAAAGGAACTATTTCGAGAAGGTCCGAACACACATACATTCGTTTACATTACTGTTATCCGAGAAAATGCCTTAACAACAAATAGGAGAAATGTATTCCATGCAAGCTTACCAACATTAAATGGGGTATGTTTGAACGACCTCATACAGGCAGGACCATGCCTATTAAATGATTTGGTGATCGCACAATTGAAGGGAAGAACATTCAAATTCAAAATATCAGCTGATGTCAAGCAAATGTTTCGACAAGTGTTCTTGATTCAAAAAGGTGTATTTTCATTTTATTTCTACAGATTACGCGGTAGAACAATGAATGAACAGAACCAACAAGCACAGCCGAATCACGTCGGTCTGAAACAGGCAAGAATCCAAGCAACCTTAAATGCTGCTAAACTAATGGATTCAATTAAACCAATTCCAGAATATTCAGATGATAAAATTTGCCCACTAAGATGGATAACTTACTTAGACATAGTTCAAGAAGATTTAAACGCTTTATAAAATTAAAATTATAAAATAGCATAAAAATTATTCATCATTAAACTATATGAAAGATATATGTATCTTTATAACCAACAATAGCGTGGTTCACGCTCATTACTCGTTATCAACTCTTGAATTTTAAACAAATCGTTAATCGCGAATTTAAAATTTTTCAAAGGATAGATAAGTATAATTTTAATTTTTGTTAATTTTTTTTAAAGTTAACAATATTAAAAATCTGATTATAACATATTCTAACATATACTATAAAAAACGTGTAAAAATAAAAAACACACATAAATATCTTGTTTATTTATTTTGAGCGTGCACATTCAAAAGAAAAAACATTAAGCATAAATTGCTAGAAAAGGAAAATAAAGTTTCCGCAGATTTTAAAGTATTCACATTGCTCGTGTATTACGACATTGGTCAACATAAATTGTTGATTTTTTTTTGTTTTTCAATTATTGAAAACATTGCATAAAAATTAAGCAATTCCTTGAGCAACAGCCAGCAACGACAAGCAAAGAAGCAACGAAACCAAATAAAACAAAGGAAAAGGATGACGAAGAATGTAATTTTCAGCGATCCCTTAGTGGAGTTCCAGCACAATATCCATTACAAGATATACCTAAAACGATAACAATTAATCAGTACCATTTCGATCTATTATTTGCAACTAATTGGGAGGGGTTTAATCATTTTAATACATTTGTCCCTAATAATTTAAACTATAAACACTATGACAACCTAATAGATAAAGACAAAGAAAAAAGAATCAATAATTGATATAAAAAATTTCGATGGGTGGAAAATACATCCAAATTTATTGGTTTTCTTCTTACGACTTAATCATCCCGAGTAAACTTATTCAAATTATATTATGTTTGAAAATAATCATAACTTTAACACCAATTTGAAAAAATTTCCAACATGCCTAACAAATTTAAGACTTTTAAAGGTTTCTCATTTAAAGCGGGATATTTTTGAAATTTTGTTTGCATGTAAAACTTTGAAAACATTTAAATACAGTTCAATGAGCAAATTAACGTTTCAACAAAAAAAAATAATATTGATGAAAAACACTCATATTGCTTTCGAATACGATCATTCTGATTTTTAATGTATAATTTTCATATTTTCATATTTAATACTACTTTTTACATGTACTTTAAAAACATTTATAATGAAGCAACTTAAAAAAAATACAAACATTCTCGTATTACTGATTCAGCGCATTTTTGATACTTACGTTTCCTCTTCAGCTTTTTAATCATTAATTTATGAGAAAATCATGATCTAGTCATATTTCTTCGTATCTTTAATGAGATTTTCTCATGTTGTTCAAAAAGCTTCAGTGTATTAAGACTTAGCCATTCATAGTGCTCATATCGTTGTTACATTCTGAATTTAAATTGAATGATAAAGTCCTAATTAATATATTGAAAAAATTAGGGTTTTTGAAGTCTTTAAAGGTAACAAGAAAACAACCATTTTAAAGGAGAAATATGAAAATTAATCACTTTTAAAAATGCAAACAACTTAAGACAGAAAATTGTGCATTTGAAATTAGGAACTAAGGTAAACTAAAAAGAGGGGCCTCTTCATATTTCACTGTCGTTAGTCTAAACAGCCCGTTGTTGCAAATGCTTCCATGAAAAAAATATGATTTAATAATGTCAACAAAACAGCATTAAATTTTTAATTTTCAAGAAGGACGTCAGTCACTTGTCACACTGTTGAGCATACAGCATCATTCATCAGACATCCATTAAAATTAACGTGGAAATTTTTTTATCGTTTGTAAAAGTTAATTGTGATCATATCAAGGTAAACCCAAGAAAACTGAGAAATTTTTCAAAAGTATTGTGATATTTCAGTTTTTTTTAAACCAAGCTAAATGAATATTATGAAAATATTTCATTATTTAAAAAGCAAATATTTGCTACAGATTTTTGATTTTTTTTTCAAAAAATCACATTTTTCAACGGTTTCTAAACATTTCTGGTTTATATTTTCATTTATATTTTTTTATATTTTCTATTTTTATATTTCTTATTTTCATTTTTTTACTTCTTATATTTCAATTATTTGTCATTATATACTTAAACGTGCATAAAAGCAGAAATACATAATTTAAATAAATCATCAATAGATGATTGATGTAAATCATAATTTGTAATAGTCTATATAAACCCATCCCATGGGTAAATAAAATTGAGTTTTATTCTGACAAGCATAAAATAAAGTCGTTATTATTTCGTTAAAACTATCAACAAATAATAGTTGGATTATTCCAAATAATTCCAACCAAACATGGATAACTTACTATGTCTACGTAAGAAGATTTAAACGCTTTAAAATATTGAAATTATAAAATTGCTTAAAAATTATTCATCAGAATATGACAAATCAATCAAAATACGACGAATTTATCATGAAAAACTTAAACTATATGAAAGATATATGTATCTTTATAACCAACAATAGAGTGGTTCACGCTCATTACTAGTTATCAACTCTTGAATTTTAAACAGTGTCAGTGTAACGCGTAAATTTCTTTAGCACGGAGATATTCAAGGTAAAGCTCTATGAAGAAGATGAAGTTGGTGTACAACAACCGCGGATAATGCCTAGATTCAGAAGCACAAAATCAATCGGTCCGGGTATTGTTTTAAGTTTATCTATACTTTATTATTTTTTTTACAAGTTTATGAGTCATGGACATACATGAATCATAGTTCACATGAGTCATGAGTCCATGAGTCATGATAACGTAAGATGACACCTTTGGGTGTCATCTTACAGTTATCAATTATAGATTCAGACTATAAATAGCATGTTAGATTTAAGAACAGTGCAGTTTAACTTTAACTTTTATACGATACAGTTATCAATTAACTTTTATAATAAACAGTTCAATAAAAATATTTAAATGTAAAAACCAAGTGATTTAAATACAAAAAACAAGTGGTCCTTCGATAAAGTGAATCTATCTTAAAATTTTGACGGTAAAGTAAATTCTCGCGGCCGGAGGATTTACTGAAGAGCTGTCTACACTTATCCCGGAAAAGATTAGCAAAGTTGCAGACGATTAATTGAAGTATCATCATGGCAGACCAATTTACCAAACAAACAGAATTGATGGATTACCAACAGTCTCTCATCCAAGAATTTGAGGTTCAATTCCTAAAATTAACCTCGGAAAAGAAGGAAAAGAAGGGCAAGATAGAAGTGTTGAGACACTATGAGAGAAATCGGCGAGAATCCTGGAATTGCATCGTTAAGAACCATAGGAAACTAACAAAATATCCTGACTTACCAGATGTTTACACGGATTCTTTTAATTCATTGATACAGACTAATGAGGACTTCAAAAATCGGTTAATGGCATATGCTAGGGAAAACTCGCTAAGTTTGGAAGTTATTGAAGATAAAAATCTTGATACCTCGGATGAAGAAGAGAGTGAAGAAATTGAGGACGAAAAATCGATCCACATTTATACACCCTCGACATCTGACGGAAAATCAAAACATACTTCCAAGAAAGGTGAACTCATTTCACCATCCGATCATAAGGGGGAAGATGTGTCACGTCCGGATAATATAAGTGAACAGAAAAGCCCACCAAAAAAGACTGGACTCAACCAGCAGCAAACCTATGTTCCAGAAAATTCTGAGGACTTTAAGCGAAATCAAAATGTTCCGGCAACTTCCGGAAACTTTCTGCAGAATCAAAATAATGCGCGTTTTACAATCCATGATTCATCAAGTGAATCAAGCTTAAATCAATCATATGTTCCAGTCAATACTGGCGACTTCAATCAAGCAGCAAATAATAGGCTACATAACAATCAAAGCACCAATCAAGGAATCTCAAATCAACAGATTCCAGTGGATCCTGGTACCTTTAATCAACCAACTCATGGTAACCAAGCCACTAATGTTCAGACATCAGATGGACCAAGTTCATCCAACAGTCCACCAAATCAAGAAGCTGGAATTGGAAGTGCAATGAGTGCGATTGTGCAACTTGTCAGCAAACAATTCGAATTAATCCAAAACCAGCAAGAGACTCAAGTCAATACAAGCACTTTGATACAGGAGCAATTTCAGGCCTTTCAAAACCAAATCGCAAAAAATAATGCCGAAAAAAGCTCACTAAAACCGCAACAACTTGAAATTCCGACGTTCAAGGGAGATATCTTGGAATACAAATCCTTCAAAGAAATTTTTCAAAAGGCCATCTCCAAGGTCAAATGGAGCGACCTAGAAAAATTATTATTGCTTCAAAGCAAGTTAAGTGGCAGAGCTCTGGAGAGAGTCAAGCATTTAGCCACTGAAGAGCAAAATTACAGCGTGATGTGGAGCATTTTGGACAAAGAGTTCCTGATAACCAGAGCTTTAGTACAACATAACGTGTCCAAGCTCCTGCAAATTCAACCTGTGAAAGCAAATGACGTGCAAGCAATGAGACAATTTTACTCTACATTGAATACTGTTGTCACAAATTTAACACAACTAACCGATGTACAACCAGCTGAATGGCTGTTTGAAATTGGATACATGCAGGTAGAAAGTCAGATAAAACGGCGTTATGAAGATTTTTTAAGAGCTAAAGAATTGAGAGCAAACGTTGAGACGATAACAGAATTTCTAATGGCCGAGTGCAATCTCGCAGAGGGACAAAGTGGCATAAAAACTGCAGTCACTCATAAAATTAAAGATAATTCATATGACAACAGCAACAACAATAAAAATAAACAAAACAAATCAACGCGTGCTCATGTTACAGTGAACAATGAGAATACCGTGCCTCCAAATAACATTGACCCAGAGAAAAAATGCTTTATATGCAAAATGAGTCACTTGGTCAACATGTGTCCGACTTTAATGGCGAATGAAAATCGGGAGAAATTACTACGTCATTATAAGATCTGCATTTATTGTTTGAAGCATAAATTCAACTTTAGAAATCCATGTCGATCAAAAGATACAGTGAAATGTGAGAAATGCAATTTAAATCATCATACTGTTTTGCATCCAATCAACAATAATGCGTCAAATACATTTGTTACCAACCACCAGGAATGCCAAGAATTCAGTCACATAGCTCAACAAGCAGAGACACATGGATTCGTCACAAAAAATGGAGATACTTGCACCATTTTGCCGACGGCAATCGCTAATATTTTGGATAAAAATGGAATGTCTATTCCAATTGCCTGTCTTATTGACAATTGTGCAGAAAGAACTTACGTATCTGAGGATATAGTGCAAAAATTAGGACTTCGCAAGTATAAGACAAATATTATCATCAAAGGAATTAATGACATTCTTGACACAGCGAAATCGTACGTTAATTTAAGCATAAAATTGGACGATCCAAAAATTGGAGTCATTACCACCCAAGCTTTGGTTGTAACCAAAATTGCAAGCAATATTCCAACACTGGAAATTGATATGAATATGTTTGGCGATAAGAAAATGGCAAATCCTCTTTTGGGCAAATCATGCTCAGTTGGAATTCTGATGGGCAGTGATGTCTTGCCACAAATTTTTAAGGCCGGAGGGGGTACGGAAATCACAAAAAGCGGCTTACTTTTACAAGATACGCATTTAGGATGGATTGTAAGCGGGAAAAATTCTCGACCTCAAAAAATTGTAAGCTCATTTGTAACCTACAACGAATCAGCCTTAAAATGCTTAAGTGATGACAAAATTAATGAGAGAATATTGAAATTTTTTGAAGTCCCAGAAGAAATTGAGGAGTGTGACGATGATGAGGCAAAATATTGCGAAGAATTGTTCGAAAAGAAGCATTATAGGACAGAAGATGGAAGATATGTTGTTCCAATGATATGGAAACCAAATCCAGTGCCATTAGGCCACTCATATCGGAAGACTTTGAGATTTTTCTTATGGCAGGAGCAAAAATGGAACAAGGATCCTGAACATCAACAATTAAATGCTTCATTTATGAGGGAATATCTCTCAATGAACCACATGACTGAGATTGAAAAAGAAAAACATGCAGATGAGAGTGGAAACTGCTATTACGTTCCATATCTCTCTATATTTCGACCAAATGCGCTCTCAACACGATTGAGGAACGTTTTTAATGCATCAGCAGTTACGAGCAATGGAAAAAGCCTTAATGATCAACTATGCTCAGGTCCAAAGCTCCAAAACTCAATTATTGAAATTTTGACAAAAGCCAGAACCTTTCAAGTTATTGTGACTGCTGACATAGCTAAAATGTTCAGACAGATCTTATTGTTGCCTGAAGATTGCAAAAAATTGAGAATTATTTGGAGAGAGAAGCCGAGCGATGAGTTACGTGAATTTCAGTTGGAAACTGTAACATATGGTACAGAGTGTGCCCCATATCAGAGTCTACGCACTATTCAGCAGTGCGCAGTCGATAATGCGCAATCAGAAACCCTTGCTAAGATAATAAAAGAGGCATTTTATGTAGATGACTTTGTCTATGGAGCTGATACGGTTGAAGAATGTAAGGAGTTAATTACACAGGTCACTCATACTATGGCTCAAGGGCAATTTCCTTTGACCAAATTTATGTCTAATGACCCAGAAGTCTTACGTGAAATTCCTGAGGAAAAGAAAATTACTTCATATGCAAAGGACAATGTTGAAAAATTCAAGACTTTGGGACTCAATTATGATCCAATCAGAGATGAATTTAGCTTAAATATTCAGGCACCGGAAAAAGTGATTTACACAAAGCGTGGTGTATCTAGTGTTGTAGCAAAGAACTATGACCCGCTTAATTTCATTTTGCCCTACACTATGTTATTAAGGATCTTTTTGCAACAGATTTGGGCAACAAAAGTTGATTGGGATGAGGAACTGGACGAAACTTGGAAAGGAAAATTTGATGCTGTAATTCAAAATATGCATAAATTAGCAGACATTAAAATAACAAGATGGCTCAACACGTCAAGTAATGGATTTTTAGACCTTATCGGCTTCAGCGATGCAAGCGGCCTAGCAAAAGCAGCTGTTATATATGCAAGAGTACAAACCAATGATATATTCAACACACATCTTGTAATAGCAAAAGGTGGTGTCAATAAATTGAAAAATGCAGCTGTAATCGCCTCCGCACAAGAAACAATACCGAAATTGGAGCTTCAAGCATTATTAATACTAGCTGAATTGTACCAGCAAATAAAGAACTGCTTCACTCATTTGAATGTGCAATTTAGAGCTTATGTGGATTCTAAAATTATCATTTATTGGATGAGAAGCAAGACAGTGAATAAAAATAAATATGTACAAAGAAGAGTGGAAAAAATTCGCAAAATTTTGGATCCATATTCAATTCATTACATTAACACAAAATTGAACCCTGCAGATATACCAAGTAGATCAAGGATGATAGATGAGCTCCTGGATGAAAATCTCTGGTGGGAGGGTCCGGATTTCCTAAAAAATTCCGAACTACCATCAACATCTGATGACGATTTAAATAGCTCAATACCATCCACATATATTACACAAAATGAAGAAAAAGAAGCAGATATGTTTGCAAAGTTCTCAAGCTTCAATAGACTATTGAGAAGTGTGGCTTATATGCGCCGTTGGATGCAATATAAACGAACAACAGATGGAGTTCATACAGAATTTAGTGCAAATGAAGTGACAATGGCAAGGAAAAGTATCATAAAATATTATCAGCACAGAGAGATGAAGGATGCTATGGAAAAAATCAGAAATAAGCAATTAGTTCCTAAAGGTCATTTCCTGCGAAAATTGTCACCAATTATCGACAAGGAAGGGTTGCTACGAGTAGGAGGTAGGCTCCAAAATGCCAGGTTCCTGTCAATAAACCAAATCCAACCAATAATCATTCCAAAATCTCATCTGTTGACACTAATGGTGTCATACATACACCTCAAAAATTTCCATGCACAATATTCACTCATGCAGCGACTGATTATCGAGAATTATTGGATACCTGCTTTAAAATCCAACATTCATCGAGCAATTTCACAATGCACATCATGTACCAGATGGTTGTCAAAACCTATACAGCCGGAAATGGCCCAGCTTCCAGAAATGCGCCTTAAACCAGCCAATGTATTCGAGAACACAGGGACGGATTTATGTGGATATTTCAACATTCGAGCATCATCTTTGAAATTTGACCGAACAATGAAAGCTTACATAGTTATATTTATTTGTATGGTGACAAAATGCGTCCATCTCGAAGTTATCAAGTCCTTATCTACAGAAGAATTTCTATTAGCATTTTCTCGATTTGCCTCAAGAAGATCTACGCCAAAATGCATGCATTCAGATAATGGATCAAATTTCATAGGATGCAATAGACTGCTCAAGGACACATGGAAGTCAATTCAAGGTGAAGCAAAGAATAGCTTAGCATTACAAGAGGTGGATTGGAAGTTTATCCCTCGATTTGCACCAAGTATGGGAGGTTTGTGGGAATCAGGAATTGGAGCCCTAAAAAGTTTTTTGAAACGGATGGAAAATATTAAAAACTTGACGATCGATGAATTTCAGACAATCGTGTGCAAAATAGAGTATTATTTAAATTCACGTCCATTATACGCACTCGGTCAGAAAGATTTAAATAACTTAAGTCTTACACCGTTTCATTTTGTACTTCAAAGAACAGGATCGATACATCCCATTGAGACAATTAACTCTAAATTGCCTCTAACAACCAAATGGCTACAAATTGTGCAACTTCAAAAGGAATTTTGGAAAGAATTTATCAGAGAATATTTAGTAACTTTACAAAAGAAGACAAAATGGACCAAACCTGCAAAAAATTTGCAGATAAATGATGTTGTAATCGTTAAAGAGCCACATTTACTGCCAGGTCAATTCAAATTGGCAAAAATCACGCAAGTTTTTCCGGATCCAAATGGTGTAGTAAGAAAAGTACAAATTGAAGATGCACAAAAAACGAAATACACGCATGCAGTTAACCAACTCATTCCTCTACAACGTGAATTAATTCAAGGCCATGCTATCCAACTTGATAAGCAACAGCAAACTGACACCGGAAAGGAAATTGATGCTCCGGTTCCGCTGAAGCAGAGACTCAGAAGTCAGCGAAAAATCACAGCTACTCAAGTTCTCGTCACATGGCTTGCACTAATGCAGGTTGCTAATGCACAAATAACACAATTACAACCAGGAATTCACACCATTGAGCTAGGAAATGCACAAATACTATCATCAGCTATTTCAGTGAAGGTATTAACCGGAATAAATGTATTAGAGGACAAAACATTTATACTAAATAAAATTGGAAACTTTACTCATACATGCAAACACATAGCCCCTGAAATACACACCTATTGTGATCAGTGGAAAAAATTGTTGCACTATGAAGCTGAGCAAGCTTTCATGACGTTTGAAAGCGGATTTTCAACACGCAAAAAACGTAGTTGGGGATGGGCAGCCGTAAAGGGTTTTGCGGTTATAGCACCCCATATAATTACAGCAGGAGTAATGACTTATCAGCAATTTGAAATGAATCAGCTGCATGATGATCTTGTGAACAGTCAAAACAAACTCTTAAAAGCTACAGACATTGTCAATAAAATAACTAATGAAGCAACAGCAATGTCTAATGCAAAAATTAAAGAAGTCAAAATGATTCAGAACAAAATTGCCAACCAAAATCAAGTTCAGAGTGATGTTCAACAAATTTCAGAAATTATTGCTTTAGTAACATCAAAATATCTCGATCTTGCGAACATGCAACCATTGGATGAAGTTAGAAAGCTCTTAAAAAAGCATAAAGATATCGAGAATTTAGAAATACCGGAGTTGTCTGACCCAATGGATTTATTCAGCATATCTACTAAAGAAAAACTCTTGCAGCAAGGTGAAATTGTCATAAAATACAGCATTCCAATGGTCTCATCCACAAAATATAGAAAAATTGCAATAATTTCTATTCCATCTACAAACAGAGACATAGTAAAAATCAGCAAACACAGTGAATTATGTCATAAAATAATCATGGATGAGGAAAATTCAACATTTGGGATGATTAATGATCTGACACACTTTTATGAGGACATTTATGAAGACAACAGGTTGCAAAAAGTAACGGAATGCATAAAAAGTCTAATGAAGGAAAATGCCACAGCCTGTGACATAACAAAGGTGAAGGAACTTCAAGATGAAATTATCCAGCTGGGGGAAGAGATTCTCATTATAAATGAAAAAAACGACACCAGCATCACTTGTTTAAAGAATGATGGCAACAAAACAATGAATAATCAACAATTGTTCGCACACCTGATCAAATTACCAGCAGCATGTACGATCAAAACTCAGCGACACATGTTCTCACATCCACAAGAGGAATCAATTTCATTAGCATCAAATATCTCATTGGATCTTCGCAACATAAAAATTGAATACCCAAAAATCATACTAAAAAATAATCTCAGCATGATTGAAAAACAACATCATGACGTCACATCAGCATTAACACAACAATTAGAATCAGTTCTAAACAGCGATCAATTACAGGCATTCGGGAATAGCATTACAAAACAACCATGGTTTATGTATGCAATATGGGCTGCCCTAGTAATTACATTAATTATTACAGGGTTATGCTATAAAATATGCAAGCCGAAAGAAACAACAACAAGACCCGAATCATCCTTTATTAAATGGAGCGACCTGTGGGCAAGTAATCATTCAACTAGTATAAATAGCCCTAACTACAGCAATTAAGAATTAACTAAAACTTATAGTAATAGTGAAAGTGAAAAATTGATTGAACATTAAAGATTTATTCTAAAAAATATATAAGTGAAAATAAAAAATATCTATTTTTGAAATTAAAGACTTCATAGAAACACAAAAGATAAAAACAATAAAAAATAGTGATGGTGATGATAAAATGTGCCAAATGCAAAGGATGCAACAACCGCGCCGTCTTTCTGACCAATTGTGGTCATGCATTTCACCGTGCTTGCATTGACAATATGCAAGTTCGAGGTGCAAAAAAGGTGTGCTCAGTATGTGACAAAACTATATTGCTTACAAAACTACGTGTATTAGATATCAACATTGATATGCCGAACAATACACAGCAATTATTGGACACCATTAAATCGCTTCAAGAAGAAAAAAAAGCGGATGCAGCCACTATCGAGATCCTCCAAAAAACGAATCAACACAACGAGGAATTGATAAAAACGTTCAAAAACAATATGCGTGAACATATTGATACGGCAATAAACAACAAGCACATAGAGCGTATAGCTCTTCTCACAATGCTTTATGAGCACAAGAAAGTGGCATTGGAGCTAATCGGCAACATTTATCGCAAAGAAACTGGTCGAATGCTGCCATATCAACTACAACTACTTATGGAATCTGGCAAGCATTACGAAAAATGGAACTTGCATAACAACATAATATCAGAAATATTAAAGAAAGCAGGAGAGCAATTTTACGGTGGAAATGGAACGACAATGAACGCAGCAGCACTTCAACTACCAACATTGGAAGCTTTTATCCGCAACCCATCAGTGGCCTCATCAACTATCAGTCAAAGCACAACTGTAGTCTCATCCGAAGGAATAAAAGAAGAATAAAGCGCCCCCGGAAATTGTTTTAAGTTTATCTATACTTTATTATTTTTTTTACAAGTTTATGAGTCATGGACATACATGAATCATAGTTCACATGAGTCATGAGTCCATGAGTCATGATAACGTAAGATGACACCTTTGGGTGTCATCTTACAGTTATCAATTATAGATTCAGACTATAAATAGCATGTTAGATTTAAGAACAGTGCAGTTTAACTTTAACTTTTATACGATACAGTTATCAATTAACTTTTATAATAAACAGTTCAATAAAAATATTTAAATGTAAAAACCAAGTGATTTAAATACAAAAAACAGGTATTAATACAGTAATTCAAATTTATCAAACAATAATTGGAAGTAATGGAATAAACTTAGGCAATCATGATATAAGCAATGGTATGATTTTTAATTGTGATAATCAAAGTGCTATAAAGCTAAGTTTGAATGAGCGTTATCGTGCAAGTCAGAGTGGATTAAAATTTGAATGTGCACTTAATGCTTAGACAGCAAATTGTGCTGTATATAAAGTTGAGAAAATTAATTAAAGTTTGGCTTACTTAGAATAAACAGTAACATAAAGTTTGTTTCTGCTAAGATATTAAAGTAAAAAGAACAATTAATTGAAAAAATAAGTTTAAATAATTTTCTTAAATATGGTGGTTCTCTCAAAAATTAATCTTTAAGCATTTTTTTGTACTTTGAACAAAACTCTTGCACTTTAAGAAAGACAGAAATAAACAATTTCCTTCACTTATATTTCAACTGTAAACCAAAAACACATATTTTTTACTTTGTAAACAATCAGCCGATGCACAACTGTTACCCATTTATGCATAAAAATGCCCATTCCATAATTCATTTTTAATAATCAGTAAAAGCAACAATTGGATTAGAACAATAAAGACATATTAAGACTACATATACTTGAGTAATTACTGTTTAAATTACATGTATTTGGTAAATTGGGATGGGCAGTCGTATAGTAGCTGAATCAGAATGGCTTGAATTTAATAGTATTGCAGGATGTGGCTATTGAAAAAGCTAATCAAATTTAATATTTAGTTGAAATCGTTCACGAAAAATTGAGTTTCAATTTGAACTCTGAAAATGTATTAAAAAAACTTAACAAGAAACAGAGGTTCATTAGAAGACAAGGGAGTAAATGGATGAGAACAGTAAAATTGTGTTCTACAAATCAATAGTCCAGCCTAATCTTGACTATTTTTGTTGAATAAGTTACATCAACACTCACACCAACAACATCAGCAACCAACAAACATCCATACAGCATTGAGCTTTATTAATTCAAAATAATGAAAAATTCAAATTGAAAATCAGAAAACCAAAAATAAGTGAAAATCAATCAGTCGTGACAAATCATTACTGATTAGAAAAAAATTAAATTTAAAATTAAATATATTAAGAAAATCCTTACGATTTAGTCCTTTTCAGGCCAGCTGGAATCTTGGACCAAAATAAACAGAACGCAGCAATCCCTTTGGATCCTGCGCAAGCTGCTTATAATGCAACTAAAATCCCAGACCCAATAAAAGCCATTAGTCAATACAATTTGAAAAGACTACGCTCCATAGGTGGATCGCAATGGTTGATAGTGTCTTACAAACCTTCCAAGATCTGGCTAATTTGCCGGTCTACCAAATTTATCAACAAATTATTAGAGACAAAATTGTCGACGAAGCCGACCAGGCCCTTATTGCCAAAATCGTCCCAGTTGTGTGGAATGAAATCAAAGATTGTCTTATCCTTTATTTCGGAGATAATCGAGAAATTTCCACCATTACGCAAAAGATCTCGTATTTAAATCAGTGAGATAAAAATTTGGACCAGTTTTATCACGAAGCCAATGCACTCGTGACAGACATTGACAGCCAAAAAATATCCTTAGATCCACAAAATGTTGGTCATGTTCCAGCTATAATGCGAGTCTTAGAACCAATAATCATGACAGGTTTTATAGACGGCCTTAACGACAATCTATATAATCTGGTTAGAAGCCACCAGCCACAATCCATGGTCGTACAGGCTTATCACAGAAATCGTGAGAGGTTTGCCAGAATTCACGCAAATAACGCAAATAATTTAAATAAGTTTTCCAGTAAAAAATTTCAGAAGAATCCTTAACTTCAATATGTCTGATAAAAGATAATTAGTCACGATTGAAAAAGCTTTTTAGGTGCAAATTGAATAAAAAAATAATAAAGCAAACGAGCTAAATAAGGTTTTTCCAATTCATCAATTCCACAAAATCTATGTTCAAACAAAAATATTACATACCATCCAACGGATTTGTGAGACGAATTTTGCGAAAACATTGTCAATTTTGCAAACATTTCAAAGCTTAAACAATACTGCCACTTATGGGTGACCTTCCACAAGACCGACTAGCTATACATCAAAGAGCTTTTACATTTTCAATGGTGGATTTGGCTGGACCATATTTAATATAGGTTCATCGACAGTTATATGCCAAGCGATGGATTCTGGTCTATACCTGCTTGACAACCAGAGCAGTACAACTGGAGCCAGTAGAGAATCTCACATCAGATGCAACACTAATTGCACTTCAAAACGTTTTAGATGTTCGTGGTATTCCGAAACGAATCACTAGCGATCAAGGCACAAATTTCATAGGTGCTAACAAGATGTTACACAAAGCTATAGAAGATTGGAACAAAAACTGTATCGTCACTAAAATTGACTGGTACTTTCACCCAGAAAAATCCTCGTCTATGAATGGAGCCGTGGAAAGAATCGTTGGATTAACAAAAACACTAATTAAAAAACTCGAACAGCAACATGAAATCGATATGAAAAATGTTACTGATTATGCATTCAAAAATATGTTAATTAATATAGCGAATATGCCAAATAATCGTCCATTGTGTGCTTTACCAATGAACTAAGAAGTTACAGAAGTTTTAACTCTCAACCATTTTTTCAAAAATAAAAATAAATCATCAAATAATATCAATCATCAAAATCACCAGAAAAGCAGATCTAAACAAGTGGAAGGAAGTGCAAGAGTACATGGCGCATTCATTTGGAAAAAGTTCAATAAATTTTATTTGCCCAAGATTCAAGACAGAAAGAAATGGCGGATCATAGCCTCACCATTGAATGTTGGAGACATAGTAGTAGCAGATAATAACCTTCAAAGTTCATGGCGAATGGGGAGAATTATCAAAGTACTCCAGGGATCCAATGATTAATGCGCAATCATAATTTAGTATATAAGACACAAATAATTGATAATAATAAAATCGTTAAGTTCAATATTATACAAAATAATATTGAATTATTCTTATAAAGCTATAATGACATCGGATAAACAACAATAGCGATATCTGACGGAAACATAAAAACAATAATAATTAAAAGTAGTAAAAGAAGAAATAAACAGAGTTGATTTATAGTTCAACGAAATTTAATTAATTAAGTTCTATTACAGATCTTATAATTTATTGTCATAGTTTCATAGTGCTGAAACAGCGATAATAAAATTAGCTGATAATATTGTGAAAAATAATGAGAATGGGTTTATAACTGTTTTTAGATTTCAAAAGAACTTTTGATACAGTTAATAGGGAGAATTTGATTTGAGAGCTATTACGCTAATAAGCGACAGACAGTGAAAATAAAACGATTCAGTAATTTCAAAAACATTGATTACTTTGTACATTAGCGACAAGTGGTGGACTGTGATGTTCTAATGTATGCTAATGATACATTGCTCAGCATATCAGCCAAAACATACTTTGATGCCATTAATAAGATGTATTATGATTTGATAAGATTATCTGATTGGTTAAAGTTTAACAAAATTGCTCTGAATTCTTAAAATCATAAATCATTTGTGTATCTTGCTAATGAGGAATATAACCAGATAATTAAATTTATTCATGGAAATAAACTTAGCATGAGAAACTTTATAAAAAATGTAATAAAATTTTACCAGAAATAAAGTCAAAATAGCGCTGATTTGTATAAAAGATCAAAGCACAAAAGATTCATCTTGTGGTACTGGGGGTCCTCGATTCGAGTAGGTTTTTTGTTCCAAAAAAATCCTATTAAAGTTAAATCTACTCAAATCAAATCTACTTAAATCAAGGACCCTGTTAATAAACGATATTAACATATTTATTTATCAATGATTTAAACTATTTTATTTCATAATTTATTGAAATGCATGATTTTAGAATGACGTTATGTTAAAATTGAATAAATTTTCATTCATCATTGCAGTACCGTGTGCATATTCCTTTGTAAGTCCTTGAAGCCATTAGTATAAAATAAGATACCATAGTATGAATAAATTGGTCTATTTTTTAATATCAATAGATCAAGAACTTCTTGCTTAAAATATTTACCAACTTCACCAATTGCAGTTGTGCAACAGACCCATAGTTTAGAAATTGAGCAAACAATTCTTAGAAAATTGTAAAAGAAAAAGTTTCAAAAGAATGAATTTTTGAAGAAAAAAATTATAAAATATAATAAATGAAAAAATAACTTTATCGACTGCTGAAGCGACAACACGAAAATTCAACATTACATTAAACTTTTTGAATGGTTGAACTATTTTCAAGATTTATAGGATCTACAAAAGAGCTCTAAAGAAACGCTTTGTACCTTAACTATACGACAATGCTGACAAGATTAACAAAAATTATATTAAATTACTTTTAGGTTATTGTCTAGAGCTCGAAGTCGATTTGAGTCGACTCAAGTCAACTTCTTCAGACAAAAAAAATTAACGAGTTGACGCGAAGTCGAATTATCTCAAGTCGACTCGGAGTTGACTCCAGAAAAATGAAGTCAACTCTAGTTGAATCGAGTTGACTCGAAAAAGCTGAAATTGACTCGAGAAAAGTTGAGTCAACTCGGCTTTGAGTCGAGTCGAGTCAACTCGAACCCTATCGACTTCGAGCTCTGTTATTGTCTCATTTTTCTGAAGGACTCTAGTTAAAATGAATTTATCAAAAATTTAACAAAACTAGCGAAAGGACGAATAGGCTTATTTATTTAAAAAGCTACCCTTTTAGTAGCCAGGAAAAAAGCAACAGCATCTCTTTGACCAAATATTGTAATTAGTAGAATAATCCAGCAGTACACGAACTTTTTTGTGCCACAGCATGCCTTGCTAGTGACCAAAACCGCACACGACATATAGTTCGTGAGAATTCTCAAAATTTTTTCGAGGTACTATAGTGTGCTGCGACACATGAGTTGGCTACCACTGGATTAATCAATGTTGATAAAATATCAAGAAAAGATAAACAATCCAGGACCAGGAAGACTATCTCATGCTTTAGATGCTTTTTTAATTTATAATTTTAAAATATTTTCATCACTTGTAATTATTTCATTTCAAATGTAAGTAAATATTCCATTAAAAGATGATAATTACTATAGTTTTAAAAATCAGTTGAATAATCAATGATAATTAAAAATAAAAATATTCAACTTACTGCCATTTCGTTTAATTTCTAAATTAACATTTTTTTCTCAATTTTAAAAGGATTTTAGATTTCAATTAAATTTTTTTCAAAAAAATTCTGAACTTAATATTGCTTCTCCTTAAATCTATGTTTTTTCTTCTAATTTAAAAAATTAATAAATTTTATGCTACATACATCTTTAATGTCCTCCATTTGATGTGATTTGTGGTTATAATGGATGTGATTCGATAGCTGGATGGTACCCTAAAATAATAAAATATACAAAACTGTTACTTAAAATCAAGCATTTAAAAGAAAAACTTAATTGTGTGAGTATTTGAAATTTAATGGAAATTAAAAATAATTTTATTTATCTCATCTTACCGAATAATTTTTGTGAACCATTGAATCTAGCAACAATTTAGTAAATAGAAGAGAATGTGGCTGCTCCCATTAAAAATCTGGTGAAAAAAGAAAATTTTTAATCCATAATCATTCATAAATAATTAAACAAATAATGTTAAAAACTTACCAACTTTTTCAGATGCAAAACAAACGTGGTCATTTCTTTAGTTTTCAATATTATAGAGTACCAATGACTTTATGAGTTGATATTAATCATAAAATTCACCAAAATTGAAAATTTGGTGTGAATACGATTTACATAGTTTGTGTTTGCTTCAAACATTTTTTTGATCGTTTCTCAAATGTTGACCGCTTTAAGAAATATGAGACATATTGAATTACATTTTGCGATGTTGCTTCGATGTGGCTCATAATATGCTTCTTTTATTTGAAAGTATGATGATGATAAGAATGTTTTGAAGTTCTACAGCTCCAATTACATTCTTTTAGTTTTAAGAATTTTATGAAATTTGATCAAAAATCATCGTCATATAATCTGAAAGGATAATAATAGAATCAGACTTTGAAAATTTACTAAAACAACTCAATTTTGAAATTAGTGCTCGTCAGTTTTAATAATATTACTTCAAAATAAGGGTGTGGTCCTGATGAAATGACCAAAAATTACCAAAAAAAAGGATCAAAAATGATCAAAATTGATCAAAAATTATTAAAATGTAATTTGTCAGTTCCGCACTCTTGCTACAAAACCCTTCATTTTTAATTCAATATTTTTTAAAACAAAAAACTCTTGATTTCATCACATTTTAATTAAAACTTATTCATCAATTTACAATTGGCATAAATGATTATTTTCAATATTTTTTAATGCTTTTATTTCACATATTTAAATAAATTCAGAAGTTAAAAAATTATTGACTTACATTTTGGTTAATGTACAAAACTTATGACACTCAACACTCTTTATAATAATTGACTTGATCTTTTGAGCACTGCAACGACAATGGAAGCACAAAATAAAATTCTCAATAATCTAATTGTAGCACAGCAATACATTTACATTCGTACTTCGGTTGCTTAATTAGTATGTGTGTGCGGAAGAGCTTTTGAGAGATAGTTTTCGTTACTCGTACACAAATACATCTATTTGATAATAGATTCGGAGTCGTGTCAGAATAAGCTTAGATTTATTGCAAAAAAAGTTTAAAATATTTTGTTGGGAGTCCTTAACACCTCCTTCTTTTTGTAGAGAAATCTATAGTTTTATTGCAAATTTCAATTATTTTTCGCACTTTTTTGTATATTTATTGCTGTATTCGGCAATTTTTTTTAACATATTGGACTCATTATGAGTTATAATTTCTGATGATCAAATAGTTTTTGAGATGTTTCTAATTTATCCTGTAAAGTCAAGACGTGGAAAATCAAGATCAATTCTGAAAAACCCCAAAAATTCTAGAAAAATCTTAGACACAAAAAACATGAAAATTTCACATTTTCATATTTACTGGCTCTAGAATTTATCTAGGATTTTTCAGGATTAATCCTTTGTTTCTATGCCTTGCATAAATTTCTTTACTATCAAATGTTCAAGACACGTGTCATTACCGGTAAATGTGGTTTTCATTCCAAAAACTTGTTTTGCTAATTTTATTAATCTTCACGTCACTGGAATCTCTTATGAACATTAAATCTGCAAAACCTTAATTTTAATTCCAAAAACTAATCCAAAACCCTCAAAAAAATCTTTTACTGCTCGGGAATTCAAAAACAATCGAAACTGCATCAATTCTTTTATTTATTTTTTGTCAACCACTGAAACGTCACCAAAACATCTTCTTCAAGGTCGCCACATGATATTTTAACAGAACGTAATTTATACAAGTTGAAGATCAACAAGATCTCTTGATCAGTTAGTTTGTGGACATCAAAGTGTAAAGATCATAGAAAATGTTTTTCAAAGTTTTAATTTTATCAATTGCAATTTTTTCAATTTCTCTGTGCCTCGACGAGAATGAAGCAGGAACAACTCACAAATGCAGGAATCGCCGTGCAGATTTCAAAATTTTCGACAAAAGTTATTTCGTGAATGTCTACTTGCATGACATTAGTCAGCCAGTTTCATGGTCAAAAGCACGAGCAGCATGTCAATCATATTGCACAGACTTAATGTCAATAAATTACGAAGAAGAATTCATTGTCATGAAAGATGTGATGGAGCAGCTGCAACTCGACTATTTTTGGACATCCGGACATGTTTGTGAGCAGGATCAATGTAATGATGAGTCGTATCCAATAAATATAAATGGATGGCTATGGTTAGACTCAAATGAACGAATTCCACCGACTAATGAAACAGCACCTGGATGGACTTTTAATCCTTGGTCACAGACCGGTTTTAGAAAAGTTCCACAACCTGATAATGCTGAATTAAGAGTAACAAATAGAAATGAGTCATGCCTTGCTATTTTACATAATGTCTATAATGATGGCATCAAGTTCCATGATGTTGCTTGTTATCATGAAAAAGATTTTATTTGTGAATATTACACTGATGATGAATACTAATTGAAGTTTATGGATAGATGTTCAAATAATTTAAGTATCTACTTTTAAGCATTTTTGACTGATAATGTGAATGATTATACATGTACGGTATCATACAGGAAGAATAAATTTAGCATCTAATTTGAATTGTAAATTTTTTTTCGAATGTTCTAGAAGTGAAGTAAATAAATTAAATATTTAATAAGAGAATTGAATGATGTCAAATGATTAAATGTTAAAAATCAAGAGGATGTTTTTGAGTTTTAATTTCACCATTAAAAAAATGTTAAAGGTTGTTCAACATTCCAAGAATATTCCAAGAATGAGATGAGTCATCGGTTTTAGCATTTCGTGGAACATTTGGACCATTTTCAAAACTTTGTTTTGATTGTAAATTTAAATTGCAATATTGATGAGAATATTAAGCTTGCTGGCTATCAGAATCAAGGGTTTGGACGATATTTGACTGAAAAAAAAGCTAGATGATAAACCCCAGTCAATTCATTTCAACTAAGCATCTGGTAAGAATAAGTAAGATTTTACAATAAAGGTTGTTCCTGTAACAGACATTTTAGTATTGAATGTAGGTAAGATGTAGTTTTAATAAATATAAATACATTTGGCTACTCTTTATTTTTTAAAAAATTAGCAGTTTTTACAACAATTTTAATTAAATTATTCACAAAGATTCAAAAGACTATAACAAATAACCACAGATTATAAAACACTGAGCCAATATTTTACAAGATCCTCATCATGTGACTGTATTTCTAAAACCTTCTTCAACTTCGCTATATCATCATGATGATGGTGATGATGTGACAGACAAATAATCTTGTTCTTCCATTCCTCGACTAAAGCTTGAACGTACTTATGCATTGTGTGATTTGTAAACAGCTTCTCATCCACAGCATAAAGAATTTTATTCATTAAAGTTGGAAGCTTCGATGGTAATTCCATTGGATATTTTATAAATGTAGGCACATCAAGTTCATCCATAAAGTCAATACGACAGACATTATTTTGAGGTATAAAAATGTCAGTTGAGGGCAAAGAAAGGATTCTACATTTTTGGATGTTGGTGTACTTTGGAGACTCGACAATTAAGTGATGAAATGCTTGTGGCATGAATTCCTTAAAATATTTATAAAAATCGTTGTTTTTACCACGAATTACAATTTGGACACCAACAAGACAGCAGTACAGAAGTTGATTAAATGACAATTTGCTGATTTGCTTCAAGTTTCTCAAATTGTATTCACCGTCGTAAATTGCACTGTCGCCAATTCCTGATGGGAAGTTTTGCATCATAAACTCCTCTTTATCAATGCTAATAAATGCAAATCCGTCTGGCGAATCTTTACAAAATGATGGCATTGAAGGACTTCCAAGAGTTAATACTTCTGTAAAATACCTTGCACCAGCCCATAAAATCCATGAAAATAATGAATGCAGTTGTGCAAAGATGTGCTGCTCGCCAACTAGATCTTTAAGTGATCTTGATGGTAAATCTGACAATTTTCCGGTATTCAACCTTTCAGCCCGCTGTGAAAATTGCTTTTGTTCAGTTTCATATACTTTTAATGCACTTTCCTGGATTTGCTTTGCGATTTCTTTGATATTTTGAGCTAAAAATGGCTGCGAATTGAGCAAGAACATTTTATCTTTCATTAAGATGACTATTGAGTAGAGTTTCTCGAAGCCTCGGGCATATGAGTCTTTAATTTTGAACGAGTAGCACAATGAGTTGATTCTGGAGTCACCGAAAAACACAAGGTTCTCATCTTTGTTTGAGGATATCTGGAAAATTGTAGAATATTTTAAATTAATTAGAAATCTTAAATTTTAGCTGAAATTGTTGATTTTGTTGGAATAATAAATATTGAATTTTTTTATGGTAAACCCGAATGGCACAAGTCGGTTAATTAATCAGAAATCTCGCACTAAGCTGGTGGGACTCTGGCATGGTGCTGGATTTTAATCGAAGCCAGCACCATGTCAGAGTCATTCCGGCTAGGCACCGGATTTCTATTCGATTAACCAACTTGTGCCATTCGGGAAAGGATACATGAGTACTAAAGTTATCCTTCCACTTTCTTGGTTTTTCGATCTCCTGGCTAATATAACTGTTGCTTCAAAATTTCTAGACCACCCCCCTTTAACTCCCTAAAGTCGACACGAGTCGATTCGAACTCTATCGACTTCGAGCTCTGGTTTGTACAACACTGCCCTAAACCAAGCAAATCCGGGTGTGATTCATTAGCAGGCCTTAATTTGAGCACTTTACTGTGAGAAATTGCTGGTCGCTGGTTTCTATTAAAGACTTAACAGGTTATCAAAGTATCAGGACTATAATTGTTAATTGAATACCCCCCATAAAATTACACATAAATTATTCAAAACATTCAAAACAATTCTGAAAAAGAAAAAATATTTCAAAAAAGTCACAGCATCAAATGCCAAAACACATGACTTAATGACATCATACTGAATCTTCTAAAATAAACAACAACAACAACAACTAAGTCAACAAACTCGTCTCACCTCACACAAAGATCTTAGTGCCGCCTGCTTTAATGCATTCTGATGTTCCTTCCCAAACAGACTCTTTTCACTGCTCACAAACATAATCGAGTTATCTTCACTAACGAAAAACAATTTACTTCCTATTGAGCTGCACGATTCGCAATTTAATATATTTTGACTAGAACTTTCATTTGACGATGTAGTTTGGATATAAGATTTATCTCGAATTGTTTGTGTTGTAAAAATTGTTTGAGGTCCATGTACTTCACAAAAGTGATTTAAATTTATGATGGCATTCATTGAGTAGATTTAAATTTTGTAAAAATGATTTTTTTTTTTCTCTTTTAATAATAAAAACAAATGAACAAAATAATTATTTTGGATGTGCAGCTGCAGCACAGCTTGAAGATCGAGTTGTTTAAAGTTTGAAATTTTTCGGAACGTTTATTTTCATTGGCATTTTTTCAGAATATCTGATGGCTGTTTCGGTAGCGTAAATAAATCGATCGAATCTATTCCCAATTATGTTAAATTCGATTCAATTGAATTTGTTTCTCATAAAAATTTGCCAGAGTTACCACCTAAGTTATTTATTATTGTTCATGTTTGATTATTGAAACACGGAACTTTAAAAGCAACTAAACTAGAGCTTGTGGGTAACAAGAAGCAAGTCAAGAAACAAACTGCTGTCAACTTTTAAGCTCTTAGCAGTTCTCAAGATGTGTCTTTTTTAAATAAAAAATTTTTTTTACATTTTATACGATAAAAACTTTCATCATAGTAACAACTAGTGCCACTAGCTGTTATCTACTCGAGCTATCGAGCTGGAAATGAATTTCGTTTTGTATTTATTTTGATAAAAAATTATAAAAATATATTTAAAAAAATCAAATTTATGAGTGTACGTTTCAGTAATGAATCCGTAAAAAATGGAAAACTTGAAATGTTTAAGGTTTTGAAAACTTTGACGTCATTTTCCTTTGGCTTTCTTATCATCTTGTTTTTTCTTTGAATCTTTTGTTTTATCGTTTTTATTGCCATATTTCTCTCTAGCTTCCTTGTTCTTAGCGTCAGCATCTTTCTAATTGTTGTCCTTATTAAATTCACGGCTTTGATCGCGTCCAAAATCAGACATTATAGCTTTTATTCTTTAACTAAAAGTGTTAAAATTGTTTTCATTAATATTTGATTCATTTTATTAAATTTATGATTTGAAACAATGAAAAACAAATCACAAATTGATATCAAAGGTGGATATGCTCACCAGAAAACAAATGTTAGAAGATTAATGCAAAAAGAATTAAAATATGTTTTTTTACAACCAATATTTTGGTTTTATAACATGTTATCGCAAGCAGAGTTGGCTCATTACAAATGTGAAGGCACCATGCTAAACAATCTCGTTAGTGAAAGTAAAAAGTTAAAATTATTTTTTTTTCGCAATTATCATAATCATAAAACATATTGCAAAATCTTCCTCAATGTTAATTCGCAATCTCAAAAACAATAAATTGTCAACATAAAAAAGTTTCAAAAAAAAAACAATAACAATTGAGATTAAAGTGTCAGTAAACTCAAATAAAACGAGATTCGCATAAAATTATTAATTAGTAAATAAACAGTTTTCAACCAGTAAACATCAACAAAAGTTAGAATCAAAACTTCTAATCAACCAGTTAACATCGAATAAGAAAAATGAAAGTTTCAACAATGAAGAATCTACAACCAGTCAGCATCAACAAAACGATTGCACAACTAATTGAGTTTGTTTTAAGCTCAAACGTAAACAACGCAAACTTGCTGAATGAAATTGGAATCATCAAACGAGAATTTGAAGCTCACAACATGACATTCAACAGCACGTTTTTCAAGGAGGCCATAATAAAATCTGTGGAAGGAGAATCTGGAATTTACAGTGAGATCAAAAATGAAGTTAAGGACAAATGTCCATCATTGATGATCGAATCAGCATCAAGACATGGGAACCTCGTCTTCTTAGTAATCCTCAGTTACTCATTGGAAGAGAAGCTAGTAAAACGAACCATCGGATTTATTTCTCAAAACCAGCAGCAGACAACAAGGCATCTCGTCTACCAGATTGAACATCTTCTTAGAAAGGTTGGACTGACTCTCGGTAACATATATACAGTATGTACTGACTATGAAGGCGATAATCTCAAAGTTGCTGATTTTATCAATGAAGCACTAGCTGCATTAAAGCTTTGCCGTGGGATTGCCAACATAAATCTGGATCTCAACCAAATGCGAGAAGATGAACGTGAGGATTATCAGATGCTTCTTGAGGAAAAACAAGTCGATCTTGAGGTAATGCAGCAACAACACAGAGTCAAAGTAGAACAACAAAATGAAGAAGCTACAATTGCTGACGCCGTAGCTGAAGAAGGATCTCTGTGTACAAAAATCATCTGTGGTGCACACATCTTTAATATTGCAGTGAAAGAATTCATCAGAGAATATGAACCAGTTATCGCCGAGGTCCGAGATTTGTTAAAAACATCAATACGAGATGAGTTTGTTCAACTTTTTCATGACGCAAAAGTGAAGCTGCATTCATGGGAAGATACCTTCCAAATGATGAGCAACGTTCAACGGTTCAGAACTCAACTTGAGACAATAGCTCTCAATGAAGAGAGGTTAAGACTAAGTGATCATGCTTGGGAATTTATGGACGAATATCTTCAAGTTTTTACTCCAGTTCAGTTAGCGGTGAAGGACTTCCAGAGAGCAGACATCACGATCAGCGATTTCTACATCAGTTGGTTGAAAATGGAGCTTAACATCAGAAGTGTTCCAGATGGTAACGAGCAGTTGAAGACGAAACTACTAGAAGCATTGAAACAGCATAAACAAAAGTTCTTCGAAAGTGATGCCTTCGTAGCTGCACTTCTTTTAGATCCTCGAATTAATTGGTCACAAAATCCAGAAGACTTCTACGGTCCAGCAATGTATGAAAGAGGAATACTGTTGCTGGAAAAAGTTCACCAAGTTATCAACGGTTTACAGATGAACCAAGAAGCAGATGCCAATCAGGAAGCGGAACTTCGTCAACTGCTTGGATGGAAACCTTTACAATTTCAAGGAATTCGTCAAAGCGTCAACAGATTTTTAGCAGAGCCAAGACTACTACCAAGTACACCAATAACTCCACTCAAGTATTGGTACAACAGACGCAATGAGGAGCCAGAAATCTACAGAGTCTCTCAGGTTGTCTACGGTGCTGCTTTCTCACAAGTAAAGAAAGAAAAGGACTTTAAGGGCTTCGCACTCGTTCTTCCATTGTTGAAGATACTTCTTGGAGACGATCATCTCAATGCCATCATAGTTTGTAAGAACAACTTAGAATTATTAGATAAAGTTAAGTTTATTTAAAGTAAAGAGTAGATTTAAAGTACAATAGAACATTTTTTTGAAAATAGAATTAAGTAAAGGTTAAATGTTAAAATTTAAATAAAAATTAACTGAATAAAATATGATATATAATATAAGAAAACAATTTGTTGATAGTTTTTTTTGAATATTTTTTTTTTCATGATTTTGATTTATTTTTGAACCGTGACTCTAACAACACCACTGTCTTAAATTTTTATTTGTTATTTCACTGGCAACCTTCTGTAGTCAGCACATTTTGAATTGAAGTTTTCAAATATTTATCGTGCAAAAGTTGAATGGAATATAGAAAATTCTCAGTCTTCAGAAAGTATTCAACATGAACACACTTTTAAGCTGCATGTAGCTAAAACATAAAAATTTAAGCAAACAAACAAATTTTAACAAGAACACTCATTCTAAAACGACGACGACACACACCTAATAATGGCAAATAGTTTAATAGTTTCGATAATTTTCATTGCGTTTATATTAAATTTCTTTAATGCTGAAATCATTATAGATGATTCTGCAACTCCATTGTCACTTGGTGGAGAATATATTATAGAAGGAGAAGCACCATGGCTGAGTCCAATCTATAACATTCATGAATATTTATGTGGAAGTTCTTTAATAAACAATCAATTTGTTTTGACAGGTAAAAGTCTTGAAAGAATAAGTTTAAGGAGGTGTATTAAAACCAAATTGTCGGTATTTAATATTGTGCTTTTATATTTTCAGCGGCCCACTGCATTCATTCAAAGAATAACGATCCCATTCCGATAGAAAATTTTATTATTTACACTGGAGCTTATGACTTAGACACAAGATTTGAAGCAAATGTTCAAAAATTCTTAGCAAAATCCATCAAACTTCATCCATCTTGGAATGCAGACTCAGAAAGGTTTGATGGTGACATTGCATTAATAAAATTGTCAGGAATTGTAACATTTTCTGATTTCGTCCGGAATATCTTGCTTCCAACAGTGCCATATGTTAAAACGGATGAAAATGGATTTATTGTTGGATATGGAATATCAGAAACTAGACCTGATCATGAAGTGAAACCAAAAAGAATCAAAATTCCGATTGTTAGTGAAAATGATTGCTTTAATAATCATCGTAAATTCCTATCGACTTTATCTTGTGACACATTTTGTGCTGGAAAGAAGGGAGTTGCGACTTGTAAGTTAAATTTCTTTTGGAACTTTAAATTAAATTTCTTGATTATTTATTTTCTTATTTTTCAGGCCCAGGAGATTCAGGAAGCAGTTTTTATGTTATCAAAAATTCATCACCTGTCCTGATTGGAGTTGTGTCAAGTGGCATAAAAAGAGTGAGAGTCCCATGCAAAATTGAGAACTACGCATTGTTTACTGATGTTTTCAAATTTACTGATTGGATTGATTCAACAATCAAAAGTGAAAATTAGTGCTGATGTAGCCACTTTAGGATGATATGCATTGGGTTCTGGTCAAGCAGGGGCGTAGCCAGAAAATTTTTAAGGGGAGGGCCCATTTTCGAAAATTAAAAAACCGTTATTTTGTATCCTTAAATCTATATTCATTCTTCATAAGTTTAAACATTTAATTCATTATTCATACATTAAATATAATTTTTCGTGCTGATTTTGACATTTCTTTCATCACTTCCTCTACATTAACTGGTTCTTCTCTATATATACTTAATAAAACAATTATCAGATTTTCGGAGGGCCCCCCCCCCCTCCTGTCTACGCCCCTGTGGTCGAGGTTCATCCGAGGTTGTGGTTTCTCGTGTTTACCTCGGATGTGTCACAAAACAAAAAATATCTTCAACTTTGTAAACACATAATATTTTGACATGGTAGGTAGCTAAAAAATATGAATCAAATCTCAAGTTATGTATATAAATTTCAAAAAAAAAAGGTTTAAGACACTTCTAGTAATAAATCCATGTTCATTGGAGATTAAACTTAATAAAAGAAAAGATGGTAAAATTAATTTTTTATGGAAATATTTTAATACCATTTCTGTCAAATATTTACAGCCAATCTCAAAATATTGGAGATTCTTCAAATCCATTATCATTTGGTGGAAATTATACTAGCTTTGGTGAATGTCCATGGCTTTGTTCAATTTATAATAAATTAGAATATTTGTGTGGAAGCTCATTGGTGACCAATCAGTATGTTGTGACTGGTAAGGGTTAATTTTTTTATCAGCACTGTGCTATGCAGGAAATATCAGCCAAGAAGGTTAGCTTCAAGCTCTGATTTGGCTAGATTATCTGAGATTTTAAAGATACTCACTTATGTCATAGTTGACATGAGTCAGGTGTGAAGCAATCACCTTTGAGCTCTGATTATAGCGCATAACCCTGATTAGCCACTTAGGCTAGATATTCTGAGGAAAGGAATTGGTTCAAAATTTAATGAATTTAATCCAAGACTCGCCTCAAAATTACAAAAAAACTTGTCCAATTGCATTAATACTTTTCTTTCAGCCGCTCATTGTGTGCTCAAAAAAGAGAGCACGTTTACCATTCCAGCAAAGTATATAAGTATTTATGCAGGAGTTTATGACCTAAATGATTTGTTTCAAGATTCTGTCGAAATAATTCAAGCTCAGGAAGTAAAAATTCATCCGAATTGGGACACATCTAGTGAACGATATGATGCAGATATTGCATTGATTAAAATGTCTACAGTTGTTCATTTCTCGGATTACATTCAAAAAATTCCATTACCAGCAGTTTCGTTTATTAATGAGAACCAGAAAGGATTTGTTGTTGGTTACGGAGTTTCTGAAGTGAATAGTTTTCATGAAAATAAACCTAGAAAGATTAAAATTCCAATAGCTGATGTCGAAGGATGTTATCAAAATCATGGAGTTTTTTCATTTATAAAGTCACGTGATAGCTTTTGTGCTGGTAAAGTTGGTGTTGTTCCATGTAAGTAGTCTTTGAAACTAGGTGCAGGACTGTTCACTTACAGCTTCAATTTTAATAACCTAATTATATCAAATCTAATAATTACAGGCAATGGAGATTCTGGAAGTAGCTTTTATCACATTGAAAACTCATCGCCGATTTTATTAGGCATTGTTTCGGTCGGTATTCAAGATGGGAACAAGAAATGTAAAAATAACACATATGTTCTCTTTACTGATGTCTTCAAGTTTGTTGACTGGATAAAGAAAGAAGTTGGAAGTGGATATTTGATAGCAAATAAAAAAAATTCATCTATAAATTGGAAGCCAAATGATGCATTTTGTGAATATGTCAATGAAAACGGGTGAGTTTATTCAATTTTCTACCTTTAAAAATTGTTTAATAAGTTTTTTGTTATTTTATGAAGCTATCGATGTACATTACGAGGTGTTCGGTCACAGCAGAATGACATAAAAATAACAGGAGTACATGGAACACACATGGAAGACCAAAGTGATAATGATGTAGTGAAAATTTGGATTATTGAACAAGAAGCAAAATTTATTCCAGAAATGAGTAATGTTGTTGAAAAGTTTAAAAATATTCATGACTTAAGGATATGGACATGTGGACTGAAATTCATCGAACGATCAAAATTGTCAATTTTTGCTCAAAAACTTCGAGTCTTGGACTTTTTCAACAACTACATCGAAGAAATCCCTCAAAATGCTTTTGACGACCTTTTGCGACTTGAAGAGCTGAAAATTTTAAACAATCGAATCAAGCATTTGCCAGAAAATCTCTTCTATAACCTCAAAAATTTTAAATATTTTTTCGCTGAAAATAATGAAATTGAAGAACTTCCAGCAAGACTTTTTAATGAAACTCAAATTATTGTTGTTAGCATGAAAAATAATAATTTGATGAACATTTCTGTAGACTTTCAAAATCTTAAAAATGTTAAAGTCATCGATTTAGAACAAAATACTTGCATTAGTCAATGCCTTGGTTTTTATTGTGGAAGAATGTCTGTTGATGAAATGCAACAAGAAATTCAACAAAAATGTCAAAAAATCTACTCAATAGGTGCATAACAATCAGGGGTGCAACTAAGTGGGTGTATCATGTTCAAGCGTTTATAATAATGACGACTATTGTGAACTCTTCTCTCAAAATATAATAAATGAGAATTAAAAACAAAAATGAGAATAAGTTGCGAAAATGAGAGAATATAAATAATGCAGTAAATAAAAGGCTTTATCCATATTTATTTACTATTATAATCTTATAAAGTTTAGAGGTAAAATTTAAATTTAATAAAAAATGTTTTAGTTTCTAACGTGGTTTTACTCTTAAGGCATTAATATGTAAGATTTAAACCTAAATCTCAAAAAAGTTTATTAAGACAATAAAAGTTCAACATTATTTAATTCATATTGTTTAGTTCATTACGATCATCAAGTGACATTAATCATAAAAATTCGCATCGGCAGCACTTTCTACACATTTAACCAGAATGTCGTCCAGCAACACAGAAATTGAAGAATCTTCAGCAATATCAAGTCCAAGTCAACATCCTAAACATCAGCAACTTCAAAATCTACCATCAAACTCAAGTCCAGTTATATCCATACAAAGTCCTCAATCACAAATCTACAGTCCAATTTATCAAGGAAATGGATCTCCATATATGAGTCCAAAGCAACAAACTCAACAACCTGGATTTCCTCCAGACTACACTAAACAAGCAGTTCAATTTAATTATTTTCATCAACATCATGATACCGAACACAAAATTATAGCTGATGATTTAAAGAACTTCCGTGTAGCTTTCACATCTGAAAATAAAGATGACAAGCTAATCAAGTCAATTGACTTTTGTGCCAGTGGAATGGCTGGATTGTTTAATACAAAAGACATTATAAAGTTTGTCTGGCTTGATCCAGAATATCCTCAAGAGCATGCTTTTAAAGTTTCGAAATATGGATCTGGAGTTTGCAGGTTCCTTAATCCATATGACAGAATCATTCACACGTCCACAAAAGTTGATGATTTTGTAAGATTGTTTAATGTTGGAAAGAATGGATATGATATATACTTTAAAGGACACAGTGCAGAAGTAACTGGACTAGAAGCATTTCCAGTATGGAATAACAATTTTGTGTCAGCATCAAAAGACAATACTATTAAATATTGGGACATCAGACAAGAAAATTGTGTAAAATCGATAAATATTAATAAATGTCCATTAATTGCATGTCATCCAAAAGATCTGCAAGTTTCTGTTGCTTATGCCTCTGACAAGTCAACTTGTGTCATTGAAATTTATGATCTTCGTAAATTGGAAACTGATGATCCAGTAACAAAGTTTTATTTTGATGATCAGGAATTTGAGTGGAAGGTTTTGAAATTTTCAAATAATGGAAAATATTTGATGATCAATACTAGCAGTGCATTGACTTTAATGATTGATGTGGCAACAGGCAAGATGTGCAATCGACTTTATGGTAAGTTGAGATGTTATTGTTGATTTTAAATTATTTCCCTTTAAATTGATGATCTGTATAGTAAATGTCTAAGTGGTGAAATGGCATCGGTGACCTAAAAGGTAGAGCGTTGGCCCTTCGAGCCAAAACCCTTGGTTGAATCCCAACTCTTGTCTAATATTCGAAGCTATTTTTATAAATTGAATCGCAGTGCCTCCAGCTCAAAAGGCTCGGCCCTTCACACATTTTTATTATTATTACTATTGTATAGTAAATGTCTAGTATTGAGCTGGTTTGAATCATCTAGTTTGTTTGATTTATTTCATAGATTACTGTGCTACTCGATCATCATGATCTTAGTCCTGATATCTAGTTTCATCTCTTTTATAGAATGCCTTAAATGAGTTTCTGTAATTTAATATCCTTATTATTCCAGGTTACAACAACAAACTCAGTCTACCTATAGAGACATGCTTCACGCCAGATTCAAAGTTTGTCCTTGGTGGGAGTCAGGATGGAAAAGTTCATATTTGGAATTTGGAAACGCATGATAAGATCATTCTAGACAAGCCAACTAAAGGATCTACAAATAAAATAATTTTTAATCCAGCATTTATGTGCTTTGCGACAGCTGGAGAGAAATTTCATTTGTGGATTGAGAAGCAATAGGTATTTTGATTAGTAAGGGTTAAACCCAAAAGTTCGAATAATCAGATATTTATCAGTAAATAGCACAGATTTCCCTCTTTTATCGAGGATAGTAGATCTGTGACGCAAGTTAAGTCACAATCGAGAGTCAAAATCGGTAAATAAAGTCACAATCGATAGACAAAGTCGAAAATATAAAGTCACAATTTAGGTTACTGACACAATTTATGGAAATGTCACTATTTATAGTTTAACTTGCGGTTTTTTAAGACTTAATTGAATTAACGCTTATTGCACACTTAAACAATATAATTAAACACAATTTTATTCTTAGTACTATCGAAAACTTATTAATTTATTTAATTTATTCAAAATGTATGTGTTGTGTGTTTATTGACTTGATATGAGACTCCCTTTTTAAGCTCCGCTTCACTTTCAAAGCTTCGCTACTCTCTCTACAATATATATTCATAAATAGACACTTAGCTGCATGAATTGTGTTTTTTATTGCATTGATTTGTGTCCAATTTGAAGTTCATATCAGATTTTAACGATTTTGTCATTAAAATGCATAAAGAAAGTACCGTAAATAATTGAAAAATTTAGGATGAATTCTAGCATCAAAACGTTTAAACTAGTTTCACCAAACAATTATTAAAGCGAAATAAATCTCTTGATATTATACAAAATGACAATCACGATAACAACAACACTAAATGAAGCAAAAGTGACTCCAAATGTCACCCAAATGCTCGTTTTTTCTCGCACATTTCTTTTGTACTCCTCACGTGGTCGAGCAACAATAACTTCAGGATAATTTTGACAAAATTCATTGATCTTGTCCATCCAGTCAGCCATATGTAATTTCGATTCTGTCACGTTTTTCAGACATTCATTTTTATTAAGAATGAGAACTTCTAAAGATATCAAGTTTTTGAAAATATTTCGATCAATTTTAGTCAATTTGTTGCTTTGTAAATTGATTACTTTGATATTTTGATTATACATGAAAGCATCTCCATCAAGATGCTTCAAATAATTTTCATTGAGCCACAAATACTCGAGTTTGTTATAAGGCTGCAGGTCTTGTTTCCTCAACATAATCAATCTGCATTGGACAAAGCTTAATCCTTTCACATTTCTTGTCACTGGTGTAAAATCAGGAATGAAATTGACAGTTCTTAAATAAGCATGTACAGCACTAACATCAGCTGATGTCTTGCCAGTTTCGTGATTTCCATTCATTGCACTTATTCCAATGTGACGTTCAGTTACAATTAAGTTACTGATTATAGCACAAGCCCGGGTGGACACAGCCAGTTAAAGTCCATTATTGGACAATCATTTAACAGTCTTTTAACTTGTCGAAATATATACGATATAGAGAACTATACGTTAACTAGACTTTAACTGGACATTCATGCTAATCAATCAAGTGTTCGAAACTCAAAAATAATTTTCCTTACTTTTTTGACCATATACTTCACAAGCGCTTACAGAAATCACTTATATAAGGTCCACCAAAATTTGTATGAAACTTTTAAGTAAATATAATTGTTTCACGCGCAAGTGTTCGAGACTCAATTTTTACTAGAGATTTTTCATAAGTGATAGTGTACTTTAATTAATTAATTACACTAATACAGTAATAAAATTTTACAAAAGAAAAAAATATGGAGAAAAAGACACGTGTTATTTATTTTATTTCGATTTTTTTGTAACTGGACATTAACTAGACATATTTGCAATTCCTATGTCCAGTTAAATGGAAAGCGCAAAATATGTCATTAGTCGTCCCTAAGTCTAGTTGCAAAGGCACGTCAATGGATACTTACTCGCCGTGAAAAGGCAAGTCAATGGCAAGCTTTTAACTAGTACTTTGTCCACTCGGGAAGCATAAACTTCTCCAACTTTCTGCCATTTTTGAGTTTTGAAGTCACAGTCAATGTCGTACATGAGATGATGACTGTGAGAGGAGGAGTAGTTGATGAAAATTGATGTATATAAAGTGATTATGCACAGATTTGACCTTAAAAATTGTGTTACTTTTAATGAATCAACTTTAAAATTTATTTTTCAATTGAGAATCTTACTTTTGCATATTTTGAAAATTTAGAATTAAATTAATGTGTCTAATTTGGAATCTTTAACTTTTTAACTGTTCCAATAGCAGCAAATGTCTATAACTTTGTGTTTTGGCATGTTTTGGCATGTATATGTAGCGTTTATTTTGTGAATATTTTATCTTGTTTTTATTAATAAATCAGAAACATTGTTTTAACTAAGGTGAATTATTGATGTTATTCTGACTCTATTTAAATTTTAAAGAAATAGGTAAGCGATGAAAATGCCTCGTTATCCCACCATGGCCACCCACAGTCTGTAGGACACAGTTATGATATTTTAAGTAAGAAGATAATAATAGAAAATAAAAACCAGATTGACATAACAGCTACCAAAAAAATAATTATTAAATTTTGCCACCAAAAATTTAAACATTTTTTCAATAATAGATTCGATGATGAGATTCGAATGCACTGAAATAAAAGACTTATAGTCAGGAAAGTAATTAGGCAGCAAAACTTTGAAAGGTTACTTACTTTTATTCTTGGTCACGATTGTCCTTTCTACACTCTTTTTTTTAAAAAAAAAATTGAAGTTTTCGTGACAACAAAATTATTTCCAATTGTCATTATAATTTTTTACTTCCAACATGTCAGTCAAACGTTGTGTAGTGAAAATAAATTATCTAATATTTAAATTATTGAAAAGTCCACGTGGAATTTTTATATTAGCATGCTGGACATTTATTTTATTTATTGCTGTTTCTTATCTTATTGTGTCATTTAATAATGATCCATACAAAGTAGATAAGCCTTATATCTACATCGAACCACTTACTTCATATTATAGATTCCAACATGGACAAGTAAAAAGAGATTGGCATGATCTTGTACAAATTGAGAGGGAATCGAAGAGAAGTGGACCTGGTAAGTCTTAATAAAATTTATTTTGAAACTTAAACTTGCAAAGAATATGACAAAATACCTAATAACGACTTATTACTCCATAATTATACTTATTTTCTAGGCGAGCAAGGTCTTGGAGTTGAACTTAAGCCCGAGGAACAAATAGCAGCACAAAAAATATTCCAAGAAAACAAGCACAACGGCTACGTTAGTGACAAAATTGCACGAGATCGTTCTTTACCAGACACACGCCCAGCAGGCTGTAAATCAAAACTATACCTCAGTGAGCTTCCAACAGTTTCTGTAATTATTCCATTTCATAATGAAGTATTGAGTACATTAACGAGAACGATTCATAGCGTGTTCAATAGATCACCACCAGAACTGCTGAAAGAAGTAATTTTAGTCAATGATTACAGTGACAAAGAGCACTGCTATGGACCACTTGAAAAATATATTGCTGAATATTTTGATGTCAATAAAGTCAAATTATTAGTCATGTCAAAGAGAAGTGGACTCATGTGGGCACGACTAGCTGGTGCTCGAGCAGCAGCTGGAGATGTTCTCGTATTTATGGATTGTCATACAGAAGCTAATGTCAATTGGCTCCCACCATTGATCGAGCCAATAGCTTTAAATTACAAAACCTGTGTCTGTCCATACATTGATGTGATTAGTTCAAGCAATTATGCATATGGCTCAGCAGGGAAAGGAACTAGAGGAGTTTTTAACTGGCAATTTTACTATGAATTTTTACCACTCAGACCTGGAGATCAGAAGGATGAAACTGACCCATTTCAGTCACCCGTCATGATGGGATGTGTTTTTGCAATATCAGCAAAATTTTTCTGGGAACTTGGTGGATATGACACTGGTGAGATATTTGTGATTAGTTTAATGGTTTTTATGAATTTTTAACTCTTTAAGGTATGGAGATTTGGGGTGGTGAGCAGTATGAGCTGAGCTTTAAGGTAAAGATTGTGATTTGCTGTGAAACTTTTACTTATTTAAAGAATTTGTAGGTATGGCTGTGTCATGGTGTACAATTAGATGCTCCATGTTCCAGAGTTGGTCATTTATATCGTCCTAGGCCATTTCTTAGTTCTATCAATACCACATACGATTATGCCCATAGGTAGGTTTTTAAAAGACCGCAAATCACGCCTTAAACTTGAGCTCAGCCTTAAAAAAGTGTGGCTTCGCATTTGAATTTATCCCAAACATCCCCGAATATTTAACAAAATTTAATGTTTCCAGAAACTACAAACGTGTCGCAGAGGTTTGGATGGATGAATATGCTCAGAATGTGTATGAAAAGGATCCTGATGAGTGGTACCCACTAGACTTTGGGGATGTGTCGTTTATGAAAAATATCAAACAAAAGTTGAAATGTAAGCCATTTAAATATTTCCTTGAAGTTGTGGCGCCTGACATGCTTGAAAAATTTCCTCCGCATGAACATGATGTCTTTGCCAGTGGAGCTGTGAGTATTAATTATTTTTTACTAGTCGTTAAGCTAATTTGAGCCTAAAGTGTCCTTGTTTTTGGATATTAACTGTTATTTATGTTCTTAAACAGCTCAATAACGACTTATGACTAGCTTAACTAAGATAGAGTTCTTTAGATTAACACAACTTAAGATTCTGTTCTTTAATTCTAGATCCAAAGCGTCGCAAATCCAAATCTCTGCATTGATACCTTAGGTGCAAGATCTGGTCAATCTATTGGAGTCTATCATTGCAAGTCTCCTTTCAATCTCACAAAAATTCATGCACGTCAAATGTTCTTACTTAGAAGACATCGTGACATTTATGTTGAATTATCAAACAATGAATGCTTTGACATAGTCCATGGAACAGTCTCCTTGTTCCATTGTCAATTTAATCAAGGAAATCAATATTTTCGATATAATCTTGATACACAGCAAATTATGTGTGGACCAAAGAGAGATAAATTGTGTATGGAAGTTAATATGAGCACCAAACTTATCATCACTGCTTTATGTGATGAAAACAAAGTCTTGCAGAAATGGAAATGGGGTTTTGTGAATACTACAATGTTGAAGAATTGGAATGAATATGGAAAGCCGATAATGGATATGATTGAGAATGAGGATGTAAGAAGGGAGAATTATTGAATAAATAATTAAAAAATTTAAAACATTTTATTAAAAAACTTGGAATACAAAAAATATAAAAAGCAGAAAAAATATATTTTAATTTAGTTTCAAAAAGCTTAATTCGAAACAGATATTTTCTACAATGTCGTGGCATAAAGGATCAACTACAAACGAGCTCTGGCTCAACAAAAACTTGTAAAATCTGACATTAATAAATTTTTTAAATAATCTGCTTCTGGAGACTATGATCACAATGTTTATGATTTTTGACATGCAAAATTAATGCTGCATTAGAAGTGCTTATTTATCTTAATATTATCTTGACTTTTCTAATGCCTTAACCTATAATCAACCGGAACTCTCGGTCCAAATTTCACCTGAGAAAAAGATCTGTGTACCACTGCAAGCCTTTGTTGGATATTTTGCTAGGTCCTCTGTGATGTCTTTTTTCTACGATGTTGTATGAATTTGGATAGAACTCTGTAAGATTTAGAAAAAAATATAAAATCTTGAATATTAAATATAGAATGTGTGCTTAGCAAAACAAGGTATTCTGAATTATAATAATATATTCAAAGTTGTAGTTTTTTAATAGAAAACAAGGGTTTGGAGTCAAAAAATGTTTAAAAATGATCAAAATGTAATATAACAGTTCCGCACCGTTGACAGGAAGTTTGTTGATATCTTGTGTTCGACAGTCACAGCTGTAAACTTAAATATTACAAAATTCAAGTTTTTTTTATGCCTTTATCACCTGTTTTTTTGAAGGCGAGCAATAAAATGATCAACAAATTGTGTGAAGATGATTTAATTTATTACTTAATCTATTCAGCAATAGGCTTTGTCTACATATTTTGTCTTGTAATATTTTTACAAGAATATGATGGTTTCCATAAGTGAATAGCAAGACATCGCGTCTAGATTATCCCTTTCTGTTCATTCGTAATTCAATTTGCATTTTCAATGGTTTTTTGGATAAATTATTATTTTTTTTGTCGATTAGCTCGTGCTGTTAATTTACTTTTATTGATTGAAAGCGCTTAAATGTCTACATTTCAGATTTGAGAAGGGAAATTTCTATTTCTTGAGAATTAAAGATTATTGTATATTGCAAACAATCAGAAGATATGCTTTAAAATTAGAAGAATGACGAAGATATTCTATTCTTAAAAATTTTCAAAATAACAAATTTAATCTCAGAGTCCTAGCTTTTTAAACCCCATTTATTCTAATCATGCTGAACAAACTACGATCTAATCGCCGATCTTATTGCATTTGTCCGATTTCGAACTTAAAAAGATAATCAACAATATTAAAAATAATTTGTTTTTGCAATATGATTAATTGACCAATTAGATTAATTTAAGAAAATTAATTTTAACTCCAGCTGATTTTCTAGAAACATTCCATCCACGAGTCGTCGTTTAAAGCTTCAATTTTAAAATATAGTCCAAAAAATTATCTTCTCATTAGCACGAATTCTTGTAGAATTAATTATGTGATCATTTAGCGTATTATTTAAATTCACGTGGCGTTCAGAATTTTACGTTTTTTAACTACCGTAATATGAATTAAGAATCTGTCACTGTTTTGTTGAGCGCACAACCTTGAACTTGTATTTCATCTGTTGATTGTGATACAAAATTTAAAGCAATAATATTGCACACTTTAATGATTCTCTATTTATAACTTAACTATTCAATCGTTCTGCTTAGAATCTTTTTAAAAAAATACTTTTATGGACTTTATGCTTATTAAAATGTTTACCTCTGCTTTGTGGAGACTGCCATGAGTCAACAGTACCGTCACTTCGATGGTAATAAGATGTTCCTGATTGTAAATCATATCGATAGTTGTGAAGACTTTCTCCAAATATTCCACTTATCCAATTTCTGATAAATGCTAGGAATTAAATTATAGTTTTTAGAACAGATTCTCGGTTATTATTAAACACTAGTTTTAGTTCGTATTTTATTTAAAAATATATCGTGCTCTAGTCAATCAAACTTAAATCTAGTTTTTTGTAGATTGCAAGACTTTACTGGATATAAATAATTTACCTTTTGCAGAGCACTGAGACAGAAGAAGCGCTAAATAAGTTATCACTGTTAAAACTGATAAAACCTTCATTTTGTTTTAGATCTTTAAAAACAACACTTATTTATGTCCCAAATGTTATATTAAAAACATTTAAATTCAAATTTTTTCAACAATTAACTTAAATTGACGATGAGTCTCAATAAACTCAACTTCAGACTAGCTTTAACTTATTCAACTATTAAAATTTATTCAACATGTATATTCCATCTATTTCTCATGCATTTAAGCAACACAGCTGATTAATTTGTTTATTTAATGTGCTTTTGATGCAGATCTTCGACTTCGACTGTTCACGTCGCAATCAACTGAAAAACTGACAAAAAAATAAATTCACACATTTGTTAGCAGATAGAAGAATAAAATGAAGAGAAGCAAGAAATTGCGTATATCCATCAATAAAGGTTTTGCTTTGTTTACATCTCTTAAAAGACAAAACCGGTGTTTTGTTTTGTTTGGACATTTGTGGAGCATAAGTATGTATGAAGATCAGCCAATCTTATAGTTCATTTGGTTGAGTCACAATATTTCTTTATTTTTAATGTTTTGTTTTTCAAAATTAAAGATTATCAGGCTTTGTTTTTAATGGTTTTTAAATTTTAATTGTGAAGTTTTTAATGAATAGATGATGTGCTTTTAATTTGTTTAAAGGTTTTGGTTCCTGTTTATACTTTTCTTTACGAATTGTCAAGTTGCATTTTAAGTTCTTCATAGATCTAGTTTTAATGTCAATGATTTTTGGACCTATGCAAGAATGGGATTTTTACAAGGGCAGCAGCAATGCGGAGTTGTTTTAGGCGGCTTCTGAGGGAAGCCTTGGATCATAATTGATCTATACGGCCAGCGAAGTAAAGTAAGTAAGTAAGATCAGAGTGTGACCAATTTGGATCTAATGTGATTATCAGAACCAATTTTACTTATCTTCGCGCTCTTTTACTAGGTTTTATTTAAGCAATAAAAAATAAATTTCGACATAAATCGATCGTATTTCAAGCAACGCGTAATTGCTTATCACGATAAAACAGATCGCATTCAGCTACGGAACATTCAAGTAGTTTTCCAATTATTTCTCATTTGAATATTAAAGGATGAACTCGACACACATTTTAATTTCAATTTTTTTCTCAATTTATTTTCTACTTAATCACGGTGAGTATTTTGTGTGAAAAGTTTGAAAATATTTAATATTTTTAACATTTAGAATTAAAATCAAGAAGATTAAGTTTTTTAGGTAAACATTTTAATTTTTTTAAAAATTGACAATAAGAGAATTTTTTAAAAAAATCTCATTATTTTAAATTAAAAAAATGGTCTTTTAATAGTTTTCAACATTTTAAAGTTCATTTAATTTTCTTCTAAATTTTAAAAAGCACAAAAAATTATGAAAATAAGATTTATTTGAATTTTTCTTCTCTCAGCATTCGCTGGATACTTATTTCCGGCACCAGAATGCGTAAAAACCGCAAATGGTCATTACGACAGCAAAATGTTAAGTCCTGTATCAAATATACTACGCTGTCGGGCAGGACAAAGAATGAAAATTGTAACTTCTACCAGTGCCGACATAGAAACAGACTATTGTTGTTGCAACTGGGATGAGACACTTTCAGCTGTTCAAACTTCAAAAAATGAACGTAAGTATCATCATCCATTGTAGGAATGATAAAGAAGCAGAAACAAAATTACTACGTAAATTATTAATTTGTATTTTTGTATTTGATGTCATGTGATAAATAGTGAAGTTTTACGCTAATAGATGTGAATTTGGAGATGGTGACTCAAAGATGCCTATTCGTGAGAGTTTAATGGTTCATGGAAATGATCTTAATTGCTTTCGTGAAGAAAAATTAATGAGTTTTAAGGCTGAGATTAATGGGAAGATACAAGTCATGTCTTGCTGTAAGACCATCCCTAGAACGACAACAACAACTACAACAACTGAGCAACCTAGTACAACTCAAACAGTCCCATCCGATTTCGAAAATCAAAACAAATCCGAGACCAGAAAAGAAGTTCAATCATTTGATCCAAATACAAACATTTCTGAAAATCAAGCTTCAGAGGATCCAAAACCTCCTCAAAATGAGACAACAGGAACTAAAAATGCCACAAATCAATCTCAAGAAACCCAAAAAGACCAAAAAATAACGCTCCTCGAGTCACAAAAAGTTGTAATTTCAATAATGAACGATCTTACAAAAACAGACATTGAAGATATTGATGATGCAATCCTAGAAGTTGATACGTCACCAATTCCACATATTAAGCTACGAGGTAATGAAAATAATCTACCTCCATTGATGTCTAAAAAGAAATCAACGCCGAAGGTTGAATACATTCTTAACTCATTTTTTGCTAAGGATATAGATGGCCAACATAACGTTGTTCAACGTTGCTGTAGTTACTCTAGTGCTCAATATATGACAAGTTCTGTTTTTACGTTTTTGGTATGTTTTGTATTTTGTGTGTGTTTTCATTGTCTCTTTATCTTCAGCTAGTCTGACATATGTTTTAATTATTTTTTTAAACTTATAAAGTTGGATTTTAACTGGAGGATTTAGTTGGGAATTTCGGATGTCTCATTTATCTCTTACTAGTAGTACCTTAATTAATGACAATATTTCTCATAATAATGACTTAAACTATTACTCAATGATGAACATGTTTTAACCTTTAGAACTTTTCTAAACCTATATTAAGCTTTATTCCACTGTATATCTTGAACATAGCTTGGATGTAGTCTACTTCATTTTCATACTTAAGGGGCCGGTCACTTACAACGTCCATGGGGGTGGGTCAGCAAGAAAGGAACAATAGAAATTCCTGGAATTAATTGTTCTTTATTGAAAATTGACCGTTAATTTCGGACGTCACAAGTAAATAAAGAACGCTAAGAATGAACATCAGGAATTAGAGTACTTTTAGAATATTCTAAAGCAGTCTTGTCTAAACTACGTGCAGCGGCACTCTGGTGTGCTGTGGAAATTTTTGGTAACGACGCAAGCCACATACTGTGTGTGCCTTTGGTCATGCCTCAAAAGTTTGCCTTGGCTTAATGACTTTGGACAACACTTCTCTAAAGGATCGGACAGAGAAAGGCTTGAAAATGATGCAAAGTCTTTTAAAACCTTTAAGATTATTGACACTGATTTAGATTATTATGAATCTAGATTTTGAGACTCTTAAACCTTAACTGAACCCAAAATTTAAAATCAAAGCTCAAAAACAAGACGCAAAAAAATCCACCACAACTCAATTTAATTAACAGATTAAATGAAAACACAACAAAGTATTTAAAACGGATGAAGAAATATATTAAAAAAATATACTTGTTATTTATTAACCTTTTTAGAATTTTAAGGTTAGGATCTTATACACAGCTTAGCAAATTTAAGTCATTCAGCCCAATAAATAATTTTATTTAAAAAAAAACCAAAAAAAAAATAAAAACTTTTATTTTTCGAATTTCAGCTGCTTCAGCACAATCTCCGAATGTGAGAGCTGCATCAGAATGTGTATATGCATCAACTACATCTACAGAGCCAGTCAAAGGATACATGAGTTATGATGAACCTGGTGTCACTCTTGGATGTCGTTCACAGCAGACTATGATCAGTCTTAAGACCATAAATCCAGATGATGGAAATACTTATAACATTAATTGCTGTAAATTTGATGCAAAACTTCCAAAATTGAATACATTGCCAACAATTTTAGGTCCTCCATGTGAATTTGATGATTATGGAATGCTACAAAGTTATAGTGGTGTTAAACCTGGATCAGATCTGGTTTGTGACTCTAATAGTGAGTTGGTTACACTTAAAACAACTGATTTAGTAACACAATCTGATGTTAAGTTGGCTTGTTGTAAATTAAAACCTACAACCGTGACACCTAAAATAACTACAACAACTATTTTTCCCATAAGCCCATCTAAAAATGTTGTTGGCGCTGAGTGCGTATATCTTAGTGATGGCTCAATAAAAATCAACTATATGGACTACTGTGAGGACAAGATTTTATGTCGAGCGCAGCAATTTGTTAAAACACTCGTCAAATCTGGATGGGATCGATGTTGTTGTCAATTCAATAAAGATTTGCCATATAAAGATGCAGGAATAAAATTGAGAGCACCTGATTGTGTTTTTAAACCTGATGGAACAATTCGTCGGTGGAGTTTGGTTGCATCTGGATCTGATTTATTTTGTGATCCAGGATTTATAATGAAAAATGTTGTTTTCTATGAATATGGAAAAGATGAGTCGATGTCATGTTGTATAAAGGATGAACCAGAGACGACTACAAAAGTTGTGACAACAACCACTACTGCGAAACCTGTTGGATTGACGACACAAGCTCGTAGGTCTTAAGTTCCTTCATTTTCACTATTTTTATTAATTTTTTATTGTTTCATCTACAGCTATTTTGCCATTGGTTGGAACTCAATGCTCTTACAATGAAGATCACACTTTAAAAACAGGTTTTATGGATGTCTGCTCAGACAATTTTGCATGCCGTTCAAAAGAAGTCAAACTTGAAGTTATAGTCCCTATATCCGAAAGTGCTAAGGCTAAAAAATGTTGCTGTGATTATCAAAAGGATCTGCCACCGAATGCACCCTCAGTTCCTTCAATCATTGCACCTAAATGTGTTTATGATCATGAAGGTAATGTAAATTTGTGGAGCGTTGTAGAAAGTGGAAATGATCTAGGCTGCAAGTCAGTTGACAATATGATGACTTATGATCTTGGAAATGGTAAATTATTATGAAATATTTTGCATAAATTAATTTATGGTTCAGACAATATATAGGAAGTTGAGCAGTCAAACATATTGCGATAGTTCTTACTGAAAGGTCTTACATGTCAATATGATAAAACCTACAAGGAACCTTATGAGTTTTTATTTGTTTAAACATCATTGGACTGATTTTTCAAGTGTAACTTTGTCATATACTAAAGTATGGCTAAAGTTTACCTGAATAACCAGCTTTCTGATTCTTTGATCGAAACCAATCAATTTTTTTTCGTCCTTAAATTTAACAGATAACAGTAAAATGTCATGCTGTCTCAAAAAGGATGCAGTCACAATTCCAACGACAATCAGGACAACAATTATGTCAACTTCAACAACCGTTTTGCCAACAACAACGACATATTTACCAACAACTACAACAACTGCACCCGAGACAACAACAATTCAAACTTCAACAACTCAAATGACGACAACAACAACAAATCCTTCAAGTTCAACCTACAGTCGTGTTCCAACAAAAGATGTGATTTTGAAATCAGCAGCTTTAGAATGTGTTTATCATAAAAATGGAACCTTAAATCTTGACTTTATGAATTGGTTCTCAAGCACTATTGGATGCCGTTCACAATATATTATGAGAAAGATTCCTGTTCAGTCATCAGATAATAATAAAATGTACACAAAAATTTGCTGTGAATACTCTAGTTCCTTGCCATTTGATCCATTACTGCCACCATTAATTGCTCCAACTTGCTACTTTTCATCCAGAACTTCAGAAATTGCAAGATGGAGCATTGAACTGTCGGGTCCTGATATAATTTGTAATACTGGATATTATATGTATAATACAACTATTTTATGGAATGAAAAAGACACTGGATTCTCATGTTGTCAACCGGACGGAAAACCAATTCCAACTATGAAGCCTGCAGCAACTACAGCTGCTCCAAGTCCTAATCAAACAACAGCAAGTCGTATGTATTTTTATAAATCCTAGGGATATTGTGCTACAGCTTGGTACTTTACAACTTGTCATTTCTTACAGCTTTAACTCCATCAAACCAAACTGGACCCATATGCAGGTACAGTGCTGAAAAATCACTGCTAATTGATTACATGGAACTATGTGGCCCAAGTCTCTTCTGTCCATCAAAATATTCAGTCTTAGAACGAAAAAGCACATTTACGAATGGAAATTCTGTCAACATTTGCTGCTGTGATTTACAACCAGAACTTCCTGAAACTCCACCAGTTGCATCAGTTGACGCACTTAAATGTCAATTTGATATTTATGGAAATATAAATGTTTATAGTGTTGTTAGCTATTCATCAAACCTTATTTGTAGTCCTGGTGATGAATTGAGGAATTTTACACTTGAATTAAGTTCCAAAATGCAGACAATGTCATGCTGTCTGTTTAAAGGAGAAACAACAGTTGCGACGACACCTAGAATGACTGGTAAGTAGAGTGTATTATGGGAATAATTGAGAAGAAAGGATTGCTTTATCTTTAGCTTATAAAATCCCAAATAAGCATTTTTGATTCAAATTTTGAAAAAAAGCTCGAATAAAATTAATTCACGATATTTCTTAATTTTATAGATGCTCCAACAACTTCTGCTTCACAAGGTAATAAATCATTTAATTCTGAAATAAATAAATATGATCCTCGATTTTCTGTGTTTTCAGGTCCAGATGATCCTAATGCAACAACAGATGCTGGCAGCACAACCAGTAAATATGATTTTTAAGGAAAATACTGAAACAATTTTTAATCTTTTTTAATCATTTTTTTAGTTGCACCAACAACAGTTTTCAAAGGAAAGAGGACAGGTATGTGAGATTGTTTGCTGAGTAATAAGTTCCTCAATCTTGTTCCTAGTCTCTAAAGATAAATTCTAATCCCAAACCTACTTAATAATCTCCTTTAATCAGCTCCAGCTAAGAAATCCCCACCAAAACGAGCCATCGGCCCTGGTGAATGTCCAGACTGCTTGTATCCTGCATCTGGACCTGTAGACTCACTTCAGATGATTATCCAGCATTTAAAAGCTTCTGGACCAACTATTGGTCTATGTCCATTTAAGACACATACTTTACGCATCATTCAACCATTGCCATTTATGGGATACAAAGAAGGACGCTGCTGTTGTGAAAATGACCAGTTTCCACTACCTTACAGCTTCAACTAGAGTTACTTGAGTTGATCTTGTACTTTACTAAATTTTTGAACTGAAATCTTAACCAAAGCTTTAATAAAATTTGAAAAATTCGGGAATATATAAAGTAAAATAAAACACTTCAATTGATACAAAGCTATCTAATCTCTATTTTATTTAATAAGTAGCTTCAAGTAGGCTTTATCTTAATTGTTTGAGTAATTCAATAATAATCCACATTAATTGTTGTACTTTTGTTAAGTAAAGTCATGAAGTTTCTGACATTTTGTATGGTTTTAAGCCTGTTTTATTTGGAAATTTATGGAGAAAGCTACAAAGATGCAAAAGTCGTTGACTTTACAATTGATACTGAGAAGCAATTAGAAGCACTGAAGCGTTTGGAGCTGGATGATGGGGTAAGTACTTAAGAGGAGAAAGTTGGGATGGGAAAGGTTCTGGTAATAGGATAATGTTGCAAGGGACTAGCCACGACTAGCTGCAATATAGTCTCTTAACTATGTTCTGTCCTAAACTCGGTAAAAATGTTATAATATACTCTCATCAATCTGGCTCGGATCTAGCCTCAGACCAAATGATATATAAATTTATAACTAATTTCCTGATTTATCAACAGTTTAAGTTCTGGATATCACCATATCAAGTTGGTATCAAGACTCAGCTCATCATTTTAGCACAAAAGTTTATAGAATTCCAAGAACTTGCTCAGGAAACTGGACTTATTTATCAACTTATTACTGATGATGTTCAAAGGTAAGAATTCATTTTCTTATCAATTTTTGAGTTCGATATGCTCACACACTTATGCTTAATTTCTTATCAGCTGGTTTGATAAAGAAAAACCTGAACGATCAAGAAGAAGGAAAGAAGGCGAAATAGTATTCGATGAATACAAAACGTATGAAGAAATTTTAAACTTTCTCGACCAAATGCATGCAGATTATCCAAATGTGACTGAAATCTTTACTCTTGGCACTTCATTTGAGGGAAGAGTTATTAAAGGAATCAAAATCACTAAAAATGAAGACAGTCCAATCTTATTTATTGATGCACATATTCACGCAAGAGAATGGATAGCTTCGGCATCAGCTGTGTGGCTGATTCATGAGCTGTTGACAACACAAGATGTAAATGTTAGAGAACTTGTTGACGGATTGACTTGGATTATTATTCCACTATTGAATCCTGATGGATACATTTACAGTCAAAATGTTGATCGTACATGGAGAAAAACGCGTTCAACTAATGCATCAATGTTATGTACTGGAGCTGATCCTAATAGGAACTTTGCTTATAATTTTATGAGTAAGTTGATTAATTTAAGATCGGGCATTGGGGTTTATGATATTACCAATTGCAGAGTTTCTCAAACTATGCTCTGTGACACTCTTAGGTGCCACCAAAAGTTTTTAAGGTTTAAAATTCTACCAAATTTAAACGAGATAACTAATTTTACGGGAAAGTAAATTTTGAGCACCTCTGGCGTATGCCTTGGTGCTTTTCTGTTATGAAAATTGTATGTTTACATTGACGACTACCATCATTCATCATTATTAGGTCCTATTGGTAGCCATACAGTTAAATAAAATTACGGAGACCAGTTTTTCCCCAAAAATTCAGGGTATACCAGAGGAACTAGCCCCAAAAAGCCACCAATTTCCATCATTCACTAACCTAAGCCTCATTATAACAATTCAAATTAATTTCAAATAAATTTTTAGTGGGTGGAGCATCCCAAGTAGCTTGCACTGACACTTTTGCCGGACGTGCACCATATACAGAACCAGAAGTGAAGGCGCTTGTCGATTATTATGAAAAAGTTCATGAAAAGGTCAAAATTTATTTGTCATTCCATTCCGCTGCTGAGATGATCTTGTATCCAATGGGACATACTGGTACATTTGAGGAAGTTCCAAATGTTGCTGATTTGGTGAGTTTTTTTTTGGATCTGATTTTAAGCAACACAAATAAGATATGAGTTAGCATTAATAGACGTAAATGAACTTGAAGTTGAATATCAAAATTAACATAGAATTTAAACTCTCATTAGGACGCCATAGCTGCAGCTGCTGCAACTGCAATTAAAGTAAGATACGGAACAAACTACGTCTATGGAAATTCCTACAATACACTGTCTGTTGCATCTGGAACCAGTAAGGATCACATGTATGGACACTTTAAGACACCAATTTCCTATACATATGAATTTAGAGTTGCTAAGAATGGACTCAGATTCGTACTTCCAGCTGATGAAATTATTCCAAACTCTGAAGAAATGTTTGATGGAATTTTGGCAATGATTGTAAAATCAAAGGAACTTGGGTATTTTTAAGGAAATTTATCATGCTGGATGTGATTGTGGTGGTTAAAAATCGATTAAAATCGACATGCTCAATAAAAAAACAAATTATTTTAAAATTAATTTAAAAATTTTATTTACAGTTGTTTAATTTCAATTACTCATTAATCCATAGAATCCAGTTGCTTTAAATCTGTCGTATCCAGGTCTTACTTACATAGCTGTAGTATCGACTGTAATTTAGCCTCAAGTATGCTAAAGTTTAGCTGAGGTAAGCCTTAGTTCCTTAAAGGTTTTGACTCATCTATCATAGTCCATAGTGCTGCTCTCCAAATATCTTTTACTATAAAGTATTAATCGTCGGTATATGAATGAACTGGATTTCATAGACTTCAGCTTGATTTGTTAAGAACTTTGAACTTTCTGGTACAGTAACGATAACTTTAGGATGTTCAACTTGATCCTGCATAATCTCCTTACTATCAGCGATTGCTGCTGTCTCAAAATTCACAACTTCAACACTTTTTATCTCAATTTTTGGTTCTGGCTTGACTGGTTTCATTTTAAGCCGATCTTGAGGAAATGTGAAATTATTTTCATAAAAAATTCTCTTAAAAGTTGTGTACGATGGACAGGATTCATGATTGCCTGACTTAAAGCTATTGTACAATGTCCTCAGACTTCGAAAATTTAAATCACAAATAACTTTCTTTCTAAACTTGCTGTCATTGTCAGGCATGCATTTGAGCATTAAAAATTCTTTTATTGAATTCACAATTTCTGGCTTAATTTTATTGCTAGGCTCGTGCTTCCCTCGACGATCCTCAGAATCAAAGAAATTTGTGTACTTATTTTTGTATTGGAAGGCTTTAATCAGTGGACCATTCGAGATTGACAAAGTTTTAAGAAAGAAGTTCTGGCAAACTCGTTTGTCGCACAAATAAAAAGTTTTTGAATTTGTTCTTTTAATTTCACTTGACGGATTTGATGGACGTCTTCTTTTTGGTGTTGCTGACTTGACATTTGCTAAAATAAAATCTTTTTGTCTCCGATAATCTTTGAGATTCCAAAAACTCTCGCAAATCTTTTCACGAATATTTTGTGGAAAGTTTAATGAACATTTGTATTTACAGCTGCTGCAGTCGATTGATTTTGGTGACTTTTTTGTGAATTCTGATTTTGATTTGTCCATTGAGGGACGTTAATCGGGGTTCGGATGACGATTTTGGTTTTTTGTTTTGAATTTTAATAATGTAAACAATACTTGGGGCTTGTGACTATGTTGAATTGTGGGTGCGGCTTAATATTAAGAGAGGATATGTGAAGTTGAAGAGAAAAAGGGGAAATTAAAAGTCATTGCATGCGATTTGATCATTTTTGAACGCATGGAACTTTGCATGCAATTAACAGGCATCTATGTGCTTATTTTTGCATTTTACTAATGCTCGATCAAAAATAATGCAACACTAATTCAAAAACTAAATGGATTCACAAATATTCAACCTGTGACTTGACAAACTTGTCGAAATGGTTGAATTGTTGCGTATTTTGTGCTAGCATTTCACTTTCGAAGTTGTGTCTGATGTTAGAAAGTCGATTGGTGTAAGTAATATGTCAAATACTGGCTTCAGCTCCTTCGAATTGTTCAGCTGAATCATCTGAACCTTTTCTTGATGGCCAAACTTCTGAGATCAGCTGAAACAGAACTCTAATTAGCAGATCTTGAAGGAGAAACTTAAAGACAAAATAGCTGCAAATAAATTTTAAAAATAAAAAACGCAACAATTTTTTTCACTTTTCAATTTTCTTTATTTCACTTTAACATTACTTATGGTTTATTATTATTTTTTTTCTCTTTAAACTCAAAAAACTTTCTTACAGTGTCTCTTGCTTCATTCAGTTTTCAATATTTTCTTCTTCTTTTCATCTTTGTCTGAGAATTTTTTTTAAAAAAGGAAAAATTGGATTTTGAAAAATCGTGAATTGTGTTTTATTTTGCTGATGACAGTGTAATTTTTTTTTGAATATTTTTTTATTGAATTTATTGAAATTTTAAGAAAAGTTTTGCTTTCTTGATTGTTTTTACTATTTTTTGTTAAAACTTTTAAAATTCAGAAATTTGCCAATTTATTAAATCAAATGTTTAAAAAGCAAAACTTTTAAATTTTTTTAATATTTTACTTTTTTTACTATCGAGAAATTTGCCAAACGATTTATATCTTCATGAATATTACATTTTAATTGTATAAGTAGAAAGAAAGTAAAATCAAAAAAAAAAATCCAAAAAGGTGCGAAAAATGCTTAAATTTTTAATGACACACTGCTTATCAGTTATGTACGATTTTTATTATTATTTTATTTTTTAATTTTTTCTTTTTCTTATTTTCTATTTTAAACTGGGTGAATTTATTTTTCCTCTATTTCATTTCCTTTAAATCCCATACATATTTATTATTTTAACAGAAATAATTTTTTTCGATTAATTAATGCTGCTTCAAATTTACTTTATTTAAAATTGTTTATATTCTCATATGAGGTAGTTTTGTTATCAAAGCATGAAAAAGGGATGGAAGCTTTTTGTGAGATATTTTTCATTTGTTTTGAATTTGGAATTACTAGTTGAATAATGATTGTGGTTTTATAAGCATTGTTGAGTGTTTTAAGTTTGTATAACTTTTGAATTTTCTTTAGTTTTATTTTTGTTGCTTGAATTTAAGTTGGTTCTGATAAATTGAAATAAAGCCAAATTTTCAAATGTAAATTACTCAAAAGTTTACATTTTCGAAATTCAAATTTTCAAATGAAACATTTTCGAAAACAAACATTGCTTCCAATAAAAGCCAATTCTAGCATCAAATCCATCACACATTTAGCCTCCATTCCTCCGATTTGTAAAGTATTTTGTAAATAATAAAGAAAAATTCTTTCCATTTTTTTTTATAATCAAATAAAGATTTAGTCCCGTTTTGTTATGCTTCATTTCTTATTTGGTAAGAGAAAACTGAGAAATTATTTTGACAATATTAACGTAATTAACGTCAAAGTCAAATTTATTGAGGTAGCTGTTTACATTTTTTATTTTTTTTTGTAAAAATAATTTATAGTTTTGAGTCATGAACTTTAGCAAAAGTTTTTATTATTTCTATGGATTTGTTGAAAATTTGAGGTATTTTTTAATTTCAAATAAAAACTAAGGAAAGCTATTGGATTTGTTGAGGCTATGTTTTAAGTTTTTTTTTCTCCACCAAATTTTCAAAATTTTTAAATTTTCACATTTTATTTTTGGGATTGGAAAGATTTTTTTTAATTTATGAAAAAGTGAACCAAAAGTATTTTTGTTTACAATTAATGTCTACAATTATGCCAATATTTTTTTTTCAAAGTGAATTAAATGTGAGAAATTTCTACAAACTTTTTACCGTCCTCATAATCTCGTTTTTTAAAACTATTACTTGATTTTTAAATGAACTATTTTATTTCTTCTTTTTTTGATAAATATTTTAAAAATGTTCTGCATAAATATTTTTTAATTTTATATTTTTTTTTACTGTAATAACTTTGATATTTTCTTTTTTTTGCATTTTTATGATTCATAGATTATATTATGAGACAAGTGGGGCTCTGGCTGTATTGAGGGGTATCATGTGATTCTTTCTTTGACTTAATTGTGAGCTCGACGATGGTTTTGAGTTACAAAATGGTTCTTTTATGGTTTTTGATGTTGCAGTAATGTTGTACTCATTGTTGCAGTCATGACACACACTGTGTTGCCTTCATGTTGCTTACATGTGGTACCACATTAACAAAATATCAAAATCCACTTTAAAAAACCACATGAGCACACTAGCAGCCTCCCCAAACCCGCCTCAACATGTAATTATTTCATTTTATGTATTTGAATTGGTTTAATTGTAACTTTTTTATTTTTTACTTTTTATTTTATTTTATTTTATTTTTTTTTTTCATTTATATTATTGAAATGTTGCTAATCGTTAATAAATCAACATATACTATCAGGAACATAAACTATTATCACACACAGGCTGGCTAGTATATGAAGATTATAAATATATAATTAAAATTATTTAAAAAGTAGAATAATAGTAATAATAATCGTAATAATAATAGTAATCGTGATCATTCTCCATTTCTATCTTTCATGTTTTTTTCATCATCATCATCTTAAAAAAAATCATATTTCACGCTTTGAAGTGTGACAAGCAAAACTTTCATCGTCTTCGTTCCTTCTTTTATTATTTATTTAGAAATTAAATGAAAATTATTAATTATTAGAAAATTATTAGAGTAAAAGTATTAAAAGAACTAAATATATTTTACGTTGGTCTTGACAAAATTATTATTTTTATATTCATAATATTTATAATCAATATGAATAATCAATTAAACTCAAATTACAAAAAAAGAAATAGTTTTTAAATGTTTGTGATTTTTTTTTTCGTTGAAGAAGCTAGTCCACAAGATTTTGGGGTTCGAAGTTGGTGTTTGTGGAATTTTATAGGTATTTATTTAAAAATCAGGGCATTTTTTTAATTCAAACTTTAGTTTGTTATTTTTTGATGTTTTAATTTTTAAAGAAATTTAAATTTCGAATATGTAAACTTTCAGAATAAATGTGAAAAAGATTAAAATTTTAAATATTATTCCCTCTTAATTTCCTGATTTTCGACTTATTTCAACCCCATTTTTCGATGTAATCTGTTTTAAAATTATTAATTTCAAAGTTTTGCTTCTTTTTTTGTTTTATGGTTTGATTCACAAAATTGTAAATTAAAAGTTTCAAGAAGTTTCAACCAATTTGTATTCTGTATTGTAATATAATTGATGATAGCTTTTATTTTAAGAATTAAATCTTTAAAATAAGAGTAAAATCTGAATTTTACCCGTTTTTTAATCAATCAAAAAGTGAAAAATTAATGAAATAATTGCCTACAACACGTACAAGAACTAAAGTGCGTAATATTTAAATGTAATTCAGTCTCCAGTTTCCGCACGAGTTCCAGAGCGTGTTGTGACAACTTTTCCATCAAAAAATATCAGAACACAAATTGGATTTTTTGAATAAGAAAAAAAGTTTGGCTTACAAAATAAGAGAAAATATATTTTCAAAAAAAGTAATTTTTTCAAAACTTCCACGCGGAAGTTAATTTTTTTTTGTTTTTGTTTCCATGTCCTGAGCTAAATAATAATTTTGTTTGTTTTAAATTTCGTTGAATAATTTTTGACTGCTCCTAGTCAGCATGTGGCATAAATTAATTTGTTTATTTTTTTTCGTAATTCAAAGTGACCAATCCTTGGTAGAGAATTATTTTTTAATGTATTTGAAAAAAATTTCTGATCATTTTTTTGGGTTAGGTTTAACTGCAAATGTGATTTTTTTGTTGCCTTATGAACAATTTTTTTTTCATGTCATAATTTTTTTAATTTTTTCCATGCCAAAAAAACTTTAATTTTTACTAATTCTAATAATTTTATCTTTTTCCCAATGAAAATTTTACTTCTCGATTTTAATTTTATGCTTGGTTTTTTTTTGAATTTTTTGGGTGTGAATTGTCAGGTGTTTTGAAAATTTGGGTTTGTTTTGAATTTTGAGGTTATGTTTCTCACTTTTGAGGTTTTGTTGCCAAGTTTTAAGGTAAGATTGAAAGATTTTTAGGTTATGTTGCCTAATTTTAAAGTTGCGTTGTCAAGTTATTAAATTTGGGTACAAATCTCGAACAAACCTCACAAAAACACCCAAAAAAATCACTTTATTTAAATTTTAAAATTTTATATGTCAATTTTTAAATCAGAAAATTCAAATTAAATTAAAATGTTATTATTTTTACTTTTTCTTTCAATTCTCAATTTTTCTGCTTCCAAAATTATTAATTTTCAAATTTTTTCTGCCATTATTATTTCAATTTATCTTTTTTGAATATTTGTTTCAAATTTGCAGGATATTTTTATGTGATTTTTGCTGCTATTTCAAAGCATTTTAATTTTTTTTACCAAATAGGTTTTTTTTAAATATTTTTGAATATTACTTTCTAAAGTTTTTTCTTCAATTTTATTTCATTTTTTATTTTTTCTGAATGTCGATGATCAGAAGAATTTTCTGTTTGCCAAATTTTATATATTTCTCATTTTTTATTTTTTTTATTTGTGAATCAATCAAATGTCAATTTTTCTCTGTGTTGTAACGTCTTTTTTGTTGAATTTTTAGCCAAATTTATTTCATTTTTTTTCTTGTTGGATATCGCCGAAGAGCATAATTTGTGACAAAATGTGATGAGTTTTTTATGTGAAATTTTTCATTTAGAAATAATTTTTTTTAAATTTTAAATTTAAATTTTACTTTCAAAATTTTTTCAACATCCAGGAAGTTTAAGCTGCGTGGAAGATTCTTAAAGTTATGAAAAATCTTACAGAATATTTCTATAAATCATCTTAAAATGGTAACTTCCAAGTAGTGAAAGTTCCATGATAAAAAACTTCCACGCGATAAAACTTCCAGGTGGATATGGGTTTGTATGTTTTTTGCAAATGTAAAATAAGAATATTTTTGATCATTTCTTTTAAAATACTTTAATCCGACGATACTTTTTTATTTCATAGTAGGGATTTTTCGAATATTTGATAGTGAATTCAGGGTTGGATCCTCAATTTATCGAGTCTCTCAACCTGTAAAACTCAAAGCCGAATTTGTCTCTGTTTTTCGGGGATTTCCAATTTTTAATTTCGCCATTAAAAGTGAGGCTAACCTCAATCTTTTGTTGAAAATGTCAAAATTTAAAATTATTAGTCCGATTTTTCTTGTTTTAAGGTTTTGTTTTGTCAAAAATGGATCTGGTTTGCGTTTTTTCTCCTTTTTTGCTTTCTGAATTCTTGATTTTGTTGCTTTTTGATGCAAATTTTGAATTATTTTTTGCCGGTTTTTTGGAAAATGTTTTTGAAGTTCTGAAAATTTTTTGAACATTTTTTTTGCATCCAAGTGTGTCATTTTTTTGGTTTTTTGTACAAGAATTTAAAAAAAAAGTTTCAAGTAATCTTTTTTCCTTGCTTGTCCTTCCACTGATTGAGCTGTTGTGTGCTGTTTTTTCTTTAATTTTGGTGTGGTTGAATATTTGAGACAAATTTTTTTTAAATGAAAAAGAGAAGTTTATGAATAAAAGAAAAAATATGTTTTTAAAATTAAAAATTTGGCACAAAAGTACTTGAAAGTGTATTTTAGCTTTGCCAATTTTTAAGGTAGCCTCAATGCATCTTAGAAGCAAAAATTTTGTTGCCGAAATAAAAAATAGCAAAAAATAAAATAAACATAAAAAAATCATAAATAATTTAGAACGCGGTTTTACTCGCAAAATATCACTCAAAAAATTCTTTTAAATTTATAAAAATCTAAATTTAGACGCATAAGCTTTGGCTTCTTTTTATAAGCGTTTTAAATTTTTTGCGCCTTTTTAAATTCTTATTCGTACACCAAACAAAATTTTTGTTAACAAAAAAAAGATTTTCTTTTCATCTCACCCTTTTTTATTCAATAAGTAGTCAATCAATCGCAGTCAAGCAAACAAGAAACGTGCGCGCGATTTTTTCATAACGCTTAAATAGAATTTAAAATCTCCTTATTCGTGCTGAAGTTGAGGGGAGTCGAGGTGCACTGGTAAGTCGAGCGCTAGGTTTTAAACTAAATTTTGAGTTAAAAATCTAGTAGAAAGCACTTAACAGCTCAACTTTAGTTACTATCACCACACCCTCAAAATCAACACTTTTTACATCATAAATAAAATTCTATAAAATTTTAAATATCTTTAATAATTATTAAAAATCTAACAAGATTTTTGATCCATTTTTTCGCAATTTTTCATACTTTTGTTTAAATTTTAAACAATTCCTTAAATAATTTACCATGCGTGTGCATGGATTTTATTTGTAATTTTTCACACGACTCTCGAATTATTATTTTTATTTCGCATGCCTTGATTTGAAATTAAAATTTTTCTTGGATTATTTTTAAATTTGATCAGCAATTTTTGAACTTCCGTGCATAACATGGAAGGTGATTTTTGAATATTAAAACCTTAAAAACTGAAAATTTGTTTGAATTCTTGCTGATAAGTTCCAACAATCTACATCCATTTGAACTACAATATGAATAATAATACTGGAATGTCCAAATTGTCAAAACTGAATTTTTAATCAAGGCAGCTTTCAAGCGTGGAAGTTCGTGAGTCCTCAAAGTCATCAGTCGGAAACTTTTAATTTTTCAACCCCTGAAGATATTTTTTTAATTTGTTTTATAGTTTAATTCAATATCAAAAATATTCTCAATGATTTTCAAAATTAATTTTTTTGAGTCCTTAAAAATATGAATTAAAGTTACTCATTCTTCATTATGCTAAATTTTTTAAATTTTTTACATTTTCTTTCATTTTTGTTCAAGACGAAGCATTGATTAAAATTTTATAATTGAATAATTATCAACGATATAAAGTTTTCTTCTCTTTTTTACTCAATTTCTTCAATATTTTTTAATTAATTGTTTTCTTTTTCATTTCTTTACCGAAAATTTTCCTCATAGATTTACTTCTTTTTATTGTTTTATTGTAATTGAGGTTATGTTATTCATTTTTATATGGAGAGGAAATTATGAAATGTCCTAGATTTTTATTTTTATTATTTTGAAGTTAAAATCGATCGAATCTTTTACTTTGATAAGTAATCTAGCACTTTTGTCAAAATCTAGTACTTCCAAAAAATCTAGTCATTTCATTGAAATTTCACATAATTGGCAAAAAAATCTAGGACATTTCAAATTGTCCGCTCCAGTTTGTATTTATTTTACTATTTTAATGTGTATAAGTTAAATTTTTGTACTATTGCTGCTGTTATGGAAACTGTAAAGTAGTTAAAAGTAAGTTAGTTTAAATAACCTTTTTTGATTTGTTTGTGTTTTGTTAAACAGAATTAAGTAGATTTGCATATTTTGTGAAAAGAATGTTTTTTTTTTTAACAGAAAAAAGCTAGTTAAGGATGCCCAAAACTAGAATCATGGTCAATAAATAAATCAATAAATATTTTGGCATTATTATTACTTCTATGGACGTTTGTGATTTGTATTTTTAAAGTTTTGTATTAAACCTATTTCATTTTGATTTCCCATTTTTGAACATTTTTGTTCATTTTTAAATCTATTGCATTTCTTGTGGCTTTTTTGATAATCTTTTATCATTATTGTTTTTTTTATTTAATTCCAGTCTATTGTTCAGTTTAGTATTTTCAACTTGTAATGTTGAAAAAAAAAAAATGATAAAACAACTTAAAATTTAATTACGTCATGTTCAGGAAAAGCTTTTGAAGATTTTCATTTACAATTTTTTCATTTGAAATATCAAAATTATCTCAAATTTGAGATTTGGATCTAGACAATTTGGAATGATGTAATTTGGGGTTGATATTCGTGCAGCTATGCTTCTTTTGCAAACTGTACTCTCAAAATTTAAAGTAACTTTAATCAATAAACGGATCTTAATCGATTAATCATTAAATTAAATATGGTAAATGAAAGAATGTTAACTTAACAACATTAAACAAGATTTATCTCCATAATGAATTGTGAGGATGTTCAACGAAATGTATATTGTAATATTTGTACTGGATGCCGGAAAACTGTGTTCAGAATATAAAGTTTCTTAAACTGACTAAAAGTCTTGTGCAATGCATAAGAATCTAGTTTACTAAGAATTAGAACTTTGAAATAATATTCCGCCTAAATCTAGTACTCAAGTTTGAAATCTAGTACTTCAATATGAAATCTGGTACTTCATTTTGAATTCTAGTACTTCTGCATATAATCTAGTACTTTTTCATAGAATCCAGTACTTTTTCTTAAAATCCAGTACTTCAGTATAAAATCTGGTACTTCAGTATGAACCCTGGTACTTCAGTGTGAAACCTAGTATTTCAGTATTAACAAAGTACTTCAGTATAAAGTTTACTTCTAACAGTTGTAAACCTAGACTTTAGACTAAAAGTCTAGTTCCAGATTGATTAAATATTATTTTATCAATAACCAATCAAGAAACAGAATTAAACATCCTCACATCCCATTAGCTTTTCGAGCAAAAAACATTAAAAAAATAATTAATAAGACAATTAAAGAGTTTCTATTAAGGAATTATTTTGATTATATCTCGGTAATCTTCGTGTGGTGGTAAGCTTAAGCTATCAAGCAAGTTATCATCAATAAAAAGGAAATTTTACATTAGCAATAAACAAAGTAATAATGTTAAGAATCATAGTATCATTGAGCACTTAGGGATGTTCTTCAAATGGTCAAATTCAGCTTATTGGAGCTGTTTTGGGTCCCTAATGAGTGTCAATGACTCAAAAAACAATTAATAAAGTTACATTTTCTTTGATTACTATTTCTGGTGTATTTTGTTCATTTTTATCGTCTCACAAAACTAGTTTTGATCATTTTCAATTTTCTGGTAATTTTTTTGCATTCAAAACTAGTCAAATAATTTTATGAGATCGACAAAAAAATGTTGTTCAAATTAAAAAAATTAAAAACTTTAATGCACTTTCTATGAGGTATTTTTCATTTCATTCGAAAGGTGACCGAAAATTTCATTCATTTCAAGCAATTTTTTTTTCAATTTTTATCTTAAAATTTAAGTGGCATCTTTTAAATTTTTTTAAATCATTCTCATTTGTTTTCGTCTCTTCAATTTAATGTATATGTATATGTATATATATAGTATGTATATATATTATTTATATAATTTTTTTCATCCTTAAAAATTATGATTCAATGATTTAATTACTGTGAATTTCTCATTTTATAGACTATATATAACCTTTAGTGCCATAATGAAGAATACTCGTCAACTTGATAACATTTATTTTCTTTATATTCTTTCAATTTCATTTTTGGTTTGTTGGTACTTGTAGATTGATCAACATGAAACGCATTTGGTAGCATATAGAACAGAATTTGAAAATATCTGGTACGAGCTATGTTTTAATCTAGTACTTAATTCCAGAAATCTAGTACTCATTTCCAAAAATCTAGTACTAGATTTAAAGAAATCTAATCCTCAATTCTAAAAATCCAGTACTTCATTCCAGAAATCTAGTTCTCAATCCCAGAAATCTAGTACTCCATTCCAAAAATCAAGTACTCAATTCAGAAAATCTAGTACTCAATTTCAAAAATTTAGAAAAGGCTTTTAAAAAATCTGGTCTTGAATCGAGTTCTGATATTAAGAACTTCATTACAAAAGATTTTCAAAATTCTAGTACTTCGCTTTAGCAAATCCAGTCCATATTTTGTAAAATCTAGTTCCACATTTTGCAATTTTACATTTGTTGAATTTTTAGCAATTGGGACTTGTATATTACTTTTTAAATGCTGATGTGTATTTTTTGAGGTTAGCTTCAGAAATGTTTTTTTTTCCAGGGTTTAATTTCTAAACAAAAGTTTTCCAAAAATTTTGCAATATCTCAAAAATTGCTTCAAAAATCACAATCAGCCTTACCACAAATTGCATTACAATAATTTTCTCATCAAAAATGAAATTATAAGAAAAATTCTTTTCCTTAATTTACACCAAAAAAAATTCTCAATTATTTTTCCTTCAGTCCCTCCAATTATGACCTACTAAGGTATCATATTCATATTCATATTCATTAAAAATTTCTTTTAAAAAAGATAAAACAATAATAAATAAGGCATATATTTGGTAGTTTTCATGTTCACGCACATAAATTACTCTTTTTTGTGAATGGTAAAATCTTTAGCGGTGCGAGTCATTGGCCTTTCGTTGTAGCCAATCATGATAATAGTTATATACAAATTTCTTAATTATTTTATGAATTTTCATGCAGAAATTTCACATTTTTTGATGTTATTTTTTGTATTTTTTTTGCTTTTTCTTTCTCAATTTTTTTACCATTTTCTAAAGTGCCTTTTTTGTGATTTTTTTATTTATTAGTTTTTTTTTGGGAACGTTTTAAAATAAAATTTTTAAAATATTTTAAACATTTTGATGAGATTTTATATCGAAAATCAAATTAAAAAAAATTGTCAATTTTTGTAAATTTTTTATTAGTTTGCGAATGTTTTTTTTTTGCTTTTCTTTGTTCGACGATTTATTTTGGCTGAGAAAAATTGGCTGTGGATATTTCTTGTTGTTGTTGATTTTTTATTGAAGATATTTAAGATGCATTCGATTGATTCTGTGACTTTGATTGTGGTGTTGATGGAGCAGGTTGTTGTTGCGGCGTCTGTTGACCTGATGATGCCTTTGCACGTCCTGAGGCTGGTGGAGGATTTGTTATGGTAATCATCGTGCGGATACGACGTTGAGCTGATTGAACGCTGAAGAATGGACCAATTATATGTACAGTAGTCTCTTCATCGACTGTTGGGGTGGAAGCGGTCGCGTGTTCTGGTAATTTAATAATGCTTCCCGTCACGCGTTGCAATTCTCGCACATTTTGACCTCCTTTTCCGATAATGCGGCCGACCTAAAGAGATACAATCAAGATTAGATTTCATGTTCGAAATTAAAACTAATCAAATTTAAAGCAAGTCTTACCTGTGAACTAGGTACAAGGATCTCAACTGTCAACCGTACATCATCAGTTCCACTAACAAAACCTTCTTCACGCATTTTTTCATAAATTAGATACTGAGCCTTCCACTGAGCTTCTGGTGTTCCAACAATTGTAACCTTTCTCTCTGTCTGCTGTTCAGCTGGCTTGTCAGCTTCCAATGGAGCAATCTTAACGTTTGCACCACTAAATCTAATAATATTTCTGATGTGAGAGCCCTTTGTACCGATAATAGCTCCAACTGCATTATTTGGTATGTAGAGGTAAGTAGTTTCTTGTACATCAGCAGCACCGGGTACGGCAGTCATGCCAGTTGCCTGATACATTGGAGGATAGCTTGTTGTTGATGGGAAAACATTATTTGGGCGTCCTGGAAATCCGAGACCATTTCCTGCCGTTGACATCATTGCCATTGGATGAAGTCCAGGGAACATAATACTTTGTGGTGCTAAAGCTTGCAAATCATTCTCATAGCTTTGTCGAAGTTTTGAACTGATTTGTGCCTCACCACGTGACATATTCTCAATTGATCCCTTAATCGTAATTATGCGTTCGAGATTGAAACTGTTAATGTCATTTATGGAACTAACAGTAATCTTTGTGTCTGTATCTTGCATAATACGCTTGATAGTGTTACCCGATTTTCCAATAATACGGCCGATTAGGTTATTGTGAGCGAGAATTTTTAGGCAAATTTCACTAAAACAAACAAAAAATTATTAAATCAGAGTTTTTGAAAAATTTGTGCTAGATTTATGGCAGCTTTGAGCCAGATTTGGTCGGATATGTGCCAGATTTGGTCGGATATGTGCCAGATTTTTTCTGTCGAGTGCCAGATTTTTATTTAAAAAACACTATTATTAAAATATCTTCTTACCCCTTCTTGGTGTTGTTAGCTTCCTGTTGCATAACCTCAAGGATCTTTTTGCATGCCATTGTACAATTTTCTGGATTTCCATAAATCGTAATTGCCTTCTCCAATGACCCAACATTATCCTTTCTATGAACATCAACACGAGCACGTGACTGTTGAGTAATCTGCCTTATTGTGCTACCTTGACGTCCAATAATAGCACCAACCATATCGCTAGCAACAAGTACTCGAAGTGGGAAATCAGTTTGACGTCCTGGTCCACTAGCAGCACCAAATGTTGAGCGACCTTTTAGATTCTTTTTCTGAAGCGATTGCCCACCACTCGATTGCGATTTATTTTCAAACAGAAGCTCTGTTGAGAGTTTGCTGCCCTCAAAATCAGCACCATTTAGGCCATTTGCAGCTCTAGAAAGGGAAACAAAAATTAAAATTAATTATTTCGAAATTTTAATAATTTGTTTTTTGAAAAATGAATTTTGAGGGAGGAAAAAAATTGCAAAAATAAAAATGTTAAAAAAGTTTTGTGTTAAAAACCTTTGCGCCTGCTCATATGACTCAAAAGTGATGTGAACGGTTTGCGTTTTTGGATCTTTACTCGCTACCGCATCGCATTCTTCGACATTGCCATACTGCTTCAATAATGGCTCAACATCACTAAAATTTGCATGGTGCGGAATTCCGCTTATAACAACTTTTGTCGTTGAACTGAGCGAGAGAAAAAAAAGAAAAGAAAAAAATAATGAAGAAACTGAGTTTGGCGATTGAAAGTAATCTGAAGGAAACTAAACATTGATTCTAGGATGATTTGATACAAAATAATAAAAATGCATGGATGGAAACTAGCATTTAAGGAATATTTATGAGCCATATGGAACATTTAAAGGTGCAAATTTTTAAAGGATTTTTTTTTAATTTTTCTCGTACGATTTTTTCTTTTTTCTTTTGAAGCTACAGCGATTGATCGTTCAATTCATTCACATTTTATAGTCATGCAGTACATCATGCTTAACATATTTAATTATAATATTATTATGCAGTTCTAAATTGAGTAGGTCAGCAGTAAATAAATTTTATTTTCAAAGTTTAAAATATCATGCGTTACAAAGTGGAGTTAAAACTATATTTTTGGTAAGGATAAGCAATTAAGGATTGTGATAAATTGGGAGAAGAAGACGCATAGAACCAGAAATCTAATTATCATTCCATTGACAATCCATTTTAAGCAATAATAGGATATTATGAATGGACCTGTGAGCTGAATGGCTCATTGGCGGAACGGTTCAGTACTTTGCTTATCCTTTTTCGAATCATATGTATTGGAAATAACCCACAGCTCACAGCCTTCCTTTGTAAGATACAGGCATAAATGTCATCAGAGGAGTGGTTCGGATCCCTTTATGAAGTTGTAGGTCTAAGTTTGAGTGCAGTAATTTGGCGTGTCTTTACTCGTTAAACTATCATTAGCTTTGTAACGCATGAAACGAGCAGCTATGGATCTTAAGGTCTTTATGCTAAAGTTTATTTTTGGTATGAATAGAACAACAGATCAAGAAACTGCAAAACCGAAACAAATAATTGATAAAGTTATGCAAAAGACAAGACTCTTTCATTTATATATATTTTCTGTTTCATAGATCAGACTATTATGAATCATATGCAAAAATATGCAAGAAGACAGAAATCTAGAACAATATGAGCATTTAGCAAGAATGAGAACGGCGCTATTCAATGAAGCTGATATCGTATAACGAATCAAAATCAACAGGCTCCGTTGGGCTGCACAAGCTATGAGGTGACCTGTGGAAGCTCCATTAAGTAAAGTCTCTAAGTCGGACTATGTGAAAGGAAATAGAGCACATGTAAAACCAAAGAACTCATGGAAAGAGGCTGTTGACAGAGACAGTATTGCATTTGGTATAGGAAATTGGCAAGCGGGAGCCAGCCAGTTTAAAGCGACATCTAAAGAAAGCCATGGATCACAATTGATCTGTAAAGTCAACGAAATAAGTAAGCAAGAGAACTGCGTTATCGGACTTCTAAAACAGTTTTCTAGAGACGATGTTTTAGACATAGCATGATTTGAAAGGCTAATAAGATCAGCCTTTCAGTAAATGAGAACAAGACAAAGTTCCTAATGGATGCTGCATAAGGAAAGACAAAGAAATTTTGCCATGTTCTCTTTAGGAACACTAAGCAAGGAAATAAGTAACGAAGTAAGAACTTAGATAAAATTTTCAAATAAAAGCATAAAACAAAGATTTACAGCATCATATCAAAAACCTCGAAACATTCAGCAAATTAGAAGATTTTAGTAAATAATAAGGACAACAGAACCATTCTAAGCAGAAATTCCTATTCCCATAATTTCGAAAGGGTTGGAATCGATTAAAAAGATATTAAATAATATTAAATCAAAAAGCTGTTAACATTTCCGCATCAAATTACTTCATTACAAAATGCAAAACAAAAAAAACAAGCTACAACATCAAGAGAGATTCTGACTTGATGTCAATAAGCAGCAACATAAGAAATAAGAAGAAGGAAAAAAAAAGCAATAAACAAATATGAATGGCAGTCATAAATGGAAGGAAATAATAAGGAAAGGAATTTAACGCGATGATTTATGAGCATAAGCAAGGAACCGCGGAAAACTTGATTTCCATAGCAAACCTGTGTTGCTTAAAGGATCTTTTCTCATATTCTTCCGCCTTTTTTAACTCACATGTGCTTCACTTTGAGGAAGCGAAGCAAATTTTTTAACCTTTTTTTATTCTTGGTTGCTTGTGTGTTCGAGGCTCAATCAATAGCATACATATACATAGATTTATTAGTTCCATATACACACTCAATTCACATATCCATCTGGCGGTTATTTCACTATTGCCAAAAAAAGACTTTCTTCTTCTTATTCCTGCTTGCTTTTCAACAAAATAATTTTTTTTTATTAAATAATAATGCTGCCTTGAATGAGGATCCTTTCTATTCTTTCATAGATAATTGAATAAGTTATGGGATATGTAAATAATATTTTTGAGTTCTTTGCCTGCGAGCTGTGATTTGAATGTCCATAATAAAGAATTTTTTGTGGATGTTTTCAAATATTTTTTCAAAAATAACTTGAAATGGTTCTTAAAGAAGCATAATTACAGGAACTTATATAATAATATTTCCTTCATACTTTTGTGTTATTAACCTTATTTTGTGCTTCTAGATGAACTATGTACAATAGATGTTTGGTACACAAAGTTTTAGAAATTTTAGAAACAAATAGCGCTGCTATACATTTGAATTAAGATTGTTGGGATTTTATTGAGTTTGAAGCAAAAAAAGTGAATAGTCAGGAAGATGCAAATCATGTCCAACTTGATAATATTTTCTAAATTTCTGAACGATTTTTTAGGAAGCAGCTTATGATTGTCTACAGTTAAATTAAATTATTATTTCAGTTAATACCAAAAGATTTAGTTAAAATTTAAAAATTTGGAAGTAAGAAAGGACTTATGCTTCTATTGTTTTAAAGTCACAACATCCGAGCAACACAATTCTTCATTCAAAAATCAATTATTGGATATTTAAGTGAGAGGTTTGATTTTTATTTGTTAATAAAGTTCAGCTCTTGAATTACTAGTAATACTAGCTGTGTATTTAAGAAATTGAGTACCCTTCAAGTCGTTTAAGTCCTTTAAGCAGTCATTACAATCTAAATGTGTTGTATTGGAATTTGAAGTTTAAAAATTCATTTTCCTAAGTTCAGAGCTCGAATTCGAGTCGACTCGGAGTCGAATCCACCATTCAAAATATAAAAATCTCGATTTGATTTCGAGCTCTGCCTAAGTTTTGATAAAGATTCGAACAGATAATTCATACTGTTCAAATAAATATTTGTAAAGCTCTCAAAAAATCACGCGGACGTCCCAAGAACTCCTGGAAAGAAGCTGTTGACAGAGACAGTATTGCATTTGGAATGGGTGATTGGCAAGTGCTATCCAGCGATAGAGCCAGCTTCATGCGTCATCTAAGGGAGGCCATAGATTATAATTGATCTGTATGGAGCAAGTAAATAAAGCTCTTGTGTTCTTTTAAAGTATAAAGCATGAAAGAACCAAATAAAACTTAGTAAAACCAAAGTACTGAATCTTCATTTGAACTCCTTCTGAGTTCGAAAATGAATTTCTATAAAGTCACCAGAAAGTTGTAAAAACAGACATAAAAACCCCTTGAAAAATACCTGGTCACTGTGCAGCCAGACAGCTCGAAGTCATAAAATTTATTTGTCAATTTAAAAAAAACAACAACCAGACCCCTTCAAATAAAACGAATAGTTAACCAGCATAATTTCCAAAAAAAAAGTGCACTTGATAGTGCAAGAACAATTTACGGCTACAATTAGCATTTAAATTCATATCCGCAGTCTACACTTTCCTCCACTGACCCACAAAATAAAACAAGACAGCATAAAAACTTCTAGACAAGCACAAAAAAAAAAGAGTTGAGAAAATAAGGAACAGCAATGCAGCGACGAAGGTCTCAAAACATAATTTCGCTCTTTTCTCAACAAACGAAAGCAAGCAAGCAAGCAGCAACAGAAAAAAAACCTTTAAACGAGCAAAAATAGAAGCGAGAATAAAAAGAAGCAAAAGAAATTTTTTTGGGAATTTTTATGCTGCTCAACTTTCAATGTATTGGTTCCTTTTTTTCATTACAAATACACGCCAATTTCCAATACCCTGTTTCCTCTTCACATTTTGCACGTTTTTTTAGCCGCTCCTGCTGCTGTTGTGCCTACAAACTTTTTGGCTTTTTTTTTTGTGCTGCTTCTGTTGCTCGCTTTTCAATTCTTAGAAATTGAGTGAAAGAAGAGTTTAAGATGAAAATAAAAAAAAAGGTTTGCGGCGATGTGAATTGATGCTAGAAATGCTTGGCCAACTCAACCAAAAATTCTTCATTTTTTTCTGTCCCTAATCAAAGATTTTTTTATGTTGAAAGGATTATATAAGCGACATAATGTCATTGAAATTGCTTAGTGGGGTCTCATTATGTCAACATGCAGAATCATTCACTGTTGTTTATAGTACTTTGAGGAAATTTGACTACATGAGGACTAAATGACACTGACTGGAATTTTGAACGATAAGTCTGAGTTTTGTTTTGAAATTGGAGGATATGCATTAATGGCGCTTCGAAATGATTTGTGTGGGGTTTGAGATATTCAAACAAGTCATGGAATTTTTGAAATGGAAATTTGTGATGATTTGAAGACAGTTTTGAAACCAATCGAGTAAGCTTGCCAATTCACAGCTTAGTCATGTATCTGGTATATTTTTGATCGGTTAAAGTATGTGCTTTTTGGCAAGACAGTCTAACTCCATCGGCCTGATATGGTTTGTTTGGACAAGATATTTATGATCTTTTACTGGGCAGTTCTCATTAACTTTGGATAAAACAGTTTATTTTTATTGCTCAAGAAAAAAGGATTATTTTAAAAAAATCATATCGAAACAGTCCTTCTTAAATCTTATTGATCTGGAAGAACAATGTTTTCATTGAGTAAGTAACTGGTTTAAAATTGGACAGGACATTTTTTGTTGAACAAGGGTGCGGAACTGAAAAAATAAATTTTGATCATTTTTGATCAATTTTGTTCATCTTTGATTATTTTTGATCATTTTTTTAACATTTTTCAATACTTTCATCAGTAACGCACTCTTGGTTTTGATTTGTCAGCAGTAATGAAACAGTAATTGTCAACAGTAATGACAGTGTTATGGACTGTCTTACAGTTCTTTAAATTATTTGCTTAATATTTTGTATTGAATAGAATTGTCAACTTGCTCTCAATACTCAGGTTTTAATTAAAAAGGCAACAATCTTGTTTAAATTTTGTAAGCATTTCAAAATCTATTATAAATATTGTTATTATAACATCGTTTAAATAAAATCATAAAATGATTCTGAGTATTGAAACTTAATGAAAGTGGCTAGTTTTAAACGCTAAAGTCCTTAATCTCCCGAACTGGCAGAAGGTTTCTAAGGATAGAGCTGTCTTTAGATGATCTCTGAACGCGGCAATGGGCACATGTGCGCCCCAGCCTAGGAATTAAGCAAGTAATTTTAAAAAGTGAACCAAAAAAAGTCTATCAAATGACACTCCCAGTGAACCAAATTTGAAACCAGTTTTTTTTCAAAACCAATACCACGCACTGGTTCCCATGGACAATTACTTGCCATTTAAGAGTTACTGTTTTGAAAGGTCATGAATAAAATTGAATAAAAATGCATATGTTGAACTAGCAAATAAGAATGAAAGTTAATTTTAAAACCAAGAAATATTCTCTAGGCTCGGAAACAAGGTTGGGGGTTATCTGGCTGTATTTGGTGTTATTTGGAGGTATTTGTATGAAAGTTGGTGGTATTTGGTGGTATACTGCCTAGTTTTCGATCCTGGAAGATTCTAATGTCAGTTACAAGACCTTTATATAACATTATAGTTCTCCGCATAGTTACAATAACATCAACAAGACTTTACGAGTTAATAATGATCACATAGTGTGATGTAAAAGATTAGATAATGATGTAAGAAGCTTATAAATATTCAAATAATAAACTAATAAAAATTCTCACATTTAACTTTGATTTAACATGATAAACAACAAAAAATAAGAGATGATATTTGGCGCGCAAAACGATGGAGTAAAAAAAATGTTCAGAATATATGAAAAATAACATGAATAATGAGAGAGAGAGAGGCAAGAGAACTAGGAGAGCCAAAAAAAATAAGAAAATAAGAATCACAGAACGAGAATTTTAGGTAAGGTAGTGTGTTGAAGAAGAAGTAAGTAAGAAAGTATGGATATGGGACATTGGAAGTATACGAGGAGTTTCGTGCAGGTAAAAAAAATACACAAAAAAAAATAAGAAATGAAAAAAAAAGTTGAAACTCACCTGGAACCATTTTGTGGTGTATGTGACTGAGCGCCTTCATGTGGATCCTCAAAAATCTGCTCGCGGTCCTCTTTCGATAACTCAAGATCAGCAAATTGATCAGCGTTCGATGCCATTTTTTTAAAACTTTTTTTTTGAATTTAAAAACTTGCTTTTATGTCCAAAAATGTACGCCAAAAATTATTATTATTTTATTTTGTTTTAACTTTTTCTCAACACTCCGGAAATTCTCACGGACACATCGATACGTCTACTTATGCCGGGTAGAAATATATTTTATTTTTATTATTTTGTGTGTATTTTTGTTAAAAAATCCTTCTTTTCACTTCACTTTTTTACTTTCAAGGCTGTTTCTTTGCCTACTTATTTTTCCACTACTTTTATGTGTATTGATATATATTCAAAATATACAGCAAGGGATGTCGTTCGATGCTTTCAACTTCTCTTCTATACCGCTATTTTTTTATTGTGTCTTTAAAATTTTTTGAGGAAAATTTTTGAAGAAGAAAAACGAAAAGAAATGAGAAAATTGCCGAGACTTTAGAAGCTGATGCGGGAAGAGTTTTGTTGGAACTATTCGCGTATTAATCTGTGTTCTGGATTTGATGCTGCCTGATTTTCGTTGAACGAAAAATATGAAAATAAAAATTTAATTTTTGCTCAGGAGACTGCCTGCAAAGTGAAAATGAGAGAAATTAGTGAAAATTGTTTTTTGAGGTTAGAATTTATGTTGTTGTTTATTGGAGAGGTTTACTTGAAGTTACTTTGTTGAGGTTTTGGTGATTATTGAGGATTTAAATTTTTCAAAAGTGAGGCAAAGTTGAGGAATAATTTTGATTTTAGGTATGCTAAAGTTTGTATACTTTTGAGAAACTTTACGAACTTCTTAGAAACTTTATTAACAATTTGATAAGGACACAAATTTTGTGATTTTTTGGTTTGAAACTTTCTAAATTACTTTTTTGAATATTTTTAATTTGATTTGTTAAAAATTTAAAATTTCCCTTTTTTCATTTTTCATATTGACACATAATTTTCAATTTTTGTGAATATATTAAAATATTTTTTTATCATTAAAAATGTTCTGCTTGTTTTGAATTTAAATTAAGGTTTTAATTTAAAAACCACTGTTTAGAAAACAGTAAAAGGTTTAACTTGAAATGATTCTAGAAATTTAAGTTGGTTTTAGTCTGTTTCAGTTCACTTAAATTGACAATTTTAATTTAACAATCTGAAGTAAATTCAAATTGGATTCAAGTTCTGAACATCTTCATTTAACAGTTCCTTAACTTTTACCATTTTTATATTTAAATTTTCATTTAACAGGCACAAATCATGTTCGTGGTGCTAAAAAGTGTTTAGCGAGCTTCATTTATATATCTTTCTAAGATTTATATAAATTAATGTAAAAGACAATAATTGACTATTTTTGACAAACCTTAAATGGCACAAGTTGGTTAATCAAATAGAAATCCGGCGCCAAGCTTGCATGACTCTGGCACTGAATTCGATTTAAATCCAGTACCACATCAGATTCACACAGGCTTGGTGCCGGATATCTGATCATTTAACCGACTTATGCTATTCGGGTAAGGGCACCATGACATGGTAACTGGCAGGCTTTAGTCAGCAAATGAGCTTGTTTCAGGTGACAATTATAGTTGATAATTAAACAGTAAACTGGCTTGATTAATTAGATTGGTCATCATCGTTCTTTACAACTCTGATGTTAAGATGAATCTAATACTTTATCAAGCTTATAGAATAACACTTTTGCAGCTAAATTAGCTGTTTTTTGAATTCTTAAAAAATCAAAAAATTTTCTTATTTTTTGAGACCATAAATTAAATTTTTAAATAATTTCTAAGATTATGCATGTCATAATCCGAATTCTGTATGTTTTGAAGCTGACTGACTCTATTCAAACATTAAAAACAAGTCCATAACAAACCCCAACCAAACATTTTACCTAAAAAACTCACAATAAACAAATTTCTTAACAATATTTTTTTTATACCAATTTTATGTTCAAAACTAAGGACAAAACTTTGCATTTTGTACTCTTTATTTTTATATGAATTTTTATGCTTTAAAAACATCTGCTATTTTCGATTATGTGTCTTTTAAAAACTTTGAGTAGTTTATCAATTATTTTAATTATTTTATGACTCAAAAGCAGCCTCAAATGACAATAATTAATTCAATTTGTCGCAATATTAAATTAAAATAATTTAAATTTGATCCTCAAAAAAATCAGAAACTCCAAAAATTCCTTTTTTTCAACTTACTTTGATGAAATTTCAAACTAAACTAAAATCGAGTGCAAGGAAGAATTTTTGAGGCAGAGTTTAGAATATTTTTTGCTTCTTCTTGTTCTTGCTTCTTTTGAGAGCAAATGAGAGCAACAAAAATGCCGAAAGAGAGTTTTTTTGGAAAGAAGTTCTTTTTTTGGTAATTAAAAAACTTTGGAATGTCTTTTCTCTTAACCCTTTTCTGTGTATTTGTGTGAATAAATTATAGTTTTTTATTATTTTATTTGAGAGAATATATTGGTTGTGTTAGTGAGAGTTTATGCTTAGAATAGTTTTTGTTAAGTCCCGAGCGCATGCTGCTTGCCCGCATTAATGAAATGTGAGAGTTTTCTAATGTTTTTATATTTGTATGTCCCTAATCATAAATGGTTCATTTTATGCATACTCGATGGTAAAATTTTAGAGCGTCATCAAGTATTTGACAAAGGCCGATTTTTTGTTTTATTTGAGGTTTTTAGAGATTTTATTGATTTTGCTTTAGATTGAGCAGATATGATTATTATTATTACTATTAATATAATCGCACTTAGTTTGATATTATGAGACTTATAATTTAATTTTGAATATTTAATTTAGTTTATTGATTTATTGTTTATTCAAACTTTGAGCACATTAGGATGATCTTCGGATTGACAACATTTTATGTAAGCACTTAAATTTTGCTTCATTACACACAATTAAATCGTGTCTTTAATATTGGTTGTTGAATTAAAAAAGAACTCATTGAAAGAGACCATTAATAGAGACAGTGTTGCATTTGGAATCGGCAATTGGGAGACGGTAGCCAGAGATAGAAATAGTTTTAAGGGACGGGTAAGGGAGGTCATGAATCACAATTGATCTGTACGACCAGCGAAGTAAGAAAGTAAGTCAGAAAGGAAGACTCAAGAGTCAAATCAATCCATCTGATTTATGACTTTTCAACCATTCATCCCTCTCATCTATGGCTACTTCATTGGATTAAGTAAATATCCTTTAGTAGATTCAAACCTGAGTAACAATGCAAAATGACTAGATAGTGCCTTAAATCAAAGTGATTTAAATCAGCAGAACTCAAGCAAATAAGCTGTTATAAAAGACAGTATTTCAACTGGTATTGCAAATTGTCAAATGGTAGCCCGCGAAGTAGATATGGCCCAAGTAACATACGTGTCTTATATGATTATTTCAATTATATTTCAGTTATAGTTATAGAGTTATATTTCAATTTCACCTGCACTTAAGATGAAATTTTCTTTACATTATTTGTAGGTGGATTTTTTTTCTCGTTTCAGAAGATTTTGATGCATGTACTTTTGGATCATTAGAATTCTTCTATGGCTCACTGTGAAACTAGCAGCATGAATATAACAGATAGTCGAAGTGAGAAAATTACCTTGGTGGTCGAGTGGTCAGAGATCGCCTCTTTTGAGGTCGTGGGTTTGAATTTCATCGCACCTGACTTATTCAACATTAATTGTTTTACACATGCGGCAGTTAAAGGGAGTTCTACATGCTATATGGCTAGTTTCAAGCTCCATGTCAGGCTCAATGTCTCCAAAATGGCCTTAATAGTTCAATTGGATGTAAAATATTAAATATGTTCTTTTAATACAAAATTTTACCTACTGCACATGTCATAAATAATTAGAATTAAATTAATGAGTCTCAAATTTATAATTTTTATTAGATTTAATTCAGGTAAAGCCATTAATTATATTGATTAGAGATGATAAAATATCATTAAAAGTTGATACTTTTTACGAGCAGCTACTATATTCGCAAATTGAGTGAATCATGGCGCCTAAACTTATAAAGCGAAGATTTAAATTTTGAAAAAATTCAAGCTAATCGAAAGGTTTCCCTAACAGACAAATGAGCATACTCATGGTAACGTAACATACTCAAGAGTATGTACACTCATGGTACCATGAGTATACAAATTTGTCTGTTAAGGTTTTATCATTAAACAACCCTTTTAGTGACAAATATGAATATAAAAGTTAAATGACTTAAAAATGTCACCAAACACAAGAGAGTAAAGCTTTGGTAGCCAATTGACACCTTATAATGTTCACAACATAAAAAGAAATCTATTTGATTTTTTACAGCAATTTTACCATCGAATTTAATTTCAAAAACCAGCAGCTCTAGACAATTGCAGCTCAACATCAACCTTAATCTAATTATTCAAGTCTTTTTGAATAAAATGAATCCAAATTTAAATACTCATCCGTAAATTCTGAGAACTTTCCGCCAAATAATTAACTTCCAACTTACTCTATCCACACTGCACATTTCAGTGAACGGATTGAAACAATATTTTATTTTTTTTTGTTGCTGTTGTTTGCATCTTGCACAAAAACAAAAAAAACATTTACAGTGATTTTTTTTGTGATTTTCAAGGATTTCCGAGAATTATTTTTTTCATTTGTTTCTGATCTAGCGAGACCCAAACACACATATATGAATATGTGAGCATGCATCCGTATATCTCGAATTAGAGCAAAAACAAATGAGAAAGATGAAAATAACAAAAAAAAAATGTGCAGGCAGAAATATTGAGTGCTCCAAAATTATAGCTTTGGTTTTGGCTTTTTTCGATGAAATTTAAGTTTTCGATTGAGTTTGACTTGATTTTTTTTTGTGCTGCTGTTGCTGTTGTTGTTGGTTTAGATGAGGACGGGACTATGAGAGAGGAAATATTGTGGATATTTATAGACAATGTATGATGAATATTGGCCATGGGATGGCTTTTTGGGAATTTTGAAAGGTTTCTTGCATTTTGGCATTCTTTTGTTTGATGATCGTTGAACTGACTTAGTCTGGCTTTAGTAATTTTTTTTATATTTTCAGGTCTTAGACTACTTTAGTTGACCTAATTTAACTGTCTATATTGGTCTTAAGATATCTTAACAAAAAAATCAGAATTGAGGCTAAGGAATAAAATATAACTTTACTCTGTTCCTGATTATGATGGTTTTGAGAGTTTCTAGCTTGCTTTTAACAATTTCAACCAGAGTGGGCACGTCGGAGGTGGCAGTCGGAAAAAGCCCTCAAATTTCTCGCCGATTGCGCACCGTTTTAAATTTCTGATTTGAACTTAGGAATCATGATCATGAATGATCATGAACTTGTCGGCTTAGCTAAAACAAAGCGCACAGACTTAAGCTGCCAATGGCACAAAACTTCCTTAATCTCAATTGAGCCATAGTAAAACTAAAACGACAAATTATTGGTTCCTTTATTCTCTAAAGAAAACATTATTTTTCTTAGAACCTGATTAAATTTGTTTTAAATTGATCGCAACTGAATTGAACAGTCCTCTAAGAAGACATTTACACAAGCAGCTAATGACAGCCCCACCAACACAATTACAAAATAATTAACTTTTCTTTCCATGTTCATATCCTAAAGAATGTCTTCAAAATCCTTTCCTAATTCGATTTGCTATCGATTTTCAATCTATACAATATGTGAGCATATCCCATAAATAACGAACCATATTGACCATAACTATGCTAACTGTCACAACTGAAATAATTTAAGTCTTATTTAAAATAGAAATTCCAGTTCCTTTACATTTTTATCCTTTCTTTATTCGCTGATTTCTTTTCAATTTAAGATTTTATTTCTTTGAAAAGATTTTATTTTATTTGAAATCAAAGAGATTTATTTACTCATATTCATCATGTGATGCTTAAAATCTTACGGTAATGTGAGGGGTTATTCAAGTCCTAGGACTATCGAATTCTATTTTTGCCGCGAATTTCAATTTCTTTTGTAAGACATTTTTCGCTTAAAATATTGTTGAATAGAATTTTTTTACTAGTTGAGCTAGTTTTGATTTCAATTGAATTTATGTCCATGTGCTTGCTGATACCCACAAATCCGGACATCTAACTCAATTGACACACAGAGAATTTTTTAAGGCTGGGGTTGAAATAAGAAATAATTTGCAAGATAAAAGAGTCTGATCTTTTGTCATCCGCTGGACTGGTCCATGGGAAATAATTCTTGCTCCAGTTCTAACGATGATTTTATGGAAATTTTTCTATTTTTTTGCCAGTTATAAGATGAGAATAGAAATTAATCAAATTTAGTTTAGTTATGGCGCGAATTTTTTTTTCAATTTCTCACGAGATGCTGGCTGCTTTAGAATCTTGAAAAATGTGACACTAACGATTTTCTTTTCAATGTTTTTTTTTTTTTTTGGCACAGAATAAGAAGATTGGTGGTCAGTCATGTAAATGAGTATCATATATGTTTAGATTTTGGAATATTTAATAAGCATCAACGGTCTTTAATTACAGTTTGAAGACATATCTGTTAGAAGATTATGTTCGTTAAGGATCTAAGCACATGGGCTCGAAAACTGTTGAACGGACACTTTGAAAAATAGCAACATTTGTAGTATAGGTCGATCAATGTAATGTATTTAAAGCTTTAGATTCCGACATTTTAGCCTTATAATAACCTTATAAGCCATTGTTTCATTTAATAGAATACAAAGTCCAATCAATTGTCAAATGGACACAGTTAAGTACAACCCCAGCTATTAAAAGTACACAGAAAAAAATGCAAAAATAAAATTCGCAAGAAAGCCAAAAGCATTAATTGAAAATTGTGAAGGATGTCGATTACGCACACTTTTACCAGCTTTTTCCTACACAACAATTATCACGCAAACGCTCAACACCTACAATAATTATTATTTACAGTTTTTTAACAAGAAATCGTTAAGTTGACTGAGGTTGCTGATATTTATAGGAGAAGTTGAGGTTTTATCATTGATTGTAGGTTTTGATTTAATTGATTTAGTTTCGTGAAAAGGTAAGAAGATTTAATAAAAATAGAAATGAATGCGTAAATTGAATAAAATTTACAAATTGAATAATTGACAATTAGTCGAAATTTAATCTAAATTCATCGTGAAGTTTCGCAATTTCAATTGCAAAGTTTATAAGTTCACTACAACTCATACTCTTCTGTAAAACTCTTGAATAATGGACAAAGCTTTGAAAAAACGTGTGAAACATTTTTAAGATTTCTTAAAATTCTTGCATGATCAACACGAGCTGCAATTTCTTTTATTCGAAATTTCCTTCCATTGAACGTGTTTATGGTCTAAAATAGAAATTAAACTTTTCATGATGAATAAGATGAATTGAAAAGTGGTAGGCTCTTTTTTCTGGTTAAGTGTTCAAAACAAACTCATGAGCCCAACCTCATCCCTTATTTCAGCATATACATAAGGGCTAACCATGTTCAATGAATTAAAGCGTCTGGTTTCTAAAACTGTTTGGGTACATTCCCCTGGTTACAATCAAATTTGATGGAAAGATTCACCGGGGAGCCTTAGAAATCGACGTTTGAACCCAAACTTTGATCAAAAAACTCAATTAAATTAAAAACAAATAAAAATGTTAAATGAATTCATCTAAATGTATGCAAACATAATCAAAGCTATCTCAATTGACTTAAATTAGTCCAAAAATGATGTCAATCAGGGCCAAGAATAACAATGTGGTGAAATAAGAAAATGCCTGAAATTGTGGCATTAAAGAAGAAAACAAAACAATTTTTCTACCAAAGAACTCAAAGAGCTTTTCGAATCTTTTAATAAATGAGAATGAGTTTCGACTCAAAACTTCCATGCCAGATTGTGTCACAAATAATGTTTGTAGAATTTTTGTCAATGAAATAAATAATAAAAAAAATTATGAATGAACATGAATGAAATGCTTAGTCATTTCTTATCATGTTTAGTCTACTGAGAATCCATATGTTTGAAATATGAAGCATATGTTGAATACTATTAAAAGTTTTGTTTTTATGAAAATGTGTTGAGCTGCGAGAATTTAAAATGAATTTAAAATCAGGGCTCGTGAGGAGTAAAAAAAATTTTGATTTTCTAAAATCAGTTATTTATGTGATTGAAAAAAATCATGATTTTTCAAATCTACGTAAATCTTTAAGGAGGATTTTATTACGTAGACAAAATCCCTGCGTAGTGATTTTGATTACGTAAAAACCGTTAGGATTTTAGTGATGTGAAGTTGAAATTGTTTACATTTTTTTGGAACTATTGTTAAATTAAATAAAATTCGTGATGGACACAGAAAAACTTTTTTGATTCCATTTGACTTATTCACAAAGCAATGGAATAATTTTTGTACTGTATTAGAAAAAATAATGAAATGCTGCATTCAGCCAAGAGTTTCTGCATCCGTAAATAATTTTGATATTTTTAAATTCTTGAAATTTAAATATTCCTAGACAGCCTTATGTTAGATACTTGTTTGGCTGTTGCTGCTACTCCTAGTAACCAGTCTTCTCTAGAGCGATCATTCATCGCATTACGATTTCTTTTGAGTCACTTACGATCCAATCTATTGTCTAATTCCGTAGAAGACATAATGTTGTGCCACTTAAATTCTTCGTTATTTTCTAACATTAATTTTGACTTGATATAAACCGTAATATTCTTATTAACACATACTTATCTTTGCTTCACGACTTTAAAGGTCAATCTCCGCTGCATATTAGCATATTCGCTGTCCTTAAATGCTTAAATTTGTTAAATTTCAATAAAAAACAATCACCAAAAAAAATGTAAACAATTTCAATTTCACGTCACTAAAATCCTAACGGTTTTTACGTAATCAAAATCACTACGCAGCGATTTTGTTTACGTAATAAAATCCTCCTTAAAGATTTACATAGATTTGAAAAGTCATGATTTTTTTTACTCCTCACGAGCCCTGTTTAAAATTGTTTTATTGCATTAGAGTAAAAATTTTAGAGAATTTTGGATTTGCAAAATTTGGGGTTTAGAGATTTAATCAGGAGTAGTAGTGCTTAGGATTTTTATTCCATGCATGATAAAGAAATTAAGCAGCCAGTTTGGATACCCTAATTTAGGAGATTTTCGTTGTAAACCCTTTTTTCCGTTATAATTTACTACTAGTTACTAAGCTACTAGTGAGCCCAAAAATCACTTTTCAATTTTACTTTTTTGATTCGGTGTTAAAAAATATTCAAAATGTAATTTAGTAGATCCGAACCCTTAACTGTTAATCATTTTATTAACTCCTCAGCCACTGGATTCAAAAAAAGGGTGGAGTAAGGGAACTAAGACATGAGCTGGTGTTTTGAGTGTATTTTATACATGCTAGAGCATGTACCTGAGAGATGCATTAGCACATCTGCACAATTAATCATGTTAAATTAGTTATGAGAAAGATCGCATCGAGCTCGATACCTATTCTAAATATCCCTGTCCATTCTTATTCGATTTTACGAAACCATTAAAACACTTTAGTATTGACTCTAAAGTAAAATCATTGTACAAGTCAAAAACTATAAAAAGAATCAATATTACAATATAAAGCTTATATTAAGGGTGCGAAACTTAATTTTTGATCATTTTATCACACCTTGGCTGATATAGGTGAGATGTAAACAGAGTAGGTCACAAAGAGCATTGAAGTTCACAAGGACTCTCACAAATCACTCATAAATTGAATTTTGTAAGCAAACAAGCTCTTAAAGATGAAAATGACACCTCATGTTCCACAAATTTCACCTTGTTTCAGTTCAATCATCCTTAATTCTATCAAATGAAACATATTAAAAACTTAGAAACTTTTAATTCACACAAAAAAAAAATACAAATAAATTCAATAAGTTTAATCAAATAAAATAAAAAAAATGTTCATTTTGTGAATGAAAAAATAAACAAAAAAAAAGTTCTTATCATTCTTCTTATTCAAAAAATGAAAAGATTAATATGAGTGATTTTTATACTTCATTATGTACTTTTCCACTCTACAACTATAACAATAATATACGAAGATAGGAACGGAATGAGAAGAAAAAAAAATTCATTCATTGACCGGCATATTTTCAAATACAATCAACAACAAAAAAAAAAAAGAATAAAAAAAATGTCGAATAAACAACCGCGCAATTCGTCATTATAGTCGTCTCATATTTGTGATTGTAGTGTGGCGTATTGGTAGGGGAAGTAAGTTGTAGAGTGAGATGGAGATATGTTCTGTAAACAAGGCACACATACAAGTAATTCTTATATAAAATGTTGGCTTCTTCTTGTTTCATACGTAAATATGAGTAAGTGCGTAAATGCGCGTTTGAGGGACCAACATAACCATAATTATTCAATATAATATTTATCATACAATAAGAATTGTTATTTAAACTTTTGAAACTTTATGCTCATCATAACTTTATGTTTCAGATTAATGACCTTGAATTTAAGTTTTTCAACTGATAATAAACTCACTGACTTTATAGCCTTAATTTGTGTCAATCAATATGCGTGAAAAAAAATCAATTGTTTTGTAATTCTTTGTAATATAACCTCAAAATTAAATTTATTTTTCCACCAATTGCACTTTAAAGATTTTCCACAAAATTTTTCATTTCGAGAGTCGAGCGATGAGAAAAAAATATTTCCGAAGGACCATGAACAAGTTCATTCAACTCGGGAATATTTTTTTTTGCTTTCTACTTTTTCTCGCACTATAAATTTTTTTAAATCCATCAGCTAGAGGATTATACGCACCCCAAACTCAACTTTTCACTTTTTATGTCACTTTCTCATCAATAAAACCGGAAGGAACCGAAAAATAATAACAAAAAAAGTATTTTGCCGAATTTTTGTTTCTTCCACTGTCGCGAGAGGAACAAAAAATATGGAATTGCAACCACGTTTCCAACTCAACTACTACGCTTATGTTTTTTTTTTCTTTTCTTTTTCGTTTTCTTCTTGCTTGTTGTTATACGCCGAAAAAAAAACGCAGAGACTATCATAGATGAGAAGAAAATGTTTGTATATAGAACATACATTCTTATATGATACTAGCATTGGGGAATCGCCAGATTATAATTTTTTATGATACTTATCGTGATAGTATAAATCTATGGATTGATGTTGGTTCATGAATAATTTCTTCAGATTGCTTGATGATTCATTATGCTTAAACAAATTGGTGGTCATGGCTGTAGCCTATTTTCCATCAGAGGACAGTTTCTTAGTATTACAAGCAAGTTCCTTATTCCTAAGATATGAAAAAAGTAGCTTCATACCTTAACGCCAAGCTTTTTCCCTCAAAACCTTAGAGAATATAATAGGCAATGGATACATGAGTAAAAAATGACACTAGACTTCAAAGTCGTCCTCATTTAAGTTGAATTGACTGAAAACCAAAAAGTCTTGGCTTGACTTGGAGCTCTGTCACATAAGTAAATGCGATTTTTTGGAAAAGTCATGAAAATTTCCAATGCAACTTGAACATTTGTAGCTAATTGAATAAAATTTGCAATTTTAAAATGTTCCTATTAAGCTTTATATGATTTGACTCTCAGTGTCTTTAGCTCAAAAAGGCTGGGCCCTTCCCACATTATTATTATTATTATAAGCTTAATATGGCATTTTGTTGCCCTTAATGCTGTTAAAAAATTCGCTATTACATGAATTTAGAAAGATGTGTAATTTTGAGTATTGGAACCTTTATTAAGTTAGATTAAAGAACTCATTGAACGAAAGTGAAAGCAGTCAAGTCGATGAATTTTGAAGAGATGTAACAGGTCCATGTGGACTGTTGTCTAGGTGAATAAATGCTTAATGAATCTCTACTAAGCTCATATATCAATTTTGTTTTAAATGCAAGATTTTTACTGTAATATATCAATTCTATCTGGTTTAATTTTATACGTACTCATTATTCAATATTAGCTGAGAATCTTCGTCACTCGGAGGTAAGTTTCGAATTTACCACCCTCTTTTATTGCCATTTTTGAAAATTTCGTTTAGTTTCAGGCTCAGAAGAAAATTATATTTTGACATTTTCTATGAAATCATGACTTGAGGTATTTTTAAGAGTGGATTCTGGATTTCAGTATTGGTTTAAGAATAAGACAATGAAAATTCAAACATTTTTTCCTCTAAAGTACGATGCAGATTATTAATTACGCATAAAAATTAAATCTCAAAACATGGATCATATGCATGCAATGTGCTCATAATAAACATTTTCTCATTCATTTACACAATATTTGAAATTATTTCGGACCTTACTCATCAAGTTTTTAGTAAACTATTTCAGTAAGTTGTGCCATTAATTCTATGACTCATGACAATATTCTACACAACAGAATATTCTAGAACCTTAAATAGAAGGTATAAAATTGTGATTTCTACTTTAATTTTTTATCAAGATTTATTTCAATTTTTAATTTTTTTTTGTAGATTTTTTGGTTCAAAAATGTTAAAATTCCAAGAACTTGTGTGACATTTTACCAAAATAAATAAAATAAATTAAAATCTCGGTCGACACAAATTGTTTCTTATATGACAAAACACAAAATGTAGAGAATGAATACACACGGTGTAGAGTAGGGAGGTAAAGAACATGAGTGCGTAGCTAGAAACTCAAAGACATCAAAACAAAAATAAAAAAAAAGTTACATGAAATGCGATGGAAAGTGACACAAAGAATGGCGCGCGTAGAAAAAGTGCGTAAAAAATTCTTTTTATTCCCCGTCGATTAACACATATAAGACTATGATTGTGTGTGTGAGTCAACTTGTAGCTGTGTGCGTGTGAGACACAAACATTCTTACAAACATTCCGCGTACATTTTCATCTCTTTTCATTGTTATTCATTAAGATGAATTTTTTTCCTTTTATTTATGATTTTTTCTTCTTTTTTATGCTCAACTTTTCCTCATTTTTCCACAACTTTACTCAAAAACTCCTCACTTATCGCCAAATTTCATCCAAAATTTTCACTTTTTTTGATCGAAAATTTTTTATTTTTTTTCAACCTTTTTTTTCACTGCAACAAAAAATATTTTTTTTTTCGTATACATCAAGAAAAACCTTTGCTCCGTTAACTTTTCGAGTCGATCCTTAAACTTCACCTTTAGTTGGGATAATTTTGCATCTAAAAACTCAAATTTGTGTCCGAAAGATGGTTTTTTTTGTTTTGTAAATTTTTCACTTCAGAAAAATTGGTAACACAAACGAAAGAAATTTTAGCTTTACAATGTTTTTGGTTTTTTTTTTGTATATTTTGTAGACATTTGTCGCTGAATGTTTTCATCTACTTGCTCTCTCCGATTGGATATCTTTGTTGTTGCTTGCCTGAGTTGTTGTTATTAGGCGAGTAGATTATTTGGTGAGTGTTTTACTGAAATGTGTGCATGAAATGAAGTTTAGGAGACTTATTAGTTGAGGTCTACATTTGCCGGTTGTATTGAGAGTAGATGGAATTTTACTCTTAGTCATTCTATTTTGATCATGGGCTATTGATAAGTGTCTTTAGTTACTGAAATGCAGAATAGTTTAAAAACAACAAATAAATCTACTGTTAAGCTACGCTATGCATAATATAAAGCGTCTTATATGTCAAATACATTTAAGTATCCTTTCGTCCTGCAGGATTCATTTGTCCATCTTAAATGTTTTGCATTACATTTTAAAGGCACTCGAGGTAAAAGAAGTTAAACTTTAAAACTTCAAAGCAACGAAAATGATATGTTTTTAGTTATGCTTCCAATCAAATCCACAGTTTTAATAGACAATGTTGAATTCCTCAAATGCAGTGGGTTGCAAAGAAGCTTACCTGAATGATGTGAATTAAAGATCATTGTTTCAAAGTTATTAACATGTTAACAAGCTTTAAAAATGCTTATCGAATGTCGAGTAATTTCTATCAAATAAAAGCTTGAATATGTTTTGCTTTAAAAGCAAGGACATGATGTAAAACGCTCACAGCTCTCAAAATAATTCTAATCCTTCTTGTGAACTGATTTCATAATTAAATATGTGAGTAAAAGAAAGGACTTACGTGTGCGTCCAAAAATACCGTTCATTGAGGACTACATCGAAAGTAGTTATCAACATCAATGTTACGTCGCAAAACTCCAAAAAGAGAAATATTGCTTGAAATTCAAAGACCCAGTTTAGTGACAAGTCAGCGGTGAGAAGAATTCTTATCAAGGATTCTTATCGTAAATTACTCAAAAATGTATTGCAAAACATCAAAAAGAGGCTTGCAAAAATTGCGTTTATTATTAGGATTCAAAATATTTACAGATAATCGTAAATTTGTGTTCTTACTTGCTTACTTCTTTGGCCGTATAGATCAATTGTGATCCATGGACTCCCTTAGATGGAGCCTGAAGCTGGTTCTATCACTGGATACTAGCTTGCCATTTACCAATAGCAAGTGTAATACTGTCTCTGTCAACAGCTTCTCTCCAAGAGTTCTTGGGACATCCACGTGCCCTTTTGCAATCTTCAAAATCAAACTTAAGAACTTTAATAATAAGAGCTTCAATGGGTCTCCAGCAATATGACCCGCCCAACGAAGCCTGTCAATTTTAATTCGTCCTACAATATCAGCTTTAATATCAATTTTATAATTGATAAATTAAATTCATTCAAATTAAGTCAATGAAGTTTCCAAATCGTTATCTTTAGTTTAAGCTATTTGCACCGCTTGCTACCAAGGGATGGGCAGGGATACGTACTTAAAATGATAGTTTGCATAGTTGTGGGTGTCTCACCAGAGCATGGTAGCTTTTGCCTTTGTCCAGGCAACACCCATGTATAGGCATGCCTTGACAAAACGGAAATTTTGATGCCTTTCTAAAGGCAATGTCTGGGATAAATTATTGCCTTTGGTAGGAAATTGATAGGTGAAAACTCTGATAGATTAAAAGTAAGTCTAAGCAATTTAGCCAATTTTAAATGCTAAGAAGATATAAATCAAGATAATGTTTACAGAACTGGAGTGACCACGACAACGAATGGGAAAAAAATCTCTTTTTTTTATTAAAATTAAAAAAATAGCTTTTTCTGATTTTAATAATATTTTTACTTTGCACAAAATTATTATAGTTAATAAAATAAAGTTATTAAATGAATGTTACATTCGCCTTTAATGTAGGCAATTTTAATCAATATCTATGTTTAGAAACTTATGATAGCATTGAGTTAAAAGAAAAGTCGTGATAACATTTTATTGATTTTTTCTAGTTTTTTAAATTTAATTTTTATGTTCATAAAACTATTAAAATAAATTAATTGATTGTTTTTAACTTGATAAAAAATCAATTTTAACTTTACAGAACGCGAATGAAATTTATCTAAATAATTTAATTTTTAAAAAGAATTTCCAACTTCATTTGTATTTAGCTGACCAATCAATTGCCTGAAATATGTTGTACATAAAGTTTACACAGAATACAAATTTGCGTAAATGTGCGTGCATGTAAGATGCATTTGTGCATCATATGCAAATTATTGAAAGGGTTGCACAATTTTATTGCACTTGTGTTGCAATCCCGCCTCAATTTTCAATGTTTGATGAACTGTAAGTAAATCACACGTGTTAAATACATTAGAAACTTCATATCAACATCCGATTAACCTTCACATTGAACTTTTTCTTACTTTGCATTATAAAAAAAGACACAAAAACATATTTTTTAAAATCGAGTTCTCTCATAATTAATAAAATTGAGACTGTTGAGAGGGAGATGGAATTGCTCTTAAAAAGGAAATATTTAATCGATCTGAACTCAGTTTAAAGGAAGCTTTTAATTCTAAAGTAACGTGAATTTATTGATTATTTGAATTTTTTAATCAAAAATAGTCAACAATTCTATTTTAAAAAGCAATTAAAAGTGTTTTTTTGGCAATTGATATTATTTTTCTAAATTTAAAAAAAAATATGGCAAAAGTGATCATGTAAGAAAAATTGAAGTTAAAATGAAAAAAGCTTAAGTCATGATGGAGTCTAATTTTGCGTTTTGGCAAAGCTCCTCTTCTTTCCACATAGAAATTGTAACCATATTTGAACTATATCTAAACAAAATTTGGTGTAAATTTGAATAAAAATTCAAATGTTGCTACGATAAAAAAGATAAATTTAAAAATTCTTTTTTTCATTTTACCCTCAAATATTAGCTATTGCGTTTTTAACACATATAATGTGTAAAGGGCCCAGCCTTTAAGTTGAAAGCACTGTGATTTAGTTTGTAAAGAATCTATTGGCCAACGCGTGTACATACGAACAAAAATTTTCAAAACTCTCAGCAATTCCTGTCATCAAAATTAGAATTCTACTTAAAATCCCTACTATAATTAACAGATAATTGAGGAATTTGAAGGAAAATTCGTAGTGTTATAAAAGTAAGATCTAGCCCGAATGGCACAAGTCGGTTAATAAATCAGAAATCCTGCAACAAGCCGGTGTGACTCTGGCATGGTGCTGGATTTAAATCGAAGCCTTCACCATGCCAAAGGCATATTAAATATTTTACTCATCATACTTCATATTATTGGGATTTTTTTGAAGTTTAACCAGATTGAACGTGCCTAGAAAGAGTCAAAAAATTTCAAACAAGAGCAGCTTAATGATTTTTTTGAAAAGTTCTCTTGAAATGCAAAACTGCTGTGTTTAGAGATCAAGATTGACTTTTGAATTTGTCGAACTACTTTTCCAAAAAGTTCTCATAAAGACTTTTTTCTTATTTATCACCATGTAACAGAATACTGATTCAAACGCAAGTATTGAGTGCAACTCATTTACTTCTTTTTTAAGCCCTCCATTCATGGAAATTTCTGAAAAGGTGTTACTTTTAAAATTTAACAAAGTGTCCTTTTTTCCTAGGGTTTTCATCCCGGGATCAAAATGTATGTAATCCCGGGATCAAACCCAGGATCCAGTACATTTTAGTCTCGAGATTGAAAAACCCTATTTGTACCCTCCGCCCACGACCCCCTCGCTCCTAAAAGCATTACTTAATAAGCGATTTGCGCTATTTTAAAAAATTGGATTTTACTTATCATTACTTCCTTAATTCATTGACATAGAAATAATTTACAAAATAAGGTCGCACATGTAAAGAACTAGAATAGCTTAGCATTATGAAAATAGAATTAAAACTCATAAGAATTTATAGATTCTGTTTCTGACATAGTTGCACAATTAATTTGCAATAATTGCTGACCAAATCTTTTCTTTTATTAATTCCAGCCTTCTACTCCTTATTTTTACTTATTATATTGATTCTTCAAAATCCGTGACTTTAGAATGTAAATTTCATTCTGATAGCTGGGTTGTGGTTCAAAAGCTCTATTATTGTTATGTTCAAAATTCAGTTGACATTATATCAGTGGATTCTGCGTACATTGATCAAATCACAACAAGTGAGTCGAATAACAGCAATAATGATGAAGTTACTGGACTATACATTTCCAACAAAACTGTTCATTTTTTCCCACGTGGACTTGCAAATATCTTCAAGAACCTCAAAATTATAGATATTTCAAATTCCAAACTTAAAGTTATTCATCAATCGGATACAAAACATTTCTCAAAACTAACAGAACTTAATTTAAATGACAATCAATTGGAAGTGATTGAAGAAGGACTTTTTGACTCTAACACTGAATTGGAGGTGATTAATTTGAGCAACAACAAAATTTCGTTCATTTTTCCTAAGGTTTTTGAAAATTTGGATAAATTGAAGATTTTGTCACTTGGTTCCAACATATGCATTGACATGAAGACTCAAAATGGTTTGATTGATGTCCAAAGTATCATCAAAGCTGCAAAAGATAAATGTGATAACTCAAGCTACTCTAAATTAGCTCTGAATATCAAAAAACTTGAAAGAAATTCAAATACTTTAAGTTCTGAGGATTTCCAGGATAAGTTAAGCACTTTGGAGGATGAAATAAAAAATTCCAATTTTGTCAACTTTTTTGAACAAAATCTTCAAAATTTACGAGCTGATCAGATGAAAAAGTCATTGGAGGAAATAGCTCCTGCATCTGTGGTGCCACCTACAATTTTTCAACCAACAACTTCCAAAATATCACAAAAATCTTCAGAACACGCAGATTTTAAGATAAAGGATATGAAATTTAGAGAACATGCCAGTAATGATGCTGAGCATCAAGACACACCAAAGTTGGAAACTCAATGTCCATCATTTAATGAAACTTTGGCAGGTGTCAAAAATAACATTAAGGAGGCAGTCATGAGATGCACTGGTCAATTTGCAGGCGTTCATGAAAAATTTTCAAGCATTAATCGTACAGTTTTGGATATTTCCAAAGCATCTCAAGATGTCAAGCAGAGCAATGAGGAAATTGTCACTAAATTGCAGACTTTAGATGAAAAGTTGGAAAATTTGAAGACATTTTCAAGCCAGAAATTTGATCAAATTGAAACTAAGATTGATGCTGCTCAGAAAGACTTGACAGCCGATACTCAAAATAAAATGAATACATTTGAGCAGAAAATTGATAAAAGATTTCAGGAAATTGAAGAAAAATTGATTAAAATCATGAAAGCTCTTAAAATTGTTGAATAAAAATCCCAATTAAAAAAGTTGAAATTAGTAAAGTGATTGTGTCGATGCATTTACCACAGGTTCTTAAACTGTTATCGGTGACACTTAAGTGATCTGCAAAGCTACTGTAGAAACTTTAAAACATCTTTTTAAAATATTTTAAGATCAAAAAATCAAGCTGGGTTGGGGACTTCTTTCATATTAAAACTTTAAAAAGTTAATTGCTTTTTGATACGTTCCTCGTACTGAAGCTCCAACTACATTCCTGGTTCCTTACTTTTGAACTACCCCTTGATTTCACTCTGATCATAAATTTCCAATTTTTGTTCAACCAATCACAAAGTTTTATACGCTAAGATGCACTTGCGTAATTTGCGTATGCAACATTTATATGTGCAGCATATGCAAATTGTAAAAAGGGTTGCAAAAATTAAACAATGAGGTAGAAATTTCAACCAATAAAATAACAATTTTTTTTCATTTTTAATTGCACTTTATTTCATTTATTGACGACATACTGTCCGGTAATAATTCACATTTTACTCTTTTGTATTTGTATACATATGAATTAGTATTTATGTAGGATCAAACTTCTAATCTTCATATCTAGGTTTCAAATAAACTAAGGCTCTCGTTTCGATCTTCTGTAGGCGTTACGTGATACTTTTCAAGTCCGTTCTATCAATATTCCATTCGTGGGTAATCTTGTAGCTCTCGTTCCTATTTCTCACGCTAAACTTCAAGTTTTTGACCCGTTCCTTAATCCAACGTTGCCCAAATGCCCAATTATGGCTTGATCTCGTACATTAAGCAGTCGAAGTATCTAAACTTCCGAAAAAGAACAAATTTGGAAATGGCTGGATTCGAACCGACGACCTTCGAGTTACCATCCCAAATTTGAGCCAAGCGCCTTGCCTATTCGACCAGCAAGGCACTTAACTGCTAAAGGCACTTAACTGCTAACATTAGCATTTACTAACAATTAGTAAATGAAATTTGAAACTACGTTCACGAATCTTCAAGTGTTCACTTCTAATGATGACATAGCCAAGGCGTTTGGTGAGGAATATTCTCATTGAAACAGTTTTAGCCATGTCACTAATTATCACTAATGTTATGCACCATATGACTGCTACACATTTCAATTTTCTCATTTGTTTTTAAATTCTAAAGCAAAAACGATGAGAGTTAATTTCGTCAGGGCTCCATGAAGTTAAAGTCTTTAGAAAAAAAATTACAAAAGTCCTCGTGTTATTGATCGAAGGACTTCAGCGCATTTTTGACGCAGCGATCAGTATTTGATTATCTAATTATTTTGCGTTCGTTTACAGATCATTAGAAGTTTTTAATATTATTCATTTGAGTGTAATTAACAAATAATTATAATGAGTGCTTATATAACAAAGCTTTAATATTTAACTGTCAATAAATAATTTCAAATTTTCCCGCTTTAAGTTGCACTACGAAAAAATTAATTTTACTATAATTAAATAATTTGGTCCAATGAATTTCCATACAGAAAAAGTGAATCATTTAATGATTTTTGCAAGATTTTTGAAATTCAAATTTTACAACGGCTAGAAAAAATTGAAATTATAGAGGTAATGTTGAATTTATTAAACGTACTCATCACGTGGTTTTGTTTATGAAAAAAAATCATTAATTATAGTATAAATACACTGCTCCAAGACTTTTAACTGTTCGATCGGACAATAAACAATAGTAACGGAGCTAATAAAACAAACCTGAGCTCTCTACGATGTCTGGTTAAAAAGTTTTTCTTCAGACGAACAAACGAACGAACGAACATTTCGCATTATTAAGATCCCTTTTTGTATACAAAAATGCACTAAACAGCCCGTTTTACGAACTTTATGCGTCCGCTCGTCTGCCACTCAACTGGTTCTAAAGTTTAAGATTTTTAATGAGGTTTTCGACTAATAACGTGTATGTTTACTTAGTGAAGCCAATCATTGCTGTGAAAATAATTCTGATCGATAACTTTTTTTGCTGGAATTCTGTAAATGAGTTACCAATTAATAATGCTTATATAAATTCTGTATCATTGAGTTTGACGTTATGTAGATTTCCTCCTAAATGAAAATGTTATGACAACAGACCTACTTAAACATTCATAACAACACATACTTTTAAAACAATTATTCTTTTTTATTTTGATCATTTTCATACTTGTGAAATTGTGTTTTTAATAACATTTGTGTGCAAACGAATTTCAATATATATTTCGCGATCGACCGGCATGCAAAGTTATTATTATTTACGTCTTCAATGTGAAATTTGCAGCATCTTTGAATTTAAAAGAAATAATCAAAAACATTAAAATATTTTTTTAAATTCTTGATTGCTCTTAGTTGGTTTACATAAGATTAAAAATGACTGGTAATTTGTGAAAATTGACAATGTACATTTTTTAAGTAGCTGAATATTTTTTAATTATTTTTAAGAATGTATATGGATTTTAGTTGATCAAGGAATATGTGAATCTCAACTAGTTTATGGTGCCGCTAATCATGATAATACAAATCTTTATATCGGAAGGTAAATCAGAAAGAATTTTAAAATTCTGTGAATTTGGCGCATTTCTGAATTTTACCATCAATTGAATTTTTTTTGTTGTTTGTGTTTAACGAAATACTTAATAATTATTTATTTCAAGAGCAAGGTTCAAGAATGACTTGATCCCAGGAAAAGTTCTATGGAATCTTAAATCTATTCATATAAGTTACGGTGGATCTGAACATTCTTTAGGTGTCTTTGAAGTTCTCATTAATGATGGAAACTATGCTTGGGTTGAAGATAGCAATGGAAATGTTCCACCAAATGCTGTAATTGGAGGACGAACAGCAGATGGAGAATCTTTGTATGTGGCACGTGCTAAGCATCTTTATTTGACAATTCCTGGAAAAATTCATCCATCACATAAATGTGCTTATGTTCCATGTGATTGGAAAGAACATGCTAAAAAGACTTATGAGGTTCTTGTTAGATTGGAACCGAGAAGTGTCGCTTTTACAGCATCAAAACCTCAAACTATGCCAGGATCAGCTAATGTGGTTTCATCTGGATGTAAGTGAATCTTAACTTGGCTTTATACCTTCTTTATTATTATTCATATTTATTTACAGTTGAATGGGTGAGGCATATGAAAAGTACAGGATGGCCCGAAAATGCAATAATCGGTGGCAAGTGTATTGATGATGGTCAACAAAAAGACCAATACATTGCAAGAACTAAACGTGACTCGAATATTATTGTAGGATATGCTTACAAAAATGGCAATTTTCATGGAATTTTAGATGGCAGAGAAATTCGCTCAGAATGCTTCGAACTTTTTGTCAAAAAATAAAAAATTAAGAAATTGTGAAATAAAAATGCAAAAGTTTTAGCAAATATAAATTATTTTTAGAAGCATGTAAGTAATATTTCATACAAATTAAACCAACGATTGTCAAACTTTTCTAAATGTTGCCATAAAAATTTTTTGAACATTATTAATAATCACTAGTCAGTGTGGATTGAAACTTTGCCTAAACTACGTTCATATTAAATTCATTTTCGTCCTACTTTCTATAGCTGGATATATCCCAAACAAAGACCTTTCCCACGTCCTTGACGTTTTTAAGGGAAGTTCAAAATTGAAGTCCAATTCACTAAGGATTCGGTTGGGATATCATTATTATCGTCCATACAGGCTCAGGGATTATTTTGAGAAACTTTCCAAGTATTAATAAAAAATAAAATTTAATTTAAATAAAGTTTTTTATTCATGATTTTAAACAATACAATGCAGCATAAATGAATATAGTGTTTCATTGTAAACAAAAATATTAATCGATTGTTATGCAGACAATCTCAAATAATATATCAGTCTGAATTGCGTCGATCACCAACAGGATTTTTTTGTGGAATATGACCTAAACTTTCATTCCTTACAACAACTGACTTGATCTCTTCCATTTCGACTTCACGACGATTCTTTTGCAGCAATTGAGTTGCCAATTTAGTCACTCGATTGCTTGGCAATTCATAAGTTGGGGCTTGATTTGATTTTCTTGTAACTGGAAATGTACTTCGATAATTTTGGGTAGATGTTGATGGAGCATTAAGGACATCATCTTCATCATCATCAGCCTCAAATGCATCATCAATTGGTACATTGTTGTCAATTAAAAATTGATGTTTTGGCTTTAATAAGGAACAAAGCTCCTCAATGCCATCAAGTGTCTGATGAAGTTCATCAACTTGATTGCCGGGAATGTATTTCCTTAAAGTTGACAAATATTGAAGTAATTTGATTCTAGACACTGTCATAATGCTGTAACTGTCTTGTAGTTCCATTTTAAGGATCTCTGGATCATCAACTAAATATCCATCAACAACTCCATCGTCATTCTGTGATTTCCTATTGATTTTTGCAGATTCTCGTCTTATATCATCACTAAGTTTTCTAGGTGAAGGCATTTTAGGTCCTGATGATCGAACCGTACTTTTCATGACAACTGGCTGTTGATATCCTCTTGGTATTCCCGTCACACGCTGTTTCGGACTATTTCTAAGGAATACAAAAGCATCTTCTGGCAATTTATACTTTTCTGGCTCGCACATGTAAAGTGCATGACGGATGATCAATGAAACATCAGCATGCGTTGGATATCTCATTAAGATTGTAAGGCAAGTCGTGTAATCATTTGTAAGTAATTTATCTCGAATATGAGTCAGCATAGCAACAACAATATAATATGTAAACTTTAAATTATCTCCGATGCCAAATATTGCATCCCATAAAATGAGCAAATCTAGTAAGTTGAATTCACGGCCAAATAGTAAGCGTAACCATCGTCTGGAAAGATAAATTAGAGAATATGAGAATTAAATAGTTTTTAACTGGTAGCAGGTGTGTAGCCAGGAGGGTCTTGTCCCCCTCTTAAAAGTTTTAGGCCGTGCTCTCTCTGTGGTTCAAAACGTTTAAGGGGGGACAATACTCTCCTGGCTACGCGCCAGTCTGGTTGATTAGTCTGGAACCTAGTCTACATAAAAGCTTAGTTTAATTGACCCTAGCACACTTTAGCCTTTTGAAACCAAATTTTAAAACTGAAATAAATCCACAGCAAGCAATTAACTTATAATAACAGCTTATGGTCGTTACTTACATTCCAAACAAAGCCAACGGTATCTCCAATTTGAGAAAATGATTGTGCAAGTGAAGATCATTCTTGGCAAATATTTTATCTCGCACCATGTTGAGTTGATGAACAACTTCAATTTCCGAGCTCTTTTTCGGGTCTTTTTTCGGACTGTCTTCTTTTGGAATATTCGACAATTGTCCACTTTCCGATATTGTCATGTCATTGACTCTATAAAATAATTCAAGGCTATTCATAAGTTGACAAAATAAATGATAAGAATCTTCTTCGATGTAGATTGGATCTAGGACAGTCAATAAGATTAAATCTAAGTCAATGTTTGTTTCCTCTTGGATATGACCTAAACTTTGATGATCGCAATGCATGACAAAGATCAGCGGTGCTAAAATCTCATGCATGCCTTGTCGATAACAAGTCAGTGGATATTGTCGTGCATAACAAAATAAAATATTTATCATAATTTCTTGGACATGATCTTTCCGATAATAATCTACATTCGGATTAGTTCGGACGACATCCTGATGAATCACATTCCGTAGTTCCGTATCACAAAAGTGCTGATTCCATATGCTATCTTTTGACTGTGACAATGGATTATCTTTCTCTTCAGCTATTCTAAGACTATTTGGATCTAGTATGAACTTCCTTTTCAGGTCACGATACTTGTTCCTTTGTTCTTTTCGTTCCTCAATCCAATTTTGTGGATCATTTGATAATCCACCAAGTAAGACATTCCATATGACTGATCTGAACTTTGATACTTTAAGGTCACCGGAAATAGAAATTGTTCGTAGCTTCTTAAGGTCAGGTTCCGTTGAAATCATCATGCAAAGGTCTCGCCATTCTGTTCTGAAATAATTTGCAATAAACAATGAAACTTTCTCTTTTGAAGGCTTTAAAGCTACTTTGTTGCTGATCTGTCAATTAATCAATATACTTACTCATAATTTTTCACATTTTGACCATATCTGTTGTTGCTACTGCTCCGATGCAGATGACTAATGTAATTTTCTTCTTTTTTGTCATCTTTTAATTTGTTATCATTTTGATGTTTAACATTTTCGTTGATTTTTTTACTATTTGATGATTCAACAATCTCCCAACTATTTAGATCCATAACTAATGAGTTTGACTGATGTTATTGATCAGTTCTACAACCTTATTATATCTATTAACTTTTTTAATCTCATATAAAAATAGATGAATAATAATTTTTTTTGTGTATTTTGAAACTTTCTTATAAACAATATGAGTTGGGTACCCATGTGAACTAGTTTAAATTTATTTTGGCCGTTATATAAGTTTTATAAGTTGAGTTATTTTGAGCTTTTCTAGAAATTTAAAAATTTAAATTTTAAAAAGTTAAAGTTTTGAAAAATAGAATTATTGAAATTTTTATAAAAAAGAATTATTAAAAATTTGAAAAATGAAGATTTTTAAAAGATTGAAAGTTTAAGAAAAAGAAAATTAATTTACAAGTTTAAAATTTTAAAAAATTTAAACCAGCTCGCCACTTCACTTTTGCTTCACTTAGGAATGTCAATCCGAAAATTTTCCATTAGATTTATTTGCAATTATTCAATGATAAGACATTGTGATTTAATGACTCAAAACTTGTTCATGTTTTACCTTTCAGGTTAACGATCTACCAATGAAAACATAAACAAAACCAATTATGCAAGCACTTTTTCGGCAAAAATGCACGTGATGATGACAAAAAAACTGTGCACATAAATTTATGCTTCGATAGTATCTAAATTATTAAGCATGACTTGATCTAGTTCCATGCTGTCATCATCACTCAGAAGATCAAGTCGCATTTTTAAGAAAAATATGAACTGAGAAGTTAAATTAAAAAAAAAAAGAGTAAGAGAAGAAATAAATTAAGTAAGTCAGTCATATCATTACAGTTCAATTGTAAGGATATTGTCACAGTCTGTAAGCAGTCGTTCAGCAAGTAAGACGAAAAACAGAGTCTTGATGCTTTGAGCAAGGCAACAGTTCAGGTTTTTCAGTCTTCAAATTAATTTTTGGGGTGTTGACAAAAATACAAGTTCAAAAATTTTCTAAAAATTGTTTTCTTTTTTCTTTGTGTAAAATTCAAATTTAAAATTCTTATTTTTTTATTTTCTTCTATTTTGATGTTACCTAAATAGCATTAGTTTGGTGACAACCACTGACTGGTCAAGTGATAAATAAACTATTGTTATTAAAAGTGAATTTTAAAACTTAAAAAAACTTAAGAAAAAAATATTTGAATGAAAATTATTAAAAATTGAGAAAATTATAAACAGTGAATAACTTCAAATTTCTTAACTTAATTGTTCTAAGAGGTAAGAAATGTTGAGTTTAACAAATTTTCGCAGTTAAAAATAAGCACTATTGTTGATACAGTTGATTAAAAACAACTGTCAAACTTAAATAACTTCCCAAGTTTTTATTTAAAAATGTTTTAAAATATTTAAAATTATATTAGCAAATTATTTATTTGCTTGAAACTAAAAAAAATTTAAAATTATTTATTTGCTTCAATTTAAAAAATTCAAATAAATTTTTTAACAATTTAAAAAATAAAAATAATCTTTTCTAAAATTAAATTGTGAATTTATTTTAAATATAAAAAAGTATTAATCAATTTAAATTCAAAACAAAAATCATTTCCTTTCCGATAATAATTAAAATATAAAATTGGTCTTCCGAAATAATTTAAATGTCAATTCAGCGATTAACCTTGAAAAATGAAAATTTTATAAAACTTTTTACTTTAAATAATTTTTATTAATCTTTAATTAATATTCATTGCATATCATTGTAGTTCATAATAAAATAAAAAAATTGTTTTTTGCCATAATTACATTTTCGTTGCTATGCGGCATTGAAATCAGCATGAGACTCAAATTCGCATGTTTATATGTAAAAATGTATATTGTGTCATGTGAAATTTCTCAGTGATTTAAGAAAACTTCGCTATTCGTTTTTATTTCCTTTTGGAAAGGCTTCTTTTTGGTCTTTGAAAATAAATTCTTAACATTTTGTCAAATTAAAAAATAACAGTTCAATTAGGGATGTTTTAGCAGTTCAAGTATGTTCTGTAATGTTTAAACACAATCAGTAAAATACCAGTACCAGTCAAAGAAGTAAAGCATTGAAATGACATGTCAAAAAATTGTTTTTAATTTGATTTTTCATTTGATTTGATCACGGATTATGTTTGCTTGTAAACTATAATTCCACTGGTTTCAAACTTAATTTTTCGATTAACTGATAGGTTAAGCTACACAAAAAGAAAAAAAAATATTTACTACACAAAGAGTCTTTCCTCATCCTTACATTAAGCTTTAATAATTATTCCATTGCTTGGAAAAAAAAAATTAATCAAAAAGGCTATTCATAAATAATGTGCATGATAAAACTTGACGCTATAACCTCCTTCTTCTCGTAGCCACATTTTTATGATCGAACCGTTATTAAACTCCAGAAAAATAATTTACACGTGGGTAATTGATAAGCAAATCTTTTAAGTTGTTGAAATATTACTATAAAACAGTGAATTCCAAACTATGCGTCGTGAAAATCTCCAGACGTGTCGAGAGATTTTTTCAGAATACTCAAGTATGACCAAATTTTCAATTCATGCTCTACAATGGTCGAAAACTCAATTTTAAACTTTTTTGATCTAAATCGTACCAATACTTTTTAGCGCATTTTCCTATCAGGAAATGTTTGGTATGCCGTGAAAAAAAATTGACTTAAAAGTGTATCGTCAACCAAAAAACTTAAAAATGCACTGCTTTAAAATGAAAGTTCCAGAAAATGAAACATCTTCACCCTCGTGTGGTTGTAACAATTTTTCTGAGGAAAACATATTTCTTGTTTAAACTGTTACAAAATCTTTGTCTTAATAGATTCTATGTCAAAAAAGGTTTGGTTCTTCAATAACTTTAATCAGGCTGTCTAACTGCGAAATTTATGGAAAAATACTTTTTTTGACATAATATCGCACTTAAAATCAATTAATTTAATGGTCTGCTTTTTGACCGAAATCTAAAAGACAACCTAGCTTCAAAGACCAGTTGTCATTAAGAATTCTTATTTCTTGAGTTTCGGACAATTTTACCAAATTACGTTTAATTAAAATTTTTTAATTCTTTTTAAGTTTTGCACTCTGAACTTACTAGCTTCCTTAAGGAGAATAATATTTACTATAAGCATTATAATTTTGAATAAAAAACCTCCAAAACTACAATCATAGACTATTAATCCTCCCAAATCAGTACCCAATTCAGCCAATGTAATTTAATTTCCACCATAAAATAAGAGATTAAAATAATTTTTTTACTTTAACTACGTTCAAAAGTTCAAGGAGTACCGACTTTTTGTTGTTGTTGTTCGCAAATTCTGAGTGAGATAATAGTAGCGTAAAAGATTCAACCTCAGAAAGCCCAGGCAAGGTCAATCGGAGAAATTTCATGGCCTTTCAACCAGTTTGCAATAAAAATATTAAAAAATTTCCATTTTTTTCACTCTTCTTTCATTCAGTTTTCTTTCTGCTGGTCAGTGATTAATTCAACTTCATTTATGTGTGTTTAATTTTGGTAATAAAGAAATTGAATGGAAATCAATTCTGATAGCACATAATTAAGGTATAGAATATAAAAGGCTTTTTTGAAACTGTGAATTTCACAGCTTTTTTTTAAGGATTTATTGGTTATTTTTTTTTTTGAGGTGTTGTTCTGGGGAATTAAATTAATTTTTAATTTATTTGAAGGACTTATGGAGACTGAGAGTCTGTTAAGTTAAAGGGGTTTAGTTTGATGATTTAACAACAATTTTATGAATCAAACTTTTAATTTTGAGGGTTTTTTAAATGTTGGAGGGAATCATGGCAATAGAATAAATTTTAAATCCTCTAATGAAGCTTAGAATCAACTTATAAACTCAAAATACTATAAACATCATGCTATCTTCAATGCTGCAAGCCAAAACATCTTAAACATCAACCAAATCATCATTGTGCGTGTAAATCCATTAAGTCTTTAGAATAATTAATTTGCCGCCCTTAAGGAATTCAATAATGGTCATTAATGCATCATTTTTGCTCATTTTAAATGGATTAACAAACATGTAAACATTTAAATGTCAATAATTTACATTCATATAGATTAAGATTCAATTATTAATGTACGTGCACTGCATAAGGTATGATGTCAAGGGTTTTTTGATTCAAAATAAATTAAATTCTTGTAGTGAAGCATCATTTTGATATTTAGTAATATGAATCATGGATATAGGTCGGTCGTGATCAATGCTTAGACTTTTTGTGCATTGTTTACAATTTATAAGGATGTCTGATTTAGTCGTGGTCCTAATAATAGCCTTACCTACTTCGATGACCTTACATTGCTCTATCGCTGGCTATCGCTTGCCAATTTTTAATAATAGCCCTCTCAGCACACGCAAATATTAAAGCCAAAAAATGCGCCTTAGGTACACATCATTTATCATCACAACCTTACTCAATGATGTAATATTTTGCAACACTCGTGCTTGCGGACCTTGAAAGAAGGAACTGAAAAAATAAAGATTTTTAGCGGCCGGCAAAGAACTCTGAGTCGATATACTGTTGATATTAAACAGTAATAAAGTCTCTTTAACCTCAATTAGTAGGCGAAATTCAAGAAAAAAAATTTCTCTTTATTGCAACATGCGTATTTATGGATATGCTGTATTATCCACTCGGTTATTGACACCGCTATAAGGCTAAATATATTGACATTGTATTTATTGTTGCTGTTGATTGTTCCACATTGTCCGAATGACGTCGACGACGACTCAAGGTCATTGGGAGACTTCATAAATATAATTGCGGCATGCATGCAGTTGCGAGATAAATCATGTGCTGATCAAGTTTTAACGCAAGCTTAATGATAAGGTGTTATTGTGCTTTTTTATTATTGGCGTTTCGAAACGATTTTTTGATGACTAAAATTATGTCATTTTCGATCTTCATTCATCACATTATCGTTCTCTGGTCATTTCCTTCTGTTGTTTATTGACATCTTAGTCATGTGTTTTGATGGGGATTCTTTTTTATGAAGAGTGAGATGTTTTATGAACTGAATGAAAGTAGTGAACTAGTTTGGTACTGAACTTATTGCACGGAAGATTTAAATAAGGCAATTTTCAGCTTCGCCTTTAAAATTAACTGAGCCCTTTCCACTTTACCTAAATCAGCATAGATTTGTTCATTAAAGTAAAGCTATTTTCCATAAATTTTCCATTCTTTTAAAAAATATCCGGTTATTTTGTAAACACAAACAATCATTGATGCACTGATTGTGTCATCATTCAATTCTCTAAACTGCTACGGTCCGGTGCTAATTGTTTTCAAGTTTCACGTGAGAATTAGACTGGTTTTGTGTCATTACATGTTGTCTGTGACTTGTCTGATCGGTTCAAGTGATAATGTAATTTCTTTAGCTTATATTTTTGAAGAAGCTTTGAAAAATTTCCATTGATTTTGACAGTGTTGTCCAAACTGTGTACCGCGGCACTCTATTGTGCAGTTGATTTTTTTTTTGAAAATACCACAAACCACACGGTTTGTTTGGTTTTAGACATGGATTATTATCAATGTATGCCAGGACTCTAGAAAGGTTGAACAACACTGGTTTATGACTCATTATATTAAATTAGAAATCTACAATGGCTTGAACCTTTACGCACTATAATTCCTAAAATTGATTTACAACGACTGACTCGATTGGCACAAGTAGGTTATTAGAATAGAAATCCAGCGCCAAGCTGGGATGACTCTGTCATGATGCTGGTTTCGATTTAAATCCAGCACCATGTCAGAATCACACCGGCTTGGTGCCAGATTTCTGATCGATTTATCGACTTGTGTTATTCGGGTGATTCCTGAGCTATTTATTTGAAATTTTTTAATAAATTATTTTGATTGCTTGTCAAAATTGCATTTACTAATTATAAAACTTTTTATCGTTTTATCTCCAGCTCTTTTATCCTTTTATAATAAATTCTCATCATTTACACTACAAATTCTCAGCTGTACACGTCATCATGACTCCAAATCCAAAAGAAGAAGTTCCAACCGTGACAAATAAAGCAGAAACTTTTGAAAACGTAAATTAAATTTTAAATATCTTTTTTTTGACGTCTAATTAAGCAAATTAATATTCACAGACCGTGTGCGATAAAAATTCATTAAATGTGAATGAAGAGTCGCGAGAATTTCCTGCAAAACTTCCGGGTCCTGAGTACAAAATGGAGCTGGTGTGGAGAAATATCATAATTTTTATAATTCTTCACATTTTGTGCATTATTAATTTTTATTTTGACAAGAAATTGGAAACAAAATTGTTTGGTAAGTCGGAAGTTTGTGTTGATATTGAAAACTTACTTTTTGTTGTCATAAGTTTTGATTTATAAGTTGCAAATAATGCAATTGAAATTTAAATTCAGTTCGGGTATTTGAGTATTATTAGCAGCTAAATAAGGTAGATGAGCTTAAACTTGTATTTTGCTAATTCTGACATTACTTGAGTATCACTGTATGGTAGTGAATGCAGGATTGGTGCTCAGTATCCATTTAAGGTATAAATGGAACTAAATCTTTTAAACCTTTGCAAGGGAAAAGCAACCAGTATTGCATTAATTCTAGTATGTACATATCAACGCTTGGAAACTCAGGATTAATCCTGAAAAATTTCAAAAAATCCCAAAAAAAATCCCTGAGCCAATAAACATGAAAATGTGAAATCCCTTTTCTATTTTTAAACTAGTAAAGTCCCCAATTGCGTATGATTATTAAGATTAGAATATAGGCTGCTAGGCTTTTATGCAGCAGTTCCAAATATAAACATTCCAGTCTAATAACAAACATACAAAAATCTTACCAAAAAATATAAATTTTACAATTATTTTAGCAATGTTTTATGCATTAATGAGTGGCTTTGGAGTGACTGCAGGAGCACACAGGTAACATGTTAAGCAATTTAAAATATAATTAATAAAACTTGACATTTTCTTCTTTTTAAATCACCTCAAAAACCAGACTATTCTCACATAATTCATACAAAACTAACACAGCATTAAAAGTGATGCTGCTGTACTTCCAGTCAATTGCATTTCAAAATAGGTAAGAATCAGCTGCATTTATGCTTAATTTACTAAAAGTTTCTTATTCGCAGTGTATTTGAATGGTCCAGAGATCATCGAGTTCACCATAAATACACTGACACTAATGCAGATCCCCACAATGTCCGTCGAGGCTTCTTCTTCTCACACATGGGATGGCTCCTTTGCAAAAAGCACCCAGATGTATTTAAATTTGGAAGTAGAGTCTCAATGGCTGATTTGGAAGGTGATAAATATGTCATGTTTCAGCACAGACACTTCATACCGATCATGTTGGTCGCATCTTTGGTGATTCCAGTCTTTATTCCGTGCTACTTTTGGAATGAATCGTTTTGGGCATCATTCTTGTTTGTTGGTATTGTGAGATATATTTTTACATTGCATATCACATGGTTGATTAACAGTGCTGCTCATACTTATGGAATGAAGCCTTATGACAAGTAAGTTTGGGTTTGTGGGTTGTGGGATGGGTTTTGTGACAGATAATTCTATAGAAACTTATTTAATGGTACCAAGCAGAATAGTTTAAGATAAACTATAGTCTAAACGGGTCTAAGCTTAGTTCCATACTTAAAAGTAGACAATTTTTAAGTTTAACCCTTGCAACATACTCACATGTGTATCATCTTCTACATTGATTCTTATTTGGGAGTTCAATCGTGACAATTATTTATTTAATTTTCAGAAACATTTCCCCATCAGACAGCTATCTGGTAGGATTTCTGGCCATTGGAGAAGGTAAGAGACAGTTTTGTAATTATCTATTTTATTAAAGTGCTTCTATAACCATTAGGATGGCACAACTACCACCACGTGTTTCCATATGACTACAAAACATCTGAATTAGCATTTTATTCATTTAATCTAACAACTGCATTCATTGACTTCATGGCATGGATTGGTGAGTATCAAGACTTTTGAAGCCAATATTTAGTAAGACTTTGTCCAATTTGGCTTTAACAACCAGAATTACTGTTCATAATGCTTAAAATCATAATTTTCTCAATTCACAGGCTGGGCTTATAATCTCAAAACAGTCTCAGCTGACATGATTCGTAAACGAGCATGTAGGACAGGTGATGGAAGTCATAAATACTCAAAAGAAGCAGGAAAGTCAGATAAACAACTTATTGAGGAGTTTGTTTTGCAAAAGAGTGTCGATGAAAATGGAAATATGATTCAGGGATCTGATGGGCTTATTTGGGGCTATGAAGATGAATTGATGACTGAAGATGATAAAAATTGCATTAAAGTCTTGAAACAGCATGCAGATTAAAGACTTACTATTAACTAATTCCCAATGGAAATCTACTTAAGAATTATTATGATATAATTTAATTAGCGTATTTTGAATAATTTATATATTTTTTATGAGTTTTAAAAATAAATGAAAATTTTACATTTTTTCATGATTGAAATATTGAAAAATGTTTTTTATTATTTTAGAATTTTTTAAATGATTTATATTTAACATAAAGTGTCAAAAAATGTTGAAAAAAGGCAATTCATGCAATTATTCATCTTAAGCAGATCGAACCTCGCAAGTCTCGATTACCGGTCAAGATCTCAGACGACTAAGCTATTGGGCTTTACTATTGGAACTGGCAATTTGCCAATATATGTGAACCACTCTTATTCAACTTTCTGTTTTAGAGCTTATAACCTTAGTGTCTCATCTATTTGGAAAAGCCACTAGAAGCCTTATGAAACATAATAAGCAAAGCCTATATCTAAGATGAAGCTGCTGTCTCTAGTGAGTCATAGTATAAGAATCTCTTTTATCTTCACTAAAACTTATGTTTTACTTACACCTACTCATACATCAACCACAGTCCTACTCTCGGATATATCTTAAACATACCCCTAAATTAAGTTTAATACCAAAAAACCATTACCTGAGATCAGTGCAACTAAAAATGCTATTACGAAAAAGGACATAAAAACATTACAAAATTCCGCAACTATTAAAATTCAATTAACTGATTATCTGAATCTACAATTGAAACTATCTAATTCAGTGATTACCAACCTTTTTGTGCCAAGGCACAACGTTGTAAGCCCAAACCGAAACCGTTCATGGCAAAGGGTTCGTAGGATTTATCGATTTTTTTCGTGTCCACATGTGTTAGCCATCACTGATCTAATTAGTTTGACATTACCAAAAACATCTACAAGTAAATATGATTTAATTACCAACCAAATTAATTCAAAACGTTCTCGCGGTTCTTAATGTTTGTTTGACATCTATGAAGTACAAAGTCTGAAAGACAATGTAAAAAATGAACTTAATGAATTCTCTGATAGAATGCAGTACGTGGAATGTTTATCGTTGGATTTATTTGAGCTGTCAACCACAATTTCAAAAATTATTTCCTAAAATTGATTAAATGAAAAACGATTATGAAGAATTCAGAATAATAATTCATAACTAAACCATGTGAAATAATATTTTTGACGTTTAAACAGAATTGTTGAAAGCATTGGGACAACATTACAAATAACTCTTACAGATCTGAGTTGCTTCTTGGGTGGGGAGGATGAATGGTGGTTGTTTTGACAATCAATTACAAGCATGACTCCGTCGTTGCAACCTACAATTAACAATTAGGTAATACGAAGTATTCCTTAAATTTCTTTAACGGTCATGAAACTTTTGAATCGCAATGTCAGTGCAGCTTTATTACAATTTTCAAACTTAAAAGCTAACGAAAAAATTATTAAAATATTTCCAAATTTTCAATCTTTTGTCGATTCTTTTCAATAACTCCTAAACAGCATTCGCTCAGCTTAGTGCTCTGGATTACCAACAATCTCAGCTTTGTCTCAACTCTCTCTAAATATTCAGCAAGCCACTCAGCATCGCTACATCGAATTATCGTCAATTCTTCAAGTTTTTTACAGTTTTCATAATCAAATGGACGTCCAGCTTCTAATTTTGATAAGTAGCACAGTTTAAGTCTTTTGACAGTTGGAATGTTTAGGTCTACGACTGTATTGTACTGGATCTCAAGATCTTCTAAGGAACTGAACGTCTGAGCTTCTGCTGTTGTGTTGTATTCATAATCGGACATTTGATGAAGCTTTAAGTTCTTTACATTTGGGAACTGCCTTGCCCAGCCTTCACTGACATCCACATTGATTGTTAGGTTCTCGACTGTTCTGAATGGTTCTGGATTTGTGAATCTCATAGATGGAATTGTCACAGTCTTTAGGTTTTTTAAATTTCCCAACAAATTGAAAACTTTCCATTGATTTGTCTCGAAGATTTCTAAAGATTCTGATTGACTGCGAATGAAATTGCTGAAAAATGGAAGTTGTGTGTAAAGGTCGAAGTTGTCAAGTTTCAGACTCTGAAGCTTGAAGCTTGGATTTGATAGTGAATTGTCATCAAATAAAAGAAGCACATCAAGTTTGTTGTGAAGGTGGAATTTCTTTAGGTCAGTTTGGGATGATAAAAATGTCTTGAGGATCTGTGGACGCTTAAAATTGCCAATCATTTCCACGTCAGCTATTGATGAATTATGGAAGATCTTCAAGACATCAATAGATTCAGGTTCGAGGTTCAGGAAGAAAAATTTCTTTAATGTCAAACTTGGCATTGGCTCAATCGGATCTGAGAGGTAGACAGTCAGACTTATAGCTTGTATGTAAATTTCCTTGACATTTTCGCACATCAGCAAAATCTCCCTCAAAACTTTCAAGTCAAATGAGCTGTATCGGATCTCCAAAACCTCTAAATCACTTCCAACATACTCAAAAATCTTCAAATAATCCTCAAAACTTTGACTGTCGATTGATATTTTAATATATTTCCTCGTCGGTGTCCATTCGAAGCTTTTTTTATGATCAAATATGAAAATTTTGAATTTTCTCATCAAAGCATTGCAGCTGTTGATCGCACAGTGGAATGAAGCGCATGTCTCACTAAGGGATATCAAGTCAGATGATGGTAAGTAGGAAAAAATGTGTATTAAAATTTCTTGCGGGAAGATTGACAAATTTTCGTGACTCATTTTTGTGATGACTGAGTTTTCTTGTGGTTCTAACAGATTTGCGGGAATTGACGGGATATAAATTTATTCTGAATGATTAGTCTTGATGGTTGTAAAGCTGACAATGACACAATTATCTATTATGACTTTAATTTAATCGGTAAAGTTCTAAAGTTGAGTTGTTATCAAATTAGTGCTTATTGTGAGTGTTGCCTTTAAATACTACGCAATTGCAATACAGACGAAAAGTTTGACTGTGAAAAAATCGTTAATTTTATTTTCTTGAATGATTTGACAAATAATTTACTTTTTTAATTTTAACTGCACTGATTCAATTTTTTACCTTTTTCATCCACAAATAAAGTTTTAAAAGTTTTCACAAAAAAATCTTAAAACACTTCAAATGCAAAAATTACTTCAGCATAAACTTCTCCCTCAAAACTCTCAGCTATGAATATTGCTTTATAAATTCCATTCGGTATGATTGTCAAAAACTTGTATCCAAGACTTAAGTTTTTATGCTCAATAGAGTATGGCTCCCATGGACATGGTTTGTATAATTCTGGGAATTTATTCTTGAGCAGCATGACTGCAATTGTTATTATTGGATTTTGGGATAATTTGTAGTTTCCATTGACAAGCTTGCACCAATTTATTGCTGTATTTTTGAATACTTCTCGGAACTTTTTGTTCTTGTCCTGAATGAAGCCGCGAGGTTTGAACTGGAATATTTTATGGTTAATTTATTTTAGTTTATGTTCAGTTTCAAACGGAACCTGAGTGAAAATATAAAATTTGGAGCACTAAAACTGTATAAATTATCCTGAGCAGCACACTTTATTTTTAACATTTAGACAATAGTATTGGAGCTTTGAAGGCACTACCACATCCCTGAAATTTCCTTGCATTAATATAGTGATCAATTATACAGTTAAAGTTGTAAAACAATAGTTCAGACCCTAAGATCGATAGCTGTAAGCTTTATGTATTGCAAGAAAAATGACTAGAGTTTTCAATCCCGGATGAAAAAGTAATGAATCCAAGGTTTGATCCCAGATTATACACATTTCAGTCATACGATTGAAAACCTCAATAATGACAGTTGCCACTAATCTACTTGAGCTCTAAGAAATCCACAAAATAAGTCAAAATTACTTACAATAATCGAGTCAACATGTGTCACAATATAAGCTCTGATGTCAAACATTGTCTTATTAAGAATTTCGCAGGTTCTAATCACAATAAACTTCTCATTGCCATAACACTTTTCTAAATATAGAATTTTCAGCTCAATTCCAAAAGTTTCAATTACCACTAAAAGCATGAAAAGTGAAACATGGTGAAGCTTCATTGCTTAAACCTCACTAGAAGGTTTGAAGAGCTTTCTAAAGTTAAATTTTCAACTAGCTATATTTATATGCTTGCAAAATTTAATCTATATTTGCCAAAAAAATTAATGTTTTATTTTTAATTAAATTCGGAAATAAATGTGATTAGGGGTCATTAACAATTACGTCTGTTGAATTAAAATTATTTCAAAAAATTTATTATTAAATTATTTTTATTGAAGCTAAAATTTTAGATCAGGAAATGGAAACATGACGTGTCAAAATAAAGTTAATTTTAAACCCATGTTTGCGTCAGAGCTTGTTAATCAGTGCTGTAATGTCAGGAGCATTGTTCAAATTTTTTACATTTTAACAAAACACTCTATTTAATGCAGTGTTGTTCAAACTATTTGCCGCGGCAAACTGGTGTGCCGTAGAAAATTTTTGAAAATGACACGATTCGCATTCTGTTTGCGAATTTGGTCATGGCTTACCTCTAAGGTGTGCCGTGGCTCAAAAAATTTGGACAACACTTAATTTAATAGGTAACATATTCCGGGCTGTTTCTTAAAAACCTCAATCACAGAGGCCTTACCTTTTCACTTACAAATTCGACTTTATATTGCCTGATATCTCAGATTCTACTCAGTGCCGACATCACAATAGCTTTGTCTGTTACAATCAGGAAAGTAGCAAGACGTTAAGTTAAACAAGGATTTAAATCTGAGCACCAAAAAACAGTCAAAAACATTTTCATAAAGACCAAATTTTATGCAAAGCGCTAAAATTTCTGTTCTTTTTCCAACCATTTGAAGTTTTACAAGTTTATAAAAACCATTTCTCAAAATAGCTAAAGACAATGGGCAGATGGTCAAAATATCCGCATTGATATAAAGTTGCTATAATTTGTCAAAGTCAGTTGATGTTCAATTAGATGTTTAATATCATTTAGATTCAAACAAAGTTTATTTTAAGGATCAAAAAAAAAAATTTAATTTTTTTTTCATTACTAAAAAGATTGTCAGCATAAAATTGTCTTTAAGATATTAAATTCATCAATTTAGTTAATATATTTCAAAAGTAAAAGCCACGTCAGCATAATTTTCTCCTTCCTTATTTTCAGCAATAAGAACTGCCTTATAAATTCCATTGGGAATTATTGCAAGAACTCTATATCCAATCGTTAAGTTTCCATGCTCAATTGGGAATGGATCCCATGGACATGGCTTTTGAAGTTCTGGAAATTTTGACTTAACGAGCATGACTGCGATTGCTGTCAGTGGATTTGATGGAAGTCTTGAATTTTTATCTGCAATTTTACACCAATCGATTGCTGGAGCATTTTTGAATATCTCACGGAACTTTTTGTTTTTGTCGAGTTTTGAGATACGCGGTTTGAACTGAAATAAGAGATTAAATTTGAGTCTGACTAAGATTTTGTATAGATAAGCTAGCTAAAGCTGATTCAGTTTCATCCAAAATCTTAACTTGCTTTGTGCTCTTGATTTGAATTAAAAAGTGGCAAACTTACAATAATAGAGTCAACATGAGATACAAGGTAAGCTTTGACCTCAAACAAGTTGTCATCCAGAATCTCACATTTTTTAATGACCAAATATTTCTCATTTCCATAACATTTATCCATGCTCAGAACCTTTAAATCTATTTCTAAAGAACAAGCAGCCAACAAAAATATGAGAACAGTTTGAATAAGTAGCTTCATAGCTACTAGATGAGGTCCTATAGCGGTCACTTAACTATTTGGATATGCTTTCAATTGATGAACTTATATACAGTTCAAATAATTATCTAATTTCAAATCAGCAATTATACATTTTGATTACTTAATTTATTTTAATTGAATTAATTATTACAGCCATTAGTTGATCACGTGACGTAAAATTATATTCTAGTAAGTAATGTGGTATAGTATGTAACAGGCTTCTATGTAACATTGATCAGCACCGATAAAATTTGTTACCAAGTTCAACGACTTGAATTACAATCAAGGGCCACTTGCTTGATATACCCTGATGAACACCTTTAGGACCAACTAGTTATAGGACCCCAAATTTGGTAATAAAAAAATTCAACCGAATTCTATCCTAATTTCGGTCAACCGTAATTCGGTTGAACCAAAATATAACCGAATTTTAAGTCGAATTTCGGTCAATCCTTTGAGACTGGCCCCTCCTTAGTACCATTTTCAATCTCTGAACATTCCATAATTAATCACTTTCACACACTTTCTTATCGCAACCATTTTTAGCTACACTCAATGGAAATTTCAGTCATTAAAATATTTCAAGTGGCAATCAAGTTTATTTTAATCTCATAAATTGTCAATCACAATAAACTTTCAATAATGATCCTAAGCAACTCTAAGTTTAGATTCCACTGAGAGATGTTATCCAGTTTCTGACTGGTCCATGCTCAACTCTAATGTTGACTGATGGTGATCCTGATCCACATACCTACATAAAAATCTTTTTATTTTATGATTCATCAATAAATTAATTTAAAGTACTTACTGAGGTTCCAAAGCTGACAACAGCGACTTGAACTCGATTTGCTCCTGTTCCAATTACCAATGGACTTCCAGAATCACCACTGCACTGAAGATTTAATAATAGATTCAAATTAGTTGATTTTAAGCATAAAATATAAGTTCTTACAGTATCACGTCCATCAATAACAGCCTTACAGACAAAACTTGGTCCATTTCTGTTCCAAATTCTCATACAGTCATTCCATTCATGGACTGGTGCTGTAAGTTGGTTTAATGAATTTGTCGAGCCTTCTGGTGTTCGCTAAAATAATTTAAGGATGCTGGTCAAGCAATATGAAAGATTAATTTATATACTTACACCCCATCCTATAGTTCCAAGTTAGATTGTGAAGGAAGAATAATCATAAAAATTACCAAAATCATAAAAACAGTTTTTTAGCATAATAATAATGGGCTAGGTTAACACAAACTTACCAGAAACAAGCAACTATAAAAAATAAATCTCAATTAATATATTTTAAATTTTTTAAATCAATTTCACCACAAACTTACTGAAACTCCGTCACAAACATCGCAACAAACTTGAGTGTCAGGACAAATTCCTGCCAATGGAATGAAAGCAATGTTTGTGCCAACAATTGGATGATTATCGGGAGTTCGAACAAGACCAATGTCATACTCAAGACGTGTATTGTAGCTTGGATGCATCCAGTAAGCCTGAACGCTGAAAATAACACCTCCAGTATTGCGCATTGTTGAACCACCACGAAGTTGAAGTTGATTGACGGGTGTCATGATTTCCAAGCAGTCTGTGTAATTTATTTAGAGAGATTTAAGTTTGAATATATAAAGTAAGAGTAAAGGAACTTACGAGCAGCAGTTAATACCCAATGAAGACCAATTGCCGATGAACCACAGCGGAATCCTAAGTTGATTAGAGTTCAATATTAGCGAAATATCAAGAATGTTTGACAAATTGACACTTACCACCACGAGTTAAATCAAGGTAGGCAATCATGTATGGAAAGTCAGCAATTTCAGCTTTAAGAAAGAAAAAATCAAAGATTAATCAAAATTTTCTGAAAGTTTTAGTTGTTATGTCTGCCAAAAGATGCAATTCAGTTGCTGACATCCTATATCTAGAGCAGTATTGTCCAAACTGTGTGTCGTGGCACACTGGTGTACCGGAGGACATTCTTAGATGTACCGTGAAAAATATCAAAAGTCAAAGTGTACCATGGCTGTAAAAAGTATGGACAACACTGATCTAGAGAGTCATTATTAAAAGTTGGTGTCCACTCATCTAAGGGGAAGCTCACATTCTTAGCACAATTTAATAGTAAGACTATAGTCCTTAAGTTTACCTGGTTCACCACCAAAAATCCTCTCATTTCCATCATCAGGAATGATTCTGTCCATCCATTTTGTTGGCACTAGTTCATCCTGAACAAATCGGCCATTGGCAGTAGCCAAAAATAATAAACCAACGAAGACCAAAAATTTCATTTCCGCAACGTTCAATGTTTTTGAAATGACTGAAAAGCTCAACGTAAAATTTATTTAATTTTATGAAAGTTTTGGTAGCAAAATAATAAATCAATTAAAGTTGATTGTAACGTACTTATGATATGGAGATTAGTACTATCAAGTAGCTTTCTGATAAGAGTTTATTTCTAGATTTTTGAAGTTTTTGGTGTAAATGTGAATAAAGGTGCTAATTGATATACTTGAGAACACTATCAACATAATCAACTCCTGGATGTTTACTGAGTCAGATGGAACCATCTTTATTAAGGACAATGCTACAGTAATGTTTGAAATTTCAGTGGATGGTTTCTGTGACTATCAAAGTATCGAAAACTGATGAAATACAGTCTGGGTTTTAAATTAAATTTGTTTTGGATTAGGTAAGCATTGATGGTCCTTGAAATCAACTCCTGAAACTCAATTTCTTTGTTACATCCTCGCTTGTAGTGTATGTCTGAGCTATGTGAAAAGTCGAATGGGCTAAAGAAGACCAAACCATAAAAACATCGCTGTAATCGCTACGAAACACAACCAAAGATTTTCATAACAACATTGTCAATAACATTTATTTTTGCCATTATTTATAATATCTACAAATCTATAAAATTAGATCTAGTAAATTTATGGTTTAATCTTCCAAAAACTGTCATCTTAGATTCCACTGTGTGATGTGATCCAGTTTCTTACACCGCCATGTTCAATTCTGATGTTGACTGATGGTGATCCAGATCCACAGACTGAAGTTCCGAAACTGACGAGAGCAACTTGAACTCTATTGGCTCCAGTTCCAGTTACGAGTGGACTTCCAGAGTCACCACCGCACTGTAAAATGTACAACATTAGTAAAACTTAGTTTTGGAGCTCTCAAATATATTAAACTTACAGTATCACGTCCATCAATAACAGCCTTGCAGACGAAACTTGGTCCATTTCTGTTCCAAATTCTCATACAGTCATTCCATTCATGAACTGGAGCTGTGAGTTGTCTCAATGTTGTTGTTGATCCAGTTTCTGTTGACTGTAAATTTTAAACATGATTAATAAATAACAAATGAAATAATTTATATTTATACTTACACCCCATCCAGTTACAAGCATCTGTAGATTAAAAATGGAATGACTTGAATTAGTTTTATCAATTAGCCGTTGTAAGGATTAAGTCTGGCTTAAGGATGTCCCACTTAACATCCAAACAAAACCCATCACAATACTCACAGAAACTCCAGCACAAACTCCACAGCAGATTTCTGTGTCTGGGCAGATTGGTGGCAATGGAATGTGTGCAACATGTGTACCAACGATTGGTGAGCTGTCAGGTGTTCTCATGATACCGATGTCATATTCAAGACGGGTATTGTAGCTTGGATGCATCCAGTAAGCCTGAACATTGAAAAGGAAACCTCCAGTGTTGCGGTTGGTTGATCCACCACGAAGTTGGAGTGAAACAGGAGGTGTGTTGGTTTGAAGACAGTCTGAAGAAGGTTGCAAGTGAATTAAGTCACAAGAAAAAACATATTTGATTGTACTTACGAGCAGCTGTCAAAGACCAGTGTTGACCAATTGCAGATGCCCCACAACGGAAACCACCACGTGTCAAATCAAGATAAGCAAGTTGGTATGGAAAGTCAGCAATCTCAGCTATTAAAATCCTCATATTAATTCCAATTAAACACTTTAAACACTAACAACTTGCCTGGTTCTCCTCTGAAAATTCTAGCTTCTCTCTCATCAAGCCAAACTCTGTCCATCCATGGTGTAGCTACCAACTCCTTCTCGACATATCTGCCATGGGTAGCAGTAGCTAAAAATGCAACAGCAAGAAGTACCAAAAATTTCATTTCTGTTCCGTCCAAAGTTTTGGAAATGACTGAAAATCCCAATCCAAAATGACTTGAGTTTTATTGACTAATCAAATTAAAGTAACAAAGCACTTAAAGATAGTAGCTGCGTAGAGATTACAGCAATCAGTTGGCTTCTGATAGCTGACTATTTTTGGTGGGTTTAAGTTTTGAGACGATACAATAAACAAAGAAAAGATTAATAACATTAAGATATCGATTGTTTCGGTTCTTGAAAGTTGATAATTACCAATTTTTGTGGGTTTTTTTGGCGTGACGTTGCTAAAAAAATGTTTGGTTTTGAGTGTTATTAAATGAAATCATTGCCTGACTGTTCTGCTTTGTGATGTTTGAACCTTACGAATTTTCACAGCATGAATCAAGTTTGCTCTTAGCAGGCGCGTAGCCAGGAAGGTCTTGTCCCCCTTTAAACGTTTTGAACCGCAGCAAGAGTACGGCCTAAAACGCTTAACAGGGGGACAAGACCCTCCTGGCTACGCGCCTACATCTTAAATGAAATATGTTTTAATTTTGCAACAGATAATTCAAAACAGTTTATTTCCAATCAATATTAAGCATAACAAAAAACAAAATCTCAAATTCCATGACCAAATAGCCAGCAAATTTGTACTCAAAGTTAAAATAATTCGTTGTTTTCATTATCACAGTTCAAGCCTCAATTTTTAAATTTGTGTGAAGGATCTGATCCAGTTTCTCACAACAGGGTCTTCAATACGAACGTTAACACTTGGTCTGGTTCCATCACCGCAGACACTTGTTCCAAAACTAGATTTTAAAAGGAAGATAAGATTTTATTTCACCAAGCTCTCATCATGTTGTTATCCCCTTACACCATTATCATCTTATAAACATGTTTTATAATTGAACTTACCTGACAAGACCAACTTGGAGAGAACGATCATCAGCACGAACCAATGGTGAGCCAGAGTCGCCTAAGAACAAGTTTAATTTTTATATCAAAAAATTTCAATCTAGAATTTAAGGATTCATTCATAAGTTACGTAGCAATATAGATTCGTATTGATTGAGAACAATAATTTTCAAGTGCTCCGTAATTTTAGGACTATCCCCAAACTTTTAAATTTTTTCAAAGCCTTTCAGTTAGTCAACTTACCATTGCAAGAGTCAGCTCCATTGATAACAGATTTACAGAAGAAGTTTGATCCAATGTTGGTCCACAAACGACCGCAATCAGCATGATTGTGAATTGGAGCTGTAAGTTGACGCAAGAGCAATGGGAATTGTCCATTTTCATCACGTCCCCATCCCTTAACAATAACATTATCAGGATCACAAGTTGTACAGCAAGCTGTTGCGCAATTTCCTGGAAGGCGAGCATGAGCAACATTTAATCCTTGAATGGGCGTTGCAGCTTGGACATTGATAGCAGCAACATCATTAGCGAGTGTACGGGAATTGTATTGTGGATGAAGAGCATATGATTGTGCCTGAAAGATGAATCCACCAGTGTTTCTGTTTGTTGATCCACCACGAAGTTGAATTTGTTGAGCTGGAGTATTACGTTCGAGACAATGAGCAGCTGTAAGTGACCATCTTGAGCTGATAGCCGATGCACCGCAGATAAAACCACCTAAACAGTATTATTCAAAATTTTAAGATTTTATAACCTCAAAACAGACAAAACCTACCGCGTGTCAAGTCAAGCAACACAAGCATGTGTGGGAACTCAGAGATATCAGCTGGATCACCACGAACAATGAATGGAGATGGTCCAATGTACTGTCTTTCACTCCATGGTGTACGTCCACCTTCTCTTTCGTATGTTGGTTCCAAACGGAAGGCACTGACTGCTGTCAAAGCAAGAAATGCAAAAACGAAAACCTTCATCGCTTTTTCTATGAACTTTTAGCTATGAATAGACTCAAAATATTTCTTGTCTATTTTTTTATAGTAAAACTTTATCTTATCGACTATAATGTCATAGTAAGCATAGTTGATACTCTTGAGATAGGTTAATGAATTTTATGAATTACTATAATGCAATGGAGGAAAACAAAATTAAATGATACGATGTATTTTCGGCAAGAAGAAATGAAAAAGCAGTTATCAATAAAAAGAGGACTTAAGATAGCTATCTTAACAAAAAGGAATCTTCCTTTGTGATTTAATTAAAGATAAAATGATGCAAGTTGTTTCGATAAGATTGAAGAGTGTGATGTAGCTTCTCTGGTAATGTCATTAATTATTTGACAGTCATTGTTCTTCGCAACTTGTAGATCATGTAAGAAAAGTCGTCTTGTATACTTGAATTGGTCTTGAAACTCACTATTTTGTTTTAAATTCTTGACGAGGACCAAGAAAAAGTGTTTTGTGTATATTCCTGAACAGCGCATCAAGAGTATCTCAAGCTTAATATTAAGCTTTGTCTCATGATGGCCTTAATTTGTAGGAAATGTGTTTCATCCTCCTCCTGATGAAAACTTCAAGATAAATCCTCAAGTGAAGCTATTATACTCAAGCAACTCGTCCCTTTGAAGTTTTATGATCAAATTAGATAGTTGGAAAATGAGCCCACAACCTCAAAAGAGAAGATCTCTGACCACTCGATCAGAGATCCCTGCTACTCGGCCACTGAGGTACTTATCGCACTTCTGCTATTCGTCATACACATATAACCAGTCTCAAAGCGAGCCCTATACTTAGGCCTATCTGCTAATGATATGCTCTTCCAGCTATACCCACACACTAAGCTCATGGATGTCATAATAAATGTCAAGAAAAGTTTACAACAATCTACAATAACTTCCGAATCAACCATCAAAATCAATAAACATCAAATGCTATTTTTCCCATAATCTGAATATCATTATGTGAACTTTTCCACAATAACATATCACGAATGAATTAATTACGAACAATACATCCAACTGATCTTAATCAATCATCTATAAATATTCAATTTCTCTTCAATTCAAAACACAGTAAGTTTTGTGATTAGCTTTCAACCAGTGACATAATAAAGGATTAAGCTAAAATGGGAATATTTCAAGAGTACATGCTTCAAAGTTCATTGCATGGTGCAAAGTATGTCGTGGACAAGGAAAAATATTCATTTTATGAGAGACTTTTCTGGACAGTATGCATTATTTTATCGTGGGTTGGGTCAGTGTTTCTGATTTTGGCTTCATTGGATGCATTTAATAATAGTGGCAAGTCTCTTTTGGGATATTCAACTGCTTTTCATTTTCAATAATTGCTTGACTATTTTCAGCAATTAGTTTTGTCGTCGAGAGCTCTTATCGTGACTGGGACACAGATTTTCCTGCAGTATTTCTATGTGAAAATAAGAACATGGATCGAGTTCAGGAAGCTGCAGACCGAATTTTTGGTGAAGATCATGATTTTACATTGGAAGAAGTACTAAGCGAGATTGCATACTTTCGAGGCGAATCCTATCATACGATCCATGAGGTAGGCAACTCGCATATGACTACGTAACGTAACTGAATTTTCAAAATTAAGATCTCGAACTTCAGTCATTTAACTAGCTTTTCAGAGAAGTTAAAGCAAATCTTAAATTAACAAGTGTATCGGGTAGAAACCCAATGTGGATATATTCACGCCGTACCATCAAAAGTCTTATGGATAGACCAAGATTTGCTCAGCATAAGTTTGAAGGGTGGGCGTGAAGTACGACCGAGACCCATATCGACACAGTTCAAAAGTTATCCCTAATTTATGTCATAATTATGTCAGCTACAAAAACACTAAGTTTGAATTTTGTCACCCTCGGAAACACTATGAACCAGTATAGCTGATTTTGGTTCAAATCTCGGCCATACTTCACACTCATTTGAACCACATTTATCCGTAAATGTTAAAATATTATTAAAAAGTAATTAATCCTGAATTATGTCGCTATTTTGTCAAGTGTATTAAGATAAAGAATTTGTTTTTTGGTTTCCACATTGAAGAGTATGAACAAAATTCAGATGGGGTAGTCGAAATTTTAGATTTCGATTTTTTTTAAGCTATGCATTACAAAAAGTAATATTGGTATGTGATTTATGTCAGAATTATGTCAATTCAAATAAAACCTCCAAAAAATTTTTTTGATTAAAGAACCAAGTAGAAATACATTTTTAATTATGAACTTGGGACAGGTCTTGTCAAAATCTCGTTTTTCACTTTTTTCCCTTCGAGGATAAATCCAAATACAGTAAAACTTTGTATGAGCATTCTAATCCTCAGGTCACACATTTCTGAATTAATAAAAATCGTTTTTTGGAAAAATTTTTTGGTCACGTTGTTTTTATATGTAGAACCAAATTTATAAAATTTGGGTCTGACGACATATAGAATACATTTCTTGCTTTAGATATTTAAAACTGTTTTGTATAAATATTAGTATACTCACACAAAGTTTTACTGTAATTGGATAAACCTTTGAAGAAAAAAAGTGAAAAACTAGATTTTGACTAGGGTCGCCCCTAATCCAAAATTGAAAATGTATTTCTTTCTTGGTTCTTTGCTCAAAAAAATTATAGGATGTTTTATTTGTTTTGTTTTAAGCACTAAAATATTTATAAAAAGTTTCAATCCATTTGGATAAACCTTCGAAGAAAAAATTGACAAAATTGATTTTGACTAGGGTCGCCCCTAGTCCAAAATTGAAAATGTATTTCCTTCTTGGTTCTTTGCTCAAAAAAATTTTAGGATGTTTTATTTGTATTTGTTTTAAGCATTTAAATATTTATGCAAAGTTTGAATCCATTTGAATAAACCCTCGAAGAAAAAAGTGACAAAATTGATTTTGACTAGGGTCGCCCCTAGTCCAAAATTGAAAATGTATTTCCTTCTTGGTTCTTTGCTCAAAAAAATTTTAGGATGTTTTATTTGTATTTGTTTTAAGCATTTAAATATTTATGCAAAGTTTGAATCCATTTGAATAAACCCTCGAAGAAAAAAGTGACAAAATTGATTTTGACTAGGGTCGCACCTAGTCCAAAATTGAAAATGTATTTCCTTCTTGGTTCTTTGCTCAAAAAAATTTTTTTCATCCCAAGTTTAATTTAAAATAAAAAAAAATCACAGTGAACTTTTAATTTGAAAAATTCGTAAGAAAGGAAAGTTTTTTGCTTTTTCTGAAGCAACGTCTGTTCCTACCTTGCCCAAAAACAATACGGCTCTTCTATAGAGCAGCACGGATCAAATGTAAAAAACTAGAATTCTCTACGATGTCTCGTTATTGAGATTTCTTGCTGATTAACTTGCTTGCTTGCTTGCTTGTTTGCTTACAGAAAGCGTATTTTGCGATTTTCTCAGCAATGCCACAACCAATTTGAAATCTGTTTTTTGAAAATGATGTAAAATTTCAGGCACAAACTTTTCTTCTAGGACCTTTTATAGCCAATTTTGCTTCGTTTTTTTACAAAATGCGAAAAACTGATTTTTCAATCTGAACAAAACCAATAGATTCACAAGTGAAAACGGTTTGAATATAATTAAATATATTTAATATCCCCAGTGTACAGGAGAAGTTGAGAACATCAACCTCAAGTGCATCCTTGGAAACTACTCGCACTATGCAGCTCTTGTTCGAAGCAGCTGTGAAAACTCTATAGCTGAATGTACATGGAATGATGTTCACTTTGATTGCTGCAAACATTTCATTCCAATCGGAACTGAAATTGGAGAATGCTTTTCTTTAAACTCAGCACAATCGATAAAGCCTAAGAATTATACGCAGTTGAATATGATGTCTAATCGATATGTTGGTGAGTTTAATGTTATTTATTTAATCATATAGAAAAAGTTTAGACCAGAGCTCGAAGTTGACTTCTTCATTCAAAAAAAATTACTGAGTTGACTCGAGTCGACTCGAATCCTATCGACTTCGAGCTCTGGTTAAGACACGACGATTGGAAACCATTGAGGATAAGAATGAATATCATTAACTCTAATATCTTTTATAGGACCCGGAGTGTTAAAGATCAAAGTCTTAACTGAGTCATTTCTGTACACAATTGGCACCTATGAAGTTCCTAACCTAGTGACACCAAAGACGGATATTCTGCAGATTGATCAGTTCATTAATTACAAGTAAGTTTTGAAAAAGGTCAAATTTAATCAATTCATCACCAGTATGACTTGGACAATGTCAGGGCATCTCGTGCATCCCTAGAAATTAACTTATTGTCAAATCATACAATAAATCTCATTTCAGACGCCAACTTTCAATTAAGAACGTCGAAAATGACATTGAAGCCAGAGATGTAAGCATCGAACAGAGAAAATGTCGATTTCCAGACGAAAACTATTTAGATGTCCACAAATATTATAGTTTCAGCGCTTGCTCTGCTCAATGTCGTAAGGATGAACAAATCAGATATTGCAGCTGTAACTCTCACGTAATGCCTAACACGAATGTAAGTTGATCATGTCGAGTGATTAGAAATATTTTCGAATACTTTTTTCTATTTTAGGTCAGTATCCATTGTGACATAGATGGACTAGTTTGTCTGAATGAGCATTATGAAGATCTATCAATTGTGATTGCACCGTGGTCAAGAAATAGGAAGAAGAGGGGAGTTGTGTGTAACTGCATGCCGAGCTGCAATGAGATTGATCTTGTTATGGTGAGTTTTTGGGTTATTACCTCACTTGAACAACTCTTGGAACTGCCTAGCTATTAATCATCCAACCAAAAATCGCTGATTGGTAGCCAACATAGTCAATGGATCCCAGCTTAAGATAAATAGATTGATTTGAGTTCAAATTATTATTTTTATCTTTTCTAGGTCCACGAAGTCCGTGACAACATTTTTGACCCAAATGTTGATCCATATTCAATAATTGAGCTGTCTATTGCATTTTTGCCGACTGAAAGATTCAAAAGGAACGTGGTGAGAGGAAAACTGGATCTTGTTGGTGAGACAAAACTAGTGCACTAGTTTTTAATAATTTGACATTATTTTTGATCTGATTTTAGTGTCGATTGGTGGATCAACAGGATTTTTCGGTAAGTTTTCCACATAATTTTTGAATTTAACAATCTTCAGTTCTCAATTTATTTGCAGTCGGAGCTTCTCTTTTATCATTTGTTGAGATAGTTTATTATTTCACGATTCGAGCTGGAATTTTCAATTGTTTGTCCAATTTTTTTAACAAAAAAACAAAAAATAATGACAAATTTGGCAAAAAATAAACTAAGCAATAAATTATTATGTTTAGCATTCCTGAAAAATACTATCTTAAACATTTCAAGATGCACCAGTAAACTGATACATTTGAACATAAAATTTTGATGTCCTTTTTGGATCCTTTTTGTGTAGCATCATGTTAAAATAACAAAGAAAGTGATTGATTTATGTTGTTGACTGTTTGCTTTGCATCATTTATGAGCAGCTCTTCAAAACTGCCAATCACAATTAGTCACGGCACGTGAGCAATTTCTTGGAAGATTTTTTATTTTTATGGATTAAAAGTGAATTTGTAGCAGCAATTTTGTTGGTTTTTTGAAAGAGAAGAAAAGTTGATTTAAAATTTTAAAAAAATTGAGAATTTAAAAAAATTAAAATTTTAAAAATATTTAAAGTATTTATAACTATTTAAAAATCAAACAAATATTAAAAATTAATCAATAAATAAAATTTAATTATCTGTTGATTTTGAAAATAATATTCGCTCAATAAAAGGCTCCCGGTGGTCGAGTTTTCATTTCAATCTTCACTTTTCACAGCATGTTGTCTGAAGTAGATTGGTTAATAACTTCAAACCCTTTTATAGTGAATACAAGTTAATAATCGATTCCTTTGATTTTACCAAGCCACATGTTGAGTGCTTAGCAATTAACTTTGCATTTCTGCAAATCAATTTGAAATTAATTAAAATTGCACCAATTCAATTCACTTGGTATGAAATAAATAAAGCAATTTGTAAGCAAATTGGAAATAAACTCTTAATTATGCGATTGAAATTATAAAATAGATATTTGTGCCGTTATTTTATGTCATATAGTTTTGAATTTTGGTTTTTTCACAGTTTTCATGGGCATTGCTACTGTTGTGCTGCAAATGTGCGTAGCTATAAATTATTGCTGGACGTTATTTATGCATAGACATAAGCAAAGTTTAAGACTTTATAAGAAAAATATCCCATCTCTCTATTTAATTCTAACGAGCTCCTTATTCCTGAACCCAACCTTTTTTGTGACATTCCCTAGAAACTATTTTTAGAGTAGAGACTGTTTTCTAGAGCAGCATGGAGCACTTTTTGGCATCTGATAAATGTTATATCTGTCTATTCAAGGGTGCGGAACTGATAAATTACCAAGACGTGGAAACTCAGGATTAATCTTGAGAAATCCCAAAAATCCAAAAAAACAATCCCTGAGCCAATAAAAATGAAAAGTTAAATCCCTTTTAAATCCCGGATTCTTGATAAATGCATCAAGGGATTTAAAAAGATGTTCATGTTTATGGGCTCAGAGATTTTTTAAGAATTTTTTGGGATTTTTCAGGATTAATCCTGAGTTTCCACGCCTTGAAAATTACATTTTGATCATTTTTGATCATTTCATCCGTTCCGCACCCTTAGGTCTCTTGTAGTTCATTCGTGATGCAACTTAGCTCACTTGACTGTTTTAAAAAACGACCCTAGATTATACATTTCGAGCAACTTCCTTTATCTTCTTCAAATCGCCCAATAAATTCAATATTAATCTAAATAACTGCCACAACTCAACGACCCATATCTTTTAGTACTATCCAATAAAAAAAGTAAAGCAGCATGCCAAAAAAATAAGAATCAAGACAAAGACAATTTTTATGATCGAGCATGGAACAGAATAAATGATGAGAGCACGCAAAAGGCTTCAATTTATTGCATCAAAGTCGTAAAGTTAACACAACGATGGGAAGAATTGATAATAAAAGATGAATGAACTGTGTTGGCTATGCTTTGTTGTGTAAATTGTGACTTAATGACTGTTTTCAGTTTAATAAATGGTAGCTAGTTATTAGAATTGCTAGAATCTGCTTTACTGAAGATGATGAGGTTGAATATGAACATATTTAGTCCCTGTGTCTTGATGATACCCTCAACTGCTTATAGTTTTAAGGTTATGAAAAGGAAAAGTAGGTTACGACAGCCAAACTAGGTCTTAATACTCCCAAAAAATATAAAAAATTATTTTAAAAGAAAAACAATAAAAATTTCACTTTTTAACATAACCTAAAAAATCTTACCATAATTACATTCAATCCATTCACAATAACAATTCATTGACACTTATTCAAGTAATTTTCATTCATCATCTTGCAAATGATAGGAATTCCCAAGAATTGAAAAGCATTAAAAAATTTGCGTAGGATTCGTAAAATCAACAAACCTTTTTGTTTTCATTTCCATTTCTCCTGCGATGATTTACGATTCATAATTTATGCTGATTATGCCTTTTTCAAAAAAATCTTCAGTCATTGTTGTTGAAAGTTGGGATTTGCATTTTTGAATATTATGGTGCAATTTTAATGACTCTGAATGTTATGAGATATGAGCAGCATGTGGATGATGCAGAGGAAAGAAATTGTCATCAATGAAATATTTTGAAACTTTTTTTTTTTCATGCCAATATTGTCGGCTATTATAAACGATTTTGATGTGTGGCATATGAATAAATTTAAATTTAAATTTTCAGATTATATTAAAAAGTAATCAATCAAAAATTTGTTGTTTTTATTAAACTGCTTTTTAAATTTTCAAGGTTTTCAACATTTAAAAAAAATTAATTTTTGACTTTTTAAGCTTTTTTGAATTTTTTTGATTGTTTTTTTCAACTTCTTTTAACTTTTTTGACTTTTTTGAATTTTTTTTTGAATTTTCTTAATTTAATAAAACGTTAAAACTCCAATTTTCAATTTAATAAGTTATTTAAGTTTCTTTAATCCACAGCATCAGTTCAATCAACTTAATGTCTTTATTGTTTATAATTTCTCATTATCCCCTTCAGTTATCTAACTAAGGTGTGCCTATTATGAAATTATGAATGCAAAATTACAACGATAAGTAAGTCAAGAGTTCAGCAAGTTTAACTGTGCATATAAAATTAAACCACTTTAGGCAAAGTAAATCATTTAAATGTTGATTAGAAAAAAAGAAGAAATTTTTTAAAAAAAAGTTTTTAACAAGAATTATTCATGAAATGAATTTACAGGAAAGTGCAATCCGCGAGGCATTTCAGAGACTGAATAATGATAAATTCTAATAAAATTGATTTGAATGTTCAAGTAGTAAAATGACTGACTTCCTGGAATATAGTTGAGCTGAACTGTTATTTGTGAATATTTATCAAATTGTGTTTTAAAATGTTGAAACTTGGACTTTTCTAACCTTTGAATTTTTCTTAAATTTTTTTAAAATAAGTTTAAATCGATTTTTTAAACCGATCGGCTTAAAATCGGCTAAATTGAAATTCTGAGCTTACTATAGCTACATGCTCACAAAATATTACACAGAATCATAGTAAATCATGTAAAGTTCAATTTAAATACTTGAAATGGGTGTTAAATGGCTTTTTTCTATCAAAAAAATCAAAAATTGAGTTAAGCCGAAAAAATCGGCTTCGATCTCAGAAAATAATTAAAAAAGTTTTTTGTTATTTTTTTAAAATTCTTTAAAAAAAAGTTATTAAAACCTTTCTTTTTTAAAAAGAAAGAATTTTCTAGAATTTTGACCAGAGTTTGAAGTTGATAGGGTTCGAATTGACTCGAGTTGACTCGACTTTTCTCGAGTTGACTTAATTTTTTTCAAGTCACCTCGAGTCAACTTGACTTTAGGCAACTCGAATCAACTTGACTTGAGTCAACTCGAGTCTACTTAACTTGAGTCAACTCGTGTCTTCTTAACTTGAGTCAACTCGAGCCAATTTGCTTTGAGTCTACTCGAGTCAATTTGACTTGAGTCAACTCGAATCCACTTGACTTGAGTCGACTTCGATTTCTAATTTCGACTAATTCCAAAAATTAAAATAAAATCTTAAAAAATTTAAATTGTCCAACTTTAAACTGCCACATTCTTTCCTGTTGCAAAACCGTCTGTACTTTATTATTCCTTCTCATTTCCCATTTATTCATTCATTTCAATTCATTTATTGTTATTACCTCACCATATCATCATCTAAATGTCTTAATATAAATTCTCCTTATTCCCTTATGAGTGTTTCTGCTTAGCTTCATAGAATGCAAAATTAATTGAATCATAAGTTAAAGAGGAATTAAAGAAACAGCAAACAAAGGAAAAGAAAAAGAAGAAAAATAAGCAAAAATGAATGTTTTGCATGAATGTTAACAGAATAAGTTTGCAGACAAAGTTGATAATCAAGGGATGTATTTAGGAGGTCTTCAGTATAGGACTGAACTTATGGAACAGTTTTGATGCTTCATGTACACTGTACCTTAGTCTCAGTTAAGTTTTCTTTACACCCCAAATTGTTGTTCATCGAATTTCATTCCTTCCGGTAGAGTTCCTCAAAAAGCCACAACAACCAGCCGCAGTGCAATTTACATTGTCCATATCTTATTTTACTACTTGTTGACATGAAAACCTTTTTAAAAAGTGTCAAAATAATCTTCTTGAATATAAAACTGACTGTGCCCATGTTACCCCCTCGTTAACCCCTGCATTTCATCCATCCATTATTTCGAAGAAAATATTCAATTCGAAATCTTTCAGGTCGATTTCATTTTATGGCTTGAAGGTGTAAAGCTAAGATTCTTCGGCAGGTTAATGATGCTATATATGCATCACTTAAACTTAATGTTTTGAAAAATTGTAAGATGTTTGAAGATAACAATTTATTAAATTATTATGGATTTAAAGTGGTGCGGTTTTGAAGATGTAGCATTGAATTGTGGAATTGTGACAGCTTGGAGGTTTGAAATTTTGATTTAAAACTGTGTCTTGGTTTGGTCACAGCTGTTTAGTTGTTTTGATGATAAATAATGACTAAAATGAATTGTATTGTATTGTATTGTTGATTGATGATTATGTGGATGACCAGACAAGAGAATCTTTGAAACATCCTTCAAACCAAAGCGTAAGAACTCAGAATTAATACTAAAAATTCCCAAAGTTCCAAAAAAATCCCAGAACCAATAAATGTGGAAATGTATAATCCCAAAATTATTTATCAAATGCACTACGCCTTGCTTCAAACAAAAAAGTCCAGCGCCTCCCTGAGTGCATCTTAACTATTCAAAAGAATTGACTCATTCAACTATGTTTAGCCGTCGACATTATCAGCAATTGAATCACAAAATATAACTATTAAAAACTTCATACACCACAAAACAATTCAGCATAACTTAAAACCACCAAAAAAATAACCAGAATCAAAAAAAAATTAAAAAAATTCAAAATGAATAAAAAACCAGAAAATCAAAAAATACCAAAAAAAAGTTGTTCATTCATTAAAACCGCAGTCATTAAGCCACAATACATCACATCAGCAGTAGCCACGACAAAAAAATATTCTTTCATTCATAAATTTTTGCTCTCTCAATTTCCTAATTTTCTCACTGATCAGTTCCTCTCTTACGGAACAGAATGGAAAACCGAACATCATGTTGGGAACTGAAAAATTGTTCAAATTCACTTTAGTCTTTCCCCGACATTCTTAGCATGCAATCGTGTCCGTTGACGTGCTACAAGTTGATCCGGTAGAAGAAGAATCGTCAAAAAAAATATTTTTATTTTAAAAAAATCATTTTGATTTATTAAAAAAACACACAGCTCTGATTTTAATTTTATTTTGAGAGAACAGTCGTGCGGCGAGACGCGCAATCGAGAAAAAGTGAAGTGAATAAAAATAAAAAATAAAAGAAATTAATTGGAAATTAATAAAGTGAAAAGGGGTTCTTGAGCCCTTTTGTTGAGTTTGTTGGGATTAAAAAATATAAAATAATAATCAGAAATATTACAAAAGATATAAGAACTCATAAGTGGATGAAATAAAGGTGATTAGCAGTTTTTTGTTGAAGGATGTTTTGTTTGTTTAATTTCAAAATTTATTTTTGAGTTGCTACCTGACCTGGGAAGTGGTGAATTGTGGAATGATTGACTTGTGGATCAGTCAATAATTTTATTGAATTTTGTTTGAGAAATTAATATTTTTTTTTGAGAGAGGAAAAATTACTTTTAATTTAAATGAGTAACTAGTTAAGAGCTCTACAGCTACAGTGTCTTTAAAAATTACAACTTTGACCCTACTGTCCTGGATTTGAGACTCATTTAAATAGTTTTGATATATTTTAATCACACTCAATTTGCCTTAACCCAGAAGGAAAGTAACCACAACACTTCTCATGGTTCTGGCTAGAGTTAGAGTCCAGAATTTTCAACAATTTCCATTCAATCAATTCATTCCCAAGGTCAGAAACTCAAATAATGCAAATTATTTAGAATGATTTCTTCTTGTGACTTGCTATGTGTTTAATTAGTGCCTCAAATATTGGGAATTTCCAGACAAAATTGATAACTTGTGAATGTGAAATTGATTGAAAAAACAAATGAATTAAAACAAAATTGCAAGCATCGAGAACAGAAGTTAAATTAGTGGTTGCCAACAAGTATTTATCAAATATTGACAAACAAAATTAATTTAAATTAAGCAGCGTTTTGGTAATTTGCAAAAAGATTTTCTTGACTTGCTAATTGAAAGAAATCATTTGAAAAAAATTAAACAAAATTCAAAAATTGACAAAACTATTTCAAAAAATTCAAATAAAAGTTTATTTCATTAAGAAAAACTTCCTCTGTGACTTCACATTTTTACTGTGGGGTGAGCTCTTTCAATCACCCTTGATAATTTTGTTTTTATTAAATGATTTGTAAGACTAATTAGAAATTGATAATCGTAATATTTTTTGTGTTGTGACTAGCGGTTTCCTAGCAAATTACAATTTAATTTGACTTAGTATTTGTTTTCATCAAGTTGGATTACAAGTATTGCTAAGATTGAGGGAAGATGTAAAAAGCTAAAGTAATCAAATACCGGAGCTCGAGGCTGATAGGGTTCAACTTGACTCGACTTGGAGTCAACTCGGTAATTTTTTTTTTGTATGAATAAGTCGATTCAAGTCGAGTCAACTCGAAGTTGACCCCGAGAAAATGAAGTCGATTAGAGGAAAGTTGAGTCGACTTGAGTCTAGTTGCTTCTGAATATACCCTCCACAAAGAATTTTCCATCTGCTTGGGTTTTAATAATTCCTTTTTCTATTCAGATCAATTGTGATCCAGAGGTGCACTAGGGCGATTCGCAGCTAATTTTGAGTTTAACGAGTGATGATTGCACTCAAACCTAAACTTACAATTTATAGTGAGATCTGAACCAATCCTATGATTACATTTCTGCCTGTAGCTTACAAAGGAAGGCTATGAGCCTCACTTCCAGTACATATGATTCGAAAAAGGACAAGTGAAAAATATCCCATACCCAGTCTCGAACTATTGATCGCTGTGTCGGTATTGCAATAATTAGGTACCGGAGAACTAAACCATTCCACCATCGAGCCATTTAGCCCATTACTAGAAACATCTTAAAATCAAAAGATTTTTTTTCAACCCCAATTGTTTCTATTTTATAGACCCAACCCAATAGCCATGCTTATGACTTAATTATGAAGTTCAAATTTCTTCAAAAACACTTCCAAATCACCAGTAATTCTTAAAAACAAAATTTTCTTTAAATTAGTCACCAATAAGCGTGTTGCACAACCTCAGATTTATAGTAATCACTACCAAGAAAAAGACATGATTACAAATCGATCCGTAAAGCATAATTAAATCTATTAACTCATTCGACATAACTTCGGTATGAAGAAAGCAGCAATGATTAATCATCGAATGTTATCATCATGTAATGCACTGGAAATGCCGATGTGATGACTTTTTCAGTTTCTTTTTTCATTCTTATCAATTTTAAGATTCGTCTCACTTTGCCCTCGCGCCTTGAATCCGATTTTTAATATCAGTAATAACAGAAACACTTCAAAGCGGGAAGTTTTTTTAATTGAAAAATAACTTTATGAATGACCTTATTGATGATCAGTCAGGAAACTAGTTTTAGAATTAGTTTTATTAGAAAATTTTATTCTTAGAATTTCAAATAATATTAGAAGATATTCTGAGGCAACTTATTTAAAGTAAGGGATGCATCTAGAGAAGGCAAGAGGCAGATTGAGTAAATTAGGAACATTTAGAGTTATTTTGAGCATAATTTGATTGCTACTAAACCATTGCAAATTAGAAAGATCGAGAGATGACCAATAGAAGCCGAATTGTTGACGCAGTTTGGAACTTTATCTCGAATTTGCATAAAATCAATAATTAGGAATTAAACCAAAATATGTCAAATTTGGTCATATCCGCTGTGTCAGAACCCCCCACACAATGTCTCTACCCCTGCTTTAGACCTGTCAAGACAAGAAATGTCACCATATCTCTTAATTAATATGCGCAACAACTTAATTCCATAAAACTCTAATAATAAAAATAAATATTTTTTTTCCTCAATCATATATCCACTTTCAATATTTTAAATTATTTTATTGTTCTCGCATAAAATAAATTAAAAATTTATCAACGAACATTGCATTTGTCTGTCTAATCTCCAACAGAACTGGTTGTAACGTGGTTATTATGAATTTTTTTTATAGACCTGGATGCAAATCGCATCGCACATTTGCGACTGTTTATTTTTTTCTAAACAAAGAATATTTTCGCATATGTTTGTGCATTGATCTCGTACTCGATGTGAGAGTAAGATGACTAATTTAAAATAACAGACAATGAATAATCACAAGAGTAAGTAATGTGATGAGAGAACTATGATGAAATAATTTAATTAAACAAGTGATTGTGCTGATGATAATGAAAAAAGAAAATAATTCTTGAGAGCTTTTAAAATAAAATTGAAGTTAGGAATATTCTTAGTCGACGTATGTAGCACTAAGGTATTCCTATCAGTGGCGTAGCATGAGTGTTGTGCGTTTTGAGTCAAAAGGATAAAGAACTGATCAAAATACATAAAACGCGATTGTGTAGTTTTTGAATCTTAGCAAAATCCATCGAGCTAGATGTAGCTAGATTACATGACCCATTCAATTTAGGTTCTTGAGGAGTTTCCTGACTACAGCTTCCAAATAATGCTACTGAATGAATGTGGTTTAAAACTTAAAATGAGATTTCACAAAAAAAATTTGAACAAATGTGCTTTCTTTGTCTGGATGTGGGGTTGCCAGCATAGGGCGGGGTTATTTCGATAGGCTTTTAAACTATTGTTTAAAGATCTTATTCTGGCACAGGGCTGAGTTGCCAGCAGTATCATGGGATATCACGAGAAGGTATGCACTTGACATTTAGTCAGCTTGGGAATCAGACTTCGGATTCCTCAATCCCCTTAAACAAATATTTTCACACATTTCAAATTTCTTGTAAATTCCTTATGCTTCTGCTGTTTTTTAACGTCTCAAATTTTTGTGCATTTCATTCTTGACGACTCCTACAACTTTTACTTTGTAATCAGGTTCGTTGCAAGGATTTTTGTTTTCTGGATTCAATCTTTTCTCGTGGCATCTGAATTCTAGGTCATTGTTGTCTAAACTGTGCACCTTGGCACACTGGTGTGCCAAAGGACATCCTCAGGTGTACCATGGATGGTGATATTTAAATTAAAATTCTTAGGCGTGCCGTGAAAAAATATCTAAAGTCAAAATGTGCCATGGCTGAAAAAAGTTTGGACAACGCTGGTGTAGGCCCTAGTAAACCTCTTTGCTCCAACTGTGTTTTTTAGCAATACTTTAATCAAAACTCTGCTTGTAAATGTCCCATTATTACTTCTACTTTGCATTATTGAATTAAAATTTCGTCAACGTAATTTTCTGTAATCAGAATTTTAAATTAAAATGAGAATTTTTACTCATTTTTTGTTTGACAACCTGAACCTCTCACTCTCATTTTTATACTATGCGACTATCTGTAATTATTGATAAGCCTCAAATCTGAATTGACGTGTTTTATTCAGTCATTCAGTCAGTTGAGTTTGTAAATTTGGAATTGTAATACAAAATTATAAATTTGGTGAATTTTTTTTGGTTGATAAAATGATTTTTTTTTTGTTCCACTGACAACTCAAACTCGAGTTGCTAAGCTTATGTAGAGTCTAGGCTTTACAAGTCAGAAATGTATAGACTTTAAAAGAGTCCAAACTACAAACTAATGCATCTCCAAATTAGAGTCTTGTCAGCTGTAAGTTAAAGTATGCTTTCCTATATGCAAGTATCCCGAGCGACAATTATACAAAAATCAGTTAAATTAAGTTCCTTTGGTGTAATTATAAGTGGTGATCGGCATAACGAACTCAAAATGAATTTATGTAGTACAACATAGATATTAAGGCTCATTATATTACCACGTTTAGAGTTAAAATGCCAAAAAATATTAATTTACTTAATTATAACGCTTATATTATTAAGCTCTTGGTTCAGTTTGTCGCGTTCAGAATAGTTTAACAGTAACTGGTCTAATTAGTTCCTCTTGAACATAAAATCATAACACATATAACAGATGAGCTATGTGTAGTATCATTACACAAAAATATGAAACTCTATCAAATCCAAAAAGCAAATGAAAAATCTAAATCCGCAATACTGCAGATAAAATTCTTCAAATCAATTCCTCAAAGCATCCAACTTCATTTAAAATTCCGCACACAGTCGTCAGCACCCGAAAGCAATATCCAAAAAAAAAAAATCATCATTCAGCTTCATCTCAAGTCAGACCCGATTTTTAAATTAAAACTTCACTTCTGTCATAAATTTCTCATCTGCAATCTCATCCTGCATGAATCCTGCAATTCAAGTCAAGCATAATCAAAGCCAATACCGTGCATATGAATGAGCAGTCTCGCATCACGATGCTATTAATGTCCGGGGAACGACAAGAAAGTGACACACAGCAATAAATGAGCATTTGAGAATTATGACGAAATAATCATCTGTTCTCTCATATTCGTACATACTACAAATGTGTCAGTCATTAGTTACGCCTTCCAAAAAAAAAAAAAATAAAACATATGAAAAAAAATTTATTATTTTTTTTTTTCGTGGAATATTTATTGAGCATAGACCGCACAGTACACACAGTCTAGAATGGGTCACATAACGAGGGAATTAATGAGACAATAAATTTAATTAATAGGAGACACTTTGCTGCTTTTGAGTGTGTCACTAAGTTAAGTGTGTGATGATGATGAGAATTAATTGATTGGGAAGAAAAAGAAGTGGATTTTGAGATTTTTGAGTTTTTCGGGGACTTCTGAGGTTATGGTACGTAAGCTGCTAAATTGATAAGATTAAGCTAGTGGTTCTAACTTAGTATTGTTAATTCCTTACTTGAGTTATGTTGTTTCAATTCCGTTGTCATACATTCCCAAATAGCACAAGCCGTTCAAACGAATAAAAATCTGGCACTAAGCCTGCATGACTATGGCATGGTGCTAGAATCAAATCGAACTATGCCAGAGTTACGCCAGCTTTAAGGGAACTTTACTAAAGATTCTATCGTCGATCAGGATCGCAGTGCCTTCAGCTCATCGCAATGTGTAGTAAGACACCGCTTGGCTGGAACCCTCTCACATTACTATTACGTCAGCTTTGTGCCAGATGTATATTCGATTAACCGACTTGTGTTATTTGGGATTGCATTGAGATGACAAGCCACATAGTACTGATAAGGTAAATAATTCAGAATGAAACTAATAGTTTGTAGTCATATTCACATCAAATTCAGGGTTTCGACTTTCCGGTGTTGTTAAGGGCTATTTTTATATATCCAGACTTATAGTAAACCTAGTTAACTTTTTAAACAATGATAATCCCATCCAGTAATCTCGAAAAAATCCTCTCTGAAGTAGCAATTGCATGCACGAGCTGGATCATAGCATTCAAAATAACTTCATTATTTGCATGCTTTACTTGATATCTCCAGTATGTTCATTCTCCTTGAACTGTGGAAAGGAAACGACAATCCGACATATGAGTTACTAATTGAATAGTAAACTGAATTGACACGTATTTCCAGTCGTGACTAGACATGGGAATGAAGGAATGATCGAGACGTGGACATGCAGATTTGAGAATGAAATGAAGAGTAAATAAGTGAATGAAAAATTGAATTAAGACGTAAAAGGAATGAGTGCTGCTAAACTTAATTCAAACTGTCTCAAATTTCTGTTTTAAAAACATTACCAAAAAAATGCTCAAAAATTCCTTAGTCGACCCCCTTGACCTTATCAAGAACACGCTCCGTTGCTCTCAAAAATCAACAAATCGTCAAAAAAAAATCCATAAAATTCTACTTTAGAAAGTTCTAGCTGCAGTCAATGTCCAATCAGTACCATAAACAGTAGCAATCATAAAAAAAAGTCGTAAACAATTTAAAACATCACTGAAAATTGCTCCATAACATAACATGAATAATAATGGAGAAGAAAAATTGCAGGCATAAAGAGTCAGTCAAAATATGAATATATGAAAAGTAGTGCCGCAAAAAAAACAAGTGGATGATGAAGAAGAAGACTGAAGAGTCGAGAGTGAATGTTTTAAATTGATAATGAGATTCAATATCCACGACAAGAGTAGCAACAAAATATGTATAGAAATTTGAGTAGGATTGATGCAGGAATGAGTTGGATTATGGAGCGCATGGATTTTTTTGGAATTTTTAATTCAGGTGCCTTCACAACAGAGTCTTTAAGATTCAGGTTCACGATAGAGTTTTGTTGTAAAGCGTCCTTAAAACAAGAGTTTTTTCAAGCTCAGTTGCCCACAAACCAAAGTTTTTGAAGTTAAAGTGCCTTCTCACTACTTAACTTGAGGTTCAGATGTATTTACACTACAGTTTTGTTTTTCGGTGCCTTTACACTAGGTTTGATAAGGTTCTGGTATCTTCACACAATGATTTTGAGATTCAGGTGCATTCACACAATGATTTTGACATTCAGGTGCATTAACACTGTACCTTTGACCCTAATCCTTACTTTTAAACCACGAATCATTATAAATCCTAATCAATATTCATCACAACGACAAAATGTAGAACCAAACAAACTTACAACCATAAAATAAACCAAAATCACGCGAGAGTCTCGAAACAGAGAGAACAAAAAAAAAATGCGAATGAAAAATTTCACAAAGAGCAGATGCGCGTTTTTTTTTATCAATTTCATACATGTGCTCAGTAAACATTTATAATATTAAAATTGACCTTTTGAAGCAGCCGAAAACGACGATGACTTAATAACATAAGAAGTGGAAGGAAAAAAAAGTTTTTTCTTCTTCTGTATTTGTTTTTTATTTCTTTATTTTATTTTGTATATGAAAAAAGCTGAGAGTTGAGTTGAATGGAACTTCACATTTAATAAATAAATAATGCTGAGACCAACTTAAAAGTAAACGAGAAAAAAGGAGTGAAAAAAGATAAAAAATTAAAGATTACAGAAAATTACAGTGAGAAGGAAGTGGAAGGAACCGACATTGTTAAAATATTTTTCATTGTTTATTGAGATAAGAATTTCTGAGATGAACATTTTTACTATGTTGAAGTTTTGAAATAATTTAATTCCGTTGAACCTTCTTTTTCGATGCTTATTGAAACATTCTTGATGTCAAAGATCTCGGTCACTAAAGGTATTTTTTGGTATGGCCAAATTTGAGAGTAAAGACGGCTTAGTTTGGTCATTTCTTTTAAATTTTACCAAAAATAAATCTGTTTTTGGGGTTTGGCACTTAATAAAATTAAAACAAATTAAAGTCTAGCATTCTGAATGGCTGACTGTTCGGCTGGTTTGGTCTGGATGTCTAGCTTTTTCATAGACAACCCAAATAGGAATTCTTCCTTTTTAAAAAAGTTGAGTAAATCTGACAAACAGATTCGAACAAATCAATCCTATCTTAAAAATTAAAAACCTACAATCATAACCCATAAATCATTTGCCGATGTCAAAGACACCAATCGTTACTGTAAATTTATCATCTGATAGTCCACCATTTTTTCGAGAGAAATTAAGCGTAAAATTCGTGCACAGAATGTTCATTAAAGTCATTGCACATTAATGATAAAAAACCAATATGACAGCCTTAAACAAACTGGAAAATTTTCTGCTTTACGGTCGAAAGAAAGTTTGAGATGCAGCTGTGAAATGTGATCTTAATGAAGCATAAGTCGTTTAAAGATTATTGCCATAAATTATTCTTTAGAAGTTATTAAGCGACTTAGAATGAGAATGGAACAAAATATGAATAGATGTGATATTTAATCTGACTACTGGTTAAGTCGTGGACGGGATTGAAACTGAAATGATGTTTTGTAGTTTGTGATGAGCATAGAATACTCGCTGATCTTGATTTTGTTTTAAATTTTTCAGCAGTTTTGTCAAAATATTCATGGTTCATTGAAGCTTAGAAATAGCAAAACTAGGATGCTCAATGTTTGTAATATGAGGACATTTGAAACAAACTTTATATCTTTTACGAGTAAAAACCCAAGGTTGTTTAAATGGATCCTTTAAACGGGTTCAAGGTTGTATTGATTTCACGGGCTTGATAACTTACGTCATGTTTTGACACAAGCCAGATCGGCACACATTGAAATGTTTACAACCCGGCAGTCGGGTTGATAGTATAATAAGAACCAAGCGGTAGCCGATTGGAAGCAGCTTCTAACTGGATGCCAAGAGACTGCTATTGCCAATTATCCTAATTATACTATCAACCCAGCTGCCGGGTGGAAAACATTCCAATGAATTTCAATGTGTGCTGATCGAGTAGTTATTATGAATAGGAAGAAGTTGCTTTGGAGCTATGAGATTGGCTTTGATACTAAGTATTCAACTTAATGTAAGGAACAAAAGTAATGCTGTAGGGAAGAGTAACATCAAAGCTGATAGGTTGGTTGTTTACTCGTTATTGTGACTCTAGTTCAATATCCTATTCCAAAATGAGATTGCAGCTCTCAATGAAGTAACGTTAGTTTTGTTACTCTTCCCTCTCTCTAAGTCTCTAGTCATAGAATCAGCCCTCATAAGCTATTCTAGCTTATTTTAAAATTTGGAGTATTTATAAGAAACGCATCCTTGTTAAAGTCAATAATTGACAATCAATAACTCAATATTAGGTCAAAGAAAGCAAAAATTTATCACCGACTTAATATAACTCCCACATAGTGCCTCAAATTCATCCAATTTCAAAACTAAAAACTCTTAATTCCATGATCTAGTCACAACATTTCTTTCTGTATCTTTTCAAAAATCCAATTTAAACATAAACATTCTCAACTAAATGCACTTAAAATTCCTCATTCATTCTTCTTAGCACAGCATACAGCGCACATAGCAATGAAAAGAAGAAGAAATCTTTCGATCTTGATCGTTCTTACAATCAATAATAATAAAAGTTTTTTTTTGTATGGTGTGTGAACCGATTATGATAATTTAATGCTGTATGATTTATAAATAATAATTTTGTTTACATAAACTTCCTTTCCTTTCACCACAGCTCTATATAATCCATATTGGGAGGAACAATCATAATTTACAGATCTGAACGATTATTTGTGCTTGAGAGATGTGAAAAATTGGTGCAGTGAAAAAAAAATTGAAATAAAGAAATGAAAAATTATTGAGGAAGTGAAATAAAAAAATTAATTTGAGGGCTTTTTGGAAAATTTATCAAACTAGTGATCGAGAAAAAGTTGATAAATTGAAATAGAAAGGTCTTTATCAAAGTCAAAAAATATATGAAATCATTAAAAATAAATAAAAAGTGACAGTTGAAAAAAATTGAAATTAAAATTGTGAAAAATTGTTTAAAAATTTCAAAACACAAAATAAAAAACAATTCAAAAATGCACCGGCAAAGGCAAAAGTCACCGCAATTCAGCCCAACATTGCTCTCCCTAATTTTAATCTTGACATTCACTAATCAAATCACGCAAATATTAGCAGCAACAAGTCTACAGTCACCACATCATCATAAACATCGTCATAAGCATCAATTTTTAACAATAAATAGCAATCAAATTCACGATATACGAGAAGCATTCGATGAATACAGAAACACAATAAATAAAGTAGATTTTGAGGAACTAACGCCGTTGCGGCATCATCATAAGAAGCACAATCATCATCATGAGACACATGAGGTAGATAATAATAGTATTCATGAAGATGAGACAATGCCCGCAATTCATCAACATCAGGACGGTCTTAATATAATGTATCGACATAAGAGACTTAATGGTGGAAAGACAACGACCACAAGTGCACCAACTACATCGACAACAACAACAAAATCGACGACGACGGTGAAGACAATTGATAATTATGATGATGAATATGATGACGAAGAAAGTGATACGAATAGGCGAGTCAGCGATGAAGCTCACGTGCAGACGAGATTAATTCAGGTAAGAACATGAGAACAAGATTTTTAATTTATTTTTACGGTTGATTGGACGGAGGAATTTTGATATTATTTTTAAAGAAAATATGTCTGCATTTAGAGCGCATTTTGGTAAACAGTAAATTCTGTTCAGGGTAGATTAAACAGTCTTAAGGTAGTCGAAAAGACAAAGCTATAAGTCACCACAATTCCAATTTTTCTGATACCAAAAAAGCCTCACGAAATCGTACACAAAAAAAAATATTTAATCCTGATTTTTTTTATAACAAAAAAAAAGTAAAAATATCGTGACGATCATGATTATTGCATCTAGTCTGTATTTTACTTTGTCTGCGCTTCTGCGGTTTTTGATTCCATCTCCTCAAGTTATGATTTAACAAAAAAAAAAATTCGTGGGTGGCAAGGGCAAAGGTTCTTGTATAGCTGAAAAATTCTTCATTTGTTGGCCTTCATTAAGGTTTTAAATTACTATAACGAAAATTACATGTCGTAGGTGCAAAGCATTTAAATTGCCTGTAGGATAAAATTTCTTTAAGGTCACTTCTTGTTCGTAAAATTATAAAATCATTATGTCGAGTGTGCAAAGAAGAAGAAGATAATGAGAAAATAAGACATTGAAGTACACAAAAGTGAAAATAAGAAGCTACTTGGGATAAATTTACGATTCTCATTTTGTTAAATGTTGTTTAGATTAATGCATGAAGAATATTTTAATTACCATTACAAGTCACTTTTATTGCTTTTTCAAGTAGTTTGTGGCTATAAGATGGGATTGATGGTCAATTTTTGGAGTCTATTGATCAGTTTTTACTGTTAAGTTGATAAATTAAGAATTTTAAAAGCCAGAATGGAACAATATAGTCGCTAGGGTTTAGCCATGATACCGATCAAACAACAATTCATCATAATGATTTTAGGGTCCAATTTATTATGGCTTGGTCGGGTGGCAAAGTTTATGTTGAAATGGTTGCGATTTGAAGGCGACACTTTATTGAATTTCTCCGTCCGCAAGGCTGCATTGTGGCTTGTAGCAACGTCTAGGACACACCACGTCACCACAAGTCACAAGCCAGTCTTGCAGACGGATAAATTCATCAAGGTGGTGTTCGGTTTTATTATGGCTTACTAAGAACGGTTTTTCGTGTAAACCAGACATTGAGTACGCTATTCAAGAAAAATCCTATCTTATATATGGCAAACTTTGGTCTGCTATGGTTAACTAGATTTCCTAGAGTATAGTAAGGTGAAGGCATGGTACACAAAAGCATACATTGCACCAGGTAATACTTTTATCGTATTATAGAAAGAACCTCTTCACGCTGAATAAAGATTTGCTAGCATGGTGCTGGCTTCGATTTAAATCCAGCATCATGCTAAAGTCGAACCAGCTTGGGACCCGATTTTTATTCGATTAACCGTCTTGTGCTATTCGGGATATGAACTAGAACAAAAAAATTAAAAAAATTAAGCTAGAAAACACCAATTAATCCAACAAACATTCAACTATCCACATTAGCACAAGTCAGAACAGCTCTTAAATTGTGACAAACCAAAATACATCAAACTGAAAAATTAATTTATTTTTAAGATGCATTAAATAATATTTTTCAGCCCACGATAAAGAGAGCCACACGCTATATGACATGTTGCATGTCACATTTAATTATATACGCATACTGTAACTTATCCTCAGTAGATCGATGGAAGTTCTACTCTGTGTTTTATGTTTGCATGTACCAGCATGAGGCATTGAAGCTTATTAAGACTGTACGAAGTAATTGAAACTATTTCATCTTTAAAACTATTAATAGCCAGGAGAGTTAATAGTGTTCATGGAAACAAGCTGACATTTTTACTACGTTTTTCTTAACTTGCTTTCTTGTTTGTTTGTTTGTTTGTTTGTTTGTTTGTTTGCAAAAAATTTCAAATCTTGCGATCAATTTTTCGACCACTTCTACTGCTCCAATCGAGCTCAAATTTTTATTGCACATGTATTCCCGGTGACAATACAATATTTTAACACTTTGGAAACACAAAAATGCTTAATTATAGTACAATTTATGTAAAACTTTTTTATATGGGAAAAAATCCAATGTCAATGATATAAAATTTTGATTTGTATTAAATATTATACTTGTGATGCTCTTAAGTCATTTATATGATTCATTATAGTTTAATTAATATTACTAATTATTAATTATACCATAAATTTGAGCAGCTAAAGATATTCTGGTAAGACAAAAAAATTGACATGTAATTTTTTCATGAATATTCGTAAGTGAAAATTTGAATTTTCAAAAAAACCGTTAAGCACAAGTCCGTTACGAATTAATGCAAAATAACTATTAATATGCGATGTGCATTTAGCACACATAGTTTGAGCATAAATTTATGCTGTTTTAAATGTATTGCATTATTTATAACACTTCACCAACTTAATTAAATTGACTTTTCTTTTTATTAACGGTTTGACGTATTTTTGCATAACATATAAATGATATTCATTGAATTTAAATTTGAAAATCCGTTATAAATACGTTACATATAGATTTGATTTGCATCTTTATGTTAAGAATCCAAACGTTATGTAGTAGGAATGGTTCGGATAAACACAAAATTTTTACGAATGATTTTTAATGTACTTTACTAATGAATGCTTTAAAAAAATTAAATTTTATAAAACGAATGAAAAATTTTGAAAGTCGTTACTAATTTCCCATTGAAAACTGGTAATTTATAAACAGTTGAACGTAACGAAGTGCAACACACCTGTAACCTATAAGCCTACTGTAATCTATAAACAGTTGAACGTAACGCAGTGCAACGAAGTGGAGTTCAACACACCTGTAACCTATAAACCTACTGTAATCTATAAACAGTTGAACGTAACGAAGTGCAACGAAGTGGAGTTCAACACACCTGTAACCTATGAACCTACTGTAATCTATAAACAGTTGAACGTAACGAAGTGCAACGAAGTGAAGTTCAACACACCTGTAACCTATAAACCTACTGTAATCTATAAACAGTTGAACGTAACGAAGCGCAACGAAATGGAGTTCAACACACCTGTAACCTATGAACCTACTGTAATCTATAAACAGTTGAACGTAACGAAGTGCAACGAAGTGAAGTTCAACACACCTGTAACCTATAAACCTACTGTAATCTATAAACAGTTGAACGTAACGAAGTGCAACGAAGTGAAGTTCAACACACCTGTAACCTATAAACCTCCTGTGATCTATAAACAGTTGAAAGTAACGAAGTGCAACGAAGTGGAGTTCAACACACCTGTAACCTATAAACCTACTGTAATCTATAAACAGTTGAACGTAACGAAGTGCAACGAAGTGAAGTTCAACACACCTGTAACCTATAAACCTCCTGTGATCTATAAACAGTTGAACGTAACGAAGTGCAACGAAGTGAAGTTCAACACACCTGTAACCTATAAACCTACTCTAATCTATAAACAGTTGAACGTAACGAAGCGCAACGAAATGGAGTTCAACACACCTGTAACCTATGAACCTACTGTAATCTATAAACAGTTGAACGTAACGAAGTGCAACGAAGTGAAGTTCAACACACGTGTAACCTATAAACCTACTGTAATCTATAAACAGTTGAACGTAACGAAGTGCAACGAAGTGAAGTTCAACACACCTGTAACCTATAAACCTACTGTAATCTATAAACAGTTGAACGTAACGAAGTGCAACGAAGTGGAGTTCAACACACCTGTAACCTATAAACCCCCTATAATCTTTATTTCTCTATTTCATTAGAATAAGACTAAAAAGTAGAAAATAAAATACTTTATAAAAAAAAACTTTTTAAAAAACTACGTTTTTCGCGTAGACTAAAAAGTAGAAAATAACTTTTATTCTTGGTTGTAAAGAATTTGGTTTTAAATTTTCAGATTATATTTAATAAATTTTTATATCCTAGTCAATATTGTTCACAAAGTTTCGAATAAGTGCACTTTGATCTTATCGTATAACTCAACAACTTAAAAACGTGGGCGCATTATAAGAGGAGAAATAAGTTTATGTGAAATCAATACTTTATGATAAACTTAAATTAATGCGCCCACGTTTTTAAGTTGTTGAGTTATACGATAAGATCAAAGTGCGCTTATTCGAAACTTTGTGAACAATATTGACTAGGATATAAAAATTTATTAAATATAATCTGAAAATTTAAAACCAAATTCTTTACAACCAAGAATAAAAGTTATTTTCTACTTTTTAGTCTACGCGAAAAACGTAGTTTTTTAAAAAGTTTTTTTTTTTATGCATAATGCCTAGTTTTAGGACCCCCTTTTAGCTTTTATGCCTTAATAAACACCACAAACCACTCCTGGCAATCATCAATGACAAAATAAATGAAGTAATTTCTTGCACTTAATTGCAAATGATGTGCTTAATTCATATTATTATCATACGTAATTCCTTCTGATTACTTTCTCACATGATTCTTTCATGTCATTAATCAGCACAAGATTGAGTACTTTTTGCATCAGAGCAGTAATGAAGTATTTTTTATACACTGTCATTTGGTTCATTTACAAATAATTAAGTTCATTTTGTGATAGATTTGACTCTGAAGGATTATGTCGATTTATAGAGTTATTGAGTTGTTTAGGAAATTGTGGGATGTAATGAAACTGGTAGCTATCTGAAACTTCCAGATAGACTAGTGTTGTCCAAACTTTTTGAGCCCCGGCACACCTGAGAGGTAAGCCATGACCGAAGTCACAAACAGCATTCAGACAGACAGACCAGAAAACCTAGTTTCTTACCTAAACTTCTTCTTAGAACACTGCAAAAAATATTTCACAAACTCATGTCAAACATGCATCGATGCTTAAATTAAAAAATCTAGCAAAAAAAAAATTCATAAAAAATTGCAAAAAAAATCTCGCGTGCTTTACTTTTTACGTGTCATTTTTTTCACATCTTGAGATGACTAAAAATAAAATAGAGTCACAGAAACATGTTGAATGGATGTCTGTATCGCCTTACACAAAAAAAACAGACGCTTGTAAAAATAAAAATAAATATTCTATATGTAAATTATGTCACAGATTAATGTGTGTGACTCACACTTTGTTTCTTTATGTTTTGATGTTCTTAATACTTATGGTTATGGCAATGATGAAGCGATGGAAATGGATGAGAAATGTAAACATTTCACAGCTCCTTGGATGTAATTAATTGCTTTGTTGACGGCTGCGTTCTTTGTATGGTTTTACTCGGCATGATTTCCGTGTTTTGGAGTTCTGATTTGGTGTCTGAGGTTTAAAATTGGAATTTTGAGATTAAAATGGAACATGGAACAGGTTCAACTTCGAATCAAAGCAAATCAGCAAGAGTCAATTCTTGACCTAGAAACTTAAACTTCCTTCCGAAAACATTACAATCCAAATTAATCAGCAATCTTCAAATAAAATCAGCTTCCAGACAGTATTTCCGCACCACAGCATCCAAAATAATTTTAAATCAAGCCATAAAATCTCAACAGCTCATCAAATTTCAATTTTCATCATCTCGAAAAAAAGCAACCTTTTGTAAATCCATAAAAGCACGTGTGCCATAAACGTTGCATTTAAAGTATCATAAACAAGATCTACAAAAGCCCTTTTGTACAGACACTCAATCTGCCCACTTGATAATCAATTGACAAAAGCCGCATAGTCATTACAACCGCAATCAACGCACAAAAAAATTTAAAATCCGCGCTTTTTCTTCTTTTTTGTTCTTTTTCCCGCATCGTAAGCTAGCTAGCGAGTTGTAATATTTAAATCAGTCGAATGCGAGATAAGATGTAAATGTGTGAGCATGTAATGAGTTTGTCAGGTTTGCAATTCCTGTGACTAGCGTTGTACCCCTTTTGACTACCTGCGAACACCTGTGACTAGCAATGTACCCCCTTTTGACTAGCTGTGAACCCTTGTGACTAGCTATGTACCCCTATGGACCCTTGTGACTAGTTTTCTACCCTTTTTGACCAGCTATGAACCATTCTGACTAGCTTTGACTCCCTTTTGACCAGCTGCGAACCCATGTGACAAGCTATGTGCCCCATTTTGACCAGCTGTAAACCCCTGTGACTAGCTATGTGCCCCTATGGAAACCTGCGACTAGTTTTCTACCCCTTGTGACCAACTATGAACCACTGTGACTAGCTCTTTACCCCCCCCCCCCTTTTGACCAGTTGTGAACCCATGTGTAACTCTCTTTATGCTTTCTATATCTTGCGATATCATCTTGTCTCCATGACAATCACCAAAAAATTCTGATGATATTCACCACAAAAGCATCACACAGCTGACAGATGCTCAGAATAAGATTGTGAAACATAAAAGACATCGAGTCGTACAGCCACAGACTCACAGAAAATGATTGAATAAGATGATAATTTTAATTTAATTGACATTAAATGTGATTTTGATTCGATTTTATCGCTTTTGCGTGGTCTCAAGTGTTCGTCATTGATGCCATTCCTCATGTTTATTATTGCTCTTTTGTGTCATTATTGCTTTTGTTATTCATGCTGTGTTTTGATGGATGGATTCATTTATTTTTTTAAAGGTTGATGAATAAGATTAACAGCTGTGGGTAAAGATTGAATTGTGATTAAGATGTGGAATTAATTAAAAAAGGTTTTATTTATTGATTTAGGTGTTGTTGATGTTGGATTTTAGGTTATGTTCTGTATTTGGTAGTGATGATTTGTGAAATAGTTTGTGAATGATGAATTGAGATTGTTTGAAGTATGTTGATTGAGATTTTAGTGATTTTCAGATGATTTGTTGACGATTGAAATGTCAAATTTTTGGATTTCAAATTCTAGAAAAATACAAAAATTCAGAATGAGTAATTTCACTTAGAACCAGATTGAAAGTCAGAAGTTTTGAAAATAAAGCTTAATGTAATCTACGCAATAACTTTACTCAATTTCCAGACACAATTGCGTTTCAGTGAATATTTTTTGCTTACTGACTCACAATTTCCTCATTGTTTCCTGAAAAACGTCAATTTTCTTTGTTACAAAAATCATAAACAAAATCAAACAAGTGTGAAAGTTTTCTTTTTATTGTGACAAGATTTTTAAGTAAAATTCAATATTTAATTCACTGAATGAGCAACAATTGTCATTCTAGATTAATACAAACAATAACTGGATTAATGTTTTTCGTTTGTATTTTAATGAGGCAGAATTAATATTTAAATTTTATTATTTAATGAACTTTCTTTTTAAGTAAAAAAAAAGTTCTTTGTTCTGTTAATGTACATAATAACTAAAGCAACACTAGAGCCATACTTAAGTCTCACTTAAGTCACACTTTAGCCACACTAGAGCAACATTAGAACCACACTAGATCAACACTAGAGCCACACCAGAGCAACACTAGAGTCATACTAAAGCAACACTAGATCCAAACTTGAGTCACACTAGAGCCCGACTAGATCAACACTAGAGCATCACTAGCACCACTCTAGCACCACACTAGAGCCAAACTTGAGCAACATTAGAGCCAAACTTGAGCAACACCAGAGCCATACTAGAGCCATAATAGAGCCATACTATAGCAACACTAAAGCCACACCAGAGCAATACTACAGCCATACTAGAGTCATACTAGAGTCACACTAGATCAACACTAGAGCAACACCAGAACAACATCTGAGCAACACTTGAGTCAATCTAGAGCAACACTAGATCCACACTGAAGCAACATTAAAGCAACACCAGATCAACACCAGAGAAACACTAGAGCAATACCAGAGCAACACTAGAGCCATACTAAAGCAGCAATAGAACCATATTAGAGCAACACAAGAGCCACACTAGAGCAACATTAGAGCCACACTAGAGCAATACTAGAGTCACACTAGATCAACACTAGAGCCACACTAGAACTACACTTGAGCAGCACCAGAGCAGCACTAGTGCAACACTAGAGCCACACTAGAGTTGTAATAGTAATAGCTGCTATCCAAATCACAATACAAATATTTAACCTTGAGGTTTCAATATCATCATTCCAAAAATTACCAACATTTATGACCATTAAACCAGCAATGACAATCAACATATTTTTATCTCAAAAAGTTAATCTAAAAGAATCTCTGATCTGATTTAAATGACATTGAATGAGGCATAAATGTAAATGTTTATGCTACCAGCATTTTTCATATCCCTAAAAGAAATATTTTGTCATATCCACCCATAGCACTTTCAGTTGCCACACACAGAACAGAAAAGAAAAAGAAATAAAAAGTTAAAAGAGAGCGAATAAATCACAAAAAAATATGAATTTCAAAATACCCACACAGAGGGATTAAAAAAGTGACATGCTGAATGTCTAAACACAAAAATTCTGTCGCACTTAGTCACAATTGTTTATTTATTGCATCACTTTTTATTACTTGTGACATTACATTTGATTATTGTCGTGTGAAGATCAATGTGACTCGAAATATATATGAAAAAATTAGTCTTCAAAGAAATCAGAAACTTTTAATTGAAAAGTCGTAAAATTTATTTAAATTTATAGTTTTATTCAGAATGATGATGAAGTCGGTTGGCATTAAAAATGTGTGAAGATTTTATTTTGTTTTTAATTTGATTGTGAAATTTTGAGGATGAATCATGAGAAAGAGTTTTAGTTTGAATTTGTCAAAATTGGTTATTGTTGTTGATTTACTAGTGAATCTGATACTTGTTGAGGATAATCCATTCTTCTCCTCTTTGTGGATATATTAGCTTTTATTTACATCCTCACTTCTCTAGTCAATTTATGTATAATTGAGATCACAAAGCTTAATCTGACACAAATTCAGATACCTTAGTACAAGTTGATTAAAAGCAATTGCATAATATTAAAACAAGCTAGCCACTCCACACTCCAAACTCCTTATGTTTACAGCTCACATCTTCATCATCTTCATTGTAAAATATGAATTATTAATGGATTCTCAAACAACATGCAAAGCCAATTTATTGCATCACACACAAATGACACCTTAGAATTTACATTTAATTTGCATACTTCACGCCAATTCTCTGTCTATAAAGGCTTAAAATCCGTACTCAATAACACTAATCAATATTACATTCATCACAGTAAATCTTCTCCATTATGCTTTGTATTCCCACTGAGTCTTTCCTATTAAACGAAAGCTCATAAATTATTCAATTTTAATTTACTTAATTAAAATGCTCATTTAATAATGCTCGAAACATGCAATAAAAATTAGTTTAACGGACTTAAAAAGCGGGAAAAGAAAATTCGAATTTAATTAAATGTTTAAGTGACATTTTTGTGGATTATTCACGCATTTTGACTTTTAAAGAGGAAGATTGTTAATGAATTTGGATCATTTGACACTTTAAATTTAGGTTATGTTGAGCATTTGACACTTGTTTAGACGGTTTTGAGCTCTGTTAGCATCTTTATGAGAGCAGGGAGGGATATGAAGATATACAGAGCTGTAAGAAGCAATGGAGAGTTATGTGAAGCTGAAAACAGCTGTAAGAAGCTACGGAGAGTTATAAGAAGCTATGTAGAGCTATCAAGAACTGTATAGAGCTACTAGAAGCTACTAAAACCTTACATGAGTAAAAACAAGCATATTCCATCAATAAAGATCATCACTCACATTTAATTTCAACCCAAACTACATACCAGACGAACATACAGCACTCCTAACAAGCTACAGCTCACGCAAATATTTAATGAAACATTTCATAACAAATTATTTATTTAATAAAAAATTTCATGTTCGATGTGTAAAAATAAATTTGCAATGTAAACATTTGCGTTGATGAGTGACTTGTAGTGCAATTTGCTGCTCATTTGTTCATATCGGGGAAGTGAAACTTGACATGCAATGAAGATTCAAAGATTTAATGAACTTTCCTTTGCATAAATAGATCTTATAGGTGGTGAAGAATTAGAATGTCTTGAGAATCTCGGTTTCCTCTTGGTGAATCGTCTTCATTTTGTGCATTCTAAGTTGATTTGTTACTTCCTTTGTGAATTGGATGTGCGTTGTTGGGTGCCTCATGAGTCATGCTAATTAGTCATGATTATGACATTTTATTTATGCATGTTTCGGCTTATATTGCAATCTTTTACCTACATAAAGTGGGAACAAGTAAGAAATGTTGACAATTTTTGGATAGAAGCGCATTTTTCATAGTTTCACACCCCTTTTAGTACAAAACCTTGTCGAGCGTGACAACATACCAACTAGTAAGTCATGTAGCTAGTGAGCTTTGTCAGAAAATAGACAATATTGAATTGTTTGACTTTAAAGTTGTATAGTTTCATGCCCTTCTAAACCTGAAAATGAAGCCTACTGAAGAAAAAAGGTTACGATTCAGTCCGATTTCCTTAACGTGTGAGTTTTAAGGTACATGCAATTACTCATATTTAAATTCAGATGGTTGAACTTCTGGCTAATTGACAATCCAGACACAACCTATTTAAAACAGCACTCTATCATCTCAGATCTCATCAATAATCCCATTTTCCTTACTTCTTTCTAAAGAACAAAGGCATTCCAAACAATTCCGCAAAATCAATTTAAATTCTTCATTTTTTTCGCATTTAAATTCTTTTAATTTGTTGTTCTTTCTTGCCCGTAAAGCTATAAGGAAAAGCCTCACATTGAAATAATTAAAATATTTTCCTCTTTTTGATCTCAAAAAAACTCTTCTTCTGCCGTGCTCTTAATTTGATAGCCAACAAAACACAATGCAAATGCAGTCAGTGAATTGATTCCACAAAGACCGCTTATGGTGAATGAAAAGAAAAAGCAAGCAAGAATCAGAAAAGATCAAATTTTTAAATTCTTCTTGTTTGGGATTTGAAATGAGGGGATAATATAGTCATGAGAATGTTGGACACAATGTATTTAGGTTTCTGAACCTCTCATAGCCCTATTAGATCTCACTAAGCCAGTGTTGTACAAACTGTGTGACGCGGTACACTGGTGTGGAGTACTAATCGCGAGCCGCATTTTGTGTGCGACTTTGGTCATGGCTTAGGTGTGCCGTGGCTCGAAAAGTTTGGACAACACTTACTAAGCCTTACCAGAACTCACTTAACTTCAAAGTTCAGCAAAGATCAAACAAAAATCTAATTTCGCTTAAATAAATTGCAATTTTCAATCAAAATTTTTTTAACAAAATTTTCCCAACTATGTTGTTATCCCCCTCAGATCACAATCTAGAAGCAGAACATGTTTGCATGTGTGAACGACTGATTCATGTGCGATGCCAGAAAATTGAGATTAAAAATGAAATTGAAATGCAATCTTTCGTTGGAAGTTCAATGGACTTTTAGCTCTTCTTCTTCCTGCTTCTCATCATATTCAGAAATGAAAAAAAAAACTAAAATTTAATTGAATTATTTGTTAATGCAATAATTCTCAAAATGAACCGCACATAGCGGATTTTCTTTTATAAGAGCAAAAACTTCGATTGTTGTGAATCGCTTGAGAGGAAATTTGATGCCAGTTTTGATTTAAGAAGTGGAAGAGAAATTGAGAAAAAATTAAGCGAGGATGATATTGTTGGATGGAATCAGCCTCAAGTGGTCGAATTAATGTAAATTTATGGTACAATGGAATTTATTAGGTCGTTCTTGATCATTGCATTTGAACGCTTAAATTTGATTCATGTCAAAGTTAAATAAAGTCATGAATTTAATGCTTCCTGGCAGACTATTGGATATGCCAAAAAACAACCATTTCTAAGGTCATCCGAGGTTTTCAATTCTATTCGTAGAAAAATTGTGTTCAAAGTCAAATTGTATTCATAGCCAAATTGTATTAATAACACAGATTGTAGTTAATCAAACTTTTAATCAGTTGAGGGTTTCCCAAAATTGCCCTTAGAACTGATCTTATTGTTTTGAGCTTATTCACATCCTTCTTTCAAACATTCTATTTATCTTGCTCCAATCAACTTCTTATTATCTTTAAATTTATATAAAAATCAAATCATCTTTAACCACTTATTAATTACGTTCAACATAACCAAAATGAGATGAACTCTAACAGATCAATCATAATTCACTCAATTAGTGAACTCATCTCAAATTCATCTTTGTCATAAGTGGATCTTCATCTTAGAGTTGATTGATTTGTCTTGAAATTTTGTGAGATTTTAAAATAAGATTTTCTAAGCTGAAAATCACAATTTGGATTAAGTTAAAAGGGGTACAATAGTGAACATTTGAGTCTTTTTTTCCGCAGTGGTTTTGAAAAATTTCTTCTTAGCCTATCCATAGACCGATTGGCACAAGTCAGTTAACCATGTCAGAATTACACAAGCTTGTTGCTGGATTAATGGTCGATTATCAGACTTGTGCCATTCGGGTAGGTTTGTTTCTGTGGTATCTTAATTTTATTAAAAGTAAGTGTTGTCAATAGATTGGAAAATTTGGCAAGAACATCATACAAAGCTTTAGAAACCGTTCTCAGAATTGATGTTTTAAAGAATCAGGAATTAATGTGATAATATAAGATCTTATGAAACTTCACACGAGTATAAAGTACTCAAGAGGGATCAGAGAAATAATAGTATAATAACCAGCCTAATATAAATAACTATTGTAGATTTATGATTAGAAAACCACACTTTAGTCCGGCAAATAAATGACAACATTTAAAACCAGCTCTATACTAAGTATAATAAATTATTCCTTACTCAAACCATAACCACAACCAAGCATGAAATTCCATCCATATCTATCCACATACCTCTCGCTCCATTTATTAAACACCTATCAATCAAGTCATGTAAATGACTCGTCAAGTCCGATCTACTAATAATCTTGTCACATTAAATCAACTAAGTCACACATTTTTAAGTCTGTCGACTTTCAATTTTATTTTTGTTGAGTAATTTTCACTTAAAATATTTATTTAACTTGATTGATATTCGACAGCAGACACGACCTCAAAGCTAAATACAGAATATATGCCAGACGGCGACAAATCGTCTATCGATTCAAATTTTGTTATTTCTTTTCGACTTTCGCAATTTAATTTTTTCATTTTTAAAATTCTTCTGATAATTTACAGTCGACGAGGAGATGTGTCAGGTCTTTGAAAGCAAAAGTGATGCAAGAGAAACTCTTTTGGCCCCTTCTGGGCGTGCATAAATAACAATAAAATATTACTTTTATTGAGAGCTGTTAATCGTTAGGGCTTGACGTTCATTCAAGTGCTGTAAAAATGCATAAAAATGTGTTTATTGCCGTTTTTTTTTCTTCTCTTCCTTCATTCGGAATTTGTGTGTGCGCGCTGTGCTGTTCGGAGAGTTTAGTCAAGTGGCTGCTGCAATATACGATGATTGATAATTATTTTTTGAACAATCTTTTCATTTATGAATGTGATCGTGGAGATTTTATGGATGGGCAAAAATTCAAATTTTCCCAAGGCGTGAAAACTCAGGATTAATCCTGAAAAATCCAAAAAATCCTAAAAAATCACTAAGCCAATAAACATGAAAATGAGAAATCCCTTTTAAATCGCGGAGTTATTCATCAAATGCATCAGGGATTTAAAAGGGATTTCACATTTTCATGTTTATTGGTTCAGGGATTTTTGGGATTTTTCAGGATTAATCCTTAGTTTCCACGCCTTGACTTTTCCGAACTTTGATTTCTGATGATGACCAACAGAGTCTGTCAAACTATAAGTTACTTTGATGATTTTTTACAAGTCTTTGATGGTCTTTGGTTATTTTTGAACAGACTTTTAGGATCTCATCTTGATTTGGACAGTCTCTAAGGGAGTCTTTAGCACTCTTTGTCAGTCTTTAACAGTCTCTGCCGGTCTCAGACAGACTTGAACTGTTTTAAACATTACAAACCAACTCTGATGATCTCGAACAAGCTCTAATCGGGCCTCACCAGACTTTAACGAGCTTTAACAAGTTCATAAGCTCTTACAGATTCTAAGTATCCGTAATTGATCTGATCATTGACCAACAGACTAAAGCATTAACTGACATACGCACAATTAGACACAAAATCCACACCGCCCATCTCTACAGACCCTTTATTCAAACATTCATTGATCACTTTATTACGAGACTTGTTTAAAAAAAATGCTCAATTCAATTTTTATTGTTTGTAACAATTGATTATAATATCGTGTCGATGATATGTCAGACATAAAACTTGTTGAACATTATGCAATATAATTTTTTTGTTTAACAACTTCATATCAATTTTGCTTTTTAATGTTCGTGCCTTTATGGCACATTGAATTACTTACAATTTATTGTTAACGATAGGGAAAATTAATTGATATGATTTAAGAAAGTTCAGGGCAGCTGACTGCATTTTATGAGGTCTTTTCTAGTGAAAGCGGTGCTGATTGTTTGATGACTAACAATAAAAATTTGCATAAAAATTTAATTTATAGCTTTACAATTTATGACAAGCGTCTGCTGATTTACATGAGATTTCTAGCTTTACTTCCTTGTTGTCTTGGGTCTTGATCTAGGATGGAAATAAAATAGAAGTTAATAAAAATAAAATTGAAGAGTTAATTATTTGCTTTGTTAAAAAACAACTATTTTAATGTCAGTTGAAGATTTTTAATTGATTTATTGCGATTGTGATGTGATTTTAATTTATTAATGTCTGAGAAATTATTTTGTAGTATTTTGTGAGATGGGACTGGTTTTAGCTTGTTCAGCAGTCAGCAACAGTCGCAAGTTTCTAAGTAGACTGGACCTACTTCTCTAGCGGCAATTAAGTTCTTACATTGATTCTTACAGCATAATTATATTTACTTTTCTCACAATTTTATTATTATCACTTCTTATCTAAAACAACATTCCAGAAAGTTTGGATTTTTTTTTTCTGAAGGTTCATGATAAGATCTATGTACCTGCCATGCTTACTTCCATAAAAACAAAACGAAACGAAAGCATGATAATAAGACTAGTGAACAAAGCCATCTGTTATTTTGGAGCAATATAGTTTCTTATCAAAACTTAATGATAAAGAATCATTTCTCCAAATATTTGATTTTACATAATTTAAAGGATTTATTTGAAGAATTGTGGATATGCTTCCATTTCTTTTGGAGCAAAGACGTATACCTGATACTCCTCTTACTCCTCCTTTGATCTTGGATCAATTGTATATCATCTATCTGATAAAGAGTTGTGTAGCAAAGAAAAAACGGATTATGAAAAATTATGCTAGCTCAATGTCGAATTTTTTATAGCCCTTAATTCTTAAAATTCATAATTCAACATTGTAGACCAAGTTATGCTCTCAAAAGTATATCATCTTCACTGTGGGAAAACAATACAAAACCTTAACATCATCATCAGCCCTTAAAACAACAAACTTATCTTTTTTAAACTGAAGCACAGATTTGTTCCAATTTGTTTGCGTGCTCAAACATTAAAGTGTTAAGTACTTCGTAATCTCTTGTTTACTTAGCCACGAACGGAACAAGAAGAGGTTTTTGAGAATTGTCGAGAAGAAAGAGGTGCGATAATTCTTCATTTAAGTGCTGAGTACTTCTTTATCTTTTGTTCTGGTTTATATGTTGTAACCGAGTGGCACAATGAAGTTATTAAGGCGATAATATCAACATAAATATTATTTAGAGATAATGGAAGAGCTTTCAAAATACTATGATGGATGCTTGATAGCAAAATCTGAGTTTTGGCGTAGTATGTAGCTCGGGTAGCTTAAAGTTGTTAAGAAATAATAATTACTGTGTTGAAAATCAGAATTAAGTCGTAATGAGAAGTAAAGTGGCTAGTTTGAGAGGCTTATATATACAACATCGCAGTTTAACATATTTGTTCAATTTCTGGGTTTAGTTTCATGAATGTACCTTTACTTGGCTGTCAACTGCGCACTTTTGATTGGGAAAGTCGATCTTTTTTAAACAAATTCGCGCCTAGAGTCTTTAATGCCCCGGATTTTTGAACCTTTTATTCTTAAAAAAATGCTTGAAAATTAGGTCTGTCCGGCATTTTCAAAGCTGACTCTTTTTGACCAAAAGTTGCCAAAAACCGATTGCAATAGTCTCTCGACACATCTGTCCCAATACCTATAAATATGCACTGAAATGCAAGCATGCTCTCACACATGACAAGTGTTTAGACAAACAAAAGAATAATGACATTTGTCATATTTATGTGCAGCACTTCATCTTCATCTTCATCTTCCTCTTCTCACTTTTATTCTTACACATTGTTGAAAGTAAAATAATCGAGAGTGAAATGAATACGACAACGATCTTAATGATAATCTGAATTGAAATGTTTAAATGTGTCAACGACGCAACAGCTTGTGCATATGCAACCTCGTGTAATGCAGCATGAAGAAGACAATAAAGAAAGAAGTGAGAAATGTCAACAAATGAGGGATGGATGTAGACAGAGAAGTTGACAATTATTTATTGCTTGCTCATGAATCATCATCCTTTATTGCTGGTTTAGTTAAAGTTTTATGTAAAAAATGTTAGAATTGTGATGAATTGGCTTTGACGGGAATGTAGATACTTCAATAGCTTGTTTGAACTGCACGTAATCAAATTGTCTGCGTGACTTGGTTTCTAGGAGATAAAAAGGTTGCCTAAGGCTGATACTGACATTTTGGAATCTTACATTAGAGTCATTTTTGGCCTAGGGTATTGTCTAGGGTGAAATCTGACTTAGGGCACTCTTAGTGTGCAATCAAAATTATACTCAACAACAGCAAGATTCACAAATAAATCTAACAATAAACCTTTGTTTTCTCATTTTCAGACTCAAACGTCTAACCATATACCAAATGGAGAATCACTGACGAGTTACAAATTAAATAACTTATCAACAAGAGAAGGTGTTGACAAGAGCTTTCAAGAAATGCAACGAAATAATCAGAATGGTAAGTTGACTGAGTCAACTTGACTCTATCAATAAGAATAAATCAAAACCAAATTCCATTCATTCCAAAATAGATATGTGGACACAAGTAATGCAAAACATCCGACGAACAAAACTCGATGGACTTTGTCGCTGGCCTGCCAAAAAAGTTATGGAAACACCACATCATCATTCAAAAATTTACATGCCAAGAAAGTATGTGATTTATCAATGTAGCGACGATACGTCGTGCTGTGGATCAGCTGAGAAAACATGCGTGGCAAAAAAATATGAGGAGCTGACCTATTACTTCCAAGTTCGATACGTAAGTAATGACTTGTCTTAGTTATTGTGAATTAATAGTGATTGACCTTTTTGTGAACTTACGGAACTTACTATAATATTGATGATCATGTTGATGATGTGGATTCAATAAATTCTTGCTTATTTTAATGGTGTAGAGCAGTGCTGTACGAACTGTTTGCCGCGGTGCACTAGAGTCTATGCCTCGACATCTTAGTTCTTTGTTCTTCGTAAATGGTTTTTAAATTTTGTTTCATGGTTCTGATATCTATGTTCAAGGTTCTATGTTAATGGTTCTTGGTTAATGGTTCTTGTTTCATGGTTCTTGGTTAATGGTTTTTGCTTAATGGTTCTTAATTAATGGTTCTTGATTCTTGATTTTTAATTCTTAGTGGTTATTGAATTTTAATTCTCTAACAGATCCCACAAGAGATGACATAACATTCTCATTAAACTAAACCAAGCATTCTTTCACAAAACTGCAATTCCATCGTAAACTTAAGTCTTTAATCTTCCAACTTGTTTCCATTCAGTTCTTATGATTGCTACAATGCAGTTATTAAACGCATCATTGCTTGTTATTGCAGTTAATAAATCTCTATTCCACATTTTATTTCTAAAGGTTTCTTTCGTAATCAAAGAAAAAATTCTTTTATGTGTTTGGATTAATGGCTAAGGAACGAAAGGTTTATTGGGGTCAACATTTATTATGACTTGGAAAATCATTTCCATTGTGGCATTAGTAGGAAGCGTTGGATTTAAAATGAAGGAATGAAAATTATTTTGCAAAAATATGAAATGAAATGATTGAGTGGGAATTATGGGCTGGAAAGTGATGGAAAGGCATTGTTGGATTAAGTTTTATGAAGTAGGATGGATTTATGGAATTGAAATTGCAATTCAAGGTGTGTGAATTATTTGAATTGCCTTTGGGTTTGTTTGTTTATAGCGTGTGAATTGAAAAATTACAAGTCTACATCCATATCCACAGAAGTTCCTCAAAAAATCAATTAAAAGCTCCAATTCCCACCCACGAAATTCCCACAACACCCATTAAACTGTCGTCACAACATTAATGTGAATTTAATTAAGCTATCAAAATTTCATTTACAATTCGTCAGAAACTTTCTTTTTAAGCCTTGATTCCCCTCGATAATCCCCAAAAACCCAAGCGATTAACCCAATTTTCTCTTATCAAATCCACTTGCTTAATAAATTATTTATGAATGTCATTTCCCTCTTTAATTCACTTTACATATCAAATTAATGTAACTTGTTACCATGACTTCAGAAATAGTTGTAAAAACAACTCAATTTTTCTTTCCATTGAGAGACATTCAATAGCCGTAGCTTTAAATTCATGCTTTGTCACTCGATTATTAATTCTGTTCATTTTATTTATGCAAAATGGGAAAGTTTCCATTCCTTTTTAAAAAAATTTTTACATTGTAAAATGCGAAAGCATAAATCAAGTTTTGTATAGAAATGGCTTCTGTATTCATTGATTATAAGTCTAGCTTCATTAAGTTTCATTTGAATGCAATTTATGGTTTGCTAGGTTAAGTGATTATAGTGATTGTGGAAATGGTTTGAATGACTTGATGAGTTATAGTTTTTTTTCAAGAAAATTAATATTTAATATTTTAAAACTTTCAATTTTTAAGTTTTTTAATTTTATTAAATTTTCAATTGTTAAAATTTTTAAATTTTTAAATTTTCAATTTTTTAAATTTTCAATTTTTTAAATTTTCAATTTTTTAAATTTTCAATTTTTTAAATTTTCAATTTTTTTAATTTTCAACTTTTTAAATTGTCAACTTTTTAAATTTTCATTTTTTTTAAATTTTCGATTTTTTAAATTTTCAATTTTTTAAATTTTCAAATTTTTAAATTTTCAAATTTTTTAATTTTCAATTTTTTAAATTTTTGATTTTTTCATTTTCAATTTTTTAAAATTTTAATATATCATTTGTTTTTAACTCTTCGTCATTAACTCTATTTCACATCTAGTGACCATCAAACCATTGAAAAGTATTTTTGAAATGCAATATAAATTCCTTTTAATATGTAAATGAACTAAACTGACATTCTTAAGTGAGAGCAATAATTCATCATTTAGAATTTAAATATCAATGATCATTACATACCAGAATTAATTACAGTAATGAATGGACAAAGTTAAGACTGCATATATTGGTGCTGTATGCCAAATGAAGCGACATAAATTATATTCGAAGGGGAACTTAAACTACATTTTTTCCTAGCTCGTTGCCAATTAATGCAACTCATTCTTACAATGACTTCACAGAAATGAATTTATACATTTTTAAATGCTCTCTGGCATGGGTTGTGCTTTGTGTGACTTATTATGATCCATTTCATTGATGTTCGTTGACCCAATTTTTAAATTTTGTTTTCTTAAAAAAAATGTTCTTTCATCAAAATATTTGATGGGGAAAACTTTGATGTTTAGGAACGGGCATGCTAGCACTTTGGTATGGCTGGCAGAGAAGACGAATGCCATAGTGTCATCAAACTCATGCTTTGCATACAGACTGACAGACTAAAAACCTGATGAACTGTAAAGCCATGCGTTCAAAACATTCCTAACCTCAAAATACTTTTTAACTTTTATCCTCAATTGTTGAAATTCTTTCCCATCATAATTTACTTAATATCATGTTTTGTGTATTTTAAAGATCTCAATTTCTCTAAATCAACATGATGTTTCAATTTTTTTACTCATTGTTGACACAGTTTCGATTTTATTTGTCTTCGGCTTTTATTATTAAAATTGCCTTTCTCATCGAATTAAATGTTTATTTATAGATCATTATTTTAAAATTTCATTAAATGAATAATTTCAGATCAATCAGACGAGTGCAGTTGAACCTTTAAGAGTACGAAACCACACAGAATGTGAGTGCATTTACAGGAACCAGTCACCACGACCTCCTCGTCCTCCACCATCGTTAAATGTTTGGACAACAACGACAACAACAAGAAGACCACAAGTGCAGATGAGAACAACTACACCAAGATTAATAACGACAACTAGAGCTCCAGCATGCAAATGTCCCCAAAATTTTGAGTCAGTCTTCACAAATGAAGGTAAATGCGAGTGTAAATGCGAAAGAGGTGGTGCTGAGTGCAGGCTGATGTATGAAGGCAAGGAAGGATTCACAATTAGTGATCAGAGGTAAGAATTTTTTGTATTATGGCTCATACTATTGTAGAAATTTGTTGGCTTGTCGGTAATTTACTCAACTTGATAGTCAAGCTAATTTGATAGTCAAGCTAACTTGAAGGTAAAGACTAATCAATTATTAAGTAAACTTGATAGTCAAACCAATTTGATAGCCAAGCCAAATTTATAGTCAAGTCAACTTGACAGTCAATCCAACTCGATATTCAAGTCAACTTGATAGTCATGGTAATAATTTTCCTATCCCAAACAGATGCATTCGAAGCCGTGACTGCACACAGCCCCACTGTCTGTACGGAACCTACCACATGGACTCAGGTCGCTGTCCAGATCGAAATGACAAGATAAGAGGCTTTTCAAGGCAGCAAAATCATCATCACAATCATCATCATCATCAACAGCAGCAGCAGCAACAAAGGTTATGATAAGTGAGAATTTCTAATGTAATTTTATCTGATAAGATATAAAGTTGTAGTTAGTTGATTGAGTAATAATAATCAAGTGACAATGATAATTCAGTACAGCTATAACTATGTGGCGCTATGTTGTAATCATAAAAAAAAATTTAAGTGATTTTAAGGAATTTTTATTTTGTAGCAAATTACTGCTGAATCTATAAAAACTTTATTAAGTGATTAGTATGCAGCAAGTAAGGCAAAACAGCATTTTGCGATTGTCTTTCCAGTGCGGCAAGTTAAACTTTTTTAATTGCATTTCAATCGAGGTTTTGTGATTTAGAAAATGAGCTACCTTAATCGGATAATTGGAGTCTCAAGCCTGTAATCAGTTTGATTTAATAGTGCTAAATGATTGTGGGAACTATAATTATTGAGAAGATTTGAGGCTTGTTAAGGTTAATTTTTTTATTGGACGTGGATAATTATTTTTGTGAATTAGATTTCTGCTTAGTTTTTCAGCTCGAATTGTTGATTTTAAGGTGTAGATTCAGTAAGTAATGGTGTTTTTAACATCAGAATTTCAATTCTCAGTTCAATTGGACTAGTGCAAACTTCAAGAAGTCCCATTCTCAAAAATCAAATATCAGCTTATTAAAGTTCAAATTCAAAACTTCATCCAACTTTACTCAACTTTAACTACTTACAATTAGTAAGATTTTTTTCAAAAAATTTAAATAAATCTGAAAATAATGAAAATCTCACTTGAATAATTAAAATAAAATTGTATGATAATTTGAATTGCCAGATTAGTTTTTAAGCAAATATAATAATTTTTTAAAAAATTGATCAAAAAAAAGTTATGAAAAGCCTTTATTAAATTCTAGTCATTTCCGCTCGTAATAAAAAAATTAATTAGTTTATAAATTTTAATTAATTTATATTAACATAATTACTTTATTTTTTTGAATAAATCATAAATTTTAATGTCTCAATTTTGAAGATTATTTTTTGTAAAATTTAAAATATTCAATCGAAAATGTATTAATTGTTAAGAATTATTTGAAGATGATTTTAAATATTAAGTTTTAGCAAAAAGTGGAGAATTTATAATAAAAAAAATTTAATCTTTAGTTTTTGTAAATACAGACGAAAAATTTACTGTTTTTTATTTCACAAATATTAGAATTTTAAACATTTTTGATGATTTACAAAAAGTTTGGTTTTTCGTAGGGCTGACTTCTAGCATTACTCTAACTAGCTACCTTCAGATAAATTAAATTGAATATAGAGACAGCATTTTACTTTTTATTACGTTTCGTTAGCTATGAGCTAGCTATAGAGCCAACGAGAGAGGTCATATTGAACATTATCCTGCTCTGGAGTCAAGACCAGTGTTGTCCGCAGGGTTGCAATACATGCACCTGTGTACAGGTGAGAACCGTACAATTCCTTGATAAATTGTGAGGTTTTAATAGAATTTTATATGATTTTATTAGAAAAACCTTATAAATTATCAAGGAACTGTACGGTTCTCTTCTGTACACAGGTGCCTGTATCGCAACCCTGGTTGTTCGAACATTTTGAGCCACGACACACCTAAGGGGTAAGTCATGACTTAAGTCGGGACCAGCATGGACACATTAGTGTGCCGCAGCACACAGCTTGGACAACACTGATCTAGACCATAAGAAAATCAACAAAATTATCTTCAGCACCTCTTAATAAACACCATCAAAACAATAATAACAGTAGATACAACTAATGTAAAAAAGAACAGCTTTCTTAACTGACCAATTTTCAGCTCCTTAACTTCCATTTCCGTTTCAGCTCGATTTTCAATCTCGGGAAGCGATTCCTTCATTTTTGGAACTATCGTCATTTCAAAATAATCAAATAATCTATTAAAGATTTTCTTAAGTTCTTTCAACTTTTCAGGCTGTAGCTGATAAAATGCATAGAAGAATGGAATTCTGACAGTAAGTTCAGCATGCTGTCTATCTTCTGAAAAGCAGTCGTAGACATGACTCACAACATCTTCTTCCTTTCGATTTTCGTAGCAAATTTTTGAAATTTCTGTAAATGTTTCCCTAGCTTGCTGATCATCCTCAAAGTATGGATTTGCGTCATTATTGTAGACCAGATACAGTGCAAAATGACAGAATTCATGAGCTATAGCACCAAGGATTTCCCTCTCTGTCGCTGGTTCCAGTAGCTGCTTAGCTGCAATGTAAATTCTACCAGACACATAATATACACTTTGAGAGTATGAGTCGACTGTTGGATCTGCGTGGATCAAGCTGTTGTTCTTGAAGTCAAAGATTATTGAGAATTTTTTGGAAGCTGCGATGACCATGAGGATTATTTTAATGAATGGATTCTCATTTAGGGTCATGTAGGCTTTATTGATAACCTCAAATTTGTCTTTATCATTCTCTGTATTGTAACTTAAGTATGAATTATTTATCAGCACTCTTATGTGCTTGTCAGGCACTGCCTTTTTGTACTTATATTGAATTTCTCTTAAATGCTTCCGTTCCTCATGATTATATTCTTCATAAATGTCATCACTGTTTTCATGAGGACCAAATGAGACTTTGTTCTTGACTAGTGCTTTAAATATATCGACAGATTTATGATCTAATGCAACTTTCAGTGCTGATTCATTGGACAAGCTGTAAAAATGCCTCAAATTTTGATTTTCTGATAAAATTTCTTCAACTTTCGTATAGTTTCTATCTTTTATAGCTTGATGAAGGTTTTCAGTGACTTTATGGAAACTTTTGATATTTTCAGGGCACTTTTCAATATCAAAAGTTGATGGATATGTCAAATTGCCTTCAAGAAGTAACAAAAGTATGTCAAAGTGACCTCCTTCGTAAGCTAAAGTTTGAGCATTTGTGTTCGTTGAGTCGGATTTGACACCTAATTTGAGAAGAATTTTTGTGAGATTTATGTCTCCTGATTCAGCAGCTAACAAGAGTAAACTGTAACCACGTTGATCAATCAGATGATAAATTGTGAGTTGGTTTGGTTCTATAATGTGAGAATGGGTATTAAGGACACCTAAAATTGGAATTCAAACTTAATAATTGATTGTTTAAAAGTTAAAAGCTTGATTGGCCTCACCCAAGTGCCCCTTTTTCAGCGACTCCATGAAGAACTCCTCAACAAACTTAATCAACTGCTCACCATCCTCAATTGACAAGCCATCATAAGACCTCATCGACAAGAAGTGCTGAATGTATTTAGGCTTCCAATAAACATTGAACTTTCCACTTTCTTTTGATATGAAGCTGATGATTGTTGACAGAAAGCTGAACTGCTTGCTCATTTGCTGAATTTCACGAGTATTTAAAGTTTCAAAGTTTTCTTTCACTTCAAACTTGATTAAAGTGATATCATTAAGACTGTCAATTTCTTCATCGATGTTGAATGTTTTAAGGAAGTCGAAAGCATCACTGACTTCATCACAGCTGATTGTCCATTCGTTCTGTTTATAGACTTTTGATATTAAAGGCTGTTAAATAAATGAGAGGAATGTTTAAAAATTCAAAATATAATTTTTTAAACTAAGTTCAGCTTAGAAGTAGGCAGGATCAGACTCAGGGCAAAGGTTGAAGAAACAATCTGTGTTTAAATGATTTGAAAAAATGATGCCTATGCCTTAGATATTGCATGTTACTAGAGAGATCTGTCCGCAATACTGTAGATATGGCTCGAAGAGGATATCTGTAGGAGACAGGCCTGAGCAAAGGGCTCGCGTTAAAACTGGTTACATGTGTATGACGGATAGCAGAAGTGAAATAAGGTGAAGGTACTTCGGTGACCGAGTGGCAGGGATCTCTGATAGAGTGGTCAGAAATCGCCTCTTTTGAGGTTGTGGGTTCGAATTCCCATTTTTACATTAGTATACACATATGGCAGTTATAAAGAGATCTACAAATACTCAATAAAAGTATCTTATAGAATACTTAACTGCATACCTTAGTAAGTAAATCCTGAGCTAATCCAGAAATATCAATAACTGTGCTTTCATGCTCATTTTCGGATCCTACATTCAATACTTTATATTCAGAACTGTCTACTGTATCATCATTGTCATTATCCATGCTTGCTTTCTCGTGTTCTATCGTGATTGTTGGTATGACTTTTGTATCTTCTATGCTGACCACATAGTATGGAGTTGGTTCGCTAGTTTGCCAGTTTGTTGTTACTGTTGATTCTTGGCGGAGTACTAAATATATGAAGATTTGATATTGTAAGTTTTGGATTAATTAAGTTCATATAATGGATCGTGTAGGAATGACACTATTAAATATCTTGAATACAATCCAAATAAACAGATTTTTTTTTCAAACCATTGATTTTTAGAACATTCATCAAATCTGCATCCAAAGATATTTCAAAAAACATGAGTTTTTCATATTGCCGGCAAAAAATATTCAAAACACTAATAATCAGTCAATACAGACAGAAAACAAGTTGTCAGCTCTTATGTATATTGAAATGTTCTATCAATAGGTCACATGAACATCTTCAAGATTTGAATGTATTGCAGATTCTAATGTTAATTGATTTCATTTTCACAAAGCACGTGCGTCGTTAAAAAGCCGTATAGAACTGGTTTGGTTTAATGGCTTGAATTCTTTTCGCATTGATATGAATTTTTACTTATTTTTGCTAAGTTTTGAGTATAAATTTGAATTATTTTGACATTTTTGAGCTTTTTGGATATTAAAATAAATGAATTTTGTGATAAAGCTTGAGTTAAAAATCTTAAATAATTTTTTTTTATCAAATTCAACAAAATTTAATGCACTTACATCCGGTAACATCCATTTTAGGCTCATCGTCACTTAAATCCATTGATCCTTGGAATATTTTCTCACTGTTCATACTTTTCACTCAATTTCTTTTATTTCTTTTAAATCTTTTTCCTCAAACTTAATTTTACTAATTTAAAAAAACTAGAATTATTCGATAAATTTGCCACAAAACCGTTCAAAGCAGGAATTTTATGCCAAAAAACTCCAAAAATTCCAATTGTATCTTCATCGATCCACACAGAATGGAATGTGAAACGTAAATAAATTCAAATTTAGTTTTTTTTTTTCAAAACAAGAATCGTCAAAAACTGGGCAAACAAGTTCTGATGCTTTACAATTTTGGCTAATGTGAAAATTGTGTAGATTTGTGATTTTTGCATGAATTTTATGTCATCGAATTTTAACAATTTGAGCCTTTTTTTGAATGAAATATTTTACTATTGTTAATTATCAGTTATTTGCGACTTTTGAGCTACGGCTCAGTGATTTAATTTTTTTTGGATTCTCTTAAATTTGTGATATTTTTTCTGGCTATACGACATGCAAGTTCATACATGAATAAGCAAGTATTTGATAATGAAAAATCACAATTGTTTATTTTTAACAATAAGTTAAGTTTTAACAATAACATTAAATGACAATGATGTAAAAATGGGTCGAACTGGGTTTTTCGCACTAAAATGACAAGTTTTATTTTCAAAATCTTTAAAACTTAGATCGAAAATCGTTTTATTTGGCAACAAGTTTATGTAAGGGCATACCAATTTATAATAACAACACAACTCCTGGTTTTGCCACTGTACTAAAATTTTTGTAAACTATAAAAATAAATTTAAAAAATTAAATTGAAATAAAATTATTTGTTTTTCATCATTCAAGTTGGATTAAGTTATTCATTTTAGTGCATTTTTTTGTGTAAAGATCATTATTTCTTAAAAGTTTTATATGTTGAGATTTACTCTCGACCAACTTAGAAAGTCAGAAAAGAACTTTGGGAATAGCATAAAGATATTAACAGAGCTATATTAAGAACAATTTGGACAAATTATGTCCAGCAGAAAATTTATTGTGCATCATTTATTACAGCAGCTATTCAAAAGTGATGTCAACTGAATTTTTGGAACTCCGGAAATTTGCAAAATATTTGAATAAACGATTCAATCCGATTTAATGCTTAAAAAATTAACCACAATCCTAATAGTCATTAAAAATTTGGAAAGTATTTAAAAATGAGTTCATCCTCAAAACTTAAATACTAAAGTGAGATTTCAGTTCAATTAAAAACTATTAATTTGTGTCAGCTGATCCATCATAATGTGGAAACAACTTTTAATAATTGAAGTTTTAATACTGGTAAGTTTCAGCTTTGTAATAATTTATATAAACTTGTGATAAACACAAGCAAAACCGCTGAGTTCATCTAGCCTTTAAATAAAAATCAATTACGAAAAAAACAGTCCGTCAAACATTTTAACTGTTCCAAATTTCTCTATTTTTTTTGGGTAAGTTTAAACCAATTTTCATGCGGTAATGCTCAGTAACCAATATGTGAAATACTTCAAATACATTTTTGTCTGATCAACAAAGTGGAACCAGAGCTCGAAGTCGATGAAATTTTGCATGGATTCGACTCCGCCATACAAAATCGATGAAAATCTTTAGTCGACTTCGAGCTCGGTGAAACTATATGATCAGCACTTGATTCTGATATATCACTAGTCTGCCTTTGGATGTACCTGGAAATATCAATTAATTACATCATTTTTACTTTACAGATTTTAATATCCTGCGATGAATCTTCAACAACAACAAGTGAACGACCACTCACCAACATTTTGGATACTGTTGAAAAAAATTCAGTCAATTGCTCGTCAATTATTTTCGAGCATTCCAACAATAGTATACTTGACATATTGAATTGTGAAAATATGTCAAGCGATGTCCTTCAAAGTTTATCAGATTTCTTAAACCAAGCACCAGATTACTTTATTGTTATGATTGGAATGGATGTTATGGATGAGAGCTTTGAAAGTTGGATTAAAAATGATTTTACTGAGAATCTTTCACGTCCAATTGTTTTGAAAATTTACAGTAATTCTGAGGACATTGAAAAAATTTTTATTCTTGACAAAAGTTCCTCAAAAGCTACATTACAATATGCCATGGATTTCCTAAATAAAGTCATGACTACTGATTACTTCTATGAAGACAATCCAGAAATTTTAAAAGATGCAATCAAGAATAATTGCACAATTTGCATCAGATTAGCTTACCTGATTGATGAAAGATTTAGGACAAATTTTACAATTACCGACGATGAAATGGACGCTCTGAGCTGTGATGCAGCATGTTTTAAGGCACTACTAGATTTACCTTATAATTTCAATTTTAATGAATCATCCGATCAAATCTACAAATCAATATTTCACAGCTTTATTGACAAAATAAGGCAATCATTAGGAACAGCTGTTCATATATCTCAGAACTATACAGTCGGTGACTATTTGCGTGATTTTGAGACTAAGTTTCCTTTATTTTGGATTACAGCACTAGCTTGGAAAGAAGCTGAATATCAAATTTTTGAATTTTTAATCCGCAATGATTTTCCATTTCCTGCAAACTTCCTTCAGAGTCGAAAAATCGAGTATGACGATGGAACTAAGCATCAATATGTTAAACATTTGGAGAATTATCTGATTGATTTTGGTGCCTTTCATCGTGACATTCTGGATGGAAATTTAGAAAATGTTAAAAGGTTCTTAAAAAGACATCAGCACCTAGCATTTGCGAGAAACTTAGACAACAAAAGTGCTTTAAAAGTTGCATTTGAAAGCGATAAACTTGAAATCTTCGCTTATTTAAAATCAACTGGAATGAGCTTTGCAGCATACAAGGAACAAGCTGACTATTACAATTCACTTAATAACTCACCACAAGTCGAAACCAAAAAGAAGCAAATTTTTCAACTTAATAGAAAATATTTTGCAAAAGTATTTGAAGTTGATCCAGTGACGAAAATTCTACAAAAGTCACGATTCATTTATAATCATCGGATGTACAACAAGAACCAAATTGTTGATACTTTGGAAGTAGCTTTTAATGAAATTAATGAAACATTTCCGGAGATTATTAATATTATTGCAAGTTCTATTGATTTAGAACTTCTTTTTGACTTTATAAACACAGATATCGCTGACTTAAAATTTGATGCTAATTGCTTTGTAGGCTTTAATAGTGAATTTAATACTTATATTTTTGTAAGTGCAAGGAACTTACTCAGCAAAAATGTTACTAAGTCAAATTATGTTTTAGGGGTAATTGCACATGAACTAATGCACAGCACAATGGAATTCGTCTATGAGAGCTATGCTTATCCATACTATGAAAATGATAATGAAAGGATTCAAGTCATGCAGAATATCAGCAGGACTTGTGAAGAATTTAAGGATGTAGATCCACTTATTAGAGATGCATTCGATTATTATGATGAAAGTGAAATCAATAGTGAATTGATAGCTAGAGTGCCTGACATGCTTCTTACTTACAGACACAACCAGACACACATTGAACACTTAAAAGCTACATTTGAGGATCTTTTCACATTTTATTACAATTTTATTGTTCCTGATATGAAGGAATACATGCTGACTATGGATGTTCGTGAGAAAGTTAGACAAATCAATGACTGGCTTAACTTAGTAGACATGATTAAACCAGATGAGTATGACTACTACGAGGATGATTATGATGATGATATTAAAAATATTGATGAAAATGCGGTAGAAGAAAATGTTAAGGATATCCTTGACTACCTTAACGGAACAAAAAAGGAACAGATCAAAATTTTTACAATTTTAAATGCAAAATCTGTTCTTTATCATCTATACAATCAGCTTAGAAAGTCAAAACTTATTCCAATTTACATGCCAATTTCATTTTCAGAGAAAGGGAACTTCCAGTCGGTCATGTCTAAAATTGATGAGCTTAATGTAGACAGTCCACTTGTTATTTATTGTGATGATAATAATCAAATTGTTATTTTAAGTGAAATTCTGTTAGAAACTACTTTTAGAAGAATTGTAATTGTTAAGGAAGCCAACTTTGAAGATGAATATGAAAAAAGTTTTGATTTTGACAAGCTTAACATCTTAGTTGTGCTCGGATTCTTAATTATTTTTATAATTTTGATTGTTATTTCTTGTGTTTTGTTTTGGAGATCAACCAAAATAGAGGCTAAATTATTATCTAGTCTAAGGTGCTATAAATGAAAACCATAGCTCAGTTATCATTAGAGCATGATTTAAGTAGCTTTAAATTTGAAACAGTGTGGTTTTCCAGTCTGACTGAGAAACAATAAAATAAAAAATTTTCATTTTTATTAATCAGATTTACATGATTTAACTAGTAAGTTATTAACTTCTGTGCAAATCAAACATATGCTTAGGTAAACAGTCAATAAATATGAGAATTTGAAGCAAAGTGATCAACACCTTTGAATATATTTCATGTTAAATGATTTGCTAAATCAAAAATTTTATTTCATGACTAGAATCTACATTATAAAAGCCCAATTCACTGACTCACTGACTCTAGAACGGAAGCCATGTGAAGCCATTTGTTAGGCCGTGTGAAGCCAATGGTGTTGATGTTTGGAATGGTATGGATGTTGATAGGGTGGATGTCAGGTAGAGAGTGGTGGAGTATTTGACAAGATGGGTTCCGGGGGTTAAAGCTTTAGTGGGATTAAGGGGGTCTGAGTTCGAGGAAGTTTGTGAAAAAAAGTCATGTGAAGTTTTGTGGTAGGATTGACCTTAAAAACTCTACGGTTATTTGCGTCTTAGAGTTATTTACAAAAAAAAAAAATTAATCAAATTTAAACCCTGATAACGGGTGCCACGGGTGCCCTCAAATAGCCTACTTTATTCATAATGATGTCGTCATCTGGAAGACACCTTAGCAGCATTATTTTGTCACTTAATCGGGATGGGCATTTGACATTGTGAATTAATGAGGCTATTAATGCTCTTTTTTTCATCTTCCATATTTTATTATGATTTTTGCACAAGATGTGATCGCAAGTGCAGAGTTAAGTAAACATGAATGAATATGTTTTTTATGCAAAAATTATTATTTATTACATCACTTCGATAATTTAAAATATAAAAAAGAATTAATGTAAAAGTTGAAGTTGGACCCTTGCGAGTGTTTTTTGATGGATTTAAAAAATATTAACATTTTATTTAAATTTGGAAAAATATAAAAAAAAGTTTAAGATTAAAAAAAACTAAAATTTGGAAAATTATAAAATTATAAAATTTTGAAATATTAAAAATTCAAAAATTTCAAAAATTTAAAATATTCAAATTTTAAAAAATTTAAAATATTAAAACTTGATTTCTTATGAAAAATTTTGAAAGTTTTTCAGTAATTTTTTTTTGAAATCATAAAATCTTCAAAAAATCACCCTAAAATCTCGTGGGATTGCATATAAAATTTCAAATTAATAACTCTAATGACACTAGTAATGAGTTAAATACGATTTTAGATATACCAATGTGATTGTCGTGGCTGCTCGTTTGTGCTGCTCCCTGTTAAAAAAAAGAAGAAAAGAATAAGAATAGAATACAGAAGGAGATATGAAAAATGAACATTGAATGATTGCACGACAACAAGAATCTCTCGTGATCACATCAGACTGTTAGAATGGAATTATGAGCAAATGTGCTTAGGATTTTTAATGTATGCAAAGAAGTAAGGTCAAAATTTATGGAATTTTAAGGGCACGAAGGGGATTTTTGTGATAAAATTAAAAGTTATTAAGGTTTTAAATTGTTCTAAAAACGCATGTTTATTAATTATTTTGATTTTAAATGTGAATTAATAAAAATTATTAAATTGAAGATTTTATAAGCCAGGAGTTCTCAAACGCATTTAACCGCAAAACTTAAAACTAATTTTAAATGTAATTTATGTTTTGATTTCGCGATTCGCCTAAAAGTTTTGGCAACAAAGTATCGTGTCGCGGTGCGTAGATTGAGAAAAACTGCTGATAATGTCAAAAAGAATATCTAGATATTAATTTACTTTACTTATTGACATAGCCTTCGATGGGTTAAAGATGGTTTGGAATGGTAAATTATTTATAAAGGTAAAAAGCTACACTACTGACACTAGTGATAAAATCAAAGAACCAGAAGTTCCAGAACTCGGTCTCACGAAGACCACACTCTTGATCAAAATTGGCTTAACTGATGCACAAGCTAGAGTGCTTTTTATAATAAAAATAATAAGGGTTGCCATAGCAACTAGCTGTATGTAAATTGTCTTAATTTTAAGCACTAGGGAAACTAATATTTTGCAACTAAGTTTTTTAATTTAAATTTATAACACTACAAAATATATTAAATTGATTATGAATTAAAAGCATTCCGTTCCTGTTCTAAAAATGAATTAAGTTTGTCACTTGACTTACTAGCACTACTTGTGCTGCTCCTGTAACTACTGCCAATACTAATAGTACTCTGATTACTGGTGTTGCTCAAAATACTGCTTCTAATGCTGTCAGGAATTGATCGATACTTTGTTGATGAGCTTCTTCTTAACGTGTTCATCACGTTGCGTTTCTTTTCTGTTTTTGGGATTGAAAAAAATTGAAAATTTATCATTTTGGATCTCAGACGATAACATTGGCTAATTCTTAGGGCTCCCGGGGAATCTTAATCCATTTTGTTGTAAATTAAAGTTTACTTTTATCTCAAACTACCAGAGCAGAGCCTTAGAAACCGTAATTAATCTACTATAGTACTTTAAAATAGCGAATAGAGCTCATATAGCCCGCCTTTTCTTAGACTATCAACACTATCAGTAAGTCAACGTTCTAAATTCAGCATAATACTCTGAATTACAAAAAAATTACTCCATATAACCTCAATTCATATCCATAAAAAACATAATTTTTTCCAATCCACACGATAATTTACATCAAAAAAGAAAGCCTTTCACTTTGGCTATCAGAAAACAAAGCACGTCTTTACATGCTTTATATTCTCAATGTAATCAGCCAAACCCATCAAAGAATTTGCATTAAAAATTGCTAATTTAATTAACTTAAAAGGAAATTCGATAAGAGCATTGAGCGTCCAAGAAGAAAACTTCAAAGAATTTTCATTCTTGTTTAAAAAAAGCCAGAAATTTGCTGAAATTTTCTTCTTGGAAGAGATCAATTAGCATAAATCATATACTCACCAGCTGCTACAAAGTCCATTAACATTCCAGTAATTGCAGTCTTCCATTCAACAACAGTATTTAAGTCTGTATGGAATTCGACCTCTTTGCAGCCGCGCTTCTTGGCAAATAATTTAAATTTAGACTTTCCTTCTTTGTAGATTATTCCTAGTTTATCACTTTCGTAGTGTCCACGGTACTCTAAATATTCACGATTTAATGCTTCTGTAAAGACAATGCATCGCTCGAATAGGAAGACTTTGCCACGGAACTTCTTTCGCTGCTCCCAGTCGTAGATGTCAAATTCGTTCATTTTCTTGAATTTTCCTTGGCATAGGATGTCAATCTGGAATTAAAGATTGCATTTTAGTAAATAAGATTTTCCAGCTCTAGCTCAGTTCTAGAACAGCTCTAGCTCAGCTCTAGTTCAGCTCTAGCTCAGCTCTAGCTCAGCCCTAGTTCAGCTCTAGCTCAGCTCTAGCTCAGCTCTAGCTCAGCTCTAGCTCAGCTCTAGCTCAGCTTTAGCTCAGCTCTAGCTCAGCTCTAGCTCAGCTCTAGCTCAGCTTTAGCTCAGATCTAGCTCAGCTCTAGCTCAGCTCTAGCTCAGCTCTAGCTCAGCTCTAGCTCAGCCCTAGTTCAGCTCTAGCTCAGCTCTAGCTCAGCTCTAGCTCAGCTCTAGCTCAGCTCTAGCTCAGCTCTAGCTCAGCTCTAGCTCAGCTCTAGCTCAGCTCTAGCTCAGCTCTAGCGCAACTCAAGCTCAGCTCTAGCGCAACTCAAGCTCAACTCTAGCTCAGCTCTAGCGCAACTTAAGCTCAGCTCTAGTGCAACTTAAGCTCAGCTCTAGCGCAACTCAAGCTCAACTCTAGCTCAGCTCTAGCTCAGCTCTAGCTCAGCTCTAGCTCAGCTCTAGCTCAGCTCTAGCTCAGCTCTAGCTCTGCTCTAGCTCAGCTCTAGCTCAACATAGCAACTTAGAATAACCATACAAAAATCTACTCACATCATAACAATTCCTAACATCATTAATACTCATTGACTCATTAACCGTATCAAGTAATCTTTGGATATTTTTCTCAGCCACACAGCACGCAGCAATTGACTGTTTTGTATTTTCAATGTCTTTAGAGAGTTCTTTGATGATTTCATTAAGTAAAAGTTGATAACGAGGAAGTCTTTGGATTGGTTGTAGGAGGAAGCTGTTGATGCCTAAACGATCGCCGCACTGATTTTGAATTTGCTACAAAAAAAAAATTTAACAGAAATCAAAAATTTTGAAAACTGAATCGGTAAAAAGCATTTTGAATTATTAAAATCCGTTACTCACTTTCCAATAATGTACATGATAATTGCACAGCAGTTCTGATCGCTTCCTATTAATTGCATAAATAATATAGCCATAAAAGTAATCTCGCGTCACATAACTCGTAAATAATTCCGCAATTTGTTCGACATCCTCACAGCACTCAACTAATTTCGGGTAAAACTCATTGCAATGGAATTTATAAATTGATTCAATATTTCCAAAAACTCGATGTTTTTGGCCACGCAAGGTTTTCGGTAACTCCCGTCGATTCATCACTGTCATGTAATTTACAATTCCATTTTTTAATGATCGAACGTAATTTTCTTCATTTTCTTGAAGCTCTCGAATTATGTTGAAAAGCTTTGATGTGGAAATGCTAAAAGAAAGAATAAGTTTAAAATAATGTTAATTAATTTGCATGTAGAATGCTTGAGATTGATAGATATGAAAGTGAAATGCAAGGGGAAGGTCAGAATAAATTAGATTAAATCTAGAACAACTTAATTTCGAGTAATCATGCTGAATTGATAATTAACAATAATTTGGAAACGTATTGCATAATAGCTGTAAAATACTTTTACTTTTTCATCAATCTTATCGGAAATAAGTGCATGTGATTGTTTGTTTTGCATTGAGCAAACGTTTTATGACTCAATAATTGTAAGTTGTACTATTTTTCAATAATTAGTCATCCTTTTTAATACGTCGTAATAACTTCGTTGTCTTCATGGATCAATCTAAGAACCACAGGTCTGACTGCTTACTTTGGATTAACAATAACTTAACCTAATCCGATGATCAGTGCTCATAGGCACGTAAAATAAATCAATCGACAATTTAATGATCAACTGTTTGAAAGATTGAAGGTTAAACAAGTGAAGATGCGCCAAACCATGGCACTCATACCAAGACCTTCAATTTATAGTGGAATCCGAACAACTCCTTCGATGACATTTCTGCCTGTTGCATACGAAAGAAGACTATGAGCCTCATTTTCAGTACATATGATTCAAATAAGAGCAAGTGAAAATTTTTCAATGCCCAGTCTCGAACTCAGGATCGCTGTGTCGGTGTTACAATAATTAGGTACCGAAGGACTAAACCATTCCACAACCGAGCCACTTCAGCTGGCTTAATCATCAAGAATCCTCAAAATCTTGCTAATATTGCACAAATAACATAATATATTCAACCCCTAAAGCTTAATCTATTCATTGTTTTAAGTAATTTGTCACTATTATGTGATCTACTTCTAGTTTTTACATAAATTCATGACTTGCTTTTAAGATGTTAAACTATGCGGATGTTCTATGTGGATAATAAAAACTATCTAATTGATTTTATCTCATTTGTATACTTCAGTCAATGCTTTGCTAAGTTTTAGCACCATTTTCTTGATTTAAATGAAAATGGTTGCTAGCTTTGAAAACAACAAAATGTAAGAAAATTGCAATGGTATGAAAGGGCAATCACCAGTGACGTCAGATATCTAGATTGCAGAGACAAACAGTTATGTCTTAATTAAAGCAGTTCCACTTTAACCGAAATCTTAATTGTTACAATTATGATTATTATTTTGGTAAATTCAACCCTGCCTTGGAACGGTACAATAGATTTTATCATCGATCAGAATCGCAGTGCCTTCAGCTCGTCGCAACGTGTAGTAACACATCGCTTTGCTGGAACCCTCTCACATTATTTTTATTATTATTAACCCTGCCTTTGTGTTGCATTTTGAATCAGCAATTGAAAGACGGATGCCAGCGATAGAGCAAGTTTTAGGTGACGACTAAGGGAGGTCATGGATTCCAACTGATCTGTACGACCAGTGAAGTAAGTAAGTAAGTGTGTCACATCCCTGCAAATTTGCCAAGAATCATTTGATGAACTCAATTATTAAGGGTTCGTTCACTTATTACGTAACGCACTAGGGGGGGAGGGGGGGTCTAAGATTTTGTTACGGTTTGTTACAGGGGGAGGGGGGGGGGGTCTAAATTTTGTTACGTAACTTTTCAAAAAATATATTTTTTTATAATTTTTTCTATATTAATTTTAAATTTTAAAGGAAGTATAATAAACATTTGATAAACAATTTAAATGAAAAAAATTATTGTTACGTTATGGGGGGGGGGGGGGGGGAGGGGGGGTCTAAGATTTTGTTACGCTTTGTTACAGGGGGGGGAGGGGGGGTCTAAAAACTCGTTTTTTTGCGTTACGTAATAAGTGAACGAGCCCTAAAGAAGTCTTGAATTTAATTGAAATTTTTGGAAAAATAAATTTGAAAAACTTCAGTCCAAAATTCTACAAAAACCACTTCAACTCTCTAATAAATAACAAAACCCAAAAAGATAATGCCAATTATTGATGAAAAACATGTCAATAAAAAAATTAAAACCAAGTCAAATATTTTAGCACTTATTTCAGGTCACTCAAAATATATTTCAAGCCCACCCATTTCACCATTGTTTTAATGAATCACAAAAAAAATTATTTTTAAAATCAAATAATCACACTGATAAGATTATTTGTTTGAGTTTGAATTGAATTATTGGTTGTAAGGAATACAGTTGAATATTTTTTATTTTATCGAACTTTTTGGTGGGTTTAAAATTCCGAATGTGTTTGTTTTTCATGTAAAGGGGTGCATGAATGGGTAGTGCGAAGTGAGTGGAGACTGTTTGATTAAGCTTAAGAGTTTATGGGACATGATAATTTAGTTTGTAGTGACAATTTCATGTTCAATTGATTTTAAACTCTAGATTGTAGCCAAAAAATATGTTTTCATGCTGGTTTGATTAAAATTGTGTCAAGGTTTTTAATAGCAGTGACAAACAAGCCCCAAAAAGTCATTTTATTAACGATTTTTGAAAAAAATAGGTAAAATCTAGTATCAGAATCTTCAGCATCGTTTAAGACACATTCAAAGGAGAAAACAGGTTGCATTTTTTATAATGGTGTAAATTTTACATCAAATATATTTCCCATCACATTGTTTCCCCCTTGACTACATCAGTGAAACCAAAGAACGACCTTTGAACACCATCAAATCCGCAAAATTATTCTCAGACACATCAAAGCTACTCGGACTTCCCAGTTCGAGATAAAACCAATTTTAGAAATTTTTTGGCTCAGTGGTTATCAACCTTTCGACCACGTAACACTTGTTTGTTGGGGTTGATCTTCCACGGAGATCAAGAAACGCTTATTTATGCCTAAAATAATTTTCCACACTTAAAAAATTCTAAAATTCAAAAAATGTTGACCACCCCTGTTTCAAACCAACCACAACCCAAATCCTGCCCAAAAATAATTTGACCTCTGCCCATCCTCAACATCCACTTTTCACATTTTTATCTAATCACAAACTTATATTCACTTTACTCACTTCGAAAGCTGTGATGTAATTGAAGTCGGCCTTGAAATTGTGATTTTCATAGCTGAATGTCTAATGTACTGAGCCTCAACCTCCTCATCTAGGTCATCAGCTGACTCAAAACTGTCATCAGCATGCTGATCAGTATATTTTGTGAAAGTGATCAGAGGCAGGTAGATAGGTGTGACTTCATTGACTTCTGAATTCTGACTTTTAAGTGATTGGTGGGATTTTTGGGATTTTAAGGAACGCTCACTGACGACTGAGGTTTGGTTCTGTAATTTTTGGTTATTATCTTCATTTGTGTCATTATTTTGGATACTGTCAGCTGGCTCTGGATTATCTTCATTTCCTTCGTCGACATCATGCTGATGCTCATCATCCAGCCACCAATTACAGCTCTGATGGAATCCACTCTCCTTGCCCGTTGATAAAATTTCAAATCTTTTTCTCAACTTTTGTACATAAGACATTTTTCCACAATCGTCACACGCACGCATTGATGACGTCTCCGATGATTCATCATCTGCAATAATTCCACTATCGCGTGCTATGTCTGACATCACATGCGAGTGTCAGTCAAGAAAATTTATTATTTTTACTATTTTTTTTCTGTCCTACTCGGAGACTTTTTTTTTCTTTAAATGTGTGAGCACTTGCACCTTACTGAGTGACAAAAAAAAATAAATAAATGATAAAGAGGAACCGAGAAAATTGTGTTCAATTGGAGCGAAGTGATAATGAAAACTGAAATAATTCTCTCAAATATTTTTTTTTGTATTTTTTTCCGTAGACCGCAAATGTGTTGCACGAATGTGTGAATATGAGGAACCTTGTGCAAGTTTCTTATAATTATCAGCTGCTTCTGTCGTATTTTCGTATTGTTTTTGCTTTTGTGGGCTGTAAAATGTATGAAAAATATTTTTTATGAGTGAAATTGTGTGGAGAAATTTTGTGGTGGGTGACCAGATTTTAAGGTTTGTTGGGGGCTTGAAGCATTATTTAACATTTTGACAAAAGTCTCAGACATAAATGGACGTAATTCTGACAAAGTTTCAACTCGATCTGAGAACCTGTTCCCGCTGACTTCACACACGTAACATCCGTACGTATACGCTGGCCTAGTCAAAAACTAATTACGTCCATCGATTTTCGAACATTCTGCTTTCAACAGATAAAACAAGAGCTTGAAAATGATGAAATTTTGTATAGAGTCTAGAATCGTAATATAATATATTTCGTACTACTTCAGAAAGGACTAGAATTCAGTTTAACAACCATGAACCCGAATATCTTTACCTTCAGAAATTTATCTATAACTATAAATTTTATACAAAACTTAAGTCTAGCTACCCGACACATGAAAATAATTATCATTTCGCTCACATATCGTTCATAATTTTTCTCAATTCTTTGAGCTTTTATGACTTACTACCACCTCAAGTTTCATACCTTTATAGTTTATCAATCGTGGTTTATAAAGATAACAAACACTGCCAAGAAACTGATAAAAAACAACAAAAATAAATTTAATGGTATTTTTTCCAAAAAGTGAGGATCAAAAGCCTTTTGCCTGAGTTGCGCAGAATATTAAGCTGCATTTTATTATTTAATTTAAAAAAATATTTAAAACTATTAGGAACAAGTAACAATTAGGGTGTCGATAATGGAAACAAGTAGTGTCTGACTCTTCAAAAAAGTTATTTTGGCTTTGTAAGAATCTCATAGAGACAGAATGCGTGGAAACTAAGGATTAATCCTGAAAAATCCCAAAAATCCTAAAAAAGCCCTGAGCTAATAAACATGGAAATGTCAAATCCCTTTTAAATCCCAGATGCATTTAATGAATAACTTCGGGATTTTAAAAGGGATTTCACATTTTCATGTTTATTGACTCAGGGAGTTTTTAGGATTTTTGGGATTTTTCAAGATTAATCCTGAGTTTCCACGCCTTGTAGAAACTGAATTCGCTATCCAAATCAATGAAAGCTCCTTAATTCCGACTAGACTATTTTAAAATGGAACTAAGGTGAAAACAGCATTATGATAAAATGATTTTATTCAAAAAAAAATATGCGACATCAAAAAGAGTCTGATAACTGGCAAGGCTCTAAGCCACTAAGACACCAAAAGTTGAAAAAAAAGAAAAGCTGCATCACGGGGAAAGTTTCAAAGAATAACGCTTTCAATTTTTGATTTTAAGAATTGACTTTTTAATATTGTGAATCTCATCTTACCATTCAGCAGACTACTAAACATAATAACTAGTGCCTGCGATGCATATGACTAAGGTTACCATCTAATTTTTATGAAAATACAGGACATTTGATAAATTTCCTAAACAATACAGGACACAAAGGAAAATTTGAAAATTGACGGAAATTTTCGTGAAAAAAATACAGCACCTGGAACAAAATTTTCAAAATTATACAGGACAGGGTTTTGAAATACAGGACTGTCCGTTGTAAAACTACGCACATGGTCACCCAACACATGACACAATTAGACAAAATCTATGTAAAATTAAGTATCTGGATCTATAAAGTTGTCTATTTGCAAAGACACAGCTCAGTAGGTTATCCTCATAAAGTTACTATTGCCAAAAATTCGTTTTTGTTGCACAATATCGAGTGCAATCACACATTTTGATGACCTATTAACCAAACATAAATAAAGAAAATAATGAACTTCGTGTGCTTTCATTATGTGAAATATTGACTCAATCAATTAGCTTTATGGCTAATCAAATCATTGATTAATTTCAGCTAATGCGATAACAAGTCACGAAAGGTATTGCTGTAATTCAATTAACTTATTGACATAAGTTGTTGGTAGGTTCGATTATGTCAAAATAGTGAGCGATTAAATAATGAAATAAATTATAAAGTCATCGATTCTCAAGACTCTTTCCCAATGTTGTTTTTTGAGGTTAACTTATTCTCATGGATCAGGATTTTTTAAACTAGAATGATAATCTATATGGACAAAGTTAACTTTCCCGAGTGGTAAAAACTAGTAAAAAGCTTGCCATTGACTTGCCTATTCATAGCGAGTAAGTATCCATTGACGTGCCTTTGCAACTAGACTTAGGGACGACTAATGACATATTTTGCACGTTCCATTAAACTGGACATAGGTATTGCACATATGTCTGGTTAAAGTCGTCTAGTTCTGTTTGTCTAATAAATTTTTGCAATTAAAAAAGACTGTTAAATGTTTGTCCATTAATGGACTTTGGCTTGAATGTGGCTTTTGATGTTAAATACACTGAATTAGCGAGGGATTGGGAAATTCGAAGTCAGACTTAAATTGTTCTTCTTAAATTAGAACTAAACTATTAAGTCTAGTTTGTCACTGCACATGACCTAAAATCTGTTATAAAATAGATTTTCTTATGTCAAAATAAAATTTTACGTTTTTATCCACGATTAAGCTTTAAAAACTTCAAAAGCATGATCATAAAAATCCCAAAAATTATTCAAATTCTTCCCTCGCTTTGTAGCTTTTCCAATCTAAACCGATTCAAATTATCCATCAGCGCCATCTCCTGGCCATTCTGTGAACCCCTTTTATCAGTTTTGCATACGTGTTAGAGCAAAAATAAAAAGTTTTCATCACTCTCAAAAAAATGTAAACATTTGCATTCAATTCGGAAACTTTATTTGTGTTTTGATGAAATTCAATTTAATTACGTGTCGCATCGCACCGCAAACGGTCGTAAATTATACAAGAAAATTAAATTTTTCATTTAAACTTGAAGTCATTCGCGGAAAATTCTGAATTTTGTGAAAAACTTTTGAAAAATTATTTTTGAGGTAGAAAAGTGTAAATTTAGATTTTTATTTAAAATTTGTTGGATTTTTGAGGAATTTGTGACTGATTGGATCTGGAAATTACTAGCGATTAAGATTAACAAAGTTTGATTTTGCAAATTAATTCATTAATCACGGATTGCACAAATGTAAATAAATCGTGACTCATTCGGTCAAATTGCATGAAAAATTTACAGTTTTTATTGAATGTCATTTAACTGTAATTTGATGACAACTGCATGCTTTATTAGATCATTTTCACATTTCTTACAGTCAATGGATTTTGCATTGACAACTATGTATTTAAATTGATAATTCATGGACATTGAATAATTGATGATTAATGATTTTTTTTTGTTTTGATGACCAAAGCAAGAAATTGTCTAGAAAAATTATGAAATTGAGTGAACATTAGTGTCCGGGTTGTGTCTAATTGACTGCTACAATATCATTAAAATGTGGCTAATACAGTGATTTGGACTTTGGAATATCCCACCCCGGTGGATACAGCTAGTTAAAGTCGATTAATGGGCAAACATTTAACAGTCTTTTAACTTGCCAAAATTTATAAGACATACAGAACTAGACTTTAACTCGACTTTAATTAGACATATGTGCAATACCTATGTCCAGTTAAATGAAACGTACAAAATATGTCATTTGTCGTCTCTAAGTCTTGTTCCAAAAGCAAGTCAATGGCAAGCTTTTAACTTGTTCTTTGTCCACTCGGCACGAGCTGTATGATTTGAGCGGTTTTTGTATATCATTTCTCCAAGTGTTCCGTGGCACAATAATAGATAAATGTGACTAGATGGACTTTTTTGGCCATGTTCTTAGTAAAAGCTTCGACTAATGTCCTGAACTTTTTGAGATTGCTTTTTAATGTCCACAAAACTCATTTTAGACTTCATTCATAATAATTTGATTCTAGGAACTGTTTCATAATTTCTGATGACTTACAACAGGCTTTTAACTTTCTTTTAAAAAAACAACCTAAGTAGCTACGCATATGTTTACTTCTGATTATCAGCTAATTCATTAGATTCTTTGAAATTAAAGATAAATGCGACATAAACTTTTATTGCCTTGTTTTCTTTCTTCAAAATTTAAGTTTATTTTTATTCAGAGAAGAAGCCAGAAAAAATTTCCAGGATAGGGACTGTGGATATGGCTCGAAGAACATATCTGTAGTAGATAGGCCTGAGCATAGGGATCGCGTTGAGACTGTTTATGTGTGTATGATGGATAGCTGAAGTGAGATAAGTATTTCGGTGACCGAGTGGCAGGGATCTGAAATCGAGTGGTTAGAGATCGCCTCTTTTGAGGTCGTGGGTTCGATTCCCATCGAACCCGACTTGTTTTCCATTAGTATACAAATATGGCAGTTATAGAGAGATCTACAAGGACGTAATTGTTTTTTGTGGCCACACGCTTGGTGTTGTCTATTCATTGATACCTCAACAATTCCTTAATGATTAGATTACTTATTTGAAAGCCGAAAAACTCAGTGCTTGATTAAAATCAAAGATCCACAACAATGTGAATTTGTCAAGATTCAGAATAGATCTAGCATAAAAACTCAATTAAAAACACCTAAAATAAATTAGATTAGCTTAAAAACATTCAAATTTTAAACTTATTAAGCATTAAAATAAGACCTAGACAGCTTTAAAGATCTTTCAAATTGTCTCCAGCATTTTCCTTAACTTCACAAACATTAAGTCAACTGTTCAACTCCAAACAAACTGAATCAACACCAAAGCTTTTAAACAACAATATTTCCAGTCGATCAGTTCCTCTCAGCTGTTTCTCAGTCCTCTCAAACTCCAACAACGTTCAACATGATCCAAAAAATAAAAATTTATCTTGCAGAACTCAAAACAAAAACAAAAGTTTCCACAGCACAAGCAGTTCCATAAAGAGTGTAAAAAAAGTTTCCAAGAAACATCGAGCAAGCAATTGACTATAAAACTTAAAGCATAACGTTCATCGAGCTCATTCGTTCATCAGTGATTGACGAATTAAGTTTTCCTTCCTCAATCTTTTTTTCTTGTGCTGCTGCTGCTTTTTGTGTGACAAAAAATAATAAAAGTTGTTGTTGTGAAGTGAACTTAAAAATCGAAAGTTTTTTTTACATTTTTGTGAAATTTTTTTTTTATTTGCTGCCGCTGAAAAATAATTTTTTTTTGTTGAGATTTTCTCGAGAATTTGAAGAACCAGAAAAAGGAAGAATTGACAAAAATTAAGCAAAACGTGGCAAAAAAAGTGAAAGAAAAATAAAATAAATTAAATTACAACTTTCTTAACGGAATCAACATGTGTGGTGAGTATTTTGCATTTTTAATGTCGTTTGTGGAGAACTTTCGGGAAGGCTTGACTATGTGAAGATGTGAAGATCAATGACTGAAAGTTTGTGAACTTTTAAACAAGAATTCAATAAATTAGGCAAATTGAGATAAAATTTGAGGGCTCTGAAGTGAAATGTGAGCTATTATTTAAAAGAGAGTGGGGTTTAGGATCTGTTGGAACCTCTGGCTTCAATTGTTTCGTAAAGCTATGGTTAGCCAACTGCCTGGTTTCTCAAAGGATAGCAGAGTTCGAAGTCGAAAGGGTTCGAGACGACTCGACTTTAGTCGACTTCTAGTTAACTCAGTAATTTTTTTATACGTTTTTGTACCTGTTTTTTGGAGTTGACTAGGAAAAAATGAAGTCGACTCAAGATTAAAAAATATTTTTAAAAAATTCCCCTGAATAAAAATTGAACCCGGAGAGCACAAGTCGGATAATCGAGACGAAATCTTACGCAAGGAAGATATCACGGCGACTTTAGGGCAAATTTTTCGTCATGACGAAAAATTCGCCCTTAGATCGTAACCACGTCGCCCTAGCGTAAGATTTCATCTCGATTATCCGACTTGTGCTACTCGGGGAACTAGCTTCTGATTTTATCAATTATTTGCCGACTCAATAAACAATGAGTAATCTAATTAGTGGCGTAATTTCTTAAAGTCGCGCAATTTTCCACAAATTGAGGTACTTACGCTTATCTCACTCATTAGATAATGAAAATTGTGAGAAGATAAAATGCGGGATTTTTTTGGAGAAATAAGAGACTTAGTTTTTTATTTGCGAGATATTTCAAAATAAATATGGATGGTTAAAAATATTTTTTTGAGGTTCTTGAACTTTAAAAAGTGAATAAACGGATTTTTTATCCAAAATTGAAATAAATATGAATTTTTTTAACTTTAATTTATTAAATCTGGAAAACTGATCTTCGGTTAAATTGAATTTTTTCAAATAGGTTTTAATTGACATATCCCTTTTCTCAACAACTAGATTGAACTTTTAATAATTCACAGCTAATTTTGTAATTTTTAAAGAATATTTTTAACGCGTTGAAACTCAAGATTAATCCTGAAAAATCCCAAAAATCCCTGATCCAATAAACATGAAAATGTGAAATTCCTTTTTTATCCCAAAATTATTCTTCAAATGCTTCAGAGATTTAAAAGGGATTTCAAATTTTCATGTTTATCGGCTCAGGGATTTTTTGGATTTTTCAGAATTTTTCAGGATTAATCCTGAGTTTCCATGCCTTGAATATTTCTGTAATCTCTAGTCCAAGCAGAATCACTCTCAACAGAAACAGAACTGATCAATCAAGTTTCACCAATTTTTGTCAATTTTTACTAGTTCAAAATTCTAAAACTCCCATTTTAAGTCAACAATTACATTAAAGTTTCACACAACGTCCTTCTCAAAAATCATAAAAAAAAAATCTTATCAAATAAAAGAATTTCACAATCACACCAGTCACCATAAACATTGACTAAATTGTCAATTGCACTTCACAAAAATAAGAATCAAGAATTTTTGTTATTTTATTTTATTTACAAAGACAAAAAACAAAAAAAAATTTAATCAAAAAAAGTTGTTTGACGGAAATGTTGCGCGAATGTTACTTCCCGCTATCAACATTTATAAAATCTATTTAAAGCTCCGCGAAGTGGTTCCATTTATTAAGTTTAGACACACATGAAAAAAATATCTCATGCGATGTCAAATGTTTTTTTGGTTGGGGATACAAAATTTAAGCTGTTGATTTGGCATTTTTAAAAGTACGTCCTTGAATTTAAGCATTTCAAGTTTAAGTTCAAGTTTTTATTTTTTGGGGATGTAGAAGTGAACATTTAAGATTCTTTTGCAGTTTCTGAAGTTAAGGTCAGTGTGTTAATTAAATTTTGTGATTTATAAAGTTGACGACCGTGCTGTGCTGTGCAAAAAATAAGATTTGAGTCTGTTGAAAGGAATTTGAGCTTTAGTCTAAGTTCTTTTTATTTAAAGAAAGATTTTAAATTTTTCACTTTTTTAAATTTTTATGACTCTTAAAATGGTTTAAAAATTGTTTAAAATTTTTTTTTTATTTTTTGTATACTTTTTTTAATTTTTTCGATATTTTATTAGAAATTTCAGTTTTTTTAAATGTCTTAGGGATCAACTGCTCAGATAATGCTTGATAAACACTATATTTGCTCTCTGTAGGATGCTACTTAGTAAATTCTTATAGTCAACTTACTCTAAAATCTTAACCATTCCACTAATGCACTTTCAGTGTCTAAAGCTTTGGCAGTTTTATTACAAAGGTCCACCAAGCAAGCAAAACCCCCAAAAAATTAAAGATAACTTCCAAGAAAACTGCACGTGATAAGTAACGGCAAACGATAAGTCAGCAAACATGAAATTTCACGTCATAAACCGCACGCGTCATTTTCTTTTTTTCCGCTTTGTATGTTAAAAAATATATCAGACTGATGATGTGGCATATCTAATCATTTTGTGTCCACTTTGTTTTTTGCTTCATATTTCTTCCTCTATTTGTCAATTGATAATCGTGAATTAACATTTTTCATAAGATGTATCTAAAGTGAAAGTTGAGATAAAAATTAAGTAAAGAGGTGAATCTTGTCGATTTTGATGATTTGCTGAGATGTTGTTAAGTTAAGGGTAGGATGACTAGATGATTTTTAAGTTCGAATTGATAAACTTTTATTGAGTTTTGAGCAATTTGAGATATTTCACACTAATGTCTGTTTTCTTAGCTGATTTTGGAACTCTTTTTTGCATGAAAACCGTCCAAAATCTCATTTTTTTGGCCAAAAATCAAAGGTAATTTTCTGTATACTCAAGTAGATGTCAATGTTGTCATCAGACTCATCCAGAGGCTTCAAATACAAATCTTCTCGATTTGGTATCTTTTAGAACATTTTAAGGGTTTGCTTATGGCTCAGCTTTTTAATTCAATTTCGTCACATTTGAACCAATTGAAAAATGTATTAGATTCTAATCAATGACCAAAAAATACAGCAAAACTTCTTAAATAAAAATAAAAAAATCAGCAATTTGTTTTATTTGTTTTTCTGATTCTTGGTTCCGTTTAAAATAATTCAAATATGAGATGTAGTTTAGAATTGAGTATAACTGTGGATGAATCACACTTTGGGATTTTTGTTCTTTGTTATTTGAGAAGACTTCTTTTTCCTCGAACAATATTTCTTTAAACAACTTTCAAGTGTTTGTTTACATTTGCTGAAATTTAAGATCAATTAAGCAGAGATCGAAGCCGATTTTTTCGGCTTAACTAGGGTGACCATCTGCGTAGTTTTACAACGGACAGTCCTGTATTTTAAAACCCTGTCCTGTATAAATTTGAAAACTTTGTTCCAGGTCCTGTATTTTTTTCACGAAAATTTCCGTTAATTTTCGAATTTTACTCTCTGTCCTGTATTTTTTAGGAAATTTATCAAATGTCCTGTATTTTCAGGAAAATTAGATGGTAACCCTAGGCTTAACTCAATTTTTGATTTTTTTGATAGAAAAAAGCCATTTAACACCCATTTCAAGTATTTAAATTGAACTTTACATGCTTTACTATGATTCTGCGAAATATTTTGTCAGCATGTAGCTATAGGAAGCTCAGAATTTCAAGTTAAAGAATGTTAAGCCGAAATTTAAGCCGATCGGCTTATTATCGACTAAATTGAAATTCTGAGCTCACTATAGCTATATGCTGACAAAATATTACACAGAATCATAGTAAAGCATGTAAAGTTCAATTTAAATACTTAAAATGGTAGTTAAATGGCTCTTTTCTATCAAAAAAATCAAAAATTGAGTTAAGCCGAAAAAATCGGCTTCGATCTCTGCAATTAAGTCTTTCTTAGAATTTAAAGGAACTGCAAAAAGTTTTATTCGTTCAAGTTCAGGAATATAACAAATTTTGAAGAAAATAATGACATATCTTTTTGATGCTCAATATACTCTTTATGCTGATAAGGTGTTCGTCGGAAAATTAGGTTGATTAGTTTGAACCCTAGAAGGCTGATTGTCAAACTCCTTGGCCACAGAGGCCATATTCTTAAGTTATATGATTTGCATACATGTGGCTTAATACTCTAGATCAATGTTGTTCAAATTGTGTGCCTCGGCACACTCGTGTGCCGTAGATTTTTTCAGATGTGTGTGACTTCGGTCATGGCTTACCCCTATAGTGCGCTGTGGCTCAAAAAGTGTGGACAACAATCCTCTAGATACAAAAGCCAGTGTCTTAAAATCAATTGAATTTTCCAAAAAAAAACAAAATTTCAAAATTCATTAAAATTTCCACAAATTTCGTTCAATAAACAATTTCAAAAATTATTACAATATGAATAAATAAAGCTTAAGAAAAACCAAAAGTTAAGCAACCAAAAGCCAGTGTCTATTTTTAAAAAAGCAACTCCCATTTTTGAGATTACATAAGTGTGTCAGTCAGAACATGCCAGCCTGCAAGTAAGCCCGCCAGTCAGCTCGAAAATGCACGTCTGAAGTTCATGTTTTCTGCTTCATTTTCACCTATTTCTGTAGAAATAAAAAATAATCCAAAAAGTTCAATTCGACGAATATAAAATAAAAAAAAATGAAAACTGCATAACGACTTGAAATTATTATTTTCGTGAAGCACAAGCGGTAAGACGACGATTACGACATCAACCAGTTTTGTTTACACTTTCTGTGCTTTTTCTTCTCTCTCTTTCTTTCGAGTGGCTGTATAGGGTCTTTGTAAATTATACATTCATCTTAATTCGCTTATTAATGGCGACAACTGTCTTTATGCTTGTATTACTTAGCTTAGAAACTCGTGTCAGTTAAATTAAGTAAAGCTAAGCCTTTTTGGCATTTTAGAGACATTTTTTTTTGCGAGATATTAAAAAATTTTTGTTGAGGGTTTATGGATGTAGCTATAGCTAGTTGGGAATTCAAATTGTCTTGTTAGGAGCTACAGCTAGTAATTTTTTTTCTGCAACTTCCCTTATAGCACAAGTCGGTTAATCAAATAGAAATCTTGCGCCAAACCGGCATGACTCTGGCATGGTGCTAGCTTCCATTTAAATCCAGCATCATGCCAGAATCACACAGGCTCGGTGTCGGATTTCTGATCGATTAACCGACTTGTGCTTTTCAGGCTTACTTACTGTAACCATGTTTTTAAGTGTAGCGAAGGTCTGACTCTGTTGCTGGCTAGGTTGTTCCTAGTTAAGACAATTTGTCTCTCAACACATTAAGCTGACATTATTTCATCACTGTTCTCCACTAAGTAGCTTTCGGAGCTTCTGGATGTCTTTTCCCTTGCATTCCTACGACTGTAACTCTCAGGGATTGGAAGCATTATATAATTATGCTAAGCCTGTCTTAATTTTTCCTGGATCTGGCTTGATATTCTCAGATCTTGCTTGATCTGGATTGATCTTTTTTAATATGGATTTGTCATAATCTTCCAATGTTGAAATCCTCCAAATAGATACTAACTTTTTAAACTGTAAGTTTAGTGAGTCTTATTCAACGTATTTACCATATTACAGTGCAAAATTGCTCATATTTCATAACATTATTTATTTGAAGTAGCAAACGCTCCTTAGCAGAAATTGCAAAATAATTTTTAAATACCAAAACAAGTCACAAAATTATTTCAAGATTAAAAATTTCAATTTAAAGTTGAATATCTGCAAATTATTCAGCTGCATTTCTTTAATTTCATATTTATTTTTTCTTAAAAAATTACTTCAGAGTTCAAGTTTGTTGCCACATCTCATGTATTACGATTATTTATATTTATTGAACACCTATTAGCTGTTCTATTGCCTACACAAAGTGTCTATGCGCGCTATTAATAATAATAATGTAATATGAACATTTCATTGAAATGAAAGCGAAAGTTTTTCTTTTTCTTCTCTCAGCTTTGGTTTTGAAATTTATTATTTTGAAAAAATGTTGTTGTTGAAATGATTTTTGCAATTTTGATTTGAATATTGCTGAATAAGGGGGGTTGAATTGAGGTTAGGACACAACAATTTGTAGAGGTTTGAGGTTAGGAGGCAAAAATTTGAAGAAATTTGAGGTTAAGAGGCAAATTTTAAAGAATTTTGAGGTTAAGCGATAAAAATTTGAAGAAGTTTAAGGTTAAGAGGCAAAATTTTGAGAAAGTTTGAGGTTAGGATACAAAAAATTGAAGACTTTTGAGGTTATGTGTCAAAAACTTGAAGAAGTTTGAGGTTAGGCGACAAAAATCTGAAGAAGTTTTAGGTTAGAACACAAAAACTTCAAGAAATTTGAGGTTAAATGACAAAAAAATAAAACCAATTTGACATCAAATCCACACAGTTCCTTTCACCAATAATAAAACTGATCCCAAAATACACCTCGAATCTTACAAAGAAATTAATTTCGCTCACAAAACCAAATGACTCAGTAAAAGGAGTTGACCTTCATCACATTCACTACCTTAAATCGATCGATCGAAACAATAAAATATGTGCTGTAACTTGAATTATTTCCATTTTAAATAATTTTACTTTTTATTTTAAAAAATGCAAAGAAAAAATGTGCAGCATGCATTGGAAGAAAAGTGCAGTAAACTAGACTGAAACTTGATTACGTAAATGTCTGGATTTAAATTTCCGCATAGTTTTGATCAGATTTGTGAATTATATTAGATTTTTGCTTAAGTTTAAGTGGTCTAGTTCACGATTTAAGTGCTAAATTAGCTCAGTTTTGAGTGTTGTCTTATTTAGATCCAGGTTTAGGGGTCAAAACCAATCAGGGAAAGGCACCTAATTCTTAAGCTTTCTTATCACAAAAATTCAAAATTCTCATTTCCCGTCAATAAAGTCTTTTATCAGCCTTTAAAACAAAAATATTCAATCAATTCGCGAAAATTAAGTATGTTTTCGACATAATATTTAAATTCAATCTGAATAAATAAGCTCTAAAAAGTGGTCTTACCTCAATCTATTATTAGAACTCGATTTTCTAACGAATTTTTTTATCGGGTTCTATCCAATTCCTGTATCTCATGAACTTTGTTATTTGCAGAAAAATTGTAAATTAATATTCAGATTCAAAGTCGCTTTTAGGGATGTTCATAAGTGATGTGTCTAGTAATATAGAGTTTATAGACATTAGAGCTGCATCTGTAACCTTATAAACAGATTGGCTCTAAAGAATACCATAAAACCCATATCCCTTGTCATAAATACCAGACATTACAACTTCACGATCACCAAGCTCATTGACATTTTCACAACAGAATAAAATTCTTGATCATTATGCATAGTCAAGCTTAGTAACCTACATATATTAAGACAAGAAGAAAAAAAACTTGATTTGTGAAGACATTTGGAATTAAATAAAATAAAATATTTTTTCAGGTATTTTTGCATACTTGAACTATTTGACACCAAAAACTCGTCGTGAGGTTCTCGAATATCTCGTAACCGGCTTGAAGCGTCTCGAATATCGCGGTTATGATTCTGCCGGCGTTGCTATCGATAGCGACGATGGAAAGGGAATAACATTGGTGAAACAAACAGGCAAGGTCAAAATATTGGAAGATGCAATTAAAGAATTCATGGTTGGACATGAAATGGACACTCCAATTAGTACACATTGCGGAATCTCACATACACGATGGGCAACACATGGCGTTCCAAGCGATCTCAATTCACATCCACAACGTAGTGACGAAGAAAATAGCTTTGTTGTTGTACACAATGGAATCATCACAAACTACAAGGATGTCAAGAAGTTCTTGGAGAAGCGAGGATATAAATTTGAGTCGGAAACTGATACTGAAATTATTGCAAAGTTGGTTCATCACTTGTACATGCAACATCCAAATTATTCATTCAGAGAGTTGGTTGAGCAGGTTGTTCAGCAAATGGTGAGTACTATTTGGGGGATTTGTAGAAGGTAGCTGATGGTTATTAGTACTGTAACTGCTTTCAAATTTTGGATGATTTAGTAAACAGCTTTTGGTTCTTTTCAAGAGTTTTGCAACTCTTAGCTTTTTAAAAAGCCAGATTCTTGGCTATAACTTAGATATAACGTGAAATATAAATGAAAAAGTATCCTAGGCTCATACTCAAGGTGTTTCCTAGCCATAAACCTGATAAACCGATTTTAATACTGCAAATAAATCTCTAATTAAATTAATCTAAATTAATTACAACAACTTATCCCCACAGCCATACCTTAATTGCACTCAACAACCAATAACTTGACAATAATTTTAATTTCTCATTTATTACTTTTCAGGAAGGTGCATTCGCATTGGCCTTCAAGTCAAAGCACTTCCCTGGTGAATGCGTAGCGACACGACGTGGTTCACCGCTCCTTGTTGGTATTAAAACAAAGACACGTCTTGCGACCGATCATATTCCAATTTTATATGGCAAAGGTAAGGAATTGCCGATGCGGCTGTTGTGAGCGACGTGAGAGTAAAAAATCAAATTTCTTCTTTTTCTTTCACCACTCTGTTGAATGTTGCATGCTTAACTGTTGTTATTCTTGGAAAGCTTCCAAAATGAGTAAATGAGAAGATTTTTGGAAGTTTCTCTGTTTACAATTTCTTAAACTTTTTATGAGTGAATTTTGAGTAGAGTCGATCATGTTTTGTGTATTGTGAATGTTTTGCATGCTTTGTTATTGTTTTTATCTCGACTTCTTTTATTTTAGAGTGTTAAATGTTATTTGTATTGTCTTGAAACTTATTCTTTGATTTTTTTTGGAAATAATCGAGTAGTGGATTGAGTAACTTGATGATATAAAGTAGATTTGAATGATTTGTTTTTTGGAATTTTTAATTCTTAATGCATATCTGTAGTAGATAGGCCTAAGCATAAGGCTTGCGTTGAAACTGGTTGTATGTGTATAACATACAACCAGATCTTTTGAGATCGTATGTTCGATTCCCATCGAACCCGACTTGTTTTACATTATTATACACATTTGGCAGTTATAGGGAGATGTACACTTACAATCAAGGCGTGGAAAATATCCCATTTATCCCATATGTCCCAAAAATATTGAAAATAATCCCTGAGCCTGTATGCATTAGAATTGAGATATCCCAACGTATCCTTAGTGTATTGGATGTGTAATTTTAGGTTTTGATGAGATATCTCAATTCTAATGCATACAGGCTCAGGGATTATTTTGAATATTTTTGGGATATTTGGGATAGTTTCCACGACTTGATTACAATCGACTCTAGCATCAAAATCTAATCATTCAAGCCTACTTAAAGATAACTGAAACCTAAAACTTTAGTAGAATAACTCAATTCCATTGGAAATTCCCTTCAAAATTGAACTTCCCCCAACCTTAGTCAACATTCTCTTCTATCCAATTCACTTTCTATTCTATTTATCTACAATCAATTGCAAATCAATAACTTTACTTTACTAACCAAATATTTGATCTTAATTTTTGACTAGTTTAGATGTTTTTAATTTATAATTTAATTTTCTCTTTTGTATTTTCTTTTTTTTTTGTTTCCTGTGTGTAATCTCTTAAATCTCTCATAAATATTAAACATATCCTGTACACCTTAATCAACACAAATTATCCTTCAAATCCTTCTTGATCCTGTGAATGTTTTGCAATTTTTAAAAACTAATTTTATATGAAAATTAAAAAAAATATGTAAAATGTGTGAAAATTGTTCCAATCTATCAAGATGAGGATAACAAGGAAAAAGGTAGAGTTTAAATTAATTTATATTTCCTTTTATTTATTGACACTAATTTTCAAACTGTTGTGGACCTCTTTTTGGCATTTATGTAAATATTGACTCAAAATTTTGTGAACTTTTTACTTTTTATTCAAATTTCCCATGGTTCGGAACTGACAACAAATCTTACTTTTACTAAGAATCGATCAACTTCTGACTAAACTTTCTTATGTAAAATTTAATTAAATTGATAAAAAATTACAAAATGGATTGGAAATAATCAGAATCATTGTATTTACTGTACAAAAGATCTTTTGCGGTTGAGTGAATCACTTCACTTGGTATGGTAATCCTTCAACAATTCCTTTTTATCCTTAATTTATTGGGTAATTTATGATAGAATTTTATGACAATTTTTTAAAATTATTTGAGAGAATTTGCCTTAAACAGATAATCTTTGGCTTTAGGAGCTTTTGTTTTTGGTTTCTATGACTACAGAACGTTGGATTCGTAAAATAAAAAATCTAGGTTATATCATAGACATCCTGCAGTGACATTCAATTATTGAAGTCATAAATTGTGTCATTTTTGAAATGGAAAAAGAGCTTTAAAAAACTTGACTTTTCCTGAGATTGAACTCAAAACTATTGGCAGGTAAGGACAACGATCTACAACTTAGGCCAGTGATGCCATTTCACCGCTTGGTTCTTACTAATCACTGACATTGAGATCATTGACACATTTGGGGTTATTTTAATGTTTACAAGTGAAATTCTTTTGTGTTGATTTTAAAAAACCATGAAAAACTAGCTTTTAATTCTAAAATTGTCAAAAATGATAAAAATTCTATCAAAATTCAGTTTATCAGTTTTTCACGTTTGCTTAAATCAAGCTTAAATTAGAATTATAGACTGGGGAGTTTAGAAACCAAATGTTTAAAACCGAAAGAATTAATCTAGACGAGAATCTACCAAAATTCTATCATAAATATAAAACCGATCTTTTCTACCAAATCCAAATCCCTGACATCTCCGATTCCTACATTCACCAATCCTATCCTTTTTTTACCTACAAAATTTTCTTCATTTAAATTATATAAATTTATTTTTTTTTAACTTTTCATCCTAATCAAAAAATTAATTTTTTAATCCTCGTATTTTTCATTTTTGACTTGAACTTAATTAGAATCCGATGCAAATGCAGGTAATTAGCAATCTTATAATTTTGATTAAATTTCTTGCATAAAAATATTAATAAATCCATAATAACCTGAAATCAAAACTCATAAACAGCACAAAATAACTGCCAGATATGAAAAATCCTTAACCAGCCTACACTGATTTATTTTGGTGGATTTGAATTTCACTTTGGTGCGTCGTAAAAAGTGAATAATTTAAAAGGTGATTGGCAAAAAAATTGAATTCATGGCGAAATGAGGTTTGTGGATCAATTATTTTTAATTCTTAAATTTTTTAAACTTTAAAAAAATATTACTACTTATTCTACTTTACTGTACAAATACAAAATACAGTTCTGTGTCGTCAAAAATGCTCTTAATTATTTATTAGCAAATTGCTATGAATCTTGAACTTTAATCCTTTTGTGATGGTGTGTTTGATTATTGAACCTATTGTGGTGGATTTATGCATTTTATTCTGAATGATTTTATGGTGAATGTTGAAACCTATGCTGAATTTATGCTTGAAAAAACTTAATTGCATGCTTTTTAATTTTTTTTATTATTTATTATTTAATATGTTGAATATTGGCTTTAGATCAACTCTTTATTTTGGGTTAGTATGATACTCTGTAGTGTAGCTTATATTATTATTATATGTAGTTTTTATAAGTATAGTTTTGTAGCTTATATAAATTTTTTTTTGAAACTCATTTTTTGGTGATGGACAAAATTAAAATTCACAAAAATGATGAAAACTGTCCGAGTTTTTGAGAATTTTTTTGAGGTTAGCTATTGATTGAAGCTATTCATCAGATGACTAGCATCTCTTACTTCAAGACAGTGAATGTTAAGATACTAGCCACTGCTCTAGAGTGGCCCCTTCAAGAAAGTTGCCCGCAAATCCCTCAAAAAATTCTCAAACTTTAATTCCATCATTTTTCATATTCTCAAACTCAAAACTATCCAAAATGTTTCTAAAATTCTCCTTCATCACTTAAACAACTTCAATAGAACATCGTCCACATGGTGTTGGTCGCGAGGTTCCAATGATTCCACGCACTGAAAGCACAAGCGAATTCCAACCATTGGAAGACAAGGAAGTTGAATATTTCTTTGCATCTGATGCATCAGCTGTCATTGAACACACAAATCGTGTCATTTACTTGGAGGTGAGTTTTTTGTTTATAGAATTGGGTCAGCTTTATGATTATGAGGGATATTGGTTGACTGATGAGTCAGGGGTCGGTTTGTAGAGGTTTTTTAAGCCATATTTGAAGATATGACAGGATATATCAAGTAGAAGCGATCTTAGGATGCAATATTGTAGATAGAACCACTGGAGACCAAAGGTTGTAAAAACTGGAACCATTGTACTTACAATTGAATAACTAAAGCAGTCTTAACTGCTGCTAAACTAAGCTTCAATGTTTTATTCAACAGACTTCCTTAAACACAACTAAATCTACAATTTTTTCTTTATATTTTAGGACGATGATGTTGCAGCAGTCAAAGATGGAGCACTAAGCATTCATCGCTTGAAGAAGTCTTTAGACGACAAGCACGCACGTGAAATCATCACACTCAAGATGGAAATCCAAGAAATCATGAAAGGAAGCTACGAATACTTTATGCAAAAGGAAATTTTTGAACAGCCGGAGTCAGTCATCAATACAATGAGAGGTCGTGTTAATTTGGTCAATAATACAGTCACACTCGGTGGTATTAAGGAATACATCCCAGAAATCAAACGTTGTCGTCGTTTAATGTTGATTGGATGTGGAACATCATATCACAGTGCTGTAGCTACACGTCAACTTCTTGAAGAACTCACAGAACTTCCAGTTATGGTTGAACTTGCTAGTGACTTCCTTGATCGTAACACACCAATTTTCCGTGATGATGTTTGCTTCTTCATTTCACAATCAGGCGAGACTGCAGACACATTAATGGCCTTACGATACTGCAAACAACGTGGTGCTCTTATTGTCGGTATTACAAACACAGTCGGAAGCTCAATTTGTCGTGAATCACATTGCGGTGTTCATGTTAATGCTGGCCCTGAGATTGGTGTTGCATCCACAAAGGCTTACACATCACAATTCATTTCACTCGTTATGTTCGGTTTGGTCATGAGCGAAGATAGAATTTCATTGCAGACACGACGACAGGAGATCTTGGAGGGATTAAAGAATTTGGATACACAAATTAAGGAAGTTTTGGAGCTTAACTTGCAGGTTCTTGAGATTGCTAAGGATTTATACCAACAGAAGAGTTTATTGATTATGGGGCGAGGATATAACTTTGCTACATGTATGGAAGGTGCATTGGTAAGTTGTCATTATGTTTTTGCATATTTATGATCAGGAGAACCTTAGGTTCCTTTAAACATGACAAAACTAACTTAATTCTCATTTTAAACCCATTTATAGAAAGTAAAGGAACTCACATACATGCATTGTGAAGGAATTATGGCTGGTGAATTGAAGCACGGTCCACTTGCCTTAGTCGATGATTTGATGCCAATTGTTATGATTGTAATGCGCGACTGTGTCTATAACAAAACTATTAATGCCATTCAACAAGTTAAAGCTAGAGGAGGTCAACCAATTGTCATCTGCGAGGAGAATGACAAGGAGACGATGCAATTTGCTCACAAAGTTTTGGAAGTTCCAAAGACTGTTGACTGTTTACAGGTACGATATAACCTCAAAAAAAAATTAAGTTCTGGTCATTTATTGAAATCTTTTGTCATTTTAGGGTGTTTTGACTGTCATTCCAATGCAACTGTTGTCATATCACATTGCCGTATTGCGTGGCTGCAACGTTGATTGTCCAAGAAATCTCGCCAAGTCCGTTACTGTTGAGTAACTTAAAAAGTATTTAAATGACGCACAAAATGCGCCTTTTGTATCCATTGTCATGTCAACTTATACAACTTGTACTTTAATCATTAAAAATTTAATTTTTTTGATATTAAAAATGAAGAAAATTCCATAAAAAAATTATTTGTTTGTATTTTTGTCAAGAATTATCTTTATTGTGAACCTTTTTTGAGTTATAAATTTTATAAATAAAGAAAAATTTTTGTACTTATTTTATTATTTTGATGAAAAAACGGTTTTATTTTATTATAAAAAAATTAACATTACAGATTGTTAAGCTAACGGATTCGCATGAATTGTCACATGATTAATTCTTTTTTCCACCAACGGTCGATAAGTCTTTGGATTCACTGTTAGCTTCTCAAGTTCATCCAGTACATCAAATCCATCAATAACTTTTGCAAACACAGTATATTTTAAATCCAGAGCAGGTTGTGATGAGTAAGTAAAGAAGAACTGTGACTGATTACTATTCGGTCCACTATTAGCAAATGACACCATTCCTCGCTCATTGTGTCTCACATTATCCTTAAATTCATCCTCAAACTTTTCTCCCCAAATTGACTTTCCACCTTTTCCAGTGTTTGTTGGATCTCCAGTTTGTACAATAAATCCTTTAATATTTCTGATAAAAACACAGCCATTGTAATAGTCTGAAGCACATAGTGCGAGGAAGTTTTCAGCTGCTTTTGGAGTATCTTCACAAAAAACTTCAAGTTTGATGTCACCAACGTCTGTATGGATGGTTACTGACTGGAATATAAGAATATTGAAGTGTGAATTAGTAATAAAGATTCAATGCTGACAGCACAACGGCTGGTTGCTTGATACTTAAGCCATACTGCCCTACAGAGGATACTCGACGATTTGGGTAGCTTCAGAGTATTTTATTATTTATAGCAGTGCTTTTCAGCTCATGGCTCAAGCTTCATATGCTTAACATTGTTAGCAAATAACTTAAAATCATAAAACTTACCATTTTGGCTACTTTATGAGATATTCCTTTAAGTTCTTATGATTTATGTTGTCACTACAGACAGCAACAACGTAATGTTAGCTTCGACAGATCAAAATTGTTGATTAAATTCCTCAAAAATTGTCAAACTTCCAAAAACTTTATCCAAACGCCGCAAAACGTAAACAATAACATTGCAACCTATTTCACTTAGTACCTCTATAATTTAAAATACCTGCTAGGATCTATTTAACAAACTAATTTACTTACTTTAATTAAGATCTCAATAATTGTTTTGTAATCTGCATTAGCCACTATAAGATAACAAGTTATAATTCACTATAAAAAAATTCAAGGCGTAGGAAAAAGTTCTCAAGGGGTCCAAAATACCTCTGTTTACAATAAAACATCCACAGTGAAAGTTAAATTCACAAAAATTCAAAATTTTGACAACTATTTAAACTCCATAAATGGCAAAGGCATCAAAATCAACAATACAAACATTTAGTCTAGATGATGTCGTTTACGAGGACGAAACGGAAACAGCAGATGAGCAATACGAGTTAGTAGAAGCACAAAGTGATCCATTAGATGCAATTGACTTTGATGATGAGCCACAAAACATTAAAGTTGAGCCAGATGTTGACTTTGAGTACATGGAAGATCCACAAGATGATAATGATGATGAAAATGCCGAATATGTGATAACAGAAATTAACGATCCGTCAGCATACTCAAATATTGTGGATCTTCAGCCTGTAGATCCAGAACCGTCATCATCAAAGTATGTCTGTAATGTCTGTGGGAAGTGCTTTCAATACCTGCGTAGTTATAATCAGCATAGATTGACTCATGCCTTGAGAACGGACGTAACAGAATGTGAAATTTGTCATAAGGAACTTAAAAGGACAGCACTTGAATATCATATGAAGTATAGACATATCGATGCTAGGAATTATAAATGTGAAGTTTGTTTGAATCGGTTCAAGTCACCAGGTGCATTAAGACATCATATTGCGACCTTCCATCCACGTGAAGGATATGATTGTGATGAATGTGAGCGGGTCTTTAAGACAAGGTTCTTTTTGAATAAGCACAAGGAGGAAGTCCATGGTGAGTAGATTAATTGAATTAATTTAAAAAAAAATTATCTGACTTTTTTGTTCAAATTCCAGTGTTCAAGCCTATAGTCATAACGAAGTTTGATTGTCAATACTGCAACAAGGTCTTTAAGAATCAAGGACAATTGACCTTACATATTGGAATTATGGGAAAGAAGCTTGGAAAATGTCGTGACACTTTGAACTCGTAGGATTATCAGGATTAAGAAATAAGGCAGTATAGATTCTAAAACTTATGTAAAATTGGTTCTTAATGCTAGTGCTGCATTCTTTTTCCTACCATTATTGAAATCCAAGTATAGAATGTCTGATTTTAAGGAAATTTTTGGTTTATGAGTCATACATGCATCTGTAGATTCTATTAAATACCAATTAATGGACATCATGAATTGAATCCTATTGAATCATACATATAGGATTGATATTAATTACCTGGACAGTACCACAAAGTGCTGTTTATAATTATATGACTCTATACTTTATTAATAGTTATTAAATTTTGCTTATTATTGAACTTTAATTGAATAAGGAATGAATAAATTAAATAGAATAATATTTCAAAGTTGTTGATGGTTTTACTTAATATATGAATTTGTCAAATGGATGTCCAGCTAGAGGGGCGTGATAACTTGTAAAATAATTTTTGAAGTTTTTCTTAAAAACACTAAAAACTTCTTGGCAAACGTGCCCTCTTAATACTTTTTGACTAAGCACCAGACAGTATCAGAGTCATTTTTTGTACAGATTTCTGTTCTTTGACGACAATGTGATGGAAATAAAATTTAGGGATGCTGCTGAAAAGCGATGAAGAATTAAACACCAAAGCCCAATTAAACTTTCTCTGATGGAGATAACATTTATTAATTAAATACACCAGAAATATACAATTTTCTTACATTTAAACGTTCTTTGGCCGTCGTGAACAAATCAAAGTCAAGGGAAAAAAACTATGCGCAATTTAATGGACTAAAATGGGGAATATCTAATGTTTCCCCACAAAACCATTCAAAAACCTACTGGCGGTTATAAATAACTCTGTAACTTGGTGACAGATACCATTAATTACGGGGAGGATTCAAAAGATTCTAAAATTGAAATTCCAAAATTATACCATATTAAAATTAAATTCGCTTATAAAGTTCAAAGTAGTTTACTCATTTGTTTTTTTCAACTTACCAAGGCGTATGAAACTACCTAAAATAGACAATACAGTCGATTGTGTATGTTTTCACATTAATTTGTAAATTTGTAAACAAATCTTAAGCAAAGAGTTTTAAAAAGTATTAATTTTGAGAATTTTGATGACTTTTGCAACAAATTCTCAATTTTTGCTAGCATATAAAATTGAGATTATGTGCTTGAATTGCACAATCGATTGAGAGAAGCAAAAGAGAAAACAACAAATATTGCAATCATCAAAAATTATTAATTCGAAGAAATATTAAAATTAAACCAACTTACCAGGGTTTTCTATCCTCAGATAGACTTTGGTATATTAGTGGATTTTTGTAATTACAACTCAACTCAGGTATGTAAACATTTAGTAATCAAGAGATAACATGGCATTGATGTGTTCTAAATCTTCAAAAATGATAAAACCCCCTAATTTCTAATCTTTATTGCTATCTCTTCCAGGAACCTATTTGGGTCTCAGTCAACATAATCATGGCATCACAAAGCTCTATTAACTATGACAACTTCATAGAAATAAAGCAAGAAGTTGAATCAATCTACAAACCCCCGGTCATCATTCAAAATAATGTCTTTAGTGAGCAACACACATTTAAATCCGAGCCTGAAGAGAATTTTTGTATGGAAATTGATAGCCAAGCTAACGAGCATTTTGTAGATACTGGAGTTATTCACAATGCATCTACAAACAGCAATGAAAACTTCCTGAAAATCTCTTCGGTTACTCAAGGATTTAATGTTGATGATTTAACAAATAAAACAGTTGGTAAAAGAGGCAGAAAACCTAAAAATGTCGAGGCTTTAAAAGTGACAGCAAAAATGAAACCAACAAAAAATACAAAAATTTTACAAAAAGCTGTAAAAAATGCAACAAGTTTAGACCAAAATATACAAAAAACTAGGCAAAGAAAAGCAACTCTTAAAAAGAGTGTTAAAGGGCAAGATCCAGAGCAGGAGATTCAAATCTTTGGTGAAAATAAAGGAGCTCTAAAACTTACTTTGGATAAAAATTCCAAAACTAAACCAGATAAGCCTTCAAAATCAGTCCAAACAGCCACAATAAATCAAAAGATAATTCAAATTTATGGTTCTAATGATGAAGAATCTAGGAAGTTCGACAATTCAAAGATTCCAATTCAGAAATCTCAAACTTTGCCATCAAAATCAATCAAAAGTTCTCAACAATCCCTTAAAAATCACCAAAAATCAATCAAATCAGAAACTCCAACACAAAGCCTTCAAAGTTCGTTCATAGTCGACAAAAACAGCACATCTCAGCTAAAAATAAAAATCTCCAGATCCCAAAAGTCACTGGATTCAACAGACAAACAAAAAAAGCCACGACAATGTAAGAAACAACCACCAAATGACTCAAAAGGACCAAACATATTCAAACAAGAATCTAACACTAAATCAATAATCAAACCAGAACCAGAAGTCCCACTACACATCCTCCCAGACGACTACGATCTCAAACTCATCGACTACGAACCAAAAATCACAAAAAAGCGCAAAATCATCAGACTCGACTGCGATCATTGCGGTAAAGTTTTTAAGTCTAAATATTCAATAATCTGGCATATGAAGGAACACATGCTGACCATGCCATTTAACTGTAAAGTATGTGGCAAAGGATTTTCATACGAAAGAAGCTTTAAGCAGCACGAATTGACGCATGCTGCAAAAGTCAAATGTGAAATTTGTAGTAAAAGTTTAAAGCCACACGCAATGTATTATCATATGAAGTACAGGCATACAAGTGAGAAGACACATCAGTGTCCAGTATGTCCAAAAGCATTTAAAACGAAGGATAATATAGCAAGGCATATGATGAGACACAATATGGAGTTTCCATGTACAATTTGTGGACGGAAGTTTGCTGAAAATTCAAGGCTGCAGATGCACTTGAACATGCATGAGAATCCTGAACAATTTTTCTGTAGCATTTGCAATAAGTCATTTGAGCATATTGACAGGCATATGAAGAGACTTCACGCTCAGAAACGAGAACGGAACCTGAAATGTCGATATTGTGAATATGCATCAGATAGCAAGCAGACATTAAGGAGGCACGAGGAAATGCACGAAAAAAGAAATGAAATTTTGCAGTCAAAAACGAAAAAGCGAAAAATTAAATTAAAAATTATTGAAATGAAGACTTTTGAATGTAAAGTCTGCAATGTTGTGCTGCAGACCAAGTCAGGATACAAAAGTCATCTTAGGCATTATCATAAAGGAAAGGATCAAGTCAAAGCAGTTCTAGTTAATGAAATTAAGGACGAAAGTTCAATGGAAAGTGACAATTTTGAGGAAATTAAGGTTGAGAAGGAGGAGATTAGTTTAGTACAATAAATTAATAATTTAAAAAAAAATGTGTAAAAATAAATAATTTCGTTAAAAATATATTCTTTTTTATTAATATTATGCATTAGCCTTTTAATTTATTTAAATTTAAATATGTACAAAGTTTCTATACATTTTGTTGCTTTTTGTTTTTTAAGGTTTCAGGCATTCAATTTGCCTTTTGTCTCTTAATTTTTGATTTCATTTACGGATTTTACTTTCTTTTGTATTTCATTTGATTTATTCGGTGTTTTGAGATGCAAGATGACTGTTGAAGTTCGCTTTTAGCTTTTTAAACTCTAGCTTACTTACTTATTTGTAAGTCTGACTTACAGGTCAATTGTGATCCATTGCCTCCCTCAGATGCCGCCTTTCGCTGGCTTCTTCAAAATCATGCAAGCAATGGTAAAAAAAAACTATTTTCAAAATGTGATAGATTTTGTTTTAAAATTTAAATTTAATAAAAATCAATTATCAATCAGTTTAGTCAAGATTTGATTAGCTTAGCTGATGACGTGGACATTGTTGGAAGACACATCAGGTTCGTAATCGACGCTTTATCCAGAATGGAAAGGCAAGTTTATAAGGGTACACAATTGATTTGTAAAGCCAACGATGTATGTATGTTAGTCAAGATCAAGGCGTGGAAACTCAGGAGTAATCCTGAAAAATCCTTAAAAAAATTTTTGAGCCAATAAACATGAAAATGTAAAATCCCTGATGCATTTGATGAATAATTTCGGGATTTTAAAAAGATTTTACATTTTCATGTTTATTGGCTCAAGGATTTTTTAAGGATTTTTCAAGATTAATCCTGAGTTTCCACGTCTTGGATTCAAATTATTCTCCAAAAAAAATTATAAAATTTAAATCTTTTCGTTTCCAACAGTTCTTTTTTTTCTTCAAAATCAATCTATTTTGCCTTTCATCTCAATTTTAAGCCTTTAATTGTATTTTACTTGGGCAATTTTCAACATCTCTTTATCTGCAGCTTTAAGTTTCTCTTTATATTTCTGTGTTTCAACTTCCAATTCAGCTTTTAATTTTTCCATTTCCTCATTTAATTTTGCAATCTTGTGATTAAATTTTTCAATTAAGATTTGCTTTTGAATTTTCAGTTGATTAACGTAATTTTGATGTTTTTCGGCTTCTTGTTTTTCAAAATTTTTTATTTCTAGCTCTCTCATTTTAGCGATTCTGTTTAGTTCTTCGTTATTTTTTTCTTCAGCAATCTTAATCTTTTCGATTTTTTTAGCATCAGTGAAGTCTTCATTAGCTTTTATTCTTTTTATTTCTGAAAGTTCCTCATTAGCTTGTTTCTCGGTCTCTTTGTGCTTACGTTCAGCATGTTGTTTTTCTTCCAAACTTAAACTTGTTTGTTTTACTACTTCTGATAAATTTTTAATGTTTCCTTCTGTTTGGTTGCTCCATTCTTCATAAAGTTTATCAATTTTCTTAATTAATTCTTCCTTAAATTTGACATGATGTTCTTCATTTCCTATTTTAAGTGCTTCTTCATACAGACTAAGAGCTTTGCGTTTGCTTTCATTAAATAATATAGTGCTTTTCTCGATTTCAACATAAACTGGATCTTTATGCTCAAAGAAAAACTCTTTAAATGTTTCAAAACACGAATTAACAATAAAAGTCAATTCTTGTTCAATCATTGAGTCATAAATTGTTTGAACTTCAGGAAGATCATTCGAATTAAAAAGATTAAAAAAGTTTTCAATAATTTTATAGAAATGACCTCCTGCTATAGAATATCCATTGATTTTCTTTAAAACTAAATTTTTAGATTGAAAAAGATATTCAATAGTTTTAGCGAGTTCAGTTTTAAAATCTGCATCCATTCCTCTATGGCTACCATTATATATTTGATTATTAATTTTTTGCGTTCCTGTGACTATTTTTCCTAGAAAAAAAAACATTTTTTAAAAATAATTTCTTGAAAATTCTTTGGCCAAACTTTTATACCTGGATGAGGAAGTAGCGTACAGCTTATTTTTTGGAAGGATTCATTAATATAATCTTGAACAGATTTTATTTCAATTTTTGATTCGTAGTTTAAACTCAAGAATTTATGTAAATATTGTGCTCCACCTTTAAAGCCATAATCATATTCAAAAGGATAGTCCTGGAATTAAAGAAATCTTAACTTAGTTTTAGCTTATTTTCAACCAATTAGTGTTGAGTTATGAAGGTTATGCGGGGTGCAACTCAGGGATAACCCCTGATAGCTAAATGGCAGGAGTTTTTTTTCTGTTTTATGGATTTACATTTGTATAAGAAACTCACCCAATCTCTGATGACAAACACTAAATTTTGAAAACATGTTGTCTTCGATCCCGAATTGTTAGAATCAGAAAATTTAGCAAAAGCTGTTGCAAACTGTAAATACTGAAGTTGATCCGCTTGGATAACTCCTGATAAATTCATAATTTGAATTGAAGATATTAATGTTCCAATGGCGAAAATTTTTGAATTTTCCATTGGCGAGCCTTGATTATCAAAGAGTCCTTGAGTGTCTATTACGATTATTGCTATTTTCTCGTCAGTGTTCTGATCTGTATATAAGAATACATCATTCCATATGACGATGCCTGTTGTATCACGATCTGAACCAGAACGCCATGAGAATCCTTTCAGTGGCTCATCCTCATCTCCCATCCAAGCGGCTGGGTTTGATACAGGATTTTTTGGGAAGTTTATTGATGGATACTGAAAAGAAAAGGTTTAATTTATAGGAAACTAGTGAAAAATCGTCCGGGTTTCAAATCTGGGCGACTTAAGCGTATTTTCTCAATATAGATCAGTAAACTATTAGTCTCTAAGTCAATGTCTAGTTCACCGAGATTTGTAAGATGAGAGGTTTAATGGTATCGGTGGCCAAAGTCGTAGATTGTTGACCTTACGACTGAAATGTCAAGGTTCAATCCAAGATTAAGTCAAGTTATAGATGCTATTTTCCATTTTAACAATCTAGTTTCGAAGAGACAGTCCCGAATGGCACAAGTCGGTTAATGGAAAATAAATCTGGCACCAAGCTGGCATGACTTTAGCATGGTGCTGGCTTCGATTAAAATCCAGCATCATGCCAGAGTCGCACCGGGTTGGTGCCAGATTTCTATTGATTAACCGACTTGTGCTATTCGTGAGTATTGCATTTGGGCCAATGGGTGCCGATGGTTCTTATTCTTCGAAAATGGTCCTTATTCTTCGAAATTGAAAATTCGAATTTGAATTTTTTTCAAAAAATGAAATTCCGTTAAAAATATTTCATCAAAAAATTATATTTGTTTACATCAGTAAAATTTTGATTAATTTTCATTAATTATGGGTAAAACCTGCAAAATTGCAAGCTGCAACAAAAATAAAACAATTACAAATCTTTTTAAAGTACCTAAGCACTCATTTAACAAAGATAAATGGTTGTTATTTTTAAAATCAAACAACATAAGTGTCGACGGAAGTGAAATTTCTGCTATAAGTGATTGTAACACATTCAAGACAAAATTTTCAGATATTGTTCTTAGTCAGGTTGAAATTCCATTTGAGCATTGTTCAAAGACTATTGAAAATTTAATATTATTTTTTGTAACTTTTCGATCAAAACTTTAGCTTCATTGTCGATGGTTACATTCAAAAAACAAATTTGCGTCGAAGAATTGATTTTTGTTCATAAATAAATTTAACGGTCTTTAAAATTTCAAAATTTTTTATAAAAAATTATTTTTCGAATTTTTTCGAAACAGGTTTGAATTTTAGAAAAAATAACGGTCTACATTGTTGTAGGCACCCATTGGCATTTGGGATAAGAAATTGGCAAGCAGTAACCAGCGATAAGGCCAGTTTAAGGCGGCATCTGAGGGAGGTCATGGAACACAATTGATCTGTAATGTCATCGAAGCAAGTAAGTAATGAAGCTTGGTTCATAGTTTGGGTGTAATTTTGGGTTCTCTGGCACATAATGTGTCTTCTTTGCTAGGAACTCTTGGATAAACAAGCATCTGGATGACTTCCTTCCTTTACTTTACGCACACGAGCTTTTATGAGCTTTTGTTTGCGATACCTCAGTGGAAAAGTTTCTAGAAAAATTTAAAGCCAGGCTCAGAAACTAGGTCGTATTTTAAAGCCGGGATTTGTTGCTATACCGCCTAATTTCCGAGTCTGGTTTTAAAGATCCTGTTGCATTCCATAATTCCAAATTTGTGTGACAACAACTTAGCATTATACTTACATGACCATATAAATATCGCAAGCAATAATTTAGGAAGAAACTCTTTCCTCTTCTGTAAGCGCCAATTATGGAAATGGTGACAATTTTACGGTCGATGACATCAGGATGCTGGAAAATTTGTTTCACAAGCTCATTTTTAACAAATGCTTGACCATCTTCAGTAAATCCTAATATAATTTTTGGACTTCCATGTGGATGTTCATCCTTGTTTATATTTATCTGTTAAGAAAGCGAAAAATTAATAGTAAAATAACGTTAAAAGATTTTTTCAAAATAAAAAGCTCAAAGTAAATTTTTTATAACATTATTTTATCAACTTGGAATTGGTCCCGATATTATTTTTATATTTTTAATTTTCGTCTTTAAAAGCATAAAATTGATGCTTTTAATATTCAACTCAAATAAATATTAATGCAATTGTAGATTTTAGGAATTATACTTACAATATTTGACATTGAATCAATCGAAATTAATTATTTTATAATTCTGAATTTTATTTGACGTTTTCACAATCACGTATGAACTAATTTTATGAAATTCTTTTTCAATTGTTATACTGAAATATGTTTTTTGACATATAACAATTTTGAAGTGAATATAACTCAAGTTATTTAGTACATAATGGCTTATTTTAAATTAGATTTCAAATGGTTAGCTCGTAAAAGTAAAAAAAAAATAAAATATTCTAATTTTAAAAATGTAATCAGGTAAATATTGAATTTTTTAAATAATCTTTTTAAAAAAGTTGTGGTTAATTTCAAGATTGGACATTTTTTAAAAAAAATCTGTCTTTTCAAAAATGCGTGATTCCAAAAAAATTAAATAAGCCTTTAAAAAATTATTATTTGAGGTTAAAATAATAATTTTGCCCAGAAGTTTTTACGTAATCATTTAGGAAGGAAAATTCTTTTTATATAATTTCTATTTTTAAACCAAGTGGTGTCAAGAGTTAATACGTGTAGATATTTTAATCATTACTATATTTTTTTCACATTCACAAATACTTTTTGTGTATCAAAGGCGTAGCCAGGAATTTAAAGAGGACGGGAAAAAGTTTTTCAAACTAAACTAAAAATTTATGAGGGAGATTTTTAAGATTTTTTCATAAAAAACCTTGCAATGTCAAGAAATTTGTCCTTCAAATTCCGCCTTCTTAGCTACGCCCGTGGTCTGTGTTGTATGAAATGGTTTAATTGAAAGCGTAAATATTGATGAAGAGTGTCATTGAACATGTCTTTACCAGAGCTCGAAGTCGATGAATTTTTTTATGAAATCGAGTCGAGTCAACTCGGAGTCAACTTCACTATACAAAATCAATGAAAATCTCGAGTCGATTTCGAGCTCTCTATAAAAAAAATAGGAACAAGTATATTCGGTGCCCTAAGCACTCTCCCCGTGCCACCCGCACGTTATATGTGTTAAAAGGCTAATGTAAGTTTTTAACAAGTGAGAGATCGCCAATCAGCACTTCATTCAAAAGCAGACCTATAGTTCAAAGTGGGATCCAAAGCTCTATGGAATTTGACCAATTATATCAATAAGTGCGTGATCTGGTTTTTTGACTAATGTATTTAAATAACTTTATTTTAAAAATATAAATTAAATAAAGAATTTTTTAACTTCAAATGGCAACAAATAAAACCCCTGGTTTTTGATGAGTCATTTGTTATTTGACTCTGAGGTTACTGCTTATCAACTTTTGTATGATAATATGCAAAGCTTTTTAAGCTTTTTACTAATTAATTGAACAAATTGTGAAATTTACGACTCTTGTTATAAAAATATTGAGTGATTAAATTGTTCCATTTTTGTTTGGCTTGCTGTATGCAAATAGTAAAATATTCAAGTGTAAAGAAAGATAATATAAAGTTATTGAAAGTGTGAATATTATTTTTAATAGTCCAAATTATCAAGTTATATTTTTAAATAACAAATAATAATTCAGATTATTCCTAAAAAAGAAAATTATTTAAAAACATAGTTCAGACATTGGTTAAAAGTACATTTCTGCGCTGTTTTTGAGTTGCAGCTATAAAGAAGCTATTTTTGTGATTAAACAGGAAATTTCTCCATAAAATCAAGAAAAATACAGAACATTCATTAAAAATCAACATTTATTCAAGTTTGGGTGCTTACTAACTTGCTTACTTCCTTGGCAGGGGCTCACGTGAACCCATTGCCATGCTGAAGACAGCTCTATCCTTCGAGATCTCCTGTCAGTTCGGGATATTGAGGACTCTAGCGTTCTTTTCAACACATTCAATCCACGAGTTCTTTGGTCTTCCTCTAGATCTCTAGCCATCCATAACGTATTCAACTGTTATTCTAAGTAACGGGGCATCTTGTGAGCGTCTGAACACATGTTCAGCCTATCTCAAGCGATTTGAACGGAGATCTGGAGCAATATCAGCTTCCTGAAATAAACAATCTCAATATTATGTCGATTTGGAGCTTACTGGTTCTAATTAGGCTTGATTTAAATCAATATCAAACTCTTGGTTCAAAACTTATAAGAAAATATGAAAAAACTTCCTAAAATTTTTAATTTTATATTTTAAAACTTTTAACTGTTTGGCCGGCTAATAATTTGATAGAACTTAGATTAAAAAACAAACCTGATATCTCTTCGATGTCTGGTTAAAAAGTTTTTCTTCTCCAGAACAGCCTAACAAAGCGTGTTATTTATTTAGAATCAAGTTTCAAAAATGCGCTTAAAAGACAATCTTGTAAAATCATCAGCAGATAGTCGTCCTAGTTAAATTCATTAATTAATAACTTTGTTATATTCGCCTGAGAAATTTTTAACGGAAAACATGTTCAAAATCTTTTAAAATCACGTGTTTCTGGCTGTTCATAAATGACGTACAATAAAAAAAAGTTTTTGCACCACAAACCCACTTGTCACAAAAAATTCAATCAGGGAAATTTCTTTTGTTTAATTTTTTTATTATCTTTTTTTTCAGACTTTACGTCATCTAAAAGTTAAAAAATGGAGGAAACTTGAGCGAAACCCACAAAAAACCTGCGATGAAAAAAGTTTTTAAAATAGAATACAAAAAAATTCAAATCTGGGAAAAATAATTTTTATTTTAATATTATTTCTTTATTTCTATGCTCGACTAAAAATGGGAAATTCAAATAATAAAATTAATTTTAATCAACGCTTTGTGATTAATGCAAACGATTTTATAAAAACTTATGATGCCAAAAATAAGCATAAAAAAGTTTTAAAAATATCATCAGAGTTCAACAATGACAAAGTTTTTTCTCATTTTTCTACACTTAATTCGCAATTTTTTCCAAATTTATTCTTTATTATAATTGACATCGATAATTCACAGACATTAAAAGCCCTAGATGATGATCTTTCTATGTATAATGTTTTAAAAACACTAAAAATCCAAAACGTTAAGTTTAAACCTAATTTACCAATAATTATTCAACTTACATCGAAAAAAATCGCTGGGAAATTAATTTACTTCAAAGCTGCAAATTATTTGAATTTTAAAATATTGCATGAAAACGATGAAAGCTTCAAAGTAATTTTAAATTTTTTGAGGACAAATAATTTTGAAAATTTACTCGAAAATGTTTTTAAATTAAAGGATTCCTCATTAATTTTGAGATTTATAACAACTTTAGATATATCAAAGAGGAAAATGTCTAAAATAATACAAGAATGTGCATCCAATGGCTCAAAAATTGACTTTTTATCTATAATTGATGCCTCTACTGAGGATGAAAACAGAGCTTGTAGTAAAAATATTACATTTAAAAATATAATTCCAATTTTTTTCCATGCATTAAAAAATCCAAACGAAGATGTCATAAATTATTTAATTTTTAAATGGATTTATTTGATACAATATCATTCACTTGACCGTCGCGTTGACGTGTCTACACAAGTTTATAAGGAAAATAAGTTTGAAATTTTATATAAACTAATAAGCAACTTTGACTTTCCATTTCCAAAAAATCTTGATGTCAGTAAAATTCATTATGAACCGCTCCTGAAACTCATTAGTCAAAGAGATGAAATTCATAATTTTATTTCAAATAGACAAAAGAACATAGTTGATATTCTTAAGGAACATTCAAATCTAAAATTTATGTTCAATTCTGAAAATCAAACTGCAATATATACTGCCATTGAATACAAAAATTACGATTGCTTAGCCATTCTTAAATCACATCACTACGAAGCTGATCCATCTGAAGATACTCATGAATTTACAGCAGATGAGGAACGAATATATGAAAATGTGAAATCAAAACAAACAATCACAAATGTAGAAAAAGCAGTGAAAGATAGAATGAAGTCTTCTCAGATTTTATCGGCAAGTTCATTAATTCACGAGCCTAATGATCGATCTAAGGAAGTTGAATATCGTAAACAAATTAACGACTGGTTTAATAAAATTGGAGGATCTGAACCATGTTCTTATCTACTTGATTGTGCAGCTCAATGTACAAATCTCAAAATTATTTTTGATTTCAAGAGTATAACTGTAAGTACTTTTTTTCTTTCTTTAAATTTATGTATAAAAAGCTAGTAACTAGTTCAATTCAATTCATTTTACGATTCGATCGTTCCTGCAAAAATGTTTTGAGATCAGACGAAAGAATGGACAAAGTGGCCATAATAGTGACAACTTAAATAAAAAATCAATAGAATTCTATGAATATTAAGGATCACAGTACAAGTTGACTTCCGCATCATAACGAAAGATTTTAACACATTTTCTTATGACGAATTGATCAGGATCGAGAATTTTCTCAAATTTTAAAATAAATGTTATGCAAAAGTCAGTCAAGCTACCAAAAGAAATTTAGAGAGAAAAGTTGATTTAATTAGGTTTTGATGCACAGTTCTCAAATATGAATAACAATAGGATTACCTATAACATAGAAGCTATTGAATGCTAATCAACTTGAAGTCTTTATATGCTTTTATTGTTGAAACCTTAATATACCAGCTACCCAACCAACATGAACATAAGATCGATTAGCTCCCTAGGAACGTTAGATAAGTTTGTATGTATGTTCTGTAAATGGCTAGAATTTTTGATGGCACTTTATTGGTCATATTAGTTTAGTTTTTAGCACTTTCTTTTACAAAATAATAAAAAAATATTATAACAAAGCCCAATTTACTTAAAACATTGAACAATTTTTATAGACGGAAAATGCAGATTTGAAAACCGGTCCAGGATCGAATGGCACAACATATCCAATAAGTCAAAAGATTTTCATTGGCGCAATGAAATCAAACGAAAACAACGCGTTGAAAATACCTGGAATTTTAATTCATGAAATCTGTCACTTTGTAATGCGTCAAGTTTATGAAAACAATGAAAATCCTTATTATAAAGATGATGAGAATGCTAAAGCAGAATTTACTAAAATATGTAATGAAGTTCGTGAAATTATTGCTGAAAATAATAATGATGATGAATGCAAAAATATAATATCATCTGTTTTTAGCAAATACAAAGAAAATGAATATCATTTAGAATTAATTGTGAGACCATTTCAAATTCTAATAGAATATTATGATGATCAAGATAAGTTGAAATATTTAAAACAAAAATATCATTTGCTTTTTGAATACGTAAGCAAATATTTAATAATCGAATTGAAAAACTTTAGTTTAGTCAATCAAAATATAATAAAAGAAATAAATCGATCGGCTGGAATATTCTCAGAAATAATGACATTTAATTTGAGGATTTTGAATTCAAAAATTATCGATTCAATATTTAAAAGGAGATGCACAATTGTTAAATCAAATGTAATAAAATTTTTCTTATTAGATTTATATCAATACCTCATTAAAGTAGAGAAAATGCCTAGCAAGAAAACTATTTTTATAACTTCGGATATAGAAAAAAAGAAATCATTTGAAAGTTTTAAAGAAGCTTTAAAATCAGTTGAAAAAGTAAAAATTATAGTTTTATGTTCAAATGAGCCATCAGACAATTTTTTAAAATTAATCAAAAGAAATCCAAATTCTGTCATTTTTATTGCATCTAAAGACATGCAACACTCAAATATTACTGAAATTTTCAACAGCCATGCATTATATGAAGATGCAGATTACACATTCAATGATTTTTCACCAGAAAGTCAGCAACAACTTCTTAATTTAAACATCAATTTTCAAAACAATAGCAAAACAACACTCAAAGATCTTCTAGGAGATCAAATCGATCCGAATTGTATTTTAGATGATAAAGTTCTTAATTTAATTACAAAAAATAATGAGAATTCATTTGATATAAATTGTAGACGAGAATTAACAGTTGGAGATCATCTTTATCAGCCTAGATTTTTTATTAATGAAGATAAACCTAAAAATATAATTTCATTAAAAGATCTGAATTTAGATATTGCTGGTTTCTCAAAAATATTAATATCTGATTCGCCAAGAACTGGAAAAAGTTGGACATTGCAAAACATTTCAAAGTTTCTGAATGAAAAACATCCATTTCACTGGATTTCTTGCATTGATTCAAAACAATATGGTAAAATATTTGGAAACCTTACTCAAGATTATAATTTTGTTCAATTTATGATTAAGATTTTAGAATTAAATCACATAGAAGCCAACTTTTTTAAAGTGCTTTACGATAATGGAAAAGTTTTTATTCTGATTGATGGATTTAATGATATTCAGGAAGAATTTAGAGAGAATTTTTTGAAACATTGTGAATCATTTATTTCCAACAATGGCAACCAGTTATGGATAACCACAAGAGATGATCAAAAAGATAAGATTCTTAACAATTTGTCAATAGATGTAGTTTACAATTTAGATAAATTTAAATTAGCTGATGGCGTTAAAATGATAACAAAAATGTGGATGTTAAAAGATGACAGTAATGTGTCAACAATATCTCCTAATATAGAACTTAAAGCCTATGAATTATGTCAAAACATATTAAAGCATTTTGAAGATGCTTTTAACTTCCCTGAAATCTATGAAATAATATCACATTATAGAAGTTATAATGAAAGTTCACTTAATAGTTTAGCATTTGATGTTTTAAAAGAATTAAGTCAAAGATTTTCTCATAAACTAAAAGATGAAATTGTACGAGAAATTCATCAATACTATGCAATTCAAAATACATTTCCGGAGATTTGGATTGATCCACCAGTTATGTTCGAGAACAATGTTCTTGATTTTGGATTGATGATTGAAAAAAACGATGCTTTTGAATTTATTAACAATGCTTTTAATTACGTTTTTGTTGCGGAGTTTCTTGCAATAAATTTGGACAGTAAATTTAAATTGAATAATAATTTTCTTAAAGTTTTGACAGCAAAAAGATTTAAAGAATTAAGAATTTTCTTTGATGGCGCAATTTCTAACGATAAAGTGATGAAAAGAATGACAGAAGTTTTGGGGACATTTGATGGCTATTTTGACAATAGCTTAAATGAAATTTTTGAGATTATTTTTGAAGAAAATCTTGGAAATATCATGAAACTTTTTTTATCTATTTTTAAATTAAATAATAATTTTAAAGATGTGTTGTCTTCCTGTATGATGAATTTTGTAAAAAAAGAAGAAAATGTTAACTTTTTCAACAAATTCTTCAAATTGCTAGCAGAAAATTTAGAAACAAATGATTTGAAAGATTTTCTTACACAAAATCAAGTTTTACATGAAATGATTCGTTCAAAAATTGATATTAAATGTTTAATTGATATAATTTATTTAATTGAGGAAAAATTAACGGCCGATTTTGTCAGAAATTTGTTAAAAAATGAAGAAAAAAATGGAACATTATTGCATTACTTATGTAAATCCAAAATTTTTAACATAATTGAATTTGAGCAATTTTTCAAAATTTTAAATGAATTTTTGAGACCACAAGAAATAATTCAAATATTAAAGATTGATCGCGAGAATAACATTTTTAATATTTGTATCTTAACAATGGATATAAATCTAATTAAATACATATATTCTAAATTAAAAGAAACTTCATTGCTGAATCTTATAAAGCAATCAAGCATTTTACATTTCATTGCAACATGTTGTGATGAAGATACAAGTAAGGAAATGTGGAAAATTTTGAAAGACACGATTGCAGACAAGAAAGATTGCGGTAAATTTATACATCAATATAAAAACAATGGAAACCCTTTCCTGCACATCCTTCTCTATAACCAAAATTCAAAACTAGTAATTGAAACAATCAATACTATTTTCAAAGAATATGAAAATTCTAACATTTTGACATTAAGGAACGATTCAGATTTGAATCTTCTTCATCAAGCTGTTTGTTATTCAACTTTTGCTGTATTAAATCATGTGTGGAGCATTTACAAGGAATCACTAGGAAACAATTTATATTTTATTCAAGAAAAATGCAACAATAAGAATATTATTCAACATGCAGCTCAATATGCAAGCGAAAAAAAATTAGCATTTATTTTAGATGATGTTAAACTAATAATTAAAGATTTTCCAAACGAATTTGAGAAATTGATCAATGCTGATCTGCTTCATTTAGCAGAGTTAAATACCGAAAACATAATTGCTCGGAATCTTGTTTCTCATATGATCGCTGACAATGAAGCACAAATTGTTTCGATAAAAGGTAAGTTACTTTCCTTTTTGGGACTAGACTCTAATGGAGGCGACTCAAAAAGGATTACGTGTCAACTCTTTAATCTAAACATATAAAAAATCATTTAATATAATAAAATTTCATTTCAAGGTTTAAGACATGAAGAAATAATTTATTTTGATAATATAAACAGCAAGACATTTAAGGAACTGGCAAAGGATAATATATTTCTTCATAATGATGTAAGACATCGTAAAAGTGTGACCATATCAGCCATTGGATCGAAACGCAAAGGAAAGAGTTTTTTACTAAACTATTTTCTAAGATTATTATATGCTAATGTAAGTAAAAAGTTATTAATTATAATGAGAAATAACTCGAATAACACAAGTCAGTTAATCGAACAGAAATCCGGCATGGCTCTGGCATGGTGCTGTAATTAAGTTGTATCATGCTATGATGCTTCGACTTAAATACACCCGAATGGCAACGATCGGTTAATCAATCAGGAATCTGGCACCAAGCCGATGAGACTCTGGCATGAAGCTGGATTTTAATCAAAGCCATCACCATGCTAGAGTTACAAACTTGAGGCCAGATTTCTATTCGATTAACCGACTTGTGCTTTTCGGGACAGCACCATATCAGAATCCCACCGACTTGAGGCCAGATTTTGATTATCCGACTTGTGCCATTCGAGTAAGTTATATATGTTATTTCCTTTAGTATCCTTCAGTTTACAACAGAAAACAGTTTGATCCTAAAAATTGGATTGGTCATGAAAATGAGCCACTGCACGGATTCCCTTGGGAACGAGGATCTAAACCTGTAACAAAAGGAATTGCTATCTGGAATGATGCTTTTCTTTTTACTGATGAAAGAACTGGCGAAAAAATTGCAATTACTGTCATCGACACTCATGGAATTTTTATTGACGATGCGCCATCGGATGATGATTCAAAAATGTTTATGCTTGGTTCATTACTTTCATCAAATTTTATTTTAAATTGTGCAAAAGAACTTTCAAGTAACAATTTGACACATTTAAAGTATTTAGTTGAATTAAGACAACATGTTGCTTCCATCAGTAATGGAAATGTAAATAAATATTTTCAAAATTTGTATTTTCTTATCAGAGATTGGGTAAGCTAAATAGATTCTAATGATGCTTAATTTAATTTATAAATATTTAAGGATTACGTAGAGGAGCATCAATTAGGCTTTGAAGGTGGAATGAATTATATGAAAGAAAAAATCAATGTACGAACTGAAAAAGAGCTTCTTCCAGTCATTGAGTATTTGAAGGATACTTTTCAAAATATAGGGTGCTCATTATTATCATATCCAGGTAAAAGGTCGTTCACTTATGACGTCCAAATTTTCTTGCAAACCCCTTAACTCCCCCCCCCCCTAGATGTCATTAGTGAACAGCCCCTAACGTATTTTCCATAGCTCAGACTTGCTTTTGATCATGCTTTTGTTTAATTTAGTTTTTCGGGATTTTTGATACTTAATTAACCCGAATCGATTAGAGTTCCGGCACTAAGCAGGCGTAACTCTGGCATGGTGCTGAATTTAAATTGAAGCCAGCACCATGCCAGAGTCATTTCAACCGACTTGTGCTCTTGTATAATTATTGGTTTTGAACCACAACCCTCCCCTCCTGCCTCCCCACCCCCTCTTTTAGAACAATCCTGTTTAAGCGCATCCTCCATTTTAGCGCATTTTTGAAACTTGTTTCAAAAAAGGGAGCTTAATAATGCACTTCGTTCGGCTGCTCGGCCGGTTTCTGAGATCTCATTAACCAGACATCGTAGAGAGCTTGGGTTTGTTTTAATAGCTCAAGTCTATTGTTTTATTTCGGGCAATCGAATTTAAAAGTATAGAAACAGTGTTTTTGGACTATAATTAATTACTTTTATATTCCAAATGAAAAACACGTGATTAGTGCTTTTAGAAATTCGACTTTATTTCCTACCGTTGTAAAAATTGTTCAGGGTGCGTTCAGAAATTCGAATTTATTTCTAGAGTTAAAATTTGAATTTCAAAAACCCGTTAAATGATAAAGCCTTTCTATATAAGCATTCATTGGTCAATTACACTAAAATCAATGATCTTCTAATCTTCTAATGATCTGTAAATGAACGAAAAATAATTAGATAATCAAATACTGATCGCTGTGTCAAATGCACTGAAGTCCCTCGATCAATAGCACGAGGACCTTTGTAATTTATTTTTTGCTGGTCTCAATAATTTTCACGTTTTGTTTTTTGACTATCTTAAATAGGAAAAATAGTTTCTGGTGCAGAAAAGGATAAAGGCGATAAAATATATGATGGAAATTATGAGGCAATGGATTCAAATTTTAAACTTTGTTTAATCGATACAATAGAACAAATGTTGAAGCCTGAAAGCCAATCCTTAAAGAGAATTAACGGATGTGTTTTGACAGGTTTCGAATTTCATAAATTACTCGAACTGATCATTAAACTTTTTGAAACAAGTCAAATTCTTGATCCAAAAATAGTTTTTGACGAAACAGTTAAGATGCAAAAAACTATTTTAGTAAATTCCTGTTATGATTACTACACACAAAACTTATTTAAGTATCAATGTTACATTAAGACTAAAACCCAAAAGGAATATCTTCATAAATTAATTAAAGATAAAGCTATTGTAAAATATAATAATTCAGAAATTAGAAAATTAGGAATTTTAAATCATGATGACAAATTTGTAAATCAATTAAAAGACTTAATTGATAATTTTCATGAAAACTCAGAAGAAAATATGAAAAAAATAGAACAAAAATCGATTCGTGCTTTGAACGAAAACAATGAACGGAAAAAAGAACAGTTTGAAAGTGAGAGAAAGGCAGCAGAAAGGAAATCAGACTTTGAAAAACAAACAATATTCAATACTAATTCAAATCATGACAATCAATTTTTGTTCAAAGAAAAAGAAAAATTAATTGAAAGATTAAAATGCGAGCGAGAACGTTCAAAAATATTCCGAGATGAGGATGATGACGAAAAAGAAATCATAGAGGAATTGACAAAAATGACAAGTGCCTTAAATAATAATTTTACTAATCATTCAGAGAATGTTGAAAATCTTTGACATTTTAGTCAAACTTGGTTCAGAATAAAACTTGGCATACGTTCAGCAATTCAAATTATAAATTTAATGGAAAAATAAGATTTTCTTTTAATTTCTGAACACAGAATTGAAATCCATTCACGACGATCATAAATTTTGGTTCATTTTTCAGAAGATTTAAATTTTTCATGTTTTGATGTCTATATTTTAAAATTTTTGTAAATAAGCTACTTTTTAATGTCAGAAATAAATGAAACCTCGATTCTGAAACATCGATTATTAAAAGCTAATTTGAATTAAGCAAAATCAAAATAACTCAGAACCATGTTGAGAAATTAAATCCCTGTTAATGAAGCACAAATTTAGACAGTTTAGGAACAGCTAGCTACCTTTTTATCGTGCAATCTAAATCTTGCTCTTTTTTGAATGTTTTATGATCGATTTTTAAAATAACTCGCTTCTTTTTGAACTTAGGATAATAAGACTAGAGTCCACGTCTTGCTTTAAAAGCTGAAAATAATTACTGTAAAAAAATATAATTTTTAAAAAATAATTTTTATTTTTTTATGTTAAAATAAACTTTTTTTTTGTAGCTTTAGTCAAGATTTTGTTTCGATAAAATTTCATTAATTAATCTTAGTTGAATTTCCATTTGAATTTTAATATTTTCAATATCGTCCCTCATTTTCCTGTCCTGTGCTGCCTTGTTCTTCCTCTCATCTCTTTCAGAAATTATCATGTTAATTTGTTTCATAATTTCAGGACTCATTGTTGAATATTTTTGTAGTTTTGATAGGAAATCCTCATTCAGGTGCAATTTACGGAATGATTTCTTTGTTATGGCATTAATCTCAATACTGTCACTGCTTTCAAGGTCCCGACTAAGGTTTGGTGCCATTTTTGATGGCTTAAATGTCAAAATTTCATTATTTTTACTCGCTCGAATAATAATTTTGCCATGCGGAATTGTAAGAGGAAAAAGTGAAATAAATGAACGAAGTTTTGGTCCCAACCAGCTGTTGGTCGACTGTTCATTAAAAATTATTTTCTCATAACTTTCAAGCACATCAATTCGCTGTATTAAGTCGATTAACTCTCCCTTCTTTCTAATTTCTGCTGTGTCACTTACAGCTAATGCATTAAGGAGGTTAAATAGAACGATTGTGATGAGAAAGACGAAGAGGGTGAAGATTATGCAGTAAGCACTGGAGTTGAGGTCGAGGTCTGTTGCGTCGAATTCACCTGGATATTAAAAATCAGGAATATTAGACAAAAATTTAATAATGTTGCGAAAAATGCCTGTCTTACCTGTCAACATCACAAAGACCCTCACAATAGCAATTCCAGGATATCTGAAGCTAGCAAAATCACTTTTACCTTCTGGAACATCCGGCACATCACTTGGCATATTCAAACTGTCATTACTCATTGACTCATAAATGTCATCCGAAGACAATATGATTGTTTCATTTGCTGCATCTTTTTGATCCACATGACTCTCACCAAACAACATAAAGAAGCACAGCCCAAAGGAAAACAATAAAATTGAGTATAAAGCTATGGACTTGAGGAAGGTAATTGAGACTCTCTTAAGCATGACCATATGTGTTGAGACTGAAAGAATTGGAAGAGTTCCAACAATTTGAAGAAACTCAAAAGCTGAGAAGAGGATCAGCACAGCTCGAAGGATGCGTTGGTCTTGATGATTGAAATTTTCACTAAGCAGGAAGACGACCCATGCCAATGTGATTAATGCGATTTCAAACCAATTCATGAGACTTTTAAAGTAATGTCTATAGCTGAGAAAACATTGAAGGAATTCGCGAATCATGAGGATTATCAGTTGCACATAAGACAGAACTTTAAAGATGTTAAAGGTTGGATGTTCATCTCTAAGATCATGAGGAACTGACTGACACAAAACGATAAACATTATGAATGTTGACATAAAAAATGAAAATAATATCAAATTTGTGTAGAATAAGAAACTCAACTTTGACCATTTAAGGAATAAAAATGAAGATATGACCGGATGTGTCACAAGACTCTTCAGTTCCTCATTTTCTGAGAGCCTTTTGAGTGGTGAAATTTCCTTACAAAATCCATCCTTATCAGCACTGTCTTGAAATCTATTTCTATTCGGTGTGATAAGGAAGTTATAGTCAATGTGAATGTCATTCATCTTCTTATCTCTTGTGCATATACATTCATCAAGGAATGCTTCAAGTGTAGACTTTGAAATCTCATCAATTGGTGTCTTTCCGAAGATGCTTTCCTCATTTATGAATGCTCCTCTCTTTAGTAGAGCTATTGTTGCTGCATCATTTCTATATTTGACTGTATAATGTAATGGACTGCATCCTATGTCATCCTCAGCATTGACTTCACATCTGTTGTCTTTTAGGATCATTTCAAAGCATTTATGGAAGTTAATGTTGCGATTTTCTTTGAGTTTGTTGGCAAAGTTTTGACAAACCTGAAATAAAAGATGTGAAAAATGGTAAAAGATGCGAAATATGGTAAAAGATGCGAAATGTGGTGAAAGATGCGAAATATGAAAAAAGGCGCGAAATATGGAAAAACGTGCGAAATATGGCAAAAGATGCGAAAAATTTTAAAAGATGCAAAAAATAAAAATCCAGAACTGACCTCATGCAGCAACGTAAACTTTTGATTTGCATTGTTAAACGAAAAATTCAATTCAGGTCTTTTAATTAGCAACTCCAGAATCCTAAAATATCCGCTGCTAGCAGCTATAAAAGCAGGTGGTTTAGCATACTTAGAACATGCTGACATTGCATTAACATCGACTTTTTGCTCCAATAAATATTCAACAGTGTCACGCATCCCATTGGCTACAGCAACTTCCAATAGCCGTAGACAATACTCATTAAATTTGTCGTTGCTTTCTTCCTTAAAAGCTTTGAAGTAAATCTCAAAATCAAGTTCATTTCTATTGTCAATCTGTTCCATCATAAATTCAAAGGACATTTTTCGTCGTGGCTTTGGCGGAATGTCAAAAGTTGGGTTCTGATTCTCCATCATTTTCATCATTTCATGATTCCGGTAAGTATAAAAGTCGACATCATAATTATTAAGAATCAAGTCCACTAAATTATCATCATCATCAATGTCTGGCTGCTTCTTCAAAAGCATGTAAAATGGCGTCTTTAAAGAATTGTTTGGCATATTAAGGTTCGCTCCATGTTCCAACAGGATTTTTATGCATTCACAAGACTTTTTGTAGTTTGAATTAGTCATCGAGCTAATTAGCCAGTGTAAGGAGTTCTGTCCACTATATTTAAGGTTCACTTTTGATGGATCGTAGTTTTTCAGGAAAGCTTTCAAATTTCCAGTACATAGTGATTTGATGGCAAAGTGAATTGGGAATCTGTTGCTGGAGCTTTTCTAGAAGATAATAAGAATTTATGAAAGGTTGAGTAAAGCATAGATTTAAGATGTAACAAAGTAACTGCTGCATCAGGCACATAGCCAGGATGTTCTTGTCCCCCTCTTCAGCGTTTTAGGCAGTGTTCTCGTTGCGGTTCAAAACATTTAAGGGTGGGGGGGGCATGACCCTCCTGGCTACGCGCATGTGCTATATCCTATAAACACCAGAGTGACTGTGAGCTCTGCTATAAACTAGATTTTTTTCATTCCTAGACTCTACACAATACTTCAAAAAGCCATAAGCATCAAAATAATGTTAATCTTTAAATATCAATCACAAAGAAAGTAAGCTGAAGAAGTCAATGACCTTGGAAGAACCGTAACTTGCAACAAGTTAAACACGTGAGACTGAAGGTCATTTATATTTTTATTCTGTTTTGTTTATGTTTCGTGTAGCTTAATGATATTGTGTACAATGGAAAATAAAGAATGTGAATGAACATAGTTGATAAGCAGTTATGTGAGCTAGGTCTAGATTTAGATGCCTGTGTGTATAATAACATGTACACGGCAAGGCAAGGATTATATTAAGATTTGCAGGAGGAGCAGATAAATAAATTTATAAGATAAAAAAAAATATATTTGTGAGGAATCGGTAATTGAGTTTTCAGGTTAAATAATTTAGTAAATCGATGACAAACGATACTTGAGCTGACCATCAGCTTAGGTCTTTAGTCGACTAATCTTTGTTTTTTATCCAAACACTGCAAAAATCAAAAGAAAACCTGACAATTTTTACTAAACTTCGAGAATTCATGAGAAAGCACCACCTAAAGAGGCTTATATTTATCATTTTAAAGTGAACATGCTTGAAAAGTCTTTAAGTGCAAATGATCATATGTATAGGATAGCTATTAAAATTATAGAATTCAGAAATTCAAATATCATATTAAATTATATGGCATCAACATAATGACAATAAATTTTCAATTTTATATTCTTTTAAATTATAGCTTTTATTGTTTATTTGAATTACCAACTTGGTACTTCTTCCTGATATATGAATTCACAATCGTACTCAACTGTTTACGCAACTTACTGTTTTTACTTCTTATTGATTCTTGGAATTGTCGATTGAAATGCAAGATCCACACATTATATGTATTCTTCTTATTCTTTTGTTAGCTAGCGGATCACATTTCTTACAGAGAAGATGATTCATTATTTCTGTTCTGAAGACAGACTTTTTAAGAAGACTTTGGAATCTAAACAGGTTTTGAACGCTTGTTGGTAATTGATTCTTGGATATTGTCTTGCATTCTTGTTCAATATGAATGATAGCGTTGCACTATGGGGCAAAATGAAAAAAAAAGGGACTTTCACTTTGAAAAATGGACTTTTCCGATTTACACTTTTTGGGTGATTTTTTCTTGTAGAGGACATAAAAGTAGATAGAAATGCCAAATTTCAGGTCATTTGGTGCTGATTTCGCGATTCTAGAGCTGTTTGAAGTTGAAAACTAGTGAAAATTCTGGTTTTTTCATACCATGTTTGAACCGGGAAATATCTTAACTGGTTTAAGATATTGCAAAACGGTTTTCAGTTCCTATTAGTAGTATATAAGAGCTTTATTTTGACATATAACAAAGTTTAGGTTCTGAATGTTTTCGTGCCATTATGGTAGAACATATGTGAAAATTTCAGGAAAATTATCTTCAAACAAGCCGCAACTATCATAAATGAAGAGTTTCCAGGCAAGTAAAAACGCAGTTTTGTAGCCCCATATATCTAGTTTTCAAAACTGTATAAACTTTGAAAAAGTAAGCTAACGTAATTGAGTTATGTTGATTTTAGTAGGTCGTTGAGTATTTGGCCAAAAACTAATAATTCTTTTAAAAATACGAAAACATAGTTTTAAAAATAGTTTTTTGGTGTTTTCTTATGAAAAATAACAATTTAAATGATTTTGTGAAGAAAATTTTTCAAAAACTTCAAAATCTTTCGAGATATAGGGGGTATGTGCTCTCCATCGATTTGGCCATTTGTCACCCTACTTAAACCACTATAACTTTTTTTTGAAAAAATATTTTTTAATTCTGTTTTCGGATTATTGTAGCCTAATGTAATACCTATCCAACGATATATAATACTTGCTAGTTAACTTAGTCCTGGTTATTTATAGGGCTGTTGATTGTGACATACGCAGTTTTTGAAAAATTCCCAAAAATTGCATTTTCAAAAATACCACTTTTAAGCAATCTCGAGTATTTTTTTAGAACTTTTTTATGTTTATTTATGACATTTATGAGATTATAAAGCCAAAAAATTAAATTTAGAAACTTTTTACTTCCCTAGTTAACAACTTTGTAAAGTACCCTTGGTAGTCACTATCAGGTGTGAAAATCTCAGTTTTGAAACTATTTTATATATATACTCGTGAAATTCTCTCTACACATCATATCAGTTTTGAACTTCATTGAACAAGTCACTTTCAAAAATGAACCAAAATTCAACACTTACGAAGAAAACACTCTGTGAAATTCTTCGCGACAAAACGTTAAATCTTGCAACACAGCACACGTACTGTTTGGCAGTAATAGAAGAAATTCATGGGAGAGAATTAGCGGAATCACAGAAACCAAGTTTAATTAATAAATTAAACAAGCTGAAGTCAAAGTCAAAAATGTTTTGTAATCAGTCAAATTGGAATAATGCATTAAGAGATCATGCAGATTTCTATGAAGAGGAATTTGAAGTTGACTCACGATACTTCAGCGAATCTAGTGGAGGGATTCTTTTTGAGGAAGAATCTATATATGAAGCAGAAAATGTTACTGACACAGATGAAGATATGGATGAGATTGAATACATCGTCCATGACATAGAGCCTTCATCCAGCAAGGGCATCAAGAGGAAATCATTTGAACAACTAACAAGCGATAAGCATCGACGTAGAAGAGTGGACGAATTAGATATCAGTTTAAAAGAAGCAAAAGGATCATTGTTATCAGTTCTTCACTTGGCACTTCGCCTTTCTAAAGAAGAAGGAAAAGTAGAAGGAGCTAAAATGTTAAAAGAATTTATTAAGGCGTGCCAAAAAGGAGAGGATCTTCCAGAAAAAACTACATCAAAACCTAAACAACTAGATATACATGTAGCTCTAGGTGTAAAAGCCTTTAACAATTTATCTCGAAATCAGTACAACAATATTCGACAAGTCCTGAAACTGGAATGCGAAAACGTTTTACCGACAGCTAAAAAATTGTTGAGGTTAGAGAAACAATGCTATCCTGATGACATAACGGTCACCGATACAAGAGCCGTTATTCCACTAAAAAATTTGACACAACTCACCACAAAAAGAGTTATTGAAGCACACAATTCAGAAATATACGACAAAATCAAAATATTACCTTCAGAATCAACTCCAAAAGTTATTCATGCAGAAATGATCGTCACATGGGGGATGGACGGAACAACAGGACAGTCACAGTATAACCAAGGAAAAACAAATTCAAGAAATCAAGAACGAGATAGAACACAACCGAATCAAACGACTAATAATGAAATTATAGAAGACAAATCACTATTGACAGTTAGTATGAGTGTTCAGCAACTACGACATGAAGACGAAAACGGAAATTATATCTGCTTATGGGACAACGAAAACAGTCAATCTGTATACTCAGTACGACCAATACAACTTGAACATGCCAAAGAAACCAGAGTAAATGTTAGAAGGATATATGAAGATATAAAAAATCAAATATCAAAACTTGAACCACAGAGATTCATATGTGAAGACATGCTTTTGGAAATTACGTACAAATTCTACCCCACAATGTTAGATGGAAAAGTTTACACAGACCTTACAGAAACATCAGGATATTGCAGATGTCAGCTTTGTAGATCTGGACCAAACGAGATGAGTGACATAAATAATCTTGATAATGGAAGATTCGAAAAAACACACAGAAAATTTGTTAAAGAACACTTGTATTTCAACACTCAGCCACTTCATACATCAATGAACGTACTCACGACTCTATATGATTTGTCATATAAACAATATGTTCAAAAACACTGGCTGGAGATAACTGAAGAGGAACAGATTGTTTTAGATGTTGAAAAGGCTAGAATAAAGCAAGCAATGTGGGATGCATTTAATGTTCGTGTACTCGAACCAAGACAAGGGGGAGCTGGATCATCAGATACAGGAAACGTTGCAAGAAAAGTTCTTGAAAATCCAGAGCTTCTAGCTAAAACTCTATATCTTAATGAAGAAATAATTAAACGTATATGCTATGTGCTAAACCAAATTCGAAGTTTAGAACCAGTTGATGATCTAGATGAATTTGATAGGTACTGTAAAGAAACATACAGAATGTTTTTGACAACATATAGTTGGTTCAAAATACCAGTAACACTTCACAGAGCACTTGCTCATGCAAAACACTACATGGAAGCCTTACCATTACCTCTAGGAAGAATGAGTGAAGAAGCCGGGGAGTCACAAAACAAATATCTCAGACAAGATAGAGAACTACGTGCCAGAAAAACTTCAAGAATACACAGTTTTACGGATGTTATACATAGAAGACTCTACAGTTCTGATCCAGTAATAATAAAAAAATATATGGATGTAATAAATAAAAGGTTAATGAGAAAAAATGTCCAAGAAGAAGGTGAAACACCTGAGCAACAAACAGAAAATGAGGAAGAAGATGAGGAAGAAATTGAATTGATTGAGCCAGAAGGAGAAGGTTATGACTTTTCCCAAGCAGAAAACTATGATTATTCCGAAGGACAAGACCATGAATATTCTGAAGAAGCAAACAACGAATGAATAAATAAATTTCATTAAATATGATAAAAAAATGTAAATTAAATTTCTTGACAAATAAACAAAATTTCATTAAACTAAAAATTAAACTTTATTAATTTTACCTATTATAGTTGCGTATCAGAGTATTTTTTTTATTACTCTAATGATAATAGCTTTTTTCAGACTTAACATTTCTTAAAAAAGTCCAAAAAATACTCGAGATTGCTTAAAAGTGGTATTTTTGAAAATGCAATTTTTGGGAATATTTCAAAAACTGCGTATGTCACAATCAACAGCCCTATAAATAACCAGGACTAAGTTAACTAGCAAGTATTATATATCGTTGGATAGGTATTACATTAGGCTACAATAATCCGAAAACAGAATTAAAAAATATTTTTTCAAAAAAAAGTTATAGTGGTTTAAGTAGGGTGACAAATGGCCAAATCGATGGAGAGCACATACCCCCTATATCTCGAAAGATTTTGAAGTTTTTGAAAAATTTTCTTCACAAAATCATTTAAATTGTTATTTTTCATAAGAAAACACCAAAAAACTATTTTTAAAACTATGTTTTCGTATTTTTAAAAGAATTATTAGTTTTTGGCCAAATACTCAACGACCTACTAAAATCAACATAACTCAATTACGTTAGCTTACTTTTTCAAAGTTTATACAGTTTTGAAAACTAGATATATGGGGCTACAAAACTGCGTTTTTACTTGCCTGGAAACTCTTCATTTATGATAGTTGCGGCTTGTTTGAAGATAATTTTCCTGAAATTTTCACATATGTTCTACCATAATGGCACGAAAACATTCAGAACCTAAACTTTGTTATATGTCAAAATAAAGCTCTTATATACTACTAATAGGAACTGAAAACCGTTTTGCAATATCTTAAACCAGTTAAGATATTTCCCGGTTCAAACATGGTATGAAAAAACCAGAATTTTTACTAGTTTTCAACTTCAAACAGCTCTAGAATCGCGAAATCAGCACCAAATGACCTGAAATTTGGCATTTCTATCTACTTTTATGTCCTCTACAAGAAAAAATCACCCAAAAAGTGTAAATCGGAAAAGTCCATTTTTCAAAGTGAAAGTCCCTTTTTTTTTCATTTTGCCCCATAACGCGTTGAGTCATTTATTATGAATTTATTAAGATTTGATTTTATGAAATGTTTAACACCGGATTTCTATTCGATTAACCGACTTGTGCTATTCGGGATTATTTTCAGTTTTTGGAAGGACATTTCCATTAAGGAGGGGAAGGCTTAGACCAGTGTTGTCCAAACATTTTGAACCACGGCACAACTTAGGGGCAATCCATCGCTGAATAGCTTAGCACTCAAAAAAAATTCAGTAGCATTTAGTTTGAACAACTTTGGACAGACAGTAAACTTTCAAATATTTCAAAAAATTTTCGATCAAATTAATGCTTAAATTTCATCTAGAATGGTATAAATTTTACCCAATCTCACATTCCTGTTAAACTATTTTAAGTGATGATGACCAACAGTTTATCAAATATATTCTATTTCCAACACACAATACACTTCAACATAAAACATTCGATTGTTTACCTTAAAAACTTGACCAAATGATTAGCATGCAAAAAAGTATCAAAACAGCTTCGTGTATGTGGAGGCAATTAGCACCATCAGTCATACATCAGTCCAAAACATACGGAAAGAATTCAATGGTAAGTTTTTTCCCTGCTGATCATTGTTATTCACACACTTAATGACAGATTCACATTGCTGAATCATTATTTGATAGCTAAAGACTCTGGGGATTCACGGAAATTGTATTGTTTGGCGATGCTGGATAAGAAAATTATTGTTGAAGATTTCGGAAGGGTTTTGCTTATATTTTTTTTATCACAAAATCGACTGAACCTATTTCCAACCTACTCAGACTTTCACTCTGATCAGATACAACCCCAAACACTAGTAAATTGTTAATGGACTATACCAGAATTGAGAAGACAAATTAATAATTTCAATAAAAGCTGTTAAGCAGCGTAGTAGCATTTTTGGCAACTGATGCTCCATTTTAAACATAGTCTTAATTGTGGACGATCTAAAGGAGCCGTTCACTTATGACGTCCAAGATCATGTCATGGTGGGTCATCAAGACAAGAACAATAGAAATTGGAAACTGGAAATTGGCTGGAAATCCATTGTTCTTTTTTGAAAAATGACCGTTACTTCTGGACGTCATAAGTTAAAGACCCCAAACTAGTTTTCAACATCTACAATAATAAAAGTGTTTGCTTAGATTACCAAATGAATCACAAAACTCCACTTTTAAAGCTTTCATAGTAAAATTAGTGATTTGATGAAATTAATTGAGCCTATTTTTACATTTTTAACATTTCTAATCTATTAAACTCTTAACATTTTTAGTTGACATCCAAAAATCATCATCATCATGATTAAATCATCACAAAAAGATAATCCAAATTGGGAATCCCCAAATAACACAAATTGAACATCATTTTAAATTTTACATTATTTGTTGTTTCACCTTTTACTGTGCAAAAATTCACTTTCTAAATACCAATGTCCATACTTAAATGCATATTAATGGTAATAAAAATGTTTGATTTGGTGAAATTTAAATAATGTTTATTGAAATGTTTCCCTCTAAAATTCAATAAACTAGTGCGAATTAAAGTGAAAAAGAAATGAAATTGATGCTTCTCTGCACTGAGAATCTAATTTCAAAAAATAAACTTTTGGTTTTTTTCTTCACACCGTTTTCACGTGTGAATCTATTGGTTTTGTTCAGATTGAAAAATCAGTTTTTCGCATTTTGTGAGAAAACAAAGCAAAATTGGTTATAAAAGGTCCTAGAAGAAAAGTTTGTGCCTGAAATTTTACATCATTTTCAAAAAACAGATTTCAAATTGGTTGTGGCATTGCTGAGAAAATCGCAAAATACGCTTTCTGTAAGCAAACAAGCAAGCAAGCAAGCAAGTTAATCAGCAAGAAATCTCAATAACGAGACATGGTAGAGACTTCTAGTTTTTTACATTTGATCCGTGCTGCTCTATAGAAGAGCTGTATTGTTTTTGGGCAAGGTAGGAACAGCCGTTGCTTCAGAAATGGCAAAAAACTTTCCTTTCTTACGAATTTTTTAAAACAAAAGTTGACTGTGATTTTTATAAAATTCAACTTTGGATGAAAATTTTTTTTAAAAAACTTTTAAAGAATATTTGGCATATTCGTCAAGCTTTATACCTTCAAACTTATGCTGAGCGTAGCTCAGCTGACTCGATAGCTTTATATCTTCAAACTTATGCTGAGCGTAGCTCAGCTTACGCGATAGCTTTATAACTTCAACTTATGCTGAGCGAAGCTCCACTGCCTCTCTAATTTCATATCTTCAAACTTATGCTGAGCGTAGCTCAGCTGACACTCTAGCTTTATATCTTTAAACTTATGCTGAGCGAAGCTCCACTGCCTCTCTAGCTTCATATCTTCAAACTTATGCTGAGCGTAGCTCAGCTGACACTCTAGCTTTATATCTTCAAACTTATGCTGAGCGTAGCTCAGCTGACACTCTAGTTTTATATCTTTAAACTTATGCTGAGCGAAGCTCCACTGCCTCTCTAGCTTCATATCTTCAAACTTATGCTGAGCGAAGCTCAGCTGCCTCTCTAGCTTCATATCTTCAAACTTATGCTGAGCGTAGCTCAGCTGACACTCTAGCTTTATATCTTCACACTTATGCTGGGCGTAGCTCAGCTTACGCGATAGCTTTATAACTTCAAACTTATGCTGAGCGAAGCTCAGCTGCCTCTCTAGCTTCATATCTTCAAACTTATGCTGAGCGTAGCTCAGCTTACGCGATAGCTTTATAACTTCAAACATATGCTGAGCGAAGCTTAGTTGACTTATCAAGCTTCATACCTTCATACTTATGATGGGCAAATCTTGGTCTATCCATAAGACTTATGATAGTACGGTGTGAATATAATCCGCATTGAGTTTCTACCCGATACACTAGTTTTCTTCACTTTTGCTTTGCAATTATTTTATAAAATTATTTTATGTTTTTTTAATTAAGTCGTTCACTTATGACGTCCAAAATTAACGGTCATTTTTCAAAAAAGAACAATGGATTTTGAGGAATGTCTATTGATCTTTACTTGATGACCCCCCCTCCCCCAACCGTCCTCTTTAGACGTCATAAGTGAACGACCCCTAAGAACAATTATTTAATTTTCACACGCATGTTTATGTCCACTCTTTGTTTACTTTCCGGTTGAAATAAATCCACTGAGCTTCTATCTGTTTAGTCTAGAAGTGTTGAATGATAATTTAAATATTTTTTTAAACAATTAAACTTGACTCTTATTTGTGCTAGGTAGTCATTTGTAAGGTTGTCTAATTTCAAACATTTTATTAGGATTATCTAGCATTTGAATTTCAATTTGTATCCCAATTTCTATCAAAACATTTAAATGCTCTTTAAATACCAAAAAGCCATCTAGCACTTGACGTCCATCTTCTTTAATTCTCTTACAAAAGAAAATCACAAAGATCACCAAACAACATTATAAGGTTCATCTTCCATTGACATCATTTAATCCTCGAAATTTCTTTAAATATTTCATTTTCTCACTTCAAATTCAACTCTTTGAACAAAAAAAAAAAAAGACAGCGAAGCGATTATGTTGAACTAACCAGTAAGCAGTGCTGTATACCCTCATAAAATCCCCAAACACAAAATCCAAACAAAACGAATAAAAAAAGAAGTCACGCGAATATTTAAGTGACGTAAATACCTTGTAGAAGTTGGCTCCATTGTTAATGCACAATCTAATAAATTCCGATGAATTTGGAGTCTGCAACACTGTTTGAAAGACACTCAATCCAGTCGCAGCATCGATTAAGTTTGGATCACATTTAAGAATTTCCAAAGCATACCGAAAATCACTAAAATTCCTTTGATTTATTGAATCTAGCAGTGCTGCTGCTTGTGCTGGATCTTTTGAATAATTGTCTGTAAAATTCTTTTGCATCCACGTCAATCGCGACATGACTGGAGCTTTAAATTACAATTTTTTATGGCACAGACACGCAAAAAGTAATCGCGGAACTAAAAAATAATCTTCGACTTGACTGAAAGAAATGAGCAAAGAGACTGAGAAGTAGACGGAAATGTGAGAGGCCGTGGCTGTAGATTATATTGGTGGTAAACTTACCAAAATATTTACATTCTCTTCTAAGCTACCACAGGTGATTATTGATATTTTTTTTAAATGTATTTGATGATCGGAACCTGTTTGGTTATGGCTGTAAAATTTGTTTTTCTCATTTTTTTAAGATTCTCATTTAATAAATTTTTAAGTCGGACTAAGTTTTTTTTTTGTTTACATTTGCATTTAATTCAAAGAGAATAATAAATTTTATTGAAAAAATCTGCCGGCTGCGAAGTTATTGTGGCAAATGTAAACATTAGAACGAATCAGATGTACTAAGTCTTACAATAGGTGTCTAAGGGCCGTTCACTTATTACGTAGCGCGAAAAAACGACATTTTAGACCACCCTCCTAAAAAATTTTTTTGTTTGAACCGTAACAAAATCTTAGACCTCCCCCCCTCCCCCCTAAAAGCGTTACGTAATAAGTGGACGGCCACTTAGTATGTATAGTGATAGAGTTGTAGCCAAACGGGCAGGAGCGTAACCCGAGGGGGGGGGGATTTGGGTGACAAAACGCCCCTGAAAATAGGGAAGGGGGAGGGCTCTATATCAAACTCCTCAAAGAGAGAATTTTAATGAATTTAATTTGCTTTTTGTTGCTTAAATTTGGTTCAAGAGTTTTTTGCAGAGCTTAAGTCTACTGGTGTCTAAGGTGTAATCACCCTGTATTAATTATCAGCTTTAAAGTCTTTTGATCACCAGTTTCCTGATATTTAACTTCCGTTTTTGGTCGTTCACTTAGACGTCCGAGATTCAGGATGGGAAGGGGGGGGGGGGGAGGGGGGGGGGGAAGTACTGGTATTTGGACAGTTTTGTCACAGAGGGAGGGGGGAGAAAAAACTCAAAAAGTGTGTCGTCAATAAATGCAATAAAGTGCAATTAAATAAAAAAATACAGTAGTCCTCGTGTTATTGATCGAGGGACTTAAGCGCAGTTTTGTGTTAGCGATCAGTAAAATAATTTGAAATTTTCCCGCTAAAAGTTGCACTTCAAAAACAATAACTATAGTATAATTAATAATTTGTAGCACTGAATTTCCATACAGCAAGGATTTATCATTAAACGTTTTTTTGGAATTCAAATTTTTTAACGGTTAATAAATAACTTGAATCAGTCGGTAAGTTTTTGAAAGCTTCCCGCCAAAAGATATACAAAAAATCATCAATTATAGTATATTTAGCAATTTAATATCTTTCATTCTCCTATATAAATTGTTTATCATTTAACGGTTTTCTGAAGTTCAAATTTTGTAACGGTCATATGCATTTGAAAGTATATTGCCAAAAGTTACAGTAAAAGCAATAATTGTAGTATACATAGCAGTCTGTTGCAAAAAATTTTCATATAAAAAGGCTTTGTAATTTAACGGTTTTTTGAGATTCAAAACTTTTCAACGGTAGAAATAAATTCGAATTTCTAAACGCTTTAAACAATAAAATTAAATATAGAATTTATCCATTATTTTACGGTTCGAAAATAATCTTAAAGCCAATAAAACAATGCACGGAAGCTAATAAAACAAACTAGAACTCTCTATGATGTCTGGTTAATGAGATCTCAGACACAGCCGAGCAGCCGATCAAAATGAATTATTAAGCTACCTTTTCGAAACAAGTTTCAAATATGCGCTATCATTTATAATACCTAGATATGTTTTAAAATGCAATTTAAGCATTTTTTGGTTTTTGATCATAGGAGGCTGTTTTAAAAAAAAACTTTTTTAAAAAAGCACGCTTTTATTTCCGATTCCAGTGCACTAAAAAGGATAAAATAAATTTTTTCTGAGAACTCAAATTTGATACAAAATTTTATGACTTAAAATAAAAGCGTGGGGCGCTCTTGCATATATCCCAAAAACTTGAATTTGTGTCAATTAAAAATCATCCATATATGTTTGCACAAGCATTAGGTATGTGAATATATTATAGAAAATCTAGAGATGGTTAAAATTGAACGCCCCACGCATTTATTTTTAGTCATAAAATTTTGTATCAAATTTGAGTTCTCAGAAAAAAATTATTTTCTCCTTTTTAGTGCACTGGAATCGGAAATAAAAGCGTGCTTTTTTAAAAAAGTTTTTTTTTATAGTATTTTATTTTCTACTTTTTAGTCTTATCAAATCTGTAAATCGATTCAACTTCCAAAATTTGGAGCTTTTGTTTTATTACAACACTGACTTTATCAGACTTAATGAGGAGGTTACAGTTTTTAGATTACATGAAGTGTTAGTCTTCACTTCGTTTAACTCCGCTTCGTTCAATTGTTCATAGATTACAGTAGGTTTATAGGTAACAGGTGTGTTAAACTCGAATTCGTTGCACTTCGTTTCGTTCAACTATTTAAAGATTACCAGTTTTAATTTGTAAAGACTATCAAAATTTTTTATTCGTATTAAATTATTTAAGTCATACCTGAAAACACACGAAACTCTTTTAAAAATGTCCTTACTTCAATTAAAGATTTTGTATTTATCCGTACCATTCCTACTACATAACATGTAGATTTTTAACATAAAGATGCAAATCACATCTATATGTAACGAATTTAAAACGGATTTTCAAATTTAAATTCAATGAATGTCATTCATATGTTATGCAAAAATACGTCAAGCCGTTAATAAATAGAAAAGTCAATTTAATTAAATTGGTGAAGTGTTATAAATAATGTAATACATTAAAAACAGCATAAGTTTATGCTCAAATTATGTGTGCTAAATGCACATCGCATATTAATAGTTATTTTGCATTAATTCGTAACGGACTTGTGCTTAACGGTTTTTTTGAAAATTCAAATTTTCACTTACGAATATTCATGAAAAAATTACATGTCAATTTTTTTGTCTTACCAGAATATCTTTAGCTGCTCAAATTTATGGTATAATTAATAATTAGTAATATTAATTAAACTATAATGAATCATATAAATGACTTTTGAGCATTTCTAGTATAATATTTTAAACAAATCAAAAGTTTATGTCATTGACATTGGATTTTTTCCCATTTAAAAAAGTTTTACTAAAATTTTACTATATTTAAGCATTTTTGTGGTCCCAAAGTGTTAAAATAATGTATTGTCACCGAGAATACGTATACAAAATAAATTTGAGCTCGAATGGAGCAGGAGAAGTGATCGAAAAATCAATTACAAGATTTGACGCAAATATACAAACAGTGTGAGTTAAATAAAAGCGTGTAATAATATAAAAAATATCGATTTTATATCTGAATTAGCATTCTTTATCATTTATAATTCCTAGATTCGTTTTAAAATGCAATTTAAGCATTTTTTGGTTTTTGATCATAGGAAGCTATTTTCAAAAAAATATCGATTTTATATCTGAATTAGCATTATTTATCATATATAATTCCTAGATTCGTTTTAAAATGCAATTTAAGCATTTTTTGGTTTTTGATCATAGTAGGCTATTTTCAAAAAAATATCGATTTTATATCTGAATTAGCATTTTTTATCATTTATAATTCCTAGAAACGTTTTAAAATGCAATTTAAGCATTTTTTGGTTTTTGATCATAGTAGGCTATTTTCAAAAAAATATCGATTTTATATCTGAATTAGCATTTTTTATCATTTATAATTCCTAGAAACGTTTTAAAATGCAATTTAAGCATTTTTTGGTTTTTGATCATAGTAGGCTATTTTCAAAAAAATATCGATTTTATATCGGAATTAGCATTCTTTATCATTTATAATACCTAGATATGTTTTAAAATGCAATTTAAGCATTTTTTGGTTTTTGATCATAGTAGGCTATTTTCAAAAAAATATCGATTTTATATCTGAATTAGCATTCTTTATCATTTATAATTCCTAGATTCGTTTTAAAATGCAATTTAAGCATTTTTTGGTTTTTGATCATAGGAAGCTATTTTCAAAAAAATATCGATTTTATATCTGAATTAGCATTATTTATCATATATAATTCCTAGATTCGTTTTAAAATGCAATTTAAGCATTTTTTGGTTTTTGATCATAGTAGGCTATTTTCAAAAAAATATCGATTTTATATCTGAATTAGCATTTTTTATCATTTATAATTCCTAGATTCGTTTTAAAATGCAATTTAAGCATTTTTTGGTTTTTGATCATAGTAGGCTATTTTCAAAAAAATATCGATTTTATATCTGAATTAGCATTATTTATCATTTGTTATTCCTAGATGTGTTTTAAAATGCAATTTAAGCATTTTTTGGTTTTTGATCATAGTAGGCTATTTTCAAAAAAATATCGATTTTATATCTGAATTAGCATTTTTTATCATTTATAATTCCTAGAAACGTTTTAAAATGCAATTTAAGCATTTTTTGGTTTTTGATCATAGTAGGCTATTTTCAAAAAAAAATCGATTTTATATCTGAATTAGCATTATTTATCATTTATTATTCCTAGATACGTTTTAAAATGCAATTTAAGCATTTTTTGGTTTTTGATCATAGTAGGCTATTTTCAAAAAAATATCGATTTTATATCTGAATTAGCATTATTTATCATTTATAATTCCTAGATTCGTTTTAAAATGCAATTTAAGCATTTTTTGGTTTTTGATCATAGTAGGCTATTTTCAAAAAAATATCGATTTTATATCTGAATTAGCATTATTTATCATTTGTTATTCCTAGATGTGTTTTAAAATGCAATTTAAGCATTTTTTGGTTTTTGATCATAGTAGGCTATTTTCAAAAAAATATCGATTTTATATCTGAATTAGCATTTTTTATCATTTATAATTCCTAGAAACGTTTTAAAATGCAATTTAAGCATTTTTTGGTTTTTGATCATAGTAGGCTATTTTCAAAAAAATATCGATTTTATATCGGAATTAGCATTCTTTATCATTTATAATACCTAGATATGTTTTAAAATGCAATTTAAGCATTTTTTGGTTTTTGATCATAGTAGGCTATTTTCAAAAAAATATCGATTTTATATCTGAATTAGCATTCTTTATCATTTATAATTCCTAGATTCGTTTTAAAATGCAATTTAAGCATTTTTTGGTTTTTGATCATAGGAGGCTATTTTCAAAAAAATATCGATTTTATATCTGAATTAGCATTATTTATCATTTATAATTCCTAGATTCGTTTTAAAATGCAATTTAAGCATTTTTTGGTTTTTGATCATAGTAGGCTATTTTCAAAAAAATATCGATTTTATATCTGAATTAGCATTATTTATCATTTATAATTCCTAGATTCGTTTTAAAATGCAATTTAAGCATTTTTTGGTTTTTGATCATAGTAGGCTATTTTCAAAAAAATATCGATTTTATATCTGAATTAGCATTATTTATCATTTGTTATTCCTAGATGTGTTTTAAAATGCAATTTAAGCATTTTTTGGTTTTTGATCATAGTAGGCTATTTTCAAAAAAATATCGATTTTATATCTGAATTAGCATTTTTTATCATTTATAATTCCTAGAAACGTTTTAAAATGCAATTTAAGCATTTTTTGGTTTTTGATCATAGTAGGCTATTTTCAAAAAAATATCGATTTTATATCGGAATTAGCATTCTTTATCATTTATAATACCTAGATATGTTTTAAAATGCAATTTAAGCATTTTTTGGTTTTTGATCATAGTAGGCTATTTTCAAAAAAATATCGATTTTATATCTGAATTAGCATTTTTTATCATTTATTATTCCTAGATACGTTTTAAAATGCAATTTAAGCATTTTTTGGTTTTTGATCATAGTAGGCTATTTTCAAAAAAATATCGATTTTATATCTGAATTAGCATTCTTTATTATTTACTATTCCTAGATATGTTTTAAAATGCAATTCAAAGCATTTTTTTGTTTTTGATCATAGTAGGCTATTTTCAAAAAAATATCGATTTTATATCTGAATTAGCATTCTTTATCATTTATAATTCCTAGAAACGTTTTAAAATGTAATTTAAGCATTTTTTGGTTTTTGATCATAGTAGGCTATTTTCAAAAAAATATCGATTTTATATCTGAATTAGCATTATTAGTCATTTATAATTCCTAGATTCGCTTTAAAATGCAATTTAAGCATTTTTTGGTTTTTGATCATAGTAGGCTATTTTCAAAAAAATATCGATTTTATATCTGAATTAGCATTATTTATCATTTATTATTCCTAGATGTGTTTTAAAATGCAATTTAAGCATTTTTTGGTTTTTGATCATAGTAGGCTATTTTCAAAAAAATATCGATTTTATATCTGAATTAGCATTCTTTATCATTTTTAATTCCTAGATACGTTTAAAAATGCAATTTAAGCATTTTTTGGTTTTTGATCATAGTAGGCTATTTTCAAAAAAATATCGATTTTATATCTGAATTAGCATTCTTTATCATTTAATATTCCTAGATAAGTTTTAAAATGCAATTTAAGCATTTTTTGGTTTTTGATCATAGTAGGCTATTTTTAAAAAAAATATCGATTTTATATCGGAATTAGCATTCTTTATCATTTATAATTCCTAGATTCGTTTTAAAATGCAATTTAAGCATTTTTTGGTTTTTGATCATAGTAGGCTATTTTCAAAAAAATATCGATTTTATATCTGAATTAGCATTCTTTATCATTTATAATTCCTAGAAACGTTTTAAAATGCAATTTAAGCATTTTTTGGTTTTTGATCATAGTAGGCTATTTTCAAAAAAAAAATCGATTTTATATCTGAATTAGCATTATTTATCATTTATTATTCCTAGATGTGTTTTAAAATGCAATTTAAGCATTTTTTGGTTTTTGATCATAGTAGGCAATTTTCAAAAAAAATATCGATTTTATATCGGAATTAGCATTCTTTATCATTTATAATACCTAGATTCGTTTTAAAATGCAATTTAAGCATTTTTTGGTTTTTGATCATAGTAGGCTATTTTCAAAAAAATATCGATTTTATATCTGAATTAGCATTCTTTATCATTTATAATTCCTAGATACGTTTTAAAATGCAATTTAAGCATTTTTTGGTTTTTGATCATAGTAGGCTATTTTCAAAAAAAAATCGATTTTATATCTGAATTAGCATTCTTTATTATTTACTATTCCTAGATATGTTTTAAAATGCAATTCAAAACATTTTTTTGTTTTTGATCATAGTAGGCTATTTTCAAAAAAAAATCGATTTTATATCTGAATTAGCATTCTTTATCATTTATAATTCCTAGAAACGTTTGAAAATGCAATTTAAGCATTTTTTGGTTTTTGATCATAGTAGGCTATTTTCAAAAAAATATCGATTTTATATCTGAATTAGCATTCTTTATCATTTATAATTCCTAGAAACGTTTTAAAATGCAATTTAAGCATTTTTTGGTTTTTGATCATAGTAGGCAATTTTCAAAAAAATATCGATTTTATATCTGAATTAGCATTCTTTATCATTTATAATTCCTAGAAACGTTTTAAAATGCAATTTAAGCATTTTTTGGTTTTTGATCATAGTAGGCTATTTTCAAAAAAAAATCGATTTTATATCTGAATTAGCATTATTTATCATTTATTATTCCTAGATGTGTTTTAAAATGCAATTTAAGCATTTTTTGGTTTTTGATCATAGTAGGCTATTTTCAAAAAAAAATCGATTTTATATCTGAATTAGCATTTTTTATCATTTATAATTCCTAGATTCGTTTTAAAATGCAATTTAAGCATTTTTTGGTTTTTGATCATAGTAGGCTATTTTCAAAAAAATATCGATTTTATATCGGAATTAGCATTCTTTATCATTTATAATACCTAGATATGTTTTAAAATGCAATTTAAGCATTTTTTGGTTTTTGATCATAGTAGGCTATTTTCAAAAAAATATCGATTTTATATCTGAATTAGCATTCTTTATCATTTATAATTCCTAGATTCGTTTTAAAATGCAATTTAAGCATTTTTTGGTTTTTGATCATAGGAGGCTATTTTCAAAAAAATATCGATTTTATATCTGAATTAGCATTATTTATCATTTATAATTCCTAGATTCGTTTTAAAATGCAATTTAAGCATTTTTTGGTTTTTGATCATAGTAGGCTATTTTCAAAAAAATATCGATTTTATATCTGAATTAGCATTATTTATCATTTATAATTCCTAGATTCGTTTTAAAATGCAATTTAAGCATTTTTTGGTTTTTGATCATAGTAGGCTATTTTCAAAAAAATATCGATTTTATATCTGAATTAGCATTATTTATCATTTGTTATTCCTAGATGTGTTTTAAAATGCAATTTAAGCATTTTTTGGTTTTTGATCATAGTAGGCTATTTTCAAAAAAATATCGATTTTATATCTGAATTAGCATTTTTTATCATTTATAATTCCTAGAAACGTTTTAAAATGCAATTTAAGCATTTTTTGGTTTTTGATCATAGTAGGCTATTTTCAAAAAAATATCGATTTTATATCGGAATTAGCATTCTTTATCATTTATAATACCTAGATATGTTTTAAAATGCAATTTAAGCATTTTTTGGTTTTTGATCATAGTAGGCTATTTTCAAAAAAATATCGATTTTATATCTGAATTAGCATTTTTTATCATTTATTATTCCTAGATACGTTTTAAAATGCAATTTAAGCATTTTTTGGTTTTTGATCATAGTAGGCTATTTTCAAAAAAATATCGATTTTATATCTGAATTAGCATTCTTTATTATTTACTATTCCTAGATATGTTTTAAAATGCAATTCAAAGCATTTTTTTGTTTTTGATCATAGTAGGCTATTTTCAAAAAAATATCGATTTTATATCTGAATTAGCATTCTTTATCATTTATAATTCCTAGAAACGTTTTAAAATGTAATTTAAGCATTTTTTGGTTTTTGATCATAGTAGGCTATTTTCAAAAAAATATCGATTTTATATCTGAATTAGCATTATTAGTCATTTATAATTCCTAGATTCGCTTTAAAATGCAATTTAAGCATTTTTTGGTTTTTGATCATAGTAGGCTATTTTCAAAAAAATATCGATTTTATATCTGAATTAGCATTATTTATCATTTATTATTCCTAGATGTGTTTTAAAATGCAATTTAAGCATTTTTTGGTTTTTGATCATAGTAGGCTATTTTCAAAAAAATATCGATTTTATATCTGAATTAGCATTCTTTATCATTTTTAATTCCTAGATACGTTTAAAAATGCAATTTAAGCATTTTTTGGTTTTTGATCATAGTAGGCTATTTTCAAAAAAATATCGATTTTATATCTGAATTAGCATTCTTTATCATTTAATATTCCTAGATAAGTTTTAAAATGCAATTTAAGCATTTTTTGGTTTTTGATCATAGTAGGCTATTTTTAAAAAAAATATCGATTTTATATCGGAATTAGCATTCTTTATCATTTATAATTCCTAGATTCGTTTTAAAATGCAATTTAAGCATTTTTTGGTTTTTGATCATAGTAGGCTATTTTCAAAAAAATATCGATTTTATATCTGAATTAGCATTCTTTATCATTTATAATTCCTAGAAACGTTTTAAAATGCAATTTAAGCATTTTTTGGTTTTTGATCATAGTAGGCTATTTTCAAAAAAAAAATCGATTTTATATCTGAATTAGCATTATTTATCATTTATTATTCCTAGATGTGTTTTAAAATGCAATTTAAGCATTTTTTGGTTTTTGATCATAGTAGGCAATTTTCAAAAAAAATATCGATTTTATATCGGAATTAGCATTCTTTATCATTTATAATACCTAGATTCGTTTTAAAATGCAATTTAAGCATTTTTTGGTTTTTGATCATAGTAGGCTATTTTCAAAAAAATATCGATTTTATATCTGAATTAGCATTCTTTATCATTTATAATTCCTAGATACGTTTTAAAATGCAATTTAAGCATTTTTTGGTTTTTGATCATAGTAGGCTATTTTCAAAAAAAAATCGATTTTATATCTGAATTAGCATTCTTTATTATTTACTATTCCTAGATATGTTTTAAAATGCAATTCAAAACATTTTTTTGTTTTTGATCATAGTAGGCTATTTTCAAAAAAAAATCGATTTTATATCTGAATTAGCATTCTTTATCATTTATAATTCCTAGAAACGTTTGAAAATGCAATTTAAGCATTTTTTGGTTTTTGATCATAGTAGGCTATTTTCAAAAAAATATCGATTTTATATCTGAATTAGCATTCTTTATCATTTATAATTCCTAGAAACGTTTTAAAATGCAATTTAAGCATTTTTTGGTTTTTGATCATAGTAGGCAATTTTCAAAAAAATATCGATTTTATATCTGAATTAGCATTCTTTATCATTTATAATTCCTAGAAACGTTTTAAAATGCAATTTAAGCATTTTTTGGTTTTTGATCATAGTAGGCTATTTTCAAAAAAAAATCGATTTTATATCTGAATTAGCATTATTTATCATTTATTATTCCTAGATGTGTTTTAAAATGCAATTTAAGCATTTTTTGGTTTTTGATCATAGTAGGCTATTTTCAAAAAAAAATCGATTTTATATCTGAATTAGCATTCTTTATCATTTATAATTCCTAGAAACGTTTTAAAATGCAATTTAAGCATTTTTTGGTTTTTGATCATAGTAGGCTATTTTCAAAAAAATATCGATTTTATATCTGAATTAGCATTATTAGTCATTTATAATTCCTAGATTCGCTTTAAAATGCAATTTAAGCATTTTTTGGTTTTTGATCATAGTAGGCTATTTTCAAAAAAAAATCGATTTTATATCTGAATTAGCATTATTTATCATTTATTATTCCTAGATGTGTTTTAAAATGCAATTTAAGCATTTTTTGGTTTTTGATCATAGTAGGCTATTTTCAAAAAAATATCAATTTTATATCTGAATTAGCATTCTTTATCATTTAAAATACCTAGATATGTTTTAAAATGCAATTTAAGCATTTTTTGGTTTTTGATCATAGTAGGCTATTTTCAAAAAAATTTCGATTTTATATCTGAATTAGCATTCTTTATCATTTATTATTCCTAGAAACGTTTTAAAATGCAATTTAAGCATTTTTTGGTTTTTGATCATAGTAGGCTATTTTCAAAAAAATATCGATTTTATATCTGAATTAGCATTTTTTATCATTTATTATTCCTAGATATGTTTTAAAATGCAATTTAAGCATTTTTTTGTTTTTGATCATAGTAGGCTATTTTAAAAAAAATATCGATTTTATATCTGAATTAGCATTCTTAATCATTTATTATTCCTAGATTCGTTTTAAAATGCAATTTAAGCATTTTTTGGTTTTTGATCATAGTAGGCTATTTTCAAAAAAATATCGATTTTATATCTGAATTAGCATTCTTTATCATTTATAATACCTAGATTCGTTTTAAAATGCAATTTAAGCATTTTTTTGTTTTTGATCATAGTAGGCTATTTTAAAAAAAATATCGATTTTATATCTGAATTAGCATTCTTAATCATTTATTATTCCTAGATTCGTTTTAAAATGCAATTTAAGCATTTTTTGGTTTTTGATCATAGTAGGCTATTTTCAAAAAAATATCGATTTTATATCTGAATTAGCATTCTTTATCATTTATAATACCTAGATTCGTTTTAAAATGCAATTTAAGCATTTTTTGGTTTTTGATCATAGTAGGCTGTTTTCAAAAAAATATCGATTTTATATCTGAATTAGCATTCTTTATCATTTATAATACCTAGATTCGTTTTAAAATGCAATTTAAGCATTTTTTGGTTTTTGATCATAGTAGGCTGTTTTCAAAAAAATATCGATTTTATATCTGAATTAGCATTCTTTATCATTTATAATACCTAGATTCGTTTTAAAATGCAATTTAAGCATTTTTTGGTTTTTGATCATAGTAGGCTGTTTTCAAAAAAATATCGATTTTATATCTGAATTAGCATTCTTTATCATTTATAATTCCTAGATTCGTTTTAAAATGCAATTTAAGCATTTTTTGGTTTTTGATCATAGTAGGCTATTTTCAAAAAAATATCGATTTTATATCTGAATTAGCTTTTTTTTTTTTTTTTTTTAAATTAAACTTTTTATTTATTTACATTTAAATTTAAGTATGTACAAAGTTTCTATACATTTTGTTGCTTTTTGTTTTAAGGTTTCAGGCATTCAATTTGCCTTTTGTCTCTTAATTTTGATTTCATTTACGGATTTTACTTTCTTTTGTATTTCATTTGATTTATTCGGTGTTTTGAGATGCAAGACGACTGTTGAAGTTCGCTTGCAACTTTCCGACGTAGTCTTCGATGGACGGTATTTTCGCTTCTGTATGAAGATCGGTGATCCTTTCATATCTTGTTTTATTGAGAACAATTCTCAAGAATTTGTTTTGCAGTACTTGAAGTTTTTGAAGGTGGGTTTTTGCCATGCTTCCAAATGCTGGACAACCATATGTGAATATTGGTCTGATGGCTAGCTTGTAGATGAGAAGTTTGTTTCGTACGTCGAGTTGTGAGTTCCTGCTGATGAGCGGATAAAGCTGTCTTAATGCGGTGTGAGCCCTATTGGTCACATACTCCACATGCGGCTTTAATGTCACTCTCTTGTCGATCACCATTCCCAGATATTTAGCTTCTGTTTCCCATTTGATGTTTTCGTTGAGAAATTTGATGTTATTTCCTGGTAGTTGCCTGGAGTGCCTGTTTGTGATGAATAAGGCTTGAGTCTTCTGTTTGTTGAGGTTGATCTTCCATTTGTTCATGTATTGTTGAACTTTTCTTCCTGTGTGTTGTAGATATGTCACAATATCAGCCGAGTTCTCTGCAGAATGATACAGTGCTGTATCATCTGCGAAAAGACCGATGTTGTTGGTTGTCTCTCTTACAACATCATACGTGAAGATGTTGTAGAGAGTTGGTGAAAGCACTGCTCCTTGTGGTACTCCGAATTTGATTACCTTGATTTCTGAGAACTGACCTTTAATAAAAACTGCGAAAGATCTTTCACTGAGGAAAGATCTTACAGTTTTTATAAGTGGCAGTGGAAATCTCAGTTTGAGCATTTTGTACAAGAGTCCGTTATGCCAGACTCTGTCAAATGCTTTTTCTACATCCAGGAAGATCATGCCTGTTGACTTTTTGTTGTTTAAGTTTTCTTTTGCTGATTTGATCACTTTGATGAGCTGGTGAGATGTTGATCTTCCAGTCCGGAAGCCGCACTGCTGGTTTGGGATGATGTTGTTATCCTCAAGATGATCGTTGATTCTATTCAGTAATACTCTCTCCAGTATTTTGCTTATTGAGCTGAGTAGACTTATTGGCCTGTAGCTGCTTAGCTCATTTGCTGGTTTTCCAGGTTTTGGAATAGGAATCACTTTTGCATGTTTCCAAACTTTGGGGAAGTGGTTGAGTTTCAGACACGAATTGATGATGAATTTCAAGTATTCGAAACCTTTTTCAGGAAGATTTTTGATGAGTATGTTGTTGACTTCATCTAGTCCCGGAGCTTTTGGATTTTTCAGATTTCTTATGATGCTCACGATTTCGTTTACATCTGTTAGTTCTGGATTCTCATCATTGTCTTGTTCCAATGCTTCTTTGACTGTGTTGTTTACTTCCTGTGTATGTTGTGGATCGTTTTGTTCCAGAGGATTTTCGTGAGCTTCACGAAAATACTCGCTGAGTGCGCTGGCTTTTTCTTTGTTGGTGATGAACGTTTTACCCAGATTTGTCAATGGAGGCATTGTTTTTGAACCTTTTTTGCAAAATTTTGCTATTCTCCAAACTGTTTGGTTTGACGGTTGAATCTCTGAGAGACGCTTATTCCAGTTTTTGTTTTTGAGTTCTTTAATTTTCTCATTGATGACTCTCTGCAGATAATTCAATTCAGATTTGAGTTGATTATCTCTGCTTCTCTGCCATCTTCGACGAAGACTCCTTTTTGTGTTGATTAGATCTTTAATCTCCGGTGTGAGTTTAGTTGATTCGAACTTGATCTTTTTCATTTTTACACTTGAGTTCCTCGCTTCCATGATGAGTTCAGAGAGAATCTTAATGTGATTCTCGATCTCATCTGTTGTATTGCAAGAATTTTCTCCAATGTTGTCTTCAATGCGGCGTGAAATTTGTGCTTTGAACTTTTTCCAGTTTGCGTTTTTGTAGTCATATCTGTAGACTGTATTTTCAGTTCTGTCGATTTTTGATGTTTTGATTTGGAAATACACAGCGCAGTGATCACTCATTGCCTCTGTGCATTGAAGTTCTGTTGTTTCGAGGTTGGAATTCGAGAGCATCAGGTCAATTGTTGACACTGATTTGTTTCGATCTTCTGGGTAGTACGTTGGCGAGTCAGGAAAGTAGATCATGAACTCTCCTGACATTTCCTGAAGAATATTTCCTGATTTATTTGCAACGTTGCAGTTCCATTCTCGATGTTTTGCATTGAAGTCTCCACAGATGTAGTAATTTCCTCTCAGATTTGTTATTTTGTTGATGTCATCTCTCAGGTGTAGATCTATTTCCCCTCCTTTGCTTCCTCCTGGGAGATAGACTGAGAGGATGTGACAACTATCCGTGTCATTGATGAAGACTTTGATTCCAATGCATTCCATTAGTTTTGTGTTGTAGCTTGGTTGAAGCTGATGTTTTAGATTTCTTTTGACGATGATTGCAACACCACCCTTTGGTCTATCCACGCGATCCAATCGATGAATTACGTAGTCTGGATGCGAGTCAATTTTTGAGTTTGGTTTTAGGAATGTTTCTGAGATGCAAGCAACATCGACGTTTTGCTTGCTTAGGTAGTCGAGAAATGCTAACATTTTGTCAGTGAGGCCGTTAGCATTCCAGTAGAGGACGTTGATACTTTGTTGTCTACAATCCATTATTGTATGCGGTGTTTTTGGCACTTGAGCCGATTGCTTGGAGTATTTCGTCGATGAACTCTGGATTTTTGGCGATTAATTTGAGAAGCTCGCTGATAAGGTACTTGCACTTTGATTCCTCTATTTCTGAGATGTTTTTATCTCTTGTGCTGGTGCTTTGAGCTTGTTGATTAGTTGTTATGTTTCGATTCACTACCTCAACACTGAATGAAGGTTCTGGGAAGACTTCATTCGAGGTCTGACTTGTTGCACTGATGTCTTCTGAGTCCATAAGCTCAACATCTTGCTTTGGTTTTTGATGTTGATTGTTATTAATGCGCTCGTTTTGCTTTTTTCTTTGATTCTTTTTCCAATGTTTTCCTCTTTCTTTATTGTTTTGTTGGTTGTTCAAGTTATTTTTATTTCCCTGATTTGAGGGTTTGTGATTTGGAGGAGGATTTGTGTTCCTTGGTTTGTGGTTGACTGGAACTTGTTTTTGATGAACAGGCTTTTGTGTACCAGATGTTGATGGTTCCATATACTCCTTTCTCCATTGAGGTTTTGGTGCATGTTGGACGTTTCTGGTTGATCTCTCAGGACGATGCGGTGTTGGAGGATTGTTTCTCCGTTGTCCATATGAATAATGGCCTGCTGTTTTGTTTTGATTTTGGTTGTTTCCATTCTGTGATTTTGATTTCCATTTTTCAATTATTTCTTGTCTGGTTTTACAACCTGTGAAAATTGCTGTATGTTTTTCACCGCAGAAGAAACATTTGAGTTTTCCGAGTGGAACCTTGTTGGTCTCTTTCGATATGTACTGGCACGTTTTCGAGTCATGTTGCTCAGAGCATCTGAAGCAAACGGACGGTTTGTTACAACCGTTTTGTCCATGACCAAACTGCAGACATTTCGAACATTGAGATGGACCAGCTTGTCTATTTTTGTAGTCAGCCCATTTAATTTTGAAACTGCTGACAATTTTGATTTTTCTGAGGAATTCCAGGAAATTTCCACCTTGTTCTACATCTTTTTTGAAGTACACGAGGTAGTTCTGGTCGTCGTCTTGTTCGTGTCTTTTGTGTTTCATTGTCATTTTGACAATTTTTACTGGTGTGATTTTTACGGTTTGAAGTTCCTTCTCCAACTCACTGATTTCCATATCTGGGAGTCCATAGAGTACGTACTTCTTCAGTGGTTCTTGGCTGGAGTATGTGTGGAAGTGATGCTTTTTGTCTTTGAGTAGTTGGATGAATTTCTCGTAGTAATCCCAACTCTCCGTTGTTACCGTTTTTGTTCCTTGTTTGCCCTTTTTGGTCTCAATTAAGAAACTTCCAGGTTGATTGTTTATTTCATTCGTCAATCTCTTGATTTCACCAGCTCCTCCTGTGCTGATGACAATTGGAGGTGGTTTTGATTTTTGTTGAGATTTGTTGTTGTTGCTTTCCGTGTTTACGGAAATTGTCTTTTGTTGCTCTGATGTTTTGCTGTTTTCTCCCCAGTACGAAGAATTTGTCGATCTTTTTTTCTCCTGTTCTGGTGAACCAAATAGATACGGTTTTCCAGAAGACGAAGCTTTCTTCATTGGTGGGAGTACGAACAGTGGTTTGTTTCCATCTTTTGGTTTGCTTTCGTTTGCTACTCTTTTTAAAAGAGCGTTGTGAACTATCACTTCTCGAGGGCGTTTTTCTGCTTTACTTGCTTCATTGAGAAACTTCTTTATTGATATTTGTTTTTTTGGTTTGAGATTTGTCATCTCAATGTCGGCTGCTTGTGAAACATCTTCACTGAAAATTTCCTCAATATTGAGAATTGTCACTGAAGATGAGTGTTGTTGTTGAGAACTATTAAGTCCATGCTGATTTTGAGAAAGATTTTCTTCGTTGTTGGTAGTTTTTGGTGATGCTACCATTTTGATGTTTTGAGAATCAAACTGAGATTTTGAAACTTTTTGCAAACAAAAAGCTTCTCAGGTAGTCTCTGTTTTGTTTCTTTTGAGATTTTTGAATAATTTGCGGAGCGATTTGTAAACACGTCTGTTCACGTTGAGATCTAGTTTGCAACTGATATCTGAATTAGCATTCTTTATCATTTATAATTCCTAGATTCGTTTTAAAATGCAATATAAGCATTTTTTGGTTTTTGATCATAGTAGGATATTTTCAAAAAAAAATCGATTTTATATCTGAATTAGCATTCTTTATCATTTATAGTACCTTAATATGTTTAAAAATGCAATTTAAGCAATTTTTGGTTTTTGATCATAGTAGGCTATTTTCAAAAAAATATCGATTTTATATCTGAATTAGCATTCTTTATCATTTATTATTCCTAGATACGTTTAAAAATGCAATTTAAGCATTTTTTGGTTTTTGATCATAGTAGGCTATTTTCAAAAAAATATCGATTTTATATCTGAATTAGCATTCTTTATCATTTATAATTCCTAGATTCGTTTTAAAATGCAATTTAAGCATTTTTTGGTTTTTGATCATAGTAAGCTATTTTCAAAAAAATATCGATTTTATATCTGAATTAGCATTCTTTTTCATTTATTATTCCTAGAAACGTTTTAAGATGCAATTTAAGCATTTTTTGGTTTTTGATCATAGTAAGCTATTTTCAAAAAAATATCGATTTTATATCTGAATTAGCATTCTTTTTCATTTATTATTCCTAGAAACGTTTTAAGATGCAATTTAAGCATTTTTTGGTTTTTGATCATAGTAAGCTATTTTCAAAAAAATATCGATTTTATATCTGAATTAGCATTCTTTATCATTTATAATTCCTAGATTCGTTTTAAAATGCAATTTAAGCATTTTTTGGTTTTTGATCATAGGAGGCTATTTTCAAAAAAATATCGATTTTATATCTGAATTATAATTCCTAGATACGTTTTAAGATGCAATTTAAGCATTTTTTGGTTTTTGATCATAGTAAGCTATTTTCAAAAAAATATCGATTTTATATCTGAATTAGCATTCTTTATCATTTATTATTCCTAGACACGTTTAAAAATGTAATTTAAAGCATTTTTTGTTTTCGATCATAGTAGGCTATTTTCAAAAAAATATCGATTTTATATCTGAATTATAATTCCTAGATACGTTTTAAGATGCAATTTAAGCATTTTTTCGTTTTTGATCATAGTAAGCTATTTTCAAAAAAATATCGATTTTATATCTGAATTAGCATTCTTTATCATTTATAATTCCTAGATTCGTTTTAAAATGCAATTTAAGCATTTTTTGGTTTTTGATCATAGGAGGCTATTTTCAAAAAAATATCGATTTTATATCTGAATTATAATTTCTAGATACGTTTTAAGATGCAATTTAAGCATTTTTTGGTTTTTGATCATAGTAGGCTATTTTCAAAAAAATATCGATTTTATATCTGAATTAGCATTATTTATCATTTATAATTCCTAGATTCGTTTTAAAATGCAATTTAAGCATTTTTTGGTTTTTGATCATAGGAGGCTGTTTTAAAAAAAATATCGATTTTATATCTGAATTAGCATTCTTTATCATTTATAATTCCTAGATTCGTTTTAAAATGCAATTTAAGCATTTTTTTGGTTTTTGATCATAGTAGGCTATTTTCAAAAAAATATCGATTTTATATCTGAATTATAATTCCTAGATACGTTTTAAGATGCAATTTAAGCATTTTTTGGTTTTTGATCATAGTAAGCTATTTTCAAAAAAATATCGATTTTATATCTGAATTAGCATTATTTATCATTTATTATTCCTAGAAACGTTTTAAAATGCAATTTAAGCATTTTTTGGTTTTTGATCATAGTAAGCTATTTTCAAAAAAATATCGATTTTATATCTGAATTAGCATTATTTATCATTTATTATTCCTAGAAACGTTTTAAAATGCAATTTAAGCATTTTTTGGTTTTTGATCATAGTAAGCTATTTTCAAAAAAATATCGATTTTATATCTGAATTAGCATTCTTCATCATTTATAATTCCTAGATATGTTTTAAAATGCAATTTAAGCATTTTTTGGTTTTTGATCATAGAAGGCTATTTTCAAAAAAATATCGATTTTATATCTGAATTAGTATTCTTCATCATTTATAATTCCTAGATTCGTTTTAAAATGCAATTTAAGCATTTTTTGGTTTTTGATCATAGTAGGCTATTTTCAAAAAAATATCGATTTTATATCTGAATTAGCATTCTTTATCATTTATAATTCCTAGATTCGTTTTAAAATGCAATTTAAGCATTTTTTGGTTTTTGATCATAGAAGGCTATTTTCAAAAAAATATCGATTTTATATCTGAATTAGTATTCTTCATCATTTATAATTCCTAGATTCGTTTTAAAATGCAATTTAAGCATTTTTTGGTTTTTGATCATAGTAGGCTATTTTCAAAAAAATATCGATTTTATATCTGAATTAGCATTCTTTATCATTTATAATTCCTAGATACGTTTTAAAATGCAATTTAAGCATTTTTTGGTTTTTGATCATAGGAGGCTATTTTCAAAAAAATATCGATTTCATATCTGAATTAGTATTCTTCATCATTTATAATTTTTAGATATGTTTTAAAATGCAATTTAAGCATTTTTTGGTTTTTGATCATAGTAGGCTATTTTCAAAAAAATATCGATTTTATATCTGAATTAGCATTCTTAATCATTTATAATTCCTAGATATGTTTTAAAATGCAATTTAAAGCATTTTTTGATTTCGATCATAGTAGGCTATTTTCAAAAAAATATCGATTTTATATCTGTATTAGCATTCTTTATCATTTATAATTTTTAGATATGTTTTAAAATGCAATTTAAAGCATTTTTTGGTTTTTGATCATGGTAGGCTATTTTCAAAAAAATATCGATTTTATATCTGAATTAGCATTCTTAATCATTTATAATTTTTAGATATGTTTTAAAATGCAATTTAAGCATTTTTTGGTTTTTGATCATAGTAGGCTATTTTCAAAAAAATATCGATTTTATATCTGAATTAGCATTCTTTATCATTTATAGTACCTTAATATGTTTAAAAATGCAATTTAAGCAATTTTTGGTTTTTGATCATAGTAGGCTATTTTCAAAAAATATCGATTTTATATCTGAATTAGTATTCTTCATCATTTATAATTCCTAGATATGTTTTAAAATGCAATTTAAGCATTTTTTGGTTTTTGATCATAGTAGGCTATTTTCAAAAAAATATCGATTTTATATCTGAATTAGCATTCTTTATCATTTATAATTCCTAGATTCGTTTTAAAATGCAATTTAAGCATTTTTTGGTTTTTGATCATAGTAGGCTATTTTCAAGAAAATATCGATTTTATATCTGAATTAGCATTCTTAATCATTTATAATTTTTAGATATGTTTTAAAATGCAATTTAAAGCATTTTTTGGTTTTTGATCATGGTAGGCTATTTTCAAAAAAATATCGATTTTATATCTGTATTAGCATTCTTTATCATTTATAATTTTTAGATATGTTTTAAAATGCAATTTAAAGCATTTTTTGGTTTTTGATCATGGTAGGCTATTTTCAAAAAAATATCGATTTTATATCTGAATTAGCATTCTTAATCATTTATAATTTTTAGATATGTTTTAAAATGCAATTTAAAGCATTTTTTGGTTTTTGATCATGGTAGGCTATTTTCAAAAAAATATCGATTTTATATCTGAATTAGCATTCTTAATCATTTATAATTTTTAGATATGTTTTAAAATGCAATTTAAAGCATTTTTTGGTTTTTGATCATGGTAGGCTATTTTCAAAAAAATATCGATTTTATATCTGTATTAGCATTCTTTATCATTTATAATTTTTAGATATGTTTTAAAATGCAATTTAAAGCATTTTTTGGTTTTTGATCATGGTAGGCTATTTTCAAAAAAATATCGATTTTATATCTGTATTAGCATTCTTTATCATTTATAATTTTTAGATATGTTTTAAAATGCAATTTAAGCATTTTTTGGTTTTTGATCATAGTAGGCTATTTTCAAAAAAATATCGATTTTATATCTGAATTAGCATTCTTAATCATTTATAATTTTTAGATATGTTTTAAAATGCAATTTAAAGCATTTTTTGGTTTTTGATCATGGTAGGCTATTTTCAAAAAAATATCGATTTTATATCTGTATTAGCATTCTTTATCATTTATAATTTTTAGATATGTTTTAAAATGCAATTTAAAGCATTTTTTGGTTTTTGATCATGGTAGGCTATTTTCAAAAAAATATCGATTTTATATCTGTATTAGCATTCTTTATCATTTATAATTTTTAGATATGTTTTAAAATGCAATTTAAGCATTTTTTGGTTTTTGATCATAGTAGGCTATTTTCAAAAAAATATCGATTTTATATCTGAATTAGCATTCTTAATCATTTATAATTTTTAAATATGTTTTAAAATGCAATTTAAAGCATTTTTTGATTTCGATCATAGTAGGCTATTTTCAAAAAAATATCGATTTTATATCTGTATTAGCATTCTTTATCATTTATAATTTTTAGATATGTTTTAAAATGCAATTTAAAGCATTTTTTGGTTTCGATCATAGTAGGCTATTTTCAAAAAAATATCGATTTTATATCTGTATTAGCATTCTTAATCATTTATAATTTTTAGATATGTTTTAAAATGCAATTTAAAGCATTTTTTGGTTTTTGATCATAGTAGGCTATTTTCAAAAAAATATCGATTTTATATCTGAATTAGCATTCTTAATCATTTATAATTTTTAAATATGTTTTAAAATGCAATTTAAAGCATTTTTTGATTTCGATCATAGTAGGCTATTTTCAAAAAAATATCGATTTTATATCTGTATTAGCATTCTTTATCATTTATAATTTTTAGATATGTTTTAAAATGCAATTTTAAGCATTTTTTGGTTTTTGATCATGGTAGGCTATTTTCAAAAAAATATCGATTTTATATCTGTATTAGCATTCTTTATCATTTATAATTTTTAGATATGTTTTAAAATGCAATTTAAGCATTTTTTGGTTTTTGATCATAGTAGGCTATTTTCAAAAAAATATCGATTTTATATCTGAATTAGCATTCTTAATCATTTATAATTTTTAAATATGTTTTAAAATGCAATTTAAAGCATTTTTTGATTTCGATCATAGTAGGCTATTTTCAAAAAAATATCGATTTTATATCTGTATTAGCATTCTTTATCATTTATAATTTTTAGATATGTTTTAAAATGCAATTTAAAGCATTTTTTGGTTTCGATCATAGTAGGCTATTTTCAAAAAAAAATCGATTTTATATCTGAATTAGCATTCTTAATCATTTATAATTTTTAAATATGTTTTAAAATGCAATTTAAAGCATTTTTTGATTTCGATCATAGTAGGCTATTTTCAAAAAAATATCGATTTTATATCTGTATTAGCATTCTTTATCATTTATAATTTTTAGATATGTTTTAAAATGCAATTTTAAGCATTTTTTGGTTTTTGATCATGGTAGGCTATTTTCAAAAAAATATCGATTTTATATCTGAATTAGCATTCTTAATCATTTATAATTTTTAGATATGTTTTAAAATGCAATTTAAAGCATTTTTTGATTTCGATCATAGTAGGCTATTTTCAAAAAAATATCGATTTAATATCTGTATTAGCATTCTTTATCATTTATAATTTTTAGATATGTTTTAAAATGCAATTTAAGCATTTTTTGGTTTTTGATCATAGTAGGCTATTTTCAAAAAAATATCGATTTTATATCTGAATTAGCATTCTTTATCATTTATAATTCCTAGATTCGTTTTAAAATGCAATTTAAGCATTTTTTGGTTTTTGATCATAGTAGGCTATTTTCAAAAAAATATCGATTTTATATCTGAATTAGTATTCTTCATCATTTATAATTCCTAGATATGTTTTAAAATGCAATTTAAGCATTTTTTGGTTTTTGATCATAGTAGGCTATTTTCAAAAAAATATCGATTTTATATCTGAATTAGTATTCTTCATCATTTATAATTCCTAGATATGTTTTAAAATGCAATTTAAAGCATTTTTTGGTTTTTGATCATGGTAGGCTATTTTCAAAAAAATATCGATTTTATATCTGAATTAGCATTCTTAATCATTTATAATTTTTAGATATGTTTTAAAATGCAATTTAAAGCATTTTTTGATTTCGATCATAGTAGGCTATTTTCAAAAAAATATCGATTTAATATCTGTATTAGCATTCTTTATCATTTATAATTTTTAGATATGTTTTAAAATGCAATTTTAAGCATTTTTTGGTTTTTGATCATGGTAGGCTATTTTCAAAAAAATATCGATTTAATATCTGTATTAGCATTCTTTATCATTTATAATTTTTAGATATGTTTTAAAATGCAATTTTAAGCATTTTTTGGTTTTTGATCATGGTAGGCTATTTTCAAAAAAATATCGATTTTATATCTGTATTAGCATTCTTTATCATTTATAATTTTTAGATATGTTTTAAAATGCAATTTAAAGCATTTTTTGGTTTTTGATCATAGCAGGCTATTTTCAAAAAAATATCGATTTTATATCTGAATTAGCATTCTTTATCATTTGTAATTCCTAGATTCGTTTTAAAATGCAATATAAGCATTTTTTGGTTTTTGATCATAGTAGGCTATTTTCAAAAAAAAATCGATTTTATATCTGAATTAGCAATTTTTATCATTTATAGTACCTTAATATGTTTTAAAATGCAATTTGAGCATTTTTTGGTTTTTGATCATAGTAGGCTATTTTCAAAAAAATATCGATTTTATATCTGAATTATAATTCATTATCATTTATTATTCCTGGATTCGTTTTAAAATGCAATTTAAGCATTTTTTGGTTTTCGATCATAGGAGGCTATTTTCAAAAAAATATCGATTTTATATCTGAATTAGCATTCTTTATCATTTATAATTCCTAGATTCGTTTTAAAATGCAATTTAAGCATTTTTTGGTTTTTGATCATAGTAGGCTATTTTCAAAAAAATATCGATTTTATATCTGAATTAGCATTCTTTATCATTTATAATTCCTAGATTCGTTTTAAAATGCAATTTAAGCATTTTTTGGTTTTTGATCATAGGAGGCTATTTTCAAAAAAATATCGATTTTATATCTGAATTATAATTCCTAGATACGTTTTAAGATGCAATTTAAGCATTTTTTGGTTTTTGATCATAGTAAGCTATTTTCAAAAAAATATCGTTTTTATATCTGAATTAGCATTCTTTATCATTTATTATTCCTAGATTCGTTTTAAAATGCAATTTAAGCATTTTTTGGTTTTTGATCATAGGAGGCTATTTTCAAAAAAATATCGATTTTATATCTGAATTATAATTCCTAGATACGTTTTAAGATGCAATTTAAGCATTTTTTGGTTTTTGATCATAGTAAGCTATTTTCAAAAAAATATCGATTTTATATCTGAATTAGCATTCTTTATCATTTATAATTCCTAGATTCGTTTTAAAATGCAATTTAAGCATTTTTTGGTTTTTGATCATAGTAGGCTATTTTCAAAAAAAATCGATTTTATATCTGAATTATAATTCCTAGATACGTTTTAAGATGCAATTTAAGCATTTTTTGGTTTTTGATCATAGTAGGCTATTTTCAAAAAAATATCGATTTTATATCTGAATTAGCATTCTTTATCATTTATAATTCCTAGATATGTTTTAAAATGCAATTTAAGCATTTTTTGGTTTTTGATCATAGTAGGCTATTTTCAAAAAAATATCGATTTTATATCTGAATTATAATTCATTATCATTTATTATTCCTGGATTCGTTTTAAAATGCAATTTAAGCATTTTTTGGTTTTTGATCATAGGAGGCTATTTTCAAAAAAATATCGATTTTATATCTGAATTATAATTCCTAGATACGTTTTAAAATGCAATTTAAGCATTTTTTGGTTTTTGATCATAGTAGGCTATTTTCAAAAAAATATCGATTTTATATCTGAATTAGCATTCTTTATCATTTATAATTCCTAGATTCGTTTTAAAATGCAATTTAAGCATTTTTTGGTTTTTGATCATAGTAGGCTATTTTCAAAAAAAATCGATTTTATATCTGAATTATAATTCCTAGATACGTTTTAAGATGCAATTTAAGCATTTTTTGGTTTTTGATCATAGTAGGCTATTTTCAAAAAAATATCGATTTTATATCTGAATTAGCATTCTTTATCATTTATAATTCCTAGATTCGTTTTAAAATGCAATTTAAGCATTTTTTGGTTTTTGATCATAGTAGGCTATTTTCAAAAAAATATCGATTTTATATCTGAATTAGCATTCTTTATCATTTATAATTCCTAGATTCGTTTTAAAATGCAATTTAAGCATTTTTTGGTTTTTGATCATAGGAGGCTATTTTCAAAAAAATATCGATTTTATATCTGAATTAGCATTCTTTATCATTTATAATTCCTAGATTCGTTTTAAAATGCAATTTAAGCATTTTTTGGTTTTTGATCATAGTAGGCTATTTTCAAAAAAATATCGATTTTATATCTGAATTAGCATTCTTTATCATTTATAATTCCTAGATTCGTTTTAAAATGCAATTTAAGCATTTTTTGGTTTTTGATCATAGGAGGCTATTTTCAAAAAAATATCGATTTTATATCTGAATTAGCATTCTTTATCATTTATAATTCCTAGATACGTTTTAAGATGCAATTTAAGCATTTTTTGGTTTTTGATCATAGTAGGCTATTTTCAAAAAAATATCGATTTTATATCTGAATTAGCATTCTTTATCATTTATAATTCCTAGATTCGTTTTAAAATGCAATTTAAGCATTTTTTGGTTTTTGATCATAGTAGGCTATTTTCAAAAAAAATCGATTTTATATCTGAATTATAATTCCTAGATACGTTTTAAGATGCAATTTAAGCATTTTTTGGTTTTTGATCATAGTAGGCTATTTTCAAAAAAATATCGATTTTATATCTGAATTAGCATTCTTTATCATTTATAATTCCTAGATTCGTTTTAAAATGCAATTTAAGCATTTTTTGGTTTTTGATCATAGTAGGCTATTTTCAAAAAAATATCGATTTTATATCTGAATTAGCATTCTTTATCATTTATAATTCCTAGATATGTTTTAAAATGCAATTTAAGCATTTTTTGGTTTTTGATCATAGTAGGCTATTTTCAAAAAAAAATCGATTTTATTTCTGAATTAGCATTCATTCCTAGATTCGTTTTAAAATGCAATTTAAGCATTTTTTGGTTTTTGATCATAGTAGGCTATTTTCAAAAACATATCGATTTTATATCCGAATTAGCATTCTTTATCATTTATAATACCTAGATATGTTTTACAAATAATAACAATAGTAACTTTATAATTATCTCGCTTACAAAAGCAGACATTTACGTAGGTCTTTGCTACAGGCAACCAAATAATTCTCTTGATCAAGACGGAAGAATATTCCTGAACAAACTTGATCTCTTATTAAACTTTTAATAAAATATATTTCTTCGGCGACTTTAACATTAATCAGTTCGATAGATCTGCTCCTCTTGTAAATAATTATAAGGACATAGTAAACTCAAATGGGCTGTCATTCCTAAACTCCACCTCAAATGAATATCCAACGCGCATTAATAATAGATATAATTCGAGTACTTGCATAGATCACATATTTACTGACTTCCATTTCTACAAGAATCCGTTATCGCATGAAATGTTTCTGTTTGACAATAAAGCCGACCACAAGAATATTATCTTAAGCATACAAAGGCAATCCAATTAATTTGAAAATGCTAAGACAACTCAGTACAAACGCGTTAATAATCAAAAAATTACAGAAGTCCTGGTGTTATTGATCGAGGGACTTAAGCGCATTTTTGTGTTAGCGATCAGTATTTGATTATCTAATTATTTTGCGTTCGTTTAGAGATCATTAGAAGATCATTCATCATTAACAAATAATTATAATGAATGCTTATATAGAAAGGCTTTATTATTTAACGGTCAATAATTTTTTTTTCAATAAATAATTTGTAATTAAATAATTTGTTCCAAGACTATCTTTTAACGGTTTTTCGAAATTCAAATTTTAACGACTTTTAAAAATTTGAAAATATAGAGGTAGTCGAAAAAAATTTGAACAGGTTACACTGTTGAAATTAAAGAAATCATTAATTAAAGTACAAAGCCATTGTTTTAAGCTTTCTAACTAATCAATACCGGAATAACACGATAAAACTGAGCTAATAAAACAAACCCGAGCTCTCTACGATGTCTGGTTGATGAGATCTCGGTTAGCAGCCGAACAAAGTGAGTTATTAAGCTACTTTTTTGTATACAAGTATACAAAAATGCGCTAAAAATTCTTAATTTCAAAGTGCTCGAAAACTTAGACTATAACACATTCGAAGACTTTAATCTAGCAATTCAGAAGATTATAATAAATAACACAGCTGAAAGTAAAGCTCAACTACCATGTATTAAGCCATATATGGACAGTAAAACGCGCAACTTCATTGATGATGATGATGGGTTCCTATTGCTCCACTATAAAGCGTAGGGCGTCCACAAAGCATTTGAATCGCAGTCGATTATGGGCCAAAGCTGTTATTTCCTGCAGCTTCTTGTTCTTTTGTTCCGCCTCCCGTTCAACAGTTGTACGCCAAGTAATTCTCCGTCGGCCCCTAGTCCTATTTCCTTGGACACTCCAGAAAATTGCTTGTCTCGCGATGTCTGTATGTTCTTTCCTTCATGTATGACCAATCCAGTTCCATTTCCTTTTCCCAACTTCGTCTTCAATAATTTGTTGTTTAGTCATTGCATACTGCTCTGTGTTCCTTATTGTTTGAGGATAGTAGATGCCACACTTGGTATGCTCAACTGCAAATTAACTGGTAACTTTGAAAAACATGCTTTCGCCACTCCAATTAGTGTTTTTCTTCATCTACTAGACCTAAACAATCTAAAGACACTTTAAAGCAGTTTATCCATAATGTTTCCCAGGATGTTAAGTGCTGATATTATTTAATTATTGAATTTGTGAAAATATTGCAATCAAGAAGTAAAATCCCTCAGAAACGTTTAATTTTAAATCCAGAAATCACGTACCATGACGGTTAAAAACAAATAACAACAAATGCAGATATAAGTTTCCCACTAGACATGCAATGATAACAATTCACACCTCAATTGGTTTAAAAAACAACAAAAAAAAGTCTAGCAAGAAAATTTTGACGCGAGGTACTTTAAAAAAAGCATTTTATCTCACGTACAACCTTAACATCGAATAATACGAGTATATAAGGAGTTACTAACAATAATATATCATTCAGTACTAATTTTGATACACTAATCGACACAACAATGACAATCACAACAGCCACCAAATATTATACTTTGAAAGAAGTCCGTGAGCAAGGAAATGGCAAAAACGGAAATCCTGTTTGGATTATCTACAAATATGCAGTTTATGACTGTACAAATTATATTGATAAGCACCCTGGAGATCCTAGCCTTATTCTAGATTTTGCTGGTCGTGATTGTACGAGGGATTTTGATGATGCTTGTCATTCGCGTGATGCTATGAAGGAATTAAAGACCTTGAAAATTGGAGAAATTGTTGAGGTAAGTCAGCTTCTAACCTAGCAACAGACATTTAACTTGAAAATTGAGGATTTAATTTTAACAATCTTTTAATCTTAAATTTTAGGAGGATCGCAAACCTGAACACAAAAAAGTTACCTCAACTCAGTCAATCACCTCAATGGTGTCCACAGAAAGCGAAAAGAAACGCAAACGACGATTTTTGCTATGCCGATAAGATGTCTGAAGCCCTCAAAAACGTATCTGCGTCATTATGTGTCAAATTAGCTCTCGTATTACTGATAATCGCATTACTTAATTTGATGAAATTCAAAAAAATTTATATTTGGGGACGTGCGGCTTGTTAAAGTATCAATGATGATACGTGTTAAGTGGAATTTAGATTTAAGATAAGTTAAACGTGATTTTTACACATTTTTTTCTTTTGTTTAATTGATAAGTTTGTTTAAGAGATATGGCCATAATATTTCCTAGTGTTAAATTTAAAAAAAAAATATTTATTCTGAAAAAAAAATAAAAAAAAATATTTTCAACTTTATTTAACTTAGTTTTTATTTAAAAGGCAAGATAAAAAATAATGTTAAAATATATTAAACATGAAAAATTAAAATGAGACCAGACCCACAAAAAAATATATAATTTTAAATAATAATTGAATTTAACAATAGCTAGAGAGCAAAAGTACTCAGTTTTAAAAATTTTAAAAAATGCTATAATAATGGCAAGTTCTTAATTATTTTTAACTTATTTTTTGTTTCTCAAAAGTGATAATCGTCGAGCTTTTCCCGGAGAGTTCTGCAAATAAAATAAAATAAAATTATTTAAAATTAGTTCAATGTTATAAAAATATTTTTATGTATTAAATTAATTTTTAAAAATTACAAACATTTTTGTGTTTAATATCAGATTTAGTATTTAATTTAAAACTATTAAAAAATAATAAATAATGAAAATGAAAAATTGTCTAATTACCAAATTTAAATAAAAAATTCAAATAATTTTACAGTTTAAATTTTTAAATTCCCTCCTTCGATTTCCTTCTGTTCAATGAGAATCTATTAATCCTCACTTTCTGTTGCTTCTTCAATAATTCTTCATGAAACTTTTTCTGTTTAATTGAATCATTTAAATGAGAAAATGCTTTTCCTTCCTTTTTCTTTTCCTCGCTGCTGCTTGACTCTTCAGTCCATTGTTCATCCTCAAATTCATCCACATCAGTGTCTTCAAGATTAAGCTGTCTGTTGTTATCTCTTACATCATTTCTCCTTTCCATTCGATTTAATTCCTTTGTAAATTGAGATCCACTCAAACTGTCATTATGATCACCTGATTCACCTTGGACTATCCATGCAATATTTTGATTTTTAAGGTGCTTTTGGAGCTTTTTTGAATTTTTCTATTATTTAAAATTTTTAAAGGGAAAAAATACGAAATAAAATTTTATTTTTTCAAATTCTGACATTTGACTTATCCAACTTCTACCTAAGCTTAGGACTAACTTATCTAAATTCTAAATCAAAACTTACCTCATCTTTAGTCTTTGAGAAATGCGACAAAAATGCCATAACACGTCCCGGTGTTTGTTTCTTTCCAGCATTATCAATGTTTCCCGTTTCTTTCAAGATATTTGAATACTGAACATCACTTTGTCCACCAATGGACAGCCTACCTGCATTTTTGGATGGTGTAGGTGGTCCTGGACGTTTGTATGATGTGCTTTGCTTCTTTCTTTGTTGGTTTTGTAGGAGAAGAGCATCACTATCATCGAGATTAACCCCACCGAACTAATTATGAAAAAATATTTAACATTAATTCAAAAAATTGATAAATTTTATTTCTGTAAATTTACCTTCATTTCCTCCTCACCAACATTTCTATCAAGATTAATTACTGCATACGAATCCCTCATATGTTGTGGATACATTGAGTTTCTCTGCTGCATAACTGATGCTGAACAGACATCATTCATTTGTCTATCAAGTGAAAAATCACTTCCGAATTTTAAATCCTTTAAATAAGTATTATTGAACTCTTCGCCCGCTTCATCTTCCATTTGAGTTCCAGCCATATTAAGTCGTGTTGTAGTTGATGGCATTCGAGACATTCCAATACTTCCACTCATGGACATTCCACCATTTTTCTCCATAAATCTTAGTTTTGAACGCATAAATTCATTTTCACGAATTGCTTCGTCATATTTTGATTTTAAATCCTTGAATGTTAGGATTTGTTTTGTTAATCTATCAATTTGTGTCTCATGTTCATCATTTTTACGCTTAAGAAATAGATTTTCTGCTCGGAGCTCTTGAAGTCGTTCTTCGTTCTTTTGAGTCTTCTTTGTCATTTCTTCAGCATAGAGGGATTTCTGTTTGAAAGATTCAATTGAGAGAATGTAAGTGAAAGTATGGTACTAGTGACAATAGAATGACTTAGAGTATGTATCTTAAATTACTAGAATAAAAAATAATAAAACCCCTCATAAACCCCACACCAATCCCAATTTAAGATAAGTTACAAGTTCCCCCACTTTCATTTTCATCGCTCACCATTTTCTCCTTCATCTTCTCCAATTTTCCTTCCATCTCAAGTCGAACTTCTTTTCTTCCTTCTTCGAACTTATATTTCTCATCCAGCATGCCTTGTTGTATTTTTTCCTTCTCTTCATTCCACATCTTTTGACCATCTTCAAGATCTTTCCTAGCTTTCATCAATTTTGCAGCAAGAATCTTTTGATCCTCGTTCATTTTGTCATTAAAAATTTTCTCGCGTGCATGAAGAGCCTCTAATTCCTTCAGACGTTCTTCTAATGCTGCATGTTCCTTTATCTTCTTTAATAGCTCTTGAATCTTTGAATTTTCTGACACATTCTTTTCTTTGTTGGCTTCAATTTGGATTTCAAGTGTTTGAATCTGATTATTGTATGTGACTTTAAGTTCTTCAATTTGCTGAACTATTTCTAAGATTTTTGATTCCTTTTCTTGAAGTTGTGCTAATTTTTCAGAGATAAGAGCTGTTTTTTCTTCAAGTTTGGCATTTTTGTCTGCTAAATCTTGTGAAAGCAACGTTATTTGAGTAGATTGTTCTAAGTTTATTGCAATAAGTGATGAGGAATGCACAGTAAGCTCCGTGATTTCTTGAGAAAGATTAGAATTTTTGTCAGATAATTCCAATTTTTGAGTTGACATCATAGAAAGTTCTGATTCCATTTGAGTTATGTTTGACTTAAGACTCTCGGTCAATTTGGTTTGATCTTCTTTTTCGGATTCTAAGACCTGATATTTTGCCGATAGTTCTTCAAATTTCATAGAAAATTCTTCCTTTTCAGAGGATAACAATTCAATATTTGATTTATAGGTGGATATCTCCTTAATTGAAGCTTCATAAGAAATTACAAGATTTTTGAGTTTATCTTTTAATACATTTGACTGAATTTCATGAGTTTGAATTTGACTTTTTAGATTTGTCAGTTGAGATTCTTTTTCAGATAGTTCATTCTTTTTAGATTCAAGTTCTGCAAGCTGTATTTGACCCTCGGCCATTACTTTCTCAAATTCACTGACTTTACTCTTTAAATTATTAATCAACTCCTCTTTTTCATTAAGTTTCAGTTCCATATCCTCATTAAATGCCTTCATATCATTTGAAATGTCTGAATTTTGTTCTAGCATTTGTTTGAGATTGTTTTCAACTTTTGATGAATGCTCAAGAAGATCGATGTTCTTTCTGTGAAGCTCAACATTATTTTCTTCAGATTTTGCTAATTTTTGAGCAGTTTCTTCTTGCTCTTGTTTGAGATTTATGATTTTTTGGTGAAGTTTGGCAATTTCTTCTGTTAATTTTAAGTTAATTGCCTCTTGATTTGACTGATTTTGCTCTAATTCAGCAATTTTGAATTGTAAAGATAACTTTTTGGATTCAACATCTTCTTTTTGATTAAAAAGTTTACCATAGTTTGCTGATAATTCATCAAATTCTAATGTTTTCGCAGATAATTCTTCATTCAACTTTGCAGATTGTTTCTCTAAAATAGCTAAATTATTTTCTAAACTCAATGACTTTTCCTCAAATTCCTTTAATTCTTCCTTGGTTTTTCTCAATTCATCTTCAACTTTTTGACATTCTTGTGCTGATGCACACAACTTTTCCTCCAAATTCTTTACATTTTCGTCGGCATTTGCTAAACTTTGCAGAATATTTTTGGTTTCCTTCTCAGATTTTGTCAAGTTTTCATTGAAAGTTTTGACTTCGTTTTCGGAGTTTATAAGCTTTAGCTCGGATTCTTGCAGATTATGTTCTGATTCCTGCAGTTTTTCGTTTACTTCCAAAAGCTTTACATTTGATTCTTGTAAGTCAATTTCTGCTTTTTGCAATTCAACTTTGAATACTTTTATGGTTTCCTCACTTTCATTTAACTTCTTTTCCAAAAGATCAGCTTCTCTAATCTTTTCACAAGCAATCGTGACAGCTTTGCTCAATTCCTCATTTATGACGTTATTTTCTGTCTGCCAAATCTTGAAATTCTCAGAAATTACATTAATTTTCTCAAATAGAAAAGTGACTTCACTTTTAACTTTCATCATTCCTTGAATAGCTGTGTCTTTCTGCTGTTTCAGCGTTGAATTCAATTTAGTGACTTCCTCAATTTTTGACTTTTGATCTTCCAATTCTGTATTTAACTTTTGAATATTTAAACTTTCCACCTTTAACTTTTCAAGCAGTTCCGATTTTTCTTGATTACTTCCATTCGTTAAGCTTTCAATTTTCTCATTTAGTTCATCATTTTCATCTTTTAGAGATATTGAACTTTCTTTTAAAGTATTAAATCTTGTCTGAAGTTCTTCAAGAGATAACTTTGTGTCATTAAGTGCTTCTAAGTTTTGTTGTAGTTCAGTTGACAGCTGATTGATTTTATCTTCATTTTCCATAATTTGAGAGTCTTTGTGTGAGAGGTTGTTCCTTAAATTGACAATCTTTTCATCAAGATCAGCTTTATTTTGATTGAGAGTATGAATTTGCTGAGTATAGCTTTGAAGTTTGATGATTGAATCTTCGAGTTTTTGGGTTGCTTCAAGCAGTTTCTGGTTTGAATCTTGCAGTTTGTTGGCCATATCCTCTATTTTAAGCTTTTCTTCTTCTGCAGACTTTGCATTTTTTTCTTTCAAATCTTCAATATTTTTATTCAAGTTTTGAACTTGTTGAGACAGATTTTCAGCTTTTTGATTCAGTTTTGCATTTTCTTTGGTCAATTTTTCATAACTGATGTCAAATTCCTCAGATTTTTCCCTCATTTTCTCCTCAATTTTAGTTTTTTCATCTCTCAATTCATCAATGTTAACATTCTGTGCATCAATCAAAGTCTCATTCTCAGTTTTGGTCCTCTGCAACTTTTCAATTTCCACCTTCTGCTTCTTATTTTGCGACTTAGCATCTTTTAATTGTGTCTTTATACTTTCAGCGAATTTTTCTAAATTTTCAATGTTTTCCTTCTTTTCTTGAATTTGTTCTTCATTCTCAAGAATTTTCTTAACTTTTGAAGATACCAGACCTTTCAACTCCTGAATTTCATTTTCACAGATTGCTTTTTGACGAACGAGACTCTCTTTTGACTCATATAAAAAGGATTTTTCAAATTCGATATTTTCGATCATCAATTCCTTTTCTGAGATAACATTTGTGAGGTGAGAAATCTCTGAATTGGATTTTGTGGATATATTTTGAATTTCTGATTCCTTGCTGGCTAAATATGTGGTAAGATTTTGAATTTCAAAGTTAAATCGCTCTGTAGCTTCAGCGTTGGTTTGTTGAAGAGTTGATAAAGCTTGTTGTGTGTCTTCGAGAGTTTTTAAAGTTTTTTTGAGGTCCTCGAAGGTCTGTGTGATTGTTTCTTCAGCTTTTAATTTTTCTTCTTGACATTTTGATAGATTTTTTTGGGTAAGTACAAGTTCTTGTTCAACTTGTGTCAACTTTTCTTGATTTTGTAATAATTGTTGCTTATTTTCCACAAATTTGCACTCATTTTGCTTTAATTTATCTTCAGACTCGTTCAATTGATTTCTACAATCTGCTAACTCTGATTCGGTTTGCAACAATTTTTCTTCCATTTGAACGAGCTTTTGCTGAATGTCTGTGTGGTCGCGTTTGATTTTCTTTAGTTTTTCATCACTTTCTGCTAGTTTTTGCTCTTTTTGGTTTAAAATTACATCCTTTTGCTTCAGATTTTTTTCACATTTTTTGAGATTTTCCTCATTTTCTCTCAAAATTTGCTCTGTAATATTTAATTTGCTTTGTTTTTCATTTAAGTTCGCTAAAAGCTCCTCAATTTTTTCCTCTCTTTTAATTCGTTTTTCTTCTATTTGTTTAATATTTTCTTCACATTTTATCAACTTTTCTTCAGAAAATATTAACAATTCTTCACTTTTTAATAGTTTTTTCTTACTTTCTTCTAACAACTCTTCACTTTTGACAATTTTTAAGCGATTTTGTGTGAAAAGTTTCTCGTTTTCTTTCAATTTTTCATTCAATTTACTGATCATTTCATTAGCTTCATCGATTTTCATGTTCAAATTTGAAATTTCATTCCTTAATTTTCCATTTTCAGATGCAAAATCATCGCACTTAGATTGTGCATTATTAAGTTGTAAATCGGCAGATATCTTTAGTCCATTAATTGTTGTTAATTCTTCTTGTAGTTCGTTCAACTTATCTTCAAGAATTGACGTTTGTTGCTTATTCTGCTGATTAATACTTTGAAGTTCCATATTTAAAATACTCTTTTCATTAATCAATGCCTTGATTTTATCATCTTTTGAATTTAATTGTGCAAGAACTTCTTGGACTTTTTCATTCATTTTACACAGCTCGTCTTGTAAATTCAAATTTTTTTCGATCATTTCTTTGAATTTTCCATCATTTTCAGCTTCCATAAATTCTAGTTCTTCCTCTTTTTCCTTTAAATCTTTTGTCAAGCTGGTTTTTTGATGCTCAATCTTCTCAATCAAATTTTTTAAACTTTCAACTTTTTCCTCTTTTTCCTTAAAATTATTATTAAGCTCTAATGCCTGTCGATTCAATCTATTAATCTTTGATTGTAGACTTTCTTCCATAGACGTATGGAATAGCTCAGACTCCTTGATCTTTCTATTAAGACTTTCTTCCATGGACTCAAGGATTTTGTCTTTTGATGCGATAATTTGCTCAATGTCCTTGGAATGTTTCTCTTTAATCTTCATTATGTCAACTTTATGGACAGTTTCCAGCATCAATTTATCTTCACTTAAGGATTTGATGGACTCGAGTGATCTTTTATAAATTTCTTCAAGCTTTGACAGCTTTGCATCCTTCCCAGACATCTTTTGGCCGATTTCGAATAGTTTTGCATCTTTTTCAGACAATTCAGCATCTTTTTTTGTGATTTCTGCATCTTTATCTAAAACATCAGAATTTTTCATGAAAATCTCAGTGCCCATCTCTGATATTTTAATATCTTTTTCAGTTATTTCCTTCAATAAGTTAGAAATTTTACTTTGTAGCTCATCACAATTTATTTTTTCAAGCTTTAATAGCTCATTTGATTCTTCTTGGGCATTTTTAGCTGCTTGAACTTCCTCTTTTCCCTTCTCAGCTTCCACATAAATCCTTTTGATATCATTTTCTAAACTTTCTATCAATTTTTGAGAATTTTCAATTCCATTTCGGAGTTTTGTGTTTTCTGCCAAATACTTGCTGCACATCTGCTTCTCTGCTTCAAATTGAGTTTGAATTTCAAAGTTTTTGACTTGAAGAGCACGCAAATCTTCACTTAAAAAGTCAATTTCCTTGATTTTCTCCTTCTTTTCAGTTTGAAGTTTATAAATTGATTGTAAATTATCTTCAATTTTCATCTCCAAATTGTGAATTTTCTCATTAAGAGCTTGAGTTTCCACTTCTTTTTCCTTAAGTTGAAGGTCGATGACACCTTTGGCTATGCTTTCACCACTTTCTGACATATTCAAACCCATCGTGTGGCTTGCGTAATACGAAAAGTCTAAACTTGCATCTTTGTCTGGAGTTCCTTTATTTTCATTAATAATTTCCAGCAATTCCTTGTTAATCTCTTCTAATTCATGAATTTTCTCATTTTTCAATTCAATTTTTGTTTCCATATCGTTAATGACATCATTAAGATTGTCAATTTTCTTCCTTAAATTATTCATTTCAGCATCCATAACGGAAATTTTATTTTGAAATTTCTCATTTGTTGAAGTCAAATTGTCAATATCAAATTTAAGATCAGAGATTTTATCCTCCCGAGAGTTAATTTCCTTTTCCATTTTTGTACGAATTTGGGATTCTCGTTGCTTACGATTTGGAGAGAAATTTTCACTTTCTCGTTCAATTAAAAGCTCAGTTTTGAGGGTTTGGACTTCATTTGACAGAACTTTGCATTTTTGAGCTAAAAAATTACATAAAAATTTTATTACTTATTTTTACTTCCTCAAAAAATAGCATTTCAACTTACCAAGACTTTCAGCTTTATCCTGATTCTGTTTGATCTCAATTTCAAGCATATTCTTCTCATATCTTTCATTTTCCAGCTGTGCCTTTGTCATTTTCAATTCCCTCATTCTTTCATTAAACACTTCCTTATTCGGGGTTGACGTTGGTGTTGATTTTGCCTTCGGTGTCCTCAATGGACTTCCAAGAGACAAGAAGTTTAAATGCGGTGATGATTGCATTGGACATGCTTCTTTTACAGCTTGTCGAAGAAACTCCTTTGTAATCTTTACATTTTTATCTTTATCAATTGAAGCTTTAATGTAGCTGAAAAATTTCGCAATTGATATTTGATGCTTAACGTCGAGATTTCTACAGGACTTTTGGAAATAATCATTCGATTTTTGAACGCAAGAATGGTAGAGAAGAATGGAGAAGACATATACATGATCTTGTGGCAAAATACTGCTTGTGTCACTGTTGAGGACTTCATATGATGAAAAGTAGGCTGAAACGGAAAGGAATTAACATTTTCTTAGTTAAAATTTGGAATCAGGTAATTGGCAAGCAATTTTGAGTGATAGAGATAGCTTCAGGTGACATTTGAGATTCGCTACAGACATAAGCGTGGATATGGCTCCAATAGCATATCTGTAGCAGATAAGCTAGAGCATGAACTCTCGTTGAAACTGGTTATTTGTGTATGACGGATAGCCGAAGTGAGATAAGTACCTCGGTGGTAGAGTAGCAGGGATCTCTGCTCGAGTGGTAAGAGATCGCCTTTTTTGAGGTCGTAGGTTCGATTCTCATCAAACCCGAATTGTTTTACATTAGTATACACATATAGCAGTTATTGGAAGATCTACAGTAAGTCGCCTTTAGGTACCGATCGCTTTGAATGGATAGCTACATATTTAGTACATTTAATTGAACTTACCTTCTAAAAAAGCTCCAATACTTTCAGTCTGATGACTCTTGCTATGATAAAGGCGTTGTGAAACTTTTTCATAAAATTTTTCAAGATCAACATGATCAAGAGATCCAGTTACTTCAACTAAATTGGTTGATTTTATCTAAAATTAAAATTTGTAAATAATTTGTTGAAATTAAGGAAAAGCAATTTCAGGTCTGCAGACTTGTAAGATAAATTTTTTTAAATATAGAGGTCCCCTAGGAAATCCAACTATACTAATATTGACAATATAGTCAAATTTTCAAAAATTATAATTAAAACATGTTCAGATAAAATTCTATATACAGCCTATAATAATAGTATCTGATTCTTAAGCCTAAAGTTGTGTGGCAAAAAATTCTATGGTTGTAAGTTGAGTAAAATAACGACTTTTGATAATAAACTAGCTGTTCAGTTGAAGCTATAGTCAGGTAAATAATAACTCAATTAAAGCTATAGTCACGATCCATTTTCAGGCTTTGTTTGGCTATTGCACTAATCCACACTTTAAAATATTATTAATAAAATAATTCATGGCCAGATATTTCAGAAAAGTAAAATTTTTCAATTAAGCTTTCAAATTTTCCAAGATGGACAAGATTATTAATTAAATTCAAAAAAAAAATCAACATTCACTTTATAATCCCACAACATCCTTTTTCAAATCACAACTTCCTTAACACATCAGTCAAAAAACTTACCCATTCTAAAAGAATGAATTTCCATCGATTAATATCCATTTTTGTTGTTCAATTGTTGTTTAACATTTGAAATTTCAATTTCAATTGATTAAATATTATTGTGCCTTTTAAAAATTGATTTTGTTTGCTACAATTAATGAAGTTTTCAATTAAAATGTTTAAAAAACTATTTTCGGCTACCTAACAAATTTTAAATTTCAAAACAGTTTTTTATTGACCGTTGAGATTCCCCTTGAGAAACTATGAAAAAAATTTTTAAAGTTGTTGTTTGAAAATATTTTAATCGTTAAAGTATTTTTTTAAAATTTATTTCTTGAATGTTGCTGAACACTAATGCTTAATGTTTACTTAATGATTGACTGCCAATGCGATTTCTGTTCTTAATTTTCAAAAAAACAATTAACAAATTTGAGTAAAAAACAAAAGATTTTTTTAAAGAATTATTTATTTTTTTATCTATTTCATACAAAATATTAATTTTATAAATTTCTTAAAAAAGCTATGTTTAACACTATTTAATTTTTCAATAATAAAAATAAAGAAATTTTAATCCAAACAAAGCAAAAACGTTTCAATATCAATCAGCTCTTGTTGCTTAATCGGTACTTTCATATCTTTACCATTCAAACAGTTTCTTACATTATCAGCAAGATCATCATAGTCGGGAAACGCAAATGTTTTCAATTTTGAATGCACCAATGTTTCATTAATTTTTACTTCAAAGCTTCCTCTTCTTCCGATATTGCATTCAACTTTGACTTCCGGGATCAACTTATTGAGGAAATCTTTGAGTTCCTGGCACTGACGTTTAAATCCGCAAACTGTACAGTATTCTATATTGACTGATACTTTTGGATCTTTGGACATATTTATCAAAAAGTTCTGAATTTCAGATCAAATTTCTGAATAAATATTTGATAACTTTTAACTGCAATTGGATGCAATTTTCGCGAATGCGTTTAGAAATTGACACCAAAAACATTAATTTTTTTCGGAAACTTTCGTACAATAGATTCTATTAAGGATTCTATAAAATCCTGAAATATTTATTATAAAATTCAGTTTAACTTAGACTGTTTAAGATTAAAAACATTAAAGTAAAAGTGCAAAACATCAATAGTCCTTAAAGTAGATTGACCAAAAATCAAAACGATCAAAACATTCATCAAAGAGTGCGTTTACAAATTTTTTTAAATTTATTTTCAATAAAGTAAACAAAAAAATTATCGAGAAATTTAATTTTTGAATTTTTAAGTTTGCGAGAATTTGAGACCTCAAAAATGGTTCAAAGCGAAGGTGAACCGATTCTAGCAACTGCTGGATATGATCATACAATCAAAATTTGGGCACCATACTCTGGCACGACAGTAAAAACTTTACAGCATTCTGATTCTCAGGTAAATATCAACTTAAAAAGTTTTCATGCCAAAATGTAACAAATATTCAAACTTCTTGACAGGTCAATGCCTTAGCCATCAAAAATTACCTTGCAGCTGGTGGATTTCAATCAATTCGTCTTTACGATCTTAATGCCAGTACAAATCCACTCATAAATTTCGAAGGAGTTAGCAAAAATGTTACAGCTGTTGGATTCCAGGAAGACAATCGTTTCATGTACACTGGTTCTGAAGATAGTCGTGTTCGTATCTGGGACTTGAATTGTCCACAGCCTGTCTGTAAGAGAATGTTTGATTGTCTCAATCCAGTCACGTCAGTTTGTCTGCATCCAAATCAAGTTGAAGTTGCAATCAGCACGAGCATTGGAGGCATTTACATATGGGATATAAAAACTGATCATAATGAGCAGCTAATGCCCGAGTCGAATTGTTCATTAAGTTCCATAGATATTAGTCCGAATGGAAAGTATATGGCAGCAATAAATAACAAAGGATCAACATTTATATGGGATTTATATGCGGACGAAAAAAAATATACAAAAACACTTGCTAGATTAAGATTTGTGTCACAACAGCGATATGGACTAAAATGCAAGTTCTCTCCAGATTCAACGCTTTTGGTTGCAACAGGCGGTGATGGAACTGCTCGACTTTATAAATGTGAAGATGACTTTAAACTTTATAGAGAACTGAAAATTGACAAATTTTGGATGTGGGATGTGGCATTTAGTAACGACAGTAAATATCTTTTTGTAGCTAGCAGTGACGGAACTGCGAGACTATGGAAAATTGAGACAAAAAATATTGAGAGAGAATATTTAGGGCATTCAAAGGCACTTACAGCAATCGCTTTTCGTGATGAATTTATTAAGCCTAGTAATTGAAGGAAATCCAGGAGTTCAAATGTTGATTCTATTCTTAGTCAACAAATAATGCTTTTAAAAATTTAATGTATCAAAATATCTATAAATTAAAATATTAATAAAGATTATTAAAAAGTAATATTAAGTTTATTATTGAAGTCATGGCTTAACTTTAGAAGGCAAGTGATGAACATCATTAAAGGAATGCTGAAATCAGAATTCGAAGTCAATAGGGTTCGAGTAGACTTGAGTTGACTCGACTTGACTCAACTTTTCTCGTAGTCAACTCATTAATTCTATTTTTGCATGAAGAAATCGACTCGAGTTGACTCGAGCTCTGGCTGACATGCAAACACATACTTACTTGACTTACATCGATGACCTTACAGACCAATTGTGATCCATGGTCTCCCTCAGATGCCACCTAAAACTGGCTCTATTGCTGGTTACCGCTTGCTCAATAGTCTCTTTCTATGAGTTCTTTGGTCTTCCACGTACTCTTTTTCCATCCACAAAGTCCGACTTAAAGACCTTACTTAATGGAGCTTCCACAGGTCTCCTGATAACATCACCAATCCATCGGAGCCTGTTTACTTTAATACGCTAAATGATATCAGCTTCTGTAAAGAGCTGATACAACTCTACATTGCTCCTGCACATACTAGAATCTCCTTCTTTCGTGTAAACATAAAGTGATATTAAATCCATCAGTTCCCTCAATAAAGCTCCCTCAGTGTTTTACAAACATTCAAACAAAAAATTTCTGAACGCACTCAATATTTATCATTTTAATCTTTAAAATTTAAAATTGTCGAAAATAATTCCAAATATTCGCCACAAAAACACAAACGTCACCAAATCATGTCACAACCATCTGAAGTATCGGTCAATATAGAATATTGTGCTGTTTGCGATTTTAAGCGTCAATGTCATGAATTGAAAGAATTTCTTAACGAAACAATTCCGGAAGCAAAAGTTGAATGTCAAATTGGAAGAAGAGGAAGTTTTGAGGTGAAAATCAATGAAACATTGGTGCATTCAAAAATGCAAACATTGGCTTTTCCTGTGTACAAGGATGTTGCTGAAAATGTGAGAAATTGTTTTGAGGGAAAAGAGTTGAAATCTGTACAGCAGCAGAAGATCACTGAGTGCTCTATTATGTAGATTCAAAGCTTTATTAATTTTTATGTTATTAGCAGCAAATTGTATGATTTTTAGATGAATTTTGAATGTTTCCAGTCCTGTCTCCAGCAATAAATGAAAAATAAATTTTTTGAAAACTTAAAATCATCATTTTGATTTCTTTCAAATCTCCTTAAATTCCAAAAAGCAATTAGTGACACCAACAATAATTGCCTGTGGATGAATTTCACTATCTTCAACTGTTTTTGGATTCAATGAAACTTCAAAATCCCTAATCAAAGCTGCAATACCAAATTTTCCTTGTGCTAATGCAAATCGATTTCCGATACAAATTCTTGGTCCTAATCCAAAAGGAAAAAAGACACCACGATCCATAAAAGCCTTAACACCTCCATTTTCTGGTGCGAACCTTTCAGGACTAAATTTGAGTGGATTGTTAAAGTATTCAGGATCCTTAAAAATTGATTGAACTGGAATGTATACAACATCACCGGGTATAAAATGAACTTTCTTTTCTTTTGGTAGATTAAGGGTAATAGGGTCGGTGCATAAACGGGCTAGGTAGCTGCCTGGATTGTGACAACGTAAAGTTTCTAAAATTATTAAAAAAATTAGTTTTTTATGGTTGTATAAATGATTAAGGCATTACCATGCCAAATTTGATCTAGATAATCTAAAGCCATAATATTATCATATGTAAAGTCTTCATCATTAGGCATCTTTGATTTGATTTCTTCACGTAATTTTGATTGAATCTTTTTATTACGAGCGAGTTCATATAAAGCTGCAGCTATTGCATTGCTTGATGTATCATAACCATCTTAAAAAGGAAGGAAATCCATATTTGATTATTTCAAACTTCTTATTTGCAGCAAGATTGTGGATATGGCTACAAGAGCATATCTGTAGTAGATTGGCCTGAGCGTAGGGCTTGAAACTGGTTTTATGTGTATGACGGATAGCTGAAGTGAGATAAGTATCACGGTGGTCGAGTGGCAGGGATCTCTGCTCGAGTGGTGAGGGATCGCCTCTTTTGAGGTCGTGGGTTCGATTCCCATCAAACCCGACTTGTTGTATACATACTAGGCTATTCGGGGGTGACAACCACCTTGCCCCGGCTTCAAAAACCCCCTCAAATTCGGACCCACCTTATTCCACACCTGACACCTACCCCCACCTGACACCCACCTTGTCAACACTCCTTAAATTATTGGCTTCACACGACTTCACAAATGGCTTCAAATGGCTTCCATTTTAGAGTCAGTGAATTGGGTTTGTATAAGATAGATAGCAGTTATATGGAGATCTATAAAGATAACCAGAAATAATTCACTTACCAATCAGAAAAGATGCTCCATGTGATGCAATTCCCAAATCTTTAAAAATCATTATTCAAATAAATTAATATATTATTAAAATCAGTTAATGGTTTACCATCAATCTCTTTTCTATGCTTTAATCCTATCAGATATTCCAAATAATCTAAATTTTTGATTCCACTTGCCTCCCTCTGCCTCATTGAATCCATCATTAGATTGAGAAAAAACTTTTCAGAGCCTGGCTGAGTAAAGGTCATTTTAAAATATTTTGTCAAAAATGGATAAATACTGTACAATATTGAAAAAATCATGAATTTTTTTGATGGTGTGAGGAACGATTGAGCTCTTGCAAGAATTTCAGATTCGCTTCCATCAAAAACCTTTGGATCAACATTGTAGATGCTGTTAGAAACAACTGAGAGCGTAAAACGAGCACACAGCTGTTGAAAAATTAGACAAAATAAACCCAAAAATATTCAAAATATATTCCTAAGCTTGAAGACGGCTTAGCCGTTTACAAACTTTGATTTATTCAAAATTACTCACATCTTTTGCATCAAATCCACTAAAGTTCTTCTTTGTACCTTCATTCTTTATAAAATTCTTCATTTTCTCATAAACATTTACATAAATTGGATGTGTGGCCTTGATCTTCATTTAAATTTAAAAACAAAACGAAACAAAATATTTGCAAATTATTTGCTGCTTTCAAGTTCAATTTAAATTTATTGAGATCTAAATTTAGATTTTTTCAGACTTTATTAAATTAAAATAGATTGATAATTTTTTGAATTAGGCTAATTTAGTAATTTAGAAGCTGCAACTCACTCGCAAATTTGTAAAAGCTGGCGAAATTGATTGTCGAGTATTTTTCCATTTCTCACCAATATGAACGAACATATGTCCACCTAAAAGAGGATCTGATTTCTCATCAATCTTGCCATACAATTCAGTTCCTTGAAAATTCTTAAAGTATTTTACTAAAATATCTTTTGCAACTTCTGGATCAAAAACCAAAAATCGTGGACTTCTAAAATTGAAAATTCCGATGTATGCGTGGCTGCTTTTATACTTTTTATACAATTCGTCCAACTCATACATAATGTGTCGTTTTCCATTCACTTGGCCTGGTAAGTTTCCAAATAATGCACCAGAATTTGGTGAGAAAACTCCACGATTGATCCAATAATTTCGGTTTGATAACAAATAGACATAATGCAGTGCTAAAATGACTGCAATTATCAGCAGAATATTTGACAAAGTTCCACAAATTCCTTCACAAAACCACATTTTTATGTTCGTGTGTTGACCGATGAGATTCTAAACATGAACTGATTTTTTTTCTTATTTTATAGAATAATGCTTGAGAGTGAGAATCAATTTTTTAAGAGAACTAAGTTGTAGAATATGTAAACAGAGATTAAAACCATATTTACGTTTTTTTTTTGTCATATCATATGCATGGATGAAATTTTAGTATGTTCTCTTTTGTACGACTCTGTTTAAATCCAAAAACTTATAACTTTGAGCAAATTTTCAAGCTCAAAAAAAAATTTTTGCTCAAGGTTCAAAAATTATTTTTTCAAAAATAAACTTTACACTATAAAGCGAAATTTAAAAAAAGAGGCAATTAAGAAAATTTTTGAACTGTTTGCTCTCGGGGCTATTTTTTCTTGTAGAAGACATCAAAATTAACTTCTTTTCAAAATTTCAGGTCATTTGATGCTGTTTTTACAATTCTGTGGCTGATTGAAGTTGAAAATGAGTGAACATTTTGATTTTTTCACGTCTTATTTAAACTGTTATATATTTGTAATGGTTAAAGATGATAGGAAACGCTTTGTGGTTTCTAATAGTGTCTTGTAAGAGCTTTATTTTGATAATGTACAAATCACAGTGCGACAAGCTGGAGGAACTGCGATCCTAATCGAATATGTAAAATTTCATCATATACTCGAGAAAAGTTGAGTCGACTCGAAAAAATCCGGGTTGACTTTGAACTCTGATATTAATAATTTTTTTATTTGCAATTGAAGCTTTTAGTGATTTGAGGAACATTATAAAAAAATGCCATTGGTTGATTCCCTCGATTATTTCCTACCAATGAACAGCATTTAAAACAAAAATCACGATAATTTGAACAAATTACATTAGTTCTATTTTTTTCTTTGGGAGTGTCTGCTTCCACTATTTTGAACATTTGATTTTTTTGACATTTTTTCCTCCAATTCGATATAAAAATCTTCAAAAAACAGAACTTCATCCTTTTTTGACAATTCTTAATTTTAACTTTCAAGTTAAAATTGAATCCTCTTGAGAGCGTGATTTCTATCGTACCGTACTGCAATACCCATTTATATAGAAGCGTACGCTAATTTAGCGTGATCAAATTGTTCAATTTTTTTTTTATCTTTGTCTGTAAGGCAGTGCCTGTCTTTAAATATCAATATGATAATAAAATTAACTAAGGTAAAATAAATTAATAAAAATCTGAAGGTTCTTTTTTTGGATCTTGAGAACTTCTGATGCAAAAAATCTATTTAAGATGGGTTTTGTGAAAATTAAACCATTCTGAATTTTGTGTTTACTCACTACTACATAATATTATTATTTGATAGAAATAAAGTCGTGACGAGTCATTTAAATGAGAGTTATGGCTTAAAAGTGAATGTGATATTCATTTTAAAACAATTACTTTTTATATGATATTAAAAAAAATTGTAAATGATTTTCAAATACTCAAGGTAAATAAAACACAAATTGTACTATTTCGACTAATTAAATATAATAATAATTTTAAAAATCTATTCTGTTGTAATCGAAAAATTTAAGTAAATTTCAATAATTCAATATTTAGTTCATCCACCTTAAAACATTTTAAAATTAAAAAATTTAATTAATATACAATTTTGAAGACAATACAAACTATAAAGGATCCACTTTCATTGCAAAAAAATCATTAACCAAACAATTTACCTATTAAAGTTTTAATTAAAAATGCTTAAAGAAAACCATCTGTTGCTGTTTAACAATTGAAAAACAAAACTAATTTTTAACTAAGGACAGGTTAATCACGACTATTTTGTGACTTTTAAATTAGTTTTCATGATGATGACTTTCCACGAAGATAATTACTTTTAAGTTCTTGCTGAAACTGTATATAAGCAGCAAAGAATTCAACGAAAGGCAACAGTATCAGCCTAAGGGCCCAATAATACATTACAAAAAAGGATAGTGAAAATTAAGAAGTATAAAAGTGATAATAGTAAAGTGAAGTGAATAGAACATGAAGATATCAACAGTGTTAATAGTGACACTGCTAACTGTAGTATTGTTTGATATTACAGAAGTTGATGCCGCAGTTAAAAGAAAAAGAAAACGTGTTAAAACTAGACGGCCTTTGTATACTAGAAAAACTTCTACAAGAACAACTCCGTATTCAAGTTCTTCACTAGAATCTTCATCAGAAATATCATTTTCACAATCTTCAACTGAAGAGTCTGAATCCTTGTCAAAAACAAGTACTCAAAGTTCGTCATTATCAATTAGTACTTCAGAGCAATCAAGCATTTCCAGCACAAGCGAACCTAACTCATCCAGCGAATTTACAACTGCACCTTCAGGATCTTATAGCTCAAGCTCTTTAGTACCTTCAGGATCTTATAGCTCCACGGAATCAAGCTCGTCAAGTGAAATCGCATCCAGCTCATCAATTGATTATTCCTCAAGCTCTTCAGCACCATCAGGCTCGATTAGTTCTAGCACGACTGCTCAATCAGCATCTTTTAGCTTAAGCTCTTCATCACCATCAGGCTCGTTCAGTTCTAGCTCGACTGCTCCATCAGCATATTCTAGATCAAGCTCTTCAGCACCATCAGGCTCGTTCAGTTCTAGCACGACTGCTCCATCAGGATCTTCTAGCTCAAGCTCAACTGTTTCATCAGGGTTTTACAGTTCAAGCTCTTTAGTTCCATCAGGATCTTCTAGCTCAAGTATAACTGTTCCATCAGGATCTTCTAGCTCAAGTTCAACTGTTCCATCAGGATCTTCCAGTTCAAACTCTTCAGTTCCGTCAGGATCTTCTAGCTCAAGTTCAACTGTTCCATCAGGATCTTACAGTTCAAGCTCTTTAGTTCCATCAGGATCTTCTAGCTCAAGTTCAACTGTTTCATCAGGATCTTATAGTTCAAGCTATTCAGTTCCATCAGGATCTTCTAGCTCAAGTTCAACTTTTCCATCAGGATCTTATAGTTCAAGCTCCTTAGTACCTTCAGGATCTTATAGCTCAACGGAATCAAGCTCGTCAAGCGAAATCGCATCCAGCTCATCAATTGATTATTCCTCAAGCTCTTCAGCACCATCAGGCTCGTTTAGTTCTAGCTCTACTGCTCCATCAGCATCTTCTAGCTCAAGCTCTTCAGCACCATCAGGCTCGTTCAGTTCTAGCTCGACTGCTCCATCAGGATCTTCTAGCTCAAGTTCAACTGTTCCATCAGGATCTTTTAGCTCAAGTTCAACTGTTCCATCAGGATCTTCTAGCTCTAGTTCAACTGTTCCATTAGGATCTTCTAGCTCAAGTTCAACTGTTCCATCAGGATCTCACAGTTCAAGCTCTTTAGTTCCATCAGGATCTTCTAGCTCAAGTTCAACTGCTTCATTAGGATCTTATAGTTCAAGCTCCTCAGTACCTTCAGGATCATATAGCTCAACGGAATCAAGCTCGTCAAGCGAAATCGCATCCAGCTCATCTACTGATTATTCCTCAAGCTCTTCAGCACCATCAAGCTCGTTCAGTTCTAGCTCGACTACTCCATCAGGATCTTCTAGCTCAAGTTCAACTGCTTCATCAGGATCTTATAGTTCAAGCTCCTTAGTACCTTCAGGATCATATAGCTCAACGGAATCAAGCTCGTCAAGCGAAATCGCATCCAGCTCATCTACTGATTATTCCTCAAGCTCTTTAGCACCATCAAGCTCGTTCAGTTCTAGCTCGACTGCTTCATCAGGATCTTCTAGCTCAAGTTCAACAGTTCCATCAGGATCTTCTAGCTCAAGTTCAACTGTTCCATCAGGATCTTCTAGCTCAAGTTCAACTGTTCCATCAGGATCTTCTAGCTCAAGTTCAACTGTTCCATCAGGATCTTACAGTTCAAGCTCTTTAGTTCCATCAGGATCTTCTAGCTCAAGTTCAACTGTTTCATCAGGAGCTTATAGTTCAAGCTCCTCAGTACCATCAGGATCATATAGCTCAACGGAATCAAGCTCTTCAAGCGAAATCGCATCCAGCTCATCAATTGATTATTCCTCAAGCTCTTCAGCACCATCAGGCTCGTTCAGTTCTAGCTCGACTGATCCATCAGCATCTTCTAGCTCAAGCTCTTCAGCACCATCAGACTCGTTCACTTCTAGCTCGACTGCTCCATCAGGATCTTCTAGCTCAAGTTCAACTGTTCCATCAGGATCATACAGTTCAAGCTCTTTAGTTCCATCGGAATCTTCTAGCTCAAGTTCAACTGTTCCATCAGGATCTTCTAGCTCAAGTTCAACTGTTCCATCAGGATCTTACAGTTCAAGCTCTTTAGTTCCATCAGGATCTTCTAGCTCAAGTTCAACTGTTTCATCAGGATCTTATAGTTCAAGCTCCTCAGTACCATCAGGATCATATAGCTCAACGGAATCAAGCTCTTCAAGCGAAATCGCATCCAGCTCATCAATTGATTATTCCTCAAGCTCTTCAGCACCATCAGGCTCGTTCAGTTCTAGCTCGACTGATCCATCAGCATCTTCTAGCTCAAGCTCTTCAGCACCATCAGACTCGTTCACTTCTAGCTCGACTGCTCCATCAGGATCTTCTAGCTCAAGTTCAACTGTTCCATCAGGATCATACAGTTCAAGCTCTTTAGTTCCATCGGAATCTTCTAGCTCAAGTTTAACTGTTCCATCAGGATCTTCTAGCTCAAGTTCAACTGTTCCATCAGGATCTTACAGTTCAAGCTCTTTAGTTCCATCAGGATCTTCTAGCTCAAGTTCAACTGTTTCATCAGGATCTTCTAGCTCAAGTTCAACTGTTCCATCAGGATCTTCTAGCTCAAGTTTACCTGTTCCATCAGGATCTTCTAGCTCAAGTTCAACTGTTTCATCAGGATCTTACAGTTCAAGCTCTTTAGTTCCATCAGGATCTTCAAGCTCAAGTTCAACTGCTTCATCAGGATCTTATACTTCAAGCTCCTCAGTACCTTCAGGATCTTATACCTCAACGGAATCAAGCTCGTCAAGCGAAATCGCATCCAGCTCATCAATTGATTATTCCTCAAGCTCTTCAGCACCATCAGACTCGTTTAGTTCTAGCTCGACTGCTCCATCAGGATCTTCTAGCTCAAGTTCAACTGTTCCATCAGGATCATACAGTTCAAGCTCTTTAGTTCCATCGGAATCTTTGAGCTCAAGTTTAACTGTTCCATCAGGATCTTCTAGCTCAAGTTCAACTGTTCCATCAGGATCTTACAGTTCAACCTCTTTAGTTCCATCAGGATCTTCTAGCTCAAGTTCAACTGTTTCATCAGGATCTTCTAGCTCAAGTTCAACTGTTCCATCAGGATCTTCTAGCTCAAGCTCAACTGTTCCATCAGGAACTTCTAGCTCAAGTTCAACTGTTCCATCAGGATCATACAGTTCAAGCTCTTCAGTTCCATCGGAATCTTCTAGCTCAAGTTTAACTGTTCCATCAGGATCTTCTAGCTCAAGTTCAACTGTTCCATCAGGATCTTACAGTTCAAGCTCTTTAGTTCCATCAGACTCTTCTAGCTCAAGTTCAACTGTTCCATCAGGATCTTACAGTTCAAGCTCTTTAGTTCCATCAGGATCTTCTAGCTCAAGTTCAACTGTTTCATCAGGATCTTATAGTTCAAGCTCCTCAGTACCATCAGGATCTTATAGCTCAACGGAATCAAGCTCGTCAAGCGAAATCGCATCCAGCTCATCAATTGAATATTCCTTAAGCTCTTCAGAACCATCGGGCTCTTTCAGTTCTAGCTCGACTGCTCCATCAGGATCTTCTAGCTCAAGTTCAACTGTTCCATCAGGATCTTCTAGCTCAAGTTCAACTGTTCCATCAGGATTTTCTAGCTCAAGTTTAACTGTTCCATCAAGATCTTCTAGCTCAAGTTCAACTGTTCCATCAGGAACTTACAGTTTAAGCTCTTTAGTTCCATCAGGATCTTCTAGCTCAAGTTCAACTGTTTCATCAGGATCTTATAGTTCAAGCTCCTCAGTACCTTCAGGATCTTATACCTCAACGGAATCAAGCTCGTCAAGCGAAATCGCATCCAGCTCATCAATTGATTATTCCTCAAGCTCTTTAGCACCATCAAGCTCGTTCAGTTCTAGCTCGACTGCTTCATCAGGATCTTCTAGCTCAAGTTCAACTGTTCCATCAGGATCTTCTAGCTCAAGTTCAACTGTTCCATCAGGATCTTCTAGCTCAAGTTCAACTGTTCCATCAGGATCTTACAGTTCAAGCTCTTTAGTTCCATCAGGATCTTCTAGCTCAAGTTCAACTGTTTCATCAGGATCTTATAGTTCAAGCTCCTTAGTACCTTCAGGATCATATAGCTCAACGGAATCAAGCTCTTCAAGCGAAATCGCATCCAGCTCATCAATTGATTATTCCTCAAGCTCTTCAGCACCATCAGGCTCGTTCAGTTCTAGCTCGACTGATCCATCAGGATCTTCTAGCTCAAGTTCAACTGTTCCATCAGGATCTTCTAGCTCAAGTTCAACTGTTCCATCAGGATCATACAGTTCAAGCTCTTTAGTTCCATCGGAATCTTCTAGCTCAAGTTTAACTGTTCCATCAGGATCTTCTAGCTCAAGTTCAACTGTTCCATCAGGATCTTACAGTTCAAGCTCTTTAGTTCCATCAGGATCTTCTAGCTCAAGTTTACCTGTTCCATCAGGATCTTCTAGCTCAAGTTCAACTGTTTCATCAGGATCTTACAGTTCAAGCTCTTTAGTTCCATCAGGATCTTCAAGCTCAAGTTCAACTGCTTCATCAGGATCTTATAGTTCAAGCTCCTCAGTACCTTCAGGATCTTATACCTCAACGGAATCAAGTTCGTCAAGCGAAATCGCATCCAGCTCATCAATTGATTATTCCTCAAGCTCTTCAGCACCATCAGACTCGTTTAGTTCTAGCTCGACTGCTCCATCAGGATCTTCTAGCTCAAGTTCAACTGTTCCATCAGGATCATACAGTTCAAGCTCTTTAGTTCCATCAGGATCTTCTAGCTCAAGTTCAACTGTTTCATCAGGATCTTATAGTTCAAGCTCCTCAGTACCATCAGGATCTTATAGCTCAACGGAATCAAGCTCGTCAAGCGAAATCGCATCCAGCTCATCAATTGAATATTCCTTAAGCTCTTCAGAACCATCGGGCTCTTTCAGTTCTAGCTCGACTGCTCCATCAGGATCTTCTAGCTCAAGTTCAACTGTTCCATCAGGATCTTCTAGCTCAAGTTCAACTGTTCCATCAGGATCTTACAGTTCAAGCTCTTTAGTTCCATCAGGATCTTCTAGCTCAAGTTCAACTGCTTCATCAGGATCTTATAGTTCAAGCTCCTCAGTACCTTCAGGATCTTATACCTCAACGGAATCAAGCTCGTCAAGCGAAATCGCATCCAGCTCATCTACTGATTATTCCTCAAGCTCTTCAGCACCATCAAGCTCGTTCAGTTCTAGCTCGACTACTCCATCAGGATCTTCTAGCTCAAGTTCAACTGCTTCATCAGGATCTTATAGTTCAAGCTCCTCAGTACCTTCAGGATCATATAGCTCAACGGAATCAAGCTCGTCAAGCGAAATCGCATCCAGCTCATCTATTGATTATTCCTCAAGCTCTTTAGCACCATCAAGCTCGTTCAGTTCTAGCTCGACTACTCCATCAGGATCTTCTAGCTCAAGTTCAACTGTTCCATCAGGATCTTCTAGCTCAAGTTCAACTGTTCCATCAGGATCTTCTAGCTCAAGTTCAACTGTTCCATCAGGATCTTACAGTTCAAGCTCTTTAGTTCCATCAGGATCTTCTAGCTCAAGTTCAACTGTTTCATCAGGATCTTATAGTTCAAGCTCCTCAGTACCTTCAGGATCATATAGCTCAACGGAATCAAGCTCTTCAAGCGAAATCGCATCCAGCTCATCAATTGATTATTCCTCAAGCTCTTCAGCACCATCAGGCTCGTTCAGTTCTAGCTCGACTGATCCATCAGCATCTTCTAGCTCAAGCTCTTCAGCACCATCAGACTCGTTCACTTCTAGCTCGACTGCTCCATCAGGATCTTCTAGCTCAAGTTCAACTGTTCCATCAGGATCATACAGTTCAAGCTCTTTAGTTCCATCGGAATCTTCTAGCTCAAGTTTAACTGTTCCATCAGGATCTTCTAGCTCAAGTTCAACTGTTCCATCAGGATCTTCTAGCTCAAGTTCAACTGTTCCATCAGGATCTTACAGTTCAAGCTCTTTAGTTCCATCAGGATCTTCTAGCTCAAGTTCAACTGTTTCATCAGGATCTTATAGTTCAAGCTCCTCAGTACCTTCAGGATCATATAGCTCAACGGAATCAAGCTCTTCAAGCGAAATCGCATCCAGCTCATCAATTGATTATTCCTCAAGCTCTTCAGCACCATCAAGCTCGTTCAGTTCTAGCTCGACTACTCCATCAGGATCTTCTAGCTCAAGTTCAACTGCTTCATCAGGATCTTATAGTTCAAGCTCTTTAGTTCCATCGGAATCTTCTAGCTCAAGTTTAACTGTTCCATCAGGATCTTCTAGCTCAAGCTCTTCAGCACCATCAAGCTCGTTCAGTTCTAGCTCGACTACTCCATCAGGATCTTCTAGCTCAAGTTCAACTGCTTCATCAGGATCTTATAGTTCAAGCTCCTCAGTACCTTCAGGATCATATAGCTCAACGGAATCAAGCTCGTCAAGCGAAATCGCATCCAGCTCATCTACTGATTATTCCTCAAGCTCTTCAGCACCATCAAGCTCGTTCAGTTCTAGCTCGACTACTCCATCAGGATCTTCTAGCTCAAGTTCAACTGCTTCATCAGGATCTTATAGTTCAAGCTCCTTAGTACCTTCAGGATCATATAGCTCAACGGAATCAAGCTCGTCAAGCGAAATCGCATCCAGCTCATCTACTGATTATTCCTCAAGCTCTTCAGCACCATCAGGCTCGTTCAGTTCTAGCTCGACTGATCCATCAGCATCTTCTAGCTCAAGCTCTTTAGCACCATCAGACTCGTTCACTTCTAGCTCGACTGCTCCATCAGGATCTTCTAGCTCAAGTTCAACTGTTCCATCAGGATCATACAGTTCAAGCTCTTTAGTTCCATCGGAATCTTCTAGCTCAAGTTTAACTGTTCCATCAGGATCTTCTAGCTCAAGTTCAACTGTTCCATCAGGATCTTACAGTTCAAGCTCTTTAGTTCCATCAGGATCTTCTAGCTCAAGTTTACCTGTTCCATCAGGATCTTCTAGCTCAAGTTCAACTGTTTCATCAGGATCTTACAGTTCAAGCTCTTTAGTTCCATCAGGATCTTCTAGCTCAAGTTCAACTGTTCCATCAGGATCTTACAGTTCAAGCTCTTTAGTTCCATCAGGATCTTCTAGCTCAAGTTCAACTGTTTCATCAGGATCTTATAGTTCAAGCTCCTCAGTACCTTCAGGATCATATAGCTCAACGGAATCAAGCTCTTCAAGCGAAATCGCATCCAGCTCATCAATTGATTATTCCTCAAGCTCTTCAGCACCATCAGGCTCGTTCAGTTCTAGCTCGACTGATCCATCAGGATCTTCTAGCTCAAGTTCAACTGCTTCATCAGGATCTTATAGTTCAAGCTCCTTAGTACCTTCAGGATCATATAGCTCAACGGAATCAAGCTCGTCAAGCGAAATCGCATCCAGCTCATCTATTGATTATTCCTCAAGCTCTTTAGCACCATCAAGCTCGTTCAGTTCTAGCTCGACTGCTTCATCAGGATCTTCTAGCTCAAGTTCAACTGTTCCATCAAGATCTTCTAGCTCAAGTTCAACTGTTCCATCAGGATCTTCTAGCTCAAGTTCAACTGTTCCATCAGGATCTTACAGTTCAAGCTCTTTAGTTCCATCAGGATCTTCTAGCTCAAGTTCAACTGTTTCATCAGGATCTTATAGTTCAAGCTCCTCAGTACCTTCAGGATCATATAGCTCAACGGAATCAAGCTCTTCAAGCGAAATCGCATCCAGCTCATCAATTGATTATTCCTCAAGCTCTTCAGCACCATCAGGCTCGTTCAGTTCTAGCTCGACTGATCCATCAGCATCTTCTAGCTCAAGCTCTTCAGCACCATCAGACTCGTTCACTTCTAGCTCGACTGCTCCATCAGGATCTTCTAGCTCAAGTTCAACTGTTCCATCAGGATCATACAGTTCAAGCTCTTTAGTTCCATCGGAATCTTCTAGCTCAAGTTTAACTGTTCCATCAGGATCTTCTAGCTCAAGTTCAACTGCTTCATCAGGATCTTACAGTTCAAGCTCTTTAGTTCCATCAGGATCTTCTAGCTCAAGTTTACCTGTTCCATCAGGATCTTCTAGCTCAAGTTCAACTGTTTCATCAGGATCTTACAGTTCAAGCTCTTTAGTTCCATCAGGATCTTCTAGCTCAAGTTCAACTGTTCCATCAGGATCTTCTAGCTCAAGTTCAACTGTTCCATCAGGATCTTACAGTTCAAGCTCTTTAGTTCCATCAGGATCTTCTAGCTCAAGTTCAACTGTTTCATCAGGATCTTATAGTTCAAGCTCCTCAGTACCTTCAGAATCATATAGCTCAACGGAATCAAGCTCGTCAAGCGAAATCGCATCCAGCTCATCTATTGATTATTCCTCAAGCTCTTTAGCACCATCAAGCTCGTTCAGTTCTAGCTCGACTGCTTCATCAGGATCTTCTAGCTCAAGTTCAACTGTTCCATCAGGATCTTCTAGCTCAAGTTCAACTGTTCCATCAGGATCTTCTAGCTCAAGTTCAACTGTTCCATCAGGATCTTACAGTTCAAGCTCTTTAGTTCCATCAGACTCTTCTAGCTCAAGTTCAACTGTTCCATCAGGATCTTACAGTTCAAGCTCTTTAGTTCCATCAGGATCTTCTAGCTCAAGTTCAACTGTTTCATCAGGATCTTATAGTTCAAGCTCCTCAGTACCATCAGGATCTTATAGCTCAACGGAATCAAGCTCGTCAAGCGAAATCGCATCCAGCTCATCAATTGAATATTCCTTAAGCTCTTCAGAACCATCGGGCTCTTTCAGTTCTAGCTCGACTGCTCCATCAGGATCTTCTAGCTCAAGTTCAACTGTTCCATCAGGATCTTCTAGCTCAAGTTCAACTGTTCCATCAGGAACTTACAGTTTAAGCTCTTTAGTTCCATCAGGATCTTCTAGCTCAAGTTCAACTGTTTCATCAGGATCTTCTAGCTCAAGTTTAACTGTTCCATCAGGATCTTCTAGCTCAAGTTCAACTGTTCCATCAGGAACTTACAGTTTAAGCTCTTTAGTTCCATCAGGATCTTCTAGCTCAAGTTTAACTGTTTCATCAGGATCTTATAGTTCAAGCTCCTCAGTACCTTCAGGATCTTATACCTCAACGGAATCAAGCTCGTCAAGCGAAATCGCATCCAGCTCATCAATTGATTATTCCTCAAGCTCTTTAGCACCATCAAGCTCGTTCAGTTCTAGCTCGACTGCTTCATCAGGATCTTCTAGCTCAAGTTCAACTGTTCCATCAGGATCTTCTAGCTCAAGTTCAACTGTTCCATCAGGATCTTCTAGCTCAAGTTCAACTGTTCCATCAGGATCTTACAGTTCAAGCTCTTTAGTTCCATCAGGATCTTCTAGCTCAAGTTCAACTGTTTCATCAGGATCTTATAGTTCAAGCTCCTCAGTACCATCAGGATCTTATAGCTCAACGGAATCAAGCTCGTCAAGCGAAATCGCATCCAGCTCATCAATTGAATATTCCTTAAGCTCTTCAGAACCATCGGGCTCTTTCAGTTCTAGCTCGACTGCTCCATCAGGATCTTCTAGCTCAAGTTCAACTGTTCCATCAGGATTTTCTAGCTCAAGTTTAACTGTTCCATCAGGATCTTCTAGCTCAAGTTCAACTATTCCATCAGGAACTTACAGTTTAAGCTCTTTAGTTCCATCAGGATCTTCTAGCTCAAGTTCAACTGTTTCATCAGGATCTTATAGTTCAAGCTCCTCAGTACCTTCAGGATCATATAGCTCAACGGAATCAAGCTCGTCAAGCGAAATCGCATCCAGCTCATCTATTGATTATTCCTCAAGCTCTTTAGCACCATCAAGCTCGTTCAGTTCTAGCTCGACTGCTTCATCAGGATCTTCTAGCTCAAGTTCAACTGTTCCATCAGGATCTTCTAGCTCAAGTTCAACTGTTCCATCAGGATCTTCTAGCTCAAGTTCAACTGTTCCATCAGGATCTTACAGTTCAAGCTCTTTAGTTCCATCAGGATCTTCTAGCTCAAGTTCAACTGTTTCATCAGGATCTTATAGTTCAAGCTCCTCAGTACCTTCAGGATCATATAGCTCAACGGAATCAAGCTCTTCAAGCGAAATCGCATCCAGCTCATCAATTGATTATTCCTCAAGCTCTTCAGCACCATCAGGCTCGTTCAGTTCTAGCTCGACTGATCCATCAGCATCTTCTAGCTCAAGCTCTTCAGCACCATCAGACTCGTTCACTTCTAGCTCGACTGCTCCATCAGGATCTTCTAGCTCAAGTTCAACTGTTCCATCAGGATCATACAGTTCAAGCTCTTTAGTTCCATCGGAATCTTCTAGCTCAAGTTTAACTGTTCCATCAGGATCTTCTAGCTCAAGTTCAACTGTTCCATCAGGATCTTACAGTTCAAGCTCTTTAGTTCCATCAGGATCTTCTAGCTCAAGTTCAACTGTTTCATCAGGATCTTATAGTTCAAGCTCCTCAGTACCTTCAGGATCATATAGCTCAACGGAATCAAGCTCTTCAAGCGAAATCGCATCCAGCTCATCAATTGATTATTCCTCAAGCTCTTCAGCACCATCAGGCTCGTTCAGTTCTAGCTCGACTGATCCATCAGGATCTTCTAGCTCAAGTTCAACTGTTCCATCAGGATCTTACAGTTCAAGCTCTTTAGTTCCATCGGAATCTTCTAGCTCAAGTTTAACTGTTCCATCAGGATCTTCTAGCTCAAGTTCAACTGTTCCATCAGGATCTTACAGTTCAAGCTCTTTAGTTCCATCAGGATCTTCTAGCTCAAGTTCAACTGCTTCATCAGGATCTTATAGTTCAAGCTCCTCAGTACCTTCAGGATCATATAGCTCAACGGAATCAAGCTCGTCAAGCGAAATCGCATCCAGCTCATCTACTGATTATTCCTCAAGCTCTTCAGCACCATCAAGCTCGTTCAGTTCTAGCTCGACTACTCCATCAGGATCTTCTAGCTCAAGTTCAACTGCTTCATCAGGATCTTATAGTTCAAGCTCCTCAGTACCTTCAGGATCATATAGCTCAACGGAATCAAGCTCGTCAAGCGAAATCGCATCCAGCTCATCTACTGATTATTCCTCAAGCTCTTCAGCACCATCAAGCTCGTTCAGTTCTAGCTCGACTGCTTCATCAGGATCCTCTAGCTCAAGTTCAACTGTTCCATCAGGATCTTCTAGCTCAAGTGCAACTGTTCCATCAGGATCTTCTAGCTCAAGTTTAACTGTTCCATCAGGATCTTACAGTTCAAGCTCTTTAGTTCCATCAGGATCTTCTAGCTCAAGTTCAACTGTTTCATCAGGATCTTATAGTTCAAGCTCCTCAGTACCTTCAGGATCATATAGCTCAACGGAATCAAGCTCTTCAAGCGAAATCGCATCCAGCTCATCAATTGATTATTCCTCAAGCTCTTCAGCACAATCAGGCTCGTTCAGTTCTAGCTCGACTGATCCATCAGGATCTTCTAGCTCAAGTTCAACTGTTCCATCAGGATCTTACAGTTCAAGCTCTTTAGTTCCATCGGAATCTTCTAGCTCAAGTTTAACTGTTCCATCAGGATCTTCTAGCTCAAGTTCAACTGTTCCATCAGGATCTTACAGTTCAAGCTCTTTAGTTCCATCAGGATCTTCTAGCTCAAGTTCAACTGCTTCATCAGGATCTTATAGTTCAAGCTCCTCAGTACCTTCAGGATCATATAGCTCAACGGAATCAAGCTCTTCAAGCGAAATCGCATCCAGCTCATCTACTGATTATTCCTCAAGCTCTTCAGCACCATCAAGCTCGTTCAGTTCTAGTTCGACTACTCCATCAGGATCTTCTAGCTCAAGTTCAACTGCTTCATCAGGATCTTATAGTTCAAGCTCCTCAGTACCTTCAGGATCATATAGCTCAACGGAATCAAGCTCGTCAAGCGAAATCGCATCCAGCTCATCTACTGATTATTCCTCAAGCTCTTCAGCACCATCAAGCTCGTTCAGTTCTAGCTCGACTACTCCATCAGGATCTTCTAGCTCAAGTTCAACTGCTTCATCAGGATCTTATAGTTCAAGCTCCTTAGTACCTTCAGGATCATATAGCTCAACGGAATCAAGCTCGTCAAGCGAAATCGCATCCAGCTCATCTATTGATTATTCCTCAAGCTCTTTAGCACCATCAAGCTCGTTCAGTTCTAGCTCGACTGCTTCATCAGGATCTTCTAGCTCAAGTTCAACTGTTCCATCAGGATCTTCTAGCTCAAGTTCAACTGTTCCATCAGGATCTTCTAGTTCAAGTTCAACTGTTCCATCAGGATCTTACAGTTCAAGCTCTTTAGTTCCATCAGGATCTTCTAGCTCAAGTTCAACTGTTTCATCAGGATCTTATAGTTCAAGCTCCTCAGTACCTTCAGGATCATATAGCTCAACGGAATCAAGCTCTTCAAGCGAAATCGCATCCAGCTCATCAATTGATTATTCCTCAAGCTCTTCAGCACCATCAGACTCGTTTAGTTCTAGCTCGACTGCTCCATCAGGATCTTCTAGCTCAAGTTCAGCTGTTCCATCAGGATCATACAGTTCAAGCTCTTCAGTTCCATCGGAATCTTCTAGCTCAAGTTTACCTGTTCCATCAGGATCTTCTAGCTCAAGTTCAACTGTTTCATCAGGATCTTACAGTTCAAGCTCTTTAGTTCCATCAGGATCTTCAAGCTCAAGTTCAACTGCTTCATCAGGATCTTATAGTTCAAGCTCCTCAGTACCTTCAGGATCTTATACCTCAACGGAATCAAGCTCGTCAAGCGAAATCGCATCCAGCTCATCAATTGATTATTCCTCAAGCTCTTCAGCACCATCAGACTCGTTTAGTTCTAGCTCGACTGCTCCATCAGGATCTTCTAGCTCAAGTTCAACTGTTCCATCAGGATCATACAGTTCAAGCTCTTCAGTTCCATCGGAATCTTTGAGCTCAAGTTTAACTGTTCCATCAGGATCTTCTAGCTCAAGTTCAACTGTTCCATCAGGATCTTCTAGCTCTAGTTCAACTGTTCCATCAGGATCTTCTAGCTCAAGTTCAACTGTTCCATCAGGATCATACAGTTCAAGCTCTTCAGTTCCATCGGAATCTTTGAGCTCAAGTTTAACTGTTCCATCAGGATCTTCTAGCTCAAGTTCAACTGTTCCATCAGGATCTTACAGTTCAAGCTCTTTAGTTCCATCAGACTCTTCTAGCTCAAGTTCAACTGTTTCATCAGGATCTTATAGTTCAAGCTCCTCAGTACCTTCAGGATCATATAGCTCAACGGAATCAAGCTCTTCAAGCGAAATCGCATCCAGCTCATCAATTGATTATTCCTCAAGCTCTTTAGCACCATCAAGCTCGTTCAGTTCTAGCTCGACTGCTTCATCAGGATCTTCTAGCTCAAGTTCAACTGTAACATCAGGATCTTCTAGCTCAAGTTCAACTGTTCCATCAGAATCTTCTAGCTCAAGTTCAACTGTTCCATCAGGATCTTACAGTTCAAGCTCTTTAGTTCCATCAGGATCTTCTAGCTCAAGTTCAACTGTTTCATCAGGATCTTATAGTTCAAGCTCCTCAGTACCTTCAGGATCATATAGCTCAACGGAATCAAGCTCTTCAAGCGAAATCGCATCCAGCTCATCAATTGATTATTCCTCAAGCTCTTCAGCACCATCAGGCTCGTTCAGTTCTAGCTCGACTGATCCATCAGCATCTTCTAGCTCAAGCTCTTCAGCACCATCAGACTCGTTCACTTCTAGCTCGACTGCTCCATCAGGATCTTCTAGCTCAAGTTCAACTGTTCCATCAGGATCATACAGTTCAAGCTCTTTAGTTCCATCGGAATCTTCTAGCTCAAGTTTAACTGTTCCATCAGGATCTTCTAGCTCAAGTTCAACTGTTCCATCAGGATCTTACAGTTCAAGCTCTTTAGTTCCATCAGGATCTTCTAGCTCAAGTTCAACTGTTTCATCAGGATCTTCTAGCTCAAGTTCAACTGTTCCATCAGGATCTTCTAGCTCAAGTTTACCTGTTCCATCAGGATCTTCTAGCTCAAGTTCAACTGTTTCATCAGGATCTTACAGTTCAAGCTCTTTAGTTCCATCAGGATCTTCAAGCTCAAGTTCAACTGCTTCATCAGGATCTTATAGTTCAAGCTCCTCAGTACCTTCAGGATCTTATACCTCAACGGAATCAAGCTCGTCAAGCGAAATCGCATCCAGCTCATCAATTGATTATTCCTCAAGCTCTTCAGCACCATCAGACTCGTTTAGTTCTAGCTCGACTGCTCCATCAGGATCTTCTAGCTCAAGTTCAACTGTTCCATCAGGATCATACAGTTCAAGCTCTTCAGTTCCATCGGAATCTTTGAGCTCAAGTTTAACTGTTCCATCAGGATCTTCTAGCTCAAGTTCAACTGTTCCATCAGGATCTTACAGTTCAAGCTCTTTAGTTCCATCAGGATCTTCTAGCTCAAGTTCAACTGTTCCATCAGGATCTTCTAGCTCAAGCTCAACTGTTCCATCAGGAACTTCTAGCTCAAGTTCAACTGTTCCATCAGGATCATACAGTTCAAGCTCTTCAGTTCCATCGGAATCTTCTAGCTCAAGTTTAACTGTTCCATCAGGATCTTCTAGCTCAAGTTCAACTGTTCCATCAGGATCTTACAGTTCAAGCTCTTTAGTTCCATCAGACTCTTCTAGCTCAAGTTCAACTGTTCCATCAGGATCTTACAGTTCAAGCTCTTTAGTTCCATCAGGATCTTCTAGCTCAAGTTCAACTGTTTCATCAGGATCTTCTAGCTCAAGTTCAACTGTTCCATCAGGATCTTATAGTTCAAGCTCCTCAGTACCTTCAGGATCTTATAGCTCAACGGAATCAAGCTCGTCAAGCGAAATCGCATCCAGCTCCTCAATTGATTATTCCTCAAGCTCTTCAGCACCATCAGGCTCGTTCAGTTCTAGCTCGACTGCTCCATCAGCATCTTCTAGCTCAAGCTCTTCAGCACCATCAGGCTCGTTCAGTTCTAGCTCGACTGCTCCATCAGGATCTTCTAGCTCAAGTTCAACTGTTCCATCAGGCTCGTTCAGTTCTAGCTTGACTGCTCCATCAGAATCTTCTAGCTCAAGTTCAAATGTTCCATCAGGATCTTCTAGCTCAAGTTCAACTGTTCCATCAGGATTTTCTAGCTCAAGTTCAACTGTTCCATCAGGATCTTATAGTTCAAGCTCCTCAGTACCTTCAGGATCTTATAGCTCAACGGAATCAAGCTCGTCAAGTGAAATCGCATCCAGCTCTTCAATTGATTATTCCTCAAGCTCTTCAGCACCATCAGGATCGTTCAGTTCTAGCTCGACTGCTCCATCAGCATCTTCTAGCTCAAGCTCTTCTGCACCATCAGGCTCGTTCAGCTCTAGCTCGACTGCTCCATCAGCATCTTCTAGCTCAAGCTCTTCAGCAACATTAGGCTCGTTCAGTTCTAGCTTGACTGCTCCATCAGCATCTTCTAGCTCAAGTTCAAGTGTTCCATCAGGATCTTCTAGCTCAAGTTCAACTGTTTCATCAGAATCTTATAGTTCAAGCTCCTCAGTACCTTCAGGATCTTATAGCTCAACGGAATCAAGCTCGTCAAGTGAAATCGCATCCAGCTCATCAATTGATTATTCCTCAAGCTCTTCAGCACCATCAGGCTCTTTAAGCTCTAGCTCGACTGCTCCATCAGGATCTTCTAGCTCAAGTTCAACTGTTCCATTAGGATCTTCTAGCTCAAGTTCAACTGTTTCATCAGGATCTTACAGTTCAAGCTCTTTAGTTCCATCAGGATCTTCTAGCTCAAGTTCAACTGTTTCATCAGAATCTTATAGTTCAAGCTCCTCAGTACCTTCAGGATCTTATAGCTCAACGGAATCAAGCTCGTCAAGTGAAATCGCATCCAGCTCATCAATTGATTATTCCTCAAGCTCTTCAGCACCATCAGGCTCTTTAAGCTCTAGCTCGACTGCTCCATCAGGATCTTCTAGCTCAAGTTCAACTGTTCCATTAGGATCTTCTAGCTCAAGTTCAACTGTTTCATCAGGATCTTTTAGCTCAAGTTCAACTGTTCCATCAGGATCTTCTAGCTCAAGCTCTTCAGCACCATCAGGCTCCTTCAGTTCTAGCTCGACTGATCCATCAGCATCTTCTAGCTCAAGCTCTTCATCACCATCAGGCTCGTTCAGTTCTAGCTCGACTGCTTCATCAGGATCTTCTAGCTCAAGTTCAACTGTTCCATCAGGATCTTTTAGCTTAAGCTCTTCAGTTTCATCAGGATCTTCTAGCTCAAGCTCAACTGTTCCATCAGAATATTCTAGCTTAAGTTCGACCATTTCATCAGGATCATATAGCTCTTTCTCATCTGCTCAAACAAGTTCGTCCAGTTTGACTGAAGCTAGTTCTACAAGTGAGATGGCATCTATCTCATCCAGCACTCATAGTCTAAGCTCATCACCTACATCAGAGTCTTACAGCTCAAGCTCGTCATCACCATCAGAATTCTACAGCTCAACCTCCTTTGTTCCATCAGATTCCATTACTTCTTTGGAATCAAGTACTTCAAGTGAAATTCCATCTGGATCTTCTATTCCGTCATCTGATTCGTCTTCTAGTTTATCATCAAAAACTCCTAGTTCTTTTGTTTCATCAAGTGAACATTCATCTGACTCTTTGACATCTGGAATTTTATCAAGCTCTTCATCTGGAAAATACATATTTAATCCTAATTCCTTAGATTCTGATTATTACCTTGTATACAGTGATGCAAGTGGAAGTGCTGAGTGTGAATATTTCTATGAGTATGATTATAGTAGCCTCGAGAATGTTATATCGATGGAGGAAGGTGATGCTGAATGTTACTCAGACGAAAGTTCTGATCATTCAATTAGTTCAAGTACTGGCGAAGGAAATATTGGAATGCATGCCTTGAACTCAAATCTTTTTGACGACTAGGTTGTTTTTTTCTTAAATATCCTTAAATTTTTTAATATTTTTTAATCCAGTAAGTGAAGGTGGCTTCAATTAAATAGATCAATGATTGGCAACCCATGCCTGTTCCATGGCACAAAAAAGGTTGTCCACCATTGTATTAAATTCATAAACTCTAAATTATTTCGTCGTTTGTAAATAGTTGGTTTGGTTGGGTTTTAAAGAAAATCATGTGAAGCCAACTATTAAAAGTTTAAAAATCAAAGTTTAAGAGACTTTCTAGTGTGAGATTTTTTAAAAGGAAATTAAGGCAATCGATAATAAATTCGATATAACTGTTTAATTTTAGGGTCGTTCACATGCTGGATATTTTATTTAATTTACTTGTTATTATTCTTTTTTCAATATTGTAACCTCATATTTTCTCTATTTTAAATTGGTATCAATAGAATTTTGGCATTTCGGAATATCGAGTTGATTTTTAACTATCTCTTAATTAATGAGCTTTTCATAATTTTAACAGTAGATGACTAAACTAGTAATGAAATTTAAAACAGATGGTCTAAGCTAGAAATCAAGAGTTTTGCTGAAAAGATTGAAAGTTTAAATATCTTGAAATTGTGCAAATTTCAAAATTCTTTGTAACCAATAAACATTTGTTTTGATGCACCTTTAATTATAATGCACTGTTTGAATATTGATACTATTAATTTTGTCTGAAAATTGTTAATTATTCTTGTTTTGTTTCTGTTTCTGTTATGATTTTTTTCAATTTAAATTCAATAAAAATTTTAATCAACTAAACAATTTTGAATTTATTCACAAACTATTAATAATCTTTAAAAAGTTTAGCTAAAATGTTTGCAGCAGCGTAATTAAAACTATTTGGTTTCAATTTAAAAAAAACAGACTTTATTAGAAATTTAAATTGCAGATTTATTAGAGTCCGGTTTGCATTTTAACCGGTTTCCAACTCTCTAATTAAAGTTCCTTTAAAGATTTTCTAAGTTTTGGTACAAAAATACAAGCAGTTGTTAATTATTGTTTTCATTAATTCTTTATTCACTAACATGGTTTTAAAAAAATTTCAAATATTTCTAAAAGGGTCAAAAAATTCGCAATTTTTAATATTTGGAGTTTTAGAGTTTTAAAAAAAATTTTATCAAAAAACTGACAAGATTTTTAAGTAATTTTATCCATTTTTTGAATTGGTTATTTGTTTTTTTTTATTTTGATAATTTTTTAATTAATTTAAAAAATTTAAAATAAAAAAATTTGACTATCATTTCAACATTATTCTTGCATCTTGTGCAAATCAGGTAATTCTCAATTTTAGATAATCTAATTCAGTTTTAAAATAATTTTTAAAGAAGTTTTATTTTAATTTAAGAGATATAATGTGTGATTTAAATATACCCTAGCGACATTCAATAGCCTTATTGCAGTCATTCGAATCAGCATTATGCATGCATGTTGCCTTGATGGCAACTCCTGACCTCCATATTTCATCCACGAGCAAGGCTGTCTTAACATCAGTTAATGTGTCATGCTACAAAATCAATTATTTTAAAATATCTAAAGTAATTTGCAAGCGGTAGCATGCGATAGAGCCAGCTTCTGGTGCCATCTTAGGGAGGCCATAGATCACAATTGATCTGTACGGCCAAAGAAGTAAGTAAGTATCTTTTGAAATACATGGAAACATTTCTTGGACTTATATTAGTGATTTCTGATAGCACTTGTGAAGTATGCAGCATTGCTGAAATCGGTAGCAGTCGTTAACAAACTTGTGACTGTCTTAGCAAGACAGAAAAACAAAAAACATGTGGTGTTGCAGTCATATGTCGAGATAGTATAAAAAAGTGCTTTTCAATCGATTTGTTCAAGGCAAGGCTATTTAAAAGCAGTTGCACAGCTGCTATCGCCTTAAATTGTCGCTCGGGAAAATATCTGAACATTAGAAAACAAATTAACTTTACCAGAGGGAGATTTATAGCAAATTCTACGATAGAAATCATTAGATTTAACCAAAAAGCTGAATAAACTTCAAGTCTCAACTTGACAAACTTTTGGCATCGTAACTGGACCAACATAATTAAAAAAGAAATTTCTAAAGCTGATTTTTATTTAATTTTAATCATTTAAATAACTTATGAATGAAAAATTAATATTAAAATACAATGAAATTTTTTGATGCAAACAAACTATTTGTATGTAAATACAATTTAATCCTTAAATCTATTTTGTTAGTCAATAAAATGGTTTAAGTAAGTTCATTAAGCTGCCTATTCGAATATCTTTTTGCCTTTTCCAATTGACTCCGTCTGAAAATTTCCGATATGAGTTTCGAAGACTTTGATTCTGAAGGGAACAAAACAATTTTCTTTTTGGTTGATTTTTGTGATAATTTTGAGATCATTTGATTGTTTTGTGATGGGACGTTGATGATTTTGGGAATAGTTTTTTGAATTTCAATTGTTTTGATATCAATTTGAGGAACTTGAACTTCATTCGAGTGCAGTTCCGAATTATTTTGTAAAACTTCAGTTGTAAAAATCTCTGAATCGTTTAAAATTTCTATCTCATTTTGACTAATTGTACTGTCAGTATTCAATGACCTAACATCGTCATCATTGTTGAATATTTCAGGAACAATTTCTGCCATCGAATCAATTACTATTAAATTTTCATCTTTTCTTAACATTTCTTTGAGTTTCCTTTGATTTTCAACTAAATTCGTTCGATATTCTTGAAATTTTCTCATCTCACGATTACAGGCAAGGCAAATAGTCATTGGAAGCTGCTCATTCTCATCTAGTTCCTCACCTGCCAGTTCTTGATAACTTAAAATGTGAAATTGTGTTAATAAAATTGTTTTGAATTTGGTTTTCAGACAAAATCTACAAGATGTCCGATAGTCTTCAATTGATTCAGTCATGTTTCGTGATTTTCTTTGATTTTTAATTTCATTTATTTTTTATTTATTTTGTATAAAATTTCTATTTCTTATTTTGATAAACTTTATTTCTTTTGGATGTGTCGAAAACTGACAGCATTCGCTCAATAATTGAAAATAGCTGCGTCGAATGTTGATTTTGTTTACTTTTTTTCATTGAGTACAAAACAAACTGTTGAGTTTGATGGAATTTGTTGTCACAATCATTTGTATCTGTATTAGCTATAAGAATCTTTCATCTATGAAGTTTGATTACATGTCGCATTAATTCATATACAAGATTTTATTCATCGTTGGTATTCATTTCAAAAAATCAGATTTAAACATTAGAATTCAATAGAAATAAAAGCATTAAAGCCAACCAATTTTTGTTCAACATCGATGATCACCCTTAAGCTACTAAATCAAAGAACTTTAAAGTTGAAAAAGATATTTGCTTGTTCCACGCAAATATCAAACAATGTTGAAAAAAAGAAATTCACCCAATCCCGAATGGAACAAGTTGGTTAATCGATAAGAAATCCGGCACCAAGCCAGTGTAATTCTGACATGATGCTGGATTTAAATCAAAGCTAGCACCATACCAGAGTCATGCCGACTGGATGCAGGGTTTCTTATCAATTATTTGACTTGTGCTATTTGGGAAAGGTTCATCTCAAGCGGGAATCAAACCTTGCACCTCTCGGTTGCCGAGACACTAGAAATAGATGAGACACTAAGGTTATAAGCTCTAGAACAGAAAGTTGAAAAAGAATGGTTCAAATTTATTGGCAAATTGCCAGTTCCAATGGCAAAGCCCAATACCTTAGTGGTCTGATCACATGACCGGCAATCGATAGGTGCGAGGTTTGATTCCCGCTTGGGATAAACCATTGCAACGGGTGAATTTCTTTTTTTTCAACAATCTTGAACATGCTTAACTTTGAAATAAATTGGTTTTAAAAATCATGATTTACGGTTTTTAACGAGCCAACAACTTGTACTATGAAATGGTTTTTATGTCAAGAAATGTATTTTAAAATAATTCAATACAATTTCTTAAAAGGTACTTGGTAATACAATGGAATAAGAAGAGAAAAAATGAGAGAAATGATCAATAAAGAATTGAGAGTAAACAGATCAAAAGAGTTGAAATTGGAAAGCAAATAATAAATATTTTTAATTTAAATTTCTAAAATAAGTGTTTTTAAAGAACTTGTTTAATTTGTGAACATTTTAAGTTCTAATGAACCTCTAAACTAAGTTCTTGGAGTAACAAAAAATATAAAAATCAATTTAGTTTAAAATTTTAATCAAGTTTTTATTTAAGTTCATTAAACTTAGAGAACATCAACATATTACAGTCTAAGTTCTTCGAAAATGAAATTCAAAAACTCATTCACAATTGTCGTGATCTTTTTAAGTCTCTTGACACCAATTTTATCTGACAAACCGAAAAAGCCGAGTGTGCTATTTCTCCTAGGTAAATTAAATAATTCTCTTTGTTTTCTTAATTGAAAAATCAAAAAATTAATTTAATTAAATTTTTACAAAAAATTGAAAGTTCTGTCACGATTGCTAATTAGTAGCTGGTCATTCAAACACTTTTTAAATGTGGAATTACATTACAATATGTTAATTATATTTAGGGTAAATCATGTTGAAATTTGTGTGTTTTTGCACTTGAAGATTTCATTTGTTTATAACTTTTTAATGCATTCATTTAAAAATTTTTGTCGGCTTAAATGATCATAAATTGTTGGAATTTTCATTTTTCAATACTTTTTTATGGTTATGCTGCTTATAGGAAGAGAAATCAGACATTTTTGATCAAATGTTGAAATTTGTGCGGAAAATTTTAAAATTTGTGCGAAAAAATGTTGAAATTTGTGCGTTTTTTTGACAGCAAGCATTCGCATATTTCAATTCAGAATTTTTTTTCTTTTAAGCGCCATTTTGGCTTTATTTCATATAAAATTTTATTACATTATTAATATAATTATTATTATTAAGCTTGTTATCATGAATGAATTTTGTTATCAGATTGTATTCCCTAGCTGGTACAAATACAAATGATTTCTGTGCTCTTTTTTTAAAAATAATTTGGTATTACTAGCAGGGTGGGTGATTTAAATCAAAAATCAAAATCAAAATCTTTTTGCAATGATTTTAAAAAGGGATTTTGATTTAAATCATTTTACCCAAGTGATTTTTTTCTCGATTTTGATTTAAATCATTTTTGCAAAGGGATTTTTTTGGGATTTTGATTTAAATCATTTTTGCACAAAGATTTTTTTTGGATTTTGATTTAGATCATTTTTCAAAGGGATTTTTTTGGGAATTTTGATTTAAATCATTTTTGTGAAGGGATTTTTTTGGGGATTTTTTTTTTGTATGCAATTTCTCAAAATATTTTTCAAATCACCAGTTTTCAGTTGCAGTTCCTCATAAGTAAAAATGCAGTTGATCCTTTTTCGGCCAGAATCTTGCAACTGGATCTTTCAGATCCAATCATTTCTTTAATAAAGGTGACAACAACCAATGGTTCCATGCTTTTTGACTCATACGAAATCCAATTCGTGATTTTTTATCTTCTGTGCCTTGCTGCTTACATTTATATAACTTGACTTCATCAAGCATGCCTGGATCTTACTTTATATTCTTTACGTTATTTTGTCTCTTCATTCAGCACACTATGGGGCAAAATGAAAAAAAATCGATGATTCAAAATTTTTTTTGACTTTTTCGAGTTACGATCTCTGGGTGATTTTTTCTTATAAAGGACATAAAAACTGGATTATGTTCCAAATTTCAGGTCATTTGTTGCTGTTTTTGCGATTCTGTAGCTGTTTGAAGTTGGAAAAGGACGAAAATTTGAATTTTTTCATGCATTACTTAAACTGCAATTTCTCTACAATGGCTAAAGATATTGAAAAAAGGTTTTCAGTTCCTAATAGAAACATATAAGAGCTTTATTTTGATGTAGCACAAAGTTTGGAAATATGTAGTTGTGGTTCCGATATAGTACAAAGTATATAAAAATCCTATGAAAAATATCTTTAAACGTGCCGCAACTGTCCAAAACGGCCATTTTCCCCCCCATAAACCATATATCAGTGCAAAGTTCTTGTTTTCTAGTTTTCAAAACAGTAATAACATTGTAATTTTGTAGAGGACTAGAAAAGTTATCGCGGTTTAAGTGAGACGACAAATATTTTGCCAAAATTAAAATTTTCTCATAACTGTATAGAAAAAATAACCACAGATAAGGTTTCTTCTGTTTTTCAATGCCAAATGTTATTTAAAGATGACCTGCGAAGAAATTTTTTCAAAAAGTTCAAAATTTGTCGATATATAGGGTACTTTTGATATCTGACGACTTGTATGTTTTTTTCATCACTCAAACCACTAGTACTCTCAGAAAATTAAATATTTTTGAATTTTGTTTTCAGTTTATTGTAGCTTAAATTAGTACCTTTCTAATGATGTATAATACTTGATAGTTGACTTTGAACTTGATCATGAATATGAGGCTTGTTTGTGAGCGACCCTAAACTAGAAAAAATCTCAAAAATTTCATTTCTAGAAATACCACTTGGAAACAAAATTATGTATTGAGTTTTGGTTTTTTATGTAATTTTATGATAATTATGACTAAAAACACTCAAAAAATTGTATTTTATAAACTTTTGGATATCTCAGGTAGCTTGTTTAAGTACGATCCTAGTAGTCTTTATTGGGTCAAAAATTCCCAAGTATTACACTATTTCTTGGATGCTTATCGGTTGATATTTCATATTTATACAGATTTTAAGCAAAATAAGTCAGTTTAAAATATTTTTGTTTGATAAATTTTGGTTTTTGACTATTTTGTTGAAGTTCAGCTTGCGTCGGTCACATTCAATTTACTCCAGAAGCAGATTTAATGATTTTTCATACAAGTATTATACATCATTTTAAAGGTATTGATCTAAACTAGCAATAACCGAAAACAGAATGTAAAAATATGTATCCTGAAAAAGGTTAGAGCTCTTTATGTCCATCAAAAAGCCTACAAAAGTGCAACCAGCATAGGTAAATTTACAAAAATTTATAATTTCACACTTATTTTGGCAAAATTTATTCTATTATTATTTCCTTTAATATATTTAACCTTTTTCTAACAATTTGCTTTAATAGTAGTCATCGAATTTTCAATTTTTGTAAATTTACCTATTTTGGTTGCGCTTTTGTAGGCTTTTAGATGGACATAAAGAGCTGTAACCTTTTTCAGGAAAACTATTTTTACATTCTGTTTTCGGTTGTTGCTAGTTTAGATCAATACCTTTAAAATGATGTATAATACTTGTATGAAAAATCATTAAATCTGCTTCTGGAGTAAATTGAATGTGACCGACGCAAGCTGAACTTCAACAAAATAGTCAAAAACCAAAATTTATCAAACAAAAATATTTTAAACTGACTTATTTTGCTTAAAATCTGTATAAATATGAAATATCAACCGATAAGCATCCAAGAAATAGTGTAATACTTGGGAATTTTTGACCCAATAAAGACTACTAGGATCGTACTTAAACAAGCTACCTGAGATATCCAAAAGTTTATAAAATACAATTTTTTGAGTGTTTTTAGTCATAATTATCATAAAATTACATAAAAAACCAAAACTCAATACATAATTTTGTTTCCAAGTGGTATTTCTAGAAATGAAATTTTTGAGATTTTTTCTAGTTTAGGGTCGCTCACAAACAAGCCTCATATTCATGATCAAGTTCAAAGTCAACTATCAAGTATTATACATCATTAGAAAGGTACTAATTTAAGCTACAATAAACTGAAAACAAAATTCAAAAATATTTAATTTTCTGAGAGTACTAGTGGTTTGAGTGATGAAAAAAACATACAAGTCGTCAGATATCAAAAGTACCCTATATATCGACAAATTTTGAACTTTTTGAAAAAATTTCTTCGCAGGTCATCTTTAAATAACATTTGGCATTGAAAAACAGAAGAAACCTTATCTGTGGTTATTTTTTCTATACAGTTATGAGAAAATTTTAATTTTGGCAAAATATTTGTCGTCTCACTTAAACCGCGATAACTTTTCTAGTCCTCTACAAAATTACAATGTTATTACTGTTTTGAAAACTAGAAAACAAGAACTTTGCACTGATATATGGTTTATGGGGGGGAAAATGGCCGTTTTGGACAGTTGCGGCACGTTTAAAGATATTTTTCATAGGATTTTTATATACTTTGTACTATATCGGAACCACAACTACATATTTCCAAACTTTGTGCTACATCAAAATAAAGCTCTTATATGTTTCTATTAGGAACTGAAAACCTTTTTTCAATATCTTTAGCCATTGTAGAGAAATTGCAGTTTAAGTAATGCATGAAAAAATTCAAATTTTCGTCATTTTCCAACTTCAAACAGCTACAGAATCGCAAAAACAGCAACAAATGACCTGAAATTTGGAACATAATCCAGTTTTTATGTCCTTTATAAGAAAAAATCACCCAGAGATCGTAACTCGAAAAAGTCAAAAAAAATTTTGAATCATCGATTTTTTTTCATTTTGCCCCATAGTGCAGCACACAAATTTTAAAATTTGTCAAAAAATTTCACACAAATTTCAAAATTTGAAAACAACTGATTTTTAAATCAATTTTTAAAGCACTTCCAATGACTTTTCTTAAACAAAAACTTTTTTAAACGATAAAGCAATAAAGAAAATAAGTTTTTTAACTCTGATTAGGTAAGAAGAATCATTAGTTGTGTCCAAAGAATTAAAAAGATGAGAACTTTCATTTTGTATGGGACTTTGAATAATTGAAATTTAAAGCTGGAAGAACGTTCAAGACAATCCAAAATGAAATAGAAATGTTTGAGCAATTGTTTTACAAAGAACTGCATACAAATTTTTACTATAAATGGTTTAGTTTTGATGTTTTACATTTTATTTGAGCGCACAAATTTCAACATGGTTTACCCTACTACGTTTTTTCAATTTTCGTTAATATTTTAAATTATTCAAGATCAGTTTAAAGAAATTTTTTGAGACTTAACCTTTGGAAAGATGCTTGACCAGGGCATAGTAGCTCTTGTCTTTGTCCTTTCTAGGCAGTGCCTTTGGCTAGGCAGGCCTTGACGAAGCTTAATTTTGATGCCTTTCCAAAGGTAATGCTTGGTATAGATTTTTGCTTTTGATAGGTGACAACTTTGATTATTTTTTACATGAGTATGCAAGGCGTGGAAACTCAGGATTAATCCTGAAAAATCCCAAAATTCCTAATAAAATCCCTGATCCAATAAACATGAAAATGTAAAATCCTTCTTAAATCCCAAAATTAATCATCAAATGCTTCAGGAATTTCACATTTTTTTGTTTATTGGCTCAGGGATTTTTAAGGATTTTTCAGGATTAATCCTGAGTTTCCACGCCTTGATTGTATGGTATAAAAACTTTAAACATCCCGAATGGCTTTTTTTCATGTAAAATGGGTTTCCATGATCAAATATCATGAAAAAGAATTAATTTTTGCCCATTTTAACCCATTTTACGTGTATATGAGCCCCTTGAAACTTCCTTAAATATCGAACAAATTTTTCTAAATCTCTTATATATTAGCTGACGATGCTGGATTCGAGAGCGGTGCATATCTTAACAAAATCGTCCAAACTCCAAATATCGACGATCTTGCACGTCACTCACTTTTGTTCAATAATGCATTCGTATCTGTAAGTTCATGCTCGCCAAGTCGTGCTGCAATTTTGACTGGTCAACCAACACATCAAAATGGCATGTATGGATTGCATAATAATGAAAACCATTTTAATAGTTTTGATGGGATTAAGTCACTTCCGAATATTCTCAAAGATCATGGAATAAGAACTGGATTGATAGGCAAAAAGCATGTCGGACCGTCAAGCGTTTTTAAGTTTGATTATGAAGTAACTGAGGAAGAACATTCAATTAATCAAGTAGGAAGGAATATAACACAAATAAAGTTGCTAGTTCGAGACTTCCTGAAAGCAAATAATGATTCACAATTCTTTTTAATGGTTGCATTTCACGATCCACATAGATGTGGCCACATAACACCAGAATTTGGTCCATTTTGTGAAAAATATGGAAGTGGTCAGGAAGGAATGGGATTGATACCCGATTGGCAGCCAATTTATTATCAATGGGAGCAAGTTCCACTTCCATTTTATATTCCAGATACTGAACCAGCAAGACGAGAAGTTGCAGCACAATATACGACAATTTCAAGACTAGATCAAGGAATTGGATTGGTTTTGAAAGAATTAAAAGATTCTGGTTTTGACAAAGACACTTTAGTGATCTACACAAGTGATAATGGACCTCCATTTCCAAGTGGAAGGACAAATTTCTATGAACCAGGATTTAATGTACCATTAATGATGTCATCACCTGACAAAAAGCGTTGGCATCAAAGCACTTATGAAATGACATCTCATTTGGACTTATTGCCAACTTTCTTAGACTGGTTTGGTATTTCACAACATTTTGGTTCAGACACAAATGACGTAACAAGCTACACAGGAAAATCATTACTTCCATTACTCGACCAAGAACCTCCAGTCACAGACGATACCACAATTTTTGGTAGTCATAATTTTCATGAAGTCACTATGGCATATCCAATGAGAACAATTAGGAATCGGAAGTACAAATTAATACACAATATCAATTATGACTCAAAATTTCCAATTGATCAAGATTTTTATGTTTCATGGACATTCCAGGACATTTTAAATAGAACAATCAGCAAAACAAAACTTCCATGGTATAAAAATTTAAGAACTTACTACAATCGACCTGAATTTGAACTTTATGACATGAAAAAAGACTTTGCTGAAATGCAAAACCTTGCATATCGGAAAGATTTTGCAAAAATAAGAAAGGAATTGGAGGAGAAATTATGGAACTGGTTGGTTGATACAAAGGATCCATGGAGATGTGCTCCACATGCTGTATTGGAAGATAAAGGAGAATATAAGGGTAATCCTAGCTGTTTGACATTGGGACATGATGAGATGTAGGTTATAGGACTCACTCAAATACCATCCATAGTTCAGCAACTATGTTCCATTGAACCTTAAAAATAAAATTGAATTTTCAAACAATTTTAATATTCTTAGTGTTTTAAGGTCAAAAATCAAGGATAAGAAATAAACAATTGAAAATCTTGTTTCGTTTTTATTGGTTTTGAATTTTATTCAATTTTGATTCATTTTTATTTTAGTTATTCATAATAATTTTATGAAGAATTTCAATCAATTTTGAAACAAAAGTTTATTTCAGAATTTATATTTCAATTGTTTTCGATGTTTACTATTTTTAAGTTATCTTGTATATTCTTATTTTTCTTGATGGTAGTAAGAATCCTACCTTAATATATTAAGAATCCTACCATAATAGAATCAAGGCTCTCGAAAATTATAATCTTTTATAATCTTGGTTTTTTTGATGAGGTTTCATTTTAAAAAAATAAATTTTGATTTTAGCTACTTTTTCTAATGATTTGTTTTACTGCACGGTGAATCAGAAAAAATGGATTTGAAAAAAAATAATTTTTTGACGATGGATTTCACAATAAAAGAATATCCTAGTATGTGGATTATCCGAAGATCATTCTACGATTATCTACATAATTATTCTAAAATGTTAAAACTGGGTCCCACCAAGATTGAAAATTTGGATAATCTTCAGGATTATCCTAGGAAAATCTAAGGATAATCCATATACTAAAATTATTTTTTCGCGATATTCACTTTACAAGAAAAATGATTTTTCTCAAACTAGCTTAATTATTATTAACCAATTAATTCTACATCAGAAAGAAATTATTTGGATTTTCCTTGCATCGAAGAAATAGAAAATCCTAAAATGAGGATAATCTACCTTAGTGAAACAGGCCTATCGATTTTTAAAAATTTCGATTTAAGGATATTTTTGAGTAATAAGAAGCCAGTTCCATATTTGATTACTCAGCAGGTCATTAGACATTGTATAAAATACTTGAATTTGTTTCTGAATTAAATTAGATTTTTTAAAAAAATTAAGACGTTTTAAATTTCCTGCAAAAAATTGTATTTACTAGTTTACGTTTGTTTTTGTTTACAAAATGTTATTCAATAGCAAGTTTCATCAGCCACACAAGGGGCCTGAAACTTTTCAATACATAACAAGTCACAACATTGAAAACTTTTTCTACATTCTTCGTAAAAAAAATATTTTTTTTGAAAATTCCATTTCTTAATAGCCACAAAAAAATTATAAATATTAATAACCAGAAAATAGACAACAAGATAAATGACTTAATAAGATGTGAATCGTAATCAAAAGTGTCCAAATTCCAATAAGAATTTCACCTAATTGTACAAATAAAAATTCGTTCATGCAATTTTTTTCGTCTTTAACTTTTTAATCAAAATATAAGTAATTAAATTAGTCGGGTAGTTCAAAATGTTTAGCTTTAAATTTATGCCTGTAAATGTCACAACGTCACACAAGGTAAGTGAAATAATCAAAATTTATTTTTAGATAATTTTACTGACTACGTGCATAATTATGTGACACAGAATTATCAATATTTAAATAAACTTATGAATTTGAAGCTAAAATAATTATTTACCTGAAATATATTGGATATACTTTAACTGGAAAAATGTAATTTGAAGTCAGGTCAAGTCGGTCATAGGCGACAATTGATTGACAATTAAATACAAATTAGTTTCTCTAATGTTGTCTGTCAACAACAGCGATGTCATTATGCGACATCAAAATATTAAAAAACAAATTATACAATTTCTGTTATTATTTTTAGATCATCATAATCTCTGTGACAACCGGTGTGGCTTTATTAGGTATTCTAGCGTCATATTTGAGTCGTCGCAAAATCAGACCAACCAGAAATGCGAGGCTTCGAGCATATGCAAGCGGTAGAAGGACTAGAAACTCTATCAGAAGCCCTAATGGTAAATATCCACTTTCAACGTAGTTTTTAAATATTTTATTATTTTATTATATTTTTTAAGATGCCTTGTCAACAGCCGGTTCACGTGCCAGTGCTCGTTCTGTCTCTCCAGGTGGCTCAGTCTACACAACAACAGATATTGTTTCCTATGCAAGTGGCTCTACACGAGGTGCTGGTCCATCTGGTCAACCACCAGTCCCACTTTCACCACAGCAACTCGGTGTGATGGGAATGGAAAAGTTAGAGGATGTCATTAGCATTTGGGAGGATGCACTGGCTGCACATTCCCTTGGAAATTCTGCAAGTCATCCCGAAGATGCTGAATTTTTCCGAGAAATTCAAAACTTACTCGAAATAGCTTATGGATTACAGGAACAATCTGAACTTTTATTCCTTGATGAGCGTTCCTGTCTGTTTCGTACACAAAACGACGATGACCAAAATTATGCTGATGCAAATTTTGACTCTGCTGAATCATTTGCATCAGCTTTAGATCAAATAGCAGATTTAAGAGAATTTGAGGATTTTGAGCCAGAAAATGAGGAAGAAATTGAACATCCATTATATATAAATACAGTCCGTGGAATGGAACAAAATCCAATTCCATGCCGACATATCAGAAGTGACCTCGTACATGTTGCCAGTGATAGTGAATATTTAGCAAAGCTTCACTGTATTCGACTAGCATTTCATCACATGTTCCGTGACCAAAATGTTTCAAAATGGGTAGCAGACACTGGTCGTCAAATATTGACTGACTTGCTTTGTCTTAATGATAAGGATCCAAAAGATTTTATTATTGGATATGAGAGGATGTTAACATTCATGCAAGAACCATTTGGATGGCAGCAAGCTGAATTGGAATTAAGTGAACGTGGTGTAAAGGCAATGACATTTTATGACATTGTGCTGGATTTTATTATTCTTGATGCATTTAAGGATCTAGAAAGTCCACCAGGCTCTGTCATGGCTGTGGTCAATAACAGATTTTTATCAAATGGATTCAAGGAAACTGCATTGGCTACGGCTGTTTGGAGCGTGGTGCGTGCTAAAAAGAGAATGTTGAAATTTTCTGATGGATTTATGGCTTACTTTTACCAAATTACTGAACAAATTTCGCCAGTAATGTGTTGGGGATTTTTTGGAAATGATGAAAATTTGAAGGAAGTTTGTCATTATTTTAGGACGCAAGTTGTTGATTTCTTGAGTGATATTTTTAATTTTCAAAAGGTCCGTTATACGACAGTAGAGGAACTTAGTGAAGACATTCTTAGACTGATGAAAGAGCGCGCTAGCAATATTCAAATAAAATTTAGTGCATAAATTTTGATTCTGTTAAATTTGAGTTTGACTTTTTTTTTTGTTGATACTTTAGCGTTCCGAAATTTGGTAACTTTTGATTTTGTTAAGCGTGGATTTGAATTCAAACTATTCAACGCCAATCTTACCTTATTCATTAAACACGAAAATGTAGAACATTGATTTCAAATGTTTTGGGTAGAGTACTTTCAGGTAGCACTAGAAACTATTTCAGTTGTTGTTAGGAATAGTCTGAATTGTTTTAAGTCTTGAAATTATTTTTAAAAAAAAACCTCGAAATTAAATTCAATTAAAAAGTTTCTTTTATATTTCAATTAATTTAAAAAGCTCAAAAATATTCTTCTTAAATATGAAAAATATCAAAATTCATGAGCACTATTAAAAATGTCTCCAAAAATTTGTTTTCTGTTAAATTTTTGAGATTTCTAGTAAAAAAAATTTGGTGGTGGATTCAAATCAAATAAATTGAAATTGAAAATTTGAAAATCAAAATGTGGCAATTTTTAACTTTACCTTTAGTTTTAGATTTAAATAAAAATAATTGAAATAAAAATAGATTGATTTTTGTTTGAAAAAACAAAGCCAAGACGTATAAACTCAGGATTAATCCTAAAAAGTCCCGAAAATCCAAAAAATAATCCCTGAGCCAATAAACATGATTTTAAATCCCTGGTGTATTTGATTTAAAATGGATTTCACATTTAAAAATATTTTTCCAGGCTCATTGATATTTTTAACATTTTTGGAATTTATCCAGGATTAATCCTGAGTTTCCACGTCCTGGACAAAGCTTACTTTTACATTAGGTATTTATAAAACTTTCCCATATATTTTTTTGCGAATTTTAAAAACTTCCTTTTGTTTTACAGTATCAAAAATTTGTCTAAATTCCTAAATCTGCTTTGCTGTGAATTTTAAACGGAGCTGGTGCACCTTAAAACACATTTTGAGGAAATAATGACAAAAATCAAGCAAATTTGAATTTTTTCTGAATAATAACAAGACTCCTTTTGTGACTCATATAATATAATTATTGAATATTATTGTTAAAATTTAAAAATTTGAATTTAAACTTACTTGCATGCATGCGGCATGCTGTTACTTTATTTTCCGTCGAAACTTACCAATACAAATACAGATTTTGTTTACATTCTGAAATCTTAAATTATTTTCAAGCTGAAAAATGAAATTTTTATCAATTTTCTTAATTTTAAGTCTTGCGATATGCGGAAAAAGTCATGAACTTAAAGGATTTACACTTAAGCAGTTCCAATTTTTGTACCAGATATTTACTGGTGATTTTATGGATTTAAAAAAGAGAGAAAAGTTGGAAAAATTAGCAGTGAGAAATGAGACGTCGAGTGTCTATGGTAAGGATGAATATAAAGAACACTTGTCATGGTTTAATTGGGATTGGAGATGAACTCCTTCTCTAGATTATCATATAATTTGAGATAGTTTATCAAAAATTTCTATAGTTTAATATAAAAATTGTAAAATAAAGTTTTGTTGAATAAATATGAGCAAAAACATTAATAAAGTAAACTTTTTAAACTTTTAGATCACATCACATACCTTGACAATCAAATCTGCTTCCCTTATGAAGCATATGAAGCAACTCATCGAGATAGACGAGCAAAATGCATCAGAGCTAAAGGCAATGGCACTTTGTACCTTACAAACTCAATATCAGAAGTGATGGCTTTAATTTCACCAGTTTCTGGAACATCAAGAAACGATCAGCTTCCTGGAAATTGCGTTGTTATTCTTTTTTACACAAAATTCTGTCCTGGATGTCAAGCTTTGATTCCACATTACAATTCTTTAGCTAGAAATTTTCCAGACATTAAAGTTGCAGCACTTGATGCTTATGAGAATCCTGGTCTGAACACAGATTTTGGAATTATTGGACTTCCGACAATTGTCCTCTTTCACAATGGACGAATGTTGCACAAATTTAACATCACACTACCGGCAACAGTTATAAATTTTGTTAATTTTATCACATCTCACACAAATCTTCGACCAAACACCAGCAATGTCGTTGTTACTTCTGATGACTTTAGTCCAACGAGTCCATTAAAAATGACAATGCAAGAAGAGAAACTTGATCCATATTTATGGATGTCGTGGATCTTTATCATCTTTTGTGCTGTTTACTATTTCAGTAAATCTAGAACTTATACTCAAATTGTTGAAATGATCAATAGAACATGGAGAGAATCAAATGAGGCACAAATGCAGTGAGGTTAGTTTTTTTGAGGTTACTTTGAGTGAGTTTTCATGAAATATTAGAAATTATGTTTTGGAAGAGCTTCTGGCTGCTTTTGTGCTGGTTTTTACCCTTTTTTGTTTCGATTGTGGCTACACTTATGAATCTTATTATCCACCAACTGATCTTATCAATGATTCAAGTGTAAAATAAAATAAAAGAACCAATGCGTGGAAACTCAGGATTAATCATGAGAAATCTCATGAAGCTGTAAAAACATCCCTGACCTATTAGACATGAAAATGTGAAATCCATTTTAAATCCCGAAGTTATTCATCAAATGCATCAGAGATTTAAAATCATGTTTATTCGCTCACGGATTGTTTTTAGGATTTTTGGGATTTTTCAGGATTAATCCTGAGTTTTTACGTCTTTGTAAGGATTGATCCCGAATGACACAAGTCGGTTAATCGATCAGAAATCTTGAACTAAACTGGTGAGACTTTGGCATGGTGCTGGATTTAAATTGAAGCCAGCACCTTGCGAGAGTCTTTCCGGCTGGACCCCGGATTTTTATTCGATTAACCGATTTGTGCCATTCAGGAATTATGAACAAATAGTGTAATCAAGGCTCACACAGATTATAATCTTTTAAAAACGAAGAAAATAATCTTTGTTTGGGATTACTTAGCGATTATAATCTGCGGGAACTTTAATTAAAGTCCTTAATAGCCAAATTTCAAGAAAATTCTACTAAACCATTCAATTTATAATTTATATAAAACTTAAATATAACATCACAATACAAAAAACTTGCTAACTTAATAAACAGCTTCAAAAATGTTACCAAATTCTTTAATATTATTAGAAAAAGTTTTCAAAACTTTTACTTTTCAATCAATTGTGATCTCAAATGTGTAGATGTTGATTATAGAGACAAAATAAAATGAACGAAACCAAATGAATTTACATTTTCTAATCAGTTGTAATTTGCAAATAATCCGTAATCAGATGATGATTGTGATGTGCTTCCTAGATGAAATAGTCACAACACTTGTGGCAATTTTCATGATTTTAGAAATTTCTGTGTTTTCCAATTTGTTTAATGTGGTGAGTCGTAACTTAATGATGCATAAGATTAAAATGAAAATTTATCTTTTCAATAATTTACAGAAAATTGTAAAACACATAATCAGTTGCTGATTATCAGCCAATCTACAATTATTTTCAACGAACCATGCTCAACATAACTACAAGAAAAATTCGTTACAGAAGCCGACACCTGAGTAAATACAAAATGATATTAACATATTAACATTTACATTGACAAGGCATAAAGTATCTGATATTTTTAAATTGGGATGATTTAAGGCGTATTTTTAAAATTATTTTTTTAAATAAAATTTCTTTTCCATTTTTAGTGGTTCTGATGATAATTTTATTTATTCTTCTTAAAATAAATGCTTATTAGTTCTTTTCATAGCTTAGATTTTTCCAATTATGTGTGATTTTTAGGACAGTATTGCATTTGGTATAGGATATTGGCAAGCGGTAGCCAGCGATAGAGCTAGTTTTAGACGGCATCTGAGGAAGGCCATGGATCACAATTGATCTGTAAGATCATCGAGAAAGTCTGAGTTGTATGATAATCAACGACAATTCAATTGTAAAGAGCTCACAAAAAAACATAATACATTAGAATTCATAAAAAACAATCTCAGCTGATCTGATATCTCTGAAATAATTTTTATTCATGATCACCCTTAATCAGTTTTAAACAACTATTCCAAGAGCAATGAAGTCAATCGGAATTTATTCAATAATTTTCTTATCAGTTTCAATTTCCGCGTTTCAAGTCACGTTAAAATGTTGGCCGAAGGAGTTAATTGAGAATATTAGTCACGGTTATATTTATTCAGCTACAGCTGACATGTGTTGTTCAATAAAAGATGTTTTTGAATCAAATGAAGAATTAGAAGTGGCAAATATGACTGGATTTTATCGAGAATATGATGATTTATTAATGTCGCTGAGCTTTAATATAAGCTATCCATCATTGCCTGAAAAAATGATTAAAGGAATTGGAAGAGTTATTGCTAAAAGTCGTGGACATCGACTTAAAGGATTTGGAATTTTTGATCAAACAATTTTAAGTCTGATCACTCGAGACAGTTTTGCGAATATGCCGGAACTTGAAGTGCTGAAAATTGTAAATAATAGAAAGATTGAAACACTTCCTGGAGATGCATTTGCAGATTTGTCTGTGCTGATAGAACTAAGGTTGGATAAAAATAATATCAAAAAACTTCACATTGATTTATTGAAAAATTTGAGACTTTTGAAGGACTTTTCAGCTAGTGGTAATCCAATTGAAATTATTGAAGAACAGTTGTTTAGAAATAATAAAAATTTGACATCAATTGACTTTAGTGATACAAAAATAAAACGTATTAATGTGGATTTTAAAAAGTTACCAACCATAGTGAACATTAAAGTGAAAACTAATGGAACTTGTCAAATTTTAAAGGATTCGTCAATGGATGTTGATCAAACACAAAGTAATGTAATTGAATTTTGCAGAAACTAAGCAACTTTAGTAAAGTAATAAGAGGTCTACAATGAAGTATTTGAAGTCTTATATTTGAAAGCAAAACGTCATTCAAAGGACAAAATTCAAACCAAACTTACTTTAAAGTATTTTCAGTTCTTATTTCTCATTCATAACAATAAGATGCAGAGTAAAATCATCCTTATTATTTTTTTAATTAAAATCTGCAATTGCAGCATTTTCGAAGTCAAATTGGATTGTGATTGTGAATATAAATCATCAATTTGCTATTCATCGAAGATCATCAGTCGTATAATCGATGAATCAACAGTTTTTATTAATAAATATTGCAGCTTATCAAATATTGACGAAGTTCAGTTGTCTTGGTTAACTAAAGGGATTCAAAGGGAACTTCATGAATTTCCAAATTTAAAATTTTTAAAAATTACAAATTCACACTTAAACTCAATTAGTTTTTTGGAAAATTCGCCAGAACTTAAAACACTTGATATTCCTGGAAATGCAATAAAAGATGTACCGATTTTACGTGGACAAATTGATAGACTTTTCATCAACAAAAATAAAATTGAAATCTTACGAAAAATTAATTTTAAAAATTTAAGAAAATTGGAATTTTTTAATATCGAAGAAAATGAAATTTTCTACATAGCTGAAGACACTTTTTCTGAAAATCTAAAGCTAAGAATTATTAATCTCAATAGAAATAATTTAACATTCTTAGAATTGAAAACTTTTCATAAAAATTTAAACCTTGAAGAACTTCATTTAAATTGGAATCAAATAAAAAATCTCAAATCAGAACATTTTTTAAAAAACTTAAATCTTGAAAACGTTCGACTCAGAGGAAATAAATTAAGAGTTGTTAGTAAAAATTGGTTTTATAAAAATCTAAAACTAAAATGGTTTGACTTGGCTGAAAATGAAATTTTCCTCATAGAACCGAGAAGTTTTGAAAACTTAGATTTTGTAAATTTAACATTTAATTTGTGCATAAATGAGGAATTTTTTGTTAAATCTAAGAAAATTTTACACATGAATAAATTAATTAATAGAAACTGTAATATTTTTTATAGAATGCTCAAGTCAGAGCAACAAAGTCAAGAAAAATGATAAGAAAATATCTTTAAATAAAATTAAGGAACTTCACAATTTTTAATAATTTTTTTCTTTCATATTTAAAATTTATTTTAAACAAATTTCCATTAATCTAGTTTTAAAATTATTTTGCAAGCAAAGTCAAGATTTTAACCATTTTTATAACAAACACAATTGGTTGCACTATAAATCCATCCAGGATCACAAAGTTCTGGATTACAATAGCTTTGAGCACTTACGAAACGCATAAAAACTATAATTAATGTGAATACTATTATTTAATGAATCTAGACATAAAATGATCTATTTTAAAGTTTAAATAACTTAATCTGAACTAAAATTCACCAAATGATTTTTTGAAAACAAAAAGTCATGAATAATATTTATTATAAATCGTGACAAAGTTTTTATTGGCGAATTTAAATTTCACTTATTTCACTAAAAATCAGAGCTCGAAGTCGAAAGGGTTCGAGTAGACTCGAGTTGACTCGACTCAACTCAACTTTTCTCGAATCGACTTCATTTTTTTCGAGTCAATTCGAGGAGACTCGGAGAAAATGAAGTCAACTCGAGAAAAGTTGAGTCAACTAGAATAAATCTATTTAATAAAACCCTAACCTTCCTTGTAAGGAAGCTGTTGACAGATTTAGCATAGCATTTGGTATTGATGACTGGCGGAGAGTAGCCAGTAACAGAGTCTTTTGTAGATGCAAAATAAGTGAGGCTATGGACCACAATTGATCTGTAAACCAGCGATGTATGCATTTATGATAAAAAATCCTAATTGATTAAATATCAAGTTTGAGGTTCGTTAATAAGTTTAAAAGTTTGTGTTAAAGATATAAATCCCTTTGAGCCCTAGAAATTTTAAAAATTTCCTCTGTGTCCCGTATTTGCACAAAAATCAGATTGTATCCATACAGCAAATTGATGCAAACCAAAATTATTGCATTTAAATTTTAAAATCCCTTAAAAATAATGTTAATCACCCAAATCACGTTTCATACTCATATATCAAGGGCTAATAACTAAGAAAATTTTATAAAATTATAATGTCTCAACTACCATTCCTTCATCAGTAGATCAAAAAGTTTCTCAATTTGTAAGTGTGTAAACACGTCAACATTGAAAAAAGTAAATTCAATTTTAATAAAAAAAAAATTATTAATGAAATTCAAATAAGTTAAATTAAGAAGTGAGTTAAAAATCATCAAAATGAGGCCATCAGTCACGTCCATCCTCAGTATAGTATTTGTATGTTATATTATCTACTCAATGTTGACATTTGCAACACTTTTTCGCCGACTTGAGTGTAGTGATAAGTTTAGATGCTATCAAAGTTTTTTGAACAAAAATCCAAAACTTCAGCTGGCTCTGTTTACGAGTCCTTCAACAAATCCGATATCATCGGAAGTGACAAAGATTGTTAACATTAGAAACTTTGATTATCAGGATAATTATCAAAAGTAAGTTTGGGATGGGCCGGGTGCAATCAGATTAATAAAGATTTGGCAGAATTGCAGTTAAAATTTCATCTTTTTCGTCTTTTTTAGTACATTCCACATCGATGTTCCTTTAAAAACCCGCCGAAATGGCACCTTATACCTTTATGCTGCACTTGCACTTAATGATGGTTCACTTAACTGGAAAGATTTTCAGCGAGAAGGTCCAACAGTTATTCAACGAGTCCCTCTTACAACTTATATGATTCCAAAGGATGAACTTTTTAATCTCTTAGAAGACAATGAAGCTGAAAAAAAATCAAAAAACTTAAAAAATGCAGCAAAAAATTTGAAACCCAAAACTCATATAAAATCAAAAGTTTTTCTCACAATGTTGACTGAAGCTGCATCACTTTCACCTCAAGATGTCCAAAACACACCGGAACTTGCTAGAATGACACGAATGACAAAAACTAATGAATTTTTGCCAATGGTTCAAAGCAATATCCTTAAGGAACGAGCAGTTTACATGCTTGAAGTCACTAAAAATATAACTGAAATCGATTTGGAATTCAACTATTCACCAGCATCAGTTGGAAAATTCAGACTTATTGCTCATATTGACAATGCAATGAAACAATTGACTGGATTAGGATTTTCATCAAAAGACATTGATGAAGTTAAGGAAATATTTGCAGAGGCTAATTTGTATTTGTTACTAGGAACTGTATTTATTGGAAGTATTCATGTGAGTATCTGAAAATTTATTGTATTTTGGGGCCGGTTTCTATGGCTACCCAGGGTACCTTCTTTACCCTACCTTTTGAAGGTAGTTGACCCTAGGATTCACTATCCTATTCTCTCCTTGAGTCTCCTTAGGCAGTGAATGGTAAGATGTGGTATCTTACTCAAGGGTACAATAGACTGTCTAGAGAAGGATATCTTAGGATAAGAGGTTGTCTCGGATCACCTAGCATCTACCTATTCCGGGTTGGTAGGGGGATGACCAATGTTTACCTAGGATATCCTAGGGTGTTTTATGATAACCTTGGATATCTTTGGTGATCCGGTTCAACATCCTACTTTTACCCGGGTACGGTAGGGTAACTTACCATACCCTCTCTTGGGTAAGCTACCCTACACTGACTTAGAAAATTTAAAAAGAGGATAGGGTAGGGTATCCGCAAACAGGGAAACCGGTTCTTGGATTTCTTAATAGTTTGAACTTAGGCAGAATTGGACACTAATGGACTCATCAATTTAAAACTCTTTAAATTTAAATTAACCATTCCGTTCCCGAGTCCAATCAACAAAAAGATCCTTAATTTTAAAAAATTTGTAACATTAAAAATTCAAAATATTTTCAGACCCTTTTCGACTTTTTATCCTTCAAAAATGATGTAAACTTCTGGAGAAAGAAGAAGAATTATGCTGGATTGTCAGTTCGAACAACAATTTGGCGCGCATTTAGCACAATCATCATTTTCTTTTATCTAATGGATGAGAAATCATCATTATTAATCTTAGTTCCAACGGGTATTGGAGCACTGATTGAGTTATGGAAATGCAAGAAAATCCTTCACATGGATATAAGTTTCAGGGGTGTGAAACTAAGAACAAGTGTTGAAAATGAGAATAAAGAAATCACAAAAGCTGAAGCACTGACAAATGAAATTGACAAGCAAGGAATGAAATATTTAAGCTTTATCCTGTATCCCCTGTGTATTGGTTATGCTGTATACTCCTTAATATATCATCCACATAAAAGTTGGTACAGCTGGACTCTTCATTCTCTTGTTAATGGTGTCTATGCATTCGGATTCTTATTCATGTGTCCTCAACTATTCATCAATTATAAAATGAAATCTGTTGCAGCACTTCCATGGCGTGCATTTATGTACAAAGCATTTAATACATTTATTGATGATGTCTTTGCATTTATAATCACAATGCCAACGTCACATCGTATTGCATGCTTCAGAGATGATATTATATTTTTAATTTATCTGTATCAAAGATGGTTGTATCCAGTTGATAAGACTAGAATTGATATGGGATCCTCAATGGTGGATAATGATGAATATGAAGCAATAAATAACGAAGAAACTAAAGAGGAAATAAAAGAAAACAAAAAGGACAAATAAAAATTCTGTTTAAATTTTGGTGCACAATTTTAAGTTTTGTACTGACAGGAATTTTAAAAATAAATCTGTAAACATTTATCTGTGAAATATTTAAAATAATTTTGTTATTGTAGAAATCCCGAATAGCACAAGTCGGTTAATCGATCAGAAATCCGGCACCAATCTGATATGACTCTGGCATAGTGCTGGATTTGAATCAAAGCCAGAGTTTGTAGAATCTAAACACAGTTTAAATATACTTTAATATAATCAATCGTTTTATTCGACTCTTATCTACTTAAATATCTATTCAAAAAGTGACCGTTATTTATCCGCTCAATGAAGCTTCATCCCCTCGATCATAACGCAGCTTCAGACCCCTACAGAGTTTAACCGGAGTCATGCCAGCTTTCTATTCTGTTAACTGACTTGTGCTAATCGGGAACATTTTTGAAAAGTTTTTTCAGCTTTTTTTTAAAATAAAAACTAATATAGTAATAAAACCAAATTTTTTGGAAATAAATTTGTTTTTAATTTTGATAAAGTTTTCATCTTTGAATTTAATTTTTTCATTTATTTTATTTTTATTTCTTACATTTTTTTTGTCAAATTTTAATTTTACAGATTAAATAATTCAACTAATTTTGTGATTCGAAAACAATTTTTTCGCAATTTTATGTCCAATTTTTGTTAATATTTGAAAAAAATAATTTAAATTTTCTCTTCATTTCATTTGTCTTCGTCACTATCAAGTGTCAAATCAACAGTATCAGCATTAGGTTTAGTAGCTCCTGTTGATCCTGATAATTTTGAATTTGGTAGTTCTTCAGTCACAACTTCCAAATCATCGGAAATAATTTCAACTTTCTGGACACTTTTAATTTGTTCTTTAGCTTCCTCTTTTGTGTCTAATGTGCTCCATTCTCCATCTTTGTGAAGCTGAATTTCATTATCATCAAGACCAAGCTTTTGAGAGCCAATGACTTCTTGAAAATATCCATCGATTACAAGATTCTCATACAGTGCTGGTTTGTCACAAACTGGACAGTTCCATGTTGGCTTGCGTTCATTCATTTGTAGGTAAAGTGATGCATCAAAGCATTGAAGATGCATACACGTTGAAGCACTAAAATTAAATAATTGAAACTATTAAAAACTCAATAATCAGAATTCCAGCTGAAAATCCAGCAAAGATGAGAGCCGTACAATTCCTAGGAATTTTATAAGGTTTTATCTATCAAAACCATACAAATTCTAATAAAATCTCGCAAATTATCAAGGAATGGTACGGCTCTCACCTGTATACAGGTGCCTGTATCGCAACCTTACTCCTAATAATTGAACCAAAAACTCATTTTTATAAACTTACCGACAAGGTGTTGTCATCCTCATTTTCCCCAGTGGACATATTAGAGAGACTCGAAGCATTGTTGTTGCAATTTCACAGTCTGCATCCTCCTTTAACTTTTCTTTTATTAATCCACGAGTGTATTCTGATGGTTTGCTTCCTTTTGTTTTCATACGTTGAAGCAAGCAGTCTGAAATTAGACGTTCGAGAGTAAAGTCAAGGTAAAGATTGCAGACACAATACATACCTGATGTCAGTTTCCGAACTAAATAACAAGATATGACAAAAGCTCTGTTAAACTCTGTCTGCCACTGAACATGAATTACTGCAAAACATTTCACTATTAAAAAACTTTAAAAGATTTTCAGTAAACTAGTAATTTTTACCATTAGCAACTGTTGGAGATATTTTCACATGTGGTGTAATATTAACAGGCCTAGGTGGTCGTCTTGGCTCAACTCCAGGTTTGTTTGTTGCGATTGGATTCTATGAAAATAAAAAATCAAAATCAGCCAAACCATCAAATAGATCATACAAAATCTTACCGGCAATTGACATAATTTTCCATTGACCTTAACTTGAACATTAGGTGGAAAGCTGTCTTCCTGTTCTGAAGTCGTTTCTAGCATACAAAACCGTAGTTGAACTTGGATTAAATATTCTGGCTTGGCTGGATTACGAACATCTCGATTCATAGCTGAAATTATTAAATAGTTTGATTAAACTTTTAGCATAACCTAAGAGCTAAGAGCTATAACCTAAGGCATAACTAAATCCAATTTCAACACATTTTCTTATTTAATAATGATCATTATGCAATAACTTTGGCAAAGAGCTCGCGTTGCGACTGATTTTATGAGTATGACGGATAGCCGAAGTGAGATAAGTACATCGGTGGGCGAGTGGCAGGGATCTCTGATCAAGTGGTCAGAGATCGCCTCTTATGAGCTCGTTGGCTCGATTCCGATCAAACCAGGCTTGTTTTACATTAGTATACACATATTGCAGTTATAGGGAGATCTTCAATAACTTACCAATATCTGTAGCCTGTTGAGGAGTCAGGTGGAAGTAGTAAGTTCCCTCTTGTTGCCTAGCCTGACTAGCTGGCATCAATGTTGATGGTTGCAGAAGTGTTCCAAGAACATCATAGAAAGCTAATCTCTTAAGTTTTACATCTGGTTGTATTGGAAATCCTGATGTAATAAATGGTGCAACATTGTGTGGTGCCTGGATGTTGATTTTGAATTAAAAAAATTTTGGGAATGCTTAGAACTGATGAATACTTACAAGTGGATTAGTATTGAACTGCTGTTGACCATACATATTGGAAACTTCGTTCCTTTCCGGTGTCTTTGATCTTGAGCGTGCAAGTGCTTGTCTAAAATAATTTATAGGAGAGCTTTTTAGGAAAAGAATTAAATTTTTGGTAATGTTTTAGCAAGTTCAGATTTGTGACTAAAATAATTGAATCTTGAGTATTAATCTTGTTTCTCAAGAAGCAAGTGACTAGTTCAGTTTCACATCAAATTACAAGTTTCGTGTCCAAATCTCAAAAATATGGAAATCTTTCGCGAAACTTTATTAGACATATTGTTTATGATCAAAGATTCAACCAAAAATATCAAACTCAAACTTACATTTTATCAAACGATTTTTCGATTTGTTTCCTTATTTCCTGCTTTTGAGTCTCACTAATTTCTCTTCCTTTCAACAATTGTAAAAGTCGTGCCTGTAAAGCATCCTTTCTTGAATTTTTGGGATATTTATAGAGAGCTAGTATTGAATGCAAATCAATGACACGAAGAAATTCAACTTTTTTCTACAAACAAAAATTATTTTATTAAAAACATTTTTGAGCTAAAATTCTACAAGCTTACTTTTATGCTTTCCTCGTCTTTCTTTTCACTTTGCCTCGTTCTTTTCATACTATGCCCGGAATTTCATATAAAATTAATGTAGATTCTTATTAAATATTGGAAAAATAATGCCGAAATTTTTAAAAGAATTTATGTTTGTTTGTCTTTTGATCTACTGTGTAATTTGATCTACTACCTGTAGAAATTGGCGCATAGAACTTTTGTGGATCTAAACTTTTTCGACTGTCAATTTTAAATTTTCAATTTTCAGTTTATTTATTTTTGTTTTAAACAAAGAAAATTTTTTAATTAAATTTTCTTCCTTTTTTTAATTGGTCATTTTTGATCAACATAAATCCTTCTTGAACTCAGCTTAAGAAATGAGATTTTCCTCAAAAATTTACAAAACAAACTGACAATTTAAATTCAAACTAAGATTTTGAAAGCAATGCTTTAAAAAATATATTTTACAATATCAACCTTAGTCTGCATTGAAATATTTTGTAAACAAACGAATGGAAAAAAAAATCATCTGATGTAATAAAGTGAAAGTTTAAATTCAGTTTATTTTATTATCAAAATTCCTAAATCAAAAGATGAGGAAGCTTCTAATCAGTTTTTATAAAAAAACAGCACAAGTTGTCAATGACCAACATACAGCATTATTTGGAAAATATCTTCTTTTGACAAACACAGTTTCCAGTGGATTTTTAATGTACATTGGTGAATATTTTGCGCAAAGAATCCAAAAATCAAAAAATATGAATGAAAATGTCAACCTTAGTCTGCATTGAAATATTTTGTAAACAAACGAATGGAAAAAAAAATCATCTGATGTAATAAAGTGAAAGTTTAAATTCAGTTTATTTTATTATCAAAATTCCTAAATCAAAAGATGAGGAAGCTTCTAATCAGTTTTTATAAAAAAACAGCACAAGTTGTCAATGACCAACATACAGCATTATTTGGAAAATATCTTCTTTTGACAAACACAGTTTCCAGTGGATTTTTAATGTACATTGGTGAATATTTTGCGCAAAGAATCCAAAAATCAAAAAATATGAATGAAAATGGATATGACAGGGAAAAAATGAAGCAATTGGCGGTTGTTGGATTAAGTCAGGGTCCATTGCATCATTATACGTATATGTGGATGGAACGCTTGTTGCCAGGAAACGCAAAATCAACTATTGTAAAAAAAATTATGAGTGATCAGGTTGGTAATGAAGAATAAGTAAAAATTGGCGGGAAATTTCGTAATCTTCGGATTAGAAAATAAATTTTCAAATTTCCTTTCAGTTCATTGTTTCTCCAGTATTCATCTTGCATTACTTCTACACATCATATTTCCTCGAAGGACGAAAAGTGACAGAAACAAATGAGCTTTTGAAGGATAAATTTCTAAAGGTTTATGTTGCCGACTGGCTTGTTTGGCCAGCCACACAATTTATAAATTTCCAGTTTGTGCCGTTACAGTATCGAGTGCTTTACATTAACATGATTACCATGTTTTACAATATTTTCTTGTGTTATGTCAAAAATGAGCGGCACTGAAAAATTTATTTTATTTTAAAACTGTATAAAAACATTTAAAATTGGCTTTATTATTTATTTATTATTTTTTTGTTTTTGGTTGTAAGTAATATTTAAAAAAAAGGTTAAATAAAGAATTGAAGTTTTAGAAAAGTAAAGCATTCTGATAACTATGTAGATAAAGACGACACCTTGCTATCAGTCATGATCTTGTTTTTATAAGAATGAAACCGTTTTGATTAGAAATCTATAAAGGCAAATCTACAGAATCAATTTTCAGATCAAGATTTTTTGATAAAAGCATTAAAAAATAACAAAAGTCCTCGTGTTATTCATCGAGGGACTTCAGCGCATTTTTGACGCAGCGATCAGTTTTTGATAAGCATCAAAAAGCAAATCAATTAGCAAACAGCTCTAAATTTTTGCCTTTATCAAAGCATAGTCGTTGTTTTTCAATAAATATTAAGCATTACGTACAGCAAAAAAGTTTTTTGTCCTTTAACGAGTTTTGAAATTATCCCGTCATTTTTATATTATTTACGAGAGATAACATAATTAACAATTCTTTTTTAACCAAACAAATTAATTTTCACAACAAAAAACTCTTGAATTCAATGGGATTTGTCAATAAACCATTTTCTTGAATTCAAATGAACTTTTTATTTACCGGTTTTTTGAGATTCAAATATTTAATGATAGGAATAAATTTGAATCTCTGAACATACCCTGAACAATTTTTAAAGCGGTAGAAAAAAATTCAAATTTCTAAACGTACTCATCACGTGGTTTTGTTTATAAAATAAAAAAATCATTAATTATAGTATTTATCCATTGTTTTACGGTTCGAAAATAATCTTAAAGCCAATAAAACAATGGACCAGAGCTAATAAAACAAACTATAGCTCTCTACTAGAGGTTCTAAAATCGGGAATATTCCCGAAATTCCCGTTTTCATTCCAAAAAAACCGACAATTCAAAATAGATTTTTTTTTTATTTTGTATTTTCCGTGAAAAAACCACAATTTAAAGAAAAAAATTATAAATAATAAACTTAATTGACATTGGTTTAAAGTAATTTTTCCAAAATAAAAAAACGTGCTTGAAATTAATATTGGATATGTAAGTAATCAAAAAATCAGTTCATAAGCTGTAATTTAATCATGTACAAATTCGTAGATTATCAGAAGTCAATAAATTAGGATGTCTTGGGTTTGGAAGCATTTTACAGTTATAGATTGCTAGACCAGCACGTTAATGCAATCAGGTTTTTAAAATCGTACTTTAAGAATTCTTCTAAAACTAAAATGAATTGAATTTTAAACGGAAATTATTGTCAAAAGAATCAATTTGACAATCAAATCAAATAGAATTCAAATTTGATTTAAAAACTTAAATAAAATACATGGTGTAAGTGTAGCTTTTAACTTTTTTTTTCTTTGTTGATTCCCCGGAATATTCCCGTTCCCGAACATCATTCCCGTTCCCGATTCCCGAAATCTTACGGGAACGGGAATTCTAGAACCCCTACTCTCTACGATGTCTGGTTAATGAGATCTCAGAACCAGCCGAGCAGCCGATCAAAGTGAATTATTAAGCTACCTTTTCGAAACAAGGGTCAAAAATGCGCTAAAAATACGAATATCTGGAATTGTGTTAATTTGTTTAAAATAATTTATTCAAATGCTTTCATTTTCTTGCTTAATCAGTGTTTTATCTTACTAAACCGCCCTCAAGGTTCTACAAAAAAGGTTTCATTAAATGATTAATGTTTTTTCAGAAATCTAATCTTTATTAAATTTTTTTATTGATGCAACTGTGACTAATAATTACATTTATACTCGAATTGTTTAATTCGAGCTTGGGGATTTTGAAAGTTTAAATTTAATATTAGTAAAATAAAGCTTAATTAAGGCTTCTGCAATCATGATTTTCACATTGTTTTGATTTAAACTTTTTCGGCCACGGCACACTTTAGTTTTAAGTCATTATCGAAGTCGCACAATGCATTCGGCTCGTGTTGTTTTCAAAAAACTTCTACGAAACACTAGTATGCCGCGGAACAAAGGTTGGACAGTACTGCTCTAAGTGAATATTAAGGATAAAATTGACTTTAAGATTTGTCAAAAAAATATCAATAACCTTTAAATGCGGATTTTCCGCCAAAATAAGACTAGTTATAAATAACATTGAATGTTTGCTATATCAAATTACCAACATAAAATTAATTCTCGATGACAGCATTGTAATAGCATGATGATGTGCTAAATGTCATAACTAGAAATTAAAATATAATTAATACTTTCGTTGTGACTCTGACAAATTTTCTGTCATCAAATCATTTTTTTTTTGTATAAATTCGATTGCATTTGAATAAAATTTCTCAAAAAGTTTTGAATATTCTTCTAGTACTGAAAAAATAAGTTAAATTTCACATAAAATGTTAAAAAAATCATCAATATTGCCAATATTTATTTTGACAATTTTAATATCTGCAGCATCAGCTTTGGTAAGTGAAATAATTTACTTTCCAATGCAGCTTTGTTTTCAAAGCCAATTTATTAATTTTTTTCTTTTCAAATCCAGAATTTTAATATAACAAATCTCAGTAATTGCGCTGATATTCCCCTCGATTATACTCAAGATGCTGAAATCGAAGTTGCGGACGTGAGTTATGAGGCAAATGAGAAAGGATTTTTTGACACTTTACATGGAAAATATTTAGTTCATGTCCATCAAATCGATCATATTGACATAGAACTAGTAATCACATTTTATAAATGTCCTGTGGGTACAATTGGTCCATGTAAAGATGTTTTAAAGGAATATATTGAAGCGATTACTTGCAAGAGATTTTTGGAAGACAAAAGTGGACCTTGGTATGTCTTTGCACCAGCTATGGATAACAAAAATTTATGTGCAAAACTCGTTGGAACTTATCAATTTACAAAAGCACATTTGAATGGAACTTATATTGAAAATTATATGACAATTGAGGAAGGACATTATAGGATTCGAATGTTGAATCATGTTCCAGGAAAAGACATGGATATTCGAAATCTTCGTGGTTGTGTTGAACTTGATTTCGACATAATGTGATTTATTATATCTTTTAATATTTTAAAAGCAATTTATGATGACTTGAATATTCTATTTGTTAGATGTTGAACATTATTTAATTTAATGATCCTATTGTAGCTTAAATAATTGAAGAATTTAGAACAAAAATGACAAATCGTTTAATTTTATTAAATATTATCGATTTCTTCTTTTTATTCTCTATTTTTGGAAATTCTATAAAATAAAGTCGACTTATTAGTACAGAAATGGCACTTAAAAATCAAACATAATCGTTATTTTTATTTTTATTTTTCAATAGTTTGTCAAAAGTTGACAAAAATTCAAAGCAGTTCATGATTTGACCATACGCATCTAATACACTATCATCTTTCCCGGGTGGACACAGCCAGTTAAAGTCCATTATTGGACAATCATTTAGCAGTCTTTTAACTTGCCTTTTAACTAGACTTTAACTGGACATTCATGCTAATCAATCAAGTGCTCGAAACTCAAAAATAATTTTCCTTACTTTTTTGGCCATATACTTCACAAGCGTTTGCAGAAATCACTTATATAAGGTCTACCAAAAGTTGTATGAAAATTTTAAGTAAATATAATTGTTTCACGCGCAAGTGTTCGAGACTCAATTTTTACTAGAGATTTTACATAAGTGTTAGTGTACTTTAATTAATTAATTACACTAATATAATAATAAAATTTTACAAAAGAAAAAAAAAATGGAGAAAAAGACACGTGTTATTTATTTTATTTCGTTTTTTTTTTGTAACTGGACATTAACTAGACATATGTGCAATTCCTATGTCCAGTTAAATGGAAAGCGCAAAATATGTCATCAGTCGTCCGTAAGTCTAGTTGCAAAGGCACGTCAATGGGTACTTACTCGCCATGAACAGGCAAGTCAATGGCAAGCTTTTAACTAGTACTTTGTCCACGCGGGTTTATTTATTAAACTTACGAAAATAAACTTTTGTATTTGATGAAACGTAATTACATAAATATGTGACTCAGTTTTCACTTGAATAATGAAGTCAAATAAACTTTCCAACAAAGTTCTCAATGGACGGTATTTTCGTTGTTGTATGAAGATCGGTGGTCCTTTCATGTCTTGATTTGTTGAGAATGATTCTTAAACTCAATCTCTTCTCTTCTTACAGTACTTAAAACATATTGGTCTGATGGCTAGCCTGTAGTTGAGAAATTTGTTTCGTACGTCGAGATGTGAGTTCCTGCTGATAATGGCAAACAGGTGTGAGTCTTATTGGTCACGTATTCAAATTGTGTCACTCTTTTGTCGATGTCCATTCTTGGATAGTTGTCTTTCTGTTCCTGATGTGTTGTCTTCATTGGTTTCTGCAAATAGAAACGCTTTTTCAAATCAAGTCAAAATTAAGAGCTGTAACAAAGTCCTGGATCTACTCCCCCCTCCACCGCTCTCTAAATTTTATATTTTGAAAAAGAAAACTAATCTTCATTCAAAATTCAATAGATTTTAAACCATAATTTTTCAAAAACCGTACATTTTCTTATCAACGACCGATAATTATTAAACAAATACAAAGGAAAAAAATATTTTCACGATTTCGAAAACGTTTGATAAGCTGAAACTCGATAATCGCAAAGGCAACTTTAGTCAGGAAAGAAAATCAAGCATGTGAAGAACGCCATAAATTCAAGAAATAATTAAAAACGTTTAATTTTTTAAATTTTTATCAGAAATAGCAAAAAATAATTTTTTGTAATAGATTACAAGAAAAAAAAATCACCTGAATATGTGACTTAGTTTTCACTTGACTGCTGAAGTTTACACAATTGTTTTATTATAGTTTTGTATTAAAAGAATTTTTTATTTTTATATTATTTAGGAAGCTTTAGGCAGGTATGAATATTTCTTAGGTAGGTATAACTTAAAAAAATTACGTTAATAGTATTAATTGGAAGTCATTGAACAATCGGTTTAAAGATATTAAAAAAATAAATTTTAGCAGTTCAGACCTTAAGATCAATAGCTGTGCGTTATATGCGTGTTTCAAGGTTAATGATAGTTTGACGAGAGAGGGTTTGCCAGACTTCCTGCTCAAACCTAGATCTACAGTTTATTGTGGGGTCCGAACCACTTCTTTGATGACATTTCTGTCTGTAGTCTTCAAAGGAAGGATAAAAAAAATTTCATGCTGATTCTCGAACCCATGATTGCTGTATCATTATTGCAATAATTAGGTACCGAATTACTAAACCATTCCACCACAGAAACTAAACAAAAAATTTGAGGTTGAGTGGATTCAAATCCCTTCAATTTTACTATATTTGCACATAAAAGTCATTGTTTAGAAATGGCTATAAACTTCATTTTTATCGCTTTTTGATTTAATTTTAGGGCATTTTTTGTTTTTAAAAAATAAAAGCTTAAAATAATAAATAACAAAAAATTAAAATTATAAAAAGTAAATTTTTAAACGTGAGTCATTAACTTGAATAAGAATTTTATCAATTTTATTTATTACTAAGCTTTCTAGTTTGAAGTAATCAAACAAGTTGTATTTCACAACAGGTGCTTTGCTGATATGATTTGTTTTTATAAGCGACTCTTTTTATATCTTTTCATCATTTTCAACACATTTTTCGTTAATTATGCTTGATTTAATAAATTATACTTTTTGCGAGGGGTAAATTCTTTTGAGCTGAAGGTACTGCGATTTAATTAGCATAGAATCTATTGTAAAGCACGTTTTAAACCTACAGTTTACCTTGGAACACTTGCAAGCAGTGCGCATTACAAAGACGAAAATATGACTAAAGACGTAATGCTATGTTATATGTCAAAGACCTCAAACCTATTCTCAAAACACAAACTGAGCTAAAACGGTGAAATGTTAAATGATACTCTAGTCTATTGTATTTCAATTATTTGTATCGCTTAAAATTAATTGGGTAAGGGGTCGTTCACTTATGACGTCCATCAAAAAACCTGATTTTTAGACCCCCCTTCCCCCCCCCCCCCCCCCCCTCTGTCACAAAAATTCTATAGAAAAAAATTTCCATTGTTTGAACTGTCACAAAATCCTAGACCCCCTCCCTCCTTAAATGTCGGACGTCATAAGTGAACGGCCCCTAATTTATTTATTTATTTATTGTTCATTTTCAAACATTTTTAATATTTGCATAGTAATTAAAATTATGGAGCAAAGCTCGTTCATTTAAGACTACCATTTAATAATTTTTTAAATGACACCGAATAGTTTAGCAGCTAAGTGCCTTGCTGGTCGATTAGGGAGGGCGCTTTACTCAAATTTGGTAACTCGAAGGTCGTCGGTTTGAATCCAACCATTTCCAAATTTGCTCTTTTTCGGAAGTGTAAAAACTTTGACTTTGCTTAATGTACGAGATCAAGCTATAATTGGGCATTTGGGAAACATTGGATTAAGGAACGGGCCAGGAACTTGATAGGATGGTTGCTCATTTTATTACAGAATAAACTTTACCTCAGTAGCACTGAGAGAACTGATAATTTATCAAAAATATAAACTTTTATATTCTCAAAATTCTTTTTAATTTTTAAAATTATATTTTTTAGAAAACCAAAGCTGAAAATTTTCAACAGAAACGAATAAAAAAAGTGGCATTTCAATTAAATGCTAATAAATCAAGAAGTTCCTAACCTACAAACCTTTAAAATATCAAAAAATTAAAAATCTACAAATGCAATCAAAAAATATCACAAATTCAAGACTATTCATCTTCGCATTTGCGATTGGCATATCAATCTACCTTTTTTACATCTACATAACTCTAGTGCCTGCCAAAACACATTTGGATCATTATGACATTAGCAGTTTTAAGCAAGAGGATCGTATTGCTCCTCAGAGAAATGAACTTTTGAAACTTTTAACAAATCCACTTTGTGGTCGGTTTCCAATGTTGACAGACTTAAATGTTAGTGATACAAATTGGCAAGTTACAAATACATCTAATGGAACCTTTTACCTTTATAATGCTTATTTTGATGATCGAGAGGCGCTGAAAAATAAATCAGTAATCAGAATCCTGGCATTAATCAACAAAATTGATGTGTCTCTTAAAGCATACTGTCAATTATGGTATGAAGGAATGAATGAGCCAATTCCTGTTAAAGTTCAAGAGTATTTAATGATTTGGCCAAAGTATTGGGGTACAAATGAAAAAGGTGCTGGTCCATATTTAATGACGTGTCCAAATCCACTCTCAAATGTCAGCTTAGTGCCTCAATTTGTATCATTTGTTGAAGAAGAATGTGGAAATGCCAACAATATCTTCGAAATTCGCAACAAAAGACCCAAAAATGGACACAAAGAAAATTTTTTAATCAGTGTGAAAAGTTTGGACTTCCAAACTGACATTTCGTTGCTTCTAGTCGAATGGTGTGAAATTTTGAAAATTTTTGGTGTCAATAAAATCGAAATTTTCATCATCAACGCTCATCCAAATGTTATTCGAGTATTAAAAATGTATCAGGCTGAAAATTTGGTTGCTATAAAATATCTGAAATTCCCTCACGAACTTCCAAATAAAGCATCTGAAAGTTGGCATCAATGGACGCAGAATGACTTAATTCCATACCATGACTCATTTTATGAGAATCTATATCAATATGAGTACATGATACCTATGGATGTCGATGAATTTATTGTTCCTCGAAAAACAGAAGATCGAACATGGACGGATCTTTTAACTAGAACAATTCAAAAGTCAAGAGTCAAGAATGAAACTTTTGATGCGTTTCCTACTATGAACATGTACTTTGTTCTTAAATCAGTTCATGAAAATGAAACAATTCCTGGAATTCCAAAAAACTTGAGATTTCTGTCAAGCATTTATCGAGCAGCGAATTTTACACCAAGTGGTGGAAATGCCAAAACATTTATGAGAATGGATAGAGTTTTGACTGTTCACAATCATTTTCCATTTTCATGTCTTGACTCTGGAAATTGCAAATTGTTTGATATTCGTCCAGAAGACGGTCATTTAGCTCACTACAGAACTGATTGTGACAATCCAGAATGTAAACTTGCCAAGCCAAATCCAACAAAAGATACAACACTTTGGAAGTATAAAGATGAACTTTTGAAAAATGTGAAAGAAGCGCTTCAAAGACTAAAAGAATTTAAATCTGATATTGATATTGAAGGACTGGATATAAAATTGACATAACCTTGAAAGTAAATTTTTAGAATTATTTAAAATTAAATATTTTTTATCTGAGTAAAATCCTCAGTTGGAACCAGAGCTCGAAATTGATAGAGTTCGTGTCGACTCGAGTTGACTCTCCTTTTCTCAAGTTGACTTCATTTTTTTTTTGAGTCAACTCCAAGTCGACTTGACTTTAGTTGAGAAAAGTTGAGTCGACTCAAAAAAAAAACCTAGTCGAGTCCACTTCGAGCTCTGGTTGGAACGATTCTGAAATCATTTTTGCCATCATTTTTTTGATTTAATAAAAATTAATTTGGCTCTCTTAATGACTTTATAGTTTCAAGGTCGTAGCTAAGGTGTTTTTTGTCTTTTTATTTGTAGAGGTCCTAGTTAAGTTTCCAGTTGCACACCCCTCTTATTTACTTACTGTAACCATGTTCCTATGTGGAGCTTAGGTTACAACAAAAGCAGAAATCGAAGCCGATTTTTTCGACTCAACTCAATTTTTGAGTTTTTTTGATCGAAAAAAAGCCCTTTAACACCCATTTCAAGTAGCTAAATTGAACTTTACATATTTCTATAGTTTACTATAGCTACATGCTTACAGAATATTACACAGAATCATAGTAAAGCATGTTAAATTTAATTTAAATACTTGCAATTGGTTTTTTTCTATCAAACAAAATCAAAAATTGAGTTAAGCCGAAAAAATCGGCTTCGATCTCTGAACAAAAGGTTTTCTATCTGACTCTGTTGCTGTCCTTGTCACCTAGTTTGTACAAATTCTCTGACCGTACATTAAGCTGACATATTTTCAGCGCCAAGTAGCTTTTGGAGCACACCCCTCTTGCAACTCTCTTAATAGCTCAGATTTTAAGTATAATTTTTCAGATTATTTAATCTTATTGCTCTTGAGTCACTGAGCATTTGTACTAATCAAAGATGTGGAACTGATTAACCATGCTTTTGGCCCAAGGGATCAATATGTTCAATTAAAAGCTATAATTCTATCATATTCAACTTATCTCATGAGTTGTAAAATAGTTAAAAGGCACTTATGTTTAAAAATTGGAACCTTATCTCCAAACATGCCTACAACTCCCGCAAGTCACTTACATTAAATGTTTAAATTAAGCTGTCCAAACCAAAATCAAAATATGTAACAATGTAACAACTGCTAACATCTTAATCAAGGTTTCATAAAACTTTGTCAATTTTTCTCTGCCAGTTTTTAAAAACATACTGACATTCAATCATTGTATAAACAACAGTATCGAAGAGATATCTTAAAAATTATTTATCTTTATGTCAAGACTCGAACAACTGTTTTTCACATTTCGATAATTTTTGTTTCTAAATTTTTTTAAGTCTTTCTGTATAGCTGACAGTTGCGCTTTTAAGCTGTGGAGCACTACACCAAAAAATATTAAAAAATGATGTCAACTTTTTCAAAAACAAAAAAGTTTCTAGGATTTTTCTCTTTGTGCATTGTCGTTTATTTTCTCATCCATAAACTATCAAAGTTGTCAAAACATCTTGATTTTAAATATTATGAGCTGATTGATATCCAAGAAAATCGAGTTGATAAGCAAATTAGTAAGCTTTTAAGAGTTCAGACAAATCCACTTTGTGGTCGGTTTCCAATGTTGACAGATTTAAATGTTAGTGATACAAACTGGCAAGTTACAAATACATCTAATGGAACTTTTTACCTTTATAATGCTTATTTTGATGATCGAGAGGCGCTGAAAAATAAATCAGTAATCAGAATCCTGGCATTAATCAACAAAATTGATGTGTCTCTTAAAGCATACTGTCAATTATGGTATGAAGGCATGAATGAACCAATTCCTGTTAGTGTACAACAATATACAGCAACTTGGAGAAAAGCATGGGGCACTAATGATAAAGGTGCTACTCCATACATCATAACTTGCCCAAATCCACTCTCAAATGTCAGCTTAGTGCCTCAATTTGTATCATTTGTTGAGCAGGAATGTGGAAATGCCAACAACATCTTGGAAATTCGGAACAAACGACCCAAAAATGGACATAAAGAGAAGTTTTTGGTTAGTGTGAAAAGTTTTGAATTTCAAACTGACATTTCGCTGCTTTTAATTGAGTGGCTGGAAATTTTGAAAATTTTCGGTGCTAACAAAGTTGAAATTTTCATAGTCAAAGCTCATCAAAATGTCATTCGAACGCTTAAAATGTATCAAGCTGAACATTTTGTAACAATAAAATTTCTAAAATTTCCTCATGAATTCCCAAATCATGCAAGCGAAAATTATTATCAATGGATACAAAGTGATCTTGTTGGATATCATGATTCATTTTATGAGAATTTGAACCTTTATGAATACATAATTCCACTTGATATTGATGAATTGATTATTCCTAAACATATTGAGGATCGAACATGGTCAGACATGATTAGAAGATTGATTGAAGGAGCAAAACTAAAGAATGAAGTTATTGATGCATTTCCATCTATGAACATGTATTTTCTTTTGAAATCAGTTCATGAAAATGAAACAATTCCTGGAATTCCTAAAAATTTGAGATTTTTATCAAATATTTATCGAGCTGCAAACTTTACTCCTAACAATGGAGGTGCAAAATCATTTATGAGATTAGATCGAGTTGAAATTGTTCATAATCATTTTCCACAAAAATGTTTGGAAACAAAACATTGCAAATGGTATGTATTTCCACCAGAAATTGGACAGAATGTGCATTATAGAGGGGAATGTCCTAATCCTGAATGTCAAGAGTCCTTACAAAATCCTATAAAAGATACAACACTTTGGAAGTATAAAGACGAAATTTTAAGAAATGTAAATTTAACAATTTTGAGACTTAAAGAGTTTCAAAGTGATATAGAAACTTAAACGACACAAAATTGAAAAATAAATCATTTTTTATAAATGTAGAATTTTATTATTTTTTTAGGAAATTTTTATAAAAAGTCTTTCATTAAAACAGTTTAATCAAGTTTCATTCTCTAAATTTAAATTGGAGGTTCCCCAAAAATAAACTTTTAAAGTTTTGCATAAACTGCATCATCTTCTTCAACAAAAAAATCTGGATAGAGTGAATCAGCATTTTCTGGTTTACATGCATAGTTTACAAAGTTGGTCACTCCTACTTGCTTTAAAAGTTTTTCATCAATGAAAAAGTTTCCGGTACATTGTGAGCCTCTTGTAAGAATGTCTGTAAAGATAATCGGATTTTTAAGTTTTGCTTTATACAGCCTTGGGCAGGGGCGTAGCCAGAAATTTTTTGAAGGGGGGGCCCATTTTTGAAAATTTAAAAACCGTTATTTTGTTTCCTTAAATCTATATTCATTCTTCATAAGTTTAAATATTTAATTCATTATTCATACATTAAATTTAATTTTTCGTGCTGATTTTGACATTATTTTCATCACTTCCTCTACATTAACTGGTTCTTCTCTATAAATACTTAATAAAACAATTATCAGATTTTCGTAGGGGGGGCCCGGGCCCCCTATGGCCCCCCCCTGGCTACGCCCCTGGCCTTGGGCATTTTCTCTGTGTATCATTGAGCATACTTATTATAAGGTAAGGTAAACTTTTAAAATTGATATTAGATTTTGATTCAAACTTTTATGCAAGGCGTGGAAACTTAGGATTAATCCTTAAAAATCCCAAAAATCCTAAAAAATCCCTGAGCCAATAAACATGGAAATGTAAAATCCCTTTTAAATCCCTGATGCATTTGATGAATAACTTTTAGGATATTTAGGACTTTAGAGGAATAATCTTAAATTTCCTCGCATTGCTTTTAAGGTTGAGATTGCAAAAATATAAAACTTGTTTTGCAGTTCAAAGTTTGTACAACAATATACATAATGCTGAGCCTTGCATACTGCCATTTGAGCTGAAAGCACTGTGATTGTAAATCTGTTGCACCACATTCTTTAGACTGGATTACATACATTTCAATCCAGGGATTGAAAACCCTATGTTAGACCTACATTTTATAGTGGAATCCGAACTACTTGCACATTGCAAAGCAACAAACACTTATCGTTCGTGGGCATAACATTCTAAAATGAACTCAACCAGTTTATCCTAGTATACCTAGCAAAGAAGGCACTTTATATGCCAAAGACCTCAAAACCACACACAAAGCCTGAACCGACCCTCGTAACCAAAAAGGTGGTTAATTTAGTCCATGAAAAAAATCGACTAAAACAAGCCAAAATAAAGTCAGCGCCGGCTCATTCTCATCGGCTTCGACATCTGTGTCTCTACTCCTTGGTCTCAAATGTCATTTTACCGCCTTATACAAAAACTAGTTTTAATCTTCAATTTGAGGTAAACTTACAATATGCAGAATCAGCCATAATATCAGTACTTCTGGTGAAATCTGAACTATCTTTTCCTTGAAGCATATCCATCGCAGCTGTTGAAATCGCCACCTTTGGCCACAATGCATTCACAGCAATATCAAAGCTTTTAAACTCTTCAGCCATTCCAAGAACGCACATTGACATTCCGTATTTGGACATAGTATAAGCAACGTGACTTGAGAACCAGTGTGGTTTCATGTACAGTGGAGGAGATAAGTTTAAAATATGTGCATTATCAGCCTTTTTCAAGTACGGCAAGCATTCCTTTGAAACCAAAAATGTTCCACGAACATTAACTTGATGCATCAAGTCGAATCTCTTCATATCAGTCTTATCTGTTGGTGTTAAACTGATTGCTGATGCATTATTGACAACAATGTCAATTCCACCAAAAGTTTCGACGGCTTTTTGAACGGCTTGTCGTACTTGAAGCTCATCACGGACATCAACAATGCATGGAAGTGCTTTACCACCTGCTGCTTCAATTTCTTTAGCTGCTGTGTAAATCGTTCCTGGAAGTTTTGGCTGAATAGGAAATTATGATGATATTATTTAAATTAACTTTAAGGAAGAAGAAGGGCATACATGCGGTTCTGCAGTTTTAGCAGCAATCACAATGTTAGCGCCATCAGCAGCAGCTTTGAGAGCTATTGCCTTTCCAATTCCACGTGATGCACCAGTTATGAATAGAGTTTTGCCTTTCAGCTTCCTAAATGTTGAGAAAAAATTTATAAAAATATGCTGGTTTGTCTTTAAACTCCTCACTTGCTACGCAACCGGTGCTAGTATTATTTTAAACATTACGTTGATATAAAGTCAGCAATTTGCATGTTGTGGATAATTTTATCAGATAAGATAATTGTTCTGACATAAAGATGCAAGAAGAAATTTAATACTTGAAATCAAAAATAACTTATCGTTTAATATTACGTTGTATTATCTTATCAGTAAAAATATACGATAAATCATTCACGGTTAAATAAACTAATTCATTGTTTTTTAATAAAAATGATAAAAAAGCAAAACTATCTAGACTTTGAAAACTAGCAATATTGAGTAATAATTATGGGCTGTTCACTTATGACGTTAAGAGGGAGGGGGGGGGGGGGGGGTCAGCAAGTAAAGAACATTAGGAATTCCTGCAAAGCCGTTGTTCTTTTTTAAAAATGACCGTTAATTTCGGACGTCATAAATGAACGATCCTCGAGTAGACCTCGAGTTGACTCGACTCGACTCAAAACCGAGTCGACTTGAGTTGATTCTCCTTTAACACATTTTGATTTTTTTTCGATTTAGCTAATTCAATATAGAAAGGCACTATCCATCATAAACCAGTGCTAAACCACCTAATCCTGCATATGAACAATTAATACATCCTTTGATTTGAGGGATTGGGAAAGCCGAAGTCTGACTCCAAAACTGTCCAAATGTCAAGTGCATACCTTCTCGTGGTATCCCTTGATACCGCTGGTGACCTAGCCCTGCGCCGGAATATGTACTTGAAAGGATAGATTAAAAGCCTATCCAGCAGCCCCACTTTCAGGCTAGGGATGTTGGGATTTACATTGAACCATTTCCAAAATCAACATTTACAAAGAAAGCAATATAAGGTAAACGGGATTGGACATTCTATGATTTGGAAGACCAAAATTCGACTTGAATATGCTAAAATTTCACTCAAAAGATATAAAGATCTTAGATTCTCAGTCTACATATAGTAGTTTACACACACCAAAGTGCATAGTTTGGAATTCACTGGCTACACTTTACTCAAATTTAAAATCTGTAGGCTTACCCTGTATTAAGCACTTTATTGTTTTTGATCATTCTTAATATTCAAATATTCAATTTTTTACGTGGCGTTTTTACTTCTTCTATTACTATTTGGTAGTTAAAAATGTTGTAATAGTAATGAGCTACTTTAATCTACAAGAACCTACAACTTACTGCTAATTTCTATTGAAAACAACAATTGTTCCGAAAAAGTCAACTCAAAGTTACAAAGGTTGATCTTTAAGCACCAAAATATTATCGATAAAAATTTCTGAGAGAACTTGCTCAATTTAAACTCAAAATTAGCTGAGAATTAATTTTTATTTGAGAATTGAGAGAGAGCAAAAATTATTTTTCAAGAGAATTTTTTTGATTTGATTTCCATATTTGAACAAAAATTATTAAAATCACAATTTGTTGCCTGAAATTAAAACTTTTGATTTTTAAAACCTATTTTAATTAGCATGATTTTGGAAAATTCTTTAAAATAATTCAAATTACCACAATAAAAATAAATCCAAAAAGTTTTCCATAAAATGTGTTAACGGTTATTTGAAATTCAAATAGTTTCACTGCCCAAACAGATAAAAATTTCCTCCTGTAAAAAAAGAATAAAATCATAAAAATACGAAAACTAAAAGCAAAACAAAGCATCCGAGGGAGAGAAAAAAATTTAAATTTAAATTTTCATAGTTTTTATCAAAAAGTTTATACAAAAAATTAAAGTCGATAATTTAATTGCTCATTAAAAATGCTTACAAGCACAATAAAACTTAAAATTCTCGTCATTGGCGAAAGTGGAGTTGGAAAATCGAGGTAAATTGTTTAAACTTTTTCGTGATTTTCAAAAGTTTTCCAATTTTTATTAAAATTCTTCAATAATTTTTAGTCTTATGCTTCGATTTACGGACGATAAATTTGATCCAAATGAACAACCAACAATTGGCGTTGATTTTAAAGTCAAAAACTTAGAAATTGATGGACAAAGGATTTATTTACAAATTTGGGACACGGCAGGACAAGAAAGATTCCGAACTTTGATACCGAGCTACTATAGGTGAGATTAAAACTATTCAGTTGAAGTTTGAGGATATTTTTGAAATTTAATTGTTTTATGTTGAAATTGGATTTAAAAAAAATTGCATCAGACATAAAGAACAACTAAGGAAAATGAGTAATTACTTAAATTGCCTGTGTTTTTCGCATCGATTGTAATTCTCATATTAAGTATCATTGAATCAAAGTCTTGACTTTTCAATACATTTAGAGCTCAAATAATGAAACTCTTCGCCTGTAAACTTTACACCTTAAATATAGTTAATTCCACATCATTTTAACTGATTTGTCATTTTATAACGCAATAAACAAGGCATTTGGAATTTGACGTCACAAAATTAATCTGAAGGTTAAGTTAGTTGAGCTGATTAAAAAGAAAACTGATTTGTTTCAGGCAAATAATAATTATCAGACATTTAGAAATCATCAGATGATTTTGCAGACTTTAAAGTTTTGCGTTCAATTTTAAACTATTGGTGCAAAACAATCATTAAACATTCATCATCAAATTGAAACAATTGACTTAAAAAAATACTATTTTCAGGGATGCCACAGGTGCCATTCTAGTCTATGATGTCTCAAAAATGAACAGGTAAGCATGTCTTTTAGTGATATTTACTGTTCAAAATACTTGTAGATAACAATTGTATAAGGGTCCGTTCACTTATGACGTCTAAGGGGGGTCAGTGAGAAAAGAACAGGAGAAATTCCAGGAAATCCATTGTTCTTTTTTGAAAAATGAGGCGTTATAAGTACTTACTTATTTACTGTGACCATGTTCCTATGTTGAACTTAGGTTACAACAAGGGGCCTTTCAACTGACTTTTTTGCTGGCTCTGTCACCTAGTTCGTACAATTTGTCAGTCCGCACATAAAACTGACATTCTTTCATTACTGTTCTGCGCCAAGTAGCTTTCTGAGCTTCAGGGAGTCTTTTTCTTTGCTGATTCCAACCAAGGACGGTGTAACAAACTTGTGTTTCTGTCCCATCAATGACATTCTCTCTGGGATTTTTCTTACGAAGTGTATGTCCAATCAAGCCATTTGTCCTCATCTGAATTTCCTTGTTGATGTCTTTTTGACCTGCTTTTTCTAGAAAAAACAGGACGTCATAAGTGAACGATTTAATCTTGTAAAATTCAAATTTGTAATTTACTAAGTCTTTTTGATTTTAATTTTAGTTTCCAAAAGCTTGAGACATGGTTAGAAGAGCTTGAAATTAACACAAACAGAAACATCACAAAAATGATTGTTGGCAATAAGATTGATCTACAAAATATGCGCAAAGTTGATCGTGAGTTAGGCAAAAAATTCGCAAAACAGCAACGAGCACTTTTTGTCGAGACATCAGCAGCTAATAATATTAATGTTCAGACAGCATTTGAGGAATTGGTAAAGAAAATTCTGGAAGATAATATTTTTGATGACCAAAATGGTGTGGCAAAGAGTGACATAAGGCTTACGGGGATGAGCGACTCACAGAATCAACAACCTGCTGGGGGATCGTGTACGGGTGGATATTGTGGAAGATGAGTTAATAGATCTGAAATTTGTTTACTTTTTGTGGTGCGAACTTTTAAAATGTTTTGAAGAATTTTTCTGCTGGATTTTTTTTTGAGCCAGCTTTTTTGTAAATTAATTATTAGAAAAAAAACAGCACATTTTCCTGAATTAGCAATTTTTCATTGACAAATAATTTCCGTAAATAATTAAAATAATAAACGCATTATTTATTTTTATAATAATCGAAAATATTGTGAACATTAACAGCCGAAAATATATATTGTGAACTTGTAAAATGTAAATTTTATCAAAAATTAATAAACTTAAATTAAATTAAATTTTATAAATTTTTCAACATTAATTATAAGTTAAATTTTGGATGTAATTTACTCAAAGTTTGATTACAAAAAGATCTGCAAAAATTCATAAATAATTTACTAATAATTCTCATTTGTTTTTGTGAAAACCAATATAGGACAACGGTCTCTCATTTTTCGAAATTAGAATAATTGTGTTCGAAAATGATTTGTTTACATTTTAAATTAATATTTTATTCCACCAATTTAAACTTTATTTCTTGTGTTTTAGCTTTTAAATAATGTTATTAAAGTCATATTGGAACATCAAAAAACATTAATTGAAGAAAAATTTGTAATTCTGTATTTCGAATGTTTTTCGAACATAACTTTTTTGGAAACACTCATGGAAAAAGTGCGGAAAATTAAAAATTTCGGAAAAAATAACGAAAAAAATCTCGTTGTCTTGTATTGGTGTGAAAAGTTATGAATTAAGAATCTTAAACTTTAATTTGGTATGAATTCTCTTTCGAAATTAATATCCAACTGAAACTTTGGTATTCCAAAATATTTCCGCTCCCTTCTATCTTTTTGCTCAACATAAAAATATAAAATTGAACACAAAATGCACATAAATGGATAAGTAAGCTGAACAATGCTTCTGAAGATATACTTTTCACCCTGATGGACTTTTGTTAGTTGAATGATCCCAACAATTGTTGATAAAATCGCTAAGATGATTGCTAATACCACATATGTTTTGAACATGTATTTATCTCTCTAAGAATTCATAATTAAAATATTTTAATTAAATAATTGGGTTTGAATTTTGACATCCAGATAAAAAAATCCTGGATCATAAACCACAATTACTTACCCTTGAACATCTGCACATGGCTGCAAGGAAAAACACTAAGCTTCCTAAGCTTATTAATGTTGCTGGAATAGCAATTATAACTAAAAAGAAAATTCATTTAAATTTAATGTATTTTCTTCATTTTTTAAAAAAGGAACTCACTTCCTTCGTCAGCTGTGGCTGCATTGATCAGAAATGAAGCTCCAGTATAGATGACAAATGGAATTGACACAATAGCGAATAAAATTTCTGAATTTGTACATGAATCTCCCATTATTGTGGATTTTTATACTCTACTTTCTGTTTTCTACACCGACAATAAAAATGTAAACACAGAAAAAAATTAACGCACACAATCTTATAAAGTGGAATTCCGAACGTCACAATACAGACAACGCATTATTTTTAAAACTTTGTTTTATTATTTTAAACCGTATTTGTCAAGAAATTATTAATTGATGATGTTTTTTTTTATATAAATTATTGTCAATCGAATCCTTTATTTTGGAAGTTATGGAATCTCGGTGTACTCATTCCTGACGACAATCTCTACAGAAAATTTTGGGATTCCTTCGAATTCTCGTTCTTTTTGTTCAAACTCGTCAATATTGAACATCAAGCACATTGATATTAAACATAAAATAGAGTAAACAAGCAAGATTAGGCTTTGAATTGTGAACAATGACACAATGTTACTGAATATTGCATAGTAAAGGAGCACACAACCTCCAATGAGTGAAATTACTGTTGATAGAAATGTTAGAAGTATAAAAACAGGTCCGAGGTATCTTTCTGCCTAAAATAGGTAAAGATTTAAATTATCATTATTAAATCTCCAATTAAATGCAGTGTTGATACAAAGTTGCCTTTCCATAGATTTTGGCACAACCAAAGGCTTCTGACTTTGATTTCAAATTGCCTACACTTAAGTTCACCTTGCTAAAGTCAAATGCTAGGTATCAACACTGATTAAATGTTAATAAAGAGCCAAAGATTGAACTTAACTCTCATACCTTAATGCAGCTTCGAAAAATTGTCAAAGGAAACACAATGAGGCTAATAAAATTAATTATTTGACCAACTGTAGTAATTAATCCTGAAATTTAAAATAGATTTTATAATTTAAGATTGAAGATGAGTCAAAAAATAATACCAAGCTCTCCAGATGTCCGGTAAATAAAAGTTGTAAGTACTGTTAAAGCTACCAATGGAATTATTAAAAACTTGAATAAATATTGAGACTCAGTTTGATGGAACTGATTGTTCATTTTCCTTTCTTTGGCTGGTTTCGATTGTTCGCAGATAAATCAAGAGACATGCGTAAATATTTGCCAGAAAACTATTATTGGAAGAACTATAAAAAATAAGTACAGACTTTCTCGTGAATTTGTGCAGCAGACGCACTTTTTGCTGATTTTATAAAACTATTACTTACTTACTTCCTTTGCTGGGGTGCACATGAGCCCATTGCCGCAAATAGCGATGGACAGGGGGAGAAACTCCTTGCATGATACAAATTTTGATGTGATTTTTCCGATTTTTTTGTGGAAATCATAAAGTGGAAAAATGGAGAAAAATGGTAAAAAAATGGAAAATGGTAAAAATGGTAAAAATGGTTAAAACGAGAATTTAACCTTTTTTCCCTTTTTTACCATTTTTGATAGAAAATTTCCCTTTTTCACCATTTTTGATGGAAAATTTCTTTTTTTTTACCGAAAAAGTAGTTTTTCCCCTGGATGAAGACAGCTCTATCCTTAGAGATCATCTACCAGTTCGGGATATTCCGGACTCTAGTGTCTTTTTCAACACATACAATCCACTAAACTATTAATTCAATTATTAAACATCACATAAAATTTAGATTTTATTCAATTGTTCTCAACGGGATAAATATTAATGAAAAATATTTTTATCAAATAAATTTGAAATGTAAAATTTTCAGTAAATCAGTTAATAAATTCAAATTCAATTCTTCTAGGAAGACACAGCAACAGTAATGTCAAAAGTAATTTTTTCTTCTTTTTTGGCTACGTATACAATTCGGATCGATATAATATTTACAATTGAATAAATTCCTTCTAAAATTGTGACAAAGGGTTCTCTTGTCCACATATAAAAAGCATCAAAAATTGAAAAAAGAACTGCAATTGATGAAATACCCATAAATGAACTATAAAATCTTGTTTTTGGGTCCTACAAAGAAAAAAATATATTTTTTAATTTTAAAAAGTGGGATAATTTTTAAAACAAACCCTTCGGAAGCTTTCTGAGCACAAGAAGATGTTGTGAAGACAAACCGTGATGTAAAGCATTACTTGAATGTATCGGTATTCTGAAATAATAATCTTTTAAATGTTTTAAACTTATTTAAATGTCTTTTAAGTTCTTACGATTAGAATAATCTGTTGATAGTAATAAACAGACTAAAATGACGAAAAAGCTCACAAAACAAACAATAATTGCATTTATTTTGAGAATTTGTGGGATTTTGAAATAAAATTCTGATTTATTTTTATCCATGACAATTTTTACTTTTTCAATTTAAAGCAACAGGCGTCAGACAGACTGCAGGAACCAATTTCGTAAAAGTTTGTTAAAAAACCATTTCCGTTATTCAAAATTAAATTTTCAGAATGATCAATTTATTGTTTAAATTCAAAACCTATTGAAAAATTAACAAAATTGTTTCAATCTTTTGGAAAAATTTAATATTTTGATTTTAAAAAATTGTTTCTATAAATCAAAAGCTACTGTAAAGGATGCAACAAACACATTCAAATAATAAAACTCGACGGATATCTGCCGTCAAAAGTAAAGTAAAATATCAACACATTAAATTCTTCGTGATTTTTCGTATGATTTTATTGTGAAACATGTGCTTACAAAGTTTTGATGCGTGAGTTGTGGTACTGAGGCTTGATTTTGATGGCTGTATAAACAATTCTTTTAAGAGTTAAATCTTCTAATCGTTCTTCTAAACTATTGTTTAGCATAAGTCTTTAATAAAGTATAAAATCTAGCAATTAAATAAACATGAAGCTTGTCTACAGCATCATTATCATTGAATCATTTAGGAGCACCCATTTCCATCCTCTCAACTTGAATAGGCACTGAAAACCGTGGTGCTTCATCCCGATTGGTAGGAAAAATGTTCTGATTCCATCTTCAGCTTGATTTGATCTTGTTCTTAATCCTGTTACTTCATCTTTAGATTGGCATGTAAGAATTACATAGGCAAAGAATATCATTGATGTAGGAACACTAATGTTAATTTTTAAAACTCCATCAATTAAGGCAAACAATATTACAAGGAATGCTAATCCATTGTAGGTGTCGAGATCTTTTCCTGGATTCTAAACAGAGAAAATTATGTTTTAATGAAGAAATAAAGAAATTTAAGTTTTTATATTTTACACCTTCAAATTCAGTGCAGCAAAGGCAACAGCTTTTGATTGAATTTCCAACATAAACGGTCATAGCAAAGTACAAAAAATATGCGGAAGCTGAAAGTTTAAAGATAGATTTTTTTATAGAATTAGTTAAATATGAGTCAATTAGTCAGCTCATTTAAATTAAATTCTCAGCATATTTACCATTTGATCCAGAAATAGCACCTGATAAGTAATAAACGTAATATACTAAGTCAATGATACCCAAAATCAAGCTAAAAATCGACATTGTAAATCCAATAATGTAAAAACATGTATTTGGGTCAAACCCAAAGAAACAATCACACCAGCAGTGCCATTTTCCCATAATTTTACTTTTGATTGAGATCTTTTCAATTAAGGCAGTGTGTTTTAATTTAATATGTATAATTGTCACAATTTGTAGCTTTATTGGAAGATGCCGATAATCATAATGAAATTGTAAATTGTTAAATACTGTTTTAATTTCAACCGACTAAAACTTACGTTTGTTTTGTAAACAAAAGTTCAACACATCTGAAAGTTTAATTTTTACTTGTGAGTGTAATCGAGAGCTGTAAACACATATAACTGTTTTAAAGCTTTGAATGTAGAAAATGTAGAAAATGCAATAAATGAGAAAATTCTCACAGATTGTGATTTTCAACGTTTCGGCAAAGTCAGCTGATTTGATAAATTAGACACTTACCGGTAGTTCACTCTGGAATTATTAAATTATTATCACTTTTTATCAGTAATTTAAACTCTTCTTTATCTGCAAATATTATTGTAAGAGAGCAATTATGTCAGTAATTAAGTGTAATTCAAGTAGTTAAGTTTATTGTTCTATTAAAAAAAAACATTGAATAAAAATTACAAATCATGAAATTCGTCAATATTTGCACAATTTTAACATTTTTTGTGAGCAATATTAACTCAGATCAGCAGAACCTTGACATTTTCTCATTACCACAAGTCAATCACGAGCCAATTATTGGAATTATGGCAATTGATATGTCTTATTATATTCAATCAAAATATACTGAACAATATTTTAGTTTTATATCAGCTTCGTATGTGAAATTCGTAGAAGGTGGTGGTGCACGTGTTGTGCCTGTTTGGTAAGAATATAAAACAATTGATGATTATGCTTATGCCGTCCATTTTTAACGTTCAACATTTAAAGGAGGAGGCGGATCTAGGATTTTGTGACAGCTCAAGACAGGAATTTTTTTCCACAGAAAATTTGTGACGAGGGGGTGAGGGGGGTCTAGAAATAATTTTTTTGAAGTCATAAGTGTCACAAATTTTCTGTGGAAAAAATTCCTTTGTTGAGCTGTCACAAAATCTTAGACCCGCCCCCTCCCATAAATGTGAGACGTCATAAATGAACGGCCCCTAACGGAAATAAATCAGAATTTCCTAATCAACCAATTATTATTTTAAAACCAGGATTGGAAAAGAACTTCGGTATTATGAGGACATAATGGCTAAACTAAACGGAATCCTATTAACTGGCGGTACTGTTTGGTTTAATGACAGTGCTTATGCTGACACTGGAGAAATAATTTATAAAATTGCTACAAAGCTTAATGACAATGGCGACTTCTTTCCACTTTGGGGCACATGCTTGGGATTTGAGCTTTTAACTTATTTGTCAGCAAATCGATCTGAACATCGAGCAATTTGTTCATCAACAAATCAGGCATTACCTTTGGAATTTAAAGAAAATTTCAGATCTAGTAGAATGTTTAAGGATGCGTCGGATGAAGTCATAGAAATTTTAAAGCATGAAGATGTGACTTCAAATTTTCATGAGTTTTGCGTTACTGAGAAAGTAAGTTCCTAACTGCTTATCAATTTTGTGAATTGACTTTATGAATTAATTTCTTCCCCAGAATCTAACAACCTTTAAGATTGATAAAGACTGGAGTGTAATTTCAACCAACAGAGACTGGAATAATTTAGAATTTATTTCATCAATTGAGCATAAAGCATATCCTTTTTATGGTGTCCAATTCCATCCAGAAAAGAATCTCTATGAATGGGTTCAAAACAAAAATATTTCGCATACTGCAAATGCAATCAAAGCATCTCAATATTTTTCGCAGTTTTTTGTCAATCAAGCAAGAAAGAGCAACCATAAATTTAAAGACTCAATGACTGTGGATTCGTATGTTATTTATAACTTCCCATTGACATTCACGGGACTTGTTGGATCCTCATACGAGCAATGTTATTTATTTAAAGACAATGTAGACTACAATTTTAAAACTAATGCAGCTAATCAAAATAACTTTATGGTTTTAATTATTACATTATTATTTATAATTACTAGTTTAATTCGCTTTTAAGGGAGAATGTGGAAAAGTGGATAAATTGACTCTTTTTTTTATAAAATTAAACTTCTTATTTAACTTAATTATGTGCCAAGTTTTAGATTATTTTTGTTGTTTTTCGCTTTATTTGGTGTTCTCGAGTAGCACAGATCGGATAATTGAGACTAAATCCTACGCCAGGACGACACCACAGCAACTATGGGGCGATATTTCGTCATTACGATGATTTCTCAGGAAAGAAGCAGGTTTAGAAATTGTAATTTGCTTTAGCTTGTTATTCTTACCTAAGGTGCACTGAAGATCTCCACTTCTCGAGTACGTTTTTTTTAGTTTACCAGGCTTGATTAAGGAACTTTCTCCATTATTGTTTGATCTCGACATAAGTTGATTGGTGAAACATTTTTACTTACTATTTAATCATTGAAAATGTCTCAAGTTTGTATTTTAATTGTTTAATCATTATTACCGTTAAATATATTATTAGCACAATTCCAGAAGCTGTTTGTGTTTTGAATTAAACTTGCACTAAACCAGTGCTGTCCAAACTGTTTGCCGTAAGACATCCTAAAGTGAGTCATGGAAAAATATTAAAAATCCCAAAAATAGGTAGTTTTTCAGAAGTTTGTAGATTTTACACTAGATAAAATAGACTGGAGTGCAGAACCAGGTAGAACCAAATAAAACCAGGCAGATCTAGGATAGGTGTGCCATTAAAAATTATCAAAATTCAAAGTGGTTGGAAAAAGGTTGGACAACACTGCACTAAACATAAAAAAATTTATTTATTTTTTATTAATATCAATAAGTGTGAAAAGTAAACAAAATGGTTTAAATTTTATTTAAAGGCTCAGCTTCTGGTCCATTTTGAGATTCAACTTTTTCAACATTAACTGTCATTGAAAATTTCGGTAGATCTTTATGACCGCTTGTAAAAGCTTCATTTCCGTGTCCTGTATTGAACAGATTTAAAGTTTGTTGCTGTTGCAACAACAATTCATGTCTCGCCATTATAGCAGCGATAATGCACAAAATGTTTAATGTGAAAAATAAGAAGAAAAACATTGCAACCAATAAAAATGTTTCGAGTTTAACGATTCCATCAATTAAGGCACAGATAGTATTAATGGACACAAGTATTAAGTAAAATATGAAGAACTTTTTTGTGTTCTGAAATATAAAAGAAATTCTTAATATTAAAATGATTTTGAAATTTCTATTTTTTTATAACTTACTTGATAACATGCTTTACAGCACAAAAAAGAATGGAAGAATGCACTCATAATATAGAATGTAAATGTTGATATTGCGACATATCCAACCAAAAAATCTAAGTAGAAGATAAATAAATATTTTTAATCTGTATATTATGTAATATTTTTACTTTTACCTGGCTGTGTTTCGACATCTGATATTTGCAATTTATCAATCAAAGCGTAAAAACAAGAAATATTCAAACCAATTGCGATCAAATTTAGCAAGACCATAAAAGTTCCAATTGTGATTAGAACGTGTGAGACACTCATGCAGAAATATTTTCCATACTTTCCCATTTTTAAGTTTTTTTATTCGACCCCTTTGTTTTTAAATTATTACTAAAAGTTCATTCGCGAAGTCCGCCGGGTTTTATTTATCTTAAAATATTGACAATAAAGATTTTTCTTATTTTACACTCTCTCAAATTAGTTTTAAGATTTCATATGCTTTATCACAATTTTTATACTTTACTAATTGCAATGTTAAGTTTAAGTATTGTAATAAAATAGTAAAACCAAATTAAAAATAAATTTTATTTGAACTTGATTTCAATTTATTAAAAAAATTTTTTGTAAACATTGAAACAAATACAGTTAAATAATCCAACATATATTTCACAGACATCAAGAAATCATGTAAAAAAGTCAAAAAAATTCTGGTTTAATGTATAAAAATAAAAAATAAACTTTTGCTATTGAGAGCATAAGATCCATAGCTGCTCGTTCCAAAGCTAATGATAGTTTAACGCAAGTTTAACGCAATGATAGGCTAATGATAAGCTAATGATAGGGTCCGCAAGACCTCAAGCTCAAACCCAGACTTACAGTTTATAGTGGGATCCAAACCACTTTTTGATAACATTTTTGCCTGCATCCTACAAACGAAGGCTGTGAGCCTCATTTCCAGTACTTATAATTCGAAAAAGGACATGCATTAATTTCACGTGCCAAGCTTCGAACCTATGAGGTACTGAAGTACTAAACCTGCGAGAGAGAATGTCATTTCTGGTACAAAAACACAAGTTTGTTACAACGTCCTTGGATGGAATCCGCAAGTGAAAAGACGCCCTGGAGCTCCTAAAGTTACTAGGCGCAGAACAGCGATGAAAGAATGTCAGCTTAATGTGCAGACAGACAAATTGTACAAACTAGGTGACAGAGCCAGCAACAGAGTCAGATTGAAGTACTTTTGTTTTAACCTAAGTTCCACAAAGGAACATGATTACACGAAAGGACTAAACCATTCCGCCACCGAGCCACTTTAAAACATTTAATTTAAGATAATGATAAATAACTCTTCTAAAATAACTCTAGAATCGATTAGGGCTAAGGCCCTAAAAGACTATACCCAATGTTTTTCTTTATAGATAGGTTTTTGGCGGGATACGCTCAATATTTCAATGCTGAAATTTAGTTTCAAATTAAAAACTGACTTACTTATTTACTTACATCGATGACCTTACAAATCAGTTTTGATCTTTGCCCTCCTAAAACTGGCTCTATTGACAATTTACAATCCCAAATGCAATACTGTCTTTATCAACAGCCTTTTTCCATCCACAAACACTACTTAATGGAGCTTCCACAGGTCTCCTCATAACATGTCCAGCCCATCGGAGCTTGTTTACTTTAATACGTTTATAACATAAACATTTAATCATAATAACAGTAAAGACAACAATTCTAAGCATTTTAATAAATAAAACAAGTGGTGCTGAATGGTATATTTTAGCATAAAATAAATAAATCATTTACAAGACACTAAGATTAATTACAAAATTTATTTAGATTGCAACTCTTCATGCTCATCTCTGAACTCAGCTCGATTAACTAGAATTGGCATATCAAATCTTGGAAGACTGTCCTGTCCACAGATTATGGTTGTTTTGCCTTGATCGTTTTCAAGTTGTTCCATGTTCTCTTGTCGTCCCTTTATTATAGCTTCTTTTGAAATTATTCCAACAATGAATGAAAATATGGCAAAGACAGCATAAATAAAGAAATATGCTGCAATTACTATAGTCGTTGTACAATTTAAAATTCCATCTATTAAGGCACAAATAATGTTTAATATTGCAAATATTTTGAAGTATTTAAAAAACTTTTCGAGATCCTTAAAAGAAAATGATTGTTTTAATGCTAATTTAAAGATTTTTTTAATATTTATAAAGCTCTTACTTTGATCCTTTGAAGACAATAGAATGTTATATAGAATCCAATAATGATGAAATAAATAGGTAATGAGACAAGTTCATACAGGACTAGATTTAAAATATTAAATTAATTTTATTGTTTATTTTTAAAGAATAATAAAATTACCAAGTGTGATTGATATAATTTCACTACGACTGCCAATAATTAAGACGATAAAAGTTGAAATGTTAAAAACCATTGCCATCATACCAAAAATACTTAAAATTGTCCCGATAGACTGCATAGCTTCTGCATTACAATATTCTTCGATATTTCCCATTATCTTGTAAGTTAAACTTATTCTAATTATTCACTCAGTTTTATTTTCACTTATTTTAATGCTTGAGCTTCAAAATTCCTTACATTTACGACACTAGTAATAACATTTTATCTTTGTTCTTAGTATCTTTTTTAATTAAGGCAAACTAGCAATTTTTTGAAAAATAATCAGAATGCAAGAAATTAATTTTTTTAAAAAAACAATGTTGTTTTCTACATTTTTACGTAAAATATTCAATATTACTTTACGTTTCTCTTACGCAATGAACAATTGCTATTTTCTAATCTGAAAATTAATTCAACTTAAAAGAATTCAAAACAAAACAAAATGTTTTAAGTTAGTATTGAATTTAGGCAAATTTTTATTATTTAAATCAACAGAGTACGGTACAAAAGATTCTATCGATGATGATCAGGATCGCAGTACCTCCAGCTCGTCGCAACTTGAAGTAACACATCGCTTTGCTGGAACCTTCTCACATTATTATTTAAGTCACTTCAATATTTTTAAGAAATTGACAATTGACTTTTGATTAGTAAGCTTTATTCAAAGGCTGTGCTTCAGGTAAATTTCCATAAGCTGCTCTACTTGAACTTCCATTTTCAAGTTTCTCAACCTGAAGTGGCATTGCATATTTTGGAAAAACGCTATCTTTGGTTGCAATAATTGAACCTCCTTGACCAGAATTGAATTTAATCAATTCCTTTATTTGTACTTCCATAAGTTCTTGTCTTGCCATTAAAGCAACAATTATACAGAAAACGAGAGCAATGAAGAATATAAAATAAAATATTGACAAAGTTGGAATCAACATAAACTTTAAAACTGCATCAGTTAAGGCACATAAAGCGACGATAGATAAACATATGATGTACAATTTGAAATAAACAACTGGATTCTAAAAATAAAGTTTAAAAGTTAATAATAAATTATCAAAATAAAATAAAATAGAAAATCTTAATGTTCTCTCGGGCGCGTAGCAAGGAGGATCTTGTCCTCCCTTAAACGTTTTGAACCGCAGCGAGAGCACGGCCTAAAACGCTTAAGTGGGGGACAAGATCCTCCTTGCAACGCGCTTAGTCTTCCAACTTTCAGGGATTAGACATCCTGACTCAGCCTGATGTGTAATTTAATTGTAACGGGAGCTTACTTTGTAGCAAGCTCTACAACAAAGTGAACACTGCAAAACTGCATGAACTGTATAGATGAATAGGAAAACGATTGTCAAAACTGCAATGACTGAAAAAAGTGACAAAAAATTGGTTTGTGATGCAATTTATGAAGACTCTTTATCTCACCTGGTGCAAGTAAATTACCCTTAAGATGGTCTGTATCCATCATGGAAATAAAAATTCTTAGATTTAAAAGATTAGCAAACATACTGGCAATTGACATAATAACTCCCATACAGATCAGTGTTGATTGAATGCTTAAGCAAAAGTATTTTTCATATCTTCCCATTTTTGAGGTAGGTTGTGCTTTAAAAGGTAGAAAATGTGAAAAAAATACGATTAGAATCAAAAATTCAAGAAAATGTACGAATAAATTATTAATTTTTAAAGTTTTTCAAATCTGCGATAATTTTCAAAGCTAGTTGTTTATTAAAAATGTCCTATAAATTGAAATTACAGTTCAAGGCCACAAACATAGTCACTCTTGAATTAGAAATTTTAAAAAATTAATTTTTTGATTTTTTATTTAACTTTTTCATGTTTTGTAATTTAAACACAATTTCAGCTTTTATACTCACTTCATTTATTTAAAAAAAAAGTTAAATAATTATTAAAAATCCCTGATAATTACTACTTTTTTAATTCAAAAGCTTTTTAAATGCAAGTAGAAAACAAAATCATTTCTACTTAGTAAAAAGTAATAATTTACGCATTTTTATAGTCAGAAAATCTGGCGCCAACACAAAAATGTATAAAATGACAAAGATTATATTTTAAAAAGTTTATTCAAATTTTTCTATCAATTTTAATTAAGATCCATTGACTTAGATTAATTTACAGACACATTTAACTTCAATCTTCAACTTTAACAGCTTCAAGATTCATCGAAAACTTCGGCATTTCATCCTGTCCAATACTACTCAACATTTGATGCTCTGGTGAATTCCCGGATTGTGAAACTAGTTGACCAGTGTTGAACTGATTCAAAATTGCTTGCTTTTCCTTCTTTAATTCATTTTCTGCTGTCCAAGTGACCACAAGACTCAAAGCACCAAGTCCACAGTAAACAAAAAACATTAGTGACACTATTGGATTCAAGGATATTTTCATGAATCCATCAAATAAGGCACAAATGACAGATACAATTGTAAAAAAGTTGTAAGAGTCAAATACTTTGGAAGCTCTTAAACCGTCAAGGCATAGAAGGCAGGAGCTATAAATGGCAGCAAGGAAATACATTACAATTGCAGTAAATATGAAGAATAGATGACCTAAAATCAAATAAAATTAAATTTTATATAATTTTATAAATTAATTGATTGATTCACACCAGTTGAGATTGGTAAGCGGTTCCTTGCGAAATATAAATAATAATAGAAATCAGTTACAGTTGCCGCTATACCAAGAATTGATAAAATAATTCCAATTAAGATGATCATATTTGATGTACTTGTGCAGTACTTTTGTTCACTTTTTGCCATATTTTAATGATTCGGGAGGAAATATATCAAAACAAGTAAGTTTGGAGTGTTTTGATTGTAGAAACTAAAGCTTGTCCTTCGATAAAGTTTCTTTTCTGTTCAACAATATTTCCTGATTTAAGAATTATTCATTTTAAATTATTATACAGAAAAAAACAATTGAAAACATAGTTTCAACAATATTTTTACGCAATATAGTAAACAAAACAGTTTTTTACATCAGTAAAAAAAGTGGAAAATTTGGCGAACCATGTAATACTAAGACATAGATAGGAACTGCTATTTACACATAGAAACTTTATTTGATAACAACAAATCAAAATTGTTATAGCGGAACAGGTGAACAAGAAAGTATTGCCGTAAAGGACATGGACATATTTTAGAGTTCATTGGTCTCTAGTCTAGTCTGATTCAGATTCTTTCTTTTTGTTGTAGACAACCAGTGTAAACCTAAAGATCCATAGCTGCGCTTTGTATGCGTTTCAATGCTAATGATAGTTTAATGAAAGAGGGTTCGCCAAACCTCCCGCTCAAACCTAGACATGCAGTTTATAGTAGGATCCGAACCACTCCTTCGATAACATTCTTTCAGTAGCCTACAATGAAAGGCTTTGTAAATAGACAATCTAAATGCTTAAGTTTATCTTTTTAAAAAAAACTGCAATCGAAACCAGAGTTGCGAAACAGGTCGCCTGTCACAGGTACATGAGACAGATCTGTTACAGATTAAACCTGTTAACAGGCACTGTTATATATATAATGTGTGAAGGGCCCAGCCTTTCAGCTGGAGGCACTGCGATTCAAATTAGAACAGAATCTATTGTACCACACCCTTTAGACCTACAGTTTATAGTGGGATCCGAACCACTTGCAAGCTCTGTACATTGCAAAGACACGAGTACGTCATAAGACCTGATGTACCCTGCAATGTACCTAGTAACAATCCGTGTGCGCAAGATGCCGTAAGGAAGTCATCCAGATGCTAGTATATCCTTGTATACCTAGCAAAGGAGGCATATTCTATGCCAAAGACATCAATACTACACCCAACACACGAACCGAGCTTCGTAACTAGAACGGTGAAATGGAAAAAGAGCTACGAAAATTAGACATGGCAAATTTTTACAGGCACTGTTACAGGCAATATATTTTTTTTGCTCTATCAAATCTGCACACAGATTCAAAAAAACTGTGGGTAGATAAAAAAATATAGTCAGTCACTGGCACTGCCAGTTAACAGGTAAGTGACAGATCACAACTCTGTGACAATTGTTTTCAAATTTTCTTACTACAAATCCAGGAGTTGAAAAAAATAAAATTGATTGAAAAAATCTTTTAGAATTTTATTATCAAAAAAATTTGTACAAATCATAAATTTGTTTATAAATGTGTGACTTTTCCAGTGTATTCCTTATTTTGATCCTTTGTTATAGTTGCTTCTTCAATCGCCACCTCTTTTGAGATAACTGGCACTTCTGTAGGTACTTTTTGATAAACTTGCTTATTATTATTTATCTTTTTTGCTTTTTTATTGACCATTGAGTCCTGAGTTGACACTGTCGTCAATTGATCATCATCATCAGGCTCACCTTCCCTCTCCCGTCGCAAATCTTCATTTGCTGTGCATGTTATGCACAGTGTTAAAGAACCAAATATAAAATACATGAAAAATGCAAATGAAATAAAAAAATTGAACATGAAGATTTTTAGGCATCCATCAATGAATGCACTGGTTAGTGCTAAAAATGCGAAAATGTTGTAAATTATGTAGAAATGTTTTTTGTCCTAAAAATATTAAAGAATAATTGTTTAATGTCCAAAGTACTTGATAAGTTAAGATATAAAGTATAAAATCCGAGTGGACAAAGCACTAGTTAAAATCTTGTCATTGACTTGCCTATTCATGACGAATAAGGTTCCATTGACTTGCCTTCGCAATTAGACTTACGGACAACAAATGACATATTTTACAGGTTCCATTTAACTCGACATATGTATCGCACATATGTCTAGTTAACAGCTAGTTCTGTATATCTTATAAATTTTGGCAAGTTTAAAGACTGGTAAATGTTTGTCCAATAATGGACTTTAACTAGCTGTGTCCACTCGGGAAACACGTTGACTCCATCCCGTGACCAGCAACAGTTCAATCGCATAAAGCAGCAATAAACCGCCTAATGACATTAATAAATATTCTATTATCAACAAACCTTTGTCTTATCAATCCTAACAAGCCGAATGTTCAATAATGTTGTGTAAAAATAGATTCCAATAGCAAAAATTGGAAAAATTGCAGCAACTAAAAATGAAAATCGTAATTAATATCATAAAATATATTTTATCAAACCTTCAGCTCTTACAAATTGTTATTTTTACATTGTAGGCTGCACAATAAATACAAATTATGACATCCAGTAAACATGTTGCGCTCCCGAGGATTGATAAGAAAATTCCAACAAAATTAAGCATTTTTACAATGCTTATGCAGTACTCTTGATGACTATTTTCCATTTTTGATTGCTATTCATGAGATGTAGGAACTTTGAAGACTAGAGGTGATTTTTAAGGTAGAAAAATTTAAGATCTCATAGAAGTAATTTGTGCTAATAATGAGTCTAAAAATCTTTGATGTGATAAATACGTTTTTTTTGTTCTGTGGACCCACACGCTAATTTAATTATTTAATCATTCAATTAAGACAGCGAATTTTCGCCGTCTGATGAATTAAAACACTCCTAAAAAGTTAAATTTATATTATTTAATCAATAAATTCCGCTTAAATGAAAATAGATTTTCCGCAAGTCTGGAAAAACTCACCGATTGACATCAATCCACACAACATTTGTTCTATAAACTATCAAAATTCAATTTTGAAATCTTTTTATCCACCCAAAAAGATTTTCTACTTGTCAACTGCAGACGAACTTTTTTTTCTCTTTCTGAATTGTGCGTTAATATGATATTTAATAAACAATATGAGTACCAACACTAGAATGGAATTATTATCACTGCTTGTATTACAGAATGTGGAGAAAAATAAACATTATTTTAATTGATTTTACATGTATGTGTTCTTTTTTATAAAAAAATTGAGATAAACGTACATGGTTTTGCTAGAAAAAAAGAGTCAGTAAGAAACATGAAAATCTTGAGTACTTTACTTGATGAAAGGTTTCTTTTTATAAAGAAAAGACAAATTTTTATTACATGAACTTATTTTTAATAATTTTTTTAAATCTAGTTAAATTTGTCAATATTATTTTAGGTAGATAGCATGAACTCGCGTTGAAACTGGTTATATATGAAGGACGGATAGCCAAAGTGATATAAGTACCTCGGTAGCTGAGTAGCAGGGATCTCTGATCGAGTGCTCAGAAATCACCTCGATTCCCATCAAAAGACTTGTTTTACATTTGTATACACATACTACATTTATAATGAGATCTTACAATAATGACAATTAATTGAATAATTTTTTTAAAAAAAACTTGAATATAAAACATTTTTTAAATTTAAAAATCATTAAATTTGCTTTTCTCAGAAAAATGTAAAAGTTAATAGATTTTGGTGCTTTACATTCTCTTTTTGTTTCTTTATGAAACCGGCAACACAAAATTTCTACTTACAACAAAAACAAAACCAAGTCGATGAACTTCAAGTAAATGAAAAAAAAATGCAAAAAGTCAGTAAAACAGTTAGAAAAAAAAAAAATTGGCACATATTTCAAATCTGCCTTAAAGTGTTTGGAATGTTAGAAATTAAAAAATAAAATATTTCAGAATATGATCATCTGTGCATGAATTTTAATCCAGATTTTGCCTTCTTTTCAAATTTTGGCAATCAAAGTTATGCTTTGGTTCAAAACTATTAAATTGCTTGCCATCAAAAGAAAAACATACGAACTTGTAATGCATTTTATTGCTCATTTTAAGAGTCAATCTTAATTCCATAAATAAATATTTGCTCTTTAAAAATTCTAACGGTTAATAATTTACACATTTCCTGTAATTTTCTCATAAATTTCTTTACTATTACAACAAAAATAAGATGATTTACGTGTAATACAGATGTAAAAGTAAAAGAAATGTAGAAAATGTAATGAAGATGATTAGAAGTATCATTCAAGTTAAAAGAAAATATGCGAAATTATTGAAAGACTTTTGGAATTATTTTTAAATATATTTTAAATTTAAGATTTAATATTTATTTGAAATTAGTATATTATTTTTTTTTAATATTTAAAAAAGCTCCTTTTAAATTTTTTTACAATGTTATCTTGTTATCAATTTAAAATAAATTTAATATTTTAAAAACTTCAATTTAATTCAATCTTTAAAGTAAAAACAAATTGATTATAATTTTTGAAACATCACTGAAATATTTTACTTTTCTCAATTTAAATTCAACCTTGTCGGTATTTGACCGTAAATAAAGATTAAATAACATCCCAAATGTTTTTGTATTGTCAATTTATTTTTTATGTAAATCAATGTTTATAAAAAAGAAAAGAAAAAAGTGTCTGAGACTGAAAATCTTGTTCTGTGTATTAAACACTGTGTATTAAGCTTTGGCTGTGTTTGAAGACTTTTTCATTTATTGTCGACACTAACACGATCTTGAGGCTGTGTTTCCTAATTTAAAATCAAACTAGATTAAGAATTGGTTTTTCTTCCAGGAGAAATTGTTTTTTAATATACTTTAAATTTTATACCAGGGTATATAGCTAAGCTTAAAGATTTTTGATGGCTCCTGTGCATAAAATGGATGTATTACTTCAATTTATCACTCAAAATGCACATTCCAAGGGTTTTTAAGCAGAGTTTTATTGTTTTTAAGTTTAAACTTTTAATGATATTCAATTTATGTATAGGAAGCTTAATTGTATTAACACAAATGTTAAGATTCATGGAAATTTCATTATAATCCTTTTGCCATCATAAATCATAATTTTCATGTTATTAACAACAAGGAATGAAGTTACGAAAATTGTAAAAAAAACTTGAACTATTTTAAATCCCTTTGGACCCTCATTTCCCATTAATCCTCTTCATCAAGCAAACATAGGTTTTGTGATTTTAGAACTTAATTTCAAAGACGACAGTTTCCTGAAAAAAAAGCTATTGACATACAAACCTAAATATTAAGAAGAAGAGAAATTATTTTTAAATTTAGACGCATCCTCGAAAAAAAACATCGTCTTTTCCCACCAAAATATAATTTAACAAAATTACAGTCAAATAATAAAAAGAAAAAAGTTTCAACACTTGTACAATTTTAGACGGAAAAATTGAAATATTTTAGTTCAAAACTGGGAATAAGGTCGATGATTTTTTGAGGGCTTTAAGAAAATTGATGAGAGTTTTAAAGTTTTAAAGAATATTTTAAATAAATTTGTAAAAAAAATTGAAATAAGCACTTAATTATGATATTTTTCAATCAGAAAATTTCAAAAGAATTGAAAATAAAAAAAATTTCGACACAAACACATACAAAAATTCACAAACACATTTAAAGACCTTCTCTAAGCCCACACACAAAAGCGTATAAAAAACATCAAAATATTTGGCTTACATATAAAAATACATTTTTAAAGATGGCGCAATGTCCATAAGTACATCATCCCCAGTGACTCAAGCTCAAATGGAAAAATATTTTTGTATAGTGCAATTAGAAAGAAAAAGATTTTTTCTTGTACGGGCCTCAAAAGATTGAAAATTAACATAAAATAATAAATTGAGCGTCAAAAAAATAAATATAAAGTGAATATATTGCTTTTAGGCATCACATAAGTTAATTGTGCAGTGGATGAACATTGATTTAAGAGGAAATAAGGACAAAAACAAGATTAAATTGCGAAAAACTTGTCAACTACAATTTTTTCAACAATCTCAAAAAGAATTTAAACTTCTAATTGGAGTGAAGCATTTGAATTAATTGAAGAAATTTGCAATTTTGAAGCTAAACTTTGATATTGAAAGGAGATTATTAAGGTAAATTTGATGATAGATTTTTTTTCCTTTTAAGCCATCAAAACGTTTACAAAAATTGACTGAATGTGACTCAAAAGTCCCAAGATTCCCAATTTAGCCAACTCATAATTATAAAGCCTACAAAATTGACAAAAAGTTTATAAAAATTGTCTCGAATTTCTCATTAAATTTTCAATATTTTCCATAATCGATAGATTTCTATCAAAAAAATTCTCCATGTTTGATTTTTTTTTCCTCCTCTCTTCATTTCTTTTCTGATTCCAACTGCCCAAACATTTTTTCGTGTCTACATGATTCAGTCGCATCTGATTGGATTCCAATTATGGCATTCTGTTTTGTCTATTTTTGCCACATGTCAAGCTACTTTTATGGAGAAATTTTGAAAAAACATTGAAAAGTTTTTTGGGATTGAAAACTTTCATGAAAAAAATTTTTTTTCTTCCTTTCTTTATTGCGATTGAAAATAAATCGAAGCCCTCAAACGCTGTATATTGGCCTAATGGACTAAGAATCTGTCCAAATGGGTAGTTGATGTGGCAATTTTGACAGATAAAGTGAATGTAAAATGGGATTGGACGCTGAAGATTTGAAAAAAGGTGCGGGAAATTTAATTTGATATTTTTAATGTTTTTTGAAGTTTTGTATTTTAATTTAAATTTTATGACGAATTTCAACTTAAAAAATCAAATTTTTTTTCAATGAATTTAAATTTAAAAACAAATTTTTTACTTATTTTTTAACCAAATTTTAAGGAGCGTTCAATCCTTTAATTTCGAGACGACAGTGTCAAACTGTCAAATTCATTCATAAAGAAGAAATAATATTTTTCAACTCTAAACAAGACAAAAAATTCCTACCAGATTCCCATCACATTCTAAATTGATTCCATTTATGAAATTCCCACAAAAACTAACAAGTTTCCTATTTTTAGAGGTTAACGCGACGGCACACAAATCAAAAACTTCAATAATTTGCATGCAACTGTGGAAATTGCGTCTAAAAAAAAGAAAATTTATCAAAACTCATAAGAGAATGGATAAGCAAGATAAAAATCCACATCATCATAATGCTACATGTCGATTTTCAGTGAAAAATTCTGCAGTTGAGTGAATGAGAAGAAAAAACTACAAAAATTAAATTCCACAGTGAATCTAAGGCAAGAAAAAGAAGAGAAAAAAAAGTAACAAGAAACGTTTCATTTTTCCTTAAAAAGATTTTTTTAAATAAAAAAATAAGAAACTAATTTAATAATTCTTGAGATTAAAAAAATAACGTTTAAAAAGTTAAAGAAAATGTTCAAATCTCAATTAGAGCCGTCAGCAGAAAACTTTGTCGAAACACAAATTTTCGTTGAGAATATTTTCGACACGGTGAAAAAGGCACGCGAGGCAAAAGCAGCACGTTCACTGGCTGAATCGAAGCTAGCTCATTATGATTACTCTTTTGACTTTTCACCATCAAAACGCAAAAAGGTTCGAAAGAATGCAAAAAACAAAAATCCTAAAAATGGCAAAACTAAAACAACGCCAAAAAAGAAGCCACGAAAGCCTCGAACACCGAAAGATAGTGCTGAGAAAAAGAAGAAACCGCCAACAACACCAAAGACACCAAGAAAATATACAAAACGCGCAAAAGTTAAGCCTCCAAATGATATCGACGATGAGGAAGCAGCATTTATTCTCAGTTCAATCTCACAGCGTTCTTTTGATTCATTTTATAACAGATTCAATGGTTCTACTCAAGTAGTAAATAAAATTGAAATTCCACTCGAGACATCGACAGATGATCAATCATCTATGCAGCCACAGCTTTTAATAACACCCAAAAAATCTGAACCGAATCATCTTACAGCATATCACCATGTGCTTTTAGATCATAATTATTGGATTGTTGAACCACCAGCGACATCACCAGCACCAGTACCATCAACACCAACATCGACTGTCGTTGTGAAAGACGAAGCACAGGGAAAATTAAACAATGAATCACTAACAAGTATGAATCTCTTACTAACCGTTGCATCACACGAGTTATCGTCACAGTGCACACAAAATAGTACAAATGGTATTAAAGTTGAGGTGAGTTTATCTTCTGCTAGTCGTAATTTGAGGGCTTTTTTTATTTTTTCCGCCATTCTCTAAACATATAAAATTTTACTTTCAGGTAAACAATAACAAACTGCCATTGTTGGACATAAGTTGTGATACACCAAAACTCTCAACAATGTCTGATGACAATGCAGTAAAGAAACGATGGCTAAGACAAGCAACAACAGAGTGTTCAACACCATCGCCAACAGTTACACCACCGGAAACATCACCGAATGATATGAAAGCACCGCTTAAGAAACGTCGCGTTGTAAGGGAAGTTGAAGATAATAATGAGATTAAAATTGGAGTTTGCAGTGAGACTGAATCGAGCAAAATAGATCAAAAAGCGTGTTTTGAATCGAATAATTTTAAGAATAATGTGGAAGTAAATAAATTTAATAATAATTTTGTAAATAATTCGGCACTTCTCAAATGTGAGCCGTCAGAATCTGTAAATATAAATTTAAGGGAAATTCATGAGAAGATTGAGATGGAGTTTGGGAGTCAGCAGAAAAATGAACAAAATGTGGTGGTGGTGAAAATGGAGCCAAGGAGTGTAATACAAAGTCCAATTGGACATCAAATACATGGAACAAAAAATAATCTGACATATGGAATACAAATGAATAGTCCAGTGGATGTTAATGCAATTTATGGAAGAAGTCAGCCAGATAATTTAATTAAAGTTGATCAGCTGAGAAGTATCATTGGAAATGAGGTATGAATAGATTTAAATTTAAATGATTTTATCTTTTTAAACTTCCCCAATTCTAATACAATGGATGAGAATTTTTATCTCAATCCTTTAAAATTAAATATTTGTCGCTGTTTTGAAATCAGTTTTTTATGGATTCCTATGAGTTATTCATTACTGGCTTAGTTTCATGGATAGAGAGCACATTGGCCCATTGCCACGCTTAGAGAACGCCTAAAGACAGCTCTATCCTTAACACCTTCTGCCAGTTCGGAATATTCAGGACTCTAGCGTTCTTTTCAATACAATCAATCTATGAGTTATTCATTAAGTTAATAATATGTATGTTAATTAATATTTTTCTATTGACTACATACACGACTATATAATTCATGCTAAAGCAAAATCAGTTAAATTTGGTTCAATGAGAATTACTTGACTTCCGTCTAATAAAGTCAATTTTTTGATATAATAAATATGCGAGTGAGTTTAAAGCAGAGATTGAAGTCGGTGCAGTGAACTCAGTTCACTTCACTTAAAATTTCATCGGCGTCACATCACTGACTTCTTACTTACTTACTTACTGTAACCATGTTCCTATGTGGAGCTTAGGTTAAAACAAAAGTACTTCCATCTGACTCTGTTGCTGGCTCTGTCACCTACTTTGTATAATTCTCTGTCTGCACATTAAGCTGACATTCTTTCATCACTGTTCTGGGCCAAGTAGATTTTGGAGCTCCTGAGCGTCTTTTCCCTTGCGAATTCCATCCAAGGGCATTGTAACAAACTTGTGTTTCTGTCCCAGCAATGACATCCTCTCTGATGAATCACTGTCTTCGACCTCTGGTTTAAAGCAATGTAAGATAAGATTCTATTGTCTATGTATCTTACGATATTGCAAGGGTACGGAACTAATAACTTACATTTTGATCATTTTACTCTGCACTTTTGTGAAATTGCTAGAAAAATTGTAGACAACGTTTCTTGAGTTTAAATGATATTGACGATAATGTCATTCATAAAGTTAAGTAAAACATGGAGAGGGCCCAGCATTTCTAGCTGAAGGCACTGCGATACAAAGTAGAACTAAATCTATTGTACCACATTCTCTGTGTCCATGCCATTCATTGCTAATATTGAATAATTAACTGAAAAAAAATCTTAAAAAATTATTTTAACATAAATTTTCAACTTCTTTTTAGGGAAAACTCCCTCACACCCAAATCTACGATGAGAAATTGATAAAAATAGAGTCTTATGAGAGACCGAATGATTATAAAAACAATAATGTAAACATTGTCGATTTAAAATTCAACGATAAAATCCCCCAAGTTTTTGGAATTAAAAATGAGATTTGTGACAATATTCAGAATGCTGTAAAACTTGACATCTACGATCAAAAACAAATCAAAATAGAATCACCAATTACAGAAAAAATTATCACTGTTGATGGAAAATTGCAGCAAATTTTGGATGGAAAAGTTCAAAAAATTTACTGCGATAATTCTAAGTTTATTACCGATCAGCATCAAAAGGTTCAAAACTTTAGTCAATTTTATAATAAAGTTGATGAGACATCAAATCAAATGTCAGTAATACAAAACCTTGAAGATCTTTCATACAGAAATCAAATGGAAAACATTCAAAAACAAAATCACATAATTATCCATTCAGGAACTTTAAATGATAAAAAAATGCCAGAAAGTTTTAGTGATCAAAAAGTTTACAGCATTTATAGTGAAAATTGTTTAGAAGGATTTCCAAAAATTCATCAATTAAGTCCATCAAAAACTCAATTAAGTCCATCAAAGCTCAATCAACTCAAAGGTCTTTCAAGTCCAACAAAAATTCAAATCAGTCCAACAAGAACATACGAAATCTATACAAAAAATCCCAATGAAAATATTGCCGAAAGTTTGCTTAAATTGCAGCAAGAAAGTCCAGTAAAATTAATTCAAATGAGTCCAACAAAGGTGATGCATAGTCCTAATCATCAAATTGTACAGGCATTGACTTTTGACAAATCAAATGACCACGGATATCAGAAGAAAACTGAAGAAAATTCAGCAAACAAGCTCAACAAGACACAAAAAGTAATAAAAATTAAAACTAAAACACCGAAAGTAAAAAAGCCACCAATGAAGGCGAAGAAAGCTCAGCAAAAGCCAAAAAAAGTAAAGACACCAAAAAGTCCATCAAAAATTGGCAAAAATAAGAAAATTGACAAAAATTTGATCAAAAATTTCGGAAATCTCGAGGATGTGCCATTAAAAATTAGACAGAATTTAGCATTTGAGGAGAAAGTTATGATGAAAATTAAGGATAATGAAGTTAAAACTCAAAGAGTTAGTGAAAGTGATGCAATTGATAGTAAAATGTCAAAAATTCATCCAATTGTAGGATTAATCCCACCTTTTGACAGTAAATTTCATCAAATTGGAGGAAAAATTATGCAAATTGATGACAAAATCGGTCAAAATGATGCTCACGGAAATGAAATTGAGGTCAATTTTGATTCTAGCAAATGTTCTCATCTAAGTGATTCAAAAACTATCCAAAATCATGTAGAATTCTACAAAAATGATGTTAATCAACAACAACTTTATGTTCCTCAACAAAATGATACAAAACTTCTTTCGCATCTCAATAAAAATCACGGATCTGATGAAACATTCAGTAAATCTGAAAAACCAAACGATGAAGATTTGCTTAAAAATGAAAGTTTAATCTCAAAATCTAAAGAATTTAATGAAATGTCAAAACCAGAAAATTCTTACAATTCACAGCTTTATATCCGAGATGATATAAGTAACTTGCACTTTAACGACAAATTCACAAAACATTCAAAACGAACAATCAGCGAGTCATCAAGTGGTTCCTCAAAAACTTCAACCTGTTCCTCAAATCATTCAAAATTTAGCAAAAATGCTGATGATTTTCGTAGGAATTCTACAGAAGTAATCAAAAATTCAACAGAACTCTTAAAATTCCAATCAAAAAAAGTTTTAAAAAAGCTTAAATTTAACGATTCTGAAAAGGAATGTCTAAAATCATCTAATTTGGATGGTCAAGAAGTAAAATTAAGAAGCTTAATTGAAGATTCGAAGAATATTTTGTCAAAAGATCAGCATTTACTGAATCAAGGAAAAGATTCCATAGCATCTCAAGTAAACAATCAAAATTTAACAACACTCTCAAATTTTCAAGTGATCAAGGACAATTATGCTAATAAATCAAAAACAAGAACAATTAGTGAGTCGTCAAGTGTGTCTTCAAGAACTTTAAGCTGCAATTCGCCTGAAAATACACCGAATTTATCACTGGCACATCCAGAATGTCTTGTCAATTCAACATCAGTAATTTTAACTCCACTATTGGTTCCAAAAGTTGAAAAAATTATAAATACATTAGACGAGTCTCAACAAAAATCAAAACTACATGATGTTAAAGAAGAACCGAGATCTAGTACTTTAGCTTCAAATTTATCAAAAACTGCTCAATTATCTTCTATTAAACAATCAAAGGATCATAGCTCATCAGATTTAGAGTTAAATAACAGAATTTTATCGTCAAGCTCTCTCAAATCCTCAACTGATCGCGTGGAATCATTATCATCAGATACTGTGGATAGTTCTTGTGTTAGCGAAAGCAAAACTTTTAGTAAATGCGAGATTATCACAAATCACTCAGAACTTAAAACAAAGTTGAACTTTAAATCATCGAAAATATCAGATGAGGTTTCAGAAGTATCAAAAATATTCTTGAAGTCAATAAAATCTGAAGAGCCTGACACAAAAGATTCAGAAATTAAACCTACTGACATAAAATCTGTAAAATCAATTGAGCAAATTTCCAGTGGCAATAATTCATCATCTCTGACTCAAAAGATTCAATCCGTTCCACAAAATATTGATAATGACATCATCGAAACCATTATTGAGCCACCAAGTATCTTAAAATCTTTATCCGATGGTATAGCTCCAATAAAACCAAACATTGACTCATTAATCCCTTTTAAGTCTTCAATTGAGACCCTTGAATTAATCATAGACACCAACAAATCAAATATAGATTCACTAAGTGATTTGAAGCCTGAAAAAGTTGTTGAGCAGCAAGTTGCTTCAATTTTAGAGAAAGTCATTCCAAAGACTTTAAAAACAGATTTTAAAAAGAAAATTGAAGTTGAAATGTCAAAGAATGAGCTTGAAACAGAACCAATTGAGTCAGACAATGATATTGATGACGAAGATGATACGCCGTATCGTGAATGTGTTGAAGAATTCCATAAAGACACAATAGAGAAGCTCACTGAAGCAAATAAAAGATTTTGTAGAGATAATTATGTTCATAATCCATTTAAGCATTCTGTGAGCTACGATGAAAGGGAAAGTGTTCGATATTCTAAAACGGATGATTATCATTCAAGGGGAAGTCGCGGTTATGACTATGATGATCATCGTAAGCCATTAAAAATGAGTGTCAGTTTTGATTCTCATCAGCAATATTCACATCATAACTATCCATCACATTACCAAAGGTCAATTAGTGAAGTTTGCAATGATCCAAGAAAAGAACGATGGTCTGGAAATGGAATTCATGAAAACAGGAAGTACGGATCATTCCATTATGATAAAATACATCATCGTGAGCCAATAACTACAACATATAGTATGTATCGAGCACAAAAAGCATCACAAATGGATTGTCGATGGAACAGTCGACAAAATTATGAGTATCAACCAGAACCACAACATAAAGTCAATAGTTATGTACCCGAAAAACCAGCCATGGCACCACAACCAATACCACAACCAATTACACCGACAGTTATTAATAGTTATAGACCCATCCAACCCGAGCCAATTCGAATCGAGCCACTGATCCTGGCAATTAGTCCACAGGCTGAGGCATTGAAGAATGCCACCAGTGATTCATTTGGAGGATTTTTATTGGAAACAAAATTGAATGTTACAAGTCCTGTAACTGTTTTGCCTAAAACTAAAACAGCTAGTCATGATCCTAGGCTGAATCCATCATTGGTACAAGATGTAAAGAAGGAAGAAACTGCAACGCCTAAGAAAAAGGTAAGTTAAGGTCACTTGGCTCAAATTTTAAGCTATAACCATTTTTTTTTATTCCAGCTCTCACTCGATCAATACAGGAAGAGGAAATCCTTAACAAATGTAGCACAAATATCACCAACAGATGAGATTCTGCCGTCAATTTCAGTTTCAATAACAGAATCGCCATCACCAACACTATCGCCTGCTTACGATCCAACAATTGCAGCTGCTGCTGCAACAGGTTGAACATAAGAAAATTCTATAAAAAAGCTTTCAGCTTAAAAATGGTTGTGAAAAAAAAAACTTTGTAAATTTGATTGTGGAAAATTGAATTTTTTGTTTGTTACGATCAAGTCAATCTAAGGAGGCTATTTATGGTTAATTTGTGAGTTGTTATGGGAATTTATGGTTGATTTTAACCACAAAAAGCGACATTAAATTGACTCGACTATGGAAAAGATATGAAAAAAATATACAGGAAAATATTAAAATGCACATAGAAAAAAAATAAAAAATGATGAAAATTATTTTGAGTTCATAGAAAATATTCAGTAAATATGTACAGAAAAAATGTGGTACGGAGAAATAATAACCAATTGAAGTCTATCTTCAAAGAGTGATTGCAGCTTCAACAACTTTAATTACAATAGTAACACTAGTGAAAACATACAATTCATATAAAAATAATCTCCCGTGCTTACTCACGGCTTCAAACAACAAAAAACTATGCAATTTAAATGTTTTTTAAGAACATAATTAGTTAATAGCGTTAAAAACAAGCTTTTCATATCCTTTTTTTTATAAACCACATTATAATCGAAATATTTATCAGTATCGTATTTTTTTAAATTGCAGAATTGAGTTTTAAGTGCTACAATTAAAACTTTTTAATTTTAAAACTTCAAAAAAAGGAAAATTTTAATATTTTTACAAGTTAATAAGCTAATAATGACTTCTTTGAAATTTAACTTTTATTATAATTTTTAAATTGTAATTTTCAAGTATGATCCTCAAGCCCTAAAATAAAACAATTTTAAAAATGGAATTTGAAACTAAATCAAAATTTAAATTTAAAACGGACCCATTGAACTGAAAGCATTTAATTAATTTTTCTTTATTTGTATATTTCTAAGTTAAGATATTTTTTTGTATGTAAAAAAAGATAATAAAGTGTTCAAATAAGAGCTTAAAATTCTAGATTTTGAAGAATCAAAATTAAAGTGTTTTATGCAAGAAGTTAAAAGCTCATGAATGAAAACTCTTAATTTATCTTTATCCTTATTTAATACATCATTTGTGATTTAAATTTCAAAAACTATTTATGAGAAAATTTGTATATAAACTATTAATAAAATTATTGAAAACAAAAAATTTTTAAGAAAAAAATCTTCATTCTCATTTCGAGCAGAAGTAGAATTTATTTTTTATTTTTATTTTTTGAAAATTAAATTTTATTCTGTTCGAACATTTTTTTGTGCAGTCAAAATTGTCTGAATTGGTTAAAAAAATTTACATAATTTTGACTACCTTAAATATAAAAAAAAATCTTCACTTTTAACAAATAATAAAGACACCCAAAAATTTAAATAAAATAAATTTTAACTCTGTGCAGTTATTTTATTAAAACTTTTGTTCAAATTTCTTAAAAGAAAAAAAATGTAAAAATTTATATTAAATTATTATAAAAAATGAATCATAATTAAAAATTAAGTGATAAAATCTCTTTTAAATAGCAAATTAAATTAAATAATTAAAGTAAATTAATGAAATTTCTTCAATACGTTTTGTAAGGAAGCTAATTGAGTGACATAAAACATTAGAGTTTAAAAAGTTGAATCTGAATATTAAAATTGATCTCAGATCAACAACTCTTTAGTAAATTTATTGCTCAGTAAAAAAAATATTTCAGGGTGCTCAAAAATAGCACCTTGATCTGAAAAAAACTGTTTATCTCTTGCTTAACAATTTAAAAATAATAAAAAACGAAGAAAATGGTGAGAAAAACGTTATTTTAAAAAATTTAAATAAACTGTTTTTACATCTTTTATAATTTTTATGTTTCAGATATTTCAACAGGCTGTTTATTCTTTTGATCCTTCAAGAGATATTTTCAATATTTTTAAAAAAGTTTTCCATAATTTGATTCTCAGTGTGCTATTTTGAATAGTAAAAGTCAGTTTATTGAATTAAAATCCTGTGCAAAACCGGCAGGACTTCGATTTTAACGCAGCACTATGCGAGAGTCACATCTGCTTCGTGCCAGAATTCTGACCAATGAACCGAATTATGCTATTCGGGTATTGTTTTAATTTTTTTCAATCATCTTATCCAGTGTTGTCTAAACGGTATGCCTCGGGACATCCTTAGGTGTGCCAAGAAAAAATATCTAAAGCCGATGTGTATCATGGCTTGAGTTTGGTCAACACTGATCTAATCCCTTTGCCTTTTTTGTCTTACTCATTCACAGTATTCATATTCACAAGATAATGTGTTAAGCCTTTCAGCTGGAGGCACTGCAATTCAATTTGTAAAGAATCTATTGTACGATACCCTTTAGACCTACAGTTCTGCACATCGCAAAGAAACGAGTACGTCTATATATCTGATGCACCCTGCAATGTACCTAGTCACAATTCGTGAGCGCAAGATGCCGTAAGGAAGTCATTCAGATGCTAATAAATTCTTGTATACCTAGCAAAGGAGACCCGTTATTTTCCAAAGACATCAATACTGCACGCAAACTCGACTTGAGATTTAATTTTTATGTTGTTAACTAGTTTGTTGTCGATGACATACTAGCTTGTGTAAAAGTCATCAGAAGAAATATCCGAAGTTCTAAATTAAGCGAGTTTTACCTTAAAATATGATGAAATAAACACGAGAAATATTTTAAGACAGGCGCGTAATCAAGAAAAAATGATATTTGTGATACAAAGCTCACTTCTTCAAAAGACATTTTTAGCACATTTTTGAAACTTGTTTCGAAAAGATAGCTTAAAAATACGCTTTGTTCGTTTGCTCGGCTGCATGCAAAAACTTTTGATCTAGACATCGTAGAGAGTTCTAGTTTTTTGCGAAAGCTGTGTTCAATCGAGTTATTGCGGCGACGAATAGTTAAAAATCTTAAAACCATCAGGAAACACTATAATTAATGATTTTTTGATTTCAATACAATGTAGCCAACTTCAAGTGGGATAATTTCAAATATATTTTGACCGTTAGAAAATTCGAGTTCCAAAAGACACAAAAATGCGCTGAAGTCACTCGATATATAACAAGTGGACTTTCGCCAATTTTTTTTTATTTTTTCAGGGTTCTTTTTTTAATTCTTGGCTACACCCCAGTGCCTTAGAACATCCAATAAGAAGAAGAAAAAAATAACAAAAGTTCTTTTAAAATTTATTGAAGACGTTTGTACATATTTAACCTGCTTCGTCATATTTATTTTGGCAGTTCTTAATTAATTAATTTAATAATTAAATTAAAACATTTAAACAGAAAATAATATTTAGCACCTATTAGCACTAAGTTTAACACATTCCTATGTTTTATATTTACCTTAAAAATAAAAGCTTTTTTGAGGTTCCGCATAAAAATATTTTGGAGTTGTCGTCGATATAAATGGCGTTGTTGAAATAGTCTTATAAGTTGGATAAACATAAGTCACTGGTTTCCCAATCGTGTATGGACGTTGAATAAAAACTGCTTTGTAGGTTCCAGTATTTATTACAGGATTATAGCTAACTGGTATGTACTTTGTTGTTGTTCTAGATGGCTTGGAAATTGGTAAATATGTTGAACCCTTAAATGGTTTTGAAGGGTTATAAGGACGTGTTGGTTGGTTTCCAGTTACTGCTGGTCTGTAATTATGGTGAGATAAATATTAAGTCTATTCTAAAATAAGTCGTTAAGTGTCTTTGGAACTTCTATTTTTTTATTAAATGTGATTTATGTGGCCATTCACTTATTACGTAACGCTGTTAGGGGGAGATTTTGTTACGATTCAAACAAGGAAATTTTTTTTTCATACAAATTTTGTTACGAAGGGGGGGGGGGTCTAAGAAGTCATTTTTTCGCGTTACGTAATAAGTGAACAGCCCCTTTGTGTATCATCTTTTGGAGGCATCATGGAAGGAGTTCATAATTAACTTTTACTCACATAGACACAGTTTCTTTATTATCAGGAGGCAAATATGTGTTTGATGGAGTTGAAATAGTAGTTTTAGTGGATGTGCTCGTTGTTTTAGTTGTTGGTGGTGTTGTTGTGATTTTTGTGGAAGTAATGCTTTCTGTAGTTGGTACACTTGATGTGGTGGTCATGACAGATGTTGTTTTTCTTGTTGATGTAGTATCTGGAGGCAAATATGTCAAGGAAATCCTCGGAGTTATGATTTTCGTTGTTATTTTTGATGTTGTCGTTTGTGTCCTTAAAGTAGAGTTCACAATGTTTATAGTGTTTTTGTTTAGAGTAGAAACAATCATATACATTCTCGATAGCTTATTATATGTCCTGTTTGGCGTGAAACACACTCTTTTATTGCTGGATAAGGACAGGTTTTAAAAATCTCAATTTGTGTCAAAATTGTGTGTAAATTTTGGAAATAATCTATGACTCAAAAACCTCAAAAACAACAAGGACAAAGATTATCAATCAATTAAAGGGTGTAGATAGAAGTTTTTCGAGGCAAGGCTGTTAAAGGACTTTATGAGAGCTCACAGCTTTGCTAGGGTTTTTTAGAAAAAAATTATGAAAAATTATTTTTATATTTAAAACAAGGACTGAGCAAGATTCTACAACTTTTGTGCTTTTTTAATTCTGTAGCAATTAGACAGGCGTGGAAGTTTGTGACTTTCTGCGTAAATTGTGTTTCATTTTCTTCAGAACTTTTTTGCATTTCCTTGAAAAATTCGAAAATTTCCTGAGTGTGATTTTTTTTGTTATATTTTTAAAAATTAAGATTTAAATACATACCGTGTAGTTTTTGGAGTGCCTAAACGTGTTGTAGTTTTAGGTGTTGATGTAGTTTTGAATGTTGTGGTGATAAGCTTTGTCTTTGGAGTTGTGATTGTCGTGGTTGTAGAAGTTCTTTGAGTAGTTGAAGTTGTTGAAATAGATCGAGTAGGAGGTGTAAATGGAATTGATGGTGTTGAGTAAATATATCCTGAAAAACTTGTACTCGGAGCTGTTGTTTTGGCTGGTGTAGATGGCAAAGTTGTAGTTTTAGTTATTAAAGTAATATTTTTAAAAGGAGTAGGAGTTGTGACAATTGTTGGAGTCGATTTTGATGGAAAAGTGATTGGAACTGATGGAGTAGAATAAACATATCCGGTTGTGCTTATTAATTTAATAGAAGTTGTACTAGAACGAATAGTTTTTTGTGTTGTTGTTAATTTTTGAGGAGGAGAGGATTTTACTGTTAAAAAAGGAGTTATCGGTCTTGATGTTGTTGAAGAAATTGTTGTAGTCGTTGTCAAAGTTGTTTCATCTTTAAACGGTGGATTTCCCGGCGGATATTCGTATCCTTTAGATTGAGGATCTGTTAAATAAAAAGAATATGAATTGCAAAATAACATTTCACGAAAAACTTTCTCACAAGCTAGTCCAATATTCTTTTCACTGTTTGTCACCAATAATATCCATAGAACTAAAATGCTTTTGAACGCAATATTAACCATTTTTAATCACTTAACTGTATTTATTTTTTTTTATATTAAACAAAAATTTCTTAAAATATTATTTAATTAATTTTTTCAACAAAAATCACAGCGTATTTAAACTTCAAATAATAAAATAAGACTGAAAAAAAAACCTATGAGACATCGTGATTTTTATAAGCTAAAATTAGTTGCAACATTGATCACAAAAATAATTCAATTATCTGATTTAAACTAAAACTGTCAATTATCACCTTTTTGTATACAAAATATTACATTTAAATAACTTTAATTTACAACTTTTATGGTACAGATTATAAGTAATAATTCCTGTATTTTTATGGAATAGAATTGCAAGTTTTTAAGGAATGTCTTGTGGTCTACTAAATGTGATTCTATTCTTAACTTTTATTTGAGTCTTATTTCTTATTCAATTATTACACAACGAACAAATTAGCACTTTTAAAATGTTCTTAATTTTTAAATTTTCAAGAATTTTGTTTCTGCAAAACCTAATTTTAAATTCCAATGACTATAACAATCTTCAAGATGATAAATAAATTTATTTAGCACAGACACTTGCAAATAAATGTGAAATATTTCACAAGGTTAAAAGTAACAAATTAAAATAGGTTAGAGGCCGTTCACTTATGACGTCCAGGGGGTGGGTCAGCAAAAAAAGTACACCAGTACATCTTTTTGACGCTTTCTTTTTAAACGACCGTTAATTTTGGACGTCATAAGTTAACGATCCCTTTTGTAGAACATTTGTTGTATTTTTTGGCGGGATATAACTAAAATTCATATATTTATTAATCTGATGTTTTGATGTAAAATGGAAATACAATGATGAATATTTTAGAATATTAGAACTTTATCTTAATTGATGAAATTAATGTAATTGGTTTTGAAAGATCGAGCTTGCTGGAATGCTTAGAAACCGACTGAACTCATTAAAGCCTATTCGTTGAGGTTTTGATTAATTTAAGAATTTTAACGGAATCTTGATTTTCTTCGTTAACTTACATGAAGAATAGACTGATTTATTTAGGATCATCTCTTCCATATAAGTTAAATTGACTTGTGTGCCTCACTCTCAAGGGACTCAATAAGAATCTCTGGGTATGCTATCTTGAGATTGATACCAAATTGGCACTTTCCTTGTCTGGATCTTGAAGTTTCTGCTGGATGTTGACTTACTTAGGAACAAAAACGGTAATATGAATTTAGTTGTGCCTTGAACCCTTTTCAAGATTTTATGATAATTTTTAAATGACTCATCGACTGATTCTGATTTTTATTCACGTTGTGGATTATTTAATCATTTATTTGAGGAAGTAATCCTTGTTAAATTTAGTTTCCAGCCATCGAATAAAACAATTGCTTAATAAACATACTTTAAACCTAAATTGAAAAATCATTATGAATTGAAACATTCTCCTTCGGAGGTTTTGACAAATGTTTCATAACAAATGTTTTTAAAAATTATTTTTTATGCTATGTTGTCTGTCGATGCCAAGAAAGCAAACAAAAAGTAAGAGGCAAGAGTATAGCAACGAAATGAATTGGACCCAATTAAAAAAGTTCTGGTGAATCTCAGCTTACCCGTCAAGCTTTTAACCTTCAAACACATGCTGAATAAAGCTTGGCCTATCACAACAAGACTCTTAATGATACAGTGTGAATATATCCGCATTGGGTTTCTAGCTTACACACTGTGTCTTCTTTTGTTTGCTCAAATGTTTTGATAATAATGTGTTTGCCTTTATTTTATCTACAAGGTCTTGATTGGTTACTAGGTAGGGTGACCATCTGCGTAGTTTTACAACGGACAGTCCTGTATTTCAAAGCCCTGTCCTGTATAAATTTGAAAACTTTGTTCCAGGTCCTGTATTTTTTTCACGAAAATTTCCGTTAATTTTCAAATTTTACTCTATGTCCTGTATTTTTCGAAAAAATTTACCAAAAGTCCTGTATTTTCATGAAAATTAGATGGTAACCCTATTACTAGGTTTTAAAATAAGGTTTGAATTATGTAAAATATTCAAAAGATTAATCAATAAGAAAAATGTATGTTTTTCAAAATTAAACAATTTATTTGACAAACTTCTTTAATTTAAAAGAATTTAATCAATTTTTAATAACCATTTAAAATAGTCAGTCATTTTGGTAAAAGATTTGTTGACTTCTTGTGTAAAATCGTAAAATCCTTTTGCCATAAGCGTTGCAAGAGGTGCGATTTCATCTGTGTTTTTTAAGTATGATGGTGCATTTGTTGGAAGATATTTACTCAAATCAGCTGGTAAGACAGGAGAGCAAACTATAAAATACAAAAAAAAATATTTTTAAATCAATATTTATAAAATATTACAAATTAATCATAAAATTTCAAACCAAAATTTTACTTACGTCCAACAAAAATAATAAATATAATAATAAGTGTTGTAACTCTCATTTTAAAGTGTTTTCTGCCTCGAATCTATCAAAACTTTAAAATGCTTTTTTAAAAAATTTTATCATTGGTATTAATGTCTTTATTCCAGTATCAAGTCACAAGGAGCTTTTTTAAATGCTCAATTGTAATAGGAATGGAATTAAATTTTTTTTTTTTCATTGGAATGGAATACAGCTTTATTTGAATTTGAATGATGATGGTCACATTTATTTTAATATTTATTTAATTACTTTTCTTAATAAATTAGAATCAGCAGTGAAATAAGGTGGAAAGTGGCTCAATCGATTCTAAGAACCCAGATTAAATCTCAGGAAAATTTGACAGTTTTGAGTATATTTTCGCAGATCTAATCATGCAAACTCGATATATAGGATAGGAGATTCACAAATTATGGATAAATCTTAGCCTGAAGCCTACAACCGTCTGCCAATTCGCGATTTCAAGTGCAACACTGCATTTATGCATGTTTAAAAAATTTAAATTAAAAAAACCGTTACGATTTATAATTATTTTAAAGTTTTTTTGGCAATTATGTTTCAATATACTTAAGTTATATACAAGGCTAAGTTAAACATTGGCTAAGGTTTCTGAAAAACAGGAGAAAACGCTGTTTTTAAGCAAACACATAAAACTTTTTCAAAAATTTTAAAATTGAACATGTTTAATCGAAAAAAAAAATAAAACTCAAAAGCGAGCTGAAAATGGGTCAAAAATATATTGACATATTCAAAAAAAAAGGTTTTGTTATCAAAAATGTATTTAAAAACTTCAAGTTTTTCTTACAATTTTTGTATTGTTTAAGTTAAAATTTTAGATAAACTTTAAAAAAATATTTTTGATTGATTGATTAAGACATTTTTGCTCATTTTATAGTTCATCAAACTGTCTTTTTTTCTCAACCAAATATCTTTACAATTTATTATATTTTGAATAAAAAAAACAGTTGAATTATAACTTTAAATTTAATTTAATTTTTTCCATATTTAAAAGTATTTTTGAAGTATTTATTGAGCTGAGCAAAAGCGCTATCAAATTGTTTTAAAATTGAGCCCAAATCTGGTATTGTAGCTATCGTTGTTGGAGCTTCTGTGGTTGTTGGAGCTTCAGTGGTTGTTGGAGCAGTAGTGGTTGTGTCTGACTGAGCTTGAGCTAATGCTTTAAATAAAATTTAAAGAAAAGTTGAATTAATTTAAAAAATTTATTTTTTGATAAAATAAAAGCCATAAAAATGTTTATTTGTAAAACAAATCAAATTTAAATCTCAATATTTACCAGCAAAAGCAACTATCAGGATGAAAAAAACGCTTAAAAATTTCATTTTGAAGTGTTTACGTACTGAATGTAAATGAAACTGTGGATTGGAAATTAGATAAATGTACAAATTTATAATAAACTTAACAAAACTTCCATTAAGTCTCAGAAGCTTTCAAGAAGTTGAAGAAAATATTGCCTGATTCATAGGCATTTTAAAATTTAATGCCGTCTTTCTGATAAGTCTTGCTGATAAGGTTGGAAAGAATTAAAATTAGGAAACGAATATTTACAATCAATGAAAATAAAGAAAACTTTCAAGTGTTAAAACTGAACAGAATGACTTGAAGTTCGGCCTGAATGTAAATTTCTATATCTTCTGTAAGAACAAATCACATTAAACCCCAAATTCTTTGATTCAAAGGTTTATTAAGATTTAGGAAAATTTAAAATTTTAATTTTTTAAATTTTTCTTAAAAATGCTCGAACATTAAAAACAAAAAAGTAGCTTGTAAGTTTCTAAACTGAAAAACCTTCAACCATGAATTTCATCTGTATTTACTTAGCTGTTATTTATGTGCCTCAAATTACGTCTCGTAATAACAATTTCAATTTCATTATCTTTTTTCCGATATTACAGCTCAAAAATTTAAATGAGAAATAAAAAAAAATCCAAAGTAAAGAATGTGCAGTAAAATTAATATTTTGCGACACAATTTTTGATTTTGTCATCACTCAAATAATCCTTTTGAAGTCTACCAGATACTTAATTCTTATACATGAAACTACAGGTCCCAAAAAATCAAAAGCAGATTTGAACTTGACAACTTGATTCACAGATCATTAGTACAAGTAGCGCAACTGAGGTTTTAGGCCTTTGTACATTTTATGTCTCGATATAAATAATCTCACCGTACGATTTCAAAAAAGAGAGAAAGAGCCCAGACTTTTGAGCTGGACCCACTGCAATTCAAATTAGAACAGAATCTATTGTTCCACACCCTTTAGACCTACAGTTTATAGTGGAATCCGAACCATTTGCAACCTCTGCACATTGCAAAGACACGACTACGTCTAAAGACCTGATGTACCCTGAAATATATAGCTAGTCACGATTCATGTGCGAATACTGCTGTAATGAAATCATCAAGATACTAGTTTATCCTAGTATACCAAGCAAAAGAGACACTTTATATGCCAAAGATCTCAAAACTACACCAAGCACACGAACCGAGCTTCATAACCAGATCACTGAAATGGTAAAAGAGTTTTTAAAACTTGACTTGACCTGATATGGAACCCAAAACCTTTTACACGTTAGTCCAACGCTCTACCACTTAGGACACTGATGCCATATCACCTCAACCGTATGATTATAAGTTCATAAACAATTTTATTCGACTTTTTATCTTTGAATATTATTTAAGAAAATAAAATTTGAACTTATAATCCCTCGTAGTTTAAAATCCAGCATCATGATCTTATTAACTTAAAGATATCTAATTTTCGGGCTGTATTTCCCATTATATGATTTCCTCTGCTTACAATTTGTAATAACGTAGTATTGCTACTTTTAAAATTGGCAACGAATTACCTCAAATCAATCTCAAATACAAGAAATGATCAACACATAAAGTAGAAAATATTATTCTCTATTGTTCAAATTGCCCTAAAATAGATATTCAAAAATTATAATAAATAATTTAAAATAAAACAAATCTCACTTTTAAAATATTGTTTAAGTTTTATTTATCAATTTTTTAAACTTTTAAATTTAAATTCAATTATTTTTGTGATGATTTTGCAACATTGGCAAGATCGGCATAAAACCTGGAAATGCCATCTCCTATAGATTTGGAAAAATCAAAGATACTTTTTAACACCTTTGCTGCAGGATCTTCAGCTGTGTTGGTTGACTGTGCGTGAATTACTGAAATTTTAAATTAAAAAAAAAAGAATTTCATTAATTATTATTGTAATGAGAAGTTAGGTCGAAAAGTGATTTTGATTTTTTTTGGAACGTTTTACTTTTGACGTCCTCAAAACGATGATCCAATTTTAAGAAAAATAAATTTACCTGCAATAGCTACAAAAATGACCAAAAGACAAAATAAGGTTCTCATTCTGAGATGTTATCTTGTCAAAATTTCAAATTACTTTAAAATAATAATTTTTGAACAAAATTGAAATTGTTTAAAAATTGTGAGCTTGACTGGAATTTCCAGTCTATTAAAGAGCTTCTGAAATTCTTTTAATTTTTATTGTGAAAATTTTTCGCCTAAATGTTTGTTGGAAGTTTTAAATAAAAAAAATTATTGCGACTTTTTTGATTATTTCACTTTAAAATATACGACAAAAATTTAAAAAAAAGATAAAATTAACAAATAAACAAAAATAATAATTTTTACTAAAATAAATACATTTGCATTTTAAGACGTTTTATCACTTAATGATTTTTATTGAAAAAGTCTGTGTAAACACACATTTTTCTTTGGTTTTAGTGACTATAGCAACGACTGTGGCAACTTAATTTATCTTTTTAGTAGAGTTTGAGCACTTTGACTGTGAATTAATATCTTTTTGGTGCACAAAAATTTTACTTTTTTCAAAAGAATATTTTATTTAATCTTTCTCATTTCAAAGGTGCTACAAAACTTCTATTTTTCAATTTAAACTATTTTTTTCTTTCTAATTTATCAAAAAAAAAAATCACAAATTTATTCAAAAAATTTTAAAACATTAACTTTTGAAGTGTCTTTAATCGAATATTTGTAAAGCAATTCAGCCTGTTTCTCGCCTTCACCAGCACCAATTTTGACAAACTTCATAACCAAATCCATCGGATTTTGTTCCTTTGAGTTGTCGAGATTTGGAATTTTCAAATTTAAAAGTCCTGGTGCTGCAGCAGTTAATCCTGAATGATTTTTTTAAATCATTTTTTTATCTTTACAAAAATAACAAAAATTAATTTTACCAAACAAAATAAAGAAAATTGAAATAATTCTCATCGTTAAGTGTTTTTACTTCGAATTATTTTGCAACAATGAGTCTGAAAGTGCGGAGGCTGAGAAATGGAATTTCTTTCTTGGAAATTAAAATTAATTCGAAAACGCATATTGGAATTATCAACTCACAAGGTAATTTATTTAAAATCATTAGTTTTTGTGTCCTGTAGCTTATGCAATATTATAACTTGAATTATAAAAATCTTTTGAATTGCTATAATTTTCAAAAGTTTATTGACTTCTTGTGGAACTTCGTCTTTTTGCTGGACGAGATGATGCAACTGTTGGCGATGTTTGTGATGTTTCAGCTTTAGCAAGACCTAAAATTGTGTTTTGAATCCATGGAATGTATTTTTGAACATTTACATAAACTCCTGGAATATCTGATCCACAACCAATTCCTTTAAATAGAAATTGAAATAATTAAGTTATAAATTATTGCTTTAATTATCATTAACTCACCCCAAGCAACCAATCCAGTTAAATAAAATCGACCATTCTTTAAGAATTAAGGAATAAAATTTATGTTATTGTTAAAGCCAGAGCTCGAAGTCGATGAAATTTTGTATTGAGTCGAGTCGACTCCACCATACAAAATCATTAAGAATCTCGAGTCAACTTTGAGCTCTGCTTTAAAATAGTTTTTCACAATTTAATTATTATTACCACAGAGCAAGCTAAAGCTCCACCTCCATCACCTAAAATCAATTGAAATATGGATTAAAAACTGGTAAATCATTAACAAGTCATTAAGTCATTTTTAAGATTAATTAAAACAAATTTCAAAAAAAAATCTATTTGGTTGCAAATCCAATTTAATAAAAAACAGTTTCTCACCTACGCAAGCATCTAAAAAATTCCGAAAAAACTTGATTACAAGAAGAAAATTTAAAGTTAAAAACAAATTCTTACCGTTTCCAGGTTCACCTCCAGCACAGATAAAACTTGAATCTAAAATGTAATTTTCTTTCAATCTTGTTGTTCTCAATTTGCTTTGACAGTCTGCATTATTGACTAGAGGTAAATTCACTTCTCGCATTATCGTTTGAAAGCTATCTGTTGAGTTGAAAGATCCTTTGCCCCAACCTTTTTTGTCAAAAAATTTGTAAACTTAAAAAAAATGTTGATTTTTGATGATTTTAGAAAGTCTTCTTACCTGAAACCCAACACCGTTGATTTGACAGCAAAAGACTCGGCAAGCATATTGTTGTGATTGTTGGATTGAGACCCAATTCAACTCCTGGTGCTGGTAACCTCAAAATAGCAATGTCATTAACTAAAGTTTTAAAACTTGTAAAGTTTTGATGAATTGCAATCATTGCTTGTGCAACAACAAATTCTTGTACCGGAAAAATTTGAGAATCATTATTTCGATTCCAAACTCCAACTCTGCATTTTACCGAAGTACTAAGAAAAAGAAAAAATTATTTTTAAATATTACAGTCATAGATCTATTTATGCAAAACTTCTCTTCTTCTTTATAGATGCACTAGGATTAATATTCTCAAATTGTGTCACATTAAATAGTTTTTTAATCAAACTTACGCGTAATAAACTTTATGAGCAACAGTCAGAACATGCCGATGATGTATTAATGCTCCAGCACCAAGAAAATCATTATTCATCTGTCTGAGATCAACAGTCCATGGATGTCCTCCATAAAAACTTAAAAATGGTTTAAAATTTTTTTAATGAAAACAAAAACTATTTAGTTTACCTCTGTCCAGTTCCATTGATTCTAGGAGCTCCAGCTACTGGTGGATATCGTATTCCACATCCAAATCCAGTTTTTGGACAGCAAACATCTAAACCTGTAGTGCACTTTGATTGATTTGCCACAAATAAATTAACACCAGGTTTAACTGGCGATACATTTGAATTATTGACATTTCCTGTATCTGGTGCTACGGGTGGACCTGACTGTTCAAAGATTTTTAATTTTATATGTTGTATATTAATAAAGTTTTGAATTCTACTTACAACACCAATCCTTAAATTAATTGAGCCGTCGTTTTCCTCGATAGCTAAAAATACAAAATTAAATTTATTCAAAAAAAAGTTCAAATGAAATGAAATGTCCACAATAATGATGAATCATATCAAGGGGATTTTTAAAATTAACAGTGTTTTACATGTGTAAAGCGTATATAATTGTTTTGTTATTGATGCGCTGTTTATGATATTAGAGAACACATTAAATAAATTGGATTAATGGTTTTGGTTCGAAATGACTCACTTGGTCTGTTATTCCTTTCTGTAGTTTCTTCCTCTCCTTGTGAAGTTGATTCATCGTCAGGAAAAGTAATCGAAGATGTTGTTTTTGTTGTTTCACCTTCTTCTGTCACCTCTTCTGATACACCTTCACCATCTACTGATGGAGGAGGTGGCATTGTTACATTTCCATAATTATAACCGCAACTTTTGGATGTGACACAAAAACAAACGTTTGGTAAGAAACCGGTGTCCTGAGTTTGAGCTATGCATAAAAATGCTGTAAAAATCAGCAGAAATTTCATGATTTTTTTTCTTTAGTGGATGAATTGGAAATTAATACTGAATCAAATTTTGATTAATCTCCACTAATTGAAATGAATTCAGAAAAAAACTGAAACATCAATTTAAATAAAAGTACACGAAAATAAACCTCGATCACTTCCGCAAAAAAGCCTCGCTGCTTCATTTTAGTTTGGTTCGTTGAGGAAAATTAAATTAATAATTTAAAATTATTTTGACTACGGCTATTTGAGGAGAATATATTGTTGTAAGCGCCCCAAAAATCTATTTCAGAGCAGTTCTGGTAACCAATCGCAGAATGTTCTGAGATTCAGAAGCTACAAAAATTGTCTATAATTGGCTAATCTGAATGATGATGAAAAACAGGTAAAGCATGGAGAGAGCCCAGAGCTGGAGGTACTGCAATTCAAATTAGAACAGAATCTATTGTACGACATCCTTTAGATCTACAGTTTATAGTGGAATCCGAACCACTAGCAAGCTCTTCATATTTCAAAGACACGAGTACGTCATAAGACCTGATGTACCCTGCAATGTACCTAGTCACAATTCGTATGCGCAAGATGCTGCAATGAAATCATCCAGATGCTAGTATATCCTAGTATACCAAGCAAAGAAGACACTTTATGTGCCAAAGACCTCAAAACTACACCCAACACAGAAGCCGACCTTCGTAACTAGAATGGTGAAATGGAAAAAGAGCTTTTAAAACTTGACTTATCCTGGGATTGAATCTAGAACCTTTGGCACGTAAGGGTAATGCTCTAGCACCTAAACCACTGATGCCATTTCACCGCAATTTTAATGATGATAGTTTTAGACAAATAATGAAAAGAAATCAATCTTTGTTGCCATACTTGACGAGATATTAACTGTCAAAACAAACCTTGAACAAATAAAAGCCACTAGCGTTGTTACTAATCTAATTTACGACCTTCATTCTCTTCTAATTCCATACTTTTCTCCTTATCAAAATTTTTCTCAAATCCCACCAGAAAAGTCAATCATCAAAATCCATTCTGATAAGATAGAATAATCTCTTTTAGCTATAAATTTCCTCCCGCAATTCTCAATCACTTCAGTCTGTTTGGAATTTCTTCAACTGAAAATGTACAAATTTGTTGCTTTTGCCGTTCTTGCTGTGATTTTGGCACCAGCAGTTAGTGCCACTTTCTGGCGTAATTGCTTAGGTGTCCGTGGACCTGATCACATTGAGACACCACTTTGTGATGCTGAAAGATGCTTTGCTGTTCGTGGGCAACCTTTCATTGCTAATGTAACATTATCATCACCAGATGTACATCAAGAATTATTGGTAGAAAATATTGCTTTTATTTTCGGAATACCAGTTCAACTTCCTGTTGAGCCACCACATGATAAGTAAGATATTGTTAAAGGTTCTTCAAATATTGAGTATTTAAATTCTTAATATTCACAGCGGATGCAATCAATTGTACGTAAATGGAGTTTTCCACGGATGTCCAACATTACCAGATGTTCCACATATTTGGATGATTAATCAAGATATTCCCGGATTCTTACCAGCATTCCAGAACACTGTTGTCAGATGTAAGTGACTGTTTTGACTAAACTGTAACTTCTTTTGCAATAATTTTGATATTTATCGCCTTTTTTTAATTCAATACCAACAGATACACTCACTGACAGAGGCACATTAGTCGGTTGTGTTGAAATTACTGCAACTCTTGTTTAAATGGATGTGTAAGATGACATGACATTGGATTCCAAATTATTTTTATGTTTGATACTTGAATAAAAATACTCAAAATTTAAATTTTGTCTTTCTTAATTTAATTTTTTCATTTATTATTTTTTTGTTTAAAACAATGCTCAATTGGAACCTTCAAGCTACCACATTCTAAGCTTAAGAATTGTAAACACTTAAATAATTTTAATCAGCAAAATTATGCCATTATTATTGCTATTTTTTATTAATTACGTTGTAGTAATTAAAAACAATGAGCTCGATAATTTAAAGGCACAAATTGTTTAAAAATAAAAACAATAATCTTATCAGAAAAAGGGGTATTAAAAACTTATCAGCAATGAAAAAGCCCGGTGGGGTGTGAAGCTATTTGCACATTATTTGATAAGAAATATTAATTAAGAAGAATTTTTGTTGTAAGATTAGTGTAAGTTGAGGACTTGTGTTCTGGTGTCTTGCCAATGTAGCTTTAAATTTTAGCTGTCTCGATACGATGATAATAACAATAATAATGTGTGAAGGGCCCAGCCTTTAAGATGGAGGCACTGCGATTCAATTTGTAAAGAATCTATTGTTTGGCACGGAAAGCCAACGCTCTACCATTTAGACCACTGATGCCATTTCACCACTATGTCGATACGACTTCATTTTATAATTTGTATGCTTAGGTTTATTCATTATTTTTAAAAATTTATGAATTATAGGAAATATATTTTATAAGTTTTTTTTAATTTGCTGGTTGCAAATTCCAACTATAAGAATTTCCAAGAGAATTTTTGTCACTGGTTTGAGATTAAGAATTTGAAATGCACGTTAGGTGACTTCCTAGCTACAGTTTCATCAGTAATGTCTGATCAAATTAGTGAACGAGCCATGAGAATGTTTTCGGACATAGTTTTGAGATAATTGTAATTTTATTCTCTCAATTTTTCTTTTGTCTCGTTGACCCAAAGTTTTAAAAAGCACATCGATATCTTTATGTGGAACATAAAAAATTTTATTAGTGAATAAAAGCTTGTAGATATTCAAAGATTTACTGGCTAATGCAACTGCAAATGCTGATTCGTTGAATAAATTCTAAAAGTATCGAAAATCTGATTTTTTTTGTTAGAATGTCATTGATTTTTGATAATTTATGAGCTTTTATCATTTTATAAAATTCTTGAATTCCTCTGAGCTAGGCATTCACGATTTCCCGGTCCTGCAAATTATCGAAAACCGAACAAAAATTTAAACTCAAATCAGGAGAAAAATTATTTGATGTGTAAAAAAAGGGAAAATATCCATTAAAAAGTGGTAAAAAAGGGAAATAAGGTAAAATTCCAATTTTTACCATTTTTCCCACTTTATGATGGGAAATCTACGAAAAAATGGGCAAAATGGGAAAAAATGGTAAATTTCCTATCAAAATTTTTACCATCCAAGTAGTTTTTACCCCGACTCAAATATCAAGCATGCTTCAAAAAATATTCAAGATTTTTTGTGTTCAAATGATGACAGTATATTATAGATAATTTTACATTAAAATTTTGAATAGTTCAGTTTATAAATTTGATTTCTGCCCTGAAAGTTTCGGGAACGGGAAATCGTGAAAGCCTACTCTGAGCTCAAATTAATATCCATTCAAGGATTAGAAAAATTTTCTAGCAAGAGCTTTAAAAGTACATTAAACTGCTTATAAATAATTAATTGTATGCTAATGTCTGTATCTAGCATAAATGTCTTTGAACCTATTTAAATAAGAATGTTGACGGCACTAAGATTACCAATTTCAGCAGCGAGAAACAATTAATTTTAGTCTCGTGAGTCTGCCAAGGAATTGAATTCAACATCACTTGTGTTTGCTTTTATCTCCAAGAAACTTTTGATTCCTTAAAAAAGAAAAAATGAACTTTCTCCAGCTTTATGTTCTGTAATTAAATAACTTACCCAAACGTCCTTGAAAAATCAATTCAATCAGAAACTCTGCAATGAATTCACAAAGATTTATACTTCCTTTTCAAAATTCAACTTATAAGACTTGACTTTTAGCAACTGATTAATTTCTTTCGAATACCAATGAATTAAAAAACTTATCTCAATTTTTTTATGATATTAAAATCACAATGATGCTTTTTTGCACTTTTTATTAAAACTAGGTTTTATTTCTGGCGACTTGAACATTTCTAAAACACTACGAAAACTCATTAATAAAGTTTGTTTTTTTTTGTCAAATAGTTTTAATAAAGTGAAAAAATTGAAAAAATAAAACAACCAAATTTAAAAACTAAAAACAAAATAAATTTTATTTTTCATTCCAGAATCTTTTTTGGGTTATTTAACCAAAATGTTTTAATCTCTCGTAAAATTTTGTCATAGCCATGAGTCTTTATACTAAGTTTTTACACAACAGTTGCTGTTACTTCGAGGCAACCTTCGAGGGATCCGCGATCCCAAAGTTGGACTGTAATGAAGAAAATTGAAATGAATTAAATTTTATTTCAATGCGTCGAAACTGAGTATTAATCCTGAAAAATCCTTAAAAAATCCCAGAGCAAATTCATCAAATTCATCAAGAATTTAAAGGGGATTTTACATTTTTATGTTTATTGGCTTAGACATTTTTTAAGATTTTTGGGATTTTTCAGGATTACTTCTGAGTTTCCACGCCTTGGTAAAAATTAAATTACCCTGTTTTTTCTTTATAAGCTAGTAGCTTAGAAGAATAAAAAAGTGATTTTTTTGGCTCACTAGTAGCTTAGTAACGAGTAGTAGCTTAGTAAAGAAATTGAACTTCAATGAAAATTTTGAATTTTTTAACTTAATTAAAGAAGTTTTGCTATCTTCTCGATTTTATTTCATTGACAATGTCATAAGGCATTGAAACTGATACTAGAAAGTTGAAAAAGATCAATTAAACTTTATTTTTGGTAGTAGCTTAGTAAAGATTACAAAAAAATATCCGGTTCAAAAAAACTTTACTAAGCTAGTAGCTTAGTAACGAGTAGTAGCTTATAACGAAAAAACAGGGTAATAATAAATTATTTTAAATCATCTAAAGATAAAAGGAATTTAGACGTTGATTGTTGTTGATCACTCAAACATTGCCAACTGCCGAAATTATTTGCGATATGTTATCGCAGAGGAAGCACTCGATTGCGGTTTTTACCACACTTATAATTGATCGTTAATTAATGTTTTTGTCTTATCAAATTTAAATTTATAAATATCAAAAAATTACGTCTTTTGGTTATTGATAAGATTGTTTTAAAAATAACTTCATTCAGGTGTGCATTTTTTTAATCTCCATGGGTAATTTTAGCACCGTTTTTGATAAAGTTTCATAATATCTCAATACTTACATTGAACAACTGAATTTTGGAATGCTGGAGTAATTGCTGGGACTTCTTGTTCAACTCTCCATTCATATTGAACATTTGGGGTTGTTGGACAGAATTGTTGAACACCACCGACATACAAACTGTTGCATCCACTGAAAATTATTTTATTTTTAAAGTAAAGTTTAATTTTAAGAATTTCAGATTGGTTTCTCCCCAAAAAAAACCTTAACTGATATGTTCCTTAACAAAAATTCCCATCAAATACTCACTTGTCATGTGGTGGAACTGCTGGTAATCTTACACGAACTCCGAAAATCCACACAAAACTTTCAACCAATAATTCATGATGTGAGCCTGGTGATGAAATAAAGACACTAGCTCTCATAACTCCTCCACGTTGCACAAGACATGTGTTGGTGACTGTTGAGCAGTCTGGTGACTCAACACGATCTGGTGGTCTTAATGTTGAATTGCATGGACGCCAAAAAGCTACAGATGGTGTTGGTAATGCAATTAAGATTACGAAGAAAATCGCCAAACTTCCAATTGCGACCGTTTTGTTCATTTTTTCGGTATTGATTGCTTCAATTTGTGAAACTGAATGAGATTAACTTGTGGTGTTGAGAGTTTTATAAAGAAGTTTATCAAATTTGAGGATTAGGTTCAATTATGAAGGAGAATGGTTGATAATGTATAGTTTGGTGACGTTTTATGTGATAAATATTCGGTTTATTATCTTATCATCCTGAGTGGTTTATTTTGGGGGTAATTGTTGATAATTTTGTAGGCAGAGTTGGTAAAATAGTTTTATTTTATTGATACAGAAACTTTCTTGGAATATGCAATTCATAATAGCCATTCAACGATAAATCATGTGGTGCAAGGGAACAGTAAAAAGAGTGTAACTTATTTATGGGATTTAGTCATATAGTCATCTAACCTCCGATAGCTCAGTAGTAGGAGCATGTGGCCGGAAATCGTTGGACGTGGGTTTGAGTCCCGCTCGGGATCCGTTATTCGGAGCCATACTTTTAAAGTGGTTCTTTCATCTAGAAGTTTGCTTCTTCCTTCAAGATTTTTCAATAAGCATCTCTCCAAAAACTTAATTCAAATAAAACAATTATTAAACACAATATCCATAAAGTTTATTTTTTTTGGCATGGTTACACTTCAAAGTCATAGGTACAAAATTGATAGGAGGATTTGAGAGTCAAATTTAACCTCAAAACTCTCCTTACACAAATAAAATATTTGAACTTATAAATTAGAGCAATAAATTGATAAAAGTAAATCTAAATATTATTAAAAAAAAACTTATGGAACTACGCAATTATTGTTAGATTTATACAAACACTGATCGACATTCTCATGATAATAAAGACTTCCAGGACAATTCATTGTATATCTGAATCCATTTGCACATGTATAGAAAGTTCTGCAATTAAGAACATTTTGATAATTTCCATCAGCCCGGCCTCTACACGAAAATTCAGGATTTGGTGTAGTGTAATCAGGTTGTGGTTCTGTTGCTGTATCAGTTTTGTTAAAAATTTCACGTCGAGCGGCATTGATCAAAGGAAAGTTGCCATATCCGCAGTTATCAGCTAAAAAACAAAAACAGGAAATAATTTATTGACCTAATATAAAACTAATTGTCACAATTTACCAAAATCATCCATATCAAGGTCATAAAATGCAATACCGCCAAGGTTTTTCACATTAATTGCGAAATTTACTTTTTCGAGAACTGATTGTATATCATCAAAGCTGATCCACTGATTAACATCATAGACAGCATAAGGTGAACCTGACTCAGCGTGATAAAGTCGTCTCCAGTTAGAGTTGTGCTCTAAATTATAACAAATTTCATTGAATGGAAGAATTGAAGTTTTGCGGATATTTTCAGCTCCATATTCTCCACGATTTCCATTTCTTATGACTGCAGCTCCAACTCCAAAAATGTATGAATTTTTCAAAGAATATGATCTTCCATAAGTTGGAATTCCTGGGATTATTTTATCAAGTGGAAAACCTGATGAAATCCACATGGAAATGATTGTTTCCATATCAAGGTTTTGTTTGTATGGCAATGATCGGATTGGGGCATGAGGAACTGAAAAAAAGTTTAGATTATAATACTATGTTGAGCACTATGTACGAAATCTTACCAGCATAGCTGTACATCCCATCAATGTCGTACATTCTGGCAATATCCAAATTAACAAAATCAACCAATTTCTCAACAGCATTCAATTCGTACATATTCAATGGATTCTGTCCATTTGGTGTTGCAGAGATTGTCAAACTTTTGTTGTCTGCTTTCAAAAGCTTGCTTACTTCCACAAAAAGCTTCACAAAATTTGTCTTATCTGTTCCTTTTGGGTACGGCCAATACAAATCAACACCATCGAATCCAAAATCTTTTACAAATTGGAGAATTTTTTCAGCAAATGCAACTCGCTTGCTGGCATCTGAGGATAATTTCTCAAAATTGTCTGTTGGAAAGTCAGGACCTCCAATTGATGCTATTATTTGAAGACTTGGATTTATTTTTCGATGATGTACAAAATTATAAATGTAATATTCATCAACGTTGCCAAACTGAGGCTGGTAAATTGTTCCATCAGAATCAGCACTGAAGTATCCATAAACAACATGAGTGCAGAGGTGCGGGTCGATGTTTTTGACAGTAAAAATACCCCTGCCGTTTCTGTTTGACGCCTAGATTGAGATTTTTTTTAATTCTGCATTTTTTTATCATTTTCAAAAAAGTAAAAGAACCGCACTTACCATCGGGTTCCAAAAGCAAACAAGTTTCTCTAAAAAAAATCAAAGAAATTTCGCATTATTTGAAAATCAACAAACACATTTAACGTTCAACAAGCATATTTGACACATAATTGGCATACAACAATAAATCTTGAAGTTTTTAAAGTTAAACATGTAATAATTGCTGCTTACTATCAATTGTAGCGGTGCTTATAGTCGATAGCATATAAACCACAAAAATAATGAAACATTTTAAGGAATTCATGATTTTTTGCAAATTTTCAGCAACAATTAAATTGCAGTTTGCTTAATTATTGATCTATCAAATCTTTTTAAGAATTTGTTTTTTTTTTTATAATTTTAAAATATTTTTTAATTTAATTTGTTTTTCACAAAAACTTTTCAAAATTTCACTTTCTATTTTTTTATTTTTAAAATTTATTTTTTCTTATAAAAACAAGAAACACGTTCAACCTTATTGAATTTTTTTAACAGAATAAAATCGAGCAAAACATTTTTTTTTGTTTATATAGATAAAGAATCTACAATTGAACACATGAATCAGTACAATTAAATGTTTACGACATGCATTGTCTCATTTATAGCTTTGCTTATTTCATCAAAAGAAAGAAGAAAACTTTGCAATATTTTGTTGATTTTGACCGATTTGTTGTGGCTGATAAGATAAATAAATCACAAGAAATTCCAATGTGGACATGTGCGTCATGTGAATTTTCTGGGATTTTCATGAGAGGTTGATTGATTCAATTTTCACAAATTTTTCATTAATATTAAATTTGTGCATTTTAAAAAATGCAGCCTTATATTTGAATGATTGTCTCTGAACAGATAATGTGTCGTATGATTAAATTCGTTAGTTGTTCTAGTTCTCCAATTCTTAATCCGAAGAGACACGAAATAGACAACAATAAAAAAATGGATAATTGTTCTTCAATTTTATTTTATTTCCGTCTATGAAAAGCACTATGGGGCAAAATGAAAAAAAAAGGGACTTTCACTTTGAAAAATGGACTTTTCCGATTTACACTTTTTGGGTGATTTTTTCTTGTAGAGGACATAAAAGTAGATAGAAATGCCAAATTTCAGGTCATTTGGTGCTGATTTCGCGATTCTAGAGCTGTTTGAAGTTGAAAACTAGTGAAAATTCTGGTTTTTTCATACCATGTTTGAACCGGGAAATATCTTAACTGGTTTAAGATATTGCAAAACGGTTTTCAGTTCCTATTAGTAGTATATAAGAGCTTTATTTTGACATATAACAAAGTTTAGGTTCTGAATGTTTTCGTGCCATTATGGTAGAACATATGTGAAAATTTCAGGAAAATTATCTTCAAACAAGCCGCAACTATCATAAATGAAGAGTTTCCAGGCAAGTAAAAACGCAGTTTTGTAGCCCCATATATCTAGTTTTCAAAACTGTATAAACTTTGAAAAAGTAAGCTAACGTAATTGAGTTATGTTGATTTTAGTAGGTCGTTGAGTATTTGGCCAAAAACTAATAATTCTTTTAAAAATACGAAAACATAGTTTTAAAAATAGTTTTTTGGTGTTTTCTTATGAAAAATAACAATTTAAATGATTTTGTGAAGAAAATTTTTCAAAAACTTCAAAATCTTTCGAGATATAGGGGGTATGTGCTCTCCATCGATTTGGCCATTTGTCACCCTACTTAAACCACTATAACTTTTTTTTGAAAAAATATTTTTTAATTCTGTTTTCGGATTATTGTAGCCTAATGTAATACCTATCCAACGATATATAATACTTGCTAGTTAACTTAGTCCTGGTTATTTATAGGGCTGTTGATTGTTAGATGGAAAAGTTTACACAGACCTTACAGAAACATCAGGATATTGCAGATGTCAGCTTTGTAGATCTGGACCAAACGAGATGAGTGACATAAATAATCTTGATAATGGAAGATTCGAAAAAACACACAGAAAATTTGTTAAAGAACACTTGTATTTCAACACTCAGCCACTTCATACATCAATGAACGTACTCACGACTCTATATGATTTGTCATATAAACAATATGTTCAAAAACACTGGCTGGAGATAACTGAAGAGGAACAGATTGTTTTAGATGTTGAAAAGGCTAGAATAAAGCAAGCAATGTGGGATGCATTTAATGTTCGTGTACTCGAACCAAGACAAGGGGGAGCTGGATCATCAGATACAGGAAACGTTGCAAGAAAAGTTCTTGAAAATCCAGAGCTTCTAGCTAAAACTCTATATCTTAATGAAGAAATAATTAAACGTATATGCTATGTGCTAAACCAAATTCGAAGTTTAGAACCAGTTGATGATCTAGATGAATTTGATAGGTACTGTAAAGAAACATACAGAATGTTTTTGACAACATATAGTTGGTTCAAAATACCAGTAACACTTCACAGAGCACTTGCTCATGCAAAACACTACATGGAAGCCTTACCATTACCTCTAGGAAGAATGAGTGAAGAAGCCGGGGAGTCACAAAACAAATATCTCAGACAAGATAGAGAACTACGTGCCAGAAAAACTTCAAGAATACACAGTTTTACGGATGTTATACATAGAAGACTCTACAGTTCTGATCCAGTAATAATAAAAAAATATATGGATGTAATAAATAAAAGGTTAATGAGAAAAAATGTCCAAGAAGAAGGTGAAACACCTGAGCAACAAACAGAAAATGAGGAAGAAATTGAATTGATTGAGCCAGAAGGAGAAGGTTATGACTTTTCCCAAGCAGAAAACTATGATTATTCCGAAGGACAAGACCATGAATATTCTGAAGAAGCAAACAACGAATGAATAAATAAATTTCATTAAATATGATAAAAAAATGTAAATTAAATTTCTTGACAAATAAACAAAATTTCATTAAACTAAAAATTAAACTTTATTAATTTTACCTATTATAGTTGCGTATCAGAGTATTTTTTTTATTACTCTAATGATAATAGCTTTTTTCAGACTTAACATTTCTTAAAAAAGTCCAAAAAATACTCGAGATTGCTTAAAAGTGGTATTTTTGAAAATGCAATTTTTGGGAATTTTTCAAAAACTGCGTATGTCACAATCAACAGCCCTATAAATAACCAGGACTAAGTTAACTAGCAAGTATTATATATCGTTGGATAGGTATTACATTAGGTTACAATAATCCGAAAACAGAATTAAAAAATATTTTTTCAAAAAAAAGTTATAGTGGTTTAAGTAGGGTGACAAATGGCCAAATCGATGGAGAGCACATACCCCCTATATCTCGAAAGATTTTGAAGTTTTTGAAAAATTTTCTTCACAAAATCATTTAAATTGTTATTTTTCATAAGAAAACACCAAAAAACTATTTTTAAAACTATGTTTTCGTATTTTTAAAAGAATTATTAGTTTTTGGCCAAATACTCAACGACCTACTAAAATCAACATAACTCAATTACGTTAGCTTACTTTTTCAAAGTTTATACAGTTTTGAAAACTAGATATATGGGGCTACAAAACTGCGTTTTTACTTGCCTGGAAACTCTTCATTTATGATAGTTGCGGCTTGTTTGAAGATAATTTTCCTGAAATTTTCACATATGTTCTACCATAATGGCACGAAAACATTCAGAACCTAAACTTTGTTATATGTCAAAATAAAGCTCTTATATACTACTAATAGGAACTGAAAACCGTTTTGCAATATCTTAAACCAGTTAAGATATTTCCCGGTTCAAACATGGTATGAAAAAACCAGAATTTTCACTAGTTTTCAACTTCAAACAGCTCTAGAATCGCGAAATCAGCACCAAATGACCTGAAATTTGGCATTTCTATCTACTTTTATGTCCTCTACAAGAAAAAATCACCCAAAAAGTGTAAATCGGAAAAGTCCATTTTTCAAAGTGAAAGTCCCTTTTTTTTTCATTTTGCCCCATAGTGAAAAGATAATTAATTAAGGAAAATTCTTTCACTTTGTTGAATCATTGATTGTTTATTGATAAAAATAATAATTGAATTTACATAGAAATGAAGGAAAATTTTTCGAAGGTTTTTCATTGACTAATTGATATTTGAAGATTTCGGTTGTATTTTAGTAATTATTAGAAAATGTTTAAATTTTAACTTGTGCAGCTACGTGTAAAATAAATTAAAACATAATTTAAATATCAAAAACTCATCTTTTAATCAAGTTTAAAAACTATATTATAAAGTTAATTAAAGATCAAGAAATGGGAAACGTAGTCACAAATGTTCAGCAAATAATATCAGGTGATAAGGAACCAATAACTCCAATATTAAAACCATTAACAGAAAGACAAATTGAAATTATTAAAAGGACATGGGCTATACCTTACTCTAAGGTAAATAAAGAATTTAAAGAAAAAATAATTTAAATTTAATTGAAAAAAAAATATTAATTGTATTTTTGCATAAAATCAGCCAGGAGATTCTGGAGAAATAATTTTGTATACATATCTCGAACAATATCCAAATAATCAAGTTAAATTTCAAGCATTTCGAAATACACCGTTGGTCATGCTGAAAGGAACGCCTGGATTTCGAAGTCATGCTAGTAAAATTATGTAGGTTTTCAAAAAATCATATTTAATTTTATAGTTTTGATTTTTTTTTTAAATTAATTTAAATAAAGGGATGTTTTTGCAACAGCAATCAATGCCTTAGGCACAGAAAATGGTTTACCAGCGATTGTCAGTTTAGTCACCGAAACTGGAAAATATCACAGACGTCGAGGAATCTCAAAACGAAACTTTGTTGAACTCCGTGGTGTGATCATTGAGATATTGACGGCTGTTTGTAGACTTGATGATGAAGGAAAACAAGCTTGGAGTGATTTAATGGATGTTTTATATCACATTATTTTTAATGTTCTTGATGAGGCTAAAAAAGTGCCTCCAAAAAAGTGAAAACCATTTTTTGAACATTATTTTTGTGAAAATTTTAAAGTTCTTATTTTAAAGAACATTTTTTTGTAAAGTTTCTAAACTTTTGGCAAACTTTTGGTGGAAAGACAGAAGTATTGAAATTTTTTGGGATCTTTGTGTGAATAATGAGGCACAAAAAAATGTCATATATGTATCATTGTAAATTATTTACAATAAAAAACAATATAGATTTTTTGAACAATTTAAAATAAAAATTTAAATTTTACTAATCCTTACTTTTTAATTTTTCATTAAATAATGATAGAGATTTACAACAAGTTGGTTAAACCTCCCAAAGTGTCTTCAAATTCATTTCTCAATAACACTGAAAGTTTCTAATTTTTGAATGCTTAACCCAATGTAAACACACTCGGGAATAATCTTAAATATTTCGAAAAATCCTATAAAAAATCCCAGCACATCCTCTCATCAAACGGATGAATAATTGAGGAATTCAAGTGGGAATCAAAGTTTAATGACAGGAAGTGTTGTGATTTTTTTGGGATTTTTTTAGGATTAATCCTGAGTGTATTTGGGTACCTTTGGGTTAAGCATTCAAAAACTAGCATTAAAAAATCATATGTTGGGATTTTTCGGAATTTTCGGGATTAATCCCGAGTCGATGCACATTGGATGAACTTTTTTAAATTGCTTGTTCCGATTTTGCTGATAATTTGTGTCCATTGAATGTTTAATACAAACATTTACTCAATGAGTCATGCAACAAAAAAGAAACGTAAATGAATGAACGTCATAAATTTCAATTAAGGAATTTTCTTCAATAAATGTTGAATTAATGCTTTTTTGGATTATAATGGTCAATAAATCAATCAATTTTTTGATGAATGGGTTGATTAATGTCAAAAAACTATAATTGTCAAATATATACGCAAAGCTGTGATCATAAAGGATACAAATAGATCCGCTTTAAAAATAGGCAGGTTCAATTAAACGCAATCTAAACCCATCGATAAAATTTGTGACAAGTCCAAAAAAAATTCTAAAAGTACCCATTGTAGTGAATAAAAAATAGCAAAGCATCACAATTTCATCAATTTGAACCTTATCGTTAAAAATTAAAAATCAAATAAGGTTAGTCATTTGACAAATTCGGCTCATGGTCATCTGGCAGAAAGTTATTCCTAGGAATTCCTGTTACTTTACGTATAATTTTACAAGGAAAACGTAGGAATTTCCTATAGGAAATCCTAGGAATTTCTTGAAAATTCATACGCAAAGTAACAGGAATAATTAAATAAGTTAATGAAAAAGTACAAAAATTAGGAATTTCAACATGGTTTAGCAATTAAGAAATTTTACCGCATTTTTGAAACTTGTTTCTTAAAGGTAGCTTATTAGTACACTTTGTTCGGTTGTTCGGGTGTTCGGCTGATCGGGCAAAGAATAACTTTTTAACCATGCTCGAGTTTGTTTAATCAGCTCAGTTCTTTCGAGTTATTGACCGAACGAATATGTTTGAAGCATAAAACAATATATAACACCAGGACTTTCTCCAATTTTTTAATAGGCACTTGTTAGTTTATTACAAATCTTAACATTAACAAGAAATAAAAGTCAATATCTTTACTAAAATTCCTAGAAATTTGTAAGGATCCTAAGGATTCTTAGCAAATTCTTCAGTATTAGGAAATTCCTTGAAGAATTCATTTAATATACTTAGGAATCTTAGGAACTTCTAGGATTTTGAGGAACTACGTAAATTCCTAGGAATTCCTAGGAATTACTTTCTGCCAGATGTCCAACACCCACAAATTCCACTTAAATTTTAAATATATTTGAAAAAGGTAAAAAGTAAAGAACTTTCTTCTGAAAATCAAATCAGATGGTCGGCCTAGCTAAAAAAAGATAAAATGTCAAAATGCGTAAGAAATATCGAAACTTTAGTGAAGTACTGATTAAAAATTATTGTTATCACAAGTTTATATGATCATTCCTGTTTATGATTTAATTATCAATTGCTTAACTTAGTTTTCGTTTAACTGCTGAATTTTAAACAAGTGCTTTGAATAGTTTCAAATCCAATAAGGTATGCTGTAGAAAATGCAAATCTAAGAGTTGACAAATTGAAAATCATCAAACAGTCCAGAACTAGGTCAAATTAAGTTCACCCAGACAAAGCAATTTTCAATCAATCGAAAATAAATGTTTTCCTTGAAATTTATTACTTTTTCATTTAATTCAGTTATATAATAAAAGTAATCAAAATTTTATTTCCTTGAAATTAAAGAAGCTATTCCTAAAATGCACAATTAGTTTTACTTGTATTTACATTAAAATAATCGTTATTCATTTGTGGCATTTAAGACAAACAAAATTTATCCATTATTCGTTCATTACTCTGTCCACTTCCTTTATTGAATGGTCTTAATTCATTGTTGTCATTTTCAAAGAAAATCCTTAAAAGAAACTAGTTTCGTTGTGGAAATGCTCATTTGTCATCCAACTTTTGAAACATTAAGTGTTTTATTTGAAGATTTTTGAGGGTGAAAATTTATAAAGTTTTGCAAGATAACTTGAGTAAATTGAGGTTTAAAAACAAATTATTTAAAATATTCAGGTTTCACTAAAATACAAATCGAGAGATGAGCATTGAAACTCCACCACTAAAAACTTTGACAAATCGTCAAATTGAGCTTATTAAGTGCAACTGGAAAGGATTAAATGAAAATGTGAGTTTTAAAAACTGTTTAATTCAGTGTTGTCTAAACTGTATACCGAGGCACACTAGTGTGCCGTAGAACATCCTTAGGTGTACTGTGGAAAAATATTAAAAATCCCAAAAAAGGTATAAAATAATTTGTAGGTGTGCCGTTGCTGAAAAAAAGGTTTGGACAACACTAGTTTAAATAATCCAAAATTATGTTAATTTCCTCAAATTGTTAAAAAATTCACCATCTTAATTTTATTTACAACACACTAAGATTGTTTCCAATTATTTGAGACTGCATAAAAAAATACGACAAAATTAAATAAAAGTTACGAGAATTCTTTTCTAAACTTAAAGTCTGTTCAATGTGAGGAGGAATAATCCACCTGCTTCATATTGAAATTGTCTAGGTTTTTAATTGCAGAAAGAAAAGTTTTCATACAAATTTTGATTAATCCCTAATAGCACGGGATGACTTCTGGTGTGTGCTGATCTTAAATCAAATCCAGCACCACGTCAAAATAACGTCAGTTTGGTGCCAGATTTCTATTCATTCATTATTTTCTATTCATATTCCAGCCAGAAGAATCTGGACAAGCAATTTTCTATACTTTTTTGCTTCGCCATCCAGAACATAAACAACGTTATGCTGCATTCAGGAACATTTCTCTGGAGAATCTTAAGGATACGACTCAAATTAAACGGCATTGTATGAAAATTATGTAAGTTTATTTTAAATCAAAAGTTGTATTTATTTTAAAGAATTTAATTCAGGAATGTCTTTGGGACTGTAATTGATGCCCTTGGAACTGAAAACTGCAAAAGTATCATTTTTGATGCCGTCGCTGATAATGCTGACTTTCATGGCAAGAAAGGAATCACAAAAGAGCATTTCAATCAAATCCGTGAAATTTTAATTGAGGTGGTTACTGGAGCTTGTACTTTGGATGATGAAGGACAAGTTGCTTGGAGTGACTTGATGGATACAATGTATCACATTACATTCAATGTTTTAAATGAATTGAGGAAATAAATTGATATTAAAAGTTTATGGAAAATAGTTGAAATTTGAGTAATAAAGTAAATATTAAGTTTACACTAGGCACAGTTAAACTTACTAATCGCGTGAATAACTGAACTTCCTTTATTTATTATTTAAATTCAATTAATTCTCCTTATCTCAATAATTTGATCATACGAGCGCAGCTAAGACTTACTAATTCAGACTTTTTTATTTCTGTAATTTAATTTGACACGATAATTGCCATCGCTTTTAATGTCAATCATTAAAAACTGACAAATTCATGCGATACTCAAGAAATTCAATTTTTTTCTGATATTCTTGATGACTTTTTAGCAATAAGTTTCATTTGGTAAGTAAACGTTGAGAAGAATTGATCAGAATTAAAATGAATTAAAGTAAATTTAAGGCAAAACTTAAAAAAAAACAAAAAAAAATTTCAAATTAATTTTTTGCTTTAAAAAAAAGTTCAAAATATTAAAAATGTTTCCAAGATATCCGAGATATTTATGGAGAAATACTCAACCCAAAATCAATGTAATACAAACTCCACCACTAAGAGTGCTGTCAGACTATCAAATTAAAATTATCAAGGATAGTTGGGAGATTTTGAACAAACATGTGAGTCTGTGTAAAAAAAAAGATCCAAAATTTTCTTCCAAAATAGGAGCAAAGATTACAAGAACTGCCACAACTTTATTTCCAGCCCGTTGAATCTGGTCAAGCTATTTTCTACACTTTTCTAAAACGTTATCCAGAGCATAAAAAGCGATATCCAGCATTTAGAAACATGACACTCGAAGAACTTAAAGATACACCGCAAATTCGTCATCATTGCAGTCGCATTATGTAAGCGGAGCATTGACTAATAACAGAATTTGTATCTTCTGTCGTCAAAAGTGATTAAATCGGTTAAAGTAAAGCTTAAGATTGTTATATTAATTTCTAGGGAATTTTTTGGTGCAGCTATCGATTCTCTTGGTACAGAACAACAAAGAGACATTCTTGTCACTGCTTTATCAGACAACGCTGACTATCATGGTAAGAAAGGTATAACAAAAGAACATTTCATTCAAATGCGTGACGTCATGTTGGAAGTCATTTCTGGTGCTTGCAAATTAGATGATGAAGAAAAAAAGGCTTGGAGTGATTTAATGGATATAATGTATCATATTACATTTAATGTTTTAGATGCATTGAACAAATGAAATAAATAAAGTTTAAGGGCAACTCTTGCTTAAAAACCAAAAAAATCGTGTTCGAAATTGAACTTAAAATCATGGTTTTGAGCATAAAATTAATTGATGTAAGTCTGTTGTTTGTTCCTTGCTACGTTACTGAACTTTGATTCAGTTATTATAGCTTTTATTTGTATCTAATTTGATTGCTTGAATTTTGAGATGTCTGTCAAACCCAAGGCGTGAAACTCAGGATTAAACATGAAAAATCCCAAAAATCCTATAAAAATCCCTGAGCCAATATACATGAAAATGTGAAATCTCTTTTAAATTCCTGATGTAGTTGATGAATAATTTCAGGTTTTAAAAAGGATTTCACATTTTTATGCTAATTCCCGAATGGCATAAGCCGGTTAATCGAATAGAAATCCGGCACCAAGCCAGCATGACTCTATCATGGTTCTGGCTCCATTTTAAATCCAGCACCATGTCAGAGTCACACCCGCTTGGTGCCGGATTTCTAATTGAGTAACCGACTTGTGCCTTTCGGGATTGCTCAGAGATTTTTTAAGGAGTTTTGGTTTTTTTTTCAGGATTAATCCAAATTTTCCATGCCTTGGTGAAACCAGTGGCACAGTTTTAATGTTTAAATTTTTTAAACTGGCACAAAAAACAAGCATGACTCTATTTATTTATTAATAAGATCGAGAGCCAAACCGTAACTGACACCATAAAATGAAAAATGAGGATTCAAATGTTGATATTAGCGGATATTCTTAAAAAATGTTTAAACGATGTTTGATATGTTGTAAATCTCGAGATTTGCGATTAAATTTTTGTATATATTTGATCGATTTATGTTTTGTTTTCAGTTAAAATTTAATATTTATTTAAATAAAATGAAATATCTCAAAATCGTAAAATTGAAATATTTAAAAATTTTTTCATAAAAATATTATTTTTTTAAATTATAAATATTTTTGGTGTTTTTTGAACACCAAAAAAAATGGAAAAATCACTTTTGTATAAATGTTGTTTTGTGCACAAAAATAAAATATTTTTCAGATAAGATTACAAAACTAATGTCTGGAATATAAGCACATATAAATGCATTTGAGAGCTTCGTCAATTCCTTCGTTCAATTTTGCTGACGTCATCACAAATTGATACTAAAAATAAATTATTACAAAAGTTAAAAAATTATTTTCCAAAAATTTAAAATTTATATAATTCTACCTCGCAATCAGGTTTCTGATTAAGGTCTAATTTTTCAATAATCTCATTTTTATCCATCGCATCCACTTCATCAATTTTGTTACCAACAACAATCAACGGCAATGACTGTACATCTTCCATAACCTGCCACAACAACCATCGAGCATTTCCAATTCTTTCTTTGTCGCTTGCATCAACAACAAACACAAGAGCATTTTTATCTTTCAAATATAAATTGAAAAATTGTTGAACTGGTGCTGAACTGCCGACATCCCAAAATGTCATTGGAAGATTATTGAAAAAAATTGTCTCGCAATTGCAGCTGAATGTTGGGATTGTTTGTATAAATTCGTGATATTTGAATTGGTACAGAAGTGTAGTTTTGCCAGAGTTTTCTGGTCCAACTGAAAGCAGTGATTATGAATTTATTAAAAATTTAATATCTCAGATTTTAAACTAAATTCTAACTTCTTAATTCTATTAGTTTTTATTTTATTTTTCAAGATTTGTTTTTAAAAAAATTGAAAATCGATTTTTTATTAAATTCTAAGTTTCTGAAATATTTAAATCAAACAATTAATTTAATCTTTATATAAATTGCGAATTTTTAATTTTTTTTGTTCTGGATTTTAATAATGTATTTTAACAACATTTTTGTTTTTTTGCTTTGAAATTATTATTTTTGATTAAATTGCTACTTACAAATTAATACTTTTGGTGTTATAGACATATTTTTTAGCTCCAGTCTTTTATTATTTTATCTTAAAATTTGGTATTTTTTAAAAAAGATAATAAAAAGAACTCAATTTACGGTAGTATGTAACATATGACCAAATTTCTTATCTGACCGGTGAGTGAGCAAATGTTTTTGACAACTTTATTATTTTTCACTTTTAAATGTCATGTTTTTTTTTGTTTCAGAAATTATACAATTTCACAATTTTTACTTTATTATTAAAAATTAAGAGCTTTTTAATAATGGTTTACTGTTTTTAAAAATTAATTCAAAATTTCACTCAGACTTTTATCAATTTTAGATCCTAAAATAAACTTAAATAATATTTTTTTAACAACCATTCCTTCTCACAAAGGAACGCACTTTCAGCATCAAACGACAACTGAAGAATACTAATTTTACTCTCGATTTTTTTTTGTGTTTCATTTCAACTACAACTGTGTGCAATCAGCGACAGCACTTGTTATAGAGATTAAATATTTTTTATCTTAATCGTTTCATGATAAAATAAACAAAAACATGTGAGCGAAAAGACTAATGAAAATTTTCGTCATTCAAAAGTGGCATCTTTTGAGAGCTTTTTGAGTTTTAAGCTTTTGGTTTAGATCATTTTTGCAAAACATAGTTTTTCTCAGAGGATTAGTTTGCGATCGGACTCCGTGTGACTGAAAATTTTATCAAACTTATCATTTGAAATGATAATAAAAAATTTATCACGATTTTGAAACTATCGGAAGCAAGTCTAGTTAAAGTTGTAATTCCATTTGAAACACATTGAAAAATAAAAAAAACAAAAAAATTGTAAAGTGAAAAAAATAGATAAAACTTAAAAGTTAAGAAGACAAAAAAAAGGTTACAAGTGAATAAAAATTTATGTTTTATTGTTTTGTATTATCAAATATAGAAATATGATAAGATAAAAATTGCGAGAAAAAATCTTAAAATTATTGCACAAAATTACTCTAATAAGTTAAATTTTAAAGGAATTAATTTAAAGCGAAGAGTTTTGAATGGCAAATAATTATAAAAAAAACAATTAAACATAAACTGCCCATCGACTATTGAATAAAATGCGAGACATCATAAAATTTACTAAAACTATTAATTTACTTATCTAGTTTACCAAAGATTAGTAAAAATAGATTTAGAAAAAATAATGATAATTTTACGTTTTATTCAAAATTTTTATTTTTTCAAAAGTTTGTTGTGCCAGGAAATTTTGATCAAGTAGGATTTATTTTTGGAAGAAAAAAAAAACCTTCAAAAACCTTTTATCCTCGTTTTCTGATTTATTGACAAAAAACTGAATCTGAACTTAAAACCAAGGCGTGGAAACTATCCCAAATATCATATTTATCCCATATATCCCAAAAATATTCAAAATAATCCCTGAGTCTGTATGCATTAGAATTGAGATATCTCATCATATCCTAAAATTGCACGTACAAAATACTAAGGATACGTTGGGATATCTTTATTATCGTACATACATGCTCAGGAATTTCTTGAATATTTTTGGGATATGTGGGATAAATATGATATTTTGGATCGTGTCCACGCCTTGCTTAAAACTAATTATTAAAATGATTTAATCTTCTTTTTTTTTTATTTTCTGACACTAAATTTATAAAAAGAGAACTCAGATACAACCAATTTAACTTTAACACCTCGCTTGTGTTCCACACTTCCATCTGGTCTATGATATGTCACTAAGACATCAATATCGATATCTTGTGGTCCATCGATTGGTTGAATTGATGCCAAAAAGAATCCCGAAGAATTTGTTTGAATTCTAAAAGTTGATTATTTAAAATATTTTTTATATCGTCAAACAAATTTTTAAAAAAAACTTACATAAAGCTATCGAATCCTGCTTTCTTTACTGTATCTTTCGGACTGTATGCTCGAACATCCTCAATAACTACATCATATCTAAATTTATTTGCAATACCTACATGAAATATTTTACTTGCAGAGCAATTAGCAATCCGTGATGCAAAAGAGTAAGAATACATCCACGGTTTATTGCAATCGTCTTCATAATCGTCATCACCACATGGCGTTCTAAGATGACAGAATCTATGAAAAAATTAAAAAAAAGTAAAAATTTCATTCAAAAACTTTTCATGTGTTTTTTTATACCTTTCACCATTTCGTCGAACAAGTTTATAACCATCGGTACATCTGATGTCCATGCATTTATATGATCCAGGTATATTTAGACATTGACTTATTTTTTTGTCACAAGCGCCTGGATATTCTTGACATTCATCAATGTCTATTGAAGAAATGAAATTTTAAATATTAAACTTAACAAAAATTTCGAAACTCAGATTAAAGTGTTTCTTAAGCATAGGATTAGTTTGAGGATAAGTTTAGTTTGAGGATAAGTTTAGTATTGAAAAAATTAAATTTGATGATAAATTCTTAATCATCAAGCTTAAGTTAAATTTTTGACATTTAAGAATTTGTAAAATATTTCTCACCTATACAGTAAGATTCTTCCTTTCTAAATCCTGAAGGACATCTGCATTCGTAACTTCCTAAAGTGTTTACACATTCTCCTTGACATAAAAGGTATCCATTCTCTCTGCATTCATCAATATCATCGCAAGTCTTTTTATCTGAATTTAATCTATATCCTTTTTCACAATAACATTGATATCCACCAAAAGTATTGACACATCGATGATTGCAATCGTGTATATTTTCTGTGCATTCATTAATGTCTCTACAATAATTATTTTCATCTTTTCTATATCCATCATTGCAATTGCAAAGAAAAGATCCATTTGTGTTTATGCAGTCTGCATTTCGACACAAGTTTTTGTAGATATGACATTCATTGATATCCTCACATCCTCCAGTTCTATCAAGTCTGTATCCACGAGTGCACATCTTCATTTTACAAGCATATGAACCATGAGTATTTAAGCAATTGTGAGTTAACGGGCAAGGATTACTATCACATTCATTAATATCTTCACAAGTTCTTCCGACAGGTTTGAATCCAGGATTGCAATGAGATACCTCACAAGTATAGCCACCATTACGATTGACACAGATGAGACCTTGATCACATGGATTAAAAAGGCATTCATCGATATCTGGAAAAAAATTGTTAAGTTAATCTGAAAGTTATTTTTGTGTCCAACACTTACCAACACATATTCCTTTGTAATTTCTCTGAAATCCTCGATGACAAGGATCTTGAGTTGTTGTTGTTGTTGTTGGAAGTGTAGTTGTAACTAATTCTTCACATCGTGCTTTAAATTCACTGAAAGAGTCTTCACAAATGTAGCTTCCTAATGTGTTGTTGCATACTTGTTCATATTCACAGACTCTTGGATATTCAGAACACTCGTTGATGTCTAAATTATCATATGATTCGATTTTTATTTAAATTTTGTTAATTTTCTTGAATCTGCCTTAATCTTACCTTCACACGACTTTGAACTGTCATTATATCTATATCCAGCTTTACAAATATCCGTCGGAATGCACTCATAACTTCCAATTACGTTCCTGCAAATAGCTTTATCTCCACATCCATTATTTTGGATCTTACACTCATCAATATCCTGACAGTCACCAAAATCATTCAAAAAGTGTCCAGATTGACATCGTTTTTTGGTGATTTCCTCTGGTGGAATTCTTGAACCATCAAGCAAGCAAGTTTTTCCATCATTTTGTAGAATATATCCTTTATTGCATGAGCACTTTTGGACGTCTTGCATGACTATACAACTATGATCACAGTATCGAATATCACCACATGGTTCAGGATTGTTACCGATATTGCGTCTGCTTGCTAGGAATTTAGTTAAATCAAATGGGACTGGGTATTTAAAAGTAAAATTGTAGAACATTAAAGGTTTGGTGTGATTATCTGAAAGTTTTGGATATTCATAGATGTATAATTGTTTAATTTCACTTGACGGCGATCTTGTTATAGCTTTTTCTTCACTTGACGATGAAGAATCTTTGTTTGTAATAGTAGGATGTCTATACTTTGGAGGAAATCTACGAGTAGTTGTTTGAGTGTCAATTTCATTAGTTTCTAAGCTGTTTGTCTGAACAGGAGTAGTTCTTGATATCCAAAAGCTACCAAACTTAGCTGCAGTCTCTTGAAGTGAATTTGTTGTTATTGGATATATAGTCGTAGTGGAATAACTAGCAGTAGCTTCATCATAATCTATTTCCTTATTTGTGGTCGTGAATTCAGTTGTTGATGTTGTTTGTTGTGTCGTTTTTGCCGGTTCCGAATTAGTTGTTTGCTCTGAAGGAGGAGTTTCTTCTGGACCAGGACTAGTTGCATCAAAAAACGTATCATTTTCATCATCACCATATTCATCTTCTTCACCAATTGCCTCATTAGTTTCGTCATCATCAGATAGTAAAAGTTCTTCTCTCTTGGCTATACAGCACGTTCTTCTCGCATTGATTTCTAATAATTCTTCACCTTTTGTTGGTTTGTTGCAGTCATCACCCTTCTCAGCCATTCTTACACCAAGCAAGCATGCTTTGTGGCAGATCTGTCAGAAATTAAAGTTGTGTCGTTTAGATTAAACAATTCGCTACTAAGGGGTCGTTCATTTATGACGTCCGGAAGGTCAGCAAGAAAAAAAACAATAATAATTCCTGGAGATCCATTGTTCTTTTTTGAAAAATGACCGTTAATTTCGAACGTTATAAGTGAACGATCCTTATTTTATATTTTAGAATTTTGGATCTTGAACTCAAATTTTACCGTATACTTGTTTGATATGCTAGGACATGTAGATCCATTTTGTGCAGCTAAAACTCCTTCATTACAATCTTCAATTTCTCGCTTTTTTCGACAACAATATTTTATTTTACTTTTACATTCAACTCTAAAATCGTTGGGAATTGAATGAAAATCAAATGAAGATCCATCACACGACTTTTTTGACCGATTTCTCCCAAATAAACAGCAATCTTTTAAAACAGTTGCTTTAGAATCTATAAAAATGTAAAGAAATCATTAAAAAGTATTGAAATAAGATTTTTTTAAGACAAGAAAAGTTAAAAACAATTTTTTTTCTCAATTTAATTCAAAATAGTGGCACAAATAGTGAAAAATATTAAAGACATAATTCAGTAGAAAAAATAAGTTAATGAAAAAAAAATGCTTGTCAATCTAAAATTTCAAATTTCAGTCATTAAATGTTCTCCAATTTCATTCACTTGAATTTTGAAGTTTAATTTGCTGACAAAGCTTAAAAACATTTACGATATGAATATTGTTGTGCCGGCATTTGATGTTATAGGTTTTGAGAATAATAAATATGATTGTTAATTTAAAATCATTTCAAATTTATTTTTAAAATAAAGAATAAAGATTGCGGTAATTAAGGTTTGAATTTAAAATTTTGTCTACAAAATTTGAACTTTTAAGAATCCCAAGAATTTAACAATAGCCAAAGTTTTTAAAAAGGAAGGTTTACAAATTTTAAGATTTTCAAAAAACAGTTTAAATTGGTATCCAATAAGAGAACTCTTCCGCTTTGGATACATCTTTGTGTCTAAATTAGTAGTGCTCAAACGTTGTGAAGCAAAATAATTCCAGGTTTCTCTCGGAAAAATTTAAAATTTAATCCTATGTTTTCATGTTAAATGACTTCCAAAAAAGTCATGAAAATCATTTGTGAAAACTTTTCAGATGTGCCGCGAATATTTTGAAATAGAAAAGTGTGCCTTTGAACAAAAAGGGTGTTAAAAACTGTTCAAAAGGGTTCACTCATGCACGACAATTAGTTTTGCTCTTTTTTAAGTAAAATTCAGTTTAAAATTTTAATTTTTTTTTAATCTCAAATTCACTAAATTTTTCAAATAGATTAAAGTTTTTGTTTCTTAAATTTCTTCGAATTTCAATAAAACGGTTACGTTTTTAATCACATTCACTTACCAATTCCACTAAATGCTGTGCATTGATGCATCCAAACTGCAAAGGTGAGCAGTAAAAGAAACTTGAACCACTCCAAATGGGTCATTTTTCAAAATTTTTAAATAAAAATAATTCTTGCTCACAATTTAAAAACGTGTCTTATCCACTTGAAGGCTCAATGATGAGTAAAATTTGTAGACAATTAATGTGCAATTATGTGCAGTGGTCAAGGTTTTTTTTGGTGGTAGTGAGACAATTATTACTTCTGATTTTTTAAACTTTGCTGAAAAAAAAAAGTTTTTTCAAGAAAAATGAGAGTCGATAATTTTTCTATAAGAGAAAATTTTCAAAGAGATCGAAAAAAAATATAAAAATTGAGAATGAACAAATTGTTGATCGCAAATTAATTTTTCACATCATTTATCTCTGTGAAGTGAAACGTATCGGTTCCTTAATATAATAAAATAATAAATAATTTTTTTAAATGTGTATGAATCATTTTGGATTGGTTTGATAATAATTCTGAAAATTAAAATCTTCTTTTTACTTTGACAAAAAAAAAAGAAATTTAAAGAAAAATTTAAAAAAAATTCAATTTTACTTAAAATGAAAAATTTTTAAGTAAAAACTTAATTTTTTTAAATTAAAAATCTATTTTTTTAAAGAGTATTTAAAAAAATTTCTTGGATTTAACCCTCTCAAAAATTTATTAATGTGTGCAAAAAAATTATATTTGTGTCATGCAATTTTTATCTCATCTTGAATAAAAATAGAAAATAAAATCAACTGAAAGTAAACAGAAGCGTCACTCGAATGTGCCAAATGTGTAAATTTGTGAAATGATTTAAATTTTTAAATTCTAAAAGAAGAAAATTTTAAACAAAAATGTCAAAAGTTAAAAGGTTGTTGGTTATCCTGTGTTTAGTGATTTGTACATTTGAGTCTTCATGTGGGCAGCAAGTTGATTACAGTAAGTAAGCCTTCACTTATTCATTAGCAAAGACATGAAAATATTACAATTAAAGTTTGTCCAGAGATAAAAATTGATCAATTTTTTGTATCATGTTGCAGCTTATGACGAATACAGTGAAAATCTTGAAACAACACAAAATTATGAAATCAATCCAATAGAAGAAGAGGAAGTAGTAACTAAAAAATATTATACAGTAGGACATACTTCAACAGTGTCAATAGTGGAACCAATTTCATGTCACTATCAAGATAAATGGTACCGAGAACGAGAAGAGTTCCGAATGGGTCCAAATAATTGTTCGATTTGTATGTGTGTTGATACTGATGTCCGATGCAATGATGATGCATGTTTGACAGAAATGCCGGAATTAGTGGAACCCGAGGATGAAAATCTGAAAAAAATTAATAAATTGGTGAGAAATATGATTTATGATTTTAGAATTTCTCATTTATGATTTCGTAATCAACAGATCCCAAGGGAAAAACTCAAAGTTCCAGAAATCAACACAACAGTAGCAAGTCTCATACCAGAAAATTATCCAGAAACCCCAGAATCAGAAGGTAAGTTCATTCAAACAAAAAACTGAATAAAATGTTTTTCACATCTTAAAAACAAATGTAAACATTTTAATTTATAAAATCAGCGTGAGCTTCACATGTTCTGCACATAGTTCATGAAAATTTTTATTTAAATATATATGAACTTGTTATTCCAAAATTAAAAATAAATCTCGTACAATATAAATAATAGCGCAATAAATCCCACGCTGATTTTTTTTGCACTGATTGATGTTAGGCAATTCTTCGCTATAGAGGGCAGCACTAGAAAAAGCTTTAACATTCAATCAAAAAATTCTCGAGCATAAATCTATATCTCGTCATTCTATTCGGTCTAGTCAAGCGTTTCGGGTGGTTTTAGTTTTGTGTATTTTTGAAGTTTTTTGTAAAGCAAAATTTGAATGAATATTGAATTTTTTTTAAGAATTTGCGATATTTTAAGGTATTTTAATCCTTAAAAAATTTCTAGAACTAATTTCCTGGTTATTATAAGCAATTTTAGTGATCTCCTTGGGTAGTACCATGAGCTTTTTTGAAAATATTCAACAAATTCGAAATATTTTTTTGTTGTCTTTTTATGCCAAATCTGGCAACGATTGGGCTCAGAAATATCCAGAAATTAAAATTTATCATCTGAATTTCTTATTGGCGGTTGACGCTTATTTCAAGAGCAATTATTGTTTAATCAAGGTAGTACTTCCCGGTACAGGTATTGGAACAATTGATTGTGCATTTGGTGTTCAAATATAATCTTTAAGTAACATTTGAATTCAGTTAAATCCAAATATTTGAAACAAAAAGTGAATGAACTTTCTTCGGCATTCTTAAACAACAATTTTATTAGTTCCTAGATCAAATATTTTCTCCAAAAAATATATATTCAAATTAGTTCAATCTAAAACACATTTTGAATCAATTAAATATCAATTGTGAAATAGAAAAAATTTGGCACGCTAAAATTAAAAAGAAATGAATAAATTTTAAGAGATCATTAAAATTTATTTAAGGGTACCTTATACATTAGCTGAGTAAATAGTCCGGACCGTTCATTTTGTAACTTGATCGTTTAATACAAAGCATAACTTTATTTTGACTGAATTTAATTTGTTTTGCATTATCTTGCAACAAAGTAGAGTCCATTAGAGCTTATTCACTTAAAGGGTTCTAAAAGAATTTTTACAGCAGTTCTTCTTCTTAAAAAACAATCATTTAAACAAATTTATTTTAATAGGTGGAAACAGGGCAATTGGGAGAGATTTAAACTTAATCTACGATCAAGTGATTAACCTTGTTTTTTTCTAGAAATCAAAGAAATTGATTTCATTCAATCCATTTTCCAAACTTATCAAAGTGGTCGAAATGTCAAATTTCTCGCTAACTGTGACCATAGTAATTTCAACATTGACAATTTCTTCCTATGGTTCAATTTTTGGTAAGTGGTTCTTAATTTATTAAATATTTCAAGGCATGCAACAACTTCAAACATTTTCAGATAATAAAATCGACTACGATTATGCCATTTATATGGATTATGATGATAATGGAACGCACATATATGTTGAAGTTCCAAAGCAATTTACATGCATCTATGAAGGACAACAATTTCGTGAAGATGAAGAATTTAAGTCAGGACCTGATGGTTGTTTGCATTGCATCTGTCAGAATAACGAAGTTAATTGCAAGAACATCAAATGTCCATATCCTGTGGCAGCAATAGCTTTAGAATCAAGAAAAATTGAGCAAGAAGTATTCTTCAATGATACAGCATTAAGTTCTTTGATCCAAATGGCTAAAAGTAAAATTAAACATTTTGGCAGAGTTGACATGTTTGAAGATTTGTTGAGTGATATGGACAGCTGTGAGTATTATTTGATGAAAAATTCAATATGGGAAATTTAGAAAGTTCAAATATTTTGAAGACAAATTATGCAATATTAATATTCAAGTCAACAGAATCCTATCCGAGTCTTCCGAAAAAGCATTTAAAATAGGTTATGCACTAATAATTAAACTTTTGAATTACCAAACCTTTAACATTATTTGAACCAAAGTGTTGGACACAACTTTATATCAGTACAAAGTTTATAATGTTGAAAAAAAATTGAAATCTTTAACAATCAAACTTAAATTTCAATAAACGATCAAAAAATTTACATATGAATATAAATGAAAAATTGAGAGTGAGCAAAAAATGTGGTTTTCGAGAGAGCGGCAAGCAAAGCACAAAAAGCTCAAACGAAAAAAAAATCTCCAGCACATAATCATTTTTTCCTTCTCATTCATCTCGTTGAAGTCAGACGTTTCGGTCGATTAATTTTAACAATTTATGATTAATCGTTAAGGTGTCTTACAGTCATTTTAGTGCCTTATTTTGTGAAATAGTTTAAATTTTTGATTAAAGTTAAGTTAACGAATTTAAAAGATTTTAAAAAATATAAAAATTTAAATAAATAGAACAAAATTTCCAAAAAATGATTAAAAATTAAAAAAAAATATCGGAAATAGTCAAAGTTTTAGAAATAATCTAAAACGTTATTTTTGTCACACAAAAATCATTGGAAATACAATATCAAATAACATATGTCTTCACATCTTTGAAAACTAAAAAAATTCACATAAAACTTTATCCTCGATTTTAAAGCTAATCAATCATTTCGTGCGAAAAAACCGAAAAACTTTTTTTTCTAAAAAAATTGAAAAGATCAAACGAAAAAAATAAAATTCAAGAAAAAAAATCTGACCTTGTTCTATGAGCAAAGAATTCAAGTGACTTCGTGCTTGACAACTTCTCAAGAACTTTACTAAGAAAGTAAACAATTATCGATGTCATAAAATATTTTATTGTTGTTTTATGTCAAGAGATTGTGGTTGGCTTTTATGTGCGATTTTAAAGTCAAAGATAGTTGAAATATTTGGAAGAAGATTTGAAAAAAAAAATAGAAAAATGAAGAAGATTGAGCAAGTTCTTGTTGGTTTGACATCAATTTTTTGGATATGCAGTGCAAGTATTATGTGTGAGTATGGACAATATTTGAGCTGAAGCTTATTTCCAAATTACTTTTGACAAAAATTTAATCAATTTGGTTTTTATTTAATTTTGATAAGTTCATTTAATTTTGAAAGGTCAAAAAAACTTTCAAATTTCAAAGAAAACTTAAAAAACTATCCAAAAATGTTTTTTAAGTCTTAAATTTTTCAAATTTTTCGAACATTAGTAAAAAATAACTTTGAATGGCACAAGTCGATTAGTCCAGTGTGCCTCTGGCATTGTGCAGAATTAAAATCGAAGCCAGCGTCATGCTAGAATCATGCCACCTTGGCGCTGGATTTCTATTCAATTTACCGACTTGTATTATTCGGGAACGTTCAGAAGAACTTCATTCATAAGTATAAAATAAAAAATTTACAAAAATCCCAAAATATCTTCATTACTCTATTCATTCATTAATTATGATCTCATGCTAAAACAAAACAATATTTGAAATATTGCTATTAATATTTAATGAACCAGAACTCGCTGAAATTCTTCAATAAGAATTAAGAAAAACATTCAGATTTATTTCTTTCCGTAAGCTCATTTAATGACATTTTTATAGTCTTTAATTTAAGAATTATTAATATGAATATAATTTTTGGGTGGTGCTTCGGTGGGATGATTTTATGAGGTTTTATTTCCGCGCCAAATTTTTACTTAATTGCAAATTTTTTGTATTTTTCTCGGGCCTTAAAAAGTAATAAAAGTACAGAACTATTCCGTTCATTAAAATATGATAATCAGCGTAAATGCATGCAAAGGCTTAAGAAAAAAAATACATTAATCAATAAGAATGTCAGTAAAGTTAAAAATTAATTACTTTGTTTACAGCTTCACACTCATTTTGAAACAAAAGTAAAATAAATGCAATAAAAATATAAAATGATAAGAAACCCGAATGGCACAAGTTGGTTCAATCTTAAATTAATCTGGCGCCAAGCCGGAATGACTCTAGCATGGTGCTGGCTTCGAATAAGATTTCTGGTCAATTAACCCTAGCAGAAATTTACTAGTAATTTCCTAGTAATTTACTGGATAACTTTCCATTTGCTACTTGCTATTTACTAGTCAAAATCCAAGGTCAAATCTTCGCCAAAGACCCGCATTTTCACTTGCTAATTGACTAGTCAATTCGCTTACAATTTAACTAGTAATTTACTAGCAAATTTGTAAAAAAATTAAATGAATATAACCGTTGATTTCTACGTGTTCTTTTGATTTTTCTTACTTGTGTAAATTATTGTAAAAGTATTAGTGTGTACTTAATCAAAGTACACTAACACTATGAAAAAAATAAAAGACTTAATTTAATTAAGTCAACCACTGATGAACGCCCATGACTGGCACGCAAATCTGAGGAAGAAAAATAATTAATTAAAAGTCATACATACAAATTTGGATCGACCTTATAAAGGTGATTTCTGCGTGCTCTTGTGAAGTATATGGCAAATGCCAAATTTAGAACAAAATTTTTTATGACGCAAAAAATTCTTTTTTTGATGATTTTTCGTAAGATTCGAACTTAAGCAGATTTGATCAAACATTTCACATGATAATTTGCTAGTAATTTGCTAGTAAATAGCAAGTGTAATTTACTAATAGTAAGTTGTTTTAATAATAACTAGTAAATTTCAAGTTGTAGAATAGAAAGACTAGCAATTTGCTAGTTAGTCTCGCTAGGGTAAGCGACTTGTACCATTCGGCAAAGTGTTCACTAAACTCATATTTTGCTAGATTTTATGCAAACAGAACGTAAAGATCTGAAAAATTAAATAGACCTAGTTCCAAGGTATTTTATTGGACCCAAACTAGTCACTCATTATCGTTAAGAACAAAGAAAGGAAGTGGCAAATGAGGATGAAAAAGAATAGTTTCCGAAATAAATTATCACAAAATCCAAATAAACAAAAGACAGTAAAATAGAATATTTTTTTCAAATCATTCCAAATTGTTAATAGCTTTGACTTATGTGAACATTAATTTTTATAAAAAAAATACACAGTTTTAATTGCCAAATTTATGCAAAACAGTTTTAAAATTTCACGTCACGTTTTTTCAAACTCTGCTCCTATAATTCAAAGCAACAAGTAGCAAAATACATCATCAGTGTATAAAGTAACAAATTGGAACATTTTCTGTTATTTCAGGTGTCTTTTTTGAATACAAATTTGAAATAAATTTTATTATAGTACAATATGCTTGCCTACCTGCAGATATAATGTGCGTAATGAAATTTGATATGGACATAAAACATAAAAATTAATTGAAGGGAGATCTAAATTGGCCGTTAAAATAGTTAATTTGCTAGAAATTAATGTTTATTGTAGAAATTATGCATGAACTAGAAATCTTTTGTAACAATGATTAATCATCAAAATTTTGAATTTGTTTGAACTTAGTCACGATTGTGGTATTATTTTTTTTCTATTTTTCTCGTTTTTTGAATGAACAATTGAAATGTTATTGCAATTTTTTGTCGAATTACTAATTCGAAATGTGATTTCACATACAGATATGCTGAACCAAACTCCTTCTCACGACTCGTGTCCAGTCTTATCATTTTGGCTTTTTCAATTTATTTAAATATTTCCGTTAAAAAACAATAAAACTAATAAATTTGCGGCAAAAAATAAAAACTTTATCATTCACAAAAAATATGAAAAAGTTATCAAATTTTAATAGCAAATTTTTATGATCGATAAAGGTTCACGTGCTGATAATTAATAGCATTTTGATGGCAAATTATTTAAAATTTCCATTAAATAATATAGAAAAAAACGTCAAATGTCTTAGATTTTTTTTATTGAAGTCTATAAAAGAAATTTAGAAGCAATTAAAAACCAGTTTCCTTCATTATTTCCTTCATAATTAGGCATGAAATTTTGATAGTTTTGTCGGCATTTATAACAAATTTGAAATTTGGTTCATAGGATTACTATAAATACTTGGGTTTTAAGACATTGTATGAAAATAAAGGATTTTATGGCTTTTTGAACATTAGAATTGAAACACATGTCCAAAGTTTGCAGTGTGATCTACATCCGTTTATAAAAAAATAAACTTAAGCATTCAGACCTTGCGCGTTGTATGCATTTCAAAGCTAATGATAGTTTAACGAGAGAGAGTTCGCCGGACCTCCCGCTTAAACCTAGACCGACAGTTTAAAGTGGGATCCGAACCACTTCTTTGATGACATTTCTGCCTGTAGTCTACAAAGGAAGGCTGTAACCTCATTTCAAGTAGATATGATTTGAGAAAGGATAAAAGAAAATTTTCCTATGCCGAGTCTCGAACCCAAGCACTAATTAGGTACCGAAGTACTAAACCATGTTGCCACCGAGCCACTTCAGCTATCAGCCAACTTTTAAAATCTTAACTTATAATGCCAAAATTCTCAGAATCGCAGGTTTGAAAGTACAAACAATCTTTAAAAATAAATCTCAAATAATTTTGTTTCCTTCTCATTTAAAAACAAACAAAGTGAAAGAAAAAAATTCAGGTCAAAGCCTTATCACGCAAAGTGTCTTGAGCAACAAATACGGGCCAATAATTTCTAAACATTAATTCAGTCACATCGCATCGTGGCTGAATAATAGCATGAGAGCGATAAGGTATCACATTCAGTAAGAAAGTAAGAGAAATATTTGCACAATGAAGCAATAAAATATAAAAAAATGAGGAGAAAGAAACAGTCGAGAGAATTTTCTAAGAGCAAAAGCATCAAACAGAAGCTAGCAAATAAGTTGAACGAACTGTTTTTACGATTTTTTTTTGTGGAGCTCTATTTTACTGGAATTTAAAAATATTTCGCAAAATACAATTTTATGCCAAAATATATATTTTGGAATTAGAATTTTTGGTGTGCAAAATTTGATGCTAATTTTAGTTTGTGAATGATTATGGATCTTGTTTATTTCGTTTGTTTGCAAGGGATGGATAATAATTTTGAAAGCATTGTTAATTTCTGGTAACAACTCACTACATCAAGTTCTAGTCTCCTATCAATGGGAGAGCATTTTATTAATTTATATTGAATAAATTCAATTTCTATCGCTTGCTTCAAACTCATAAACAATAAATTATGAAAATATTTTTATTGATTTTCAAGACATCATCCCATATTAGCAAATTTAAACAATAGAATTCGCACAAAACGGTAATAAATTGTTCAAGTTTTTGCTGCTCAAAATGGAAGTTTTATTGTATCCAATGTCGAAAACCAAACCAAAATAAATAAATTTTGTGAAAAAATGCAAAAAATTTTGATGAGATTATTGACATGTGGTAAAGCAAGCATGTGCGATGGGTGTGAATTTATAGAAAATAGATGAATACGTAAATATTTTTAAAGATAGTTTGAAAAGTTTAGTTGTCTACGATTGAAATATAAAATCAAATTAATTTTTTATAAATATATATATTTAATTTGAGACAACACCATGCTCAAGGATTTTTTTTAAACTTTAATTTAACAATATTTTAGCTTGTTCAAATCTATTAATTTTTAAGAGCTTTTCAATATTTTTCAACGTCTAATCATTGCCTCAAACTCGCAATCTTTCCATATATTTGATATAGATCATAAAGCATGTAGGATCAAGGATTTAATTTTGCTTTCTAGATTTAGCTTCACTTTAGGACAACGCTAAATGATCAAACTTTCTTCTACAACAGTAATTTCTGTTATTTCAATAAAATTCTAAAATTTTTCATTATTTTTCAATTTGTTACGAACTTTTGGAACTCTTATTCTGATATCTCGCGTTATTTTTGATGTTTTTGCTCTGTTCCTTATTCCAGCTTTGACTTGATGCCAAACGTTATTTTTAATTTTTAAGAAAACTTATAGTAGAATTCATTGCTTATTGATCTGCTAACCTCATGTCAAATAAAGTGATCAAGGCAATAAAAAAAATTCAGACAGCTGAGCATCTTTTTCATGTCAATTATTGATTAAATTAAAATCATCTTATTCAATCTAAAATGTCAATAATTTTAAGTATTTTTGCTTCTTACAATTGCTTTTTAATTTAATGTTTTTTAAATGAATAATGATTTAAATTTAATTGTCATTGTTTATTGAATAAGAAAAAAAAAGTCTCACGAGCAAAATTTGCTGCGTTTTTTATTGCTGACTAAACATTATGAAAACATATCGTAAAGTTCAATTAGCATTTAGATGCAATTAAAGTGGAATTGATAGTAAGAATTATTAAATTGTGTGACACTGCAAAAGGTTGAGGCTATCAGCTTGAAAAATCAATAAAATTATTTATTTTTTGATTTATTATTCGGAATGTTTTACGTGTTGATTTACGAGACAGGCAATGACCGCTAAAGTGTCAAAAAGTGTGAGATTTTATGGCCTAATTAAACACAGATTTCAGTTTGTTTTGATTAGAAATGTGAACAGATTGTGTGGGAAAATATTTTCAGCACGCATGATAATTTCTTTTTGATTAAAAACAAAATGTAACTCTTTTAAGCTTCTACAGTATTTTTAGAGTGAATTATTAAGAGATTATTGGAATTTATTGCCAAAATATAAGGACTATTTCCAAAGAAATATAATAAATTGTCGAGAGATTTCACTTAATACACTATTTCACATTTATTATTAATTAAGAAAATTTCTAAAAAAAAGTTGATTTTGAAAATACAAAACCAAAAATTTCAAGGTGTGGATTATTCGTGAAAAATCCCAAAAAATCCAAAAAAATCCCATTTATTCATCAAATGCATTAGGGATTTAACATTTTCATGTTTACTAACTCAGGGATTTTTTTTGGGATTTTTCAGGATTTATCAGGATGAATCCTGAGTTTCCATGCCTTGAAAAATTTAATTCAATGTTAATTGTGAAAATCATAGAGCCTGAATACTTGAACCATAATAATGCAAATCTAGGAAATCAAATCAAAAATTTTGTCAAAAATAAACCAAAACAAATTAAATCTCTTTTGTATAAAACAAAAAAAAAACTAAATCGTCATTTAATGTCCCCAGCAATGAACTTATTCAGAACTTTAATAATTGTAGAAATCGTATTTTGATGACCGTAAAGATTGATAATAAAAGTAAATAAAAAAATTTGTAGTCGTTGAGATTATTTTTTACTTTTATTGTCATCATGAATAAATTCTTACAGAGTTTATTTGGCTAATATAATTGATTGTCTGTGTTTCATTAAAATAACCAGTCTGGGTGATGCTGAAAAAGAGGATTTTTTTAAATATTTAACTAATAATAGAAAGTATTTTTCCAAATAACTTAGAATTTCAAACCAAAATAAATAATTTAAATTTTGACAATAAAACATGGCATTCAAGTTGAAGAAAGTTTTGCGAATATTTTTTAAAAATAATTTTCATGCTTTTCCCTAGAGCCACATTGCAAACCATTAACTCAGTTCACACTCAATTCAAAAATTTATTCATGATCTCAAATTCTCTAAAACATTTTCAAGACGACCTTGATTTTCAATTTCTTGTTTTGTATTTTTTTCATTGCCATTTGATGAGAAAATAATTTTTTTGCGATCTTTTTTTTTCTTCTTCTTTTATGCATTTTTTCGCCATCATGTTTAGTGTCGTTTTTCGTTTTCTTTGATCTAAATTAAAATTTTCTTCCGACAGTCTTAATCCTGAATCATAGGAATATCAGATTTTTTCTTTCATTATTTTTTGGTTTGTCAAATAGTCATGCAGGGCATAATTTTTCAACCTTTTATGCACCGACGAACAAGTCATGTCTGATGATTATCTAGACATTTTGTTTTTTGTTCCATTCGTGAGAGATTCAGTACCCTAATCATTAAAAAGCTAGATCTGAACTTGTGAGAGGATTTCCAGCTAAACGGTGTGTTCTTGCGTGGTGCGACGAGTTGAAGAAACTGCGATCCTGATCGATGAAAAAATCAATAAAGTTTCTTCCAGCACCAATGCATGCAAACTCAGGACTAATTCATGTCTTTAAAATTACGTCGAACATGCTTAAAAATAGTGTCAATATTCAAACTGCTAATGAAAGACACAACTATCGAACAAGACAGAGAGAAAATTATGTCATTCCAGCTACTCGTACCCAGTTAGGTAGTCAAATTTTCTTCATTAGAGGGCTAGTATTGTACAATTCTTTCGAGCAGACAATTAAGAACAAATTTTCAATAAGTTTATTTAAATCTAGGGTTAAAGAATATTTCTATAAGACGTATTGTGATGCTAATAATAAAATAAAAATAATAATTTCTAAGAACAAAATGCACTAGGTAGCCAAATATGATTTAATTTTGTAACACAGCCATTTGGCTACTTACAAATAAAATGAAATACAAATCAAAAATTCTGAAAAATCCCAAATTATATTTTTGATGCATTTGCTGAATAATTTCGGGATTTAAAAGGGATTTTACATTTTCATGTCTAAGATTTAGGAACCGTTTAAGATTTTTGAGATTTTTAAGGATGAATCCTGAGTTTTCACGCCTTGACCAGCACCGAACCTAGATGTTTTAATCTTCAAATAAAATAGTTTTTTTAAAGTCACTCAAGTTTTAAATAGTTTCATATTTAAACATCAAAAAACTATAATTATTAAAACTAGTATTTGATATTTTAATGAAAATAGAACAAACACGCTGACATACACGCGAAATATTATACACAGGATGTTAAAAGATCAACAATCGATAGATCTTTCAAAATTACGTCAGCGTGACTTTCTAACTGTTGATTTATTAAATCATTTTTTAATTTATTTTTGGGAAAAATTTATAATGTTATTGCATTTTCTTCTTGTAAAAAATCTGCTTTTTAAAACATTTTCTTTTGAAACGTTTGAATTAATAATAAAATATTGATCATATGGTTGTTGTTGTGCTATAAATAAAGATGTTATCTTACGCGTTGATGCAAAATTTTACAACTTTCGAACGATTGAAGAGTGATTGGATTTAAAATGCCAGAATATGCTTTTATTTTCCCATTAAATACGTCACTACCCATTTAAACTTAAGGATACTTAAGTGTTATGGTTATTGATTTCGGTTATTATCCGCGTAGATAAATGATAACTATACTTAAACTAGGTTATTCGGGGGCACCCGTGTCGCCCTTTTTCAGGGTTTAAATTTGATTACTATTTCGTAAATAACTGTAAGACGCAAATAAACATAAAGTTTTTAAGGTCAATTATACCACAAAACTTCACATGACTTCACAAACCTCATCAAACTCGAACCCACCTTACTCCACACCTTATCAATTTCCTATCAAAAGCGAAATTCTATCCCAGGCATTGTCTTTAGAACGCCATCATAATTGACCTTTGTCAAGCCTTGCCTAGTCAAAGACTTTTAGACTTAGGCACTGTCTATCGTAGTCATGCCTTTGACTAGGCAAAACCTAGATTAGATTCATGGAAGTGCTTTTTTTTTGTTTGAAAAATTTCGCAAAAAATTGGATATCTTAATATAAGTTTTGCCTTAATGGGAATATGCCAGTCGGGCATGACAGTGAGAGATGCCATAGGCAGCGCCTAGACATAGGTTAAAAGCGTTGCCTATTACCTGGTGGTGCCTCTGGCTAAGTGTTGCCTTTGACTAGGCACACTTATTTAAACTTTGACTAGGCATGCAATCGTAAAGTGTTGCCTAGTCAATTGTAAAACCTGTCATGCTCTGATGAGACCCTTTTCAAAGGTACCTATCTGATATCTCTAGTTTCTACTATTTTTAAAATCTCAAGAACGTTTTTCAACCTAAATAAAAGTATCACAAGCAAAATATCAGCCACGATTGGCAGTTAAAATTTACGCGCACGTGTTGTCATCAAGCACAGTAGAACAAAAAGAAGCTGAATATTTTTTATGAAAAAAGAGATGTCGAAGAATTCCGACAATAAATCAAGTTTTTCATACAATTTGCGCAAATAAATTGATGCGTTAATTTGTCGTTATGTCACTACGCACTCATTTGTGTATGAATTGTATAGTTTACGATATGAATGGCTGCAATTATCGCGTGGATGACTATGAATGTGGAATTGTTTGCGTAGCGTGTCTGTTTATTTTGAAGAATTCTTCTTCATAGAAAAAATGTTTTTTTATAAATCTTACATAAGACAATTTTTGTGGATATTTATTATTTAATCTGCAGATGCTCGAAAATGTCTTGTAGATTTTTCTTCTGAATTTTTAAGATTTTGCATCGGATTGCTTAGTTTGGATGAAAATTAGCATATATTATCTGATAATCTTAACAAAAAAATGCAAATATTTACTCCATTGAGCGTCAGTGAAGAATCAAAATATGATGAAGTGCTAGTTAAATATCTGTTGACTCACAAAAGTTAAATATTGCGATGATTATGATAAATATAGCACTTTGAGGAAACATTTTAAAACAATATGGATGTTCTCATGGTATTTTGGTGTCTGAGCAGAGTGAAATCTGGGGTATCGAGCCATATATCCCGAACATACAAAGAGCATGCTCAGAAAAGTGAGCATATAAGTGAGTGTACTCAAAAATTATACTCATGCAAGCTCATTCAACTGAGCATGCTCAGGAGTTCATTACGAATGTACTCACTTTATTTTTTTACAAAAACTTTATAAGCTCACGTGAGTGCATTCAATAAGTATACTCTTGAGAATATTAAGAACATACTCATGTGAATTCACTCATATGAGTTCACTTACTGAATATACTCATGAGCATAAAATGAGCAAACTCACTTCTGTGTGACATAATTTTTTTTATATTCTTATATGAGTGCACTTACTGAGTTTATTCAAGAGCTAATTGTGTACCGTTTTTAAAAAAATGTCAGCTAAATCGAAAACGTGAAAATTGGTGCTCAATAAGATCCAAACTTCAAAGAACTTAGTTCGCCTGTAAAAATATAATAATTTAAGTATTTGTTATGCCATATATAAATTATTAGGCTCACAAATAATGTGCTCTGAGCATGCTCATTGTATGTTCGGGTATATAGGCAAATGTGACTGGGTTTTTGTGGTGCAGACCAATTATTTGTAACCTTCTTTTGTGGGGACGTGGGCTCAATTCCCACCAGAGATCGATAATTATAAAGAGTGCTGTCAAAATGAAAGATAAGGTTCATAGAACTTAGTTCAAATCCTCTAACCATCGTCCCCCACAAAATCATAAACAAAGCAAATACTTAGGGTGACCATCTGCGTAGTTTTACAACGGACAGTCCTGTATTTCTAAACCCTGTCCTGTATAAATTTGAAAATTTTGTTCCAGGTCCTGTATTTTTTTCACGAAAATTTCCGTTAATTTTCAAATTTTCCTCTGTGTCCTTTATTTTTTAGGAAATTTATCAAATGTCCTGTATTTTCATAAAAATTAGATGGCCACCCTACAAATACTACTTCCAACTAGTTTTATAAATCGTAAAGCACAATCAATTTCTTTGCACATTCTATATGACTGGATATAATCAAGCATTATTCATCAACAAAATATCACAATTCAAAAGTCTCGGATCACGACTCGGATGACATTTGCGACTAAATTTGATATTCGCACAAACTGTTAATGATATATGCCAATATTGTATAAATAACTGGATTATAGTTTTTATTTCTCTTAAATTTGCATTCTAATTTGACATTTATAGAACGTGTATTCGCACCTGATTATGCAGTAATTCAATGTTTTCAATATTATTTCCAAATATTGACGAATTCTATTTTAATTAATTTTTTTTTTGTTTGTTAAGCACCGAAAAAAATAATTTAATTTTATTTATATTCAGATCCATTGACATGCTAATAAACTCTTCTGAATGCATAAAGAAAATTGACAAAGAGATGAATAAAAATGTTTGGCGAAACGAAATGAAATAAAATTTATGTTAATGCAAAACAGAAAAAAAAATATTTTTCGCTCAAACTCATAAAATTCTCATTTATTGATGCTCGCAAATTTAAATTCGTGGTTTACAATTTGCAAAAATTAAAAAAATAATAGAAAACGAAAATTAAAAAACCATTGAATGAAGATATATAAAATGAATGGTTAGAAGAAAAATTTATGTTTGAGAGTTTAGAGCGCATTTTTCTAATTTTTATTGACAATCAATTTACTATTGATATTGACTGACCTAAAGATGACTCTAAGTTCAATGATAATAAATTCATAATATATTAACAACTCTTTAGGGGTCGTTCACTTATGACGTCCAACATTTTGGGGGGAAGGGGGTCTAAAAATTATCTGTTTTAGTGGAACGGCCTTTAAGTAGAGTTTGAATTTTTTATCAACCTCATTCCCTGGAAAATCCTATTTCTGCATTACGTAATAAATAGTAGACAATCTGTATAAATCCCAACCCATTCCTCTAAAAATCAGCTCCAAAAACAAGTTCATATATCAATTAATTAAAATGTCAACTGTCTCATTTACTTCCAAAAAAAAAGATGTTTTATTCAATGTCAAGAACAGCACTAACAATGACAACAACAACAACAATAAAATATTTAAATTTCAATTTTGTTTCTGTCTATTTTTAGCACACAGTAAATATGACACAACGGATCTCTTGATTAACTGTTGTAACATCGGCACATATATGCCAAATTGTAGTGATGCCGGCATCGACAATGTCATGATGAATCCTCCAGCTGGTCTATGTCGATCAACAATCAAACATTGTTGCATGCTAAATAATAAAGATTTTTTTGATCCATCACATTTTAAATGTGATCCACAAAATGAAGATCATTTGACATGCTGTGCGGTCTGTAAAATCGGAAATAAGATCAATGATGTGCCGGCTAATTTTAAATCGCTTATGACACAATGTTGTGACGCACCGCAACCGTTGATACAACATAAACGAGAAAAACACTCCTGCAGTGTAGGCTACATGTGGAACGACGCTACATCAAAATGTGACGATATTGATGAATGTCAAGTAAAGAACAATGGATGCTGTGAATCGCAAGATTGTGAAAATTTTGATGGCGGTTACCGATGTATTCCAAGACAAACTTGCAAAGTTGGATATGAATTTGATGAGGATTACATGGAATGCCGAGATTATCGATACACAGTTGTTAATGACACTGAAGAAGTTGAACCAGCACCAATTGTGCTTGTAACTGAATCAGAGCCAGAAGATTCTTCCTTTAATGAACCAATCAAAGTTAATTTACCAATTGAATGTATATTAGGTTACCAATACGACTCCGAAACTGAAAGTTGCGTTGATATCAATGAATGTCTCGACAGTCCCTGCCAACATTATTGTAAGAATCTTGAAGGAAACTTCCAATGCTTCTGTAGACGAGGTTATAAACCAAATGGAACTCAATGTGATGATATTGATGAATGCCAAAAGAATCCATGTTCACATACTTGTGTAAATGTTATGGGATCCTTTAGATGTCATTGCCCATCTGGAATGGTACTTGGATTTGACAGGAAAAAATGTATTGGTAAGTTTTGTTGCTGCGCTTAGTCTTTAGGGAAAATCTGTGTCAATAATAACATTTTTGGATACTTTCAGAAAGACTTTCGAACGCTACATGTCCTGAACAATACAAAACACACAAAACTGTTGATGACAAAGCATTTTTGTAAGATTATAGATTATGTGATTTGTTCTCTTATTAATAAATCTTTAATTAACTTATTTTAGAAAATGCGTCCGTACACCATGCGCAAACGACATTAACAAATGTAAAGCACTGCCGAAATACTTAACTTACAAGAGTTTGACTCTTCCTAGAAACTTTAAGGTGACGCCTCAAGGATATCAAATTTTCAATATTAAAACCAAATCTATTAAAGTCAAAGTTGAACACAAGACAAAAGTCAGTGTTGAATTTAAGGGAAATAGAGTAAGAGCAGCAAGCGTTAAGGACTTTAGGTAAATGAGATTCAATTTTAAACTATATTTTTTTTTAATTAATGATATTTTTAATTGTAGCATCAAACAAGAGCCAAATCGAATTCTCGTATCCTTGATGCGACCACTCAGTGGACCTCAAATATTTACTCTTAATATTAATTTAATTAAAGATGAAACTAAAATTATGGAATCTATTGAGATTAAAATCACTGTTGAATAAAATAATAATAATAATAATAATATTAACAATGTTAAATAATTCTTGAAAAACTATAAATTGTGAATTAATGAAGAAAGTCAATTTAAAAAATTTAATAAATTTTGAAATTTGTAAAACGAATAAATTATTAACAAATTTAGAAATCTTTTTTATTTCAGATTTAAAGTTCCAAAAAACTTGCAAAAGTTAAGTGAATTAAAAAATCAAAACTAAGTAAATTCTTTTTGGATTGAAAAAAAAAGTTTAATTTTTATTTATCTTGATTTTAATTTTAATACAATTTTTACTTTAAAATTTAAGAAAATTCAAGAATTAAACAAGGATGCGGAACTGATTGAAATTGATCAAAAGTTATCAAAAAATGAACAAAAATTATCCAAAATGACCCAAAAAATAAACAGAAATGATCAAAAATATTATCAAAATTAATCAAATTCATCAGTTCCTAACCCTTGGAATTAAATACAAAAAAATTATAAAATTTGACTTAAATCTAATTAAAATTCGAAATTAAATTAATATCAAGGCGTGGAAACTCAGGATTAATCCTGAAAAATCCCTGAGCCAATAAACATGAAAATGTGAAGTCTCTTTTGAATCCCGAAATTATTCATCAAATACATCAGGAATTTAAAAGGCATTTCACATTTTCGTGTTTATTGGCTCAGGATTTTTCTTAGGATTTTTGGGATTTTTCAGGATGAATCCTCAGTTTCCACGCAATGATTAATATTTTCTGAGAGGATTTCAATCTTAAAAATTATGTAAATTAACTGCCAGAAATTAATAGAAAAGTGACTTAACAATTCAAGTCAACCTCACCATACAACTCCATAAATTTCTTCGAATTATCTACGAATCGATTGAATTTATTATCAACACATGAATTTCCCATCAATTCAATAATATCGGCGGATTTCAAATTCTTAATGAATTTATTGGCAATTTTCTGCAATTTATTTCCACTGCCATAAAATTCCTTAATTGAATTAACTGTTGGCAATAAATTTTCACCAAATGAGATAAGAAGATTTTCATTTAAATTTAAATAGCTCAAATTGTTTAAATCCGAGAAGAAATTATCAGGAATCTTTGTGATCTTGTTGCTTGCCAAGTCAATGTATTTAAGTTCCAAAGCATCATTAAATGTGAAACTGTCTATATCGCCCAAGTTATTACCTGTAATTTTAATCCACTTGAGGTTCTTAACAGCTGAAAGCTTTTGTAAGTTTGATGAGATGATTTCAAGTTTCGACAATTTTGGGAAGAAATTTTGCAAGCTTTGTGGAATAAATTGAAGATTTTGGCTAATTGATGAGAACTTACTAACATCCTTGATTGTTTTCTGAGCTGCGTGTTGTCCAGTGATTTTATTAATCTTGGTATTTTCACTATTAATGTTGAGATCCACTGCAAAACAGATATAATCTGAAAGAATATTTGTAAAAAATTAAAAAAAAACTTAAATAATGATTTTTTTCAAAAAAAGTTGGAATTTGTGAAAAGTTTAAGATTAGTTTTTATAAAGAATTCTAATTAAATTATGATTAATTCTACCGAATTTAACTTACCATCACCTTGAATCTTAAATTCACATTTCAGATCAATCTCGATTGTACAATTATCAGCAAAAATGTTCACTAATGTCTCCATATTCTCATCAGGATACTTCAAATCGACACAAATGTTTTCTGTCAAGTCAACAAGTTGCAAGTTCCTCTGCTGTAGATTCGATCCGATTTGTTTTAATCTGTTTGCATTAACTTTTAATTCCTCCAGATTTCCGAGATTCTCAAAAGTTTTCCAATTCAAAATTGTAATTTGATTCTGTTCCAGGTTGAGTTCCTTTAAGTTGTGCATGGCTGATATAGCGTCTGGAATTTCTGTGAGCTTATTGGTTGACATGTCTAAGACTTCACAACTTTTTAAGTCACTAAATGCATTTTTGTGGATTGTACGGATCTTATTTTCAGGAAGTGATAAAGTGTGTAAATTAACAAGATTTGTGAACGATCTTTCATTAATTCTTGTGATCCTTGTGTTGCTGATTGTCAAGTTTTGTAGGTTGACGAAAAAAATACCCAATTTTTCTGGCATGAAATGAATATTTTTACCACGAATCTCAAGTTCTTTTATTTCAGCAGGGTCTAAGTAACTTCCGTTAAAGACTTTCACAGCTTTTGGTTCCATATTTTCATATTGAATGATGACGTCATTGGCAATGCATGTTGAATCATAAAAGTCATCACATTCGATGTCGAACTTCTTGACAATTTCAGCCAATTTTTCAAATCTCGATTCACAAGGATCAAATGTTGTTGTTTCAATGGATTTTGGCACTGGAGTTGTAGTAATGACAAGAGCATTGCTTAGATTTATATTTTCAACTTTACAAGTCTGCAATTCTTGGGACTTTTGACTTAAAACTGCATCCAGTTCGTCGTAAGCAATTTCAAGATCGTAAAGTGACTTCATGTCTAAAGTTGATGAGCAGTTTTTGTAAATTTTAGTCTTTAATGCTTCAATATCTGTTGCATTCTTTGCTGTTATGTCTATACAAATGTTTGTTTGGAAATGAACTTCCTTCAGCTCATCCAATCCATCAAAAATGTCTTCGGCGATGTTTGTGACTTTATTGAAGAAAATTGAAATTATTTGCAATTTTTTGTTATATTTCAGCAGTTCAAATCCCAATGTGACCAATTGATTGCTGTGAAGAGACAGACTCTTTAGTTCCGTAAACGGCTTCAAATCATTCTTTTTGATAACTTTAAGTTTTGATTTCTGAACAGCGATTCCTTCAAGTTTTGGGAAGAATTTGTCAATTCCGCTTGGAAAATATTCACAAGTTTGGTCGAAAATAAGGAATGCATTAACTCGGTCGTTTGTATTTGGACTGACATGCTGACCTTCAACATTTGTAATCAGAACTTTTGTTGTGAATTTAATTGTCTTGGCTCGGCATATGTAAGCATCTTTTACTGCAAAATCCCAACCATCTAAACCAAAGTTGCATTCCAATGTGACTGATTTGGATGTTGAAAAATTAATGAATATGATCAAGATGAAAAAATTGAGGCAGGATCTAGACAAAAAATAAAAAAAAAAGTTAAAATTTAGAAATAAAAAATGAAATTTGAGAATAAAATAAATATTAAAATATTTTTTTAAATTAAAAAATTATAAAACTTACCGCCGCATTTTAGTATTTTTCACAAAATCCTTTATTTTATTTAAAAAAATAAATGCAAGTAAAATTTAATTCTTTTACAAAATCACAATTAATCTTAAAAAAAATTATCAATTAATCAAAAAACAATTTCTCAGCAAAATGAATTTACGATCTAATCAGTACAAATAGCCAGCAAAGAATGAAATAAGAAAGTCGGGAGAATAATTCAAATCAACATGAGAGAAAAGAGTCTGTCGTCAGTCAGCAACTAAAAGAGAAAAGCCATGAATCATAAAAATCTGGAAAGAAATGAGAATGAAATTTGAAACTCACTCAGATATTGTTGAGGCTGTACAGAATTGAGGGGAGATAAGAAAAAATTTCACGGTCAATTATTTTCAATTATGTGCCAGATAATTTGAGTTTGTTTGATGTGTTGAAAAGACTAATTAGAATTCTAAAATTTTTAAATTTGTTTTTTGATGCTCAATATATACTCGAGACTTATTAAGGACTAGGTTGATCTTGGACAGAATTGTAATTTTTGCCTAGTTTGGAAATATTTCCAAAAAAATTCAGAACTTTTATTTTTATTCAAAATCTATCAAATCTAATGAATTTACTCATAATCCAAAATTAAGACGCAAAAGACGAAAGGAAACAGAACAAATAAAATCTGATATCTTAAACATAAACACTCAAATATTTTATTTCTTATTAAAATTATGTGATTCATAAATAATTGCTACATTCGACTCAAATATTTATTTGTCAATACTTGTCATTTGCTATAAATGACAGACTTCTTGGTATTATATATTTTAAACCATTTATTCACATGCCCTAATAAATGTTTGAACCCTACGAGGATTTACCTAAGCTTTCACACCCCTCCTAACATTTGCTTAACCCTTTTTACTTAAAACGTCACACGAGTTGGATGTGAAAGCAATTATTTGTAAGTCCCAAAATATATTGAATTAATTAGATAATTAATTATACCTCTTTTGATTTAGTGTGAACTCACGCAAACACCAGAAATAAAGAAAGTGAATTATACTATATATTTCTTAGTTGTTTTATTTCACGGCGTTCGCAGAAATTGCGAAATCATCCAACCCTCAAAGACATTTTCACAAAATAATTGTGAATACAATCAAAGGAAGCACTACAGCATCAAGAATTCAGTTAATTGGCTTAAAATTAATCCTGGATTAAATCGTCAGATTTACGTCGGTTATTCACTTCGATTAAGGAAAAATTTCGCGATTGAGAGAAAAAACCATTTTGCCTCGTCTATAGGCACTGAAAGTGAAGAAGCCTGATTATTGGTGACTAACAATAGTGAAATCAACAAAAGAGCAGTGAAAAAAGTCACTGGAATAGCCGGAAAGGACATTAGAAAAATTGCTGAAAAATTCACGTGTGAATTCCTGGAAATAAAAAAAATCCAACAACAAATTGATTCCGAGAAATTGAAGATTCTGAAGAGTTTGAGCATATTTGGACATCTAGAAGATCTAAAAGCAGCCAGCATTACTCATTTAGCACCAAATAAGTCGGTTTATGAGCTTTAAGGGGTATTGGAGATCCATTCGATCAATCAAAAGATCCAATAAGTCGGCAAGAGACTTATCAAGTCACTCAAATTATCCCGCATCGGTCAACATACAAATCGGACCGAGCAAGTGGTCTACAAGCCGTCAATAGGCATTCTTCAAGATCCTGAACAAATAATTATCATCAAAATAATTCAACGATGGCAACAAATGTGAAGTCGCTTAAAGACTTACTCGATAAGGACAAGCAGTGGCTAATTGATTATACAAGCAACAACCCCGGCGCAGATAATATCGACAATTATATATTTGCAGTCAGCACGTTGAAGCAAGGCTTTAAATGCGCAACTGACAATAATTGTGAACTGCTTCAAAGAGACTGCAAAGATTCTGACAGTGAAGAATCAAGATTATTCTTGCTGTGTTTTTCTTGTGACCGTATTTTTCATCAGAGATGCTCTAAAACAGTTGAGGAAGACTTAGTGAATGAAAAAACGCCATGGATATGTTTAGAATGTGCAGCAGATCCTCTCAACAATTATGCAACTGAGTTTTTCAAGTCTGGAAGACAAAATTTACCGCTAAAAGCAAGGCTCGAGAGATACTCAACTGCTGTAGAAATTCCATCACCAACACATATGCCTGGAGATCAATCAGAAGAATTTTTAGATTCACTTTATGATATGTCAATCATTGAGCATTCATTACACGTCGATTTCAAGAATTTGGAACCAATTAATGTGTCGAGACTTCTTGGTACAAAGTTGGTCCAGCAACAAAGTGAATTTGCATCACTGAAAAATGTAGTCTTACAAGCAGAAAAGGAAAAGAAGGAATTACGTGATCAACTCGCACAAAAAGCAGCAGAAAATGAAGCACGAGACCTAAAGATGAAGCAGTTAGAAAAAACTATTAATGAAAGACTGTTCTTGCAAGATTCTAAGCTACAAAACTTCCCCAGCATACAAAAAACGCTTGGAGTGAGACAACCTCCTCCGCTATAAGTTCTACCCTGATGATGAATCATAGTTCTCATCCTAATAGTACAAGCGTGTTGGGAGGAGAAGAAGGTCAATCCTCTTCTAGTGCGTTGAGACAATCTCACGCCGAAAATACAGCCACACAGGCTAAGCAGTTGAATCAAGCTTCATATAGCATAAAAGTGCTATCAGCAAATGATGTTCTAGCTCAAATAGCTCAAGAACTTAATCAGCAGTCTGAACAACAGCATCAAAGTGCTCCAAATTTCACCAATGCATCACAAATTAATAATTTTTCTTCATATACGCTTCCAATTGCCGCAAATCAAGAAGATGGCTTAAGTCTTAAGGATATTCGCAAGTGTCTTCCTAAAATTGAAAAGTTTGACGGGAATATAGACAGATGGCTGACATTTGAACGAGCTGTTGACAGGAATATCCGGGAGGGACGTTATTGTGACAGCCTAGCTAAAAATTTGATTCGTCAGGCATTGTCAGGACAGCCTCTTGAAAGAGTAGATAGCATCTACAATTTTTCGACAGCCAATGAGATCATGAGTTACCTTCGAGAAAGCTATGGATGTTCGATGAATATTGTGGCGAGCGCAAGGAAGAAGTTATTAGCAGTTAAATTGTCTAAACCATTAACTCATCCCTCTGTCATGGAAATTACCACCAAGATTACTTCCTACATGTCAGCTTGTAAATATGCTCAACTGCCTATACTCGATATGAGCATATCAATGCATATTCATCATCAATTGGATTCTACACATCAGCAACAATATTACAAATATTTCTTTGAGAAATTCCCTGGAACAACACGATTAGAAAGATTGGATGTACAGTTTGAGTTTCTGAATGAACTTTCTAAAACGCTCCCAATGAATGAGCACAAGTCTGCTGAGAAAAAGGAACCATCGGGCAAGAACTTTAATGTCATGACAACCTCAGTCGCGTCGAATAGAAATGGAACCGGGTGGAAGTCATCGTCCCCGAGATTCCAAGGACGAGATAGCAAAATCGGCAATGATGATTTCAAGTATGAGATCCGAAGCAAGGAGACTGCACCATACATTGGCTATGACTTGGAAAAAGTACGGTCTTTAAAGAAAAAGTGCGAATTATGCAACCAGTTGAGTCATTTCTCGCTGGAATGTCGTAATTATCGACACATGCCAATGGATCAACGATATAATTTCGTAAAGACAAAGGGAATATGCTCGAATTGCTTGCTTACGTCAGATCATCAGCCTAAAGATTGTAATTTAAAATTAGGCTGTGGATTTAATATTGATAGCACCAGCAAGTGCTCTCAAAAGCATCATATTACTCTACATCGTGGTAATTACAAAAGAAATTCTTATCCTCACAACAGATTCAAACGACGTTCAAATTCAAGGGACGAAAACAAGCCAGATGAAAATCCACCAAAGCAGTCTGAAAATCCAATTCCTTCAGCCCCACCATTATCTGCTGATCCTGGACCTTCAAATCAATCACCTCAGTCACAGCAACAGAATAATCAGCAAAGAAACAGGCAATATCAAGGATTTGGCTGTCGTACTATATCGCTTGTAAATGCAGATGAGACAAGTGATAAAGGATATACACTTTTATCAGTCTGTAATAAGAATGAAAGAGAAAGTTCTCACAGAACTATCAAACTGTTTAGAACTTATTTTTATGGCAACGACAAGAAGGCATTCGGATTTGCATTAGGAGATTCAGCAGCTGAAGTGACCTTAATTAAGCAAGATTTGATTAATGATTTAGGAATCATAGGAGAGCCGTGCAATATAGAACTTTCATGGACTGATTCATCAATGAAGTTAATTCCAGCAATCAAAGTGAATTTGAAAATTTCTGGTATTTTGAATGACAGTGAAGTCTTAGAACTGAATGAATGTTATGCTGTAAAGGATCTTCAGTTACCTCCAAGGACTCTCAAAGTTGAAAAGCTGAAGAAACAATTTCCTTATTTACGCAACATTCCATTCGAGTCTTATTATGATGTTTCTCCCTGTATTTTGATTGGATCCAGAGATGCACATATGTTTGAAGCGATAGAGCCTGTAAAGCAAAATGGAAGTGGAAAACCTGTTGGATTAAGAAGCAAGTTGGGTTATACCATTTATGGAGGAGCACCTGAAAGTCTTCAATTGAACTCACTTACTTTACAGTCTATTTCAACGCATGGTAGTAATCAAGTCATTACAAATGAACAATTGGACTATATATATGAATATTCATGCTCAATAGAAAGTCTTGGAATTAAGAATATAGATTCTCGTTCAACTAAAGAAGAACAGGAAGCAATAGACTGTTTAGAGGAGGAGATGAAGATCCTTCCGGATGGATCAGTTGAACTTCCATTAGTCTGGAAGAAGATAAACGGAGAAATTCCAAAGATACCCAACAATTATCCTATGGTTTTAAAGCGTACATTGGCACAAGAAGCTAAATTAAAGAAGCATCCAGAATTGTTGGAAGCTTACAATAGCAAATTTAAGCAATTGATCGACGATGGATATGTAAGAGCAGCCACGGAATTTGATATGAATACATCATGGCCTAATGTCTCATATATTCCTATTTCACTCGTTGTGAATTACAACAAAGAACCAATAAAGACGAGATTAGTCTATGATGCCGCTGCACGTTATCAAAATGCATCTCTTAACGATCATCTTCTTATGGGACCTAATTTGCTCGTGGACATGCTTAAACCATTGATGAAAATGAGAATGAATAAGATAGCATTCACTGCCGATGTCAAATCAATGTTTCACAGAATCAAAATCTCACTTCGTGATCAACAATGCCAACGCTTATTGTGGAGAGAATTTTTGGACGATCCTCTACAAATTTTTATTCAAGAGTCAATGTTATTTGGACCTAACTGTTCACCTTTTTGTTCCCAATTTGTGAAGAATAAGACAGCTGACAAATTTGCTAATCAATATCCAGATGCTGCACACGCATTAAAGTCATTCACTTATATGGACGATTTGTTAAGCAGCGAAACATCTGTAGAAAAAGCAATAAAAGTAGCCAAGCAGAGCATTAAAATATTGAAGTCAATCAATTGGGAACTTATCGGATTTCAAAGCAATAGTGTTGAACTTTTAAGGTCATTGCCGCAGTCTCATGTCAAGCATGAATTAATTCCGATAATAAATGGAGATGACATAAATTATTCAACAAAAGTACTTGGATTAGTCTGGAATCCTAAGACTGACACATACAAATTTGAATTAAATAAAAATGCCCTCATTAATTCAGTTAAAGAGGAAGGACATACTCCAACGAAACGTGAACAATGTTCAACAATTGCTCGAATATTTGACGCTATAGGATTTCTCGCACCGTGCATTATACGTGGAAGAATTCTGTTACAACGATCTTGGCGAAAGAAACTCGACTGGGATCAACCTATTGGAAATGAAGATAAGGAAATGTGGATAAGCTGGTTACGAGATTTAGAGCAAGTCACAAAGTTACGAATTCCTCGTCTACGTTTTAAAGATACAAATTTAGGAGATGTGAATTCATTAGAACTTCATACGTTCTGTGATGCTGGAAAAGAAGCCTTTGCAGCGTCATCGTATATCGTTGCTACAATTAATTCCTATAGATATATCAGTTTTGTCATGGCAAAATCGAAAGTTGCTCCTATAAAGATGAAAACTAAGCTAGAAGTTACAGAAATCCCTCGACTTGAATTGTTGTCATGTGCTTTAGCTGCCAGGTTGAAAAACAGCATAGTTAAATTGCATGAGGGGATAAATTTCGAGTCCTTTATGTGGTCTGATAGCGAAATTGCCCTTCGATGGATCAAAAATCCGAATCAAGTGCTACCCAAATATGCCATTTCACCCATTACTGATATAATGGAATTATCTTCTCCAAATGATTGGAGATATGTGGACACTAAGAATAACGTCGCTGATATAGCCACTAAAATCAGACCTTTTGATTTTGGAGACTCAAATTCTATATGGTTTCAAGGACCTAGATTCCTCAAATTAACAAGAGAATACTGGCCGATTCAAAAAATCAACTATGATTGCCCAGCTATGAATATAAATGTCGTCACGGAAAACAACATAATTCCATTGCCGTTTAGGCTACCGAATATTGATTGTGCATTAGCTTCAGACTATTTTATTGATTTGTTTCCTGCATCCATTACTGCTAATTGGACTAAATTACTTAGAGCAGTTTCAAGATCACTGAAAATTTTTTTTGAGATGATGATTCCATTAGTGAAAGCAAAAAGGTGGAATGACAAAGAAGCATGGAATCAATTATATAGCAAGTTGGATATAGAATATCCTACATCAATGGATTACGAACGTGGACTTCTATTCATCATTCGACGAATGCAACATGAGTCTTTTTCAGTGGATTACAATAGACTTAAGGAAGGAAAGCAAGTAAGAGATATTGAACTTCTCAAATTAAACGTGTTTCTAGACCAAGACGATGTAATGAGAATCAGCTCAAGGGTGGATCTGTCAAAAGAAGTTTATGCTCAAAAATATGCACCCGTCGTCCCCAGGAAAAACCTTTTGAGTGAGGTTTTACTTCGTCATTACCACTACAAATACAAACATGTTTGTATAGAGAGTCAAGTAGCAGAATTTCGATCAGTTATGTGGATGCCCCAACTCCGTGCTGCATTGCAGAAAACGAAAAGTATGTGCAATTACTGTCGTGTCAAGTCTGCTAATACAGAACCTCCTAAAATGGCAGCACTGCCTGATTGCAGAGTAAATCCATCATTGAAGCCATTTGAAGTTACTGGACTGGATTGTGCTGGTCCATTGAAAGTGTACAACTACGGCAGAGAGAAGAAGGTGTGGATATTGATTTTTACTTGTACCATGTCGAGATTCGTACATCTACATTTATTGGATAAGCTTGATACATCAAGCGTACTGGAAGCAATCATGCTATTATGGTCAGCTCACGGTCCTGTCAGTAGATTCATCTCGGACAATGGCACAAACTTCACTGGAGCTGCTAGAGTCATCAATCACGATAAGGAAGAGATATCCAAATGTCTACAACAAGCTAAAAACAACTGGGTCAAGGATCAGGCTGATAAGTTTTGCTCTTGGAAGTTTATTCCTGTACAGTCACCTTGGTTTGGAGGTTTTTACGAAAGACTTATTAAAGAAGTCAAAAGAGCAATCGCGTCATCAATTGAGAAACGGAAAGTTTCAAAGACGGAATTAAACATCGCATTGCAAGAAGCTGCTCACAGAATCAATTGTAGACCACTTACACATAATCCATTAAGCTGTGAGGATGAAGAAGTGTTGACTCCTCACCATTTAGCCAAGAACAGATCTGGTTGGCCGCTATTACCTTCAATATTCGAGAAGAAGTTACCGCATGATCCTTTGGATGATCGTAATCAATATAGAAAGGGACGAATTCTCGCTGAAGACATTTCTCGCAGATTCGTTGCTTATTACTTGCCTGTCTTAACAAAACGAGACAGATGGTTTAAAGATAAGCCACCAATGAAAGTCAATGACTTGGTTTTGCTTGTGGATCCAAATAGGACACGAAAAGCATGGGAAAGAGCTAAGGTCATCAAAATTTATAAATCAAAAGACTCGAGAGGGAGAGTAGCGGATATACTTATGCCTGATGGCACAATAAGACAACGGCGAAGTGTCAACAGACTCGCCAAACTTAATTTACAAATACTCTCCGCATGACTAGACATGCTAATTATTAGAATTAATACAAAATTCTCTATATCACTGAACGCATCAGTTCTTTTATTATACGCATGGTATACCCGTAATTTTTATTCTTTTCTAATCATTCCAGATAGAGCAGTAACCATCATGAATTATAAATTAGGCAAGCGAAACGCTGAAAAGGCTGAACTTAATGATCGTGCTGAGCAATCGCAAAGAACTCAAGAAAATTTTTTTACCGTCGTTCAAATCGCACCAGTTCCTGAGACATACACAATTAGTCAAGTGTTACTGGAAATTACTCCATACGTTAAGGATGCTATTGGTATTATGAGAGTAGCGGACTATAAAGCAAAGAGATTAAGCGAGACAGTTTTCATATATTTTCCTTTTAAGCAGAGTGCTCAATATTTGGAAAGTATTAAGCTAAACATCAACAACAACACCATCACTCCTATTGAAGTTCCAATGAAAGTTGGCAGAGCAACATTCATCGACAAAGACTTTAGTACTTCATTCCAGGGTGTTCCAATCACTGTCATATTGAAAAGTCTAGAACGTAAACAGGAAGCGCCAATCTACTACTTACTTGAATTAGTGAGATATTTTGAGAGAAAGGGTGTCGTCACAGGCATGAGACTTAATTATGATGCAAAGAGAGATTGGACATTGCCACAAGGATTTATTACATTCTTACGTCAAGCAGATGCACGTCAAGTAGGTGGTGAAGGTGGATTCTTTGAACACATAATTCAACAGAAGCCAATTCGTGCCACACTCAGCGAAAATATTCCAATGCTAGTTGCCATGGAAGATGCTCATTTTCTGGAGAGTGGAATAGTTCAATGGAATCAAGAAGCTGAAGCACTTAATCAATTGATAACTACTTATGAGTGGCCTGGATTTTTGAACAGTGATAAGCGAGTCGACAACAAGAAATTGATTGAGAATTTATATGAAAAGTACCACAAAGTCTATCCAGGAAAGAATACAGCTGAGTCTAGTAAGGCATTCCTCAACAATCACAAGATATTAGTTAATCCGAGGGAAGATGCTAATGGAACTGAAGTAAATGAGACACCTGCTATTGAGAATGAGAAAGCAATTGACGCGACAATTGCTGAACAGGGTGAATCATCGAAAGCAACAACTGAAATTGAAACTGATTCTGATGATAACGTACTTCACATCGATCTGGAAGCAGATATAGCAGAATAACCCCAATAAAATGAATTAAATAAGAAGTTTATGAACTTCTTTCCCGGGCGAGTATGTCATTTGCTATAAATGACAGACTTCTTGGTATTATATATTTTAAACCATTTATTCACATGCCCTAATAAATGTTTGAACCCTACGAGGATTTACCTAAGCTTTCACACCCCTCCTAACATTTGCTTAACCCTTTTTACTTAAAACGTCACACGAGTTGGATGTGAAAGCAATTATTTGTAAGTCCCAAAATATATTGAATTAATTAGATAATTAATTATACCTCTTTTGATTTAGTGTGAACTCACGCAAACACCAGAAATAAAGAAAGTGAATTATACTATATATTTCTTAGTTGTTTTATTTCACGGCGTTCGCAGAAATTGCGAAATCATCCAACCCTCAAAGACAAATACTTGTTCAGCAAACTTTTAGTGACAATAAGTAATTGAAAGATGAGTTTTTAAAAATATCCTTAATTCTGCATTCTAGCATTATTTTTCTAATTGAGCTACGTATATGTTGTTTTAGTTTTTCTAAATCTATTGAAATTCCTTTGCTGAATTTCACAGTTTTCAAACAATTTTCAATTGATCCTCTATACATGACGTCACTCAAAGAGTTTAAACAATAAATTTCTCCTTCTCACAATTGAGCGGAATTAAAAAAAAATTCTCTTCATAAACAAAACAAATGAAACTTCACAAAAATTTTCATATGCTTAATTTTTTGTCTTAATGAAAGAAAAATACACAAAAGAAACATGAAAAGAATGTAAATTGTAAGAAAAGTTTTTCAATATTTTCCTGCGTAATTTGTTCTTTTTTTTGCATTGCGTTTTTTCCCTCTCATAAGCATGACATCACTTCTTAGACGTATTTCTTTATCTGTTTGAAATATATTTCATATTTTCGACAATATTAAGTGCCTTTCACATTTATAAATGTGCTTGCAATGTGCTTCATATCTCTACATTGTGTTTGGTTTATTGAAACATTTATAGAGTGTCAGATGTCTATATTTTATAAACAAATGAATTGTTAGTACTTGTCTTCCAGTGAAATAGAAAATTAATTAAATTGTAACTAAATTGAAGTGTTACCGACATGAAATAATAATTAATAAATCTTATGTTGCCTCGGTGATAATTATGACAAATGACACTTCCCATTAAACGAAGGTGAAATGATCAAAAATGATCAAAATATAATTTATGAGTTCCACAACCTTGCAAAACTTACAAAACTTTTGAACTAAGGCTTTAGGAAGTGCTTTTAGCTTTGCCTAATAATATGAGAAAAATGTGAATTAAGTTGACTTTTTATAAGCTTGAGTTCATTTTAATTCGATTCAAAGCAAATTAAGTAAAATCAAAAAAATATTACAAAGGTTACAATAATTTTCTTTGAACATTCAACATTGCTTTCCTCTTTCCTGAATCAAATAACGAGATACTCAAACGTTAAAATTCTATATAATCAAATAATATACTTCACAAGTGCTTGCAGAATCCTATTTTATAACACTTCGCCTAATTTGTATGCGACTTTCAGTATTTAATAATGTTTCATGCGAATTCGTTTGAGATGTTAATTAAATTAACTCGGTAAGGAGGTAACTCGAATGTCGTCGGTTCGAATCCAGCCATTTCCAATTTTTTTCTTTTACAGAAGTTTAGATACGTCGACTGCTTAATGAACGAGATCAAGTCATGATTGGGCATTTGGGCAATGTTGGATTAAGGAACGGATCAGGAAGTTGAAGTGTAGCGAGAGAAATAGAAACGAGAGCTACAAGATTACCTTATAATGGAATATTGTCAAAACAGACCTGAAATGTAACAACAATGTGAAACAACAGCCTGAATTTAATCGAAACCTACATTTGAAGCTTGTTTTTGACTATTTGAAATTTTGAGAAATAATAACGAAAACTTTCGATCGGCTGACGAGTTCTAAGAAAAAGTTATAAATAATTTATTTAACATATTTTTTGTGGCATGTCGGTTTATTATCAGATTTAAAATAAATGTTTTTTTAATTATTGTATTATTGAAGTCAACCTCTACCTCCTTGTTTTTGGATTGATAATATTATACTAATTTCAGAATGAACTTTAGCAGGTTTAACTTTTATCAATTTTGGTTTCTTATACTTTTTCTTTAGAATAAAAAACAGAATCTCAACAAAAAAACCAAGAACTGATGCTCCACAAAATCCGAGCCAAATAATGAATCCAAAATTTAAATCATTTATTGTCAACATCAATGGTTCCTTTACAACAGCTAATTGCATTCCTGGTTGTATCCGTTCTGTAATAAGAAAATCTATTATACCTGCTTGAAGAAATTTCTGCAGAACAGTGTCAATAACTTGAAAGAAAAAGTTGTTCTTGGCCATTAAAAACCCAGACTGAGTGGTTTCAACGGCAAGGTCTGTCAATCTGTACCATGATTTTGACTTTTTGTATGATTCATAAAAATTCATAGCAGCTGACTGCACAATAAGACATATTTTTGCTGATCCATTTTGTGCTTGATTTTTAAAATATTCTTTGTATAGTTTCCAAGTTATCTGTTCTATTTTAGGCCTGTTTAGGGTTTAAAAAAAGATTTAAAAATATAAAATTATTTTTTTTTGTTTAAAACTTGCCATTTTTGAGAATCATTCTTGATGATTTTATAAATTCGCTTATTAGACTCATCTTCTTCCAAATATAATGTATAATTTCTCTTCCATAAATCGTCAATTGTCTTTGGTGGTGCACGTCTCGGTTCACTTGTTACAAATTCAAACAACTTGCTTTGATAACAAGTTCGAAAAATCAAACAAAAGAAGACAAACATGATGAGAATGAACCGAGGAATATGCTTATTAGATAACTTAAATTGTGGAATTCCATAAAATGTGCTGACGATATTTAATGCTGGTGTTCGAACATTTTCACCAAAAAGTCGTTCCTTAAGAAATTTTGGAAAAAAGTTTATCCAAAAAATGGCAAAAAATGCTGCTAAGAATGTAAAATGAAGTAACATCCAAGTAACGTCATCAAATGGTAGTAAAAGCTTTTCATAAGACGAATAAAGATCACCAGGTGTTGCTAAAATGATTTCACGAACTTCAGTAAATGATGAAGTCATATGGATCTCGTTGGTATATGTCAAGCTAGCTAAATGACTGACCTCAACATAAATTTCAAAATCATAAAAACCTAGATGTACTTCATGAAAAGATACGTCGAAATTAAAATTCTTTGACATTGTTGTAATTAGGTTCGGAATTAAACCAAATGTGACACCTTGATCATTAATAATGGATCCCCAAACAAGTAAGTCGCGAGGAAGTATAACTTTTAATTCACATCCATGAAAATCTTGAAACTTGACATAATTTTTTAATTTGTTCTGCCATTTTTGCGTCACTTTATTGAATGAGTTTAAAATTTCAAACTGCGGTTGATTACATAGAATTTCTGTAAACCATTCAATAGTCGCTAGATAGAGATAATCTTTGTCATCAATAAGGATATATTCAAAAATTTCTATTGATCCTTTTCCAAACTTAAGAAATTTATTTTTAATTATAAATATTATTTTTTCATTAAACACTTCTAATGGACAATTTGTGACGTAAATTAAGTACTTTAAAGGTTTTGGATATTGATTATCTAATTTATAGTACTTATGAAGCAGTTGATAGCTAGGACATGAATGAATGAGAAATATTGCTGATCTTGTCAAGTTATTGTAAGTCTGGCGATTTAACATTATTTCATATGAAAAGTTTTCTTGATTTTATGTTATAATTTCCACAAAAATGTTATTTGAAGCTAAATCACTGATTATAAAATCAAATAAAATCTGATTTTTCACATAAAACTCGTTGATAATTTCACTTATAGCACTCGAAATCACTAAAGTTTCAGGATTTTCTTCAATTGGTTTCAAAAGATTTTTACAAAATACAATCAAACATAATGAAAAACTCAAAACAAATTTGAAATACATTTTCTCTCAATTTTATGTGACTTTCTTTTCGAAAATTATTTACAGCAATTAATTTTTTGGGCTCGTAGCACGAATCAAACAAAAAGACAAAAAAAAAATTATCAGAAATCTCAAACATATGTTATATGTTGATGAAGGTTAAGTTTTTTTAACATTTTTTTATTTTTTTCTCATTTTTTATTTTATAGAATATTCTGTCCATTTTAAAGGTCTTTGAATTAAATTAAAACTTTAGTTAATCAAAAGCAATGATAGAACATAAAGAGGGCCCAGCCTTTTAAGCTGGATGCACTGCAATTCAAATTGAAACAGAATCTTAAACCCTATCATAAACCCTTTAGACCTACAGTTTATAGTGGAATTCAAACCACTTGCAAGCTCTGCACATTGCAAAGACATGGGTACGCCTATAGACCTGTTGTACCCTGCAATGCACCTAGTCACAATTCGTGTTCGCAAGATGCTGTAATGAAATCATCCAGATGCTAGTATATCCTTGTATAGTTAACAAAGGAGACACTTTAATTGCCAAAGACATCAAAATTACACCTAACAGAACGGTGAAATGGAAAAAGAGCTCCTAAAACTTGACTTGTCCTAAGATTGAACCCAGAACCTTTGACACTTAAGGCTAACGCTCTACCACTTAAGCCTCTGATGCTATCGAAATATTTAATTACAAAAATAAATCTTCATAATTTTTTTGTGACCGAAATAAATAAATAAATTTTTGCATAATCGATCTTCATTGGTCGAACATTATAGCTTAAATATCCAATTTGATTCATAAATATTTCAAATTTTCTTTTTAAAATCCAGTAAATAATTTCAATTATGGATATAAAAATCCACATGAATCAAGAATGTAATCGATTAATCCACCAGAATTGAGATTTTGTGTGACTTTATCAACAATTTCATAGAAAAAGTTGTTTGAGAAAAAAGAAAATCCAAGTTGAGTGACTTTTAGTGAATAATTTTGAAGCTTATACCAATTTACATCGTTATATTTTGACTTCGTGTATCTCAATTTTGCAGCAATTTTTGCTGATGAATTTCGTGATTGAGTTGTCGTGGAGTCGAAAATTTTATCATCATCAATAACATTGTTCATTTTGAATAAAAAATAAAATTTTAGAAAACAGGGTGTGAAACTAATCAAACGATAAACAATTACCAAATATGTTTTTCATTTTTAATCAGCTTCTCTAATTGTTTATAATCAGAAGTTGTAAAAAGCGTATAATTTCCATCTTTTAAGTCTTTTATAGTTTTAGGTGATGGATGTCTTGGTGAACTTGAGAGAAACTCAAACATTTTACTTTGATAGCAGGTTCGAAAAATCAAACAAAATTAAACAAATATAATAAGAATAAATCTTGGAATGTTTCTAATTGGCAGCTTAAATTGTGCTATTCCAAAAAATGTAATAATGACATTAAAACATTTATGGTGTGATATGTAACGTTATAGTACTTAAGTAGTTAAGTGCCTTGCTGGTCGAATAGGTAAGGCGCTTGGCTCAAATTTGGTATGGTAACTCGAAGGTCGTCGGTTCGAATCCAGCCATTTCCAAATTTGTTCTTTTTCAGAAATTTAGATACTTCGACTGCTTAATGTACGAGTCAAGCCATAATTGGGCATTTTGGGCAACGTTGGATTAAGGAACGGATCAGGAACTTGAAGTGTAGCGGGAGAAATAGGAACGAGAGCTACAAGATTACCTTATAATGGAATATTGTCAGAACGGACCTGAAATGTATCACGTCACGCCCACAGAAGATTGAAACGAGAGCCTTAGTTTATTTGAAACCTAGATTTGAAGATTAGAAGCTTGATTCTACGTCACCCATAGTGATATGAAATGTATCACTAATCAATGTAAAAAGTAAAAACATGTATAAATACTAATTCTTCCGGACGGTAACGTCGACAAATAAATAATAATAATTCTTATTTACATCTTGTATATTTTTTATTAATAGTTTATACTAAAATACAATAAAATGAATCAATTATTAAAAAAAAAAAAAAAAAAAGTGCTGGATGTTGGTTTCTTTCACCATGTACTCGACGCTGGATGAATTTTGGGAGCCTGTTAATAATAAAAATGGCAAAAAATGCTGCCGAAAATGTAAAATTCAAAAGTTTCCAAGTCATATCATCAAAAGAGAGCAAAAGCTTCTCATAAGAACGGTAAAAATCACCAGGCGTTGCTATCCCAACATCGCGGATCTCAACAAATGAAGTTTACATGTGCAACAATTTTCCTTTAAACGTAATTGAACGAAAAATGTAGAAAAATACGTCTGGACGCACATATTTATTAACTATTTCCATTAGATTAGGTTTAAAATTAGTTTTTTCGGAAATAAAAAAGAATATTTTTGGTGTCAAGCCCAAATGAATCTTTTTCCCATTAGATGCTTTTCTTGGTCTGATTCCTCCCCAACATGATTCTTCTCCAGAAGTTTGAATACCTAATTTTAATGAGCAGCTATAGAAATTCTGAAATTTTTGATAAGTTTCCAACTTTTTTGCCATTTTCTTGTAATTTTATTGAACGAATTTAAAACCTTTATTTGTAGTTGATTGCATGCTTGTTCTGTGATGACGTTTATTCGATTGACGCTAAATATAGAAAATTTTCATCATTTATAAGAAGAAATTCAAACATTTCTAATGTTCCTTGTTTCAATGATAAATTTTGAGTTTGCAAAAGATATGTCAAATGAATTTTAAACATTAGCAATTCACAATTCTCAACGTAAATCAAAAATCACAGTGGTTTAGGGAATTTATTTTTAAGTTTCGCTATTTGATGCAATGCAGCATATTCCCAACAACATGACAAGAATAAAATTGTTGATGAAATAAAAGTAATTTTTTTACTTAAACCAATATCCAACAAGCTAAGGTGATATGCATTAGTTAACTGAGTTGTGGAGATAAGTTCACCAAAGTTGTCACTGTGACGTTTGGAAGTTTCTGTAATTATGGCAACATCAAATCAAACCTGATTTTTTACATAAAATTCGTCAACAATTTCACTAAAAACTTTTGATAAAATCTCTTATTCTGAACTTCCTATCGATAAAGTTTCGCAAACAAAAAATTTATAACTAAAGTAGGGTTTCTGAAAAACGGCATTTTCGAAAACGGCCGTTTTCCGTTTTTTATTTTCAAAAACGGCCGTTAACGGGCCGTTTTAAGTTTTTTAAATACCCAAATATAAATGAAATATTCCTCAAAAGATAAAGAATTGCTGTTCTATATAGATAATATGTAGAAAGTCTTAAGTTCTATTTATATTTATTATAACTATTTATTCATTTTATTATAATAGAACTTAAGAAAAACAAGAGCATATAGTGATGCATCAGCCAGCCTTGAACGAATCTTTGTGCAAAAATTATTGCAGATTGAAAATATTCGCTCCACATCTGTAATAGTCGGCTTAATACACAACAAAGCATCATAAAGTTTTTGAAGATTTTCCGATCGATTTCCTGTATTTTTCATAAAAATTGATAAAAATCAAATATGAAAAACCCGTTGTAAATTCTTGAGTTCAGATTTTGATTTGTTGTATTTAAACAACAAACAAAACTGGACTCGCAACTATGATTACATTTCTGATTCTAATATACTACTTGAAATGAGATTTTCAAACTTTCCAGGCAATCCATAATAATAAATCTCAATTGCAAAAACTTTTAACTGTTCAACATTGTATGAACTATGAGAAAACGGAAAAACGGAATGAAAAACGGCCGTTTTCCGTTTTCAATTTTTGTGCCGTTAACGGCCGTTTTCCGTTTTTCGTTAACGGCTTCAGAAACCCTAAACTAAAGTATAACAAACGATTGCTTTAAAACTCATTTTTATATGTGTTTTCCTCCTTAGTTCTTAGCTGTTTGATGATAAACTAAAAAAAAACATTTATTTTGTTTGACGTCAATTTAAAGTTTATTTGTTTTTTAGAAAATAATCAATAATATCGCGTGCTTTTTGACTTTACATGAGATACATAAAGATTTATAAGAAGATATTAAGGAGTTGTCAACTAGATTTTAAGGCGCAATTTTGTATCGCATCTATAAATTTTGTAAAGTCTGCAAACTCTAATTGACTCTTGCAGTGATCTTTAACGGATTTCAAATTAGTCAATGCCTGCTTAAACAAGACTCGATTCAATTGTTTGACACTGAAATCAAGGAATGTAAACAATAAAGTCAACTTTGTGTTAAAGTCGACTCGAGTTGACTTGACTTGAGTCGGCTTCGAGTCAACTGAGTAATTTTTTTTGAATGAAGAAATCGAATCGAGCTCTGCTTGTCATTAAGCATCATCAAACTACCCCAGAGGGTGAATAAACATAATCAATCAATCAACTCTAGTAGGACACCATTTGTCATTGCATATCATTTAATAGTTTCTGAGTCTAGACATAAGAACTGTCTGAAAGGAGGAAAAACATTTTTAATCCAAAATGTAAATAAAATCTACACGATTAAGAAATGATTTTTATATTGTTAAACGATTCTTAAACATTTGTTTCCATGAACAGTTTTGTTAAAATGCCTAACAGTAATAGATTCTATTAATTCTTACAATCGTTTTTTTTTGAATCGTTAAAACCTTTGAAGATGATTTGCAAGCTTTTTCTAATGACTAAAACTTTTATTAATAGAAAATCTTGTAAAATTGAACATTTCAATAAAAAATTAATCATTAATATTAATATTCTTAAATGTCTTAGCTTTAGTTCTTGACATTTGCTTCAAAAGCCCAAAAAATGACTTGACGGTTCCATATTTGATATATTTTACGTCAAATTCTTGACAAGTTTTGTCTAAAACTTCTCTTAATTGTGGCAAAATAGCTTGATCCAGTGTTGGAAATAAGTGATGCAAGACATGATCCCCAAAATAAAGAATAGATATTGGAATTGAGAAATTTGCTTCAGTTCGATCAAAAGTTGTTAACATTTGATAAATTCCAAAATCCATGCTTTTGATGTCGTCGCCTTCGTGAACAATTGATGGACTATGATGACCTCCGCTGATTGCCATTGCAACAAACAAAAAGCTCGAAATTGCAATGATGATATTCCATGTGATCAAAATGTCTAGTAAGTTTGATAAAGTGAAGGTAGGACTTCCGAAAAGAAACATAGAAGTTGGAGGTAAAAGAACTAAGATCTCATCCCAGTGAAGCTTGAAATTTTTACTATAGAATAGTCCAAGATATCTGAGAATGTTTAAAATTAAAATTTAACCTTTTAGGAACCATGTAATCATGTGATGTTGTTTACCTGAATATGAGGCCTAAGTGAAAAGGCAGTACATATGAAATTGGAAGAAGCATAAAGTTACACATGATTTCAAAACTCGATCGGCTGTGAACTGCAACGGTAAATTTAGATTAACATTAATAGCCGGACTGTAGAAAAAAAGCAAGCATCTTCTCATATCCGGAAGCATGATCAAGTACAAGTCTTACCCGGAAGCAATTGAACAAGTGGTTCTAGCGACGTAATTTCCATATCTGTAAACGAATTTGAATACATGTGATGAGACTAAAATAGAAAATAATAAAATTAAGAAACATATGCAAAAAAAATCAGAGCCAGAAGTCGAGAGGGTTGGAGTTGACTTGACTAGATTCAAAACCGAGTTGACTTCATTTTTAGACGCTAAGCTAGGCGCAAAGCCAGGAGGGTCTTGTCCCCCCTTAAATGTGAATATTGAACCGCAGCAAGAGCACGGTCTTAAACGCTTAAGAAGGACAAGATCCTCCTGGCTACGCGCATGAGCTAATCTATTAAGACTTCAGTCGACTTCGAGCTCTACAAAAAAATAACAAAATTTCAATGTCAAACAAATTCGTATAAAAAAAACAGGAAGCTTGCTCATTCATCCTTGACAAAGAAGATGATATAAAATTTGAGATATTATCTGCCTCAAAGTGTAACTTGGTTTAGAACCGGTTATACTTACAATAACATGTGAAGTTCGCCACGTTCTCCAACCAAGCATAACAAAATTTGCATTAAATCTTCGCCAATTATTTCGTTGATGATTAAAGTTGTGTGATGTTGGAATGATCCATGCTCCGAATTGTGACGCTAGGATGATGAATAATAATTTTATATTAAAATTTTCAATTTTTGCCGCCATTATTGATGCAATAAAAAATCCACACAGAACGATATCAGATGTAAGTTTTGATTTCCAAATGACACTTGTGTCTATCGTTGAAAGTTCTGTTATTACTCTGCGTTTTAATGTTTTGTAGAAACCATTTTCGTCAAAAGTTATATTATAATTACGAGGAGCATCTGCATCTTTAATGTAGTATTTTTCCAATAAATAAGATGCTGTTGGGGAAATATGATGTGATTCAAATAATTCTGTGATATCTGTGCCCTTAAATTAGGAATCGAAATAGTTTTAAAAATTCAGGTTAGAAAAGATTTATTCACCTTTGACATTGATATCCATTCCTCACCTCCCGGATGATTTTTAACTAATTCATCTAAATTATACAATTTATTATGAACCCTCCAATAACCTTCTGCATTGTCATCCATCAGACGACCTTCAATATACATCCAATAGCTCTTAATAAGACTATCACGGTATGTTGGATATTTATTAAGTATTGATGAGTGGTCCATTTTATATTCTGAATCTAAGCTCTTCTGAAGATGAATTAAAACTGAATAAAATAATCAAATATGAAAAAGTAAAGTGCGGATAAAAATATTGTGTTTAAAAACCAGTTTCAAGAATTAATTTTGCACAGATGAGCCAAAAATTTCAGTCGTCCTTGGCATCTGAAAATTCAAAAATAAATGAAAAACCAGTTTAATTTAAATTTCATACAGACAAACAAATTTGTGGCGATTCTCCAGATGAATAGAATTTTACAAAAGTTATTTGTAATTCTTCTTTTACTAGAAACAAATTTATATTCGAAATAACCATTAAAAAGTAAATTTTAGTTTTCTCAATTTTATGGTGAAATTATTTAAGAGTTTAATAAACCATTTAAATTTTCGGTTTTACACAATACGGGGCCAGTTTTACCACTACGAAAGGTATATATTATAAGCATAGATATTATAAATGCCCAATTTTCACCTAGACTTTAGAAAGGAAGTCGTGTAAAGCCAATATTCTTGGGGTGTTGATAAGGTAGGTGTCATGTTGGGGTGTTTATTTCGTCAAGCCATGTGAAATTTTGTTTAATAATTGACCTCTAAAAACGTTAAGGCACCCTGAACAGCCTAGTTATATATAATAATTTACCGTCCACTATGTTATTGCATTCATACAACATAAATTCATCTGTGCATTTCTTGAAAAATGGATCAGGATTTTTGCTTGTTGTATAAAAATATCAAAATTAATTTGAAAGGACAAAGCTAGACGAATCTGCAAAACTTTATTTAAAAGTTTTTTATAAAAGTAACAGTAAACATTTATTACTAAAAACTCGTAAGAAATGAAAGTTTTTTGCTTTTTTGATGCAACGGCTGTTCCTTACTTGCCCAAAAACAATACAGCTCTTCTATAGAGCAGCACGGATCAAATGTAAAAAACTAAAAGTCTCTACTATATCTCGTTATTCAAATATATTCATCATGAGAGGAAGCTCGATGATAATGTTATAATTTCGGTAGATAAAATTGTAGGATTCAACGCAATTTCACGTTTCTTGGTGGAATATGGAAATACTGAGCCTAAAAATAGATCTTCAAGGATTATCATGACATACAAATGTTTATGGCAACGAGAAAATATATATGAAATAAATGAGGAAGAGGATGCAATTTATAGTTTGACACCAGATCTGTTGCAAAAGGACATGCTAACGAAGGGAAATAATTTTAACAATATAAGAGGTGTAATGGAATAAGTGAATATCTGTTCACTCAGAGAATTGAAAGAAATAGAATAAGGAATTGTTGATTGTATTATTGTATCACTAAAGGAAAGTTGTGTTCTTGGACTTAATTACAATATTTTGAAAAAAATTTATGTTACATTTCTAGTTGACACAAGAAAATTTTTAAAATCCTGATTCGCTAAAAGTGTGATCTTATTTTATTTTCAAGTTTTTGATTTTTAGTCTTTTTGATAAAAGCGTGTTTTTTAAAAAGTTTTTTTTAACATTTTTTTATTTGCTCCTTTTTTGGTCGCTTGGTTTTTATTCTTAACAACAGATTTAACTTCAAGAAAAAAATGTTATTTGTTTTTTAGTCTTCGGGAAAAAAGCGTGTATTTTAAAAAGTTTTTTTAACGTTTTTTTATTTGCTACTTTTTAGTCTCAATCTTTTAATCGAATTTCGACCACAACAATTCAAATTCAACTCCACTTCGGTGCACTTCGTTTCGTTCAACTTTTTATATATTCCCATTTTTTAATGGGTAATTAGTAACGACTGTCAAAATTTTTCATTCGTTTTTATAATTTAAGTCATACCTGGAAACACATAAAACTCTTCAAAAAAATGTCCTGAACTTCAATTATGTGCGCTTTCTGTGTTTTTTAAACCATTCATTAGTAAAGAACATTAAAAATCAATCGTAAAGATTTTGTGTTTATCCGTACCATTCCTACTACATTACGCGTGGATTCTTTTACATAAAGATGCAAATCACATCTATATGTAACGTATTTATAACGGATTTTTCAAATTTAAATCCAATGAATTTCATTCATATGTTATGAAAAAATACGTCAAGCCGTTAATAAAAAGAAAAGTCAATTTAATTAAGTTGGTGAAGTGTTATAAATAATGCAATACATTTAAAACAGCATAAATGTATGCTCAATCAATGTGTGCTAAATGCACATCGCATATTAATAGTTATTTTGCATTAATTCGTGACGGACTAAAGCTTAACGGTTTTTTTGAAAATTCAAATTTTCACTTACTCATGAAAAAATTACTTGTCAATTTTTTTGTCCTACCAGAATATCTTTAGCTGTTCAAATTTATAGTATAATTAATAATTAATAATATTAATTTAACTATAATAAATCATGTGAATGACTTTTGAGCATTTCAAGCATAATATTTTAAACAAATCAAAGTTATATGTCATTGACCTTGGATTTTTTCCCATATAAAAAAGTTTTACTTAAATTGTACTATAATTAAGCATTTTTGTGGTTACAAAGTGTTAAAATATTGTATTGTCACCGAGAATAAGTGTGCATAAAATATTTGAGCTCGTTTGGAGCAGCAGAAGTGATCGAAATAACGATTACAAAATTTGACGCATAAAACATACAAACAGTGTGAGTTAAATAAAAGCGTGTAATAATAATAAAAGCGTGTAATAAAAATAGTAATCATTGACTCAGAAAGAACAACAATTTCCATTTGCGAAAAATTAAAATAATTGAAATTAAACTTGCTTGTTGTGTGTTTGTATTGGAATCAAAAGACTAATCAGGAGAACTGACAAATATTGCTTATATTATTGAAAAAGTGAATCGTGAAACGTGAATCAATTAATTTGCTGTGTAAATAGCCAGATATTGCTGAATCACAGGAAAATTTAACAAGATGTCTCGTCAAAAAGACAAGATGCGTCAGGGAAAGAATAATGGAGATAGGAAAGGAGAGCTCTTTTTAAAAGAGCGTTGGGAACTATCACTTCTCGAGGGCGTTTTTCTGCTTTACTTGCTTCATTGAGAAACTTCTTTATTGATATTTGTTTTTTTGGTTTGAGATTTGTCATCTCAATGTCGGCTGCTTGTGAAACATCTTCACTGAAAATTTCCTCAATATTGAGAATTGTCACTGAAGATGAATGTTGTTGTTGAGAACTATTAAGTCCATGCTGATTTTGAGAAAGATTTTCTTCGTTGTTGGTAGTTTTTGGTGATGCTACCATTTTGATGTTTTGAGAATCAAACTGAGATTTTGAAACTTTTTGCAAACAAAAAGCTTCTCAGGTAGTCTCTGTTTTGTTTCTTTTGAGATTTTTGAATAATTTGCGGAGCGATTTGTAAACACGTCTATTCACGTTGAGATCTAGTTTGCAACTGAATAATTTTAATATTTCATGTGGGAGGCACAGATCGTAAATCCACGATTGGAAATGCAAGAGAGAAAGTAAGTAATTTTTAATTCCTTTTGTAATAATCTTTATTGATTGATTTTAATTGTAGTCCTCAACCAACTGCAAGCCTTGAGGATGATTTACAAAAATTACAATATGAATTTAAAGAGTTGAAGGAAATCCATTTTGAATTGAAAGAAAAAGTTGAAGAAAGTGATGAAATTTTTAATGATTTGGAATCCACGCATGACGATTTAAAAAGATTGATTGATTGATTGACTTTTATTGGCCCATTCGGGCAGAAAAGCTTAAAAGCTAGTGATATAAAAATATAAAAATATTATGATAATTAGGAAACTTTAGGATACAAGTAATAGTTTAAGTAACAATGATAATTAAGTTTTACACTTTTAAGTGTTTGTGATGTTAAGTTAAATAGTGTACGCACGCGTACAATTGGTAAGTATCAAGTTTCAATTTCTATATAATTAAATTGTGAAAAAAAAAAAAACATTTCAAAAGAACTTCAAACAGCTCATTAAAATTTGAAATTTCGTATCTCATTTTAACATCTCAAGGATTACGCTGATTAAACATGTTGTTTACGTCTAGTTGATTACCCCTCAGGAAAATTAATTTATTCTCCAGTAAAAAAGTTTTTAATTTCTTTTTAAAAAGATTATATCCTCTGATTTGTCTTATTTCTAGAGGCAGCTGATTGAAAACTTTTGGACCAACACAGATGAGATCATTGGCAAGTACTTTTCGGAATCTTGGAAATTTCAACTGTCCTTTTCGACGGCCATCCAAAATCACTTCAAATTCGTCATTATTCGTTAGGATGTACTTTTTAGTCAACAGCAGTAAGTTAAAAAATGCTATTCCTTTAACCGGCAAGACATTAATAGCCACTTCACTAAATAACTTTTCAGTTGAAAATCTTCGCTCAAGTCCATATGCTGTTTTTAACGCTTTATTTTGGATAGTCTGCAGTCTGTTGATATCTCCAGCACTCATTCGACATACTAAGAAACCGTTACAAAACATATGAGAGCCTATGAAGGCATTGTAGAATTGCATAAGTGAATAAGATGGTAAGTGTTTCTTGATGACATTCATTGCGTTCAAAGACTGAGAGATTGCTTTGACTAGGTGATTTACATGCTCAGTCATTCTTAATTTACTATCCACAATTGCTCCCAAGTACTTAATTGACTCAACTTTTTCAATTCCATTGATTCGCATTAAATCGTCTAAGTCTTTATAGTCTGTGAATCCAAATTTCATATACTTTGACTTATTACCATTTAATTTGAGTCCGTTGCTTTCATAATATTTCTTAACTTTATCCATATCTTTATTTATAGCACCTGGAATGTCTTCTAAATTATCACAAGTAAGCACCATCACGATATCATCTGCGAATTTTAGTATCAAAGAGTCAGTATCAACAAATTTCAGGTCGTAGAGCATCAGTACAAATAACAATGGACCTAGACAGCTACCTTGAGGAATCCCAAAAAGAATTTCCATGATTTCGCTCAATTTATCCATGATCTTTACATATTGCTGCCTGTTGGTAAGATAACTTTTTATTAAACTAAGTGCTATTCCTCGAATACCCATTTTCTCAAGCTTATACAACAGTAGCTCATGATTGATGCTGTCAAACGCTTTAGATATATCAAAAAATACAGCGACAACATATTTGTTTTTGTCCAATGCTTTGGAGATTGTACTGTATAGCTTACAGAGTGCATCCTGTGTACCAAAGTGCCTCCGATATCCAAATTGTAGCTCGTCAAATTGCTTATATTTGATGATGAAATTCTCAATTTGATCATAAATTACTCGTTCAACAACCTTATTGATTGCCGGAAGAAGAGAAATCCCTCTATAATTCTCAATTTCCATTACACTTCCTTTCTTATGAATTGGCTTAATGGCCGCGATTTTTAGCACATCTGGATAAATTCCACTATAAATCATTTCGTTTACTAATACAGTCAGAGTTGGAGCTAAAGTGTCAATGTTATCTTTCCATACTTTAATAGGAATTCCGTCACTTCCAATTGCTTTCTTTAATGATAAATTATTCATCAAAATGGCTATTTCATTATCAGTCACTGGATTTATTATAATGCTGTTTAAAAGTGGTTCTCCTAAATAAGTCATAGACAGTTGATGTGGTGAAATAGACCCAAATTCGGTAAACCTTTGTTGGAAAGCATTTGCGATTTCTTTATGATCATAAATCACCATATTATCTTGTTGTATCACTAAATCATCATCCTTTTTTGAGCGGCCGGTGATTTCATTAATTATGTTCCATGAGAACGATCTATTATTCTGGATTACATTTGAGTAATACAAATTTGCCTTCATATTAGCATGCTGTCTTAACAAATCTTCAAGATTTGATATTTGCGATTCCAAAAAGCTCACTGCTAAATTTTTATTATTCCTCTTACGAATTTTGTCATGCAAGTTGTTAATGCTGTTTGATATTCTTACGTATTTCCTATCGACATATGGTGGAACTTCATTCTCATATCTCATATAAAGAGAAAATGAACATCTGTTCAGAGATGCTGATGAGTATCAGCTTCTTTTAAGGCAAAGAAGCAGAGCAATTGTGGACATTTGCATGGAAATGAAAAATGATTGTGAAGAGTTCAAAAAACTTTTTTCGAGTAATTAGTGCCTGTAATGGAAAACTTTTCAAAATTAGCAGTATGATAACCATTATAGATGTGATTAACATTAAGGTAATGACCAGAACTTATAAGCATGACAGTAACTATACATTATATTTAACTCATTTCCATAAATCAATTCAAGACAAGCAGTTTAGATGGTAAATTAAATTGAACAATTGAACTGAGAGGAAGAATAGATAGGAAAAAGTTACAGAAGTCTTCGGGTTATTGATCGAGGGACTTCAGCGCATTTTTGTGTTAGCGATCAGTATTTTACAAGCATCAAAATGTGAATCAATAAGCAAACAGCTCTAAAATTTTGCCTTTATCAAAACATATAAGTTGTATTTCAATAATGTCTTTAAAAAAGACCATAAAAATTATTTAGTGTGAAGATGCAATATACCAAAAAAAATTTTTTTTGAAATAAATAGACTGCAGTTATTAATAAGGGGCTGTTCACTTATTACGTAACGCGAAAAAATGACTTCTTAGACCCCCCCCCCTCGTAACAAAATTTGTATGAAAAAAAAATTTCCTTGTTTGAACCGTAACAAAATCTTAGACCCCCCCCCCTCCCCCTAAAAGCGTTACGTAATAAGTGAATGGCCTCTAAGACATTTTTAATACGTAATCATAATTCATTTAAAAGAAACGATTAGAAAATGCTCAGAATTTTTTTTAAAATAGCTTGTCAACAAATTGTGTTATTTTAAATGAGTAGATTTAAATTAAAAATTATAGAATTGCAAATCTCACATCTTTTATGTTATTCAGAAGAAATTTAAAAAAAAAGCTTCAAAAATTTCTTATTTCTTTATTATACTTTAACTCTTTCCAGTTTCAAAAACGAGGTTCCTAGTACTCGAATTTCTTAGTACTATTTTAGTAATGCCTAGGAATTCCTAGAAACCTATGTAAAATTCCTAGGAATTACTTTCTGCTAGATGATCATAAGTCCTTCTTGTAAAGATCCAAATATATCTTCGTAAAATAAAACAATGCATCCAAACCAAATATAAAATCTGAAAGATTTACAGGTAGGAAGTCATACTTGCGATCCTCATTGACCAAACAATGATAAGCCAGAAAACGGGCTCTAGAAGTTAAAGCTTTAAAAATAAATAAGCGTCCTCTTCTTATATTTTTATAGCATCTTATAATTATTTTGTTAAATGTATTAACTTTTTATTCAATTTCTTATTTAATCTTATTTTGTTTGCTTTAACATTTCGTTTGGTTCTTCTTTTAACAGTTTGTCTCATAATTACAATTTTTAACTTTAAAATTTTATTTTTAATTTTTAATCTTTTAAATAAGCACAATAGTTTCAAAGTCAACAACTCTGCAATAAAGATAACACAACACACTCCACAAAATCCAAGCCAAATAAAAAATCCGAATTCCAAATCTTCCAAGAATAAAATTGACCATTTTCGTAACTCACTTTCATTTTTCTGAAAGTTGAAGCATTTTTGAACCATGTGATTCATTAGTCCTGTTGATGTAAGCCTTTGTGTGATTTGATTAAAAATCTGAAACATGAAATTATTTGCAGCAATAACAAATCCTGTTTGAGTGACTTGAAATGTATAATCGGGTATCTTATGCCATTTTCCATGATCTCCATAATGAATATAATAAAGATCAAGAGTCATTGATTGTATAATTAGTGCCAGTTTTGCTGTTGCGTTTTGGGAATATGTTTGCAAATAAATACTCAATATATCTTCATCAACTATTTGCACAGGAGGCCTATAAGAATATTTGAAATTAAGTTTTCTAATTAATTGTTCAAATTAAACATACCACACAGACTCATCATCTTCGAGTAGGGATGTAAGAAATTCTTCTGGAAGATGTGACAGAACTTTATAACCTTTATCCTTTAAATCTAATATAGACTTTGGTGGTGGTCGTCTCGGCTCACTCGTCATAAAATCAAAAAGTTTACTTTGATAGCATGTTCGAAAAATTAAGCAAAAGAAGATAAACATGATGAGAATGAACCGTGGAATGTGTCTCATTGGTAGTTTATAATGTGCTAGACCAAAAAATGCACTAATGACATTTATTGCTGGCGTCTGATTTTTTTCACCGTAAACTCTTTGCTGAATAAATATTGGCATTCGATTAATCACAAAAATGCCAATAAAAGCCATTAAAAATGTCAAAATCAACAAGATCCATGTCGTGCCATCAAAAGGTAGCCAAAGTTTCTCATAAGATGAGTAACGTTCTCCAGGCGTAGCAACAATGACATCACTAATTTCCAAAAATGTTGATGTAAAGTGTACAAAACCAAGAAGTGAAGTTGAAATTCTTTTTACATCAATGTACACATCAACATCTTCTACGTCGTTAGTATTGCTTATGAAAGGTTTAAAATTTGCCATTTTTGATGCAATTTCAAACATTTCTGGTATAATTCCATATGCTTTAATATCGTGTGGCTTCTTTGATCCCCAGCATAAGTTTGTATTTGTTGTAATTAAACCTAATTTGAGCTCACATTCATGAAATTTTTGATATTTTTCATGAATTTTTAATTTTTTGTCCCATTTTTGAGTGGTTTTGTTAAATGAATTTAAAATTATTAGTTGTGGGTCATTGCAAGCAGTTACTGTAAACCATTCAATTGTCACCAAATTAATAATATTTTCATCATTAATGAGAAGAAATTCATACATTTCTAGTTGGCCTTTTAAAAATGAAATTTTTTTTACGTTAGTGATATCCTTAATGTTCTCAGCTAGTAAATTTAAATCACAGTTGTCAATATATATAAGAAATTTAAGATTATTTGGAAAATGATTTTCCAGTGTGGTTGTAAAATGGATTGATGCATAACTAAGGCAGGAGTCTACGAAAAAAAGTGTTGACGAAAAAATTCCAAATATAAGTTTAGGATTTGGTATCCAAGAATAAAGTCTATATGAGTTCTGTTCCTTTATTGTAGCTAAAACTTCATTTTGAATGTTACTTGACTGTTCCGATGTCTCTCGAATAATTATGACGTCAAATTGAATTTGATTTTTTACATACAATTCATTAATAATTTCACACATTGCTCTTATAATTGCAGAAGATTTTGATTCTGCTATAAGATTTTTCCGATACGGTGTAAATATGTTTTCACAAAAAATAATAAAAATGAAGGAAAAATGAATAATTTTTTTCAAATTCATTAAATTTTCTTCTTTGTCTTACTGTTTATGGTGAATAAATTAAACTTATTTATATTTTTGAAGGTTTTTTTGTTTTAAAAATGCTGTTAAACTTGTAGATCAAAAATTAAGTTGTAAGTTGATTAAAACACAAAGGAATTAATTAACGAACAGCAATAAGATCATCTTTATATTTTGAGTCTAATTACATGTCATTTCAAATATGTTTTAACGTGTCTTTATTAATAGATTATTTTTTATGTTATTTATGTACATTATTCCAAGAATACGGTTGTCAAAAAATGTCCAGAGTTGCTCCATATTTAATTTTTTTTTGTTTCTTTTGTTTTCATTATTCCTTAGAATAATGCTTAAACAAGAATGCTTTAATGAAAGCTAATGTGATGCAACACGGGAACAGGGTATCGAGAAAGCTTATGTAAATTAAAATAAACCATAGCTTGAATTAAAACTAGAGTCAAACACAAAATTTGCTCTCGTTTGATGAAATAAAAGGCTTAAGTAACCCAACTCAAATCAAAAATCTCGAAAAGTTTCTAGCTCCAGTCTTGTTAAAAGGAATTTAAAGGTAGAAAGCCACGAACTTCCACGCTTGACTTACGTTAGATAACAAAAAAGTTGCCAAATAAGAATATTATCTTAAAGTACTATGTGTTTTGTCTAATTTTTTTAAGATGAGAAATCTACAAGAAAAAAAAAACAAATCTTTAAGTCGTTGACAGATGCTTTCAATGTTTGTGAAAGGATACTTTTCACAGAAATTGAAAAGTTACAAACATCTCAAACTGAATTTTAAGTAAAGTAGTCAGGAAAATATAATTAAATATTAAAACTCTAATATCTTTAGAATTTTTTTTTCATTCGCGAAAGCTATGTTATTATCTCGAGAACTTCAAAAAAAATTAAACCTTCAGATATTTTAAGTTTATTTTGAAAATTAAGGTAAATGACTTTGAAATTTGCGCAACCTTGAAATTTGCGCACTCGTATGAAAACGAAAATTTTAAAATTATATCTGAAAATTGCAATTCTATTCAGACGATCAATGGGAAATGTCTGCAGAACACAAGCACAGATGTTTTTTCATAATTTTTAGTGGTCTTAAGGCACTAGAAAGCCTAATAATTTATTACCAAAAACTCCCATACAAAACTTAAATTTCTTTACATTTTGATTTTGAGATGCATGCATTGGTATAGATTAAATTTTGGTATCAGAAAATGTAGATCTGACATTGTTTAACATTTTTCAAATGGTTCCAATTCAAAATGATACCTGGAACTGCTTTAAAATTCATTTTTAAAATGGCTTGTTTTTGAACCTTGAAATTTGCGCAGATTTTACGAAAAATTTTGAAATTTGCGCAGTGAAAGATAAAGGTCCTTACAACTGAAGAAGAAGTCAAAATTGCAAAGTGGTGTATAGATTCAGCCAAATAAGGCGATCCAAAAACTACAGAAGATTTGAAGGAAACTGCTCAAAAATTAAAGGAACTTGAGGATATGAAAGCTCAAAAATGAATTGACCGAGAAAAAAAGAAAGAATTGCGTGACAAAATTATGAATATTAAAAAGGAAAAACATGAAGCATCAACTCAAGTAATCAGGAAACGTGGTTGGCCAAAAAAGGCAATAAAATGAAGATAGCTTTTAGACTTTATACTAAATTTTAAAATTGAATTACTATGGATACATCATTTTGCTTGTTGTTCCTTTTTGAATTTATTATGTGCTTTTGAACTATTTTGAAACCATTTATCTAGTGTTTTTTTTTCCACGCTGGAATTTGCTCCTAATACATCTAAGATTGTCCTGTTGAACATTAAGCTTTCACGGATTTTCACGAAACTAAATCTAATCATATAATTTGGTAATATACATCATCATTTCCCTTATATTTTGATTAATGTATTTTAAAATTGGATATGGTTTCAACAATATTTTTTCCAAGTTTCAATATTGCTGTCAAAAAAGTGCGCAAATTTCAAGGTTTTTTTGCGCAAATTTCAAAGTTTTCTGCGCAAATTTCAAAGTTCAAACTTGAAAGTCAAATTTCTTGGCATTGATACAGCAGAGCTTCCTATTTCCATAGAAAAACAAAAATATCAATGATTCCCTGCATTTCAAGATCGTTAGTAGGGCTCAATTTCAATCCTCCGAAGAGCTTGAAGCAAATGAAATTTTCTTGTGTGAATTTGCGCAAATTTCAAGGTCATTTACCCTAGTTCTTCGCCCGAACGCGAAAAAATTTTCAAAATCCAAAAAGAAGTTTTTTGGCATTTTGAAGGCATAGATGATGTCCAATTGTAAAAGTTTATTTACAGAAAAGTCCGGCCTCCTAATTTTATTTTTGGTACCCTTTGAGATTTTTGAAAATGAGTCCTTTTACACGCTTTTGCGTGGAAGCTAAAATAAAGCAGCAAAAATTTTCGATTGAGTTTTTTTTATTACGCCTACAAATATCTCATAAAATGACATAATTTTTTTTTTATTATTTTGGGTGAACTTTTTCATATTTTATCTTCTTAGCCTGTACATTGTTTACTTCATAATCTTGAGTTTTACATACAAATGTTGATATCAAAATTTCCATTAAAAATACAATGCAACAAATTCCACAGCTAGCTACCCAAATTACAAACCCAAAACTTAAACTTTCAAGCTGTAAAACTGACCATTTTTTCATAATAATAAAATTTCCTCTATTATCAAAACATCTTTGAATCATATGATTCATAACTCCTGTTGATGTTAGGATTTGAGTGATTTTATCAAATGGATTAAACATGAAATTATTTGGTGTTAAACAAAATCCTGTATGACTTACTTGAATACTAAAGTCAGGTATTTTGTGCCAATTTCCCATGTTACTGTATTGAAGATAATACATTTTAAGAACCGTTGACTGAACAATGAATGCTGCTTTAGCAAATGATTTTTGTGCGTGTGTTTTTACCAAGTAAGAAAAAAATTCTTCGCTGATTATATACACATCAGGCCTGTAGAAAAAGAAAGAAAGAAAATTACAAAAGTCCTCGTGTTATTGATCGAAAAACTTAAGCGCATTTTTGATGCAGCGATCAGTATTTTATTTTCAATTATTTTGCGTTCGTTTACAGATCATAAAAAGATCATTAATTTTAGTGTAATTAACAAATAGTTACAATGAATTCTTGTATAATATATGACGGTCTTTATAATATAACGGTTTTTTTGGAATTCAAATTTTTTACCGATTAAAAAAAATTCAAATTTCCGAACGCAATCTGATTACAATTTTTACAACGCACAATGATTCAGATTTGAAAAAAATGTTCAAATAATCCTTGTGCATAATATTTTTCAGACACATTGAAGTAATGAAATTTTTTATTGATATTCTCTAGTTTAGGACTTTTAATGCCTTTAATCTTACTTGATTATTGATTCCTCAAAATATTAAGTCATGAAATTGAGGATAAATAAGTTTTTTTTTACAAATTTCACAAATGTTTATCAAAAAATTTGGCGCACGATAGTAATTTGTATGAAAAATTAACTAATTTTCAATCGCAAATATCTCGCTTCGGGCATATTTGGGCATGTACACATTAATATGGAAGGTTAATTAGACTTTGTTCTTTATATTTAAATAGGTTTGGTAGAAGCGGAAAGACGCGAATTTAACTTATGAGTGTTTAAAGTCTTGGTAAATTTCAAAAAAATTAATCATGTATATTCGCCCAATTAATAGGTTTTCTTTTGGTTTCTTCACACAAACACAAAGTACTAAGCTTAATTAAGCTGGTAATCAGGATTAAAACAAGAAATTTGAAGTGGAAAGGAGAAAAAATTTAAGAAAAATATTTGTTGTCATTTTGTAAACAAATTTATTGGCATCTTAAAATCGAATTTTTGTGAATTAGACAACAAATTGGAATGTGATATTTTTACAGAACATAAAACACATCATGTTCTTTAATCTGGCATTTAAAACATATAGTTTAATTAACTTGTTATTTTTGAATTTTTGAACATTTTTTTCAAATCTGAATCATTGTGCAACGGTAGAAAAAAATCAAATTTCTGAACGCACCCATCACTTGATTTACATATGTAATAAACAATCATTAATTAAAGTATAAATACACTGTTTTAAGACTTTTAACTGTTCGGTCAGTCAATAACTCGATTGAACCGAGCTAATAAAACAAACCCGAGCTCGTTACGATGCATAGTTTAAAAGATTTTTTTCGCCCGAGCAGCTGAACAAAGTGAATTATTAAGCTTTCTTTTAGAAACAAGTTTCAAAAATGCGCTAAAAATGAAATAAATCATAAAACTTACCAAGCGGTGTCATCTTCAAGAAATGGCTGCAAATAAGATTTTCCAAGACTCGAATATAATGTATAATTTCTATTCTTCAAGTCTTCAATACTATTAGGTGGTAGATGTCTTGGTGCACTAGTCATGAATTCAAACAACTTACTTTGATAACAAGTTCGAAAAATTAAACAAAAGAAGACAAACATGATGAGAATAAATCGAGGAATGTGTCTAATCGGGACCTTGTTTTGTGGAATCCCAAAAAATGAGCTCATGACATTTAAAGCTGGTGCTGAAACACTCTCACCAAATATTCGCTTTTGGATGAACTTTGGCATGTAATTGACTAGAAAAATGCAAATAAATGCCAACAAAAATGTTGACAAAAGTAAAATCCATGTCGTTTCATCAAAAGGTAACCAAAGTTTCTCATACGGTGTGTAAAGCTCGCCTGGAGTAGTTACAATCATGTCACGAACTTCCAAAAATGTTGATGTCATATGCAACCAGCTTTCAGATATTGCTAATACTCTTTTCATATCAACGTACACATCCACGTCATTTATTTCATTGCTTGTACTGACTGCAGCTTGAAAATTGTATAATTTTGAAATAATCTGAAACATTTCCGGTATTACCCCAAATGTTTCTATTATTTTTTGATTCTTGCTAACTGGTTTCATGGAACCCCAGCAAATAAATCCATCGTTTATATTCAAGCCTAATTTTAATTCACATTTATAAAAGTCCTGAAACTTTTCATAATTTTCTAATGTTTTATTCCAATTTTGTGTAATTTTATTAAATGAATTTAAAACTTTTAATTGTGGCTCGTTGCAAGTTGCTTCTGTAAACCATTCAATTGTCGCAACATAAAGAAAATCTCCATCATTTATGAGTAAAAATTCAAAGACTTCCATTTTACTTTGCATGAATGAAAGCTTTTGTGTTGGAATAAGTTCTTTGAGGTTATTTAAAATGGATTCCAGTCCACAATCATGAATGTAAATCAAAAATCGTAGGTATTTTTTGAAATAATTATCTAAACTAATTTTAAAGTGAATTGAAGCATAATCCATGCAAGAGTCAAGCATAAAAAATGTGGAAGTTTCTATGCTGATCTTTTTATTAATATTTGAAGTCACATAACCAAGTTGATATGCATTCTCATACTGAATTTCAGAAAGCATCTGGTTGATAAAGTCATTCTGGATGGATTCTTGAAAAATTAAAATGTCAAATTGAATTTGATTTTTGGTTAAAAATTCATAAACAATTTCGTGAATTGCTTTTCGAATTAAAAATATTTCAGTAATTGGAATCAAAATTGAGTTACAAAATGTAATCCAAATGCAATAAACAGACAAACTTGTCAACAATTTCATAATTTTTTCTAAACTTTCTAAAATGATTGTAAATGAACTTTGTGATTTGGCTTTAAAATACTTTATGTCTAACCATTTACTTATAAATTGAAAGTTATTGATAGAATGTCATTTTGGAGCGAATGTTAAGTTTATTTTTAATAATTAATAGTATGGATATTTAGAGACTTGTTTAGGGGAATAAATTAATCAAACAAAAATCTCAAATGTGTAGTTTTTATTGACTTTTTTGTTTATAAATAATTATCTATGATACAATAAATAAAAATTAGAATTTCAAAGGAATTCATACCAACAGAAAGGAACTGAACTTTATTAATTTTGTAATGTTCAAAACAAGAGAAATTGAATCACACAGGCTGGATATCACTGATTTAGGTTGAATAAAGTGATATTATTGCGATTTGAGTTCATTTTAACTCTTTTCATATGAAAAACATTATTTTTTCTCAAGTTGGCAACAAACTTGTTCTCATGAGTTTTGGAATCTAATATTTGGGGATGAATTTTAGCAAATTTTGTCTTTTTCAGTCCCATTTTTGTAGTTTTAGATGTTTTAAATTTATTCAACAAAATCTTAAAATTAAAAACTAATTTTTCACTAATAAATGTAAAAGTGCACAAAACACAACATCCAATCCATATAACAAATCCAAACTCTAAACTATCTAAAGTCAAAACAATCCATTTTTTGTCACTACTTCCAACCTTATGCAAGTTTGAGCATTTTTTAATCATATTATCCAATATACCTGCTGATATAAACTGTTGGGTAATTTTATTGACATGCTTATATAAGTAATTATTCTTTAAGAACATAAATCCAAAATGAAAAGTTTGAACAACATAGTTTGGAAGTTCATGCCATTTATCATTAAATTTGGAATAAAAAATTTTTAAAGTGGATGAAGGAACAATTAATGCAATTTTGGCTGATGCATTTTGAGCTTGTGTTTTAAGAATATAGTTCACAGAATTTCGCTTGATTAGATAAACATCTGGCCTGCAAAAAAAAAACCAGAAGAAACTAGTAAAGATGTGGTCAATCGTCAAAACAGTTTAAGTAAGTATAAGTTAATTTTTTGTTTGTATAAAGAAGTTGACTCCGAAAAAATTGGTTCGAGACGAGACTCGAGTCGACTAGAAAAAAATGAAGTTGAGTCGAGTCAACTCGAGCCAATTCGAACCTTATCGACTTCGAGCTCTGGTTAAAATTAAAATTTTGACTCACCAATTTGAAAACTCATCTTCTAATAAAGTTTTTATAAAAAATGAGCTCAAATATGAAAAAACTGTATAGTTTTTGTCTTTTAATTCTTCAATACTCATTGGTGGTTGACGTCTTGGTTCGCCTGTCATGAACTCAAACAATTTACTCTGATAGCAAGTTCGAAAAATCAAGCAGAAGAAGACAAACAAGATGAGAACAAATCGTGGGATGTGACTTAATGGTAGCTTGTATTGTGAAATACCAAAAAATGTGCTGATGACATTAAGTGCTGGATGTTTATTATTTTCACCATAAACTTGACTCTGGATGAACTTTGGCAGCCTGTTAACTACAAATATAGCAATGAAAGTAACTATAAATGTTATATGTAATAACTTCCAGGTTGCATTATCAAAAGGCAGTGTAAGCTTCTCATATGATGTGTACAATTCTCCAGGTGTTGTTACAATTACTTCTTTGTCCATTGAAAATGTTGCTGTTGAATGCATCCAAAAACTTTCTTCTGAAAACCTTGACATTAGAATGTATGCATCAACTTCATTCAATTGTTTGTAGTTAATAAAGGGCAAAAAATTAAATTTTTCTGATGTAATTTTAAAAATTTCCGGTATTATTCCGTCCGCTTTAATATTTTGATTTGAATGTTGTTCTTTAGCCCAGCAAGATTTCATATCTGATTTATTAAATGCTAGTTCTATTGGACATTCGAAAAAATTCTGGAATTGTTCATAGGTCTGCAAGTTTTTATTCCAATTTTGTGTGGTTTTGTCAAATGTATTTAAAACTATCACTTGTGGTTCATTACATGCTACAGCAGTGAAAAACTCGATTGTTGCAAGATAAATGAAATTTTCCTCAATGATAAGCAGATATTCATACATTTCAATCCTTCCATTAATAGGAAGGACTTTTTTAACCGAAAGAATATTGCCAATATCATCAATGATGAAGTTTAAACCGCAATTTTCGATTAAAAAAAGAAATTTTAATTCTTGTGGAAATGCATTAAGCAACTCTGGTTCATGCGCTCTAGTGTAGTCTTGACATGAATTCACAAAAAATATGACTGAAGAATTGATCGATGTTAATTTATATGAATCTTTATTCCAGAGACTTAATTGATATAAACCTAGTTCTTGTATCGTGGATAAGCTTGTATCATAAAAAGCACTTAAATATTTGTCACTATTTTGAATTATTTTTACGTCAAACTGGATCTGGTTTTTAGCAAAAAACTCATCAACAATATCGCGAAATGCTTTAGAAGAAACTGTATCGTAGTTTAATGGTTTTAAATATTTTTCACAAGATGCTGAAAAAATAATAAATAAAAGGTAGTAAAAAAATATAATTATTATTTTCATAAAACGTCTAGACTGTTAGAAAGCTCTATTACAAATGAATCAATCTTTTGCGATGGTCGTGGTAAAAACTGTTTTCATGATTCAAACAAAAGATAAAAATGTCATGTTTCCATTTGGTCAATCAAAAATGAAAATTTTGTTTGGAACAAATTAATATAAAAATATAGTATTGAGTAGCAAAAAAATCAATATAGTAGCCGAATGGCAACAATCAGTTAATCTATCAGCAATCCGGCACCAAGCCGATGTGACTCTAGCATGGTGCTGGATTTAAATCGAAGCGCTAGATTTCTATTCGATTAACCGACTCGTGCTATTCGGAGTACCTTAGCCAAAAAACCCACATTACAGTAGAACTGAGGAAATTATTAATTACGCTAAGAAAACCAGGGACTAAAATGAACAAAAAATAAAAATCGTTGATGAATAGCATCAATTTTATGACATAACAAATGCGCAATTTTATAGCACAAAATAAAGGAGGTCAAACCCCATTCAACCGAAAAATTTGTGTTCAGGATCTACGCGACGAAAATGCGCTTATTTTGTCAGTTCACAACTGTAACGGCAGCTTCAACTCTAGTTTATTCTGATTAAGATAAAAAAATAAATTGTTTTCAGAATTCACTCAAAAATGTTCAGTCAGTTTAGATTCAATTAAAAGAAATTTCTAAGAAATTGTCATTAAACATGGACCGATTTTGATTGATTCCACGAAGTGTGCAATATCTTTTAATTCAAATCGGCATATTATACTTTAGACTACGGTTGTCCGAATTGTGTGCCGTGGAAAATTTTTGTAAATGATGCAAGCTGCATTCTGCGTGCGACTTTGGCACTGGCTTACCGGGATCGTAAGTTGAACTTTATTTGTGAAATGCCATTAAATCGATTCTTTTTTCTTTCCTTGTCCGATTGTTGGTATTTTTAAATTTACAAAATCATTCAAAATATTAATTGACACACCAGAAAAGCTCAAAAAATAGTTAAATTTAATTTATTGCTAATTTCTTTTTACAATATTTATATATTTTGCATACAGATTTTTAATTACAATTTGAATGATTTATATTTAAAGCACATGATCAACATCTTTATTGAATTTAAATTACTTTTAAACAAAGTTTTCAAAGTCCATCGGCGTCACATCGTAACTAGGCTCCTTCTCTTTCGTAATAACTTTCTTACCCTTTATTTGATCATAAAGTGACCCAACAATATACAGACTATAAATCTCAACTGCTGTGTATAGCAGAATCAGTACCGCATCACTAATTGTAAACATTTTCACCATCGATCTCATTCTGATGATAATCGCAAGGGATATTATGAACAAGATGCATGTAGTTGTGCGTGCTGTGTATCGATAGCACTGTATTGACTCCACCTGACGCTATTTTGGTGTGAAAATAAAAAAAATAGTTATAAAGAGAAGGAAAATTAAACAAAGAAAAGTGAAAATTGATGGAGTTAATATGGTGTGAAATTATTTGTAAGTAGAAAAATTTGTTTCAATTGAAATGTTTAGATTTGGAACTTATAGACGAGTTTATGATGAAATTTCTATTATTTGTTTATTTTTAATTTTTATACTCATGTGAATGTGTGTTTTTTTTTCATTTGTGTGCGTTCTTTTGAAATTAAAAGAATTCCCCAACGACTAAATGTCTTCCTTTTCTCGAAGGTCAGGGTTATCTCAGCTGGAAGTCTCAACTTCAAACGATTTCAATTTAGTTGTTTTTATTAAGGAAATTAAATTCACTATAGTTGAGGTATGAAATGAAGTACGCAATTTAAACAAAAATTGGAATTTTATAATGTTTTACTGTTTGTAATTTGAAACGACATGTAACATTAGAAATATTATTACGCCGGCTTAAAGATCATATTATCTTCAGTTCAACTAAGCCCCCAACTATAGATTAGAAATTTCATATCAAATTGCATTTATGTCCTTAAAATTAATTTTTCTTATTTCTTTAAAAAAGAGGTGAAAAAACTTTTTTAAATTCTCATAAACACGTCTTGCAAATTTTCAATTTTCGCCTCAAATCGTCCAAATAAATCGCAATTTCAATTCAAAAAGCCACAAAAATTTCAGTAACACAGTCATCAATTTTCTTCATTTATCGAAAACATAAATTCCTTTTTTTTTTTTGAGTTTCATTTCTCACCTTTAAAACGCCAGACACAAGCAACGCCGAACTTAATCCATAGGCCATAAGTATATAAATTCCAAAATAAATTGATCGAATTGCGTCTGCTTTATTTTGATCTGTAATGTAAATTAAAAGTTAGATTTTTGTGCGGAGGTCGTAAAAGAGTGTGAAATTAACGTAAATGCGTGATTATTTTATGCGAATTAATCTGCATGGAGTGATTCTTATTAAGAATTTAGAAAACACGAAACTTTTGATTTTATTCTCAATTTTTAAGAGATTTTAAAAATTAAAATGTTCGTGTTTTCTAGTTCAATTCTATACAAAATAGACCACAAGACTGTTTTATTGCTAGAATTGATATGATCACTGATCAGGGGCGTAGCAAGGATCTTTCAAGAATTTGGGTGCGTGTTACCTAAGGCACCTTCTAGCTCTGCCTCTGTCAATTCAATTCAATTTATTCATCTTAAATTGTGTAATATTAATTCTTAAATATTTATTATGTACGCTAGCTCAGTGTGTAGCGCATAATCTTCACTAAGCAGTTTTGTGTACAGCAACCAATAAAAAATCTTAAGATCTTAGATCTAGTGTTCATGTCAGCTATCGTTCCAATTTTCAGTAAGTCACAATGTCTCTAGGTCCGTTTCAGTAAAAACCCTTCAAGCCTTGAAGTTCAAGGTGAATTTATGGCTCTCGTATCTTCTCATTATGACTTCATAATTCTTGACCCATTCCTACATTTCACATTGCCGAATTCTTAGTTCTACGTCTTAAACTGCCCCTAACAGACAAACGAGTATACTCATGGTACCGTAACATACTCAAGAGTATATTCTGAACATACTCTTGAGTATGTTACGGTACCATGAGTATACTCACTTGTCTGTTAGGGTGCTGCGCCTAAGAAGCCGAAGTATTTAAACTTCTGAAAAATCACTAGGCTGGTGGTGGAATTCAAACCCGAGAGTCCAAAATCTACACCAATTTTTGTGACCTGTGCCCTGCCAACTGAGCTATCAAGACACTTTCGCTAATTCTGCTACTCATTTCTGACCAGTTAACAGCCAATGATAGACCAATTTGAACCCAGGAGGAGGAAAAGTAAAAAAACTTACATTCATTAAACAAAAGAGTAAATCCTCCAGTGATTTTGGCAAATCCATCAATGCACGCCCAAATTAGTCGAACAATTCCAATCATAAATGCACCAAATTCTAAACTAAAACAGCAACAAAATTTTCTGATGCTCATTTTTGATGTGGCGGAGCTCATTTGAAGGCTTTTAAGAGATTCGTTTGGAAATTTCTCATATTTTTGTATCAAAGGCTTTAAAGGACATGCAACTAAAATCCTGAGAATAGTTCGCTGCAAATTTTTATAAACTTTTATTGTTCTTTTTATTTCACAACTGAACAGTCATTTTTCACATATTTTATTGGATATTGTACTTCAAATTCGTTTTGTTTGCTTCTATAGTTCAATTTAAGTGAAAATTTTTGTTTATGTTAAATTTATAGAAATATTTCATTGCTCCCGTTTCAAATATTTTTCGGAAGTGTATTCAATACTGTGGAAAATTTCTTTCACTCGGTTTTCTGATTTTTTTAAATATGAATTCTGAAACTAAAATTTCATTTATGCAGTTTTTGTTTTCACTTTTGTTTAAAATTATTGGAAATGTTTTATTTTTTCACTTTTATAATTCAACTTTAAATCAATCTTTTTTAAAACTTTTTTAAAATTTTTAAAGTTTTTTTCACTAAATTAAAAGCACCAATTTATTAATTTTTTACTTAAAAATTGCAATTATATTCGTGTACTTTAAGTTTTTGTCAATATTCCTTTTTTAACCTTTTAGATTTGATTAAGAATGAAATAAATATTTAAATTTGATAAAACTTTATTTTTTCGAATTAAAATTTTCAGTGTCGATTCTTCACCGATCGGTATTGATCTGAAAACATTTTCAAGGAATAAAAAAATTTCAGTTTTTTAAAAACAATTTGGAAAAATCATTGAGAAAAGCTTCTCAGAGAAAAATCTTTAGTTTTTACATTTTGAGAGCAAAAAAAGATTTATTTTGAGACACCTGTTAACAAATTGATGTTAAAAGTATCGAGATTTAACATGTTTTTGTTTTTAAATTTTTAACTATTTTGAAGACTCCAAATGCATCTTGTTCTTAAAACCAATCCAAAACATTTTTAACCCAAAAAATTGCATAAATTAAAAAAATTAATTTTTCTTCAACTTGACTTAAATCAACTCAAAACGCATTCAAACAATTTTTACTCTCAAAATATAACAAATTCATTTTTTTTCTCTTAAAATGTTTTTTCTCATTGCTTGAACGTTTTCAAGCCTCTTAAAAAAATGATGAAAATGTTTGAAATAAACACCGGCTTCACAGAAAACAGTCAGTGTAAAGCAATAAAAGCAGTTCTTAATGTTGAACTCAGCATTTTTTTTATTCAATGTTATTAACTCTGCGGTAACAGTCGCGAATTTTAATCATATTTCTATATATTTTTTAAAATATTTAAATAGTTTTAGATTTTAAAGCAAAAAATTCAAAACATAATTAAAAAGAGGTGAAAAGTGAGAAAAATTTGTTTGATATAAAAAGAAATTAATTTTTTGAAAATTTTTGAATTAAAAAAAAGGTTCTTGATAAACTAGTTCTATGTCATAGTTTGACCTATTCTTAAAGTTGTTATAATTTAAACGTTCCAACAAAAAAAAATGTTTTTGAATGTTGCTTATAAATTGAAATGCATCTAATTTGGTCAAATCAAAAAAGCTTCTCAGTCAATGTCAATATCGAAGGTCAATTAAACAAAAAATAAATTTGTTCAGGTTTTTTTTTTTTTTAAAAATCACATTTTTGATGAACAACATTTGAAAAAATCCGAATAAAATACAAATTATGAACAGAATCATGATTAAATAAAATAAAACCGGAAAAATTAACATCTCCGACATTTTTGCTTGTGCACCTTCGGTACTTAAATATGCATAATTCATTGTCAAACCAGCTGACCAAAAATTTCATTGAACCATTAATTTCTGTTTTTTTGTGAATTTTTAACTTTTCTAGTTTTATTAAGTTTTAACTTCAAAATTATGACTTGCTCATGAGTTTAAAATATATGTTGACATTTAATTTGAAATATTGTGTTTTTTTTTTAAATTAATATAAAGCTAGTATTTTTGTCTAATGACAACTTTCTCTCTTAACATTGGCTTGTTTTATTTAAGACTGGTGGATCCTTACAAAAAATGGACTGTTCTCGTGAAACTTTTTTTTGAGGGTTTTTAGAAAATTCAAAAGTGAATGCCTGCATTTCATTCATAAAAATAAAAACATGCCAATGAAAAAAAAATGTTTTGTGTCACACAAAATTTCGTTAATTTTGACATTATAAGCCACAATCACAAGAGCTCTTGTGTAGATACAAAATCAAGAAACTGAGTAAAACAATCTTAATTCATCGTCGAATTAAAGAATGAATTCAAACAACTACATCAACATTAGTTCAAAAGGACAAGGTCCTCTTATTTGGTTTTAAAAATCTTTACGATAGAGTTTTTAAGCAACAGGGTCGTAAAGCTTGTATAAAAGAATAAACGTGTATAGAACTTTGGCATTTAAACTCAGAACATTTTTGGATCAAACATTTTTTATCTCTTTGTCTACTCAAACAAACAAGCACTTTTAAATTTCTTTAAAAAAAACAATAATTTCAGAAAGTTAATAATCAAAGAAATTGAGTAAAAATGAACAAGTTTGTGAAATGATTTTTATTTTCAGTTTGAAAAAAAATTGTCAAGATCAAGAGCAACATAAACAAAAAAAAAACAGTGACGATCAAGTTCAACAACTTGTTAAACGTCGTCATCATCAAGAATAATCAACATAGTAAAAAGAATAAACATCAGCAGTCGCAACTGTACTTGATATTTAATTGTAGCCGACAATTTTACAAGGACGATCACGTCGCAGCTTTTGTGTTCTTGAAAGTAAATAACCTGAAGAAAGAAGAAGGAAAACAGTCATAAATATGTGAGTTTAATTTAAGTTCGATGATTTAAAAATCTGATAACATTATTGCATCTCATTGTAGCAGCTTAATATGAGCATAAATACTGATGATGCACTCAAGGTCATTGTGTTTCTTATAAATATGTTCTCTTAGAGTGTAAAATTATTCAAGTGGGTGATGAATCGTTCTTAATTACTTGAAGCATGTAACAGTCCTTTTCTGTTACAGTAAGTAAGATCGTCAGTTAGACTTATAAAAAATGAACTTTAGCTGGTTATGACATAGAGTTTACAGTGGGATCCGATTTGATAACATTAGTGGAAGCCCATTAGCTACATTTCTAGTACATATTTTTCGAAAAAGAACAAACAAAAAAAAATTCATGTTCCGAGTCTTTAACCCATGATCGCTTTATCAGTTTTGCAATAATTAAGTACCAAAGTACAAACTTATTCCGATAACCGAGGCACTTCAGCGCACCCCGTTAATCTTATAAGTTTCTGATAATTCAAAATTTAACAGAAATTTTCTTAAAAAATGAAACATACAAAAACGTTTTAAGAAACAAAATCAAAAATCCGAAAATTCACTGATTCGCAACCTTGGTTCTGCTAACAACACATCCACTTATGACCTTGAATGCTGCTTTTAGAAAAACAAAAAAAAATCAAATTTACTAATTTTATTTTATCAAGCCAAAAAAACTTTTTGTGCAGCTTATGATCTCATTTAGACCTTACACCTTAATACAATGTACAATCGCGATTTTGGCTGATTGTTAAAATTCTTCGTTGAAGGTCAAACAAGAGATTTTTAAGTATATAGTTTTTCATCATAAATAACTAATTTGAAAGCTATGCAGGAACCTGTTTTTACTGAGTTTTTTGGGCTGTTGATGTGACTTTGCTGAGGCATTAAACTTTATTTTGCATTTTTTTATGTACACTTTTGGGAGCGTTTTTGTTGTAAAATAGTTGAATGAAGTTTATGCCATTCATAAAATTATTTTTGTGACTTACTTTTATTAATGTTATGTAAGAAAGTCATCTCTTTTACTCCTTGTTTTTCAAAAATATCAACTACTAAATGGAAAAGAGAATCTTGAAAACAGTGAAATCTTAACTTAATCATGGAACTTATGAGCTTAGTTAATTATTAGGTTGATGATTGTTGCTTGCAAAATTTATTTTTGAAAAAAATTTTCAGTTGGGGGACACATCTCCCAACATGAACAGAAATTTATTTATTTCGCTAGGGTTTTTATGAAAAAATCACAACCCCCCCCCCCCCCCAAATTTTTCCATACAAAAAAATTTTTTGTCCCCCCCTCGAATTCCTGGCTATGCCCCTGAAAGTGAACAATATTTAACATAAAAAAGTATAGAACACAACTTCTAGTTTGATATTAATAAATGAATTCTAAATGCTCAAAAAATAAATTTTTTGTTTAAATGGAAATTTTCGTCGTTACTTGTTAAGATGTGTATTTTGAACAGATGTTTAACCGTTTTAAGTATGACCCATTTTTTGAAGAGAATTTACTCAATTTTGTGAACTAATGTGCACACTTGTTTTTTTCTACTTTCAGTTCAAAGACCTAATTTAACATTTTTTTTAAATATTGTTGAGCTTTTAAAAGAGTGGCTTTCAAACCTGACATTATTAAAATTTGAAATTTAATTTAATTTTTTCAACATCGCTTGTCTAATAATATTTAAAAATTTCTTACTTTTGTTCTACGTAAAACACTTTTAAAAATTTGTCATCCCAAGACCAATTATGCGCGATTACTTGAACAGCTTAGCTAAGCCAGAGTAATTCAATTATCTTCAATGTCAATGACAAATTCCAATGAACTTCCTCTTGTGCCGAAAATAAAGCTGATTTATTTGTGTACTTTAAATTGTTGTCAATTATTTAACATGTTTTCGTGTATTTTAGCGGAAAAAATAGTAAAATAAAACTTTTTAAGGCCAGAAACTGCATGACCATTGAGCTGAATGATTATTGATGATTTTGCAGATTTTACATTGAAAATAAAAAGTTTTTTAGTGTAAAATGTGAATTATTACCGGACAATATGTCTTCAGTAAATGCAATAAAGTGCATTGAAATTAAAAAAAATCTAAAAGATCAAAAAAGTATAAAATAATTTTTTAAAATTTTTAAAAGACTAGATAAATTTTAGAAATTCGGGAATTTTAAGATTTTTTTAAAAAAAACTATTGTTTAATGCAAGTTTAATGTAAATTTATAAAATTATTTCAAAAGCAATATTTCCAATAATTTTGTAAGCTGAATCAACCAAATTGAATGTAATAAGGGCGATTCACTAATGACATCTAACATCTTGGAGGTTCTAGGACTATGAAAAACCACAGAAGTTTTGTGACAGACGCAATAAGAAAGGGAGTGAGGTGGTCTAAAAGTCCTTTCTTTATTGGCATTATAAGTTAACGACCTCGTATAGAAATAACATTTTTGCCCAAATAAAATTCATACTTCTCACCATTTCTACACATTATTAATTGTTATTGGCCGAGATATGCTAAAAAGGTTACAGTCTCAAAATGTCCAATATTAAAACTGTTAATATGGAAAACAAAAATCAATGAAATGTTTGCTATTTTTGTTAATCCAAGCTAAGTTTTGCGAGTTATAGACAGAGTCAATATTAAGAACGATTTGTTAATACTTAAATATATTTAATAAATTAATCTGTGAACTGACTTTACTTGATTACAAAGTGGTTTCGTGCTTTCTTATCTTATTTCTCCCAACCAATCCAGAAAGCTCGCGTTTAGATTAAAACACTTTTTTAAATCGAATTCTCCCATAAATTAACATTTATGACAGTCGAGTTTATAATAAAAATCAAATTTAAATTTCTTTCATATTTTAGAATGAAGATTTGTTTAAAAATTGGATCAGACTGTGATCATAATCCAGATGAACTAATGATTCCATTCACAATGGTTTACTACCTTACAGTATCTTTTGTTGTAAGTTTAAAAAATCCTAAAATAAACGAAAATAAAACCAATTTTGTATAATTCCTTTAAATTTAAGATTCTAATCCAGCTTCTCATAATCAAGAAACTATTCTACCGCCTTCCAAACAGCGTTAATGATCTAATGATCCTCAAAGCTATCACATTTGCATCATTTCAAGTCATAGTATTTAATATGTTTGGTATAGGCGAGTCACACGATGACGTGCATATAAACTTTCGGATCTTTATTCTTGCATTCCAACTTTTGTCAACTGTGCTTCTAAGCATTTTAATGATTGTTGGATTTTGTGAGATTCAAAGAGTCAGGAAGTATGATCAAATGGCTGTGACTGATGAAGACGAAATGGAAAGAGGAAGTGGAACTGATTTTTATTTCATGAAAGTTAAATTCGTGTTTATTGCATTTGGAATGCTTTACAGTGCTATTCTTGTGGTGAGTTGAATTGATTTTTAATGCTGAATTTCTTAATTTTATTTATTTTTAAAAAATTTTAGGTTGGAATGTCTTTAATCTTTAAATTGATGGAAGTATCAGAAGAAACTGGAAACTCGTTGGTTTCTTTAACGCCATCGATGGAATTTGCCAGAAAACTAACACAAGAAGACATTGATATTAGCTTTTAACATAGCTTTCTGTAAAATTTGGTTCTATCTGGTGGATTTTCATAGTTTTAAGAATTTCATTGGAATGTGTATGGAAAAACTTCAAAGGAACTGTCATGATTCAAAACAGAAAGATGACGATTAAGTCGATGTGTTTATTAAACATCATATTTTAATAGTGGACAACCTTTTTACGGGAAGTCAAATTATGCTAAACATGCGAAATTGGTCAAAATGGTGAAAAATGATCAAAAAGTGATTGGAACCCTAACAAACGAATGAGTATACTCATGGGACCGTAACATACTCAAGAGTATGTTCTGAATATACTTTTGAGTTTTTTACTGTACCATGAGTACACGCACTTGTCTGTTAGGGGAAAGAGTTTCAAACTCTTAAAAGTGGCCTTCTTTACAATTCGATAAGATTAGTCAACTGCTTTAAGGTTTTTAATAGATTTATGGCTTGTTCCATAAAGACCGTTCTCTTATGACGTGCGAAAGTAACGAGTCATTTTTCAAAAAATAAAAACGAATTTCTTGGAATTTCTATTGTTCTTTTCTTGCTGACCCTCCATCCTACACCCCCTCTTTGGATGTCATAAATGAACAGTCTCCTATGAGTTCCCAGATACTTTATTTAAAAAAATAAACAAATTCGATAAACAGCTAATAAGTAAATGACTTCCTTCAATGTGATATTGTGAGCATTAAAAATCATAAAATTAATAAAATAAAATCTTATTTTTGCTGAATATTTGTAATTTTATGTTAATTTTTAAAAGATATATTTATAAATAAAATCATATTTATTACATTAAAGTTTCGAATATTATATTTGAATATTTCACATCTATAAAGATTAAAGCAGGGTTGCGATACAGGCACCTGTACACAGATGAGAACCGTACAAGTCCTTGATAATTTGTGAGGTTTTAATAGAATTTGTATGGTTTGAATTTATCGAGGAATGTTACGGTTCTCAACTGTACATAGATGCCTACATTGCAACCCTGGATTTAATTTCAAATTTTAATATTTTGATTTAAGAAAACATTTATTTAATGATAATTAAATCAATAATTTTCAATATTTAATAAGTTGTATTTTTTAAAATAAAGCTTTGATATAACCAACAAATTATATTGAAAAAGCATCTGTAGGCATCACTTGAACTTAATTTTTTTATCTAGAAAATGAATCTTAATACTAATAAGGATTGGTAAGGGACCAAATATGACAAATATTGACCTAAACTTTTCACTAATTATTGTAAGTTATTTCAATTATTAATTATCTTGTTAAACCATCAAAGTATTATCAAGTTGATTCCAGAAATCTACCGCATTGTGATCGATTGGATCGTCAAACTTGATTGAAATTTTGTCATCAAAATCCACATAATTACATCGAAGCTGCTTAGATCCATGGTTGAATTCGTCATTTTTTGTGCATCGGTAAAGTGACTTGCCATTAATTTTGATAGGTTTTCTGAATTAAAAATTATTTTTAAATTTAATAAAAATCTTTTTTTATTTTTTGACAGTTAAAAAAAGTCATTCTTGAAAATTTATAAAACTCACCCAAAAGAAGCAAAATTTGTGAAAAATTTGACGAGTTTTTTTCTGAAATCAGCATCTCTAGATCCAGTTTCAAATTCCTGGTGATTTCCAAAAATTGCCGGAGATTTTATTAAATAAATAAGCTCATCGCAATGCACAGGATCATCATATTTGAATGAAAAGTCTCCAGCATAAAAACCAGCGTACGACAAACTGCCTTTATATGAGAATTTGTAGAGATATCCGAGACCTTTGCTTTCATTTTCAACCATTTGCAATAATGTATTTGCCATTGGTGCTAAGAATGATCTATCCGTATAAATATGAACTAAATTTTTCATATCTTCTTTATTGAGATCCATTCGTCCACTTAAATATCGATCTGCAACCATTTGAAGTCGTTCAGTTGTGATTCTTTCAGATTCAATGTCATTAATTTCTAAAAGTTTTGGAAATAAATCTTTAAAGTTTTTATTCAGATCCTGAATCAAGGTTGCATTCGAGAAATACGACAAAGCTCGTACACCTCCATCTCCATTCATTATTCCTGTTATGAATGGAATACGGCTATAATTTCCATTTTTCCACATCTTTACTGGATTATCACACAGAAATCCTTCAACTGCTCTACAGTCTTCAACGACTGGTTTTGAGATTACAAGTGGATCAATTGACCAAATTTTAAAAGTATCTGAAGCATCGAGAAGTTTTGTAGCATCAACTTTTCTTAATTCTTCACTTAAGGCATTATTTGACATTCCTTGAGCTTTTTTAATTCCAGCAGCTTTTGCGAAGTCTATGGCTTGTTTTAATGGATTTTTGAGGACATATGCGTATGGTCCATTTCCATTTCCTGACAAAATAATTGCTTTATTGAATAGATTTTTGCTCAAATTGCTCATCATATGAAGATGAACACTTGAAGCACCTGCTGACTGTCCCATTAGCGAAATATTGTTTGGATCACCTGGACATTAAATTATTTAAAATTAAATTAATATTTGATTAATTTTCTCAAATTACCTCCAAAATTTTCAATATTTTCTTTAACCCATTTCATCGCTAATGTTTGATCCTTTAATCCAAAATTTCCACTCATATTATCGTCTCCAGTTGATAAGAATCCCAATGGACCAAGACGATAGCTCATTGTCACAAAAATTACGTCTTCAGTGTCCATAAAGTAATCAGCTCCAGTTAAAGATGGTCCAGCGGCCCCGGCAAAAAATGCACCTAGATTAAAAGAAAATTAGATTTAAGGGATACAAATTGCATCTGGACTTAAAAACCTCACGTGCAGTTCATAAGTCCAGGTACAGATACAGCTGGAATTATAAACTGCACAAGAGGTTTTTAAGTCCAGGTACATTTTATATCTGGACTTATAAACCTCACGTGTGGTTTACAATTCCAGAAAATTTATAAATTTTACTTATAATCTCCTATAAGGATCATAAACATAATTCAATAACATGTTATAAAAATTAGATGCTTTACCTCCATGAATATAAACAATTACTGGCAACGGCCGTTGACATTTTCTGACGCTCAGTTTACACTGAAAAAAAGATTTTTAACATTCAGTCAATAAAACTAATATATGGATGTAAATTATTGTTAATTTTAGGTAAATGTGGCTGCAGAGCATTTAGGCGAACTGTTTTTAATACAATTATTTCATGTCAATTCGTCTCTTTATGTTAGCATTCGAATATTTTTATTTAAGTGATCAACAATGAGCTTTTTGTTGAATTCAAGTAGTCAAAATCAATATTGATTAAGTTTTACTTTAATTTACAATTCGTTATACTTTTGATAGCAAGACCTTTATTCTTATTTCCAATGTTTTATTGAAGTTTTTACTGTTTGACAACAGTTTTATTAAAATATTCAAATACAGACATGATTTAACCATAAAGTTTTTACTATTTTAAAAATCATTTCACGTTTAGCTTTAATGGAAATAAATTTCTTTAATTGCAGCAAAAAAAATGTGATTAAAAAATGTTTTTTTTTTCGATTTTCTAACTCACGGAATTGGCTATAGAAATATGAAAAGATGTTAGAAACAGCAAGTCCTTTAATAAAATTCTGATTGCTTGATCAATGTTTTTAGAAACATAATTGACTATTAAGCAACTGGATTTATGTTTTTGCTTCCAGATTTGATTTATTTCTTCCTGAAACTTTGATTTTGGTTCCAGACTTGTTATCTTGACTTTGTGGAACTTTTGGAATTTATTAGCACTCGAACGAAGATTGAACTATGTTTCCTAGTTCAGCTAAGTTCTTATAATATAAGATAAGCTTCAAAGCTCAAAGTTAATCAAGCTATTAGCGTTTTGACTCATTTTGTTTTTAAAAGATACTGTTCAGTCAAAAATGCGCTGAATTCATTCAAGTAATAACACAAGAACTTATGTAATTTTTTTGCATACTTGCTATTTTCATCTTGCTGATTTGCCAATTATTCTGCATCTATCAAAGAATTTATTAACACGCAAATTAAAAGTTAATAAAAAAAATCTCGTAAATCGACTTGAAGCTAATTTAAATCCATGCGAATCGAGTACAATAAGATGATAATGATGATGTTAAATAAATAACTGCAATTAAAAATCATTTATTTAATTTTCTTGCTGTAATTTTTACTTCCTGTGTGCTAACGATGCACACATGACAATCAATGCAACGTTCAAATGTAAAAAAAGCTGAACGCATGTAAAAGAATTATTTTTTAAAAAAAATATTGACTTTTCTTTTAAGATGATTTGTGATGAATTATTGAGATTATTTTTCAAAATTGCCACTAGCAGCATAAAAGTAAGATTTTTTAAAATAAAAAAGCAATAATAAAGTGAAATAAATATTTCCTCCCACATTTTGCAGAATATTAAGATCTAAATTGAATTTTTTTATTCCTACACATATTAAATTAAAAAGTAAAATTTTAAATGCCACTTGAAATATTTTCAAGTGTTTTTCATTCATCAAAATCCTTTTTTAGATGTCCTTGAAAGTGTTGCTAGAGATTAATTGGTTTATAGAAATTTTATCAAAGTTTGAAAAAATAGTTTGTTATAAAAGGAATAAAAAATGATGTATTTTCCATTAATTTCGAAAATATTAATGTTAATATAGTGCGATTCAAAAAAGTTAACAACAAATACAAATATAACTACTGTAAATCGCGCGCGCGCGAGCTTAGCTCTTTTAAAGTTGAATAGAACGAGCCTCCAAACATTTAAATACGTTTAAAAATTACGTCAGTGAGAAGAAATAATAAAATTGTTTGCAATTGACTCGCCGTTCATTGCTTTTGTCGGAAGTTTTTCAATGTTTTTATATATTCGGTGTAATATGAGTCAGTTAATAAATTCAGCACGTGTTAATTGCACACTCATGTGCAATCAGAAATATTTAAATAAATAAGTAGTATTTTAACGGTTTATATGAGATAGCTTTGAGTTTGTTGGATGAGTAATTATCATAATTGTAGGGTAACCATAAATCATTCGAAAAATTTAGTATGTTTAAAAATAGAGGACTATGCATCCAAAAAACCACGAATATGGCCAGCCTAGATAATTAAAAGATTTTATACAATTTTGCATAGAAAATTGAAGAATTTTTGTTGAACCAAGTTCATGCCACAAATATAATTATGTTGAAAAAAGATCAACAAAAGCAAGCTTTAACTACAAAACTTTACAGAAGCACCGTTGTCGAGCCCACATTTGTTTTACATCAACTCAATTCTTATTCATTCAACAAATATGTTCACAACAATTATTGAAGTATTTCATGATTTAAACTCAAGGAACCTAAAAACAATTCCACTTGATTTAAAAAAAAATATAAAACTTACCTTAGGTCGGTAAACGTAGAGGTAAAGGCAGTCTTCGACACCCGTTACAGATGGATTTGGCAATAAGTAATTTTTTTGCATGCAGTGTGCTTTCTCTTCTGTTGCAAAATAAGGGTTGTGTTCTGTAAATGTCTCTGTATATGGCTCAGGGTCCTGTAAATCGTTAAATTATAAAATAATCAAAAAGCAAAAGTTGGTTAATTGAAAAGACATCCGGCATCAAGCTGGTGGTGCTCTGGCATGGTGCTAGCTTCCATATAAGCCCAGCACTATGCTAGAGTCACACCGGCTTGTTGTGCAATCCGGGATTTCATTTAAATTTATTATTTTTTGTATATTTTTCCAAAATATTTTCAAAAAAAAATTTTAATTAAAAATGAAATCTCATTTTTCAAAAACTTTGAAAATGCTTGAAACTTAAAATTTAAACAATTTTGTTCAAGTTTCACACAGCATTTAAAAATAGAGTGGTGAATATGAATAAACTATTATTTTTAGTATTTACAACTCATTATTGATCTAAAACTTGAGTAGTTTAAACAATTCGCAGTTATAACAATATGCTTTAAGAATGGAAATTTACCAGACGGAAGTAACAAACAAAAGAAGATAATGCCAGCTGTTGTCAATGCGTAAAAGTGGACCACATGTATAATCAGCCGCTGGCGTCATTAAAAAGATTTTTGGTCAAAAATGCATACTTTTTGTGGTACCGCCAAACAAATTAATATGATTTATTATCTAACTGTGGATCAAAACTTGAAATGCTAGTTTTTAAATTTTTATGGTCACAGATTTTTGTTGTCAATACTTTTTTAAATTCCTTTTAAGAATTTAGAAGTTTGAAGGAGATTGCAAATGTTTCCAAAGATTTATTAATTTTTTAAGAAGTGGAAAAATAGTTTAAAGTCTTATGAAATCACCTTGGTCCCTCAAAGATGAATATAACTTTGGATAAAAGTCGAGTTTAAATTTTTAAAAAATTCTAATTCACAAAATAATCACTTTTAACTCACTCTTAATCTCAAATTCCCAACAGGAGGTTTTGCAAACGGAATTCCTAAAAATCCATCAAATTCTTTTAAATTTGTTGTCTTGAACGTTTTGCCAACAATCCAGCCATTGGTAGTTTCCACTATCGGTGCTTTACTGCCCACAACTTCACTATTAACTCCACAAAAACTGAAAAATATCAATAAAAAATTTTGCTTATTTTTCATTCTTAAAAATTGATAAATTGACAATTTTTATTTTCTTCGATTTGCGTTCTTATTACACGAAGCAAAAACTTATGAATGAGAATTCTCACAACAAAACAATGTGTTTTATACCCAATCAAAGAAAATGAGTATTCAGATATATTGAGATATTATGTAGGAGTAAATGCGTGTGTGGCTTTGTGTGTGGATGATTTAAAATTTCCTTGCACGGTGTAGGAATAATCGAATGGGAATTATCTGATATATTATGAATCGAGGACATTTTTGAACTTTTTAATATTTTTAAAATAACCTTTTATTCAAAATACATTTAAGAAGCCTGATTAATTCAGAATTAAGGACCTCAATTCAAACTTTATCACAAAATATTAAATATTATGACCAATTTAACTTCATAACAGTATTTAAACTTCATATTAATATGTTAATTTATTCATCCCCAATTCAATCTTCATCAACTCATATGCAAATCCACATGCAATAAATATTTTTTGATATGTCGATGATGCACAAGCAACTAACGAATGATGATCCGTATGATAAAAAAAATTAAATTCTCACACTTTTCAGACTTACTTTATGTAACGTGATTTCTCTTTCTGTTTTATTTTTTTAGTAATTTTGAAAGTAAAATTTTTTATTTTATATGCATATTATTGATATTTGCGAATGATTTTTTTTTTGGGTCAGGCGGAGATTTTTTTAAATGCATGGATTCTGATTTATTAAATAAAGACTTTTTGCAATGAAATTTTTATTTTGATGACATGAGATGAGATTGAAAGTAAGTGATTGAAATTGTTTATTTTATTTTCAAGAAATTTTTAAAAAAATTCGAAATATTTAAAACAAATTGTGGTTAAATAATTTAGAATGGCACATTAATTTAAAAGCTACAATTGAAGGATTTTATTGAGTCAACTTATATTTTTAAAATTTAAAAGAAAATTTGATGCATCTCGTGATACCCATTCGTGGAAATAGAATGACTGGAAAAGTAAATTCTATTCAAATTTATTAATATGAATTACGGAATTTTAGATCAAAGTCAAATGTATCTAATGAATTAGCGATTACAGTTCAAACTTATGTGTTGAGTTCACAGCTGAAAATGAATAAATGTTAAAAAATTAAGCATTTCCCTAAAAAAATATGCCATTAGGTTACCGAAAATTGTCTGTAAATCCAAAAATTTGGGACTTATAAAAACCACTTTTTGATATAAAATTGAAAAAAAAAAATACAACTCAACTTAAAAAATTTAAAATGAATCACTTTGCTTAATGTACAAATTAACCAATATTTAAATTTCACAATTCCAATAAGAAATGGTCAATAAATGCGCGTGTTTGCTTAAATTCACAAATTTTTATTAATATTGACACAACTTTAATTTTTTTTTTGTTAAAATTTTTCATTCTTGTAACTTGATTCCATTTAAACTTTAAAGTAATATGAGAAGCTTACTTGTTGGCTTGTGGATAGTTTTATTTTGTAATTTTTTACATTGTTAAGCATGCAGTGAGCATGGTTTTTAATTATTTGTGTCAACGAACTTGATTCTCTAGACAAAAAGCATGTGAATGAATTCTTTGTTGATATTTTGCGTTTAAAAAGCACGTGAAAAGCAGTCTGAATTTTTAAACACTAAGATTACTGATTTTTAAAATTGTAGTCACTGATGACTTAACAATTTTCCATTCTAAAAGGATTTAAAGGTTAAAGTTTCGTGTGATATTAGCAGTGACACTGTACGTCAATAAATAACATTCAGGGCCTAGTTTTTTTTTGAATAATTGATGAAAAATAGACAAAACATTTTTTTTGTCAATTTGAGTCAACAACAAGCTACAGAGAATGATAAATCTACAACTAATGTTTTTTGTAGATTAACAATTTGAATCAATAATTTATTTTATTAATAAATACTTAGGAAGCTAGTCTCAAACATTATAGGCATTTTTTAAAAAAACAAAAATATTTAAAATATTTAATATGATTTGGTGCAGATTTTACTTCTTTTCGTTAATTAATTTGATAATTTGTAAACAAGAATCAGGAATTAATCCAATCTTGAAAGCTCTTGATGAAGTGTTTGTGGAATTTTTTATGAAATATCAAATTCAGTTTGACATTGCAATCATCAATAATGACTCAAATTACCGAAACACTATTAATGAATTCTTATCACAGTTTAAGGAACGAAATGCATACGAATTAAAGCTTTGGGGACCAGACACAAAAGTTGGCATAAAGCAATCAACAATTTTTTCAGTGACATCATGTGAGGATTACGCGTTAGCCCATAGAAACATTGAATTGCAAAATAAATTTTATAAAGAATTAAAATTCTTTTTTTACATCGAAAATTGCGAACTGAAAATTTTCCAAAATGATCTGAAATTTCTTATCCGAAAAGTCAACTTTTATTCTGGACGATTGGAAAACTTTGAGTTTTTGTTAATTAATGACGGAAGTTTTCTCCATCTTGCGACTATTGAATGGTTTACAGAAATAGCATGTAATCAAGCATAACTAAAGGTTTTGAATTCATTCAACAAAAAAGCACAAAAATGGCACAAAAAATTAGAAACTTATGAAAAGTTTCAAGACTTTTATGGATGTGAACTTAAGATGTGGTTAATACACAGTGAAAGTGGTGCGCTTTGGAGTCGATTTGAATATGATAAATATGATAATATGTCAAGAGCTTTAGGATTGATCCCAAACTTCTTTACTTTGATATCATCAAACTTCAATTATCGAATCAGCTTTAAAGGAACCAAGAAAGATGCAGATATGTGTGCTGAAATTTACAGATATGAGACGTTTTATGATCAAAATATTCACATGACCTCAACATTTATGGAAGTTCGTGATATTATTTTAGCAACACCTGGCGAACTTTACAGTCCATATGAGAAACTTTTGCTACCTTTTGATGATGTTACTTGGAAATTGCTTCATTTTACATTCTTAGTTGCATTTATTGCAATTTTTGTTATTAATCGATTGCCAAAATTCATTCAGAATAGAGTTTATGGAGAAAATGTTCATTCACCGTCATTAAATGTTGTTAGTACTTTTTTTGGATTTGCACAAATTAAAACTCCGAAATCTTTTTTTCCAAGATTTCTTCTCATCTTATTTGTCTTCTTCTGCTTGATCTTTCGGACTTGCTATCAAAGTAAATTATTTGAGTTTATGACAAGTGAGCCGAGACGACCAGCACCAAAACGAATTGAAGATTTAAGAGATAGGAACTATACATTGTATGTGAAAGATGATAATTTTCATCATTTCCACAAATCAATTCAAGACGAGCAGTTTAGATGGTAAATTAAATTGAACAATTGAACTGAGGGGAAGACAAAGTAGGAAATAAGTTCCCACAATTGCACATAAATTTCTTTCCGTAATGTTGTTGTCTTCCCTCCGAATTGAACCAAATTCTTGATTTACTTAAAAAATTTTCAGGCCACAACTTCGAAGCACAACTGATGAAGAATACACGTGGTACTTTGAAAGTCAGTCACAAAATGGATCAGCAAAAATTTCATTACTTATTCAGCTTAACTCGCTTCTAAATTATGATTCATATTTAAAACAACCTAAATTTTGGTATCAATTAAAAAACTTTTCAATGCAAGTTACTCAATTAGGATTTGCATTTTTTATGAATAATTATTTCTTTAAGATAGCAAAAAAGTCTGTTGAACTTTTAACATCAGCTGGAATAATGTTTTGGATGATTGACAATGAAATTGGTGTGAAATATAGATTTGCATTAGAAAAGAGACCGACACAACTGTCAATTGAACATTTAACCTTTGGTTTTGTAATTTGGCTTGGATTTTGTGGGTTTGCTATTGCAACTTTTGTGTGTGAGATTTTGTGTGGAAAATTTAGAAAACAAATTGAGCAGTGCAAGCGTTACTGGTTAAAAGTTCTTCCCAAAAAAGTAAGAAATGACAAAAAGGTAAAAATAAAAATTAAACAGCAAAAAAAGTTTAAACGATTAAAGACATAAATAAGGCAAACATTGATTTTTTTTTTGACAAAAAAGGATATTTTTTTAACTTTCACGCAAAAATCGTGTGAGTTATTAGTTTCGGTCAAAACTAGGGTTACCATCTAATTTTCATGAAAATACAGGACTTTTGGTAAATTTTTTCGAAAAAAAAAACAGGAAAAAGAGTAAAATTCGAAAATTATCGGAAATTTTCATGAAAAAAATACAGGACCAAGAACAAAATTTAAAAATTTATACAGGACAGTCTTGAAAAATACAGGACTGTCCGTTGAAAAACTACGCAGATGGTCACCCTACTCAAAACACACTTTTTTTAATACAGCCTCAAGGACTCATTTTCAAAAATCTCAAAGGGTACCAAAATGTGTGTATTAGAAGGCCGAATTTTTCTGTACATCAACTTTTACAATTGGACATCATCTATGCCTTCAAAACATCAAACAAAGTCTTTTTGGGTCAACAAATTTGATAAACAGGGTCACAGCCGAGCCATAAGGGTCTCGGAAAATAATTCTTTTTGCCATTTTATCACACAACATACGCAATTAGGGGAATGAAAAGTAATTTTTCAAATCTCTCAATTTTTTGATAACTTTGAAGCTGGTGACGATTCTAGGAAGAACACCCGTTAATAGCCATTTTACATATAATCCTTAAAAATCAAAATGTTTATTGCAACATGTAAAAACTAAGTTGAAACAAAATAAAAATTTACACATTAAAACCAATTATGAAATTTTGTTGATTAATTCAAATTATTAATTCGTGGGAATATGATTTACGGTACAATAGATTCTATCATCGATTAGAATCGCAGTGCCTTCAGCTCGTCGCAACATGTAGTAACACACCGCTTGGCTGGAACCCTCCCACATTATTAAGAATATGAAGAAATTCCATTTCTTTTTTCATTTTATTAGTAAATTTAATGCAAATACACTCGTAAAATCATTTCGATTTTCGTCCCATTTTTTGATGAATTCCATTTATTATATAGCTTTGGAATTTCCTGTGGGAATAAAAAATATATTTCCGAAATCGAATTTGCAAAGATTTACTTATTTTAAGCCTTCTGGAGCTTTTATGAATGAAAAGTTTCTCTCCCTGAATACTTCACTCACTGATCCAATTTAAGCTCGATAATAATACGATTGAATGTCTTTTATTTGTCATTCGAATAACTACTGAAAGTAGATTCTTATCTTCTACGCGTGAAACCTTTCATGATTCTTTTCATTAATTGAAATAAAAGTTCAGTTTCAAATATGAATTTCAGCTCAAGAGTTTAGCTCGATTCTATAAATTTTTAATTCAATGAATTTATTTAAAAGTTTTAGTTTTAATCTTTTTATTTTGTACCTTTTAAAATCAACTTTATCATTTAAATCAGAAAATTATTTAATTTCAAAAGCTCTCGGTGAAGTTGTTGATGAATTTTATAAGAAAAATCAGATAAAATTTAGTGTGATAATAATAAGAGATAAATTTAAATCAGACTATAAGCTTTATGATCGAATTTTAAAAGAAATCTTACAAGAAAATTCAATCAGATTAGTGACTTTGGAACAAAGTGGCAAACTAAGTGTGTCTATATCCATGATTGTAATCGTGTCAACCTGTGATGATTTTAAAATGATTCATTATAGGTTACATTTTATTACCAAGCTTCCTACGAATACAAAATTTGTTATTCTTTCCTTGTACTGTAATTTAAGCATGTTAGAGAATGATATAGGAAGTCTAATAAAACTTAAAAAACTTCGTTATGATCAAGCAAGTATCGAGATTTTTGAGTTCATCCTTATCAATGACGATCATTTTCTTCATCTTGCAACTATTGAATATTTCTCGGAACTAGCATGTAATCAACCTAAACTTAAAGTTTTGAATTCATTCAAAAAAAGCACAAAAAAGTGGAACATAAAGTTGGAAAATTACGAAAAGTTTCAAAACTTTTACGGATGTGAACTTAAAATTTGGATCATATCTTGGATTGATGGTTTACTTTGGAGCCGAATAAATTATAAAATTTATCCTGAGGATGAGGATGCAGCTGGATTGGTTCCAAATTTTTATCGAGCAATAGCCAAAAATTACAATTTTAAAATATTTTTTCAAGACACTTTTGAAAATGCAGAAGTTACTTCAGAAGTTGAAAGATTTAGCGCATATTTAAATGTTTCTGGAATACAAATGACTTCAACCTTTATGGAAATTCGTGACATTATCTTAGTATCGCCTGGAGAGCTTTACAGTCCTTATGAGAAACTTTTACTTCCTTTTGACATGACAACATGGATGTTACTTAACTTAACATTTATAATCGCTTTCGTGGTTATTCTTATTGTTAATCAACTTCCAAATAATATCCAAGACCAAGTTTTTGGTCATAATGTTCCTAATCCAGCACTAAATGTAATCAGTTCGTTTTTTGGCATCCCACAATTCAAAGTTCCTAGAAACTTCTTACCACGTTTCCTGCTCATATCATTTGTCTTTTTCTGTTTAATTTTTCGGACATGCTTTCAAAGTAAATTGTTTGAGTTTATGACAAGTGAGCCAAGACGACCAGCACCAAAATCTATTGAAGAATTAAAGAACAGAAATTATACATTTTATCAATGTTTAAGTGCTCAACTTTCTAATTCAGCAATAAAAGATGAACAATCGAAATGGTAAAACTTTCAAAACTGATCCGGACTGACAGACTGACATGATTGATCTTTTTTAATCACATTTTAAATATAATTTATTTAAATTTGTTCATTAAGGCCACAAATAAAGTCCATAGATGTCTACAACTTTTCACATTACTACATAACACAGTCACATAATGGAACATCCAGAATTTCTCTTGGTATTCAAAATCATGTTGTTATCTTTTTGAATTCACACGTTGATATATTGTCAAAATGGCTTAAGCTACAAAACGCCCATATGCAAGTTACTCAAGTTGGATTGGTTTTTTTTGACAATACTTTTTTCTTTAAAGTTGCAAACAAAGCTGTACAACGTTTAACAGCTGCGGGAATTATGTACTGGATGATTGAAAACGAAATTAAACCTAAAAGAACACCAACAATTCAAAAGGAACCAAAACAATTGACTCTTGATTGTTTGAGTTTTGGATTTGAAATTTGGATTGGATTTTGTGGACTGTCTGCTGCAGTTTTCTTTGGAGAAATTTCCTGGAAATATTTAAAGGTTATTTTTTTGGAAAAAATTCATAAAATAGCTGAATCAAAAACTCATGCCGAAAAAATAAAAATCAAAAGAAAAACAAGAAGAATGAGAAGAAAATTATATAAAAAGTTGTACAATCATAAATTTATAAAAGCAAAGCTGATTCGGAAAACAAAAAAAGTAAACAAAAGACGATCAATGTACTTTCAAAAGAATATCGATGTACTTTCAAAAAAAAAGAGCAGAAACAGGAAGCATTTATGTGCGCAACTAGCTTTTAACTATTGTTTTTAATAAACTAACTTGGAGTGTTTAATAAAATGGTTAAAATTCTCATTGTTTCTACAGAAATCAACCAATAAAATCTAAATCAAACTGAAATTGAGCTATTACCAAAGAATACGTTCTTGTTTAAAAGCTTAATCTTTAGATTATGCGTTTGTTATTAAAATTAATCATTTATCATTGTTTTACAATTATTTATTATTGAACCTGAGGAATTAAATAAAGTATTTTTCGAGGCAAATTTAATTTTTTCTTCTACAATAAATAATAATTCATTCAACAAGTTTAAAAGAAACTAGCTTATGATGATTTTCAACAGCTGACTTTAGCTGGAATCATCCAGTGAATGATTGAAATTTAAATCAAATTAAAATAATTGGAAACTCAAAAAGAGCCAATAAAATTGACTGTTGAAAATTAAAGCTTTGGTTTTGTGTTTTAACTTGATTTTTGAAAACTTAAAAAATTTGTCAGAATTATGCTGGTCGTTTATATTTAGTAACATATAAAATCTTTGAAACACAGTGCCTCCAGCTTAAAGGCTGAGCCTTTTTCATGCTCTACCTAAAATTTAAAATCATATCTCTTATTATTTTGTTTCGCTAACGTGAAGTTTTAAAGAAACTTAAAAAATTGTCCAAATGTTTTATAAATTTTATCTTTTAAGATTTTAACAATCTCATTTAATATGTTAAAAGACTCATGAAAACAAACTGTGGAAACATATAAATCGACAAGCGATGGCTACTAAATATTAACACGTTTGTAATTAAATAGGACAATAAATATTTGTACACCTTTTACACCATAAAGCGACTATAACATTGAAAAATATATTAAAGATTGAATCTTTTGTGTTAAACAATATTAATTTTGTGAAAATTTTTAACAATATGACAGTGCCTACAAACATTTACGATGAAAATGATGATTCCAAAGCTTTTGAATTTAAATTTAATATTTGTGGTTTACTGTGACTTAAATTCAACGCAATTTACAAAAAAACTAGAATTTCAAACAATTTCAAAAGCATTATCTGAGGTTCTAGATAAGTTTTATATCAAAAGTCAAATGCAATTCGACATAACAATTTTTGGAAATATTTCTGAAAATATTAATGACTTGAATGAAGTTGTAAATAGCTTTAATGCCCAAAACTCTTATCGGTTGTACTTTTGGCATGTATCAAAAAGTTATTTTCTCCTTCGATCGACTCTATTTTTTGTGAATTCATGTAATGACTTTGCTTCAATGCATCCAAATGTTCAGCTTATAAAACAGAATTCAAAGAATTTTAAATTTTTTCTGTATATTGAAAATTGCTGGCTTAATTTTATTCAAAACAACCTCGAAGTGCTCATTCCGACTTCCTCCGTGACACCAGCACCAGGTCGATTAGAAATTTTTGAATTCCTTCTCATCAATGATGGAAATTTTCTTTATCTAGCAACAGTTGAATGGTTTACAGAATCTGCATGTAATCAGCCACAACTAAAAGTTTTAAATTCATTCAACAAAGTCAAACAAAAGTGGAATAAAACATTAGAAAGTTATGAAAATTTTCAAAATTTTTACGGTTGTGATCTTAATTTGTGGATAATTAATGCCACAAGTGGTGGATATTGGAGTGAAATCATTTTTGATGAACGAAACAGTAAATATAGAACAAGAGGAATGATTCCTGAGTTTTTTTGGATGATTTCAAACAAGTACAATTATCAACCAAAGTTTCAAAATGATCCAAATAAAGCAGACGTTTGTTATGAAATTTATAGAACGGAAACACTAAAAATATCAAAACTTTACATGACGACAACATTCTTGGAAATACGTGACTTGGTTTTAACCACACCCGGGGACCTTTATACACCTTATGAGAAGCTTTGGCTTCCATTTGATTCCTCAACTTGGATTTTCTTACTTTTAACATTTTTGATTGCTTTCATTGTGATTTTTGTGATTAATCGACTTCCAAAATTTATTCAAAAAATGGTTTATGGTGAAAATATTAAAACACCGGCACTGAATGTTGTCAGCACATTTTTTGGAATTTCGCAGCATAAAATTCCTCAAAAAATATTTTCACGATTCTTGCTTATAATTTTCATTTTATTTTGTTTGATTTTTCGAACTTGCTATCAAAGTAAATTGTTTGAATTCATGACTGATGAGCCTAGACGTCCTCCACCGAAATCAATTGAAGATTTGACAAACAGGAACTACACATTGTATTTATCAGAAAGTTTTACAATTAATGACTTTGAAAATGCAATAAAAGATGATGATCTTAAATGGTGAGGCTTAAATATTTCCTAAATTCCAATTTTTTTTTAAGCTTACTTAAACTTTAGGCCAACTATAAAAAATTTGACATTTCAAGAATATGCATGGCTTTTTGAAACTCAATCTTTGAATGCCTCTGCAAAAATTGCTTTACTAATTCAACAAAACAACCTTATTAGCTATGGCTTTCATGTGAAAGTGAATAAAAATTGGAACCAAATTGATGACTTTTCAGTTCAAGTGTCTCAACTTGGATTCGCATTTTTCTCAAACAACTTCTTTTTTAAGATCGCTGATGATGCTGTACAGCATTTAACTTCAGCTGGAATAATGCAATGGATGATTGAAAGAAAAATTGGATCTAAAATGAAATTTGAGAATTTAAAGCAACCGACAAAATTAACTGTTACTAGTTTGAGCTTTGGTTTCATCATTTGGCTTGGATTTTGCGGACTTTCACTTACAGCCTTTTTTGGAGAACTTTTCTTTTTATTTATTATTAAAAAAATTGAAATTTGTTTTAAAATTAAAACGCAAAAAGTAAAAATAATCAATAAGTCTGATTTGATTAAAATACACACAAAAAATACTCCAAATGTGAAAACAATCACAAAACCGAAACAAATCAAGAAAATTATTGTTAAAAATGTTAAATGATAATGTTAAGTAAATAGAAAAATGAAATTAAATTTTGCGTTCAGTTAATTTTGTTCATCGAGTATTGAGATTAGCATTAGTTGAAGAAATCTCGAGTGACAAAACCAGTTAAGTTAATTAATAGACAAACATTTACTAGCCTAAATTTACATAACATACAGAACCCCACATTAATTAGACTTTCATACTAATCAAACAAGTGTTCCAATCTCAGATCACAAAAGAGTTGCTAAATGGCTGGAAGAACATTCTGATATAAGTCTTTCAAATTTATTGGAAAACTGTCCCTCAACCTACTTTGAAAAGGTTTATAAGCTATTTTAATTAAATTTGCAAGCATTTATAACTTAGGAGATTTAAAAATGATGAAGCCACGAGAAAACGTTGTCCTTTCGTAATTCTTTAAATTTCTTTATTATTTCAGCTTTTCGGAATGTTTACATTTGTTTAAATCCTAGAATAGGACTTATTTAATATTTTTGTTACAAATTATTTGTTTAATCTTACTCTTTTGTGACTTAATTAATTAAATTTGTTGAATTTCTATTTTCTTCGTTTTTTGTCTATTTCTGAACTCACTCTGTGCAGTTTTGAATTTGTAAGGTTTTGTAGTTTGAAATATTTATGACCGTTAAATCATTCTTAAGTTTTCTTTATGATTTTCTATTTTATATGGCATATTTCATGGAATCTTTGATTGAAATGTATGGAACTGACTTTAATTAATATCTTTAAATTTGTTTTTTGTATATCATCTAAAATAATCCCGTGCTTATATAAATTGAATCTAATATTTAATTTGATTTGTAATTAGAAAATCTATAAAAATATTCAATAAGAATAAATTGTCCTTTAAATGAGCTTTAAGACATGCCATATGTTGAAAAGACATGCTGAATCATTTAAATGTATTTAAATTTAGAATCATTTAATATTTTTTGTACATTTTCTGTATTATCAGCAGCGTGTCATCATAACACGAGCGTTTAATTGCTGTCTAAGAATATTTATAAAGCAATGACATTTTCTATTTTTTTGAAAGACTTGATGAAAAACAGAAGTGACTTTTCTATCTAATGAATTTAACAAACATTGGCTATTTTTTGCTAATTTTTGTGGTAAATTGTGAAAAAATCATCAAACCTGTAAAAAGAAATGAGGCAATTGATTCAACAACACGAGCAATTTGTGACATTGTTGAAGTTTTTTATGCAAAAAATCAGATGAGATTTGATGTTGTGATGAGTCAAGAGCTAGGAGGAAATTTTATTGACATTTGCTCCAATTTTATGATGAAAAATGAGGAAGAATTTTCATATGAGTTTAAAATACTGACGAATGGTCACTTATATCTTGATAAATCAGCAGTTTTATTTTTAGAGTCAATCATAGACTATAATTTGTTGCACATTCGATATAAAATAATCAACCAGCATCCAAAAACATTAAAATTTTTGATCTACATTGATAATTGTAGTCTAAAATACTTTAAAGACAATCTTGTTTATTTTGTAAATACTCAAAAGGTCACATATACTTCCGGAAAGCTTTCAATCTTTGAATTTGTTCTCATTAATGATGGAAATTTCCTTTATTTTGCTGCCGTTGAATGGTTTACAGATGCAGCATGCAATCAACCACAGTTAACAGTTTTAAATTCATTCAACAAGATGAAACAAAAGTGGAACAAAAATTTAGAAATTTATGAAAAGTTTCAAGACTTTTATGGTTGTGAATTAACGTTGGGTTTGACGTTTCATGGAGGAACTTGCTGGGGATCATTTGCTAATTCATCAACTCCAGGAGAAACGATGCAAGTCACAGGATTAAAACCAAATATTTTCAGAATTCTCTCAAGTAAACTTAACTTTAATCCAGTCGTTAGACTATTACAAAATGAAACTGTCCCACCGGATGTGTATTTTGATATTGTAAGACTTTCGTCATTCTTAAATGGATTTCTTCACATGACAGCAAGTTTTTTGGAAGTTCAGGATATAGTTTTGATAACACCTGGAGACTTGTATTCACCATATGAGAAGTTATGGCTTCCATTTGATGATGCAACATGGACATTATTGCTGCTTACATTTTTAATTGCTTTCATTGCTATATTTATTATCAATCGACTTCCAAAGTTTTTTCAAGAACAAATTTATGGTGAAAATATTCACACACCAGCACTTAATGTCATGAGCACATTTTTTGGCATCAATCTATCCAAATTACCAGAGAAGAACATGCCACGCTTTATTTTTATCAATTTTGTTTTCTTCTGTCTGATTTTCCAGACATGTTATCAAAGTAAGTTGTTTGAATTTATGACAACCGAGCCAAGACGTCAATCACTTAAGACCATTGAGGAATTAAAGGATGAGAATTACACTGTGTATCATACATTACCTGTTGATTATGTAGAAGAACTGATTGCAAGCGAGAAAAATAATTGGTAAGTCGGTAAGCTTTAATTTTACTATGCTATGATTTAAGCCAGAACTCGAAGTCGAAAGGTTCTTTATTTTTTCGGAGTCAACTCCCATCCGACTCGAGAAAATGAAGTCGACTCGAGTTGACTTCGAGCTCTGATTTAAGCCAAGTCGTAATTTTTTGAACCGAAAGTCTTGAATTTTTATAAAATGTCCTTTGTCCCGTATTTGTTAAATTGTGTTTTTTATGTATTTTAAGGCCACAAGTCACTGGGATTGATGAAGCAGACTTCATAACAATTCTTTCAACTCAATCACAAAATGCGTCAGCAAAACTTGCCCTCATTATTCAATCAATGAGTCTAAAGATTTATGAGCGATTGACACGACAGACCCTCAATTGGAATGAAATTCCAAACTACTCATTTCAAGTCAGTCAATCTGGATTTTCATTCATGCCAAATAATTTTTTTTATGAAAATATGGACAAAGCTACTCAGCAACTTACATCAGCTGGAATGATGGAACATTTATTTGAAGATTGTTTTCCATCAACAAAAAATATAGTTATTGATGATCACTGGTCAGTTTTAACTATTGAAAGTTTGAGCTTTGGATTTGTTATTTGGCTCGGATGTTGTGGCATTTGTGTTATTGCTTTTATTGGTGAAATATTTTTTTGGATTTTACGGAATAAAATTCAAATTTTTAGCCATAAACTTAAATTTCTAAAGATAAAGCAAGCAAAAGTTTATCCTTTGCTATCAAAAAGTAAGGAAATTCAGAAAAAGTATCCGAATGATAAGAAAATATTCAACAAGAACACTTGTGAAATTAAAGATCTTGAATTTGAGTCAGAATTGACTAAAATTATTAAAAATGAAATTTGTCTAATGTAAAATAATCAAGTATTATAAAGTCATTAAAAGTCATCAAGTAGTTTTCATTATCAAGTACATTTGTTTATTTCAGAGATCGAAGCCGATTTTTTCGGCTTAACTCAATTCGGCTTAAATTTCGGCTTAAAATCGGCTAAATTGAAATTCTGAGCTCACTATAGCTACATGCTGAAAAAATATTTTACAGAATCATAGTAAAGCATGTAAAGTTCAATTTAAATACTTAAAATGGGTGTTAAATGGCTTTTCTCTATCAAAAAAATCAAAAATTGAGTTAAGCCGAAAAAATCGGCTTCGATCTCTGGTTTATTTTAAGGTTCTGCCTTTATTTAGGCACTTCTCAAAATCTGTCCGTATTGCACCGTTCCATTAAATCCAGGTAATGCAGTTTAAGACATGTCTAAGAATTAGCCGATGTGAGATGGAGGAAAGGGTCAAGATTTATGTAGACAGAATGAGAAAGATACGAGAGCCGTAAATTCACCCTGAAGGGCTTTTACTGGAACGCACCTGGAGACATTGTGACTACTGAAAATTGGAACGAGAGCTGACATGAACACTAGTTTTAAGATTTAAAAACAGTTTTTATTTGGCTGCTGGGCACACAACTGCTTAGTGAAGATTATGCGCTACAAACTGAGCTAGCGTACTTAATAAGTATTTAAGAATTAATATTAAGAATAAAATTGTAGCGTTTAAAGCTTAGTAACACTGTTGGACAATTTAAAATGAATAAATTGAAATTGAAATTGAATTTCAATTGTTTGTCCTACGTCCAAGTGCACGTGCTCCTAGTAACAATTTGTAAATTTGTGCAAAAGACATCCAGATCGAGTTTAAAGGTGTAATTCATCTTTAAGGAAGCACACATAGCTTTTTATATTTGCGCAATTCCCGATTACGAGTTACCATTGAGGCACTTCTCACGCTCTCCTCTTGTCTATATATTCAAACCTGCTTACGAACCAATAAGTATAGAAAGATTGAAATGTATGTCTTAAATTAGAAACTTGAATACAAATTGTCAGATAATTTTGTACTGTTTTTGAGAATCTATGGTTGTTGGAAGTTGTAAGTTTGTTAATGAGTAAAAATTCTAATTGTTCATGACCTCCTTTAATCAAAGATCCGCATCGATCCCCGAATGTTGTGTTATCCTTTATTTATAATGCAACTATGCAAAGAATTTTTTTTGACACGAGTCGTGTTGAAACTCAAAATTAAGCAGTTTTTTTTGCATAATTTGTTTCGATCTTAAATATTGATATTGAAAATAAATTAGCAGTAATTTAACAAATCAGTAAAAGCCAAGACCTTAAAAAATTAAAACAATTCGCAAAGCTATAAGAACTTTTAAGTAAAAAGCCAGCTAAAATTTTAATAATTTTTATAAAGTTTTACAATTCTATTAAATATTATATGTTGACAAAGATTTAGTCACTGAAACTCCTCCTGACTAATTTATTTTTTTACATTCTTGCATCCAATGTATTTTAGTAATGAATCATTTCCCGAGCGACAATTTGTGGCAGTGGCAGTTCTGAGACTGCCACCACACTGCCTTGAAAAGATTAAAGCAGTTGTAAGGCAGTTTTACTTGTAACTGCCTTGTAACTGACTTATAGGCGCCATGTGACTACCTTGCGATTAAAATGCGACTGCCTTGTGATTATCATGTGACTACCTTGCGATTACCAAGTAACTGCCTTGTGACTGCCATGTGGCTGCTACAATAACAATAGAGTAGAACAAAAGAATTTTTTCATTGTTACATCATTTGTATCATATCGTTTAACGTGTTAGGTTCGTCAGTTAATTAAATAATTAAAAAGAGTCAATTAAAAGTGCTGTTTGGACTTGAAATATTACAAGAGACGTCGATATGGAAGCCATCAGTGATGTAAGTAATTCTAAAGTGCTTAAATTATTGTAAAAATAAGAATTTTTCCAGTTAAAAGCACGCAACTAATCGATTTTGTTGAGCATAAGCTAAGTTTATTTGACAATCAAGCAAATTTTGATCCTGAATTTGAGAAACAGCGTTGTAATAATAATAGTTGTAACTTGGTATGTATTATTATATATTTCTATTTTAGCATAGCTTAACAATTCGATTGTTATTTTAGGTGGGTTATCTATCAAAACGCATGGTAAATGATAATGCAAAAGGTGACCCGAAAAATGGGCTAGCGATCTCTCTACTAAAGCTGTATTTTTCTTCAGACTTCTTTTTATCAGATGTTGGATGGCCCAATTATGATGGTATTATTAATTGATTTCATTTTAAAGATACTTTTATAATGAAATATTTTTTTCTTGATTTCCTTTTCAGGTCGTGTTGAGATTCGTAACAATCTCGGACATATTTCTCTTTTGACGTCATTAAAGCACACACCGAAGGAATTTACATCAATTTAGATGATGCAAAAAAATTTATTCAATACGCAATCCGCTTTTTTTCATGAAGACCACAATGAAATTGTTCGTAAAATGAAGAAGGCTGATTCAAAAGCTAACGAAAAAGTTTAATATTGATATTTCTTATCTTAATTTGTTTTTGATTATAAAAAATTGTAATAAACTCCTAACTGAAATCCAGATTTTGAATTTTGATTTATTTTTGTAATTTTATTTCAGATTTGTCAAGGCAATTTTGTGGCAGTATTAAGGCATTGTTGTATGTCGATCATACAGCTGTCGTGTGAGTGCCACCTCGTCAACTTCAAGGCGATTACAAGGCAAGTCGGTTACAAGTCAGTGGCAGTTTCAAGACAGCCTTGCGCGCGGAAATATGGAGGTCAGGAGTTGCCATCAAGGCAATAAGGCAGTCGTATGACGATTATCGATCTGCCTTGACTTAAGGCAGTTGGCAGTAGGCAACGACTTATGACCACCTTATGGCTGCAATAAAGCGGATAAATGTCGCTCGGGTTTATCTTTTAAATCTAGTTTAGCTTTTGAAGTTTAAAATTATTTTCATAAGTTACTTGAATTTCATCTTCTCGCATTCTCTAGCCCAATATTGCATTTGTTGAGCATCGAGTGCTAAACTTTCTCTTTTCAACTTTTGCAATTCAACTTTTTTGTTTCTTTTAAAGAATCCACAATTCTTGAGACCCCATAACAATAAAATGAACACAAGTATGCCAATTACTCCTGACATGATAAAAACCTCCAATGGAACTTTTACAATAACGTTCTTATAAATAATTGTTTGTGGATTTTTGAATGTGACGTTAAAGGTTTGCGTTGTATTATCGTCACCAATTCTGTTGAATTTGATATTTGTTTTATAAATGAAAACACTTTTGCTGTTTACAAAAATTCTTTCTACATCAGAAAAAATAATCAAATTATTAATTTTTTGTATATTTTATAATTTATATAAAATAAAGAAAACTTACCAAACTCATGTAAAATGAATGAATAATTGAAATTTATAATAATTGGCTCATTTTCAGTTTGAAAGTCTTCAACGACAAACTCTACTTTTATGCAACCTTTTTTGTCATCAGATTGCATGCAGTCAAGGACAATTGTTCGATCAGATTGTAAGTTTTCTGAATTATGTTCTGTTGAATCGTTGAGATTGAGTTTGTTGTCGTAATTCAAATTAGAAGAGCCTTTGGAGTCTACACTGCGCTTTCTGAAGTGAGATAAATCAGGTTCCAGTTCTTGATGATTTAATTCATAGTTGAATCCTAATGTTGAACTGTCGAAATCAATTCCTTCTTTATTTTTATTTGAAAAATTTGAAATAAATTCCAATTTAGTCCAGTTGACTTCTAATTGCTTATTTTTGTAGGAAACAGTTAAATTCGCATCACCATCAAATTCAATAATTTTGACATGATTGTAAATAGCTAAGTCATACATTATAGGAATTTGTAGAGTAATTGATAGTTTTTTAATATTACTGGGTCCATAATTAAATATTTGATAGTTGTAATTAACGATATTCTGTATCAAAGTGTCACTTAAATGTATTTCAGGTGATGAACTTGTACTGCAAAATTAGAGTCCAATATGAGTAACTTAATCAAAATTTTTAAAACATTTAAAATGACTCACCTACTGACAGCAATTTCACTAAGTTCAGTCAATACAATTTTAACAATGCTTATATTATCCAGCATCTTTGTCTCATTTCCAATACTTGACACTTTTGCCTTAATCTCGAACAATTTTCCATCGAGTTGAGTCACATCAATGATAACTTTCATATTTAAAGATGTTTGATTAAAAATTGGCTTTTTGTTGTTAATGTCACAATACATGATATTATTTGCAATATTGCATGATGTTGGAAGTCGTGAAAATTGTGTCAGATTTGAAGACATTTCGATTGTTAGCTTTGTAGAGTAAGCAGGCTCACCAAAATTGTCAATTTTATAAGTAATAGTAATTGTCTTTTCACTACCGAGAATAAAAGGTTGCGAAACATTTTGTAGAGTTCCAATTATTGATAAGTCTACCTTACAATCTGTACTGTTGCATCCAGTCGAAAATGCTATTTCTCTTCTAAGTGATTTCGGATCTTTTAAGTCAAGCATGACGCATGTTTTACAAAAATTTGAATCATCTTTGTTTATTTTGTCGACAAGATCATAATCAACTTTTATTTCAATCGGCCAAAATATTTTTGTTAAAACTGTTTTAATATTTAGCTTATAATTGATGCATTTGTCATTCTTTGATAGTATCAAAGTTTCAATTATTATAGTTCTATTTGTACCAATTTCTGTCACTCGCTTGAAGATCGGATCAAGAGTTAAAATCATTTTGATTTCTGTATTTAAAAATATTTAAAAGTAATTGCAAAATAGGTTTAAATTTTGTAAAATTTACTTACTTATAGCCATATCCACCTTTGATTTACTTGAATATTTTGCACAAAATGACGCATTTATAGTTTTGCTATCAATATTCAGAAAATGTTTAGATAAATTCAGTATACTATTAATTCTAATGATTGGATATGATCGATAGATAAAAACAACTTCTGAGTTTGGTGCACCAATAGCTACATCATTGAATCCATTCCCATCAATGTCAATTCCATGTGATAATCCAAAACCAAACATTGGTTTAGTAAAAGATTCAGCATATTCATTTGGATCGACTTTTGGTGCTTGAATTTTCTGAATTGGAGTTGGTGATATACCAAGAGAACGTCCAAAATAAAGATAGGCAGCTCCATCTTCTTCAAATGGCGCCGAAATCAACAAATCATTGTATCCATCAAGATTTACGTCACCAAGTTTTGAAATTGACATTCCAAACCTTCCACTTCCTTTAAAACTTGACTGAAGAATAGTTGGTGACTTAAATTTCATCTTATAGAATGAGACCATATGTATAAGTCATAAGAAATGAATAAGAGACATTAATAAAACTTACATTTCCTATATTGATAAACACATAGACAGCTCCGTTATCATGAAGCTCATCGTTGGTGTAAAATGGTGCTGATACAACAATATCTGGCAATCCATCATTATTAAAGTCCTCACACATCACAGCATACCCAAAATATTCACCATATTGCGAACCATGTATTTTTTTCCGAATTAAAAATTTCTTTTCAGGCTTCGTGTTATTTGTTATTTCAAAAATGTATACTAATCCACGATGATTAACTCTAGGTGCTGATGCAATATAATATGTTTTATTTGTGCCTAAAATTTTTGCTGAACTGACGGAATAGCCAAAGTATGAATAACCGACTATAGATAATTTAAATAAGCTTGCATTGACGACATCTGCCTCATAGTCGATTGTATTGAAGACTTGTTCTTTATGAAGTGATTGACGAATAATAGATCCTTTCCAGTTATATATACCAGGACATCCAATAATTATTTCATCATCATTTTCAGTCATATGGACACTAAAGCCACTTTCACCGTATTTATAATTGTAATAGCTTATTTTGTCATCGACTCTATTTTGTTCATCAAAAAATCTGAGTGCACCAATTTTTGTATAATTTTCAGGCTCTCGACTGACTGTATCATTAACCCATGAACATAGTCCATGTAGATAATAGTTTGCTGTTTCATTTATTTTTAAAGTTTGAGATAAAGCTTTTAGATGTGGTGCACAAATGACAAATTTATTACTTTCAGATCCTCCACCATCCATTGAGAATCCAAGCAGTTGGAAATCTTTTGTTTCGGAATCAATGACTTTTTTATTTTTATACTTACTTACATTGACAAATTCTTCACTCTTATCAAAAATGTATTCATAACATGACTCAATAGTTACATTTCTGCTAATCTCACATTTTAATATCGCTCCAGGTTCCTCTGTATGTTTTTGTTTCTCAACAATTGGCTGTGCCCGTGGTGCACTGATGATGATATGAGACTTTCTGAGATTTATTGAGAATCCAAAGAACGATGATCTTTCTTGTCTAATGTAATCTTTATATTTTAAGAAGACTTCTCGTTTGGATATTATGATATTTGGAACTGGAGAAAGATTAAATGCTGTGATAAAATTTATGAGAAAGATGAGTAAAAAAATTTGATCTCGCATGTTTTTGGGATCAGCTTGCTACTTAGCAACTCTTTTCCTTATATATTCACTTTTTGGTCCAGAAAGCACACAGAAAATACACAAGATAGCTTTAATTTAATATTTTAAGGATACATTCACAATGAATGAATGAATGTTTAAACCCCAATGTTTAAAATATAAACTCAGCTAAATAAAAAAGATAAACTACAGATAAGTTTATAATTCCTCATCAGTTTATTTTAAATCTGAGCTCGAAGTCGACTGGAGTTGACTCGAGCCGACTCGGGTTTTTTCGAATCTACTCAACTTTTCTCGAGTCAACTTCATTTTTTTGGAGTCTACTTCGAGTCGACTCGAGTCTACTTCGAGCTCTGTTTGAAATGAATAATTGTTTTTTTTTATGACTTGATAAAGCATATAAAAACTGACTTTACATAAATTTTTAAATGTATGTTTGTGTGTAGTGCAGAATTAAGATTTTTTTCCAATATTCGTACAAATTGTAAACACGCACATTTGATTCAAGGCGCCCGCAAATTATAATCTAAATTTCGAGGATTTGATAAGATTTTTAAAAAACTGAAGGGGATAATCCAAAATCGAGGATAATCCACTTTAGTGAAACTTGCAGAATGATTTCAATAAGAATAAAAATTCTGGCTTGAAATATTTTAAGAATTATGATAATTTATTGCAAAATCTAATGTTTGAAAAAAATACAAAATAAATTGTTCTCACATTCTCTTAACTAGGCTATTAGGGCCTAGTAGGGCACCCATTATTAGGGTTTAAATTTGATTACTATTTTTTAAATAATTGTAAGACGCAAGTAGCCATAATGTTTTTAAGGCCAATCCTACTCCAAAACTTCACATGGCATCACAAACCCCCTCAAACTCGTAACCACCTTACTTCATACCTGACACCCACCTCCCACCTTGCCATCACTCTCTAAATCATTGTCTTCATACAATTTCACAAATGGCTTTACACGGCTTGCATTCTAGAGTCAGAGAGGGAATTTGGTATTTATGTTATAAATGGCTTATCAGTTTGCTTTTTTCCCACGATTTTTTTTAAAATTTTATTGAGTTTGGAATATTAAATATCATCAAACCTTGATTTCCTTTTTCTGGAAAAATTCCCAAAAAAAAATATTTCCAATTGAATTATTTTACAAACTTTAGTTACGTCGGACGTAAATCAAATAATGAAAATTTTAAATCATTTATTTTTTCATATTTTATTTTCAATTTCAATTTCAAAATCAACAACATTATCTCCATCATTTGTTGATGCAATTTCTGGCGTAATTGAGGTCTTTTTTGTTCGACAAAATATTTCATTTGACATCATAACTTTTGGTAAAATAACTTCAGACATTGCTGACGTCATAAGTGAAATTGGAAGGCAACAGGACAAAAAATTAATTTTTTTACTGGATATTCGTCATGTCAGGTATATCGAATTATCGGATTTAACCTTCAATCAGTCATCTATAATTATAGCAAATCAATAGCATATTGAGACTATTATGTTTCATGCACGATTCACAAATCGATTTCCAAAAGATTTAAAATTTATAATATGCTTAAATGATTTTGAAGATTTTGAAGATGAGAGGCAGTTAAGGATGAAAGAGCCAAAGATGTCACAGATTTTGTATTTTTTGGTAGATCGGGAAATGAAAATTGATTTGATGACTTACAATTATTTTGGTGGAAATAATTGTAATAAAAAAACAATTATAACTCTTAACTCATTCAATAAGAGAACTAAAGGATGGATGGAGAAGCTTAAACCTCACAAAAAGTATAATAACCTCCAAAATTGCATTGTAACAGTGAAATCTAGTCTTATTTACTATAATCGACGTCACGATGAAAAGTTCACAGGATTTATTTTTGATTTCATGGATTGCGTTGGAAAATTCAAAAACTTTAAAGTTCATCGCTTGCCAAATGACTTGAGCATTAATAATCTCAAAAAGACCAAAATTAAGATTGTTTTGCGAACTGATGTGTATTTAATAATAGATTCATTGTTAGGTATAATTGATGAGGATTTTTACATAACCTCAACATTCACCGAAGACATTAATAGCTTTATTATTACACCTGCTGAGTCATATTCAAGTTATGAAAAGATTTTGTTACCATTTGATTCAGCAACTTGGTGGATGATCTTGATGACATTTATAGCTGCATTTACTGTAATTTTTTTTGTAAATTGCTTTTCAAAATCAAAGCAAAATCTTCTTTATGGAGCAAATATCAAAATGCCAGCTCTGAATGTTGCAAGAATATTTTTTGGAATTGCCCAGGCTCACACACCAAAAGAGACATTTTCTAGAATTATTCTACTTGTTTTCACACTTTATTGCTTAGTAATTAGAACAGCTTACCAAGGCGTATTTTATGAAATGATCACAACAGATATGAAACGAGACTTACCATTGACATTGGATGATCTATTTGCTAGGAACTATACAATTTATGTACAAAAAGGTTTTGGTGGACCAGAACATTTTATCGAGACTGTGAAAAGAACTAGAGGGTAAGTTTTATATCAAATAAATTTAATTTTATAAAACAAAATCAGAGTTGTAATCTGTCACAGGCAATATCTGTGACAGATGTGTCAACTGAACCTGTGGCAGGTGAACTGCTTCGCAACTCTGAATAAAATCAGCAAAATTCTCTTCCAGCTTTCTTACAAACATTAAGAAAATAAACGGTTCTGTATTTCTGACTGAAATCCTTTGTAATGAGTTTTTCCGGGGATCATCAAAAAAAGCAGCTTTCTCAAATGTTTTTGTCCTTGGATACAGTGCGGCTATGTGCAAGCAAACGCCATTGATGCTTAAAGAAGTTTATATGACATCATCGATTGGAATCACAGTTCCAAGGAACAATTTTTTGTATCAATCAATTGAAGAAACAATGCAGCTTTTACTTCCAGCTGGAATTCCACAGTATTTATGGAAATATCACTATCAATATTTCTATCAAATACCTCAATACAAGGAACTACATTTTAAATATCCGCATGTACTGACTTGGAATGAACTTTCCTTTGGATTTGTTTTGTGGTTTGGATCTTGTGGAATTGCTGTTGTTTATTTTGTTGCTGAATGTGTTAAATTTCATTTTTTTAGAAAATTGCTTAACCACATTGTTAGTCATGGGTTTGTGAAGTTTATAAAAGACTTAAAGTTAAAATACATAATGTAGCTTTGGTTTGATTAATTAAAGTGGTTCTGAATTGAAAATGTCTTTAAACTATTGTAAGTTCTTAATAAAATAACATAAAGGTTTGCGTCTGTTAGTGCATTAGATTATGAAGTTACAAACAATTATTGAGGAGCTTTGGTTTTAAAAATGTATAAAAAGCCCACACTGGCAAAAAATCAATATTGTTACTTAATCCTTACTCGCTGAGTTTTAATAACGTTTCTTAAAATTTAAAAAATTGCAGCTCGATCTTAAATATTCTTAGTTATGTTGTTTGACTAGACGAATAAACCACTGGGTTAAAAATGATCTCTTCAGTATGAATTGAATCAATCCCAGGCCATGTCTAATTTTCGTAGCTCTTTTTCCATTTTACCGTTCTAGTTACGAAGCTCGGTTCGTGTGTTGGGTGTAGTATTGATGTCTTTGGCATAGAATATGCCTCCTTTGCTAGGTATACAAGGATATACTAGCATCTGGATGACTTCCTTACGGCATCTTGCGCACACGGATTGTGACTAGGTACATTGCAGGGTACATCAGGTCTTATGACGTACTCGTGTCTTTGCAATGTACAGAGCTTGCAAGTGGTTCGGATCCCACTATAAACTGTAGGTCTAAAGGGTGTGGTACAATAGATTCTGTTCAAATTTGAATCGCAGTGCCTCCAGCTGAAAGGCTGGGCCCTTCACACATTATATGAATTGAATGGTTTCTTGTGCTTTCGTTTCAAGGACCTGTCTCAAGGATACTGAATACTTACTTTCTTGGCTGGGGCGCACGTGGGCCCATTGCCGCTATCTTCATCATTAGAAACCTTCTGCCAGTTCGGGATATAAAGGACTCTAGCGTCTTTATCAACACATCAAATTCACGAGATCTTCGGTCTTCCTTGTGATCTCTTGCTATCCATAAAGTCTGCTCCTGTCATTTTTAGTACTGGGATACCGAATATGATCTACTTTAAAGCCTGTTTTTGTAAAACGCTTTGATCTATTTTAATTTTTGGCTTATTTAAGTAGCTATTTGAGTTACTTCCTCTTTAAAATAAATAAAAACTTGAATTAATATTTATGTATGAAGCTGAGAGCCTCCTCCTTCGGAGGATATGAAAGAGCGATATCTCGAATACGGTTTTGGTCATAGATACGACTAAAACTATACTGAATTTCGGTTTTTTGTTCTGGTGCAGCTTAAATATGAATTTACTGATATATGCTTGGAAATTGAACTTAATTTATCAGTTCACAAAGATCCCAAAACCGCAGTTTTAACCTTCACTACTGCAGATTCAAGTCAAAAGTACGGATTTATGGTTTTCCATGAACCGCATCCAGAAACCCATAATTAAGTATAGCAAAAATAACCGACAAAAAAACATTTAAATCTAATTTCGAACAAAACGTTTTTAAGGTTTATTTTCCAATTTCTGTTCAACTTTTTAAACCGGGCAGGTCAATAACAATAAAAAGTTTCTATAGTTCTATATTTTATATTATTTTTTGCTATGCAATTATTTTATAAATATTTGATAATAATTTGCATTAATATAATTTGTTACTATCGATCAATTGACGGAGATTTTGTGTTTGATGACTCAGTGGCAATTCTTAAAAATCGTGATGTTTACGAGGGCCAATTTAATAGAAAAACATTTGAGGTAATTTTTCTTCCAATTTTTATGAAATTTTAAGGATTTTTGAATGAAAAGGTGCAAAATTAAGATTTCTATATAAAGTGCACAATATTGTTTAAATAATTTGTTAAATTTAATAAAATAAAAGCAATTTAATTGCATTTTTAAGAATATTTTCATCCACAATGACTTCTGGGGCAGTAACATAACAATGAAGGATTCCCACAAGAGCTACCGTCCGCTTACAACTCTAACATTCCTCATTGAACGACATATAAACAATGGACTCGACAGTCGTTCCATGAAACTTGTAAATCTTATTATTCACATAGTCAATTGTTGTCTACTTTTGAACTTCCTTCATGCAATATTGAATAACAGACAAACGGCATTTATTGCAACAGTTCTGTTTTGCGTTCATCCAATCCATACTGAAGCTGTGTGCGGAATTGTTTCGCGTTCAGATTTAATGGCCTGTTTTATATTTCTAATGTGTGGAATTTTCTATTTTTATGTCTTTTATAAAGGTAAGCTTATATAGTTATTGATTTGTTGTAGATCTAAATAATTTTTTAACTCAAATCATCTTCAATTTTCAGACGGTACTGCTGTAAACTTTAGTTATTCGCTCATCTATTTAATAATTATAGGATTAATGTCGTTTATAGGAATTTTATTTAAGGAAAATGCAGTCATGATTATGGTAAGCATTAAATATGTCCTAAAAGATGATTCACGCTTATTAATAAACTAATTTATTTTTATAGCCAACTCTTGCAGCACTCGATATAGCTAGAAACCTTAAATTATTCAAAAGTTTATCGAAAATTTCATCGTTAATTTTACGACTAGTTTTAATGCTCATCTTCACAACACTTATTGTCTTCTTCCGTTTGTGGATGCAAAATTTCTCAACACCAGAATTTAGAATTGAAGATAATCCAATTGCAGCCACAGATAGCCAATTGACAAGAATACTGAGTCAAAATTTCTTGTATTGCTTTAACTTTTATCTTTTATTGATGCCAGATTGGCTGAGTTTTGACTGGAGTTTTGAAAGTATTGAGAAAATGGAAGGATTTGAAGATGTGAGAATTTTTGGGATTTTGGTATTTCATGGAATGTTGATTGTAATAGTGCTAAGAGGTATTAGAAAAAGGTACGAAATATATATTTTTAAAAAAATGATTTAAAATTAATTTAAAAATCTCTTTAATTTTAGAAAACTTTTAACAGCACTTGTTCTCTTGATAATTCCATTTACACCAGCAATTGGAATAATTAAAGTCGGTTTTGTGATAGCTGAAAGGATACTTTACATCCCATCGATCGGATTCTCAATCTACGTCGCAATTGGATACAAAAAACTCATCAAAAACTTTAAATTTCTTCGTCCATATCTTTACATGTCCTTCATACTACTAATCATATTTCATAGCATGAAAACATACACAAGAAGTCTTGATTGGCGAACTGAAAGTCAACTTTTTTTCTCAGCCTTAAAAATTGTTCCAAAAAATGCGAAAGTTTATTACAACATTGCTAGAATCTCATCAGAAAATAAGCAAATTGAAATGTCTGTAAAATTTTATCGACATGCAATAAGACTACATCCAAACTATGAATCAGCTCATATGAACCTAGGAAATATTTATCGTGAATTGAATGAATTTGAAAAGGCAAAATTTCATTTAAATAAAGCGGTAGAAATACTCGAAGAATTTCCAACAGCGTGGATGAATTTAGGAATTGTTCAAGCAGTATTAAAAGATTTCGAGTCAAGTGAACAGAGCTATTTAAAGGCTTTATCATATCGTAAAAATTATGCAAATTGTTATTATAACATGGGCAACTTATACATCGAAATGAAAAACTCATCAGCAGCAATTGAACATTGGAAACGATCTATTGCAATTAATCCAGGTCATCGTAAGGCTTGGTCAAATATATTAGCATTTTATGACAATCAGCGTAACAATCACGAAACTGTTTTAAAATATTCTGAAATTGCTTTAATTTATCTGCCAAATGACACAAACATTTTATTCTCGAGGGCAAATACTTTCGGAAAAATGGCATATTATGAAGAAGCCGAGAAACTGTTTAAGCAAATTATCGAAGCTGAACCAAAAAAGTCAATATTTTATGCCAATTTGGGAGTTCTCTATCATCGGTGGGGGAAGAAAGAATTAGCAAAAAAATATTATCGAGCAGCGCTGTCACTTGATGCGTCATTAAAGAATGCACAAAGTAATTTAATGAAATTACAAGAATTTGGCGAATAAAACAGTGTTCATGAAGCTAATAGGGACATTAATTGGATAATGTGCGAACTAGGTAAATGATCAACATCCAAATTAATTCTAAAAACTCAAAAATTCAAGTATTTTACAGTATTTTTGACATTTTCATTTTAAACGTTCGAAAAATATTCTTAAGATTAATCGCGGAATAAAATAATTGACTTGAATAAATTTTTTACTAGATATTTAAGAACATTTGTATTTATGAAACTCAAAACAGCAATAAACGATTATGAATCAAAATGTTATCATCTTTTTAAATGCCTAGCATGTCTAATTTCTAAAGCTCTTTTTTCCATTTCACCGTTCTGGTTACGGAGCTCGGTTCGTGTGTTGGGTGTAGTTTTGAGGTCTTTGGCACAAAATATGCCTTATTTGCTGGATTTCAAAGATATACTAGCATCTAGATGACATCTTGCGCACACGAATTATGACTAGCTACATTGCAGGGTAAATCAGGTCTTATGACGTACTCGTGTCTTTGCAATGTGCGGAGCTTGCAAGTGATTCGGATCCCATTATAAACTGTAGTTCTAAAGGGTGTGGTACAATAGATTCTTTACAAATTGAACCGCAGTGCCTCCAGCTGAAAGGTTGGGCTATGATATATGAACGGATGCTATGTATTTTAATATAATTAAAAATTGTTGGAAAAAATAAATTCACTCAATGTTTCGTCCCGAGCGGGAATCGAACCTAGCACCTCTCGATTGCCGGTCAAATACTCAGATTACTAAGCTATTGGGAGTGAACTGCCAGAATGCCAATATATGCGAAACACTCTTTTTCAATAAATTTTAAGGTTTTCGTACAATATCAATCTTCATAAGACTTGCCAAGGAAATCATATTAAATTTCATAAAATTTTATTCGATTTCGAAAATAAATATGGAATTTTTATAAATCTTTAAACAGGAAGTTAACTAATAACAATTATATAAATCTTTATATACAAAATAAATAAGAAAATTTTTGTATCACATTCTTGTTTTTAAATTTTTGTAGGGAAATGATTTTTGTGCATTGACTTTAGAGCTTTTAAATCACAAATGTTTGGTTCACTAGCTCTGGAAATAATTTCAACTAGAAAAGTTCTGCAAGCTACAACAATTTGTCCAGAACAACTTCATTCTATCTAATTTATACCAGCAATATTCCTCATAAAATTCTTTAACGTTCGTCGAATCCATTTTAGCCTCAATCATAATCTTATAGCTTCACCACCAGATCCTGAATTTTCATCATTTCCATCCAATATCAATGCGGAATGTTCATCGATTGTTTCTTTTTCAGCTAGTAAAGGAACTTGATATGGGAGCTCACTGGTTGCCCAAAGATATAAGTCTAATGTTTTCTCGGTGCACTCTGCAATAAAACGGATGAAGGGTCGGATATCACCCTCGTTTGCCATTTGGAGGTAGTTGTAGTATTGAAGTCTAAAAAAGTAAAATTTAGTGTATTAATGATATAGATTATTGCAATGAATTTACCTTTGTTGCTTCTGAATAACAACAGGTGGAAATCCATATCTCATTAGAATTGTATTCATCAACAGCCTTGACGTTCGTCCATTACCATCACTAAATGGATGAATATGAACCAATTTGTAATGTGCAATTGCAGCTTGTTTCACTGGATGTAGCTCATTTGTATAGTCTGAATTTAACCATTGAAGAAAATCATCCATCAACATGTTCAATTGTGATGGTTTGGGTGGAATATGTGAGCCTACATAGACCTGATTTCGTCTGAACATTCCACCTTCAATTGGATCGACGTGTCCAAGAACTCGTTTGTGGATCTCAAGAATGTCATTGAGGGTTAAAACTTCACTTCTAAAATTGAAAATATATAGTAGCTCAATTTTACATCCAAAACAGCACAGCTCGTAATGACTTACTTAACAAGCGTAGCATTTACATATTTCATAGCTGAATCCAGTCCAAGAATTTCATTATGTTCCTCTACACTTCTTCCACTAACTGCCATATGTGTCTCAAGTACTGATCTAGTCTCAGCTAATGTCATACTGTTGCCCTCAATACCAACTGAATGGTAAATATGAAGAATGTAGGCCTCTTTTGTAGCTCGTTTCATTGCAGCACCTCTTGCATCAACTTGTGACAATAAATCACGTTTTTCATCTAGTCGACGTAGTCGTTCCTCATCAATTGATTGGACAACGGCTGCTGTCATTTGGCGCCTCTCAAGTGCTCGTTCATAATTTGGATCAAAAGAAATTGCGCGATGATAAAAATGATCAGCTTTTATTATGTCACGTTGCTCTAAAAATAAACCAAATTCTGTTAAAATTCTTGGATTATTTGGTGCTAGTGACAGTGAATGTTGAAAGACTTTGTAAGCCTTGTCGAATTTTCCTGCTTTTTTCAGTTCAATTGCAGCTTTTAAATTTATTTCAGCTTCTACATTATTCTCCTCAATTTTTGTAATTTTCTTCATTTTTCCCGGAACTTCAAACCTCAGTGGATCGTAATTTATTTGAAGCTCATGATCCCGAGGCAATAGAAACTTTGTTGGCTGTTTTTTGATGTAATTTAATAAAATAAATATCAATATTGAAATTCCACAAATTAGAATTGCAAAAATTATTGATTTCTTCCGTTTTGGATATATATTTTCACTTATTATCTCCGTCATTGTGTCCACAATATTTTTAACTTCAATTTCACTCATGTTTTTGTATTAATTTCATAACGATTGCTTAAAAAAAATTAACATTGAATTTTTATGATTTTTTATGTCTTAAATACTGAATCAGCTGTAATTGTGGAATGTCGAGTTTGACTTATTTTGGGAAAAACTTTAAAGTTTTTCGAACATGCGAAAAGAAATTTTTAAAATAGATATAATGATAAGCATGCATGCTGGCATGTAACGATCCTGAAAAAGTAAAGGCACAGAAAAATATGGAATTATTTTTGATTGAACAAACAATATATGGAGTCGTTCAGTTATGACGTCTTACATTTAGGGGGGTCTAAGAATTTGTGACATCCAATTTTTTTTGTGTCTATGATTGGACGTAAAGGGGAGGGTGGAGGGTTATTGACATATGTGACAGTTTTGTGACAGAGGGGGGAAGGAGGGTCCAAAAATTATGTTTTTCGATCGACGTCATAAGTGTAATTTTAAGATATACAAGATTGCATAATATTATGAAATTATCTGGATATGTTCCCAATCCTGTCGCGTGTTTTGTCTTCTTCTTATCTTTATCTTTCTCTTTGATCATACATACACTTGTGATACTCAGAGACTACACATATATTTACTTTTTGCAAGTCTTGCTCTCTTCCTGACTCTCATTTTCGATCTATACACTTGTTAGAATTTTGCGTTTTTTTCTCATTGGATTTAAAGTTGTTGTACAAATCAGACGTGATTTTAGACAGTCTTTATTTTTATCAGATAATTATTAGAGTGAAAAGGCGGGAAAAATTATTGTGCAGTGTATTGTGATAAGATCTTTAGAAATTATTAATTATAAAATAAAGAATTGGTTAACAATTTAACAAAAACGAGGCAAAATACATTTACAAAAAGTGCCTGCATTTAATAAAACTTTGGAAAAAAGATGTAAATATTTATGAACCATTCGTAAAAGATTTTTACCATAATCAGAAATTTTAAAAAAAATTGATTTAATCAGAGTTCAATCAAACCATTTATTTATTTATTTTTTGTAGTAAGCATGTCAAAAGAACCGCCAGCAAAGATTTTTAAAGTTGGCACACCAGACTTCCGAAATGATTCAAGTGAAATTGAATTAATGGAAGTTGAAGATGATGAATTAGCTAGTTCTTCAAGAAGTTCAATATTAGCTTCTGAAAAACCTATATTGGATATACTGAATCATAAATTTCTTCAAGTCGAGAGCCGTTTTGTTGCTGACATTAGATCATTTACTGCAATCCCTTATTATGATAACTTAAAAATCATTAAAATTACATTAGAGGCCCTTCAAAAGTTGTCAATTTTAAATTTCGAAGCATTTCCAAATGTGTTTATTTTTGTAATAGAAATTAAAAGTTTTGGATACAACCAAGCATCTGTTCTTAACATTGAGAGCTTAATGAACAATTTATTTATAACTGATTATCATGCTACTCGTCCACTTATACTACAATTAACTTCAAAATCCGAAAATTTGTCTAAATTCTTTTACAAAAAAGAAAAATCGAACAACTTTGCTGAAATTGGAATTGATGAGAATTTCGACAACGTTTGGAATTTTTCATCATTTTTCTGGAAGTTTATGAATGGGGAAATTGACTCTTTTGATAGAAATTTAATTGTCAATCTGCTAAAACTACAAAGATTAGAATCTAATTTAATCATTAGATTTTTAAATATTTTTAAAATTCCTGGAGATTTCTTGTGGACATTGAAAATTGAATGTTCAAAATATGGTTCAAAAAGTCAATTTTTAGCAGCTTTTGATGAATCATTTGACAACAAGACGAATCATTTAAACATCAAGGGCCAAAGCATCTTAAATCGTACATTTTTATTGTCAACTTCTGAAGTATCAATCCTGTCGCTGGCTGTAGAAAACTCAAACATTGAAATTATTGAGTACTTAACAACAAAATGCTTTCATTTAATTCAACAACTTCCATCTGATCATCAAGTCAAAGTCACTACAATTGCTTTTAATAATCAAGAATTTGATATTGTTAGTGAATTGATCGAAGAATGTGATTTTCCATTTCCTGATAAATTCAACATTGTGATGACCAGTAATTTAAGACTTAATCATATAGCCAAATCAAGATGTGATTTCTTCATTGCAATTCAATTTGGAAATTTAACTGCAATCAATAATTTTATTGACAATAATCCAAATCTAAAAATTGTCTACAGCATTGACAATAAGTCATCTTTAAAACAATCGATTGATTCCAATAAAATTGACATCTATTGTGTTCTTAAATTTCATGGATTTCAACCAGCTTATAATGAGGATTTTGAAAATTTTCTTACTCCATCACAAAGAGAGCAGATTGCAGAAATTAATGTTCAAAATGGACTTAAATGCACTACAGCCGTACAGCTTGCACATAGATCAATTATTCATAATCAGAAGATTAATAAAGAAACAGAACAACAATATCGTCAATTTATTCAAAAATGGTACGAATTAATATACAAATCAAAATTTGGAATGGAATTGATCAATGCAATTGCTCAATGTGAAGAATTAATCATCGATTTTGATTTTGAAAGTGAATTTGTGAGTATCAAAATTGATATTTTTACAATAAATCATATTAAAAGTTAAAAAATAGCTTTAATTTAAAAAAAAAGTCGAGTTTAAGCTGTAATGAGACTTTTGCGTACTAGTGAAATTTGAGGAAACGGGACAAAAAGTCACGGTTTCTGCAGATCATAATCTATTAAAAATGAAGATAACAAGATTTTCCGGAGCAAGCTTTTTTCATTTTAATTGCACTTTGTTGCATTAGCAAGTTAAAGTCCAATGTGGAACAAACATTAGCTAGACTTAAATTGCCAGACATTAAGCTAGACTTTAACTAGACATTTAAACTAAATAACTTTGTGTTCAAATCTCAAAATTAATTTTCTTTACTTTCTGCCTATATACTTTACAAGCACTTGCAGAAATCACTAATGTAACTTGATTTTTCACTCGCACGCATTTGAGGCTTTTGTTTATTATTGAAGATTTTATTTTTTTAAAGTTCTTTAATTAAGTATAATAATAAACTAGAATAGAAGTCACATTAAAGAAGTGAACGTACGAAAGAAGCAAATTATCCTCGCGTAGATCAGTAAGCTCATATTGAAGGTACATGCATTGATCCAGTCGGATAAAAGTCAAAACCATGAATCCCTATTTAAGAACAGCCATTGTGCTTTTATGCCAAAGCTCAGCTTATAAGGACATAACTTCCAAAAGCAATGGCAGAAATAGTCATTTAACGGTTTTTTGAAATTTAAAGTCATTGGCTAATCCAATATCAATTATGTGCACCACTTCAAATAGTAAAGTTAATTTAATTAAGAAACTAAGATGAATTAGAAAAACAAATATGTGACTGTCCGCAATATCAAAAAGCAGTTATCGAATGCAAAAAACTAGAAATCTCTAAGTGCTTCCAGTTCTGAGAAAAACGGGCAAACCAGCCAGTCAAAGTAGACATTGTTTCCCAAGGAAAAAACACGGTTTTTGGCACATTTTCTAATTATCCTAAGCTTAATGTTACTATACAAAAGTATAACAAGGTCTAGTTATAATGAACATTAAAAATATGTCAGTAGTCGTCCGTGTGTTTGGTTCAAAAGGCTAGTTTATGGCAAGTTAATGGAAAGTCTTTAAATAGTTCAAAGTCAACCCGGGTATAATCTTTGCTTGGAGATAATTAAACATTATAATAATTGTATTTAAAGACTTTAATCTGCGGTAGCTTTGCAAATATCAAGCATACTTCTAGAATCTAGATTAATATTTGAAAAAAAAAATAAACATTAACTGAGCTCAGCTGAGTTGCTCTCTGAAGTTAAAATAATAGAAAGTAAAATATTTTTCAAACAATTTTGCAGGTCCATAACATCGACATGTCTCCCAAAGACGAAGCATTTGGATCAACGTATCCACATAAGAAATGGATTTTGATTGGCGCTAAATTAACAAACGACGAAAATAAAGAACAAGAAATAAGAGGAACAATAGCACATGAGTTTTGTCATTACATCCTTTACTTAATATTTGACAATAACTTAAAGCCTTATAGTAATAAATCTAAAAATATTGAAGGGATTTTTGATGCAATTGTCAAAGTTTATTCTCAATGGTTTCATTCAGCATTCACAAATAGTGAAAATGAAGCATATGATGAATGTAATCATATCATATCAAATGTATACAAAAAATATTCAATGGATAAACATCATCAAGAATTAATTGTCAGAGTTCCTGAAATTTTGACTTACTTTGACGGTGATGACGAAAAAATCGAGCAAATTAGTAAAATTTACAAACCATTATTTACCTTTTATGAAGCATTTGTGCTGCCTGCCTTAAAAACATTCAATTTAAAAGATCGAGAATGTGTAAAAATGTTCAACAAAATTTCCGGAGTTTTACAAAAGGTTTGGAACATGGAATATGATTTGACAGACTGGAAAGATCTTACTGGAAGTCTTAATCGAAACATTATTATTAATACAAATAATTCAAGCCTTTTATTACGAAACATTTGTTACTGTCTATTCCAAGAAAATCAACAACTTTTTAACACAAAATCAATTTTTATGGCACCAAAATGCTTACAAAATGAAGAAATTTTTAAACAATTTAATGAAATTTTGACAAAAGAAAGAAATTTGGATCACTTTTTTGGAAATTCTGAACAACAAATCACAAGATTTAAAAGGGAAATTAATTCAGTTGATTCCGATGTATCAATGGAAAATGTTGAAAGTTCAAATATTATTTTCAATAATTTTAGTGAAATGTCCAAAAATAACTTCAACAGTTCTGAATATATTCCTATAATTGTAGATTGCTCGGAGGAATCAGGATCATTTTTAAATCAATATGCAGACATTTTGTCACGACAAACTGCCAATTTCATCTTTGTTCTTAAAAATGGATATGAAAGTGACGAATTGGTACAAATTTTGGAGAAAAAAATGGGAATACGAGAAAGAATTACAATTGATTATTCCTGGAATGATCTTACGATTAAAAGTCAAGATCTTTTATTGCAAAGAGAAATTTCTCTTCAAAATAGTCCAAAAATTTTATTAAAGACAATTGAGAATGTCTCAGCAGATCAACATTTAAATAACGAACCTTTTCAAAATATTGTCGATTCGCAACTTCTTAATCTTCTAATGGATAAATCAACAGAAATTCATATAAATAAGAACAATAATCAAGAGCTTAAATCCGATGAATTTTTTGAAGCTATTTTCCAAACAAGAAATTTTGTCAAAAACTTTAGTAAGGAAATTGAAAAAAAATTATCGATCGATGAATTTGAGAGTCAAAAAAGCACAAAAATTTTTAATAATATTGAAATTGATGAGCAAAATGAATCAGTTAAGTTCACGGAAGTGATTAAAATAAGTGAAAGCATATCATTAAGTGATCAACTTGATGAAGTACAAAATCAGAAATATGTCATTATATCTGACACAGCTGGAACTGGAAAAAGCTGGATGCTGAAAAATATTGGAAAAATTCTACAAAATAAATATCCGGATAGATGGCAAACCTATATAGATTTAAATCAATTTACTGATGAATTTAAGTCATTTTGTAATGAAAATTTTGTCGATTTTATGATTAAAAAAATTATTAAACCGAAAGAAAAATTCGAAGAAAAAATCTTTAAGCAGCTTTACAAAAATGGAAAAGTTGTCATCCTTTTTGATGGATTCGATGAAATTTGTTCGGAATGTACTGATCCCATGATTAAAGTTCTAGAATCTTTTGAACATAATAATGGAAATCAGCTTTGGATTACAACAAGAGATTATTATCAAGTTTCAATACAAGAAAAGTTAAAAATTGATGTTGTTTACAAACTCGACGAATTCCCAAAAGATTATGGAGAACATTTGATTTCCTTAAGTTGGATATTGATGGAACTTAAGGAAAAAAGTTCAAAAATTGATGTAAAATCACTTAATCAAATACTAAAGCAGAATCCAAAAAAATTGGAACATTATCAACAAAAAGCTAAAAGTTTATTAAACAAAATTCCAAAAATCAACAACCGAAAAATCGGATATCCATTGTTCTATAAAATAGTATCTGAAATCTACAAAGACAAATTAGATGATGAAATAATCATGACTTTATATTCTACATACAAGGAATACACAATAAAACAATATAAAATTTGGTCAAATGAAAAAGGAAAAATTTGGAATGAAGACAGCATTAGAGTTCAAATGGATGGAGTGAATTTTGTCTTAGTTCATCAATTTCATGCAATGGAAAGTTTATTTCCAAAAATTACAGTTTTTTGTGATTTAAAGAAGGAAAATATAGGCTGGCCAGAAATACAAATCGTTAATTTTGGATTGATAAATAAAAATGTTTTTATTCACGAGACATTTTGTGAATTTTATGCTGCAGAATTTGTGCTTAGAGTTATTGAAAAGGAATTGTGGGAAACTCATGAAGATTTTTTCAAATTTTTCATCTCATTATTGACTGAGAAAAAATTTGATGTTGTCCGGATGTTTATCAATGAAGCATGGAATTCAATTTCTTTAAAATTGGAACTAAACATTAAAAATTTTGCAGACCAATTCGACAGATTTATTGATGGAAATCAAAGTTTTTCAAAAATTTATAGTGAAAATCTAGAAAATTTGGCTTTATTTTTGATAAATGTGTTTAATTGTTTAAAATACAATAAAGTCAAAAACATTTTATTTAAAAATATTATCAGCATCATCAATAAGACCAAAAACTCGGAATTATTCCTGAAATTTCAAGAATTTTATATGAATTTTCTACAAGTTAATGATTTAAAATTAATTTTATTAAATCTTAATATTATTAATTATATTGCTGAATCATCATTAAACCATGAAGTCGTAAAACATTTAAATACAAAAATTCTACAAAAATTGGATGCAAAATTTATGAAACAAATTTTAATGCCAACAAACCATAATAATTTATTATTGACAATTATCGACAGCAGAAGATTTACTGCTCAAAAGTTCCAAACATTTTGTTCAATGATGGAAGAATACTTGGGAAAAGAAATCTTAATGTCTTTATTTTGGAGAAACACTGACAGCCAAATCACTAACATCATGCACAAAATAATATTCAAAAGAGATGAAGAACTGCTTAAAACTGTCTGGAAGACAATTAAAGAAATTTTAAATTCATCCGAAAAGCCATTGTCTAAGCTTTTACCTCAACTAAAACGCAATAAAATGAGAACACCGCTTCATGATGCTGCATTTTCAAACAAAGTTCAATTTTATGTAACTTTATGGGAACTTTTGCTTGATACTTTTATAAATCGTGAAGAATTGAAAGAATTTGTGCTTCAAAAAGATGTTTTTGGTAACGGTTTTATCCACATGGTGGTGGCATTGCAGAGCGCAGACATTATTGAATTGAATTTTAAAGTCTTAAAAGATAATTTTAATGACAATCAATATAAGGAAATTATAAACTCACATGGATATGAAAATCGTAATTTGCTTCAAAAAGCAACTGAAATTTCTAAAGACATCTCAGTTCATCAAAAGTTATGGAAAATTGTTCGTGAATCTTGTGATTCATCAATAGATTTCATTAAATTCATCATTGAGCAAGACAACTCAGAAAATAACGTTCTCTTTATGGCTATGAATTTTCCAACTTGTGATATATTCAATACAATGATTGAAGAACTAGAACAAATCACAGAACATTTAGAAATTAAGAAATTATTAAAATTGAAAAACGGTTATGGACAAAATCTTCTTCATAAGTCATTGAGATTTAATCAGTCAATAGAATTGCAAATTGGATTATGGAACATCCTTTATAAATATCTTGAATTAAAAGAAATTCAAGAACTAGTTAACGATAATGAGAATTATGAATGTAATATTCTACATTATGCTGTTACTTATAGCTCACTAGAAATTACAGCTTACACATTAGGTCAAATTAAAAATGTTTTGAATGAAAATGAACTTAAAAGTTATTTACTTATTCCTGGATATAAAAGAAAAAGTTTATATGAAAGTGCTTTGCAGAATGAATTATCTCAAATGGCTGTTTGGATTTTAAATGAAATGACAAGTTATTGTGCTTACTATTAATCATTTGTGTGCATAAAATTATTTTAGAATTTTTAAGTAATATGGTTTTTTTTGGGAAAAATAAAAAAAATAAATATTAAAGAAAATATCAAATTTATAAAATATTATTTTAGTTTTTTCACTTAATAAAATCATGATAAAATTTAAAATATTGTTTTTTTTAAAAAAAAAAGTGCATATGCTTCTTATTCCATCTTCTTTAAAATTCACAAATATTATCAGAAAATTATATGTTCTCAAATATTCCTGCTTGCCAAAATACAATGTTGCAAATTGAGTCCGGACAGTAATTTATTCTCCCAAAAATTTTGCACACCAAAATTGTTTCAGAAATTTCTATCGAAGCTCTTTAATCACATGTTTCTCTTTTATCATTTCAGTTTCTTTTGTGTGTTTCAGAGAAACAGAATAAAATTGAATTTTTTGTTGCTTGATTTTAAGGTTTGTAAGAAGTATTCCGGTCAACTTTTGTTTGCATTTAAATATTCAAATCAATAAAATGTAAGTATTGAAATATCTTTAAAAAAATGCACAACTTGATTGCTATTAATTATTTTGATCTTAAAAAATATTATTTCGAGTAGTTTGATTAATTTAAAGTGAAGCGAGAAATTTTATATTTTAAAGCCATTAAAAAATTTAAATATAAATTCAAAATAAGTAAAGATAAAAGATTTTTTAATTAAAGAATTACAAACGTCCTCGTGTTATTGATCAAGAGCATTTTTGACGCAACGATCATTATTTGATTAGCAACAGAAATCAAGTATTTGTTGCAATTAATTCTCACATAAAAATATTGCAGAAGTCCTCGTGTTATTGATCGAGGGACTTAAGCGCATTTTTGTGTTAGCGATCAGTGTTTGATTTTTTATTTATTTCCGTTCATTTACAGATCATTAGATCATTAGAAGTTTTTTTTACGCACCCTGATTACAATTTTTATAGCGGTAGAAAATATTTCAAATTTCTGAACGCATCTCTTACCGGTTTTTTCATATGAAACAAAAGAAATTATTAATTTAAGTATAAGTACACTGTTTTAAGACTTTTAACCGTTTGGCCGGGCAATAAATCGATAGAACTAAGCTAATAAAACAAACCCGAGCTCTTTACGATGCATGGTTAAAAAGTTTTTTTTTCGCCCGAACAGCTGAACAGCCGAACAAAGTGTATTTTTAAGCTACATTGTGGAAAAAAGTGTCAAAATGCGTTAAAAAGATTGACATCAAAATTTTTATCAAACTGTGCACAATGACAAGTTTTAAACTTAATAAAATGCAAAATTCTAAAACACATGCAAGATTGTCAATGTCTTAGATCTTGAAACCTAAATCTTGTTTAATCATGATTGAATTTTATTGAAATAAAGGGCTGTTCATAAATTATGTTCATTAAAAAATAAAAAATTTGTCACCTTACCAAAATTAATCATAAAATGCATGGAAAAAAGTTTATTACATTTAAATCACGTTTGAACCGTCAAAAACTCTAGACCTTTCTTGCTACTATATGTTGCACGTCATTTACGAACTTTCCCTTATGTGTATAAGTTTTATTAGGAAAAAGTTTAAAAATAATCATTATTTGTTTCTATGTATATGTTGTGACATTGTGTTTCTTTTTATACACAATTCTTAACTTTACTATTACTAAATTTGAAAATTCAGACAATCTAATATTATTTAATTCTTTCCATAGTTTTACAAAAATAAAATGGACGGAGAATCCTCAGCTAAACGATCAAGAATTGATGCTAATCATTTAAATAATAGCGATATAATTGACATTACTGACTCTTCAGAATTAACTGAAAATGTCGAGAGTTTTGTAAAGATTGCCAAAGATTATGTCAATGATGATTCTTTTTTTGCCAGCAATCCATCGATCATCAAAATTTGTCAGGCTTTTGTTCAGAAAAAATTTTACGAATTTCAGAAAAAAACTGGAAAATTAGAAACAACTTCTGAATTTTCAGTTTATAAATCTCAACAGCTTAAGGACAACGAATTCAAAAATTTTTTTCAATCTCATCAAATCGTTGCATTAAAAGAGTTTTATTCATCAGAGGAGAACATTTGTGGGTTAAATTCAAATGAATGTTCGTCAAAGGATAAACTTGTTGCCGCAGACTTAATAGAAAAAGACAAAGAATTTTATGTTTTTTATCATGAAATCATTCGCGACTATTTTGTTGCCGACTACATTTTGAATAGATTTAAAAATCATCACTTTGAAAAAAATTGTGAAAAATGTGTCAGCGCATTCATTTACATCCTCATAAATTCAGAATTTGAAAATATACGGAAGTTTATTGATGAAGGCTTAAAAGAGGATCAAGCTGATGCTAGTCAACAGACATCTGAGGGTGAAAATGACTCAGAAATTAATAATTTGAGTGTGGAGGAATTGGAAGAAAGAATAATTGATGATAAAAATATTGAAAAGTTGAAGGATGAAAACTTGCAAAATTTTGCAAATAAACTGCTCAAAGAAACTGAAAATTCGGAAGTTTTTATAAGAATTTTTATAGAAAATCTTGAGCATCTCATCAAATTCATCATTGAAGTTCTTCAACATGCTGATAATGATAATTTACGACGATTTCTTATTGAAAATACAACAAAAGTCTTTGAAATGTCTAAAGATTCAGAAATAGTTCAAACTTTTATGACTTTCATCTTGAAAGTTTTAAATAATGAAGATTTAAAAATCCTCGTTAAGAAGCGAAAAATCTTTCAAGCTCTTCCTAAATACAACCAATGTTCTTTTATTGCTGAAACTTTAACTTCAAATTTTGAAGAAAAATTTGGTAAATTATTTGTTCGTGAAGCTTTGCTTATTGGTGATAGATATTCATCAACTATCCTTACCATTGTAACATCGTCGTACAATTTTACACCTAAAAAGTTCGAAATTATTTTTGATATCCTCGAGAAATATCTGACAGAGGAGGATATTAAAAAAATGATGACATCTAATGCTCAAAATATTCTTCATGCTTTGGTATGGCAGCAAAATGAAGTTATCCTTAAAGTTGTTTGGAATAGAATTAAAGAGCATTTTAAGTCTAAAAATGCAGTTGCAAAATTTCGAGAGCTAATTTTTCAAAAAGCTTCAATTCATCGAAATCGGACTGTTTTGCATGTTGCAGCTGTCTGCGTAGGTTATGAGTTTCATATGATCCTATGGCAGCTTTTGAATGAAACATTTGCAAGTTCAACGGATTTGAAGGAACTTGTGATGCAAAATGACAGAGACAATAACAATTTTGTTCATACTTTAGTGACATTTAATGAGGAACAAGTTATTGAATTAGTTTTCAAATTGCTTGATGAAAAACTTAAACCTTCTCATTTTAAAAAAATTTCTCAATCGAAAGGCTTCAAACAAAGAAACGTAATTCAAAAAGCAGCAGATAAAACTGACAAAGTTTCAGTTCACCAATGTTTGTGGAAAAATCTTCAAAAAAAGTTCAGCAATGCAGAATTTAAACACATGCTGACAGAAACTGACACAGATGGACAAAATATCTTACATATAACAGCCAGTTTCCTTCCTGGAAAAGTATTTGACTTTATGATCCAAGAAATTGATAAACTCATGTCATGTGATGAGATTCAAGAGCTTTTAAGCAGCGAAAATAAATGGATGGAAAATATTTTTCAATCTGCAGTAAAACTTAATTTTTCTCAATCGCTTCACGAATCGCTATGGAAAACTTATCATAACTATTTCAAAGCAGAAGAAATTGTTGATTTTATTACACATCCTCAAATACACAACTGCAATTTGATGCATGTGACTGTGGGTTATGCACCAAGAGCCATCAATGAGTTCACATGGAATGAAATTAAGAAATTAATGAGCTATGAAGAACAAAGAGAATATTTAAGTACAACAGGATTTAAAGGAATGACTTTGGATACCAACTGCAGACAAAAGAATAGGAAACCAAATGTACTGTCCTGGATTGAAGGTATTCTTGGTGAATATGAATTGATGTAAAAAGATTACAAATATTAAGCAACTTATAAATCAGATTTTTATTATTATTGATAATTTTTAATCATTTATGATAATTTCCTGGATATTAAAATATTAAGTTAAGAGACTCTTTCATGAGCTGATTTTAAATTTTTTCTATTTACAATAAACGGTTCAAATTTCACAAAAACCGTTATAATCCTATGAAAATTAAATATTCTAATATAAGACTGTTCAATTTTTTGCCTCAATGTTTGATTAAAAAGGATGCCTTATTAATTATTTATAACTTTATAGCACTTAACTTTAAAAATGAGTTGGTTTGAATTTTTGCATTGGTCCATTTAGACCAAATTAAACTCTTATTGTAATATGGAATTTCGTCTAGTTTGTTTTAATCATAATAACATTTTTTTAAAATTCTTGAATTTTTCTTGAATTTAAATAAAACAAAAATCCAACTATGGAAGCTAAAGCTAATAAAAATATTTTATTGCAAACTATAACTTATAACCTAAAAATATATTTTATTAACTTTTCATGACTAGCTTTTTTTTGAAAATTCATATAAATTATATTTGCATTAAATAAAAAACTTTAGTTCATCGAAAGTTTTCACTTTTAAAACTAAAGTTATAGATTTATATTAAAATTATGAAATTTTTTCTAACATTTGAATTGTGTTTAATTCTTGGAGTTTATGTTGTAGACGTAACTGCTGGTGGACCAAGTTTTGAAACCAGTCCCTCTTCGATGGTCGAACCTAAAAGTATGATTGAATTTTTTTAACATGTAAATCCAATAGAGCTCTTTTTTATTTTGCTAGCCGTACCATGTTCATACTTTTGTTTAAATCCATGTAAGTATTTTTTAAAACTTCTTAGTTTTTAAATTGAAAAAAAAAAATTGTTGCAGTCAAAAAACTTTACCCAACTTCAAATTATAAACCAACGTTTAATGGCTGTGGAAGTGGAGGATTAACAATTTCCAGGAACAAACTTCCAAAACCTGAAATTGAGAACTGCTGCAATGACCACGATATTTGCTATGATACTTGCAAGAAAGACAAAGTTAATTGTGATAATGTTTTCAGGAATTGTATGATAAGAGCATGTGGATCTTCAATGGACTGTTTTCTTGTAGCTGAATCTTTGTATCAAGCTGTTGATAATCTCGGTTGTCCAGCTTATATAAGCGCACAGTCTAGTGCTTGCACTTGTAAATATATTTGGGGTTAAATCATATCCAAATGGACATTTGACGCTTATTCTTAGTAAATAACTTGACTTCTAGTCAATTAATTATATTTTTAAGGAACTTTCGGTAAATATTAATTATTAAGTCACGAGAAATGTTGTTTAATAAATATTCAATTTTATTATAAGTTTACTGATATTCGTGATTTCGCTTATTTAAAATCAATAAAATATAAATTCTTTCCAAGTTAAAAAGTTTCCCTAATAGCATGAGATCGTTTTTACCGACTGTCAATCAGAACAGTCATATAATTTATTGTGCAGTTTATTATTTATGCTTAATTTAAGCTTGCGCAGCAAAAAAATAAAAAAAAAACAACAACAACAACTGCTTAAAGTCATGGCAGTTTGCGCAGCCAAAACCGAATGCTTGAAGAAAACCCCGTCGAATATTTTGATTACTTGTTTTTTTTTGCAAGCTAGGCTATCATGCAGAATGCATTGATACTATGGCAGATTTGCCTTCTGCAGCGGCTCAGGCAAGAACAATGAACAAGTGCCCCGCATTGGTGTATAGGTGTAAAGTGTGCAGATATGTTGAAAGTGACCCGATTTTAATGAAAAATGTCATTGAAATTATGAATGAGTTGAAAAATGAATTAAAAGATGTGAAAAATGAGGTGCAAGTGTTGAAAAATGAATTATTCAAATCAAACGCGAATAATGAAACACCTTTGAGTTGGTCATCGATGACGAAAAGATTTAGAGAGAATACATCAAAATCAGTTGTTGTCGTGAATTCGAAAGACGTAAATGTCAAAACTGCTGAGTTGAAAAAGTTATTAAAAGAAAAACTTAAGGATGAAAATGTTGAAAAAGTAAACACTATACCAACAAGCAAGAATAATGGAATCATTGTGGTGTGCGAAAATGATATGGAGAAAGAAAAAGTACGTAAAGCTGTTGAAAAAAACGTGGATGAATGCGTAGTGACGGAGCCTAAGAAGAAAAATCCAAGAATTAAAATACTTAATGTAGAGTTGGAAAGTGATGAAGAAAAAAATAGTGACGCGATTATTGAACAAATTAAGCGAAGAAATGAAAATATTTTTGGTGACTTCAGCATATTTCAAAAGTTTGAGCATGTAGTTACTGTTCCAAGAAAAAACAAAGGAAAAAGAGTTCAAAATAAATACGACATTATTTGTTCTACCGACCCAAATACATTTAAAAAGATTATGGAAGCAAAAAAAATAAAGTTTGGTTTTCAGCAATGCAATGTGGTCGATGGTACTTATGTTCCAAGATGTTTCAGATGTTACGGCTTCTTCCACAAAGCTGGTGATTGCGATATTTGCGACGAAAATGAGAACATTTGCATCAAGTGGGGTGGAAGAAATCATAAAAAAGCAAAATGTACAGCAGAAGTTAGTTGCAACAATTGTACCGAGTATAACAAAAAAAATAAGAATGCGAAATTAGATGTAAAGCATTCAATTATTGATTTTGAATGCCCATGCTATCAAAAGGCATTTAAATCGCACTTTCGATGAAATAAACATGAAATATAAATTGAAAAAACTGAAAAACTGAAAAATTGAAATTTGAATTGAAATACAACTTGATGAATATAAGACAGTGAGATGTGACTCTAATAGTCGTCATACTGGAGGAGTTATATTATATATAAGAGAAGGAATTAAATTCAATAAAATTGCAACTGTAGCATATGATAAATCATGGTTCGCAACAATAAGTATCGAGGATGCAAATTTACAAATAACAGTAGTATACAAATCCCCCGCACAAAAACCTAATGATTTTTTTAATTTTTTAGAACAGTGCATATCGAAATATTTGGACTACTCAGCCCCTCAGATTATGGTTGGTGACATCAACATTAACGTGAATAGAAACACCAAAAAAGTGAAGGACTATATAAAATAAATGCATGCGGGTTATGAATCGTGAAAATATAAATGAGTTAAGAGAAAAATATAAAATTGTGGAAACCAAGCATCCTCAATAATTTATTTGTAAAAAATATAGATGCAAGGGTTAGGAACATGAGATTTGCGAACAACCTAGTAATACCAAATTATTTAAAAAAAAGAGCGCAGAAATCATTTGTATTTGTAGCAGCTAGGGAATACAATCTGATAACAAAATTCATTCATGATAACAAGCTAAATAATAATAATTATATTAATAATGTTATAAAATTTTTTACAAAATAAAGCCAAAATGGCGCTTAAATGAAAAAAAAAAAAAAAAGATGCTTTAAAAGTGATTTAAACCAAGAAAGCTAAATATTTTACGATAAAAATTATATACATCAAAAAATAGCTCTTAACTTAAATTTAAAGTTGAATTACAAAGCTTAAAATTCCAAAACTATTTGTGAAAATAGTGATGGTTGCAACTGGGCTGCAAATCAATTTTTTAATATCGTTTAAATATGGAAATTCAAGAACATTTCTTACTAAAGTATACTTAGCTCCTGAATGAGGAAGTTAACTTAGTCACGATTAGCAAAGGTTTGATAATAAGTCAATGAAATACAAAACCTGGTAATAAATTTTTTTAATATAAAAACCATGACTTTAAAAACCTTGTTCTCAATTTTCAAATTGTTAACTTTATCAAATATCAAGTCTTGAAAATCAGTAGACTTAAACTGTTGTCTTCCAACTTTCAAGTGCTAAGAATGTCGATAAAGCTACATTTTAAGCTACAAATTTCAGGAATTTTACTGTGTTTAATATTTACTGTGCATGCTGACACACCTGACAATAATAGCTCATTCTCAATAATTGATTGGCTTGCTGAACAGCTTAGTATATGGATTTCAGGTGTATCATCATTTGCTCAAAGAGAAACTATCAAAATAGCTGATTTTGATTGTAAATACAAGTGTAAAGATTTGAGTAAGTTAAATTTTGATTTTGGTTCGTTTAAATTATGCAACTTTATCTGTTTTTTTTTTAAATATATTAAATACTGTATTAATGCAGACAAATCGCCAAACCTAAAGACAAATTATGTCACATCATCTAATGGCTGTGGATCTGCTATAACAATTCCGAGTTTTATGGTTCCAGTTTCACTCGAAAATTGCTGTAATGAGCATGATAAATGCTACGACACTTGTAATAGGTCTAAAGAGAATTGTGATGATGAATTTCAGGAATGTTTAAATAAAATTTGTGGATTTGAATTAAGCGTCCTGGATAATTTATGTAAATCAATTTTTCCAACTATTGTTGCTGTTGCTGGTTGTTCAGAATATTTAAATGCCCAGGATAATGCTTGCATTTGTGAATTGAACTGAAGAATTTATTATTAATAATTTAATGAATAATAACGCAATAATTTTTTAGAATTTGAATAAATTTTATTGATGCATAATAGAAACAAATCTATAAAAACTTTAAAAAGTGTTCTTAATTTCAATTTAACTACAACTACTTACAAAGACAGGCGCCTTTTTGTGCTTCAAGATAAGAGCTGCATCCTAATTGTTTCACAATATTATAAAATGCTTCTGTATTTGCTTTGCAAACTTTTGTGTCACAATCAAATGCGTTTCCACATGCAATCAACATGCAGTTTCTAAATGCAGTGTCACATTCATCCTTCTTAATGTTGCATGTGTCATAGCAGTAATCATGGCTGTTGCAACACTGTTCAAATTGAGGTCTTGGAAGTTTGCTTGGATCAACTGTGATCCCTTTAGAGCCACATCCATTAAAAGTCTTTTGGTAGTTTGGATTTGGTACAGGTGTGACTCCTAAAATATAATGGAAATAATGTCGAAAGTTTGGTAAATAATTACATAATTTAATGTTTAAAAATACGATTAAAATATTTAATATTAATTTTCGTTTCGTCCGTGTCTAAAGTTTATGGAAATATTAATATTAAATTTTAAAAAGATAATTTTTACCTTATTCCAATTTTTAAGGATATCATATTTTTGCATTAAGAAAATGTGAACAAATCTTTTGAAAAACTTACTTGATGGGCATTTAAGGGTGCATTTGTTAGCAAAGCCTCTAATGGTATCTGCAATAATTCCAGGACTTTCAGGAATCGAGCAAGCAGTCAATGAAAAAACTGCCACAATTATGAAGGTTTTCGCCAAAGTTCTCATTTTCATTCGTTTTAAGATTCTTAAATTATTTTTAACAGTTTAACTTTAATTTAATAAATTTACGTGCTTTACTTTGAAAAGTAGCTCAAAAACTATTTTTCATATCATCTTAAAACACATTTTTAATTATTAATTTTATTTATCTCTTAAACAGATGTTTTTAACTTCTAATTTTCATAACGAGGACATTTAATTCGTTTTTAAGTGACAATTTCAGAGCTCTTTTAGCCTCAAATTAGATAAATTTAATATTTTTTGTGCAGATTTTTTTGAGCATTGTTAATTAAACTTATCGAATTAGTTCTAAGAATTGGTGAAAATGACAAATATTCAGCTGTGGCTCCCAAGACAGTAGGGAGTTTCAGGGGATAAACTTGGGATGAATTTCAAACAATTTTGTCGACTTGTCGAAGTTATTCCGGGTGGACACAGCCAGTTAAAGTCCATTATTGGACAATCATTTAACAGTCTTTTAACTTGCTGAAATTTATAAGACATAGAGAACTAGATGTTTACTAGACTTTAACTGGACATTCATGCTAATCAATCAAGTGCTCGAAACTCAAAAATAATTTTCCTTACTTTTTTGACCATATACTTCACAAGCGCTTGAAGAAATCACTTATATAAGGTCTCACCAAATTTGTATGAAACTTTTAAGTAAATATAAATGTTTCACGCGCAAGTGTACGAGACTCAAGTTTTACTAGCGATTTTTCATAAGTGTGAGTGTACTTTAATTAATTAATTACACTAATACAATAATAAAATTTTACAAAAGAAAAAAAAGGAGAAAAAGACACGTGTTATTTATTTTATTTCGATTTTTTTGTAACTGGACATTAACTAGACAAAATTGCAATTCCTATGTCCAGTTAAATGGAAAGCGCAAAATATGTCATTAGTCGTCCCTAAGTCTAGTTGTAAAGGCACGTCAATGGAAACTTACTCGCCATGAACAGGCAAGTCAATGGCAAGCTTTTAACTAGTACTTTGTCCACTCGGGTATTATTATTAGTAAACGCAATACGTACTGTGCTGATTTATATGAAGTTAATACAAAAATACGCTGAAGTCCCTCGATCAAAAAACACGAGGATTGCACCAATTTTTTATTATTCAAATAAAAATTACAGATGATTTTTTCTCGTGTGAACAACACATTTTTTTTAAATGAGGCCTTCATTAGTTTATTGTGCCTTAAAATGTGAATAATAAGATGGATCTGAATATTTAATCAACATTATTAATTTTCAGGATAAAGAAGAAATTACAATAAATTCAAAAAAAAAATATAGCTGGAAATTTAAACACACAAGCAAGCCCTTTTCTGTTTTATCAAATATGATGGACATCCAAAAGCTTGAACAGCTCCATAAAATGAATCAGCAACCAATTTACAGCTCCAATTTTTACATGAATTCCTCATGCAGTCTTTAAAAGTTTTATCGCAAGTTTCCCTTACACTGTTACATGTTTCATAGCAAATATCATGATTATTGCAACAATTTAAAAATTCTTTATTTGGAAGTAAACTTGGAGCAGCCATAATACCATAATCTCCACAACCATTTGTAATAGCAGTATTGTTAGGATTAACAACAGTAGTTTTTGCTGTCAGGAATTAAACGAGAATATTTCAAAATAATAAAAATAAAGAAATAATGTAACACAACTTACATCCGGAGCACTTATAGGTACAGTCAAGTATTCCTGGGACTCCAGGTTCAGTACAAAATGCAACTGAAATTAATCCGAGTAAAACTATTAAGAAATTCATTTTCTTTGCTAGAAAAACAAAACTATAGTTGAAGTTTGAAATTTTAGGACTTATTAACGAATTTAAATTTATTTCATGGCTTTTATTGCAAATCAATTTATTTGAAAATGAGTATAATGACGCAGGTTTAGTACAGATCTCTGGAATGAATTTTTTTCGAGAATGGGAAGCTCTCTTTCTCTCTTATATCATATTTTTGTAAGGTGTTTCAAAATTACCAATTTTAAAATGTTTTAATTGAATTGGCTGTTATTTATATTTTTATATGTAATTAGAGAGAAGGTATCCTGATCTATTGCTAAATGTTGAATCAATCCCATAGCAGCATCGAAATGTTTCGCATTGGAAGTACAATTAATGGTTTAGCTTAGTACAATTAACTGGTTTCTCAGTAAATTAAAGTCCTAAAATTCAATTTTAGATTACCTGCTCTTGCTTATTCACAAAAAAAAACTTTATCAATAATCGATAAACTCAAAATCTTATCATATAAAATCGATTTAAATCTTACTTCCTTAGTTCAAAAAAATGTATATAATAAAAAAATAGTCTGCCTTGTGACTTCCTCGACAGTTGTGCAATTTTTTTTTACAAAAAATTATGGAAAAATTATTATTTTCATTGGTTCTCTTACTTCCTTCAGTTTTATCGCAAGATCGGTTGATATGTGAAGGTATTCCAGATTTTGGATACGTTGCATCAAAACAGGATTGCTCGTTATATTATCAATGCATTGGAGGAATCTCTTATCGACTTCAGTGCCCTCGTGGAAATTATTTCTCAACAGAGCGACAAACGTGCGTACCTTATGCTGAATCAGATTGTCCACTCATAAATCCTACAACTACTCCCGCAACAACAACTACTACTTCACCAAATGGACTTCCTACATGCAGAGACGTTCCTGAATTTGGCTACATACCATCACTTCAAGATTGTGATTATTACTATCAGTGCATTGAAGGTGTTCAATATCTTCTGAAATGCCCGAGAGGATTTTATTTTAGCTTTGCTCAACAAACTTGTGTCAATCCAATTGACTCAGACTGTCCACTGATTAGCACTTCACCAGCTCCTCCGACAACAACGCCCCCATCAGGACCCCCAACATGTGGAGATGTTCCTGAATTTGGGTACATCCCCTCACTTGAAGCTTGTGATTATTACTACCAGTGCATTGAAGGTGTTCAATATCTTCTGAAATGCCCGAGAGGATTTTATTTTAGTTTTGCTCAACAAACTTGTGTCAATCCAATTGACTCAGACTGTCCACTGATTAGTACTTCACCAGCTCCTCCGACAACAACACCCCCATCAGGACCCCCAACATGTGGAGATGTTCCTGAATTTGGGTACATCCCCTCACTTGAAGCTTGTGATTATTACTACCAGTGTATTGAAGGTGTTCAATATCTCTTAAAATGTCCAAGAGGTTTTTACTTCATTTTTACGGTTCAAAATTGTGGCAATCCTTCAGATTCTGACTGTCCCCTATTAAATACTACAACAGCACTTAATATCCTCAACAAAAAATCATAACAAACTTAAAATCAACCGTAAATCAACGGTTTTAATTTCCTATATAATTGATTTTTTTTTTGTAAATTTTTACTTTAAATAATGTTTTTTCAAGTTATGAGTTTGCGTCTGTAAAAAACGTTTTTAAACTTTTTAAATAATTATTATTTCAAATATTAAAAACTTGCAAATATTAACTCAACTTAAAAAATCTTTTGAATTTATAAAATAATCTTCCTCCTATTTCTAAGCATCATTTGCTTAGAGATTATAAATAAATTTGCAAGACATTTTAACATTTTTAAACCGTGTTTTTTTTTTCATTTTATAAATTTTTAAATATTTTATTAAGTTTTTATTGAATATGAAATACAATTTTAAACTTAGATATTACAAATAATTTTCAAAAAAAAAATTAAATTAAATAAAAATAAAAGTTTAATAAAAATTGATATTTTGTAAAAATGGTAAAAGATAGTTTAAAAATTATGAACGAAAAAAATATTTCACATTGAATAAATTTCGCGATTAAAAAATTATTTATTTTCGTTATATATTTTTAATAGGAAATGCTTAACTTAAAACTAAAATTTTTTTCCACTGTACCTACCTATTTTCTAATTTTTCAAAAGAAAAATATTAATCAATACAAAGTTCACTATTATTTTTTGAAAAATATTACGAAATGATCTCGATATCCTAGTAGTTTAATATGAATACTATTTGCCTGACATTTGTCACTTTGCTGGCATTTTTGAATAACTTTTCGATGTACACATTTATGGAATTCCTAGATGTAATGGATGAAAAAGTTAAACACTTCTGTTTTGCTAGAAACAAAATAAATAAACCAAAAAAATCTCGTTTGATTTATCGTGTTTTATTTTATTTCCAAGTATATTCAACTTACTGTTTAGATATTATCAAAATTTTTCCTGCCTTTGTCACTTTACATCTTACGTTTTGATCTCTTGCAATCCATTGATGTTTTGTTGATAGCTTTAACACTTACGATTTTGTGAATGACGACTTTTTTAATTATTTTTTTTTTGAATTTCTTCAAAAATATTCATCACATTTTTCCACAGTACAAAAAACACAATTTTAAGAGAATTTTAATTCTGTTGGAGAAATAGAAAATATTTATTTTGAATATTAATTGTTTTATTTCTCAAAATTCATTTTCTTTTATAAAAACTTTATTTTATGTTTAAAATATTAAAATTTAAAAAAAATGAATAAAGTTAAAAATTCAATAAAGTTTTCACTTAACAAAATAACTTTTTAAAACTTTGCTAATAAAAAAAATCTTATGTTTACCCAAAATATTACAATATTAAATATTAGCTTACCTTTCCTGATTTGTCGGTATTTTACAGATTTTCCAATTTTGTTTTCTTTTTAATTTAAACTTTGCTTCCAATTATTTTTTTTTTATTTTTAAATAACTTTTAACGGTTTAAAAAATTCAGTTTTGTCTCTTTTTAGCACTTTCACTTACACAACTCACTTAGTATTAGAAATTTTATATTTTTTTAACCTTAATTTTTTGTTATTATTAAACTTCAATCTTCATTTAGCGTCGGTTCTTTCCTTTTCCAGTAAGTTGTGTATTATTTGGTCTTTCCAATCTTCTTCTATCATTTTGTCTTTGAATATTCGGATCTATTCTGGGTGCATTTCTTGGTGGATACTGACCAAATGGCATGTTTGGCATTTCTTGCATTGAAGGTGGTGTAATGACTGGCTGTTGCCATGGTGAAACAGTGTTCATATTGTGCATTGGCAAAGGTTGATTATAAAATGGTTGTTGAACCATCATATTAGGCATTTGGTATTGCATTTCATTATTCATAGGCATATCCCATGATTCTTTGGTTGGTGGTTGTTGTACTGGCATTTCCCAGCTTGATGTTTGCATAAAACTTGTCATTAGTGAGCTCATAAGTTCATTGGCAACAGCACCTGTATTTGAAAGTGTGGGATTTATTGGTTGTGGCTTTAGATCAATATTTACTGTTGCATTCATTGACTTGACAATTTCTGTGTCTTCATACTCATCATCAGATAAGACTTGTGCTTTTTCTGGTGACTTTCTGAATAAATTCTTATTAGTGTCCATTGGTAAATCTGTTTTGACTTCTTCATGTTCATATTCACTTTCAATATCGTCATCTCCAATATCAACATATTTTCTCAATCGTTCAACTCTTTGCCGATCAGTATTTTCAATTTTTGATAGATATGTTATCAAATGATTTTGTTCATCGCATGTCAAGTCTGAAAAGTTTCTTAAAAGTGTCTTTAAGTCATCGTCCGTTAAATTTTCTAGTTCTGTAAAAGTATCGTCTTTGTCTGATCTTCGAGTGTCAATAGTTTTAGACTCAAAAGATTTTGATGGTTGAGGTGACAATGTTGGTGTTGTTGGTCGACTTTCTTGTGGCGCTGGATCCTCATCTTTGGCTGTCTCGAGTCCTTCTTGTATAAAAGCTTCAATCATTTCCTCCAATTCTTCAGGAGTTATATCATCTCTACCTTGTTCTATTAAAGATTGTGTCAGGACTCTAGCAATTTCAAGTCTTGCAGCTTCATTCACATCTTCTCTTTTAGTTGGTTCAGACATTTTTACTGGCACTTGAACTGGCATTGCTTGTTTCTTCTTGTTTGTTTCATAAATTAATGATGCAATTTGTTGAATTGCACGCTTGACTGCTGGAATTTTATGTGAAGCAACAAGATTAGCACTTAAACCTCCCTTCAGACGTTCTTTAACAGTCTCCATAAGAATCATGTTGTCATTTTCAAAAAGTAAATTGTCACATGAATTTGCTTCTGCCTTTTCCATTCCAATAGCTTTTGTCAACAAGCAAATCACTCGTTCCGCTAATATTCCAATGTCACTTTCAAGTGCTGACAGGAGACGACAAACTGATACCAAATTAATTTCACCATCTTTACAATAAATGTCAGGTGAAGGCGAACGACGAATGTCACGGAAGTTTGAAGCAGATCTATAGCTATTTGGACTGTCTGAGATTCTGCTATGAGATCTATCTTCATCGTATCTAAATCGTTTACGCTCGTATCTTGAAGACTTTCTATAATTTTCACCATCACTTTCGTCCGAAATTTCAATTGGTGATCTGGACTTCCGAACACGTCGAAGTGGTGATCTACGTGCTGGTGAGCGAGAACGACGACTTGTTCGATTTTTTGGTGATCGAGTTCTAATATTTGGACTCTTTGAGCGATGATGAACTGGTGATTTTGACCGAGAACGTGACCGATTAGGTTCAGCTTCAATTTTAGTCACAAATTCTTGTGTCAAATTCAATTTTCGTCGAATTTCATTTTTCTTAGATTTTATGTCATCTGCATGAAGTTCCTTCATACGATTCATCCAAAACAGAATCCATTCTTGTTTATAATCATGACTGTTGGCATCTCTTCCTTGAGACATTAACTCTTTGTAACGACGACTCCAAAATCCTTTCCATTCTTCAGAGTACTTTGGATGTTTTTCTGGATTTTTGTTATATTCAATAAATTTTTTCTCTAAACCTTCTATTGCGATTGACACCGTAGCTTTATACTTTTCAATTGTGTACTTTTCCTGCATTTTGGCATTTGACTGTTCGGAAAGTTCTCGTGGTGTTAGAATTTTCTTGACTTCGGCTTTTTGTGGAAGTTCCGTCGTTTTTGAAGACATTGCGAGTTCTTTTAAGCTAAATCGTACAAAAAATAAATAAAAAAGTTTGTTTTGAAATTTATTTTTTATTTTGTGACTTATAATATTATTTTTTTAATTTACGGACACACATAACTGCAAGGATCGAATAAACAGTGCAGTTTTTGGGGCACCATACTTACCTGAATTTAAACTTTAATATTTTTATTTCAGAGTTTTTAAATACTTACCATATTAAAAATAAACATAGTTTTACAAAAATAAAATTAAGACTAATTTGGGACGAATTTAAGAAAAAATTTAAAGCAGTGTTGATACCTAGTACTTGACTTAATCGTAGGCAATTTGAAATCAAAGACAGAATCCTTTCTTTACCTTTGTCTTTATTGTGTCGTTATAAAGGCATGACTTTGCTTGATCAAAGGCAAAATCTGGACAAAGGCAACTTTGTAACAACACTGATTTAAAGTGAAAAAATGTTTTTTGTTTTGAATTGCAGATCTTTTAGGATTATTTGAACATTTTAATACAAAGTAGAAATTCAAAAAGTCAAGTAGAAATTAGAAAATTCTCACGAACTGTAGTTGTGTGCGGTTTCGGACCAAGATTGTCCACCCACAATTTTTTTATGGGATAAACCACATCACCTTCCTCACATACATTTTTAATAATTTTTATAATATGACGATCACAAAATGTTTAAAATTAATTTCTTTTCTTACCTTTTCTCATTGGATTTTTCTGGTCGTGCATCAGCAAACTTAAAAGAACTTTTCTTTTTATCTGACGTAACAAAATCTCGAGATTTTTCATTATATTCTTCAAAATCAGAATCAGATCCTGATGACACGTCATCAAGAAGATCATTTGTTTTTGTATTAACAAAGAAAATCTTGTCAGCATCTGGAAAGTCGCTCTCGTCAAAATGTTTTAAATTTTTAATTTCTTCGGTAATTTCATTTTTACTAATTTCATATTTTTTATAGTCATGAACTGTTGGTTTTTGCCTTTTTGACTGTTCCTCAATTGATTTTGCTATTTTTGTAAGAACTTCCTCGCGATAAGACATGTCAGTGTTGAATCGTGACTCTCGATTGAGAATGTTCATAATTTTTGGAAAATGTAGATCCTGTTGTGAATTATTTTGGGAAAATAAAAATAATTAGAAATTATTTGAAAAATATTGGGTAGTCAACTTATCAATACTAAAGATTCTAAATAGTTCTTAAGAATTGAATAGAATGACTACACGATGATTAACATTAGATGCATATTCTAACCCACATATTAATCACTTTTTGATCACTTTAACACTTTATATCGTCAAAAATCACTCAATTTATGTTTTTAAAAAGAAAATTAATTGAATTTTAAATTTTTTGTGAATTTTAATATTTTTTGGAATATTTTAATTATCAAATATTTTTAAAGTTTAATTTAAAACTTAAACAAAATTTCATTTTTAATGTATTACCGTTCACGTAAAAAACCACTTTGAAAGATAAGTTTTTTTTTCAATTTCACCATAAATATTCTTCGTCGTAATACAATCTAATGAGCTCATAAATAGACACAAGTTACGCTTTTTCTGACAACGATAAATCGAAATATTGATAAGAAAAAATAATAATTGTAAGCTTTGGTTTTATATTCAAATGAAAAATGATGCACGAAATTAAAATTTAAAATGTTTAAAAGTTATGAATTTAAAGAATTAGAAATTGAATTATTGCAATTAATGCTTAATGTGATTAAAAAAGTTTATTATTCAACATATTTTTAGTGGTTAAGTAAGAATTTTATAAAACCTATTTCCCGGTTTTTTGAGTATATTCTGGGAAAACACTTAAAGCTAATTGGTCTCGGTTATATCCTTTTAAACTGGACCTCAAAAGCAATTTCGTAATTGTGAGTTTTTAAAATCCTCTATTTAAAACTTTAATCTGTCTTAATTATTTGAATAATTTGAAAATGTTTCATATTAAATAATACATTGTTTACAGCTATGCTTAATCACTGATATTCGAGAATATCAAACAAGCTAACAAACATTTTATAATTATTGGTTAATCACTTTGTTGTATATCACTTGTTATGTTTAATCAACTAAGTTATCACTAATCATGATCAATTCTGATTCATTTTGCTTAATTATGCTGATTTGAATATCCAATTTTACAAACCTTATTTTCATCAAATCAGATCATTTAAATAAAATTTTACACTTCATTTAAAGCCCCGAAAAAAGAATCACACAAAAAAAACTTAATTAAATGTTTCATTTACCAAATATTTCATCCTGTGACGATGCGATGTAATTTGAGGAATAATATTTCTAGGATCACATCTTTTGTCGCATAATGTGCATACATAGAGTGCTTCCTTTGCCTTTAAATCATGTAGCTCTAGAATGTATTCAAGTCCAATTAATGGCTTTTCTATTTTTTCAATTATCGCGTCCATTTGACAAATTGGTTTCATTTCGTCCTCAAATCCGGGTGGAATTGGCTCTCCTGGAAATATTATTTGAGTATCTAAAATGAAGTAAAAATAATGTTAAAAATTATGTTTTATAAAAAAAGCAAAAATTTTCAACTTACTTTTTCCTGTTCCAATGAATGATCGAAATAGAACAGCTTCAGGAGTGTAATTATAAAGAAGACGGTTCTGATGCTTTTTTCCTGTTATGTGCGTCTGCAATGCTTTTTCTCCTGGCAAGTTGGGAACACCGCAAAGATGACAATTGTAAGTAAAGTAACCAGCCGGACCACGTGAATTTCTTGAGAAAATTTTTTCATATGATCCATCGGAAAGCTTCTTAGTTTGAGTCAGGATGTGCTTCTCGGTATCAATCTCTACCTAAAATGAAAAGTTTAAAGTAAATTATTTTAAAATTATCATTGCACTGCAAATCATGGTTATATGTGGCTATTTTTGCTATGGCTGAATATATATATAAATAAAAGACATCAAGGTTGATCTCATAAACCTTAAAAAACACTGATAATTCGAGATATTCCTTTTATTCAATGAAATGCTCATTTAATTCAAAGAATTTAAATTATCAACTAATAAATTAGATTTTTAAAACATTTTTACCACGTTTTTCTTATTTTTTCGCATATTCTAAATTGAATCACGCATGAAATTGTTTTGGCACTAATAATACAAAACAGTTGAAAAATATTAATAGGAATTCATGACGTTTTTCAGGAATTTAATATTGAACTTAATTTATATTATGCTGTATTTCACCATAAAAGTAATTTAATTTTTGATTAATAATATTGTATTTTTGTGATGCAACATCAACAATGATTATCATAAGATTAATTCATATGATGCATTTGGGGTTCATTCACTTATAATCATTCACTAAGTCTAGCACTAAGTAAAGAAAAGTCTTGCATACAAAGTATACTCGATCATACGCTCTTTTTATTGTTCAAATTATAGATTCAAATTTTCTAACGGTCAGTAAGTTTTTGAAAGCTTCCGGCCAAAAGATACACAAAAAATTATTACTTATAATATATTTATCAATTTAATATCTTTCATTTTCCTATATAAATTGTATATCATTTAACGGTTTTCTGAAGTTCAAATTTTGTAACGGTCGTATGCATTTGAAAGTATCTTGCCAAAAGTTACAGTAAAAGCATTAATTATAGTACAAATAACAGTCTGTTGCAAAAAAATTTCACATAAAAAGGCTTTGTAATTTAACGGTTTTTTGAGATTCAAAATTTTTCAACGGTAGAAATAAATTCGAATTTCTAAACGCTCTCATCACGTGTTTTTTCATATGAAATATAAAAATTATTAATTATAGCAAATTATAGTACAAGTGAAAGTGCCACAAGGAGCAGTGCTTTCACCAACGCTCTACAACATCTTCACGTATGATGTTGTAAGAGAGACAACCAACAACATCGGTCTTTTCGCAGATGATACAGCACTGTATCATTCTGCAGAGAACTCGGCCGATATTGTGACACATCTACAGGACACAGGAAGAAAAGTTCAACAATACATGAACAAATGGAAGATCAACCTCAACAAACAGAAGACTCATGCCTTATTCATCACAAACAGGCACTCCAGGCAACTTCCAGGAAATAACATCAAATTTCTCAATGAAAACATCAAATGGGAAACAGAAGCTAAATATCTGGGAATGGTGATCGACAAGAGAGTGACATTAAAGCCGCATGTGGAGTATGTGACCAATAGGGCTCACACCGCATTAAGACAACTTTATCCGCTCATCAGCAGGAACTCACAACTCGACGTACGAAACAAACTTCTCATCTACAAGCTAGCCATCAGACCAATATTCACATATGGTTGTCCAGCGTTTGGAAGCATGGCAAAAACCCACCTTCAAAAACTTCAAATACTGCAAAACAAATTCTTGAGAATTGTTCTCAATAAAACAAGATATGAAAGGATCACCGATCTTCATACAGAAGCGAAAAAACCGTCCATCGAAGACTACGTCGGAAAGTTGCAAGCGAACTTCAACAGTCGTCTTGCATCTCAAAACACCGAATAAATCAAATGAAATACAAAAGAAAGTAAAATCCGTAAATAAAATCAAAAATTAAGAGACAAAAGGCAAATTGAATGCCTGAAACCTTAAAAAACAAAAAGCAACAAAATGTATAGAAACTTTGTACATACTTAAATTTCAATGTAAATAAAAAAAAGTTTAAAAAAATATATATATAGCACAAAAACACTGTTTTAAGACTTTTAAATGCTGTTCCGGAAAATAAAACAATGGACCTGAGCTAATAAAACAAACCAGAACTCTCTACGATGTCTAGTTACAAAGTTTTTCTCCGCCCGAACGAACGACAAAAACAAGTTCGAAACAAGTATCAAAAATGCGCTAAAAAGAGAGAGAGGACTGAAAATTTATATTTTACTGGATGACATAGAGGAACGATCGCAATTATTTTAATTGTGTGAAGAAAGTCAAGACTCAATTGTATTATATTCCATCTATGATGTTTACACTAACAGTGCAAGTTTTCTATATATAACAACTCCAAAATCGACATCCATTTGTTGCATTCGATTAAACGAAGTTGTTAAATAAATTCTATTTCAAATCGTGAACAATTTCAGTATTTTTGAATTTGCAAGAAAATCTGCTCAGAAATTTCTCGAATACTAAATTATAACTTAATGCTGACTAATGCTCAACATAATTAAATCAATTCTGAGAACCTTAACAAGAATAATTTCACAATTACAACTATTATGTTTTTCCCACAAAATTATAACATAATTTCCTATTCGGGATTCCTAAACAAAATCACATGGGGATTTTTTTTCTTATCAAATAAATCCACTCATAAAATTTAAATAAAAATGGAATTCTTGAGAATAATAACATCAGAGATATGTACACTTGGCAAAGGCACCTGATTAATCTCCATGTTCAGGCTAAACCATCCTCTTCTCTTTGGGAAGATTCATTTATTTATCCTTCTGTCCTTACAAACTTAAAAACTATTTTCATTTCTTACTTTTGACTTGCTTAAAGACATTTTAAAAATCAATTGACTAAACTGAGTTTCCTTAAGGCTCACAATCTTACTACAGAAACTTTCTTGAAACATAAGAATTCATGCAAAACTTTTGGATTCTCAAAAACAGAAATTCATCCTTAATTCAAGTTAAAGTGTTTTTGTATTATGCATTAAAAATTTATGAATTCCCGACGCTACTGAATATCTCACAACTCACAAACACTTTTACAAATAATACTATTAAAAGAATTGTAGTATAAAATATGGTGAAATTCATTTATAAGGTTCAAAAAAAATTATTATCGCTTTAAGCCAATAATAATTGCTTTTTGTCCTGAATATATCACTTACTTGCTGCATTGTTGAGTTATTTCTTATTTTATATACTTTTTTGTAATTTTTAAATAATTTTTAGGAATTTTGTTTCAATTAAAATGACATTTAACATAGATTTTACATTTCTTTTAAATGTATTTTAACTTAATTATTTTTTTTGATTATTTTTTATTATTTAAATTCACTTAAATCACAATATTTCTGGTTTTTACAAATAAATGTTTTATAAATTTTTTTAATGGCGACCGAGAATTGATTAAAACACGTTTAAGTCTCTCTGTGTCTAAAGTTGAAATGAAATGAATGTGAAAAATGAGAAACGAGAGAGAAAACATTCATTGTAAATTGAGAAAGATGTTTTTCTTTATTATTCTCAAAAAAAAGTTTTTAAAAATAAAGATCATTTTATTATTTTCTATTCCTTCCCAGATTAATCTTGTTGCATCTTAGAAATAATGAAAATTAGCGTAATTTTAAACATTAAAAAATGGTGAGTAAATAGATTTTTTAACAAATATTAAAATTATTTTATTTATTATTTTTATTGTTATTATTTGTTTATTTAATTCTTTAGTTTGCAAAGAAGAAGCCATTCTAAACAGTTTTAACAGTAAATCGGCATAAAAACCTTTAGATCTTAAAAGTTATTAACAAAAGATTTGTAAATATGAAATTCAGCGATTTAAAAAAATTATTTATTTTGAACAAAATTTATTAAATGCAATGAATTTCTCTTTTGACTAAAAAATTGTCTCTTAGCTCTTTTTCTCATACAAAAAAAAAACGAGATTTTACTCTTTCTGATCCTAATACAATTTTAAAAAAGCACAATTCGATGATGTTTCGAAAAAATTATAACAATTGTTATCATGGAACTGAAATGTGTTATTTTTTAAGAAAGTACAACCTTTTATAACCACGTAAGGAAAGCCAACTGCTCCTTTTTTTAGAAAACCTTTTCCAGTTCAGGATATTAAGGACCTTTGAATTTTTGAAAATCTAAATAATTATTGTATCGGGTTAAAACCCAACGCGGATAAATTCACAACGTTCTATCGAAAGTTTCGTCGATAAACTAAGCTTATTCTTGAAGGTTTAAAACTTGACTAAAAGATGAAATATTCTTAATTTATTTTATTTTCGATTTGAAAAAAAAAATCTTAAAAAAGGAAAATACTTTTTTGCTTTTTAGATATAATATTGCTAATTCTCAGAAACTGGTGAATTGGAAATCCTGATGATTGACCATCAAATGATAAGCTTCTAGAGAAAGCAGGTCAAGAACACATCAACAAAGAGATTCAGATGAGGAAGTACGGCTGAATTGGACATACACTTCGTAAGAAAATTGCCAGAGAGGATGTCATTGCTGGGACAGAAACACAAGTTTGTTATACCGCCCTTGGATGGAATCCGCAAGTGAAAAGACGCCCAGGAGCTCCAAAAGCTTTTTGTGGCAGACAATAATGAAACGATGGAACCAGAACTCGACTGATGACTGCAGCTGGATTTTTGGGTGCAGAAACAGTTCTGAATTCAATCAATTTTTATGGCAATTCAAAGATTTTTCCAAGATATATAGATGAGCTCATACAGAGTATACTTGACCATACTCGACCATACTATTTTTTGTGTACTTATACAAACAAAAATTTTTAAAATTTTCTATTTACAAGTTTTCATTTAAATATCGACAGATGCAACAACATTTGTCTTAAGTCAGTTTCTTTAAATTATAGCAAAGCATTTGCAATACTCCTGTATCAACAAAACTTAACAGAAAGTTGAAAATTTTGCAAAACAAAAATTCAGGCAAAAATTGAAAATTTTCTTTTATAGTGTTAGTGTTTTTAGAAAATTCAAATTTTTGACGTTTAAAAACTGCGATATTTTTGTATGAGCACATCTATATATCTTGGATTTTTCAATCGAAGGATGTACATTCTCGATAAATCCAGTTAAAAAGGACCTTGAAGTCCGTTTTGCTAAGTCTAATGTCCAACTGAGCTCACCAATCAACATATTGAAATTGAAGTCTCTTTCTTATAATCGCTTTTTCCCGTCAGAACGGATGATGGAGATAATAATCGAATGTGATACAAACGAAGTGCTGAACAAAGTTGATGGAATCATATTAAATTATAAACATGCAACGAGAATGCTAAGCGAAAATATCTATAACTCAACGTTTCAACAGAATGGAGTTTCAAGTTTACAAGAGTCTTTTTTGATGAACGTATAATCATCAAAAATATGATAACGAACGGCTTGGATCTCAATAACATCAGGAACTCATTTATTTAAAATCCTCAAGAATTGAGTAAATTGGATTATACTAAGGAATTCTTTTTTATTTTTTTCATACAAGCTATTAGAATGAGTTAGCATTTATAATTCATTCATTGTATTTTTTTTAACTATAGTTTGTTAATAATGAATTATATACCAATAAAAGCATAGTCTTTTAAAATGAAAAAAAAAAAAAATATGCCAGCTTAATGTGCAGACAGAGAAGTTGTACAAACTAGATGACAGAGCCAGCAACAGGGTCAGATGGAAAGACTTTTGTTATAACCTAAGCTCCACATAGAACAAGTTAAGCAAACTTGAATTGAAAATAATTTTAGTCATTCTTCTTCGATTCCACTCCAAATTCAAAAATCCTGATTTTTAAACTTGATCTTTACTTGAACAAAAACAAAACATTTACACATTTGTATAGTGTGAATATAAAAATTGCTTTCAACTATCAAAAATATAGACATTTTTATTTAAAATTCAAACATGCTGCATTACTTTTATTAAATTTTTTCTTACAACAATTTCATTACACTTCAAAAAATATATTTAATATTTTGATAGATACAAAATGTGCCACTAAGTTTAGTCGTTTTGAATCCAACTCATCAGTTTTTTTTTGTGAGCTGAAGTGGCTCGGTGGCGGAATGGTATAGTACTTCGATACCTAATTATTGCAATACCGACACAGCGATCATGGGTTCGAGACTGGGCATGAGAAATTTTTTACTTGTCCTTTTTCGAATCATATGTACTTGAAATGAAGCTCACAGCCTTCCCTTGTAGGCTACAGGCTACAGGCTGTAATGTCATCAAAGGAGTGGTTCGGATCCCACTATAAATTGTAGATCTAGGTTTGAGTTAAACTCTCATTAGCTGCGAAACGCCCTAGCGCACCTCTGGATCACCATTGATCTGAATAAGTAAAGGTTTTTCTTTTCATCAGTATTTTACATAAAATGATGATCTTGAGGATCTGGGCTTACCTACAACTTAATAAAATTCTAAGGATCATTGTAGTCATTTGATTCAATTTATTTTATGTGATATTTTATATGACGAGTTTTCTGTTACGTCATTTATAAATCCTACCTTGATTCTATATCACAAGTCGTTTCCATGGACATAAAATTAAATGTTTACTTTTTAGAATTTTTCAAATACAATTCCTTCAAAATATTAAATTTAACTTAAGTTTTAAGACCATGGATCCTAGCAAAATGCAAGGGAAAATGTGAGAAAATTTCAATTTTAATATTTAAATAAATTAGTTGTAAAATATTTTTTTGACTAGTCGCGAGCAGATGAAGCGTGAGATAAAAGCTAGAATTGATAGCGAGAAGAAATGGAGCTTTATGGCTAAGTCAGAAAACAATAAGCACTATAGTCAACCATACCTAAATGCAAAAATTGCTGAAAGATTCTCACAAAATGCAAAAAGTAAATAAGAAAGGAACATTTTTCAATAATTTTGGTGAAAAGTTCAATTGACTAATTACAACAAAAAAAAAGGAAAATTTTTTTGATTTATATTTGATATTGCAAAAACTTACTTTAAAATTGTAATAATATTTTAAATTATTTCCAGTGCGAAAAGACTCGTCGGTAACCCCACCGACTCAAATGACAGATACCGAATGCAGTCATGGAGAATCTTACTTCGTTTCTCCGGTTATGTACGAGTCTCTCAATGTCTGTCGATGTGGGAGAAAAAACGAAGGCATTCATCTCATTAAATGTCTCCAAAAGTGTGTTATAAAGTATTCTGATGGTGAAATTTCAACAGGATCTTCTCCAATTGGAGAAGACATTGAACCAAACATTCCGAGAACATCAAATGGACTTCCTGGATTTTTTACATCTAAATATGCACATTTGGAAAGATCAACGTTCTATGTAACTCCTAAAGTTCATCTTAAACATAAGATTACTGATAACATTTACAATAATATTATTATTGGATAAATATAAGTCATTGCTCAAAAATTTGTCATTTTCAGATATTTTTGGATCTTTATTTGTAAAGCTCTGCATATGGTCCAGTCAAATAAAGATTAAGTATTTTAAGCTTCATTTGGCTTCTAGTACTTTTATTTAAACAAATATCGGTCTTTCTTGTAACTTTTATTTTTTTTTGCCAAACCTCATTGCATTACTAGTTCACTTCTTTCTATTACTTTTCAATTCTACTCATAACAAAATTTGATTTAAAACTGTTAGGTTAATATCAAGATAATTTTCTTATTGTTCCGCCAAAAATGTTCCATCAATTAAAATAAAGGATTGTTATTATTATTGGCTTCTAGTGGCTTTGTCACTGCGATTATGAGATGAAACACCAAAGGTCATAAGCTCTAGAACAGAAAGTTGAAAAGGAGTAGTTCACATATATTGGCATTCTGCCAGTTCCAATGCCAAAGCCCGATTGCTTAATAGTCTGAGCATTTGACCGGTAATCGAGAGGTTTAAGGTTCGATTCCTGACGAACCATTGTGAGAATTTTTTTTTCTTTAATCTCAAGCATTTATGATTCAAACCGACGACGGTCAAGTCATAAAACCTAATCTAATCTAGAATCTTGCGGACAAATTGATATAAACTTGACTATTTATATTTATTTGAATTTCTAAACTTAAAGTTTTAAAGTTTAAAACGAAGATCAAAGACGTGTCCTTGCATAGAATAAGTTCGACTTTTTAACTTGTTTATTGAATTCGCCAACTGAGACATAAATTGAAAAATGAGAAAATATATTTTTTGCAGATATCAGTTCACATTATCAGTTTGAATGCTCAGTCGATGTTTTGTGTTTCTTTTGTGAAGACTGAAAAATATTTTTCTTTATAGTTACAATTTTTAAACTTTTTATTTAGAAAATGAGTAAGTATTATTATAAAGTGCAGTACTTTAGTAAATTTAAGGGGAGGTCTTTGTCTTAATATATTTTTATTTACGCAACATTAAGAGAAAAATTTGTTGTTTTGAAATGTAAAAAAGTCATAATATCGTAAATTTTATCTTATCAAAAAAAACAAATTCGGTCTTCAGATAAATAAAAAAATTGCATTTTATAAGTTAAATAAATTAGATTGAAAACTGGTGTTTTTGTTAGATAACAATGTTAATATTTTCATTATGGGCGTAAATATGTAAAAATTATGAATATTTTCCTTGAATTCAAAAATGTATTAAACAAATTATAAAATAATAATATTTGTGTCAATTAATTAATCATTTTTAGACTACAAATTAGGACAATCTCAATCGTATGATGCATCCAGAGATGCATATTTTTATTCATGCAATCTTTTGTAACAACTAATTTTTTATAATTATCACAATCTGATTCCTATAGAACGAGATATAAATCTAATTAAACACCTAAGATAAAAGCTAGTCAGAAACGGTTCTTATAAATTTTAGAATATCATTGACTGCCGGTTAGTTGAACAAATTACTCATTTTTGATTACTTACGCTAAATGACTCAGTTACTCACCACATTGGAAGCTTATCTTTGATTTTGTCTTATCTTTCTTCCCGTGTATTAATTTCTGTACATTACGTTAAGATAACGAATTAATTTCACAAGTTTCTGTAACTTTTTACTAGTGTCAGACAAATAAAAATCACATTAAGGATTAATCAATAAATTTATATGACTTAAATTAAACCAGAATCAGAGTTTAAACTTAATTTCATTTATTTCATAGATTACCATTGGATACCATCATCAGTTCATCAAGGTCTTCCATCTGGTAATGTTGTTTATGCTGGAAATGATTCAGATGGAAGCCCAATTTATGTAGGACGGTAAGTCTGAATCACCATAATTGTACAAAAACTCACTATCAGTTTATTAATGTATTATTCATGTGACTCTCCTAATAAATACTTTGTTATTCACAATACCAAAATACTTTAAAGTTTATTCAAAAATTAAAAATTAAAACAATATTCTAGTGCATTTCATGATGGTGATCAACTTCCAGCAAAAGTCATCCCTAGTAAACAATCTTGTTATGTTTCACATAATGGCTTGGAAATTTTCAAGTCCCATTTTGAGTATTTATCAGGAACAGGATTTTCATGGGTAGCATCATCAAATGGACATGCACCAAAAGGTGCAGTCATTGCTGGAAATACAGTAACGGGTGAGCCATTGGCAATTGGAAGAGCTCATCATGAAGGAAGTTTGACACCAGGAAAAGTAAGTAACGAAGATTTTAATCCGAGTAAGGTACGCACCCTTGGAAAGGATGTGATACTCTAATTGATTAAAATGACATTTATCATTTTATTCTTGATAATTTTAGATTCATAAAAGTCACGGATGCTTGTATTTACCGTTTGGTGGTGCCGAACAGTCAACATTGTATTATGAAGTTTTAGTCTGTCCTCAAAAAGGTAATTATTTTAAGGAGCAATCAACTTTTATGAATAATAAACATAAGGGGTCGTTCACTTATTACGTCATTACAACATTTAGGATTTAGGGGGAGGGAGAAGGTTCACGAAATTTGTGACATCCAATTTATTAATCAAGGAATTATAATTTTTTTGTGTCTTTGGTTGGACGTCATAAGGGGGCGACTTCTGTGATAGAGGGGAGGGAGGTGGGTCACGAAATTTGTAACATCCAATTTATTAATCAGGAAATTGTGTCTTCATGGGGGGAGGGGTTCGATATATGTGACAGTTTTGTGGCAGAGGGGGGGAGGGGGGGAGGGGGTCTAAAAAATTTCAAATTTTGATGCAAACCCCAAAAGCATTGTTTTATTAATTTAAATAAATTTTCTTAGCAAATTGGATATCAACATCAGCTCATGCTCCATTACCATCAAATGCTATTCATGCTGGAACTGATAGTGATGGAACTTCAATTTATGTAGGACGATGCTATCATGAAGGAGATTTGATTCCTGCTAAAGTATTGCCTAGCAAAAACATCGCATACGGTAAGTTTTATATTAAATATCAGAAAATGATCAAAAATAATCTTAAATCTTGTTGGTTCCTTCCTTAGTATCTTATAATGGTCAAGAGATTCCAAAACATAGTTACGAAGTTCTTTGTGGTGGAAATACGCAATGGGTCCCAAGTAGCGGTGGAGCACATCATCCAAATGCTGTTGCAGGAGGACATACAACATCTGGTGAACCTTTGTTTATTGGACGAGCTCCATGGATGGGAAGTGTAACATGTGGAAAAATTCATCCATCGCATCAAGTGCTTTATTTACCATACGGAGGAATGGAAGTTGCAGTTGGAAGCTATGATATCCTTATTGAATATTAAATCTTTTATTTGATGTGATTTTTTTTTTAAATTTGAAAACTAATTAAAAGAATTTATTCTGACTTTCGTAAACTTTTTCTATTTATTAAATTATAATTTTCTTAATGTTAATGACAAATTAAAACTTATTCCTAATCCCTGCAAAAAAATAATTTGCTTGAGTCAGTCACTGTAATCAGAACTAATCAATTTAAGCTACTGATCGTGTAGAAGCATTATTGTATTTGATAAAACTACTTCCATTGGCCTTCTGTGACTTTTCCACAATTTTCTTCATTTCATTGTCATCATCAAGCATTCCAGGAAAAATGAATTTTTCATCACATTTTGGACAATTTGAGTCGTCAGATTCTAAAAGTTTAATGACAGCACACTCATTGCAATAAATTGTTTTGCAGCACGGCATTGTAACTGGATTTCTGAAAATATCTTTACAAATGCTGCAAAATAGATTTTTTGTAATCTGAAAACTTTCAACTTCTTTACTGTAAACTTGTTGATTTGACTCTGTTTTGTTCCTCATTGACATTGGAATTCCTGTCATTTTCTTAGATTCTTTACGTGGAGCTTTCGGATCATATCTATAAGTTTGTTTTAATACTAAGGTGCAGTTGCGAATAAAATGTCCTGGAATGTGACATTTACGACAAATATAAGTTGATGGAGGAACTGAAAAATTATTGTTTTGAGGTTGGATTTGATAAGTTTGATAATCTAATGTACTTTGCATCATCATTGCAAAAATTTTATCTTCTTCAGTTCCTTTCATAGTCAGTAAATTTGTTGAAACTGGTGCAAATGTTTTGGTTGTGTTGATTGGAGCTGCTTGTGGAACTTCTTGAGAATAGTTTTTGATGAATTTCTTGGTTTTTCCTGATGGGTTGGCTGATGGAACTCTCATTACAATTACTGATGTATTTTTGGGTACTAAACAGTCATCTTCGATGTATTTTTCATTATTTGATGCATTTGAAATCTAAAAGAAAATTATTTTTTGTTAAAATATGATTAATTTGATTTCCTAATATACAACTTACCATTAAGTCAACATTTTCACTACGACCAAGTTTTCTTTGCTTGTAAATTTCCTTCTTAATGTCAGCGACTGAAATATAAATTCCGTCAAATAAAATTTGACTGAAAATGTTTTCGCTCTTGAACTTATATCTGATAGACATTTTTGTTATTTTATTAAAGTTTGTTCAGAATAAAAAAATATGATTTAAATGATTTTATTAAATTTTTTCTTTAAAACCGTTTACAATTTTTTTATTTCTTGGTCAAACTTGTTGATTCTCCTTCTGAATAAAAATGAATGATGAAAAACTTAATCAAAAATTCTCTTTTATTACAAATAAGTGTGCAGAATCTTATTGTTTTGGTTGTTGAGTACCTAAAGATAAAATTGAGAATCATTAATTATTATTATTATTTTTAAAATAAATTCTATAGAATTTAAAAAAGTTTCAGAAAATTTACATAAAAATGTAGTATTGAAAAATATAATTCATAAAATTGTGAAATCAACAAATAAATATCATATTTTATTGCATAAAAAGTTTAATTAAGCAATTAGCAGAGCACTTTGGTTTTGAAATTCAAACAACCAAAAAAGTGGCAAACTAATGATTCAAATCAGCAGTCTTATTCAAAAAAAAACTAAATGTGTTCCTAGATGGAGCTATTAAAGTTTTTATTTTAATTTTATTTCCTACCAATAGATGGCTCCACATGGTTTAAAAGCAGATATTTTCTATTGAAATATCTCTAAAAATAAAATTGGATTTTAACTTCCATTTGGAATTCAAAATTAGTTTAATAAGGGCTATTGTTAATATTTTAAACTAGACACTAGATCAAGGCAGGGAAGATTTCGGGGACAAATCCCCCTTCGTCATCTGAAATTTCTTCATTTTGTGGGAGTTTTTATGACAATTTTCAAATTCCTAGCTATGCTCCTGCATTAGATAGAAACTAAAGCAAAGAACGAAGATTTTGGAAGGAAATGATCGACTTTATTAATCAGTAACAAAACTAAAATATAAATTCGAGGATTTATAAAAATATCAAAGGTTAATGTTCATTAAAAGTATTATTAACAACTAAAACAATATAGTTAAAGTCATTTAATCAGTCATAGTCGTTTTGTTAAGATTTGTATTAATGAACTTATGACTTCATCTAATCTTAAAAATCCTTTTTAGATAATTCATGATGCTTAGTTGCTTCTTATACTGTCAATACTAAGTTAATCAAAAATATAAATTTAAATTTTTGCCTACAAGAAATTCTTTATTCAAAACTAATTGATGAAATGATCAAAATGATCAAATATGATAATAAATGATCCAAATGTAATTTTCAATTCCGCAACCTTGGTTTTTGGTTTTTTATTTATAATCTTGAGCTGCAGAAAATCTATAACTTTAAATTAATATTGCTAAATCGATAGTAAAATCAAACAATAAATTAAAAACACCGTTGCACTTACTCAATAGCAAAATCTTTCCAATTTCTTATATAAATATATCAACTACTGCTGTAGATTCAAGAGATCATTCAAGAGAGATTTTGAAAAATTATTTTAAAGAACTTCAATACTTTGGTGATTATCAGCTAAGGTTCTTTATTTTCTTCATTTTCCTGAAACTGTTTGTTAACATTTTTTAAGACTTATAAGCGACCGCAATAATTGTTATGAATTTTCCTATGCAGTAATTTTTTAAAAGATTAAAAATCATAAAAAAACCTATAATTTTCTTTAATATAATATTTATTTTAGTAATATTCTTATAAATTTCACAACTTTTCGACATTTCAACTAATTTCACAAGTAAATGTATTTCAATAAAAATGTTAAAATAAAAGTTTTAAATATTTTGTAAAATTATGAAATTCTATGACTCACCGGTATGAATATTTCCCAGTCACGACTGTTTTCTTCTCACTTCAAACTTAAAATGTTTACTTTCGTCAGCTGTATGAGCAATATTAAGCATTTTTAGTATCAGCTATTCTCTCATATTTTTCAATGTTTTTTGAGAGCTAATGTTTCACATTACATTCCATGAAAACATTTGATTTGGCATGAGTTTTTATTTATTGTGAATTTTATTTCATCTTTCGTTTTTTTTTCAACGAAACTTCTTGACTTTATTTGCAAAATTAATGGCACAAAATGATTGTTGTAATCGATAATGATTAAATAAGCTAAGCATGGATTGACAGAAAATGAATGAAATAATATTTAATGCAAACTTCAAGTTAAATTACAATTCGCATGATGATGACATTTCATAATATTCTCTAATGTCATTAAATAGTACGAAAAAAATGTGTTAATTGAAAATGTCAATAAAGTATTCAAATATTTGTATTAGAGCTTTTATTTGTCGTCCGTAAAAAAATGAGGAGATGCCAAAAATAAATATGATGTTAAAGATGGCCTTCAATCTTATTTGTGCGATTTCAGTTTATTAGAATAACGAAAACATGAGTTGGAATTTTTTTACTTAAAATATTAACATCACTTGATGATTTGACACAATTTTTTTAAAGCATAATTGGTCCGATATATATTTTAAAGATTCTGCACGTTTCATTAAGTAAATAAAATTTCCGCAATGTTTTATGAATGATATAAAGCTTTTCGGTAAAATTTAATATATTGAAGATTCACAAAACATCAAACTTCAAAGGTTTTAAAATATTCTAAACCAAGAACATACATAGGCATCTAGTTATCTAGTAGCTCATCTTCATTTGTTTAAACTTTAAAAGACATAAACAGAACACATTTTTACATCCATTACATCACGCAAAATCAATTCAAATATCTACAGGATTTATTTAGCAAAACTATGGCTTGTTTATTTTTGTTTTGTCAATATTTATAAATAGCATGGTTTTTACTATCAGTAGTAGTTTGTGATGTTCCGACTACTTCAAATCTATTCACCAAATGTATTAATATAATTTACATGGTTAAAAAAATAAACTTTAGCATTCAGACCTTAGAGATCCATAGCTGCGCGTTTTTTTGCGTTACAAGACTAATGATAGTTTTTAACGAAAGAGGGTTCGTTAGACCTCCCGCTCATACCTAGATCTACAGCTTACAGTGAGATCCAAACCACTCCTCTGATGACATTTCTGCATCCAGTACATATGATTTGAAAAAGGACAAGTGAAAAATTTTCCATACCCAGTCTCGAACCCATGGTCTTTGTGTCGGTGTTGCAATAACTAGCTACCAAAGTACTAAACCATTCCGCCACCGAGCCGCTTCAGCTCACTAATTTGCATGATTGGGTAATTCCATTAATGGAAAAAAATATTTCCTTCCTTAATTTTTCTTAATTATTTTTTAAACCAACTCCTTTTAATTCTATATTATAAACTTACACTATGCATTAATCTCTTTTTAAAGCAAATAAGTGCAATGCTGGTCGAATAGATGAGGCGCTTGGCTCAAATTTGTTTTGGTAACTCGAAGGTCGTCAGCTCGAATCCAGCCATTTCCGAATTTGTTCTTTTTTGGAAGTTTAGATATTTCGACTGCTTAATGTACGAGATCAAGTCATGACTGGTCACTTGGGCAACGTTGGATTGAGGAACGGATCAGGAACTTAAAGTGTAGTGCGAGAAATAGGAACGAAAACTACAAGATTACCTTAAATAGAATATTGTCAGAACGGACCTGAAATGTATTACGTCACGCCCACAGAAGATCGAAACGAGAGCCTGAATTTAATTGAAACCTAGATTTGAAGATTGGAAGCTTGATTCTACATGACTAGGGTTACCATCTAATTCTCATGAAAATACAGGACTTTTGGTAAATTTTTTCGAAAAATACAGGACACAGAGTAAAATTCGAAAATTAACGGAAATTTTCGTGAAAAAAATACAGGACCTGGAACAAAATTTTGAAATTTATACAGGACAGGGTTTTGAAATACAGGACTGTCCATTGTAAAACTACGCAGATGGTCACCCTATACATGACCCATAGTGATATAAAATGTATCACTAATCAATGTAAAAAGTAAATATGTACAAATACGAATTCTTCCGGACGTTAACATCGGCAAATAAATAAAAATAAAATCAGAAGAAGTTTACAAAAATATTTTTTTTTTAAAAATCTTCTTTTTACTCGTGGAATTGCTCTGAGGATTAACATTTCTTTCAAACATATTTTGAAGAAGAAAAAAATGTTATGACTTTAAAGGGTTAATGGTGATGTCAAAGATTAATGAGTTGATTAGTATTTAATTTTAATTCTGTAATTTTTTTAAATAAATGCTGAATTCCTCTCAAATCTTGTTGTTAAAAAGTAAAACAAATCCTGTTCGCATTAATAGGAAATAAGATAAATTCATTTTTGAAATTAGAATCTTAGAACTAACTTATATTTACTCAAAAAATAAAGTTCTGCGGAAATCTTATCTTTTTAAATAATTTCAAGTTGGGTAGGTTGTTGAACATTCAAGAAAAAATGTGAATATTTAAAACCAATTAAAATTCTTAATATTTAAGATGATGAAAAATTCACTTTCAAAAATCTTTAATGTGAAGCATCCTAATGAAATAAAAAAATCCCGTTTAACTAACGTTCTGATCAATTTGTGACGATCAAGTGACTGCACGGTTTTTTTGTTCCTTTCGTCTCTCAGTGTTCAATATTCAAACTTTTTTAACGAGATTAAAAGATAGAAAAAAATCTCCGAAATTAGCATTGCAAAATAATGACGTCGAATAGATGAGATTTAAACATATTATGCTTAGATTACAATAGATTTGAATAATATTTTTAGACGTCACTACTGAATACAACGTCAAATAAAAAAAAAATAAAAAGAATCCTTATTTAAATTAAAATATATTTAAAAATCAACTTTGTTAATGTCTTAAAGTTGAAGTTTCATGGTCACAGACAAATAGGAATTTTGCCAGAAATTTAAAACTTTTACAACCAATTTCTATGATTTTTTTTTTCATTGATGCGATCTGCGGGCATTGAAATTTCGCTCACGATTAACAATCAAATATTGACAGTCAATGCTTCTGCGAAGAAGCAGAAGAGAAAACGCTTGAGTGAGATTTTGTTTTGATTAATGGAGGCTGAAGTGAATTTCGAGTTCTCTTGCGGCCTTCTGTTGACAACATACTCATCTTATAATGATTCAATGTCGAATGTTTAAGCTAGATCGTTTTTAGTAATAATAAACTGAGGAAACAATTGACGAAATGTTGAGTGATATCAAATTGCACAGTCATACTTGAATTTATTCAAATATTTATGGAATCATGTATAAGTATGCTGAAAATTTAAGACTTGTCGAGTGTTTAAGTAGTTAAACACTAAAAAAATTATTTCTTCCTTTTTTGATAATTTATTTGTTATCTTTAATAATATCTTAAAGTAAATCTATGATTTATATTATAAAATAAATCTTACTTACTACTAAGGGTGTTTAATTCACTAAAAAGCTTAAAAAGTCTATTACTTCCTTAATTTTATTTATGTTACCTTATTGTTTTTGCTACGAAAAATAATTTAAGATTTTTTGGTCGATTATTCAAACATTTGCCATCAAAATGATTTAGAATTTTTCTTAGTTTATTGATAATGTCTACATACTCATCTATTGAGTAAATTAATAACTGAAAAGTAAATAAATTATTTTTTTAAGAATCTCATTATTGCAGATAATTACATAACCACAATTATTCGCGATGTGAGATTTGCTCACACTTCTTCTTTTTCCATCATCTTTACTATAAAAAAATGTGAGAAATATTTGGGGTCATTCGAATTCTATGTAACTTCATAGCTCTTTATTTACTAAGATGCTCAAGAAGTGAAGATGTTGATTAGGATCAATCAATAAATTCAAACTAACGGTCTGTTAAACAAAATCATTTCAACTAATTTCGTTGGTACAAACTTTTCATATAATGTAAATAATGTTCAAGGGCCGTTCACTTATGACGTCCAAGGGGGTCAGCAAGAAGAAAATCCATTGCTTTTTTTTTAAAAATGACTGTTAAAATCAAACGTCATCAGTGAACGACCCCTCATCCAATTTGCCAATATTTAACAAGCACGTGCTTGTCGCTATATCTTTGCCACTGTGCCAGTAGTAAGAATTTAGAGACGGATGTTGAGTTGACCCAAAAGAGAGAAAAAATTTCCAATTCTTTAGAACTGGTTTCTAATTGATTATGTAATATGTTTGTCTTGGCTTAAAAAAATCGCAAAAAAAATCCCCGATCATTATGATAATCGTGCGGTTCTTCTTAATTAAGTCTGCTTAATAGTTCAAACGTTTCTCGGTAAATTGAAAGTAAGAACTGGCATGTCACGACAAGATTTGATGATCTTGATGAAATTTGAATTAATTTTTTGCGTGCTTGTTGAAAGCTCATCAATGGAAAAATACTAAATGGTTAAGGAAAAAAATAAAACAATGACAATCACATCTGCTCTTCAAAAATGCATGATTATTAATTTTTTTATTATCTTTTTTTAACACCTTGCTATAATTTTTTGTAACCGAATTTTTGAAAACTTGTTTTCGATAAGGGAGCTTAATAATTCACTTTGTTGGTTCGTTCGGCTGGGGCAAATATTGAGATCTGAGATCTCATAAACCAGACATCGTAGAAATCTCGGGTTTGTTTTAATAGCTTAGTTTTATCAAGATCTTGGTCTTCTGGATGGTTAAAATTCTTGAATCAATGTAATTAATGACAGTTTCTTCTAGGTAAACTTTTTGAGCAATTTGCTTACTGAATCACATATTGATGCTAATTAAATAATGATCGCTGCGTGTTATGAATTTGGTTAATTTACCTTTTTTTCATTTTACATGGCTTGGTTTTAAGAAATACACTGATTCCAAGAAGAATGCATTTTAGGCATTTTCAAGCCATTTTGAGCCAAAGTAGCAAAAGATTTACGCTCAATATTAGACTTTGATTAATCTTCTTTTATTCATATCAATGTAATTTAATAAAAACTGTAAATTATCAATAAAGGTCTAAAAACAATATATCTTTTAATGAACATTATCATGAAATTTTTAAACTTTTTCTTTTCATTTTTTCATCATTAGCGCAAAACAAAAGCCTTACAAAATATTCAATGTCAGAAAATTTGCGAACAAATTTTTATTATTTTTATTGTAAATTCATAGATCCAGTAAATTTGAAATAAGATGCCTAAAAGGTCATCTCGATACGCTGTGACTATATAAAGTAGCTATGAGGTGTAGCAGAAAAAATAAATGTTATATTTCGAACGTATATGATTGGGAATTATAGTTTTTATTCGACAACCGGAAGATCATTAAAATTTTATGAAGACATTGCTTTGATTTAGTCACGGCAGCTCACGCTTTTAATTTTATTTTACTCTTCCTTGTTTTTTTTTTTATTTTTATGCTCATGCAAATTTGATGTTGTAAAATTTATTTCGAATTTATTTTTTGTCTAATATTTTTAATTTTAAATATTTTAATTTTGTAAATTTTATTCTCATTCGATTCAAAAAAAGCAAGAGACTCTTTGGAGCCTTTAAAAAATCTTCAGCAATGAATAAACATTTGTAATCAAATTCAGCGTTTCCTTCACACACCTCGATTCTTTTAGGACATTTGAATGTAAAAAGCTTTGTTTCATTCAAATTTGAGCTATAAATGTAAATTATATTTTCTACACAAACACAAAAATCTTTATCACTTAACAGAAAACAAAAATATTTAAATTTAACTGGTTTTTTTATCAGTCAGTCATCTAGCAGTTAAAGAATTGCTGACTTGAGATTGAAAAACAAATAAATTTTAAATTCCTTAAAGTTGATGTCTCATGTCTGTATGATTAAAAAGTAAATTGTTGATATTCAAATAATAATTTATTCAAGAAATTTCGACATTTTAATTTAAAACTTAATTTAATAATTACAAATCTCATGATTTAATATTTTGCAGTATGCTAGTTTTAAAATCACACAAACCAAGATATTCTTAGAAAAACATCGAATTTTTGTTTGCATTTAAAAAGTGAAATACTTATAAAATGTCTCAAAGTTTTCTCAACCAGACAAATTATTAAAATTGAGTATTGATATTACAATTTTCCAAACTGAAGTTAAGTTATCAATTTCATGTGATGCTGCCAGGCGCGTAGCCAGGGTGGGGATTCAGGTGACAAATCCCCTTACGTTAACAGAAATTTCTTCATTTTGCTAGGGTGTTTATGAAAAAAATTTATGAACTGAAGTGGATCGGTGGCGAGATGGTTTACTACTTCGATATCTAATTACTGCTCACTTGTTCTTTTTCGAATAATTGGTACTATAAGTGAGGTTCACAGCCTCATGCTACAGACAGAAATGTCATCAAAGGAGTGGTTCGGATCCCACTATAAATTGTAGATCTAGGTTTAAGTGCAGCGGTTTGGCACAAAACGCCCTAGCGCACTTTCGGATCAGAATTGAATTGAATAGGTAAAGATATGAAAAAATTCTTACCCTCTTCTCCTCCCGTTCAAACTTTTCCCTACACTTCAGGATGTCATAATTTTCTAGAATAGAAAAGAAAAATAAATTCCAAACAGTACTGTTTGAGGAGACATAAAAAACCTTTCAGCAGAAAGAGAAAAGTGATAGTAACATAAATAATAAAAACAGATAAGTATTAAATAAGGATAAATATTAAATTTCAAATTCAAGCAAAAGAGATCAATAAAACATACGTTTCCTGAAGACTGCAATTTATCATTGACATTATCTGAACATAATAATTCAGTTCTGTCTTAAAAATTTGCATTTCGGAAATGATCTTGTTTGTTAATAAGATTACCATCTTAATCAAAAATTTGTCATTTTCTTACTCATTAAACAATGCAGATTTTAATGTGAATAGCAACAGGAAATAATATTTTTAAATGCTTTAAAAATAAATAAAAAGGTTTTTGATTCTTAATCAATCCTTAACGAATATTTTATTTTTTAAAAATCTTTTAAGGGCCGTTCACGTGACGTCCAGGAGGGGGGGGGCGGTGGGGGGTCAGCGAGAAAAGAACAATAGACATAATTGAACGGCCCCTTAATATCAAGTTGTGAAAAATATCCCAAACATCCCAAAAATATTTAAAATAATCCCTAAGCTTCTACAACTCGTTTTCAAAATGAATTAGTCTTTTAAAATAATTCTCTGACGTTATGCTAAGATTTATTGGTTTCTGTTTCAAGAGTTGAAAATTTACAAATTTTAACTATTAACATCAAATCCAAAAATCATTCAAAACAACTAATTCATGCGTGAGAATTAGCTATAGTCGTTTAATTTATTCCCACAATGTCCGGTGCCTAAATGACAATGAATAAAAAAAAAACAACAAAAACACGATTCACCGCACTTGATACTAATTTGACTATAAGGTGCAAATGAAGCATAACTTTAATTTTTCAATACATTAGAGTAGCTAATGATGAAAAATGAGAGAGAAAAACCAGCATTTTGATCTCGATTTTAAGCATATTTTCTTTAATCGATCGAGTGATCGAAAAAAGTTAACAATTCACAAAACAAGATTTCAAAAATGCGTTAAAAACAGCGAGAAAGCTTTGCTAAAGGCAAAATTTTGGTTGCACAAAGATGCGCTATAATTCATCGATAAAAACTCGAAGACTTTTCTAGTTTTTTATTAACGTATTTATAATACGTTTTTTTTTATTAAAAACCTCGAAGGGTTTCAAAATGTAGAATGCTAGATTTTTCTGTATAAAACTTAACTTTACTCAACAAAAATAAATTATATTAATCAATTTAGGGATGAACGAAGCAAATAACATTTACCACCATTTTTTACAGCAATCAAATCTGTAATCTAGGGAGAATTGCTTCTACTTAAATTTTTGCAATTTTTTAAGGAATGACAAAGTATATAGAAATTTAAAGTGCGTTAAAGTCAAGTTCATTCCAAAAGTAGCAAATGATGCTATCATAATGCTATCAATAAATTTAATTAAATTAGACAAAGAAGGTTCATTTTAAGAAAACATAATTTATCAGATCCATCGAGCATTACCGTTGGGGGAGGGGAGTCAAAGATTCTATAGAAAATTTGTGATAAACCCTAACACACAAAGAGCATGCTCTTGATTAAGAGTACGGTTATTTAACATCCTCTCAAGATCCCAGTAAAGAGCATGTTCAATAGCGGACTCAATCATCCTCTAATTATAAATAACTTGCATGCAAGTTTTTACTTCATAATCTTTTATATACTCTCAAGAGCATGATCAGAAGATTATATAAAAAACATGATCATTCACATCCTCATGAGATTATGCTAAAATTTTTCTTGCTATATACTTTACAAGCGCTAGCAGAAATCACTAGTATAGGTCCTATATACTTCACAAGCGCTAGCAGAAATCACTATTATAAGTAATTATTTTGGAATTTCTATAGTTTAAATATGTCTTTTAGCCATTTAAAAGTTATTAAATTTCAGAAGGCATTATACAAGATGAACAGTTATCAGGACAAACTACATCACAGCGTACTCGGGTTCGAATCACGGCAATAACCAAAAAAGAATAAAAATATCAAATCCTCAAAAACATGATCAAGAGCATAATCACAAGCTCATAAATTTTTTTGATAGTAAAATCAAAGCATTATCAGCAGAACATGTTCTCAAGTTTAACTTGCATAAAAAAATTGCAAGTAGAAAAGCGTACTCTTGAGAGCGTGATTTCTGTGGTACCCTGCTGCGATCTCCATTTGTATGGGAGAGTACGCTAATTTAGCGTCATCAAATTAAAATATTGATTTTTAAAAATCATGCTCAGATGAGAAAGTTGTAAAGTTGCATTTTTCGCTCCTTTAGAAGTAATTATTTTAACTCTCTGTAAAATAAGCTTTTAATAATATAATTAGAGATCATATTGTATTATCATTCTCGTTCTAAAGAAGTTCATTACATAGATTTTGTGTGACTCTTCATATATCAAAAAAAGATTTAAAAAATTCCCTAGTCAAGTAAATTTCGCCCAGGATTTTGTAATAAAAAAAAGAGTATACGCAAATTTACTCAGAGAAAGATATGAAAAAGAGTTAATCAATTGTATGAATTGAAGATGAAAAATGAAAAATTCAATGTCATTGAAATAGTAACAGTAGAAGTAGCATAGAGTCTAATCAAAATTTTTACTAAGTTAACATGAATGTCGCCTTGATGTGTGCGTGTAAGCACAAATATTCACGTAGAAAGAAGGAGCAAACGAGAGAGAAACTGACTAGACAATCTTCGTGACCATCTTTTTGTATGACTGAACGATGAGAGATAAAGTGGGGAGGCTCTATGTATTGTATGTCGTGTCGGGGCTTCGATGTTATGAAATATATTGGTTTTGATAATTAAGCACCTTTTGACAGTCATTTGCCAACTATAAAAGTCAATGAAGATCTGCAGAGACTTTATTCCTAAGCAAAAACTCAGGAGCTGAGTATCGCTTGTAAAATTTGTGATTCAAGCTAGTATTTTATTTTTTATAATTTAATTTGAACTTTGTGTTGGATATTAACTGTGATTAATTGTTAATAAAAAACCTTAAAAATGGTAATTAAAGTTATTAAATTGATTTGAAAAATAATGGAATTATTAAATTTAAAAAAAATTAAGAACCAAATATTAAAGACTAAAAACTGTTACAAAAATGTGAAAAAATTAAAAAGTTCTAAAGTGTTGCAAGCATAAAAGCTGAAATATCTCAAAATAAACTTTAGTTTTTTGATAAAAAATGCAGTAGAAAATAAAAAAACTAAGATTTAATTTAAAAATTCAGTTCCTGTAATAAAAGTTCAAATCATCTAAATCAGTTCCACAACCAAATTTGATCCTGCTAATTCAAAATTAATTTCCTTTTCAATGTCAAAATATACAAAAAAATCCATTCTTTACACAAATTGAACTCATAAAGTTAATAACGGCAATAAAATGCATCCACAACCGATCAAGCATCATGAATCGTCTTTGATTGTTCTAGGACGAATTACTACAATAAATGTGAATTGACTTGAAAGCTTTAAGTTTGTCTAGCAAAATTAAGAAACACTTAATGATCCGACAATGTTCAATAATGTACAAAGCTGCGAGCCTTCTAAATTAATTGAAAATTGTAATTATTTTTCGCAGCGGTACAGCATAAAGTGATCGGTTAATTTCAATTTCAAATTGTGCTTTTTTATGTTTTGTATTCAATTAATTAAATCAATTTGAAACTCGTAAACATTTATGATGCATTAGTTGTTAAGTGTGGCAGTCACGATCCTATTATAGCTTAATTCATTCTTGATTGATGTAATTTTGTGGGTTGAAATTAAATATTCTATGTGGCTGAAACAGTCAATTTAACGGCATCAGTACTCGATTTCAACATTTTGAATAAGAAAATTGCACCAACTTTCTAGGAAAACTTAAAATATAAGATTAAATTTCTTTAGAACTTTAATGGAATGTTCATTATTTATAATAATAATCGTGATGAAAATAAATTTGCTTTAAATTATGACGAAACGTGATTGATCTAAAAATTAGCAGATTTTCGCTTGTGCTTTCTGAGTTATTGTAAAAACAACAACAATTAATACCACAGACGTATTATGAGATGCTAATCTCGTTCACACAATTTATTTAGATATTTTATTAACAATGTTTCAATGTCAGTTACACTATTAGGTCACAAAATTAAATTTAAAGTTAATGGCTTATTCATTTTAATTTGCACCTCTCGAAACTTATAAATTCATTTCTAATATTCTTAAGATGCCAAATACAACTCAAAATTTATTCAACCAGATTCAATCCTATTTAGATTAGAAATCACTGATAAATTTTTTACCGCATCTCAAAAAGGAAATCATTATAAAGCATAATCAATAAATAAGCTTTATCAGCCAAAAATGTATGCGAGCATTTTAAAGAATCCAATTAATAATCAGCAGATTCAAGGTCACGTGACTTTTTCAACGACAGCCAATGCATAATGATTTTTTCTCCAATTTTATACATTTTAAGCAATTTACATACATCTCGTGGCGAAAAGAAACTCAAAGATTAAAACCAAAAAGATCCATTCAGTTCCAAATGGTATAAAATTATGACATTTAACAAATTGAATTATTAGCGTTAGCCTCGTGCTAACATCATATGCAATTTTATTCATATTAATTTATTATATTTTCAATGTGATGGCTAAATCTGTGAATTCCGATGGTCATTGTAAGAGTCACTGACCATAGAGATGTTTACTTTTGCAGCATTTTTTAACAGCTGATCATTTCTTACATAATCATGTCGACGTCTCTTTTTATCGATTGTTGTTTTGCTCATCTTTATTTCTTTTACTCAACTATTGCTTATGAGACTTGTTTTTTTAAGTTGTATGTGCTAAATATGTTACAGTAGACAAAGAACTTAAATTCACTAATTAAATTAGATTTGATACAAATTATTATGTTTTTGGAAAATTAAGTCATTTAAGCAAGACGAGAGGTAAAATATTGAACAAACATTGATTAGAGAAGAGTGATTTAACATTGAATCAATGAACAGTATGAATATGTAAATTTTACACTAGAAAATGAAAAGCATTTCAGAACTTTCTGTTTTCATAACTTCGAATCAAAATTAAAACATTCTAGCCATTCAAAAAGATTTCTAGTTGTAATAATTACCTTGAATATCAAAAGAATCATCCTATAAAATAAATTTAATCATGCTCAATGCTGGTCCTTAAGAGATAACTTCAATGAAACCTGTAACATTTAATTAAAATGACCTATGAATATATAAATATACAAAACTAATTAATAAACTATGCTTAGCATTAATAATGCTCAGAAAAAGATAATAAAATACAAGAAACAAGCCGGAAGATAAAAATTATTTCAAAGACGAACAAAGGTTTAAAAGCCTTATTAAATCATACTAATGAAAAGTTCCTGTTATTCGTGATTATAAATCATAAAATATTAATTCAACATAAATTGGATTTCATCAATTTGTCAGAAATCAAGAATTTGTGCGTAAATGATGTAAATGACTTCTGAAGATGCTTAACGTTATTGCTTTGTTACAAATCGAGTTGGCTAAGTCAGAAATTACAAATAATCGATAAATGATCTTTTCATAAGCAAATAATCAATTATGCATAATTGTGACTCAATTGTTTTTCTAATTATGATGATTTTATGAAGACTATTTGAGTAAATCAAAACTGTCACTTAAACATGTTAATGACTATCTTTGTTTCACAACCCAAAACATAATCAATTTATGTTGTATGTGAAATAACCATAAATAAACTTGACGATGCCACTTTTTCATCTTAAACATTGAATATTCACATTGTAATTATGATCATCATTAAACTAGTATTTTAGTGGAATAATGAAAGAAGCTCTTTGTTAAGTTTTAAATTACTTTATGGACCTGTGAATTTTTAAGCTTTTGACTATTGAAATGTAAAACTATAAATATTGCAGAATTTAAATTTTACACGTGTTTTAAAATGTCTTAAAAACATCTAAAAATTCAGAAAAATAGAAGAAAAATTTGTCAGCCTAATTGTGCTAAATGTCATAAACATCAATGACACAAAAACAGGAATCAAACTAATGAGATTCCTGAAGGAAAATGTTTGAAGGTCTCTAATAGGCATGTTGTTTGGCAAGTCAACAAAATTATTTTAAATATTGTTTTTAACATTTTCTTAAGATAAACGAGTTAGTGATAAAGAATCGTTGATAGAATTTAATAACATTTGTTTTTGTGGTCAGTTCTACTAATTTCATTATTTTTTCGTAGCTTTAAATATAATAAATTCTTTTCACAGGGAAAAATCTATAAATATTTAAGAATGTATTTGAAAATTTAATGATGATTTTTTGTCGGCACGCGATAAGAAAATTTAAATTAATCGATCAATTAAAACAAAAAGTTTTATTGCTTAATTTTATCAATTTGCGTTCTTATTAATATTTCATTTAATTTTATATTTTTGCTCACATTTAAACAAGAATTTTTTTCTCATTTTTCTTTTCTTTTTCAAATTTCCAGAAAATTTTCATTGCATTATTCGTCCTCGTAGCTGGAAGCCAGGCTGAATTGAAGTAAATTTTTTATATTATTATTTATTATTATTATTATTTATTTGTCGGCGTTACCTTCCGGAAGAATTAGTATTTATACATGTTTTACTTTTTACACTGATTAGTGATACATTTCATATCACTATGGGTGACGTAGAATCAAGCTTCTAATCTTCAAATCTAGGTTTCGATTAAATTCAGGCTCTCGTTTCGATCTTCTGTGGGCGTGACGTGATACATTTCAGGTCCGTTCTGACAATATTCCATTATAAGGTAATCTTGGAGCTCTCGTTCCTATTTCTCCCGCTACACTTCAAGTTCCTGATCCGTTCCTTAATTCAACGTTGCTCAAAATGCCCAAGTATGGCTTGATCTCGTACATTAAGCAGTCGAAGTATCTAAACTTCTGAAAAAGAACAAATTTGGAAATGGCTGGATTCGAACCGACGACCTTCGAGTTACCATCCCAAATTTGAGCCAAGCGCCTTACCTATTCGACTAGCAAGACACTTAACTGCATATAGTTCAAGAGATTGTTTTAATTGTCAAATTTTTAATTTTCAGTCGTGAATATCTTCCACCCTCTAACTGTCCACCAGCTCCAGTTCAACCATCATGCCCTAGACCACCACCCCCTATTCCATGTCCATCATGTCCTCAACCACCACCATGTCCAAGCTGTCCACCACAACAATCATGTCCAACATGTCCAGCAGTTATCCCTCCACCTCCATGCCCCCCACCTATTCAATGCCCTGGTCCAATTCCATGCCCAAGTTGCCCAGCTCCCCCACCTCCTAAACCATGCCCATCATGTCCATCATGTCCAGCACCAATTCCACCACCTCCATGTCCACCACAAGTCCCATGTCCAGCTCCCCCACCTTGCCCAAGCTGTCCACCACAAAAACAATGCCCACCAGAAAAAGTTTGCCAAACTTGCCCACCACCTGTTCAATGCCCAGCACCACCACCTCCAGTCTCATGTCCACCGTAAGTTTAAAAAGTTATTAAACACTTGATATTTTTATTTTAACACGAATCAATTTTTTTGCAGACCACCACCCCCACCCCCACCAGCACAATGCCCAACATGCCCAGCAATTCCAGCACCAGCTCCATGCAACTGCGGAAATCCAAATGTTGTTGTCAAAGAAGAAGCTCAAGGATACGACTATACACCACCACGTGTTCGTTTCTTCTACTAAACTGATCATTTTGTTTCTTATTGAATGGAAATATTTTTATACAAACATCGGAATCTATCCACGAACTTAAGTAATAACCTTTCTAGCATGTAAAATGCTTGTTTTACTACAGAAGAGTCAACTGCTTAAAATAAAGTCATTAATTTTATATTTCCACAAGAATTTGCTAATTTTCTCGCTAAAATGACAGACAAATGAAGAAAGTTTTATGTATAACTATTATTTTCCATTTAAGTTCTTTGTTAATGTTTTGTTTAAAGATGATAATAAAAATTCAAAAAAAAATTAAAACTATTCAAAATATTTTTTAAAAATAGAAAAATTTTACTTTTCAAAAAAATTAAAATCAGCAAAATGATCGCTAGTAATTTGAATCTAGATTTTTAATAGTTCGGATCAGGTCCTTAATAGACTGTATTAGTTCAATAATATCACGTAACAGTTCTCAAATATTGCGTCCCAATTTTAAATCTTGTTAAAATTTCAAAATAAGAAAGTCCATTACTTTTTTTTAAACTAGCTGTTTTTTAAAGCATAAACATTTAAGGAATGTAATTTCGTCACAGTGATTATCTTAATCATAAAAACTAGTAGGAATGTTCACTAAAATTACTAATTACTCGAAAAATAATAATTCACAACGAATTTTTTTAAAAATAAGAACTTCGAAGATTCGATTTTCGAAAAATAACCTCAAAAATTCAAAGTTCGAATAATAAGAACTCAAAAATTTCTGTTTGCTAGCATTGGATAAATATATGAAAATACTATATTTTGTTACCCAAACAACCGAAAAAAAGAAAAATAATATGGTGTCGCTTCACTGGATCTCGTTTGAATCCCAAAGATAATGAAAATATCCGAATGATCGGATATTTAGCAATAAATACTTCAGATTTCCCTCTTCTATTGAGGATAGTAGATCTGTATCGCAAGTTAAGTCACAATCGAGAGTCAAAATTGGTAAATAAGTTCACAATTTATAGACAAAGTCGAAAAAATAAAGTCACAATTTAGGTTACTGATACAATTTTTGGAAAAATCACTTTTTATAGTTTTCTTGCGGTTTTTTGATTCTTAATTAAATAAGCTTATTGAGGCACACTTAAACAATATATTTAAATACAGTTTTACTCTTAATATTATCGAAAACTTATTAATTTATTTAATTTATTCACTTTGAAAGCTTTGCTACTCTCTCTACAATCTGTTTGTCTGGGTTCTTTTTGTAAAGATCTGGTAGCATTTAAATCATGTCCGGAATCACAAACAAAGATCAAGTAGCTCAAAAGTCATATCCAACACCAGAAATAAAGATCCATCAACATTAAACTCATGTCCAAAACCAACAGCAAAGATCCAGTAGGATTCTAAAAACACCTATCATTACACTACAAATATGCAGCAATAAACAAGTCTTGCTCAAGATCAAACAAAAGATTTCAGTCATTTTCGTAAAACGATTTTTTTCAGATTCAAACTTTTAACAGCTTCAGCTTATTCAAATTTTAAATTGTTATGCAAAAGTCAGTTAAGAATTTAAAATAATGTAGATAATGTAATTAAGTTTTGGTACGAAATTATAAAATATAAAATAAATTTCGGTTTTCCTACAACATGGCATCGTGGGCGTAAAGTACGGCCGAGACCTATATCGACACCTAATTTATGTCAAGATTATGTCAATTCAAATAAAACATTCAAAAAAATTTTTTGACCAAAGTACACCATAGAAAATCAATTTTCAATTTTGAACTAAGGACTAGGGGCGACCCTAGTCAAAATCAATTTTGTCTTTTTTTCTTCGAGGGTTTATCCAAATGGATTGAAACTTTGCATGAATATTCTAGTGCTTAATAAAATGCAAAAAAAACATTCAAAAATTTTTTTGATTAAAGAACCAAGTAGGAAATACATTTTCAATTATGGACTAGGGGCGCCCCAGGTCAAAATCAATGTTTTCACTTTTTTCTTCGAAAGCTTATCAAGCAAAAAATGTATTCTATGTCTTCAGACCCAAATTTTATAAATTTGGTTCTTCATTCAAAAACAACGTGACTTAAAATTTTGTCCAAAAAAATTATTTTTAATAATTCAGAAATATGCGACCTGAGGATTAGAATGCTTATCCAAAAATTTACTGCATTTCGATTTATCCTCGAAGAAAAAAAAGTGAAAAACTAAATTTTGACTACACCTGTCCCAAATTTATAATTGAAAATGTATTTCTACTTGGTTCTTTGGTCAAAACAATTTTTTGGATGTTTTATTTGTATTTGTTTTAGGCACTAAAATATTTATGCAAAGTTTCAATCCATTTGGATAAACCCTCGAAGAAAAAAGTGGCAAAATTGATTTTGACTAGGGTCGCCTCTAGTCCAAATTGAAAATGTATTTCCTACTTGGTTCTTTGCTCAAAAAAATTTAGGATGTTTTATTTTTATTTGTTTTAAGCACTAGAATATTTATCCAAAGTTTCAATCCATTTGGATAAACCCTCGAAGAAAAAAGTGGCAAAATTGATTTTGACTAGGGTCGCCTCTAGTCCAAATTGAAAATGTATTTCCTACTTGGTTCTTTGCTCAAAAAAATTTAAGATGTTTTATTTTTATTTGTTTTAAGCACTAGAATATTTATGAAAAGTTTCAATCCATTTGGATAAACCCTCGAAGAAAAAAGTGGCAAAATTGATTTTGACTAGGGTCGCCTCTAGTCCAAATTGAAAATGTATTTCCTACTTGGTTCTTTGCTCAAAAAAATTTAAGATGTTTTATTTTTATTTGTTTTAGGCACTAAAATATTTATGAAAAGTTTCAATCCATTTGGATAAACCCTCGAAGAAAAAAGTGGCAAAATTGATTTTGACTAGGGTCGCCTCTAGTCCAAATTGAAAATGTATTTCCTACTTGGTTCTTTGTGCTCAAAAAAATTTAAGTGTTTTATTTGTATTTATTTTAAGCACTAGAATATTTATGCAAAGTTTCAATCCATTTGGATAAACCTTCGAAAAAAAAGTGACAAACTAGATTTTGACTAGACCTGTCCCAAGTTCATAATTGAAAATGTATTTCCTCCTTGGTTCTGTGCTCAAAAAAATTTAGGATGTTTTATTTGTATTTGTTTTAAGCACTAGAATATTTATGCAAAGTTTCAATCCATTTGGATAAACCCTCGAAGAAAAAAGTGGCAAAATTGATTTTGACTAGGGTCGCCTCTAGTCTAAAATTGAAAATTGATTTTCTATGGTATACTTTTGTCAAAAAAATTTTATGTATATTTTATTTGAATTGACATAATTCTGACATAAATTACATAGCAATATTACTTTTTGTAATGCATAGCTTAAAAAAATCCAAATCTAAAATTTCGACTACCCCATCTGAATTTTGTTCATACTCTTCACTGTGGAAACCAAAAAAAAAATCTTTATCTTAAAACACTTGAAAAAATAGCGACATAATTCAGGATTAATTTCCTTTTAATAATATTTTAACATTTACGTGAAAATGTGGTTCAAATAAGTGTGAAATATGGCCGAGATTTGGACCAAAATCAGCTATACTGGTTCATAGTGTTCCCGAGGGTGACAAAATTCAAACTAAGTGTTTTTGTAACTGACATAATTATGACATAAATTAGGTATAACTTTTAAACTGTGTCGATATGTGTGTGTGAAGTCAGCGGGAACAGGTTCTCAGATCGAGTTGGATAATAATAATAATAATAAAAATAATAATAATAATAATAATAATAAATTAATCCTGTGAGATACCTTCAAAGATATTTCATATTTTATCTCGTATCTGAACATCATCAAAGTTTCAAAAATTTAATAGGACCATATTGTATGTAATCAATTTTCTCAGTATTCCTAATAGGAAGGAACATTTTAATATCGACTTGCCATTTTAAATTCATGGCAGTTCCAGTGCTTTCTAGCCTTGTATCTGAGCATGTCCAAAATATTAGAAAAAAAATTAAGGATATGTTATACATCAAATCATAAAGATTTTTTCTCATTTATCCAAATTTAGAAGAGCTTTTTTAATTCTTACGGTAGATTTGGATTTATTGCAGTTTCAGTACATTTTTGGCACATCTTAAAATGTTTTCAGTATAAAGATTAGGTTGTTTTCGAATCTCAAAATTTTGAAAATCTTTCAGAGTATTCAGGTATGCATTTCATTGATTTAGGATGTCTCGGGTTCGATTCCAAGGAATGTGCAGAGTGGCAAATATGCAATCATTCGTTGATGACAAAATCTGTCTATAAATGATAAAATTCAATCGTCCGTTGAAGACCTAAACCAATCAAATAATTTTGGATGCAACGTATCGAATTCATCATCAATAAATTATTTCAAATTACTTTGATGATGTTCAGGTACGAGATGGAACTGGAACTGCCACAAGTCTAAACTGACAGGTTGGACTTAAATAGTTTCATCAGATTTAAGCTTCTGAGAAAAAGTAGACGTGTTTTGATATACATCATGATAAGTTTTTGAAAGGAAAAAAATGTTGGTCCACAGGTAGTACTGTCCAAAACTTTGACAGTCCATAACTCTTGCTGGTTATATCTAATTCCAAATTTTTGTGGGACGAAATTGGACGTAATTAAGATATCAGTTTTCATACATAATATGCATGATTAAAATTAATTTCGTAATTGGTTCCCGCTGAAAAAGTGAAGTTTGCGGGAAAGATACCTAAATATTAAAAGTGGTATATCCAGTCATAGGAAGTAGGACGAAAATATTTAAATGCGGGACGGAAATAGACGTAAAATGAACGTAATTCTGACTAAGTTTCAACTCGATCTGAGAACCTGTTCCCACTGACTTCACACACACGTCGATATAGGTCTCGGCTGTACTTCACACCCACCATGGCATCGATTGAATGCAAAAAAACCGAAGATTTTTGTGCTTTCATTGCCGAGATCTCAGTGTACCAGCCAGCCAACGAAAGCGAACATAAAATCGTATTGTTCTAATTGGAAAATACGATAAAACTAAAAAGCTTTTTTTTTAAAAAAAATAGAATAAGTCAGACTTCAACATAAGTTGCCATTTAAGCTTAGCGTCTCTTTTTTTCAAATAATTTTCACATTTCAGCATAAACAAGAGCTCGAAAGTTAATCCTCAATCTCTCAGGCTTTACTATATGCTATGGAAAATTAATCTTAATTAGGAAATGATCAAAGTCAGGTTCTTTAAGTAAGAAAATTTAATTCTACTCGTTTTAATGCTTCAGCAAATCCACAGTCTAATATCTACTCGATACAAAAAACAAAAAGCCTTAATATTGAGCTTGAATCTAGTTGTAGCTCTAATCATCTTACAGAATACATGTATTTGCGATTTTTTGAGCTGGAATTGCTTAATGAGATGCGGTTTTCACTATTAGATAGAAATTTTCAGAAACATATTTTTAATCATCAGCACATTGGGTTGATTCTGGAAGCCTGAAGTTTATCAAAAAAATGGTTTGATTGTATTACTAAAATTAATGCATCCACCCAAATTGAAAATTGAATGTAAATGTGATTAGAAAAGGACGTCCAAAAGGAATGTGTTAATTGAGGGAATTAATTAAACTTGTCATGCAACGGTAAATTCAACAAATTTTTTTGATGCAGCGACTAAAATGAATATTTTCAAATCGACAAGATTAAGATCGGTTTCAGTTTAAATTAAAAAGCTGGTCATTTTATATGAGCACGTGAAGATGTCGGGTCTATTTAAATTAATCGAGAGAAGTGCAAAATCGTTAATTAAGAAAATGTCAGTTCTGAATTGTTGTTTTCGTTGGATTAAGGTGGCTTTTTTTGCTTCTTATTTTATTAAGACCATATAAATTGTGACTTCACCACCAATAAGGACACATAACTTCTCAAAAATTCTATTTTTAATTGGAATTTAAATGATCCTGAATGCAATTCAATACCAAATATAGTTTCAAGATCACACCTGTTGCTTAATTTTCAACTAGTTTTTTATTTATTTCCGTAACAAAATTGATTGATAAGTCAGATTTCACATTTATAGATCAAGACTGCAATGTATCATTGACATTATCTGCACAAACGAATACACCTTTATTTTAAAAAAATTTGCATTTCGAAAATGATCTTGTTTTGGAATTAGATGATTACTAATAATAATCTACTTCTGCTATGACATTATTCATCGACCAACACATATTCAAATGTGAATGTTATGAGGACGAACTTTAGTATTTATTTTGATAAACAAAAATTATTTTGTGCATCGTAAGAAGAAAATATTTAGAATTATTTTTGAGCACGTTTTAAAATGGGAAGATTCATAAATGATGGTCAGTAAATTGATTTTTAAATTTTGCACGTAAAGTTAAACGGTTGTTCGAGCTTTTGACATTCAGAAAATCGAATTTATTCTGTGCTCTTGTGCTTAAAAGACACTTAATGGACATGTTGCTTAAAATTCAAATATATTTTTTTAATTTTAAAATAATTAACTTAAAAAGATTTTTTATTATTTTACCGTTATTTTTACAGAATTTACAGAAAAGCCGAACTTAAAAGATTAAACTTTTCTAATTCAACACGAATCACGTCGTGGTTCATGCATGTATGCACACATAATATACATGGAAAAAAAGGAGCAAACGAGAGAGTAACTATCTTCGTGACCATCCTATATAAATATATAAATATATACAGTGAGAGGTAAAATGACATGATATTGTAAGATGTATTAGTTTTGATAATTAAGCACCTTTTGACAGACTTTTTGCAACTATAAAAGTCAAAGAAGATCTTCAGAGATTTTATTTCTAAAGTTAAAGTCAGGAGCTGTGTTTCGTGTTCCAAGTGCTGTGTTTTGTTTCTATAACTGTAAAATTTGTGTTAGACATTAACTGTGATTGATTGTTGCTTAAAACCAAAAAAAAAAAATAATGGTAAATTATTTTTTAACTACAAAGTTTCAAATTAAATTTTAAATAAAGTTTAAAACTATTTATAAAATTGAAAATTGAGTGTCAAGTATAAAAATAATCTTGCTTAATGATCACTAAAAGTTCAAAGTCTCTAAATTAGTTCCGCAACCAAATTTGATCCTGCTAATTCAAAATTAATTTCCTTTTCAATGTCAAAATATACAAAAAAATCCATTCTTTACACAAATTGAACTCATAAAGTTAATAACGGCAATAAAATGCATCCACAACCGATCGAGCATCATGAATCGTCTTTGATTGTTCTAGGACAAATAACTACAATAAAAGTGAATTGACTTAATAGCTTTAAGTTTGTCTGGCAGAATTAAGAAACACTTTAATAAATTTTTAATGATCCAACAATGTTCAATAATGTACAAAGCTGAGAAGCATCTTCTTGAAATTATTTGATAGTTAAAGAACCAAAATAATTAAGAAACTATTGGTATATTTTATCAAAATTGTATAATGACTAATAGCAAAACTATTCGATTATTTTTCTCAAAAAGTGAACGAAATAGGCAATATTATCTAGTTTATTTTAACTTTGAATTATAATTAAAATCAAAAGAAAAGCTTTTCTCACTTTGGTGAAATATGAAAATATTCAGATATTTTGAGTAGTTCTAATTTTCGAGTTAAAGATCAAAACTGTACTTTTTTGTAAACATCCGGGTATTTGCATGCAGACTCCTTTAAATGTCTCGCTCGTGACTAAACCGTTCTCAAAAAGGACTGTTATCGTTTTTTTAGATCGAAGTCATGACATTTAAATTTGGGGGTTTGAGTTTATTTAAAAGTCATGACAAATTAATTTTGAGATTTTTAATTCTTAACTTTTGAGTTCTTTAACTCTTTTATATCTTCATTAATTAAAATTAGAATAAGTAACTTTGTAATATTCATCAGTTGAACATCATTGATTAAAAATGCCTTGTAAAAAGCTGAACTGTGCAAAATGAGATCATATTGTTCTTTCCCCATTTAGCACATCTTATTATGACATAATAATATTTCTAAGTATTTCATGAAATCGTTTTCAATATTCTGAAGAAGTTGTTAAAGCTTTTAAATCACAAACATATTAGTATCAATAATTATAAACATTTTAAATCAAAACTGCATAAGAGTCTATCAAAGAATCGAATTAATTATCAGCAGATTGAAGGTCACGTGACTTTTATTCAATGATATCCACTGCATAATTATTTTTTTTTTTTAAAATTTAAATTTTGAAGCTATTTGCATCTCGTGAGGAAAAGAAAAATACAAAGATTTAGTTCAAAATGCCAAAACGATTAAATGAAATAAAGCTATGACATTTAACAAATTAAATCATTAGTTGTAATCTCGTCCAAGCATAAAAAGCAATTTGCTATCATAAAAAAAACTTTTCTTCGTCTTACACCTTCATAAATACTTAATACCGGTGTTTTTAAATTTGTTTTGATTTTAAAACTTAGAAAATTATTCATAGCTATTTATTATGCGCTGTGACATTTTAAAAGCTGAGGTGAATTTCGTGTCCATACTAAACTGTATAAGTTAAGATAAGGTAATAGTAAAGAATGAATAATAATTCAAACCAAATATCGATCTCGACACATATAAGGTCAAAAATTTGTTATTTATGAACATATTTGTATTTTTTTTTATTTTGTCTTGTGGAGGGATTTTAATACAATTCCGAAATTACAATCCTGAGAATGTGAAAATTTGGAGTACCTTAAAATGGTTTCTTAAAAAATAGAATTCAAACTTTAAAATAATAATATAATTTGCAAATATATATATTTAGTTTTCTTGTCAGAACTTTTCAAATTGACTTTAGTAGTTGTTGTTAATTTACAAAGATAATTCTATATCAATCCCCAAACAGACAAGCGAGTATACTCATGGTACCGTTACATACTCAAGAGTATATTCTAATCATACTCTTCAGCATCTAACGGTACCATGAGTATACTCATTTGTATGTTAGGGATTCATATCACAAAATATCTTTTTGATTTTTAAATATGATATTATATCGATACTGTAATCCCGGGATTGAATCTTGTCTAAAGCAATTGAAATTTTTTATTTGCAGAAAATTTTCATTACCTTACTTGTCACGTGCCTAGTGGCTGGTAGCTATGCAGATATAAGCCGTGACTATCTTCCACCATCGAACTGTCCACCAGCTCCATCACAACCATCATGCCCTAGACCACCACCCCCTATCCCATGTCCAGCATGCGCTCAACCACCACCATGTCCAAGCTGTCCACCACAACAATCATGTCCATCATGTCCAGCACCAATTCCACCAAGACCATGTCCCCCACCTATTCAATGCCCTGGTCCAATTCCATGCCCAAGCTGCCCAGCTCCCCCACCTCCTAAACCATGCCCATCATGTCCATCATGTCCAGCACCAATTCCACCCCCTAAATGTCCACCACAAGTCTCATGTCCAGCTCCCCCACCTTGCCCAAGCTGTCCACCACAAAAACAATGCCCACCAGAAAAAGTTTGCCAAACTTGCCCACCACCTGTTCAGTGCCCAGCACCACCACCTCCAGTTCAATGTCCAAGGTAATTTCCTCATGATTAATCATGACCTCAAAGTCAGTAAATTCATGTGCAAGTCAAGTTTGGAACCGAAACTCAAGTTAAAGTAAAGTTTAAGTAATTTTCGGAACCAAAAACAAAGATCCAGTAGATAAATCACATTGAAACTAGAAAACATTAGTCGAATTTGAGATTTACTTTGAGGTATTACACAGACATATCATGCCTTCACTGCAATACTTGAAATATAACACATTTATTTGAAATTTCCTAATGATAATATTAAATGATTTTTTTGTACTGTTAAATCTTTACAGACCACCACCACCTCCCCCTGCACCAAAATGCGCTGTATGCCCTGCAGCTCCAGCACCAGCACCCTGTAATTGCGCTTCTGCTGGAGGCTCAAGCTATGGAGGATCACAAGGTGGATTTGGAGGTTCAGTCGCATCAGATGATGGTTTCTTACTATCAGGTGGCTCAGCCGGAGGAAATGGCTTTGGAGGATCATCAGGAGGAAACGGTTTTGGAGCTGGTGGTTCATCAGGAGGAAATGGTTTTGGAGCTGGATCACATGGTGGTTCATCAGGAGGAAACGGTTTTGGAGCTGGATCACATGGTGGTTCATCAGGAGGAAATGGATTTGGAAATGGAGGGTCATCAGGAGGAAACGGATACGGTGGTTCATCAGGAGGAAATGGTTTTGGAGCTGGTGGTTCATCAGGAGGAAATGGTTTCGGAGCTGGTGGTTCATCAGGAGGAAATGGTTTCGGAGCTGGTGGTTCATCAGGAGGAAATGGTTTCGGAGCTGGTGGTTCATCAGGAGGAAATGGTTTCGGAGCTGGTGGTTCATCAGGAGGAAATGGTTTCGGAGCTGGTGGTTCATCAGGAGGAAATGGTTTCGGAGCTGGTGGTTCATCAGGAGGAAATGGTTTCGGAGCTGGTGGTTCATCAGGAGGAAATGGTTTCGGAGCTGGTGGCTCATCAGGAGGAAATGGATTCGGAGGTTCATCAGGAGGAAATGGATTTGGAGGATCATCAGGAGGAAATGGATTTGGAGGATCATCAGGCGGAAGCAATAGCTTTGCTGGAAGTTCAAGCGGTTCCGGAGCAGGTAGAGGAGGACAAGGTCCATCCGGTCGTGGAAATGGTTACGATTATACTCCACCACGAGTTCGTTTCCACTAAACATTTCATGATGCTTTTGCTCATGTTTATCAACGAAAGGAAATAGTTTTTATGTAAAATTAAAAATTTATTTACCTATTTTTTAAAAATAAAGAAAATCTTTAACGATCTTTGTCAATGCTTGACCGAATAAAATTTTCGAATTGCTTTTGTACAAGAACATTTCTCATTAATAAAATTATAAACTTGAAAGTGAGCTGATTATAAACATTTTGTTTTAAAACTTTACAAAACTTAATATTTTTAACTGATTTTTAATGCTTATTCATTAATATACTTCACTAGTGACATCTTCATCTCGTGAAATAAATTAAAATGTTATCGTAATTGTTCATATTGTGATTTAAGTTTTTGATTCTTTGACAAAATCATAAGTTTTGCTAAAAGCTTGTTTTATTGAAAAAAATAAAAATCTTAAAAATTGCATCTATTTTAGAGTAACGCACTTTTTTTTGAGTCGAATTAATATACTTTCTGTTTACAAATAAGCAAGTTAATCAACAAGAAACCTCAATAACGAGACATTGTAAAGACTTCTGGTTTTTACCGCATTTTTGAAACTTGTTTCGAAAAGGTAGCTTATTCAAGCACTTTGTTTGTTCGGCTGTGAAGAAAAACTTTTTAACCAGGCATCGTAGAGAGCTCGCGTTTGTTTTATTAGCTCCGTTACTATCGATTTATCGGCCAATCAAATGGTTAAAAGTCTCTAAATCTTACTTTACCTCTATAATTTCAAATTTTTTATAGCCGTTATAAAATGTGAATTTTAATGATCTTCTTATCTAATACATGATCTGTAAATGAACGCAAAATAATTAGATAATCACACACTGATCGCTAAGACAAAATGCGCTTAAGTACCTCAGCAATAACACGAGGTCTTCTGTAATTTTTTGCTGCTTTATAGAATAGCTGAATCCCAATCCCCATAGCAAGTAAGCATAATCGAGAATTTAAAAAAAAGTACAAGAGCATCTGGCAACGAAGAATCAATCTTCACTTTAAGAAATGAGCTTTTAGAAATGGAATTGCTTTATCTATTAGAGTGGCGTATTAAGGAATTTGAAGAGGAGGGGGGGGGGGGTCCAAAAATTTTTTTGCATGGAAAAATTTAAGGGGGAGTGGGATTTTTTGATTTTTTCATAAAAACCTTAGCAAAATAAAGAAATTTCTGTTTGCGTTGGGGGATTTGTCCCCCAAATCCCCCCATGGATATGCGCCTGCCCACGACACACTTTGACTTTAGTAATTTTTCACGGCACACCTATAAATTTTCCTCCCAGACACCACCTGTAGCAGGCTGAGTTTTTTGGTAATGACAGGCGACAGACAAGTATGAGGGATCGCAACTCTGGTTGAATCATTCCTTTTTCTATTTGTTTTCAGCTCATTTGTTGGTTAAACTGACTTAAATTTGTATTGAGTAACCACTTGAAGTAATGTCAGCAGTGATTCCAATTTAAAGTTGAGCTTTCACAATTCTTTAGAACTTTGAATATAAATGCATCATTATATCTCTTTTTAAAAATGAGTTTAACAAAAATGCCAAAATAATGGTCAAGAATATAAAGCAGTACTAAAGACATTGACACAACATCTTGAAAATTGTCATCAAGAAATCAAGAAGACGATAAGTTTTTTTCATTCAAGTGTATATTAAGTAATAATTTATAGTAAATAAACAAATAAAGGCTTGAGTATTGATCACCTGGTTGGAAGTAAATTTGAGACATACATTTGACAAGAGTATGAGTGCGATAATGAAATTTCCATGTTACCTCCGTATTCCAAATGATATTGAGATCTCTAATCGATTGTAATTGAATACAAAGACATGCGTAAATCTTGATGAATCAAAAGATGAAAAAATTGTCATGAATGTTGTACAGACAGTTTTTTGGTTCCATATTAAGCAATGGGTGGACATTCGAATTTTTTTTGATTTATTTTTAACTTACCGTGAAAAAAATCTATTATACCACACCCTTTAGACCTACAGTTTATAGTGGGATCCGAGCCACTTGCAAGCTATGCACATTGCAAATCCACGAGTAAGTCATAAGACCTGATGTACCCTGCAATGTAGCTAGTCACAATTCGTGTGCGAAAGATATCGTAAGGAAGTCATCCAGATGCTAGTATATCCTTGTATACCTAGCAAAGGAGGCATATTCTATGCCAAAGACATCAAAACTACACCCAACAAACGAACCGAGCTTCGTAACTAGAACTGTGAAATCGAAAAAAAACTTCGAAAATTAGACATGGCCTAGGATTGAACCCAGAACCTTTAAAGCCAACGCTCTACCGCTTAGACCAGCGATGCCACTTCACCGCTAACTTACCATAACATTTTAATTTAAAACCACAGATTTCAAAGTGTTAAGTTTCAAAATTTCGAAGATTAGAAATAAAGTGAACGAGGCTGATCTAAATACTTTACAGAGGGCCAAAATTTCCTGAATACTTTAACATAAGCAGAGCAAAATCTTATGACTAAAGCCTTTTCCTTCAAAACAACAAATACTAAGTTCAAAATTTGAATGAAGTTTCAAAAAATATGTCAACATCAATTAGCTTCCTCAATATGACTTTTTGTTGCCCCACTCAGTGACAAATTTTTTATCTATCAATGAATAATTTCATCCTAATAATCAGCATCGTATTTAACACATTTATAATGAATAAAAAAAATCAAACAGAAGTAAGGAAATTTTTTTCACATCTATTGTCATACGCCGAGTATTTAAGAAGAAGTGTTCATTCAAAAAAATCGCCAAATTATCAATTGCCATTGCTTCGGACAGGTGTTGGAAATTTTATAAGACTATAAATGGTAAAAATAAATTGACATAGAATAATTTTTTTAAACTAGATGAAGTGAACTAGATTGTGATATTTAATATAAAGGAGCTTATGATGTTCATAAAAGTTAAAAGACAAAACATATTTATTGCTTTCAAAAAAAAATTCAAAATTAGTGGAAAAAATTGTAAAAAATCGCATTTTTTATAATTTCAGAAATTATTTATTTGTGTGGCCATTTTGGCTTTTGGAGTTTTTGCGGATGTTCCCGATCTTCTAGAAACTGAAGAAGCTGAACAAGTTCATAACAGAGACAAAAGATCACCATTCTTTCTAGGCGGTTCAGGTGGATCAGGTGGCTTTCAACTTCCATCATTTGGAAATCATCCATTCCTCTCTGGATTACATGGAAAATCTTCATCAGGCTCTTCATCATCAGGCTCATTATCATCAAGTAATTCTGGATCAGTGTCAAATCAATATCTACCACCACCTCAACCTCTTCCATGCGGTGGCTCAACAGCTGTAGCATTACCATGTGGATCACCTTGTAGTCAACCATGTGCTCAGCCATTACCACCACCCCCACCTCAAATTCAACAATGTCCAATCTGTCCACCGTAAGTATTTCGTTTTGATGACACTCGAATGTAATTCAAAGTTATATTGCTGGTCTCTTTCAAAACAGCATACATAAAAAAAAATCATTTTTATTATTTTTTCTTTCTAGTCCTCAACCTCCAGTGCAGTGTCCACCACCACCAAGGTGTCCATTCCCACCACCCTGCCCACCGTTAGTAGCAATTTGTTATATTTTTCTTTTAAAAAGAAAATCAAAAAAACTTAAAAATTATTTTACAGACCACCACCACCAATTCAGTGCCCAAGCTGTCCATCATGCCCAGCACCTCAACCATACATCCCACCTCCACCACCTCCATGCGGATGTTCTGGCTCGGGATCAGCTTCAGCAGGATCTGGTTACAATTATCCACGACCAAGCTACTTCAAAAAGTAGAAATTTAGTGTAAAAAGAACTCAAAAATGACAAATTTTATGATTTTGTAAATTTTTAAATGTAAAAAGTCAACAATTTAAAAAGATCTATAAATTATAATTTTTAATAATTTAAAATTTAAAAAGAACTTTTTTTTCTTAATCGGATTCTTCTTTTTCTTAATTTATTCAGGTTTGTTTTGAGATTTTCGTTTTATGCTCTTGATAATAGTTTTGAGTATGTAGCATACGATGAAGAAACCATGGCTGAGAACAAAAAAGATTTTGAAACATTACAATCTAAAATCGAAACAATATAATGAAAAGTTTGAAACTATTTTTAGAATAAGGCAGGTCTTTAAATAGCATTATGTTGATGGATCATAATAAAAATAATAATAATAATAAAGTGAAAAATTATATAATATTTTGCTAAAGACATTCCTTTATACTGCATCTAAAAGATGACAGAAAAATACAAAAAAATCTTGAAAATTTTTATCACAAACTGCAAATAAAAAAAAAATTAAATAAACACAGCTTCAAATTTATTTTTGTTAAAAACTAATTCAATGTAGGAAATATTTATTATTTGTAAACGATTGGTAAAGCATGAAGATCATGAGCAATATGTCAGTAAGTCTATTTATATTTAACTATTACCTCACAGATCTATTTGCTTGATAACTTCCAGTGTCAACATTTAATTATTACCTTCCATGGCTCTTGATTTGTGAATACTTAATTTTATTTGAATGAAGCTTTAAACGTGATTTTTGGTATGTGAAATATTTGACAATTTTTTTTTTGTTTACTTTTCAAATCATTTGCTTTACTTGATTGCTTGAAAGTCGGCAGAGTTGATCAAATAATCTATTCTTATAAGTTTTTTTAAGATTTATTCGTGTAATAATTGAACAGTGAACATCCGTGTATATTTATCGATTTTTGTCAATGATTTTTTAAGAATATGAAAAGTTAACATTTTTCTTTAATTCTTTCGACTATCCCGAGTAGCTCAAGTCGGATAATCGAGATGAAATCCTGCGCTAGGACGACGTGGTTACGATCTAAGGGCGAATTTCTCGTCATGACGAAAGTCGCCGTGATATCTTCCTTGCGTAGGATTTCGTCTCGATTATCCGACTTGTGCTCTCCGGGTATGATTAGTTTTTTTGATCATTGGCCTCATTTATTGCTAATTTTAAATCAATAGTTACAAAAATTAACATAAAGGTTTTTATAATTATCAGTAATTTTCACACTTTGCTGACGACGAGTTTGTTAACTTGAACTTAAAAAAAACTTATAAAGCTTCGAAAATCATAAATTTTATAAAAAAGTTTTAAAATTTACCAATAAATATTGAACTAGAAAATTGGCATCAATATAATTATAATTAATATTTTAAAAATCAGAACCGAAATTTGTTTTCAGAACAAAAATATCATTGACCATGGAGATGTTTAACAGAATATTTTATGAATATTAATTTAATGGCCTTCAAAATGGAAAGTAAAAAATCCTCTTCATAGCAGTAAATAAAGCAATAGAAATATTTTAATTTAAATAAAGTTTATAACCAATCCTTATAAATAAAATTAATTAGAAAACACATTTTTGCATCAACTTATTAACAAGAATTATTTTAAGAATAGTGAGCTGAAGTGGCTCGGTGGCGGAATGGTTTAGTACTTCGGTACCTAATTATTGCAATACCGACACAGCGATCATGGGTTCGAGACTGGGTATGGGAAATTTTTCACTTGTTCTTTTTCGAATCATATGTACTGGAAATGAGGCTCACAGCCTTCCTTTGTAGGCTACAGACAGAAATGTCATCAAAGGAGTGGTTCGGATCCCACTATAAATTGTAGGTCTAGGTTTGAGTGCAGTGGTTTGGCGCATCCTCACTCGTTAAACTCTCATTAGCTGCGAATCGCCCTAGCGCACCTCTGGATCACAATTGATCTGAATAGGTAAAGGTTTTTTTTTTTTTTTTTTTTTTTATTTTAAGAATTAATTTTTCTTTCAAATTTAAATTAAGTTTTGTGTTCAAGATATTTTGTACGGGTGCCACCGTTATCAAAGTTTAAATTTGATTCCTATTTTGTAAATAACTGTAATACGAAAATAATCGTAAATTTTTGCATGGCTTCTCAAACCCTCTCAAACTCGGACCCCCTTTAGCCCACAAAAATTTTATAAATGGTTCTACAAAACTTCCGTGGCTTTACAACACCCCTTCGAATTTGAACCTACCTTACTCCACACATGACACCCATATCCACTTTACACCCACTTTGTCAACACTCCCGAAATTTTTGATTTCACACGACTTCACAAATGCTTCACATGGCCTTTGTTCTAGAATCAGGGATAAAATTGGGTGTTTATATTATAGATGAAACATTAGACAACATGTCATCGAATTCGAAAATATTCGTAGTAACATAAATTCATTTGATTTTGTTAATTTATCGATGGCTTTTTGATTTGAAGCAATTTGTCATTTTCGAGTTCTCAATACAAAGTTCACACTTCATTAGCTTGTCATTTTCTATCGTTTTGTCGGTTTTTTCAAACCAAACTCTTTGGTTTGTCATATGCTGTGGTACACCAAAATTCGATTGAATAATTTTTATTTAAGTTTTATAGGACAACCAAAATTAATCAAGAAATTTAAATGCTTTTTGGCGAGGAGCCAAATTCATCTACATCTGCTCCTCCCTGAGAGTTCAACATGACGATAAACTAGTGTTGTTCAAACTTTTATGAGCCACCGCACACTTTGAATCTTGAAGATCATTCAGGACACACTAATTTTTTATGGTCCACCAATAAAGCAATTTTGATGAAATTTATTATAATTAATAATTAAAATCGAGCATCTATATTATAATAGCTTAATGCGGTTCTCAGGTGTGGAGTAAGGTGGGTCCGAATTTGAGGGGGTTTGTGAAGCCGTGGGAAGTTTTGTGGTAGGATTGACCTTAAAAACTATATGGCTACTTGCGTCTTATTTTTGGGTCTTTTTATTAAGTTTTTAGCGCATTTTTGAAACTTGTTTCGAAAAGGTAGCTTAATAATTCACTTTGCTCGGTCGGCTGTTCGGGCGCTGAGATCTCCTCAACCAGACATCGTAGAGAGCTCTGGTTTGTTTTAATAGCTCTGTTACTATCGATTTATCGGCCCATCGAACAGTTAAAAGTCTTGAAACAGTGTATTTATGCTATAATTAATGAATTTTTGTTTTGTTTCCAGTGTAACCTGCTCAAATTTTATTTTACCTCTATAATTTCAACATTACCTCTATAATTTCAAATTTTTCTAACCGTTGTAAAATTTGAATTTCAAAAAGCCGTTAAATGATAAACTTTTTTTGTATGGAACAAATTATTTAATTATACTATAATTAATTTTTTTGTAGTGCAACTTATAGCGGGAAAATTTCAAATTATTTATTGACCGTTGAATAATAAATCCTTTCTGTATAAGCATTCATTGTAATTATTTGTTAATTACACTAAAATTAATGATCTTCTAATCTTCTAATGATCTGTAAATGAACGCAAAATAATTACATAATCAAATACTGATCGCTAGCACAAAAATGCGCTTAAGTCCCTCGATCAATAACACGAGGACTTCTGTAATTTTTTTGAATTAAAAACTGTTAAAAATCTCCTTTTTTGATTTTTTAAACACGGTATACATTAGATAGGTTTTAAATTTTTAATTTTCTTTGCTATTTCAAGAAATCCAGCAATTTGCAAATAATTTGTGACTATTTCAATAAATTTTTTATAATCTTTTTTATAAATTGTGTACTTACAATAGTAATGCTCATTCCGAAAGTAAATAGACTTTTAAATCTTCATAGTGAAACTAATCAAATTAAGCATGTAAAAAGCAGTTCTCACAACTACACATTATCGACGAACAACATAGAATGTGTATAGTATGGAATATTTATTTACGATTCACACAAATCGCTGCCTGTGTGTTTTTTAAGATTGGAAGCAAAATAAAAACATAAATAAAAATACGAGATAAAGAGAAACTTGTAATAAAGAAGCCAAATGAGTTGTTTTTTTTCCTTCTCTTTTGTATTTTCGATTTTCATTTAGTTGCACGTAAAAATCGAGAGTTTGAAGATCACAAAGTTGAAGGTCGGTTTGATTGTTGACAATGCGGCATATTTTTGTAATTTGTCTTCTAATTATATGCGGAAGGTTTACTGTTGATTCGGCACGAATATTAGGTATTTTTATACATCCAGCCATTTCACATTTTCGTGCTTTTAGACCGGTTTTACATGCACTTGGTGAGAAAGGTCATGATGTCTATGTTGTTAGTCACTTTCCTGAGAAAGATCCTCCGACTAATTACCATGAATTCATATTAAAACAAGATGATATTTTGACTGGAACTGCGGCTGTTGATGAAGTAAGATAATTTTATTTTTTATTATCTTTTGTATCATTGCGATTGGTGTAGATAACAAATTGAAAAATTGATTCTCACGAACAATCAAGTTTGCTGGTAAATCAAAAGCATGTAGCAAAGAAATCGCAGTGCTTAAGTTAAAAATGACCTGAATTGCTTTTCCCAATTTAATTTTTAAGGTTTATTCTCCAAGAACATTTCGTATTTTTTATGAAGAATTTCATGCATTAATGGATGAAGGAATCCGAGCTTGTGAAGCATTTTTTAATTCTCCTTTTATGGAACAAATTCAGCAACTCAATAATCAACATCAATTTGACATACTGATAACTGAGTATTTTAATACAGATTGTGTTCTTGGATTCGCTCATAAACTTGGAATAACGAAATTCATCGGCATGAGTTCATGTGCATTGATGCCATGGCATTACGATAGAGTTGGTTTGCCTGATTCACCATCTTATATTCCAAATGAATTTGTTGGATATTCTGATAAAATGAATTTGATAGAAAGGATGGTAAATTGGATCACAGTTCATGGTTGCAAGCTTGGTTATAGGTAAGTTAAAGTTTTAGTTTTGTTTTTTTTTGGCTTAACTTTTCAAAAACCTTTTTGGTTTTTAACTATAGAGGCCAGTCTCTGATCCAAAAACATCACAATAATTAAAATGAATTTATTTCACACAATTTTAGAATTTTTCAGCAAAGAGACAATGCACGAGTCAAAAGATATTTAGGTGAAGGAATTCCAGATCTTCAAGAGCTTGCAAAACAAACAAAATTACTTTTTATAAATCAACATTTTTCACTTTCTGGTGTTAAACCATTCCCACCTTCAGTCATTGAAATTGGTGGCATTCACATTAGTAATAATCGAGAAAAGTTACCAACTGATCTTCAAAATATTCTTGATAATTCAAAACACGGGGTGATTTATGTCTCATGGGGATCAATAATAACATCACGTGGTATGCCTGATGAGAAAAAGAAGGAAATTGTCAATGCATTTAAGCGAATCCCTCAAACAATTCTGTGGAAATGGGAAGAAGATGAATTCACAAAATCAGCTGAAAATATTCACATCCGTTCGTGGTTTCCACAAATTGATATTTTATGTCATCCAAATGTTGTTGCTTTTATGTCTCATGGAGGAATGATGGGAATTTCCGAGACTGTTTACTGTAAGAAGCCAGCAATTGTTACGCCAATTTACGGTGATCAATATTTGAACGGTGCTGCTGTTGAGAATCGAGGAATGGGAATTGTGTTGAATTATGACGAGTTAAATGAGGAAAATATTTATAAATCAATTCAAGAGATTCTAAAACCAGAGTAAGTTATTTTTTGAGGTTGTTCATGAACCTCAGGTTTTCCATCCCTATTAAGCATTACGTAATCTATGAACAGTTTTTAATGATTTTTAAAATATTTTTTTTATATATTCTAATATCTCTAATTTTATACAGCTACAAGCACCAAGCTGAAAAGGTCGCGCAATCTTATAACAATCGTCCGTTAAGTGCCATTGATACAGCTCTCTTTTGGACTGAGAATATCATCAAAAATGATGGAAGTTTATTAAAATCACAGGCATCTGAATTAAACTGGTTTTCTTATTACTGCATTGATGTCTTTTTGGCTATTGTTTGTGTTCTATTAGCAATAATTTTATTGATATTTAAAATTATTAAGCTAACACTTTTTAGTTTTAAATTAAGTAAGCCTAAAAAGGATGTAAAAATAATTAAAAAGAAGAAAAAGTAAAATTTAAATGTACTAGTTTTAATTTTAACTTCCATGCAAGAGCGTAAAGGACTCATTTTCAAAAATCTCAAGAGTACCAAAATGTGTGTATTAGAAGGCTGGATTTTTCTGTACAAAAACTTTTACAATTGGACATCATCCTTCCACTCCATTCCGTTCCATTGCAGATTGCTTCGCTCCGCTCAGCTCAGCAATGTTCCATTCCACAAACTTGGCAACTTATATGTTATCTAATGCAAGTCAAGCGTGGAAGTTCGTGGCTTTCTACGTAAGTCGTGTTTTTTTATGTCTAAACCAATATTTCTCAAATTATGATTTGTGATTGAGTTAAATTTAAATAATCTGAAAAAGTTTCTTTTGATTTGAGATTGCATCCAGGTCTTTAAATTTATTTTGGATGCTACGAATGAATTAATTTTCAATTCCCTTATTTCAAAATTTCCTTGAAAATGTATTAAAAAATGCAACCGATCTAAAATAGAATAACTGCGTATAAATTTTTGATTTGACATCAGATATTAAAAAGCTAAGGTTTAAGTCAGGTTTAAAATGCCAATGTCATTTCTTCTCAAGACATTTCTCAACCATTGCATCAAAAATCCTAATTTAACACTTGAACTAAACTGTTATGCTTTCTAATCCTTCCTCAAAACTATTCCCAACTTTTTTTCTTTTTTCTTAAAATCCCTAATAATTTTGACTACGTTATGAGGATATTCTAACAATTCATCATCAAATTTAATTTCTTTGTGCTTATTTTTTACTTTTAAGCTGCCTCAAAAAGCTTTAAATAGTCTGTTTCAACATCACCTGGAAGTTCATTGTTGTAGATAAATTTTAAGATTGTTTCGAAAATTTCAACATTTATTTCAATCAATCTTAAGTTTTCAGCTTCAGGATTATTTCGAAAAATTTCAGCTAAAGTTGGACTTCGAGCTGCCAAAAGAAATTTATGAAAATTTATCTAAAAATTCACGATCGTAAATGATTATTTGGAAATCCTTTGTAGATTCATCTTGAATGAAATTAGTTAAATCAATTGTTAATTCAGTTTGTGGTTTCACATCTTCTAAGCCTGTGATCTTCAATTTCAATTGTTCCTGCATTTTTTAAGGTCGTTTACTTGATTTGTTCTCTAACTTCATTTGTTTTTCTGACTTTTCAAGTTCGTAATTTTATTCCTTTAATTTAAAATTTTGAATTTTAAGACATGTGAGCTGAAGTGGCTCGGTGGCTGAATGGGTTATTACTTCGGTGCCAAATAATTGCAATACTGACACAGCAATCATGGATTCGAGACTTGTCCTTTTTCGAATCATATGTACTGGAAATGAGCCTCACAGCCTTCCTTTGTAGGCTACTTGCAGAAATGTCATCAAAGGAGTGGTTCGGATCCTACTTTCAATCGTAGGTCTAGGTTTTGAGGAGGAGGTCTGGCTAGCCCTATCTCGTTAAACTATCATTAGCCTCGTGACGCGCAGCTATGGATCTTAAGGTCTGAATGCTAAAGTTTATTTTTTTTTTTATTTTAAAACAAACAATCAATTTTATTTCAAATACTCATATTTTATTTACAATATATCAATTTAGTGGAAGACCCGTCAAAGCAATTGGAAACATTTTGTTTCAATCTCGGAATTATCGTTATTATCAATTTATTTAGTATCACTATTTAACTAGCATCATGTGCTTATTTTCATTGGTGCCTATTCTAGCTACCTTTTTAAAGTGCCAATTCTCGTCTTTTATAATTTTTTCAAAATAATCTAATTTTAATTCAAATTTCCATAGCAAAGGTATTTAATGTAAACATAGTCATCAATTCCATGCTTAGATCCTTCACGTCCAAGTCCACTTTCTTTAATTCCACCAAATGCAGCCTCAGTAGTTGAAATCAATCCTTCATTAATGCCAATCATACCAACTTCAAGATCCTTGTTGATACGGAATATTTGACTAATATCCTGACTGAAGAAATAACCAGCAAGACCACGTTGAGTACTATTTGCAATCTTTAATGCTTCATCTTCGGTTTTGAATTTTATGAGTGACACAACAGGTCCAAAAACTTCGTCATTATATAAATTCATATTTGTCTTAATATCTGTGACTATTGTTGGCTCAAAGAACAGTGGACCGATGTCTGACAAGTGACGTCCACCATGAATAATTTTTGCACCATTGCATGTTGCATCAGACACCATAGCTTGAACTTTATGAAGTTGTGCCTCGTTAATTAATGGGCCGATTTTAACATCAGCATTGGATCCATCACCGATTTTCAGTGCCTTAATTTGTTCTGTCAATTTTCCAGTAAATTCATCAAAAACTTCTTCTTGAATTAAAAATCGATTTGCAGACACACATGTCTGTCCACAGTTACGGAATTTTGATGTCATTGCACCTTGAACTGCATGATCGATATTTGCCGACTTGAAGACAATAAATGGAGCATTTCCACCTAATTCTAATCCAATTCTTTTGATTCCTTCTGAGCATTGTCGGTAGAGCAATTTACCAACTTGAGTTGATCCTGTAAAGGATATTCCTGCAACTTTTGGACTTTTACATAACAATTCACCAATTTCAGCTGCATGAATGCGACTTGATGTTATGCAGTTAATAACACCGGGTGGAAATCCAGCTTCTTCTGCTAGTTTACAAATTGCTAGAGCTGTTAATGGAGTGTCTTCTGCTGGCTTTAAAACGACTGTGCAACCTGGAATTAAATTACATTTTGAGTTTAGTGGATCTTGTTGGAAACCAGAAGATTCTAAAAGTGACATTAACTTACCAGCAGCTAAAGCAGCTCCAGCTTTCCTTGTTATCATTGCATGAGGAAAGTTCCAAGGTGTTATTAATCCAGCTACACCAATTGGATGTCTAGTCATCATAATTTGACGACTAGCAACAGGTGATGGCACAATTTCACCATAAATTCGACGAGCTTCTTCAGCAAACCATTCGATAAAGCTGTTGCCATATCCAACTTCACCAAGAGATTCACCAATAGGCTTTCCAGATTCAGCTGTCATAATTTCAGCAATTTCTTGTTTGTGCTGTTCGAGTAGGTTGAACCATTTCTAGCATAAAGATTAAAAAAAAAGAATTTTCAATCAACAACCCGAGCAGCAAACTACGGTTACCACAATCGAGTTCCAAATGAAATTATGAAAAATTACCTTCAATAAGTTAGACCTTTCCTTTGCAGTTGAATTATGCCATTCCTTACTATAAAATGCATCGTTTGCAGCATCAATTGCTCGCTGACAATCTTCCTTATTCATATCAGGAACTTGTGCAATTACATTCATATTTGCAGGATTTATTACGTCAAACTTTTTACCATCGCACGAATTTGTCCATTTGCCATCAACAAATCCTAATGTTTTGACTAAAGATGACAACATTCTAGATACCTGAATATTTGATGTTGAATTAAACTTAATTAATCCAATTTTAATGGATTTTCGTGTTAAACTGAACATTTTGAAGGAATTAATTCAATGACAACTGCAACTAGATAATGTTTTTAGACCATTAGAAGATTTTAAAGCACTTGAAAAGTAAAGAAAATTTTTATCGCAATAATTTGTTTGCGGTCAAATCAATTGAAAATTTATTGTTGTTTTTCTTTTGATTACTTGAGCTGTGCGTTAAGGCTGAGCGTGGTTTTGAATTTATTTTGAACGTTACGGACGTTGGAATTCTGTGCCTTTTTGTCATTCTGTGCCAATCAATGTCTTTTTGAGTCTCTCTACGTCTTAATGTATCTCTGTGACATTTAAGCTAATGTAAGTCTCTTTGTACTTACATACGCTTTTCTGTATCTCTTTTCTGTATTACATTGCCTAATTGTGTCTCATAATGCCATCCTATATCTAGGTGTTTCTCATTATTCCATTCCATGTCTTCCTTTGTTACACAAATTTAATATCAATGCACTCCTAATTCCTTTCGAATCTAGGCCACTTTACTTAGTTCAGAAATCATAGAAAATAAATTAATTTATTAAAATAAAATATGATAAATTAATTACAGATATCAGATAAAGGTAAAAATATGAAGACATTCTCACAATGATAAGAAAATATAAAAAGGAACTTTTTCCATTCTCGATTATCAGTTAGAACAAGTCATTGAAGTTAAGCATATCTCCAAGTCAGATAATGAACTTTAAACTTTTAATAACCTTTTATTTTCTTATTGGAATTGTTTTTGGATTCGACAAAGTTTCAAAAGAAGAAGAAGATAAAATTATTGAAAATTATTTTCAAAAATTTCCACTTGTACGAGCTCGTCGATTTTCAAAGTTCAATGAAGCCAAAGAAAATATTTTAAAGCATTTTTATGAAGCACAAGAACATAATGAAAAATTCAGAAGGGGAGATGAAACTTACGAAATGGAACTAAATGAGCTTTCAGCATTGAGTGATGAGAATCTAGCAAAAACTAGATTAGGATTTATTGATCAGCCAAACAATGATCTACAAGATGACAATTCAACGATCTTTTCGGAAATTCAAAATAAATTCAGAAGTAAACGAGCAAATATTCCAGAATATTGGAATTGGGCTGATCATGGAATTGTCCAACCAGTTCAAGATCAAGGAAGTTGTGGAAGTTGTTATGCTTTTGCAGCCATTGGAGTCATTGAGTCATCAATGTGCAGATTCCATGGAGTTTGTGTTAAATTGTCGGAACAAGAAGCTATGGAATGTACAAATGGATGCAGAGGAGGTAAGATTAGAAGAATAGACATTAAAGAATGAAATAATTATTTAATCATAATTAATTTATATAGGATGGGATACTTCAGTCTACAACTATGCAAATTCTCATAATGGATGTACAGCTTCAACTTATTACAGATATTTAGGATATGTCAATAATCAATGTGACACACAATCTAGACCTCGTACTCAATTTTCATCAACACATCAATTTATAATTTTACCAAAGAATGCTGAAGATATTCGTCAATTTTTGTACAACTATGGTCCACTGTTTGTTGCTTTTGATGTTTATAATAACTTATTCTCATATTCGTCTGGAATTGTCACAACAACATCGGGAACTAGAGCTGGTGGTCATGCTGGTAAATTTCTTGTCTCAATAAGTTTAAGCTTGTTTTTGTAAAATTTGATAAATTTTTATTTTAGTGTTACTCGTTGGATATGGAACTAGTAATGACATTCCATACTGGATTTTGAAAAATTCATGGGGTAAGCAAAAATTTTTTAAAACTTCTGAATTAAAGTTTATAAATTTTAAATGTAAATAATTTACTAGGCTCACGTTGGGGAGAAAAAGGTATTGTAAATTTAACTTTATTTTTGTAGATTTATTAACAACTTATCTTTTTAAAAACAATTAGGATACTTTCGAGTAATACGGGGAATAAACTTTGCAAGAATAGAGAGCTGGAAGGTTTCATTTGCATGGACGAAATAAACGTTTGCAGGGGCGTAGCCAGGGAGTGCTTGTGTGCCTGGGCAACCCCCTTCCCCTTGAGATTGAAATTTCAAACATTTTTTTGGAAGTTTTATAAAAAAAAACTTATTTTCAACCGTTAAATCGCAGTTAATTAACAGAAGCTTACTAGTTTGAAGCAAGAACAATAAAATTAGCTTTTAATAATCAAAGAGAGAAGGTTTTATTGATTTTTGGATATAAAATTTTTTTTGGACCCCCCAAAATTGGGATTGGATTGGATTATATTGGATAATCATTTTTATGAAAAATAAATTAAATTTTAAATAATCAAATAAAAATAATAAACTTTAACATTCAGACGTTACAAGGCTAATGAAAGTTTAACGAGAGAGGGTTCGCCAGACCAACCGCTCAAACTTAGACCTACAGTTTTTAAATTTATTTTACAATTCTTAGTAAAACCTCTTCAAATAGAAAACGTGCGCAAGTTAAATAATTACCACTTGAAGAAAATGACGATTTCACCAACGGAAGGATTTCATTTAATATATCTTATCAAAATTATTTTTCACTTACTCATGGTTCAAAAGATAAGCATGAAATCTTGAATTATAAAAACAACTCCACATTGTTTTAAATCATTCAGTTAAAAATTAAATTTTATTGCAATGAAACTTGCTGGTTTTTCACTTCTTTTATTTTTAACACTAAGTGTGGAAATTAATTATATAATAGGTGACCCAAATTTTGATGAAAATTCTACTGTCAATCAGTTCGCTGTTAACACGACAACAACTAGGTATATTAATAATACCACAACAAAATATACAAATGTCACAACAACGACGACTAGATATGGAAATAATACAACAACAACCAGATATCAACCAACAACTACGACAACTAGGTACCAACCTACGACAAGATATGTAACAAATACTACAACAACTAGACCTAATGTGATAACAACAACAACCCGACCAATTAATATTACATCCACAACTCCTGTATTTAATTTCACAACAATAACAATGCAACCTACAGTTGTACCAGCATCAATTCAATGCAATTATTTCAGTTCATCTACAATTTATGGATGTGATTTGAAAATTTATAATCCTGATGGACAAGAGTTCTCAGTCATTTACGGTGCTCATTTGCCACAAAAATTCGATATTGATGTTTTTGAAGTGTCTGGAAAATTTCAAAATACAAAGAATATTCCATCAATCATATGCAGGAAGTACATCAATTTAAAGACACTTGACATTTTTTGGAGTGAAGTTTCAATTTTAACTTCGGAGAGCTTCAAAAACTGTAATAATTTAGAGACTCTGGATTTAAAAGGAAATATTTTAACAAAAATCCCTTTTGGCACATTTGGATATCATTATAAGCTAAGGATGATAAATTTGGAACGAAATCAAATCGAAATAATTGAAGATTCTGTATTTCATGGCATAAAACTCTTTGAACTTAATCTTGGATATAATGAACTTCGAATGGTGAACTCAACATGGTTTTACAGGAACAGTGGTTATTTAAGAAAACTTTTAGTTCCTGGAAACAGAATTACAAAAATGATCCGAACAGATTATGGAATGTTTGGGAGTATAGAGTACTTGGATATGAGCATGAATCCAATTAAAAATATTCAGATTATTGATTTTAATATGATGTCAAATGTTGAAACATTAAAACTTGATGACTGTGAAATTTCGGAACTATATTTGGGCAACTTTAATTTGCTTGTCAATTTAAAGTCCTTAAGTATCAACAACAATTTGATTCGTGAATTTCCAAGTGAAACGTTTTCTTATCAACCATATCTGACTGACGTGTCTGCATCTGGCAACAGAATTACATCAATTGATTCAAGATCGTTTGGAAATACAATGCCAAGATTGAGATCACTTTATATTCAAAATAATCAAATAGATTCAATAGATCCAGAATTTTTTAACAATACTAAAGATCTTTCTGCTTTGTTCCTGGATGGAAATATGTGCATCAATAGAAGTTTTATTATTGAAACTTTAAATCGAGAAAATGTTAGACAAGAAATCGAGCCTTGTTTTAGAAACTTTAGATATGTTAGATGTTCATATTCTGGATCTCCTGACTTTATTTGCCAAATGAGTGTGAGGAATTTAGTTGGAGTTGATGATATTGAGATTGTTGAAGGTAAGTTCTGTGCTTCTCATACCTCATAGCTTTGAGAAGCCATGTCCTAGTCTAATTTTGTAATAATTATAGGTCAACATCCATCAGGGTCCAATAATAACGACGTTAGAATAGTTAATATAATCAATGGAACATCAACAATATTCCCGTCAGTTATCTGCAAACAATTTAATAATCTTCAAGAAATAACTGCATCAGGAAATGGAATTACAAGTTTAACTACATCGGCTTTCCAAAATTGTAGAAACTTAAAGGTCCTTCAATTGATCTCACAAGAAATTTCAGTCATTCCGGAAAATACTTTCGCAAATTTATCGAACCTTCAAACTTTGTCATTAATGTTGAACAAAATTCAAACAATTAGTTCAAGATCAATGATTGGTCTGAGCGCAAACATGCAAAACCTATACTTAAATTCAAATTTGATTACAAGAATTGAAAATGGAGCATTTACCAGCTTAGCAAATGTCTCAAGAATACATCTTAATTCCAACAGGTTGACTGCAGTTAATTCATTATCTTTTGGTGCCTCATTAAGACATTTAACTGAGTTTTCAGCAAATTATAATCAAATTAATGAAATTGACCCCATTTGGTTTAATAACTCAACAGTTTTAGATACTTTAAACTTAACAGGAAATGTTTGTGTCAATGCAAGTTTTGTAAATGTAAGAAGCACACGAACTTATGTGTCTAGCCAATTGCAAAATTGTTTTAATCGTTTTCGAACTTAAATTTATCTTTATTTTTATTTTAAAAATTTAAATAAATTCATTTTTAACAAAAATAACTTTAACGGTTTTTCAATATTTGAATTATTTATTTATCAAAGGACACGTAACTATTGTTTTAAAAACTTTTCTTACAAAACATAAACAACAAAACACAAAAATAAGTTGAAATATTATTTTGTTGCAATTCTAACAATCATGAGCGCAAATAATAAAAATGATATTTTAGCGGTTTTACAAATATTGAAAAAATACAATTTAAAGGTAAACGAACTGAACTTATTGAAAATTTCATTTATACATGAAAAAAGTTCAATTTTTTCAATTTCAGGACACCGAAAGTCTCTTGAAGCAAGAAGCAAATCTAACAGATATTCCAGAAAACTTTACGCATGATGCATCAGATAGCGTTCTACAAGCTTATCAAAGTGAAGGTGATCCTGATTCTTATGATTCGTGCTATACTGAATTGAGAAAATTTGTCGATTCCGCACTGGATATCTATAAAGTAAGTTTATTCTTGACTCTATTAAGAAGTTTGATAACAAGAGGTTTTTAATAAATCAAATTTAATGAACTAGATTTGAACATTTAATCATGCCACAAAACATTAATTTCAATGGCATCCTGAAGATCTCTAAAAACTAATAGCAGATACTAATAAGCAATTAATTCAATTTAATATTTTAGTACGAGCTGAGCATGATTCTCTATCCAGTTTTTGTTCACATGTACATCGAACTCGTCTATAATGGTCATGAAGAGCAAGCTAAAGAACTTATGGAAAAGTTTGGTCCAGAGCAAGAATATTATTATCAAGAAGACATAAAGAGACTTTCAATGATAACAAAAAGAGATCAAATGAGTGGAAATGACTTGACTGATACATTTAAGTCTAATGAATTTATCATTCGTATATCCCGTGATACGTTGTCACTGCTCAAGCGGCATCTTCAAGAGAAAAAAGCCAGTGTTGTTATGAATATCATCAATGAACATCTCTACTTTGATTTGTATGAAGGAATGGCTAGAAATAAGAAGCAATGTGATGCAACAGCTGGCGCATTACTAGGTGAAGCAAGGAGACAAGACAACAAAGTCAAAGTGTATTATGGACTGTTAAAAGAACCTGATTATCAGCAAATGACAACACAAGCACCGCCACCAGAAGAAGAAGATGAGAATGATGTTGATGCAGACAAACCGAAGAAAAAGAAACAAAAGAAAGATCCTTTATTTGGTAAAAAGACAAAATCAGATCCAAATGCTCCACCATCCGATCGTGTGTTTTTACCTCAGCTCCGCGACAATGATAAGAATGAGAAGATCAAAGCACTTCGTGAAGCACAGAAGCGTGTCAACCTTGGACCTGACAGTTTGCCATCTGTTTGCTATTATACACTGCTTAATTCTTTATATACAGTCACATGTGCTGAAATTGCTGAGGATTCATCACTAATTGCAATTGGATTTTCTGATGCAACAATTAAAGTTTGGGCAATGACACCAGCTAAGTTAAGAGAGCTAAAATCAGCTGAGCATTTAAAGGATATTGACAGAGATGTTGATGATGTCCTTGTAAGAATGATGGATGACAGAAAAGCAGACACATCAAAGCTATTTACTGGGCATACAGGCCCAGTTTATAGTTGCTCATTTACATTTGATCGATCACTTTTGTTGTCATGCTCAGAAGATTGTACAATCAGATTATGGTCTTTGCAGACATGGACATGTCTTGTTGTATATAAAGGTCATTTAAATCCAGTTTGGGATGTGAAATTTTCACCGCACGGTTACTATTTTGTCAGTTCTTCACATGATAAGACAGCTCGCGTATGGGCTACAGATAATCCACAACCACTAAGAATATTTGCAGGACATTTATCAGATATTGATGTCTGCATGTTTCATCCCAATTCAAATTATGTTGCAACAGGTTCAAGTGATAGGACAGTCCGACTTTGGGATGTCTTATCAGGGAATCATGTTCGATTAATGACAGGACATAAGGCACCGATCTATTCACTAGTATTTTCAAACTGTGGACGATATTTAGCTAGTGGATCAAGTGATAAAGTTGTGAATGTATGGGACTTGGCACATGGACATTTAGTTGCGAGTTTAGAAGGTCACACATCCACAATTCATTCGCTTTGTTTTAGTCGTGATGGAACTGTGTTGGCATCTGGAGCACTTGATTGTAATTTGAAACTTTGGGATTTTTCAAAATTATGTGAGGATCTTAGTGGTGAAAATGTCAATGTGTCACACAATCCGAATGTAAGGAGTGGAGACAATTATTTACTTCGTACTTTCCCGACAAAACAATCGCCTTTCATAACACTTCATTTTACTAGAAGGAACTTGCTGTATGGTGTCGGTATGTTCGAGAGTTCTTAAATGTAAATTTAATGCCTGAAATATTATTTGAATAAAATAAGGAAATAAAGTGTTTAAAATTTTAACATTTTTAATTTGTTCAATCTTCGATTTTAATAAAATTAAATTTGATGAATAAATTGCAAAGTTCTTTTCCACTCCGAGTTAAAGGTAAATTTGTTCCAAACTCATCAAGAGTCGACCATTAATTTAATGCGGTCTAGATATTGCAAAGCACATGCCCCTAATTAGTCTTTTTTAATGCACTCAGTGAAAGGGTTTCCTATGATGAGTTATCAGGATGGGTTTAAAAAGAAAACGATTTAATTCACATGGATTTACCTTTATACCCTTTTTCGCATACGGTTTAGATTCAATTGATGAAACAATCAAAACTGTAAGAAAAATTGTCAAAATCCTTTGATTCTCAGTTAATTAAAATTCAAATAGAAATAGTTAAAAGAGCAATTTTAATTTTGGGAATTAAAATTTTTCCAATTTTGTTATAACTATTTCAAATTAAAATCTTGAATTGCCATAAAATTCAACATAATTTACCACAAAATAGCACAAAAATTCCAACTCTCATTTTTTCTTTATTTAAATTTAACTTCTGATCAGTTTGAAGTTTGAAATTATACTAAGCCAATTATTTGTGAACAAAAAAAACTAAAGAAAAATCAGTAAATACCAATTGCTTTTAAATGACTTAAGAGTCACTCAAGCAGTTAAGTGCCTTGCTGGTCGAATAGGTAAGGCGCTTGGCTCAAATTTGGTATGGTAACTCGAAGGTCGTCGGCTCGAATCCAGCCATTTCCAAATTTGTTCTTTTTCAGAAGTTTAGATACTTTGACTGCTTAATGTACGAGTCAAGCCATAATTGGGCATTTTGGGCAACGTTGGATTAAGGAACGGATCAGGAACTTGAAGTGTAGCGGGAGAAATAGGAACGAGAGCTACAAGATTACCTTATAATGGAATATTGTCAGAACGGACCTGAAATGTATCACGTCACGCCCACAGAAGATCGAAACGAGAGCCTTAGTTTATTTGAAACCTAGATTTAAAGATTAGAAGCTTGATTCTACGTCACCCATAGTGATATGAAATGTATCACTAATCAATGTAAAAAGTAAAAACATGTATAAATACCTAATTCTTCCGGACGGTATCGTCGACAAATAAATAATAATAAAAAATAATAATAACTAATGAATTTGAAAATAATTCGGTTTAAACCCACTTAGGGGCCATTCACTTATTACGTAACGCTTTTAGGGGGGGAGGGGGGTCTAAGATTTTGTTACGGTTCAAACAAGGAAATTTTTTTTTCATACAAATTTTGTTACGAGGGGGGGGGGGTCTAAAAAGTCATTTTTTCGCGTTACGTAATAAGTGAACAGCCCTTTAATGCATTTTGAGGAAGGAAATAATTGTTGATTCTTTTAAAGTTTATATAGCAATATGCTTTATAGAATTATTTATTCTTTTTTCAAAAATTATTGTCAAGTAAACTTTTACATATTATCTTCAACTTGACTTTGCTTACAGCCCAAACTATATGGATCACCCACAAATCCTTCTTTACAATTACAAATTATTGCATGATTTACTATTTTACAATCTGAATTAAAACTGCAAACATCATTACAAATATTTGTGCATTTGAATGAGAAACAAACTTTATCCGTTGTACAATCAGTATTAACTCTACATTCGGGTGTGCAATTTGGGGGAGTTCCAGAAAATCCAGAAAGACATGAACAAGATGGACCATCGGAGTCATTTCTCTGGAAACTAAAGAATCCACATGGTGGTGCAGTTCCAAGATTCATCTTTTCAGGATCATTTACGCCATCTTTTCTAATGCATTCTCTAAATGGATCTCCTGATTGTTAAAATAGGAAAATTATATCATGAATGATATAAGGGGTCATTCACGTATGATGTCCATAAAAAAATGATTTTTAGACCCCCCTCCCCCTTGTGACGTCCAATCAAAGGTTACCAAAAATTATGATTCAATTTTTGCGATTATTGGATGTCACAAATTTCCTGATCCCCCACCCCCTTCAACTTCCTTGTAACAAAATTCTAAAACTGTCCTCCCGCTTCCCTGTCACAATGTGTCACAAAATCCTAGACCCCCTCCCCCCTGAATCTCTGACGTCATAAGTGAATGACCCCTAAGTAAATTTATTTTTTTACCTATGTAGCCGTCTCCACATTTACAAACTGGATGATGATTATTTACAGAACATTCCGCTTTATAGCCACAAACATCTAAAGAACATGTATTTTTACAGTGTTTGTTAATACAACTTTCAGATACTTGACATTCCGCATTTAAAGTGCACTCTGGAAAATTGAATTTATTTGTGTTTAATTTATAATTATATCGAAATTCTGAAAATTACCTTGAAAATCAGCAGACACTGCTGTTATGCTTTCTTCTTCACCTGATATTGTTTTGCATTCGGTTGAATGAATTAGCAAAACTAGAATTTATTCAAATTTAAGTTGACTTTCAAAATTAAGTTATTCTTATGCAAATTTTACAGACCAAAATCAATAAAAAATTAAAATAATGCATAAACTATAAGAGATGTCGGTAACCTTTTGGATATGTTTTTCGATTTAAAATTCAAGTTAATGTTATGATGAAAAAAATTCTCCACAAGGTTCAGTTTTTGTTCTGATTTCAGAAAATTCTTTTATTTTGAGATAGTTTGAAAATCTCAGAATTAAAACCTGAATCGATCTTTATATTTTTATATGATCTGGAAACTTTAGTCATAAACAGGAATAATCGATACTTTATAAAGGTTCATGATTGCAGATTACTGAATGAACTTGATTTAATTGAAAATATGCTTACCAGCTACGATAATTAAATATTCAACTATCATTGTCATTAGAGAATATGCTTCCTTTGAGTTTGGAATTAAAATAATCACTGTGAATTATGTATTGCCCAGGGTATTGCCTCAATAATAAAAAATTAATAATTTTATATGTTCACTAATACAAACGACACTAATCCTCTTATGTCTAGAAATGATCAAAACTTGTTTCAATGTTCAGACTATAGATCTTGTGTTGATAATTGTAAAACATTATATGCAGATTTAATTCCAAACTCTTTCATTATTTGAATCGAATTATATTAATCGAATATAAATCTGATGCCAAACCGGCTTGGCATGTTGCTGGCCACCATTTAGATCCAGCACCATGCTAGAGCAACCCCAGCTAGGTTCTGGATTTTTGATCGATTTACCAACTTGTGCCATTCGGGATCAGTTTTTATCGAAAGATTATTTTATGATTCTCATGTGCTTAAATTTATGAAAACAGCGTTATTAAAATTATAAAGTTTTGACTCTCCTAAACATTTACAAACTGGGATGACTAGACATACTTAACAATCATAAATTAAGGCATATTACTGAAAATTCTTTTAAAATTTTTAAAAAACCTAAATTTTTGAATTTTTGAATTTTTATTTTCATATTTTTGTAATTTTTAATTTAATCAATTGAAATAAAATCACAGTTTTCAGAAAAAATTTGATCAAAATTTTCTTCGATCGCTGCATCATCATCTAATTCCTCGCTGCTGTTAATTCCGAAATTTTCAAGTGGTTCCTCAACCACATTCGTCTCATTTTGTAAATTCATCTCAGTTCCAAATTCATCTTTGTCAATGTTTTGCTCATCACTTCTATCAAATTCCTCGACTTCCTCGGTCTTAACTCGTTTTTCAGCAGCAATTTCGTAAAATATTTCTTCATTTTTAGCTTCATCATCAAAATCTTCATCTTCACGTCGTCGTTTTTGTGCAACTGCTTTAAATTCAGTTTGCTCATTTTGAGTATCGACGAAGTCATTTGCTGATACGAAAGCTTCCAAATTTGAAAATGATCCAATGCATGAGATGAAATCTAATAAATCTTTTTGAACTAATTCGTTTAACTTCCTTTCAATTTCGTCCTTTTTCTCTTTCAGCTTCTCATTTTCTTCACTTAATTTTGTTATAATGCTTTGTGCCTGTTCAATCAAAATTTTTGTTGATTCATCTTTTTCTTGAATTTGGTTTGATTTTCTGTCAATTTCTTGAATGGCCATTGACAATTTATTCTGAAGTCGTTGAAGTTCACCATCAAGTTCTTCGATTGTTGCATTTGCATGAATTTCGTATTCTTCTAAGATTTTTTGTTCATCTTCAAGCATTTTTTCAAGTTCTTCACATTTTCTACTCTCTTCTTCCAATAGCTTTGCCATTTCTGACAGAGATTTGACATTTTCTTGTCGTTCAAGAGTTACTTTAATTAACTCTATGCTGCTCATCATTTGAGTTTGAAAGATTTGTTGCTTTTTATGCATTTCATTTTCAGTTCTGAGTTCAGCTTCCAATTTGATCAAATTTTTGTTTTCCTTTGTCAAATTTAGGACCAATGTTTCAGATTCGCTAAGCTTTGATGAACAGTTTTGAAGTTCATCATGTAAATGTGTTAATGATGTTTCAAGTTTGGCGACTGTTGTTTCTAAATTCATAGTTTTATCCTCCAAACTCTGAAGTTTCTTCTTAGTCATGTCGAAATTCTTTTGTTGGATCTTTAATTGAGCCTCTTTATGTCCAAGTTCCAAGTGAAGATTGAAGTTTGTATCCGACCGTTGAGTCTTTATCTCGTCAAGCTGATTGCTGAGCTGTTTAATGATTAAATCTTTTTTTATCAGCATTTCTTCATATTTTGTGATGTCATGTTCGGATTTTTCTAAATCGTTCTCGATATGAAAAACTTCCATTAATTCATCTTGATTTGAGTTTGCAGCAATTGAAGGGATTTCAGCTTGATCATTTGCTTTAAATCCGTCAACTTGTTGAATCACAGTGGTCAATTCTCGAACCAATTCGAATAATTTTACGTTGTTGTCTTCAACATTGTCGATTTCTCCTTCAAAATCTTGATCAAGACCCTTAATTATTGACTTGTCTTCAATTCCATCGAGCAGTTGACAAACTTGTGAACTTAAATTTTTGTTTTCTATTTGCAATTTCATACATTTTTGGTTTAAATTATGAATTAAGTTATTTTGTTGCGCGTTGAGCTTTTCATCTCTCACAACTTGATACTCAGTACTTAGCATCTGGTAGGCTTTACGAAGATTTCTCAATTCAATTTGAGTATCTTTAATTTCTGGCGCTCTTTCCTCAATCTCGTGCACAACAGCTGTTAAAGTTTCCTTTAACTTTTCATGTTCTAAGTTAAGAACATCTAGATCTTCACTGGCATTGACATACATTGAATAAACTTCTGCAATCGAGAGGCTCGATTCTGTATGTTCAGCCACAACTGTTGTCAATTCTTTGTGTACATTCATGAAATCTTCAGATTTTTCTTTGAACAGTTCCACAATACGAGATTTTGATGATAATTCTTGTTTATATCTTTTGATTGACACTGAGAAATCTTCATTGTTTTTTAAAATTTGCGTTGTCAGTTCCTCAACTTTTGTAGCAAGTATTTCATTGTATTCTCTTAATTGTGCTTCATTCATAATTGATGTTTGTAGTTCTGATGATTTTTCATGCAATTTTCTTTCTAAAAGCATTGATTCTTTTTGAGACTGTTGAAGCTCTTGAACATTTTTGGTCAAGTCATTTGTCAACATTTCGATTTTATTTTGAGCCAAAGTTCTTTCATGCATAAACCTCTTTTCCTTAAATTTTGATTCAGTGACTTGTTGTTGGATTTCTTCACATTTTCGAACTGCTTCGCATTTTGCATTTATTGATTCTTGCAGCTGATTTCTTATTTTCTTTGATTCAGATTCAAGTCGTTCAATTTCCATGCTGCGTCGTTCAAGAATTTTAAAGAGCCGATCACGATCTTCTACAGCTTCATCTCGTTCAATTTGTGCTTCTTTCAACTGAATTTCTAAATTGATACTGAATTCAGAGTGTTGAGATGAGCCATTCGCTAATGGTGAACTGTTAATAGCTGAAAAAGATTCGAAGATATTTTCCAATGACATTATTGAACCTTTAGTTACTAGCTGTTGATGGCAAATTTCGTTTCTAAAAGCTTCGTTAATTTTTGAAATTTAAAAAATAATATTTTAATGATCTTTTGGTGAATTTATGTTATGGTTTGATAAACTTGATTTATATGAATGAGGAATTGAATGAAAAAGGTTTGGATTTTATACAATTTTAGTAAATAGGTAAAATTTCTATTTTGTACGATTCTCAGTTAGATGCAACAAAATAAGATTCTGCAACATTTTTGATCTCAAAATGTTCATTTTTAGGTAGATTTACATTAACTAAGTTCTGCCACAATGTAATTTGATTTATAAACTTATAATTCTTTTTTGCTAAAAGGAATTAGTATTTTTCATAAAATTTAAAAATAGTTTACCAATTAAGTTCAGAGAAGAAAAATAAAGAATGTTGCAATTACATAAATGCATGGATCCAACCATTGTAGTTTTTTTTCACATTTCAGTTTCCATGATTCTAACCTCTTTTAAGCTCTCGATTTCTCTCGAAATCCAAAATCTTAAACGCTCGTATTTTGAAGGTTTTAAATTTTTTGATACCACTTCCAATTTCATCATCGATTCTTTCTCTTCGCTCTCCATTTAACTGTAACTCATAAATTTCGCTCTGTCTTCCTCATTTTCAATGGTGAGGTTGTTGATTATTTCTTCATAGTCATCAATTATTTTTTTTTTTGGATTAACGAGTTTTTCCTTTAGTTCTCGCGACCAAAGTCAAAATAAAAGAAAAACAGTCAATCTAAGTTTAGATAAGAGAAAATGAAAATGGTGATATCATCATTGATATAAAGTTCAATTATTAGTCAGTTCTCAACAAAGAAACTTGTTTTATTTTATGTCTCCAGTTCAAGAATATCATCTTTGATTTCTTCAATATCCTTCTACAAATCAAGGTAATATCGTTCCTGATCAAGAACTTGAACATTTACTATTAAAATAGAAGAAAAAATTTATTTCATTAATCTCATGGTCAAAGATCTGAAGGTACTCTGGAAAAGTTTAAATGTCAGTTTTAGATCTTTAACCACATTGTTGTCATCAATTGTTGGAAGTGCAGAAATGTTGAAAAATTAAAATCTTACAAAATGATTTATCTTAAATCTCAGCAAATTATTTCAATTTCAGACCTTACGCTTAACTTTTATAATTAAAAAATCAGTTTTGATATGTTATATGTATTATAAATTTTAATTCGTGAAAGGTTCCCAAAAATTGAAAGTTGTATATCCAGATATAGGGAGTAGGATGAAAATACTTAAAATATGGGACGTAATTTAATTTAGTTTAATTTCAAACAGATGAATTAGAATTAGAAGATAGAATTACAGAAACAGCACCTATAAGAAAAAAATACACTTGAATCATAATCTTAAACTTTTCAAAAATTTGGAGAATGTCCTTTATTTTTATTTTGCCTCACAGTGATATAATGTAGCATCTTAATTGAAAATGTTCGAATTTAGGTTGATGAATTTCTATATTTTGGTTTCATCAAATTTCCATCTTGGTCTTTTATTTCTATTTCTGTATGCAGACTGCAAAACTTTTCAGTATTCTCAGGTGGAACTTCAAGATGACATTTATCACTCAATGATTTCTGTAAATCGTCATCAACATCAACGTCAACTTCTTCAATAATGATTATTGGAATCTTGTGAGCTCCTTTTGACGATGAAAGACCATTGATATGGTTGATGACTTCTTTTTGAATGTTTTCCATATTTGATGATTTATATAGAAAATATATTTTACCAAAATTATGATTTTAAGTTTTAATTTTGTAAAATGTTACTTTCAAAATTCTTTATTGAAATTATAAAAAGAATGTTAATACCTTCGATTTTTATACTAAAGCTTTCAAAACTTTTAAATGCACCTGAATAATAACCTTTAAAAACAAAAGAAAGTTTTTGCATTAAACGGGAAAGTTTTTAATTCAATAAACAAAACTAAAACTTCAATAATCTCATGTCAAAGCCTAATCAAAAAAATTGACAGTAAATTATGCTCAGTTATTCAAGGAAAATAATTCTAACTTAACAACCCAAAAAATACCAAATATGGTCATAAATGGGAACCTCAAAAACATCACAAACAATAGCAAATTCATCTCGAAGTGCTCAAAAACTGAAAAAAATAATCAAAACTTAAAATCACGACTGAGAAGCTTAAATTCAAATATTATCCATTCAGGACCATCAAAAAATAGCACATCCACTTAATTCATATGACAGTAACGGTCGTGTTTGTGCAGCTCTAGAAGATATTTGTGACTGCATGGAAGATTATTGTGTTGGAGTCATTTTGAATACAAAAGCACTTTTTGGGGCCTGATTGTCGTTCTGAATAGGAAATTTGCATTTGAAACTATTGAAATTGACGGAAGTATGAAAATCATTAAGAACAAGGAAATTAAACGAATAAAAACTCTCAGTTTAGATTTTAAAAAAATCCGATTTTTTAATTATTTGACAAATTTTCAGCTCTTTTTTGTATTTAAGACATATTAATCTACAGGTAGTGCTGAAGTATTATTTTTTCCCGCCAAAATTTATTCTTTGTTTATTTTTTTACTCTAAACTTTTTAAATGTTTTTAATAAAATTCAAATGTTTTGCAATCTTTATACCAGTGTAAGTTAACAATTTAAGACATACGCAATGTTAAAACGATCAGGAAGTGAGCAATCAAATCCAAGTAAACGGGTAAAAGCTGACAATGACATGCCACCACCAAGTTTTGGTAAATTTATAAAATATTCACCAAAATCAATTTTTATTTATATTATTTAAAATTATTTTTAGTTCCTCGACAGCCATCAACATCCAGAAATATCAACAGTACTCAAAAACTGTCAGCACCACTGTCATCTAACAATAATATAAAAATAAAACTCCAAACATCCATAAAGGAACTGAAATCTAATCATAATGGTTACTTTAGTGACGATGAAGAAGAAGACGAGGAACTTTGGTTCAGAGCATCCCAAATTGAGGAACGTGAAATGATGTCACATCCGAAAAACCCAGTAGACACGACAGAAATATCATATTCAGAATTTCATGATGCAGAAGGATTAACAAGCACACAAAATGATGGATTTGCAGTTCCAATGAGTCAAATGGATGTTGCATCATCGCAAAAAATTCGTGTCCTTCAGAATAAATGCACGGCACTCGAAAAGCAACTAAAAAGAAATTTGCCTAATATTGCTAAGGCACAAGCAGTTGCGACACAAGCAAATTGTCAAATAAATGATCTAAGGAACAAAATTAAAAAGCTACAAGCTGAAAATGAGGAACTAAGGAAGGACAAACTCAGTGATGCTGACAGAGTCAATGAAGCAACAACAACAATAAGAGGTGAAAATAATTGTTTGAGAAACCAAGTTATCGAATTGAACAAGAAAGTGCGGGAATCACATTTTGAGAGGAGTATTATGGACAAAAGTCCGTTAGATCCAGCAGAAGTGGAAATGATAAGGCTTACTGAAATGATTTTCGATGTGAATAAGACGAGTCATTTTCGACAATTGATGTCACAAGCAACAGCTTACAAATTTTTAAAATTTGATTTAGGAAATGTGAATTCAAAGTTTCACAGTCAATTGATCACATTACAGATGACAATTGCAGATCTTCAAGGGAATTTTTTAAAAAATGAAAAAAATTCACTACAAAAATTTAATAATTCAAGATTTGAAGATAAAACTAAATTCAACAATTTTAAAATGTTTAACCAAATTGTTAAGATTTTCTATAAAATTTCCGATGACATAAAATCTTGCGGATTAAGACACTTGGATGAGCATTTTGTGAGAAAGGAATTTGCATTTAAACAGACTCAATATTGTTCAGATCAGTATTATGGTGATAAAAAAAATGCTAAGAAAATTAATAAGGTTGAAAAACTTTTAGGATTTATTGACATAAAGAATCCATTGACAAAAAGTGATGAAATATTTTTTGATGAAATTCGAATTGATCATCGTAGATTAATTGGAATCATTTCACAAATATTGAATCAATCTATTGTTTTAAGTGAAATGATGTTGACCCAGAATATATCCACAAATCCTGCTGAATACAAAACTGGAATTGACTTAATTTGTGACATTATTGATCCTCACATCCTTCAGTCTAGATTCCTTTATAAAAATTCTGGAATTACCGCAGCATTTGCAGATCTCATCAAAAATCTTTCAATTCATTACAGACATTTTAAGTCTGACTATAAAAACATCAATAGAAATTTTGGAAAACTCTTTAGTCACCTGCTTGCAATGTCTACAAATAATCCACAAATTCTACTTAATTTCTCAGAATTTTTAATAAATATTTTAAGTAACAACAATGGAGCTGAAATACTCAAAGAATTATGCAAAGATTTTCCATCATTTAATATCGAGTATTCAAGCATGTTTAAAATTTATCAAATTCCAAGAAGTGGATGTATGCTGCAAATTTTCTTTATTCTTCTTACAACTGCATTTCGTTTTATTGAAAATGTTGCAGAACATAATTTAGATGTCCTGTTTGATCTGACAATCAACTTTAATACAATAGTTTTCTTAATCATTGCAAATGGATGTGAAGTGGAATTTTTAAAATCATCATCAATTGATTCTAGTGATATTAAAAATCATTGCAAATGCTACATGTTTCTTGTTATTGCATTAATTATTTTAAATAATCAGGCTCTAAAACATAGGAATGTAGATAATATTAAATGTAAGTAGACCTTTTGCCTGATTGTTTTTATAACTCAGTTCCATCTGTATAGCTTTTATTTCTTTACATTACAGACTACTCTAAAGTATCATGCATTACAAAGTCAGCAGTTGTAACGCTTGTTGCACTTCTGTCATATACTGGACATACAATTGACTATAGAAGCTTTACATTTGGATATAATGCAATTAATGAACTTTATACATGGATAACATTTGGTGACATTTATGTAATAAATTCTGAACGATTTTACAATTGCAAAACATTGTTCCTGACGCAGGACAGTCATGGTTAGAATTTTTAAATACATTTAGCGACTTGAGTTATCAACAAATAAACAAAAAATATTTATTTTACAGAAAAATTTATTGAAAGAATTATAACAAGTACAAGCAATGACTATTCATATTCATTTATAACGTGTGACTCAAATCCTGAAGAAAATGAAGAAGCTGAAGATGGTTCAAATGAGGCAAAAACTGATTTATGGAATGAAATTACTAATGACTTTAAAGCTGATGAAAGGTAATGTATTAAAAAAATATTAATTATTAGTGATAATAAATCAAATTTATTTAAAATCTTTTAGTGATATTTCAAGAATCAGTTTTCCAAGATAGTGTAGAACTAAACTCCAAGGCATGAACTCATGTCCAATGCACAAATTTCATCCGGAACAATGCTGAATTCAAACAATCAACATCGATTGTCATTTAATTCGTAAATGCAATATACTTTTTAACTGCACAAGTATTGATTAATTCATTGATGACTATAAATTGTGCAAAATTAAATGAGAAATGTATTATGTCATAGAATAACACAGGGAATAAATAAAAAAAAATTGTTGATATATTAAGAATTTATAAGAGCAAAGTTTGACTTTTTAAAAAAAATAATATTAAAATTTTATTTCAAACTTCACACTTAATATACATTTAACACAATAGCAATTCAAATTCTTTGTTCATCAAGGATGACGATAAAGTAATAATTAACAAACAATTCAAATTCTTAGAATCATATTGTTCTGCGTCATGAAACAAGTGAACGATCTTTTTGTCAAAAAAATAGATAAAGGAAGCTTTTAACTTTCTGTTATATTTACTACAGATTTTAATTAATAATAAATACTTTTGTAACAGATCAACTATGTTTCTTACTTTTAATTACTTTTTAACATTAAAGTTTTCAGTAATTGACAAATGAATATAAATTGCTACATGTCTCAATATATTTTATCTGTCGACATTTCTGAACAACTCATGCTTATTCATAATTTTTTTATGGGTCGTTCACTTATGACGTCCAAAATTAACAGTCATTTTTCAAAAAAAAAACAATGGATTTTAAAGAATTTCTATTGTTCTGTTTTGCTGAACCCTCTCCCCCTCCCTTCCACCCCCTTGACGTTATAAGTGAATGGCCCCTAAAAAAGATTATGGGAAAAATAAACTCACAGTGATTCAACACTGTAAATATAAAATAAAATTTTAGGGATCATAGGGCGCACTCTAGTATAATTTTAATAGCTCAAATAATGTGAATGAAAGTTTAGAGATGCATTTTTATTTTTCAACCAAACAAGCTAAAAGCACCTTAAGTTAGGAATAGAATTCAATGAACTGCAATATAAAGCATGATTAAGTGTATTTGAGACTAGGTTTAGGGACTCATTTAGCACCAGAAACCATTCTCTGGTAATTTGTAAAAAAAAATTATTTTAGTCTTACTAAGTAAGCATATATAGAACAATTTGATACCACCAGACCAGATTTCATTGAAAATTTAAGTCGATATTGTCATCACGTAATAATCCAAGTTGAGTTTCTCCCATTAGAACCTCAACATTTTAAGTTAATCTGTCTAGAACCTGGTGAGCTGAATTGGCTTGGTGTTGGCAGTGGTTTAGGACTTCGGTACCTAATTATTACAGTACTGACACAGCAATCATGGGTTCGAGATTGGGTAGGGGAAATTTTTCACTTGTCCTTTTTCAATTCATATACATGGAAATGAGGCTCACAGCCTTCCTTTGTAGGCTACAGGCAGAAAGGTCATCAAAGGAGTGGTTCGGAACCAACTATAAATTGTAGGTAAATTGCGGTGCTTTGGCGCATCCTCACTCGTTAAACTTTCACTAATTGTGAAAGGCCTTAGCGCACCTCTGGATCACAATTGATCAGACCCGAAGGCTTTTTTCTGTCTAGAATCGCTAAATTATATTATGAGTAATCCAAACAAAGCTGAACAAAATTATCGAGTGTTTGCATTATTAGTCAAGTTTATTTCCATCAAGTCAGACGCTTAGTTATTAAGTCTAAATCTGTTCGATCACACGCATTTAAAAAAGTTTAACAAGAAAATAAAAAATTTTTTGAATTTTTTCTTATTTTTAAGATGATTTTAAGTTCGATATATATATTTTTTTTTTAAGTGCACGAATAATAATTAAATAAAAACTTTGTGCTAGATTTTCATGTGAAAAAAACAAGAAAATGTCTGAATTCCAATCTTATGATGTAAGTTCTGTCTATAAAGATGAACACAAAATAAGTAAAATAAGTAAAGATACATTAAAAATGCACAACGGTAAAGATAACAAAGAAACAAATTATTCTACTGATCAAAGTCATCTACACGGCCAGTCAGTGTCTATTTTGTCATTTACATCAGAAAATAAAATCATAATTAATGAGGAAGTTTTAAAGCAAACATTTGATCATCCAGAGCTACAGAATCGAAAAGTCGTTGTATTTTCAATTATTGGTGCATATAGGAAGGGAAAAAGCTTCTTTTTGGATTATTGCCTTAGATTTTTATATGCTCATGTAAGTTATTTATAGAAACATTAGAATCTTGGTTCAAATTAGAGTTGAGTCAAACTAAGTTGAACGTAACGTTTGGGGTTAGATGATTGGGATACAAATTTTATTTTATTTCTCAGTACTCGTCAATAAACTATCCCAAAAATTCAACATTAAATTCCAAAAAATGGATGGGCGATAAAAATGATCCTCTCACAGGCTTTTCATGGCGCTCAGGGTCAGCTCGTGATACAACTGGCATCATAATTTGGAATGATGTATTTCTTCATACAAACGAGGAAACAGACGAAAAAATTGCAATTGTAGTCATCGACACTCAAGGTCTTTTTGATAATGAAACCACAGCGATGGATAATTCGAGAATTTTTGCATTGGGAACTCTAATTTCATCAATACAAATTTTGAATTTGTCTGGAGTTCTTCAGGAAGATCAGCTGCAGTACTTGCAGTTTGCTACTGAATTTGCGAAATATGCAAAAATTGACAATAAATTGTCAGAAAAGCCTTTTCAAAATTTGATGTTTCTCATTAGGGATTGGGTGAGTTTTTTGTTATGATTTAAATCTTGTTTACAGAGATTAATTTAAATTTAAAAAAAACCTTTTTTGCAAAGGCACATGCTGATGAAAATGAATATGGGATCCAGGGTGGTGATGAATATTTAAAACAGTTTCTTAATACTAGAAGCGATCAAAATAAGGAATTAAAATCTGTTCGAGAATTTATTCATAGTTCATTTGATAAAATCGGCTGTTCATTGCTCCCTTATCCAGGTAATCATGATGTGTGATCAAAGGTTAAGTTGATTTTATACTCTTATCAAGGGAAAACTACTTAATCGGTAAAAATGGAAGTTTTCCACCAAAAATGGTAAAAAAGGTAAAATTTTCATTTTTACCATTTTTCTAATTTTACTTTTTTTACCATTTTTCCAATTTTTTTACCATTTTTTCCATTTTTCCCACTTTATGATGGGAAATTTTCCATAAAAAATGGGAAGAATGGGAAAAAATAGTAAATTTTCCATCAAAATTTTTAGCATCCAAGTAGTTTTCCCCCTGATTCTTATAGAGTACTACATCCTTTTTAATGATGATATAGCAATTTAACATATAATTCTATATTAAATGACAACTATATGTTTTAAAATTTTTAGGAGATTCAGTATTTGGAAATAAAAAGAAAAGCAAGAATGCAAATAAATACAATGGAAATTGGGGGGAAATGGACGAAGATTTTAAAGATGAGCTTTTTTCTCTTATTGAGTACCTACTCAAACCGGAAAGACTCGTTCTAAAAAAGATCAATGGAAAAGATCTTAAAGGATCTGAATTTTTGAAATATGTCCTTCAATATTTCAAGCTCTTCCAATCTGATAAACTTCCAAAAGCTCAATCAATTTATGAATCGACAGTTGAGAAGCAAATGAACATTTTGATTGAGCTATGCATTAACAGTTATAAAGAAACAATTCATTTTAATCAGGAAATAATAATTAATATTAATGAGATGGATAAATGTATCAAATTGCTTCCATTGTTGCATAAAATGAGTAAATGTCAAACATTACTAATGTACAATGAATCAAAGAAAATGGGAAGCTCTGAACATGAAGTAAAGTTTAAAGGAATTCTTATTGATCAAATCGAAAAGATTTACCAAGAATGGGAAGCTCAAATGAAAGAAAATATGGTGAAAATTGATAAAGAAAGGAAAAAAACTCAAAAAGCTTTAGAGGAAAAAAAGACACTGGAAATAGAAAAAATGTTTAATGAGAAAACTGCAGCCGAAAAACTTGTTGAATATGAAAAATTAAAAGCAGAAAAAGCACTTGAAAGTGAAAGGCTATTAAGGAAAAAGCAAGTTGAAGCAATAAAATTGGAAATTGAGAAAGAACGTCAAAATAAACTCGAATCTGTTAAAAAAGCTGAAGAGGCAATAAACAAGCAATTGGAAGCAGAATCTGAAGCAGAAGAATGGAAGAAAAAATATGAGGCAACGACAAAAAATAAAAGCTGTAATATTTTATAAACAAAAAAAATAATATTTAATAAAACGCATTTAAATTCCAATTATAGTCTTTATTTTAACAGCTGCAAATCTTTGATTATTTAAAAGCTAGGAATTCTATCCTCTGGACGTGTTGCAAGATACTTTTTGACTCCCTCAGATGCCATTACTTTTTCATAAACCTTCTTCAAGCTTGGATAATTAGCAATTAAATCACTTCCCATAAGAACATTACAATATTCCATAACAGCGATTGCATAAACATCAGCCCAAGTAATATTCCTTAATGCCAAATGTCCGTCATTTTCTTTTGCTTTTTGTTCAAGTTTTTCCAAATAAAATGGAATCACTTCGTTTACGAGTTTTTCATACTTTTCATCCTTAACTTGCTTGTCAAAGTAGTACCACATGGCAATCTCTATAAAATAAAAAAAAACATGTCTAAATAATTTTTCTGTGGATTCTGGGTCTTGATTTTGTAGCAACGGCCATAAGAGGCCGTTCACTTATAACCAGAGATCGAAGCCTATTTTTACGGCTTAAGTCAATTTTTGATTTTTTTGATAGAGAAAAGCCATTTAACACCCATTTCAAGCATTTAAATGGAACTTTACATGCTTTACTATGATTTTGTGTATTTAGCCCATGCTAAGCCGATTCCTACTCATAAAACTGTCACAGATGTTAAAAACCCTCCTCCTCCTCCCCTTTCCCCCCCCCCCCCCCTTGTGACGTTCAATCATAGACACAAAAAAATACAATTTTTTCACAAAAAAAAAATAAATGTCACAAATTTCCTGACCCCCCTTTTTTCCCCTGTCACGATGTGTCACAAATTTTTAGAACCCTCTCTCCCCTAAATTTAGGGCGTCATAAGTAAACGAAACCTAATTGATTTGGTGCATCACTAAAGTAATCTAGAGGTTTTAAAAAACCAAAACTATCAATTTTGAGAAAAAAAATTTATAATTTTTATCTCGTTATCACATATCAGACTCTTGAAATTAAAAACTGTAGATAACAAATTGAAATAAATTGTTTTTCAAACACACATCTTTTCAAAACCCTAAAGTACTTACTTAACTTTTCTGTATGGACAATATATTTACTTACTTCCACGGAATTCATTAACAGTCTCAGCAGCACAATCAATTTTATAGTTTTCTAATGCATTTTGTCCAGCAAGATTAAATTTGTTGCCAAGATATCGGCAAATTGGAATGCAATGATGAAAAACTTCCCCATCAGCTTCAAGTACTGGCATTTGTCCGAGAGGCATTGCTATTAAAAAAATCATCAGATTAATCTAATTACAATCTTATGCCACTTCGGGGTCATTCATTTATGACGTGCGAAATTAACGGTTATTTTTCATAAAAGAACAATCGATTTCCTGGAATTTATATTCTTCTTTTTTTGATGACCCCCCAGACGTCATAAATGAACGGCCCCATAACAATTAATGAATGTCATGATTGGATTTCGACAATCTTACTAGGTTTTAAGTTGTTCCAGTCCTCCCACTCAATACGATTGTCAACAAATTCTACATTTCCATAAGCAAGCATAAACCTGACTGGTTCGCCAAGGCCCTTGAATGTAAAGTAGTTAATTTTATATGACATCGCAATTAAAATGAGTTTTTTGGTTGAAAAATTTAAAGATCAACGCCAAACGAACGCCGGCACAATACTAAATGAAATAAATGAAAATGTTCATTTAATATTATGTCGGTGTTGGTATGTATTTGTGATTTTATGCTTGTTATCTTTTTCACTTATACATTCAATATGTGTTGATGTATAGAATTAAATTCAATTTGATGATTTTTATGAATGGAAACGAAAATAAATATAAGAGATTTAAGAGTAGACATTATTAGATGATTTAAGTGTGAATAAAAGCAGATTACAAAGCAAATGATTCGACTATATTCTCAAGGTTAGGGCGGCAAATCATGATTCTGGCTCTCACATCATGCGAATGCAGAACTTTTCTTCTAATCATTGTAATAATAACAAAAGCAAGTAAACAGACACAAGTTACATCTAATGAACCATGACCTTGCATATCAGCTTTTATTCGAAATATTTTATTGAATTTTACATAACACTACATTTGGGTTTTGGAACATGAAAATTAATTCCCAGTTCTTTGATATGAATTTTGAGTCTTCGACTTTCTTCGTCTCGTTTCCTTTGTTCCTCTTCGAGTCGCCTTCTTTCTTCTTCAATTTGCTGCTGTCTTTCTCGTTCTCTACGAAGTGATTCTTCAGCATCCTTTTGTCTTTGTAGTTCCTCTTTAATTTGCTGGTTTTTGAGTCTTAATTCTTCTTGTTGTCTTGCAATTTCTCTTTCATGTTCCTCAAGTTGTCTTTGCAATTCTTCAACATTTCTTTTATTTTCTAATTCTTCCTCCTTCTTACGAATTCTTTCAATTTCATCTGCAGCTTCTTTGGCATTTCGCTGCTCTTCCTCAATTTGAACAAAATGAATTTGCATCAAATTTTTCCACTCAAATTCACGTTTTTGTATTTTTTGCTCCAAATTTTTTTTAAATTTTTCTGAATCTTGAGCATTTCCCATCTTTTTGGCGTCAGTGAATGCTTCAAGAGCTTTTGACAGTGCAAAACTATGAATTAAATTTATTTCGTTTCTATCACTAGGATTTCTTAAGTGGTGTTCGTAGACTTCATAACATTTAGTGACAATTTGAGTCAGAAATTTTCCAACTGCTAGTTCATATAGTGATTTAGGCTTAGGGATGCTTCCAGGTGTTGAAAATAAATTTATATAACTTTTAATATATTCAAAAAGTTCGTGTGCCTTCAAGTCAACTCCTTCGACTTTCTTTACAACCATATTTTGTGGTTTAAAGAAACTTTCAATCAAATTTTTAATTTCTTTCATAAAATCCTCATCCATTAAACTCCATCGGCCATCATAGTCACTAGACGATGCCACTTTCTTTCCTGGATATGGCATCAAGTAGCACAAAAGCTTATCAAATGACTCACGGATGTGGTCACGAACAGTTCGAAGATCATCATTTTGGTCATTATTTGTTTTAAGCACTTCATTGAGATAAGCTTGACCGCCATTAAATCCAAACTCATAATCATCAACATTTTGCCAGTCACGAACAAGAAAAAGAAATTTTTGGAATGGCTTGATGTCGGTTTGTGGTGATGATGTTCGGAAAAATTTCGCATACTCAGTTGTGAATTGTAAATACTGAAGTTGATCTTCCTGAATGATGTTTGTTAAATTGAGGATCAATGTTGATGAAAAAAGTGTTCCAAGTGATAAAATTTTCATATTTTCTTCTGTGCTAGTCTCAGGATCAAAAAGACCTTGGGTATCGACTAACAATACTGCCAATGGATCACCATTTGGTGGATCATAAAGGAATACGTCAGACCAGAATGAAATACCTGTTGAATCACGTGATGAACCAGATCGCCAAGAGAATCCTTTGAGTGGTTCTTCAGCGTCTCCTATCCAATTGTCTTTATATTGAAGAGGATTGTTTAGGAAATTTATTGATCTGTACTGAAATATCGAAAAGAAATAAATAAATTCATGTTTTCAAATTATTGTTTTTAAAACTTACATTTGCATACATAAATCTCAAACAATAATCCATAAAAAAGCTTTTTCCTCTACGATATGAACCAACAATAGCAAAAATTGCAACTTCGCGGTCCTTAACATCAGGATGAAGAAAAATTTCACTTAATTGTTCTTCTTCAAAAATTATTTGATTATTTAAAAATTTTATTGCATTTTTTGCTTCACCGTATGGATGACTTGATGACATTTTTCCACAATGTTATTAAATAAATGAAAATATGTTTAAAATTATGAAGTCTTTAATCTCAATGTCATTTATAAACTGAACTACAAAATAAATAATATCAGATCTTTTATTTCCTAATTAAAACCACAAATTTGATTGAATTCCCCATTTAGTTAAAAATGTATTTTGTGGTGACTATTCAATTGGCAAGTAGTTTATCACTTTTACACGTTTTCTCAAACATTTGGATTACGATTGCCACAAAAGATTAAGTTAGATTCTTTATGTGACATTTAAAGATTTTTAAATCCATTATTAAACCATTATTTATTAAGTTTTTTACATTTTAATTGCACTTTTTTTGCATTTATTGATGGCATACATAAAATCTAGGTTTCAAATAATTTTAGGCTCTCGTTTCAATCTTCTGTGGGCGTTACGTGATACATTTCAGTCCCGTTCTGACAATATTTCTATTTCTCTTGCTACACTTCAAGTTCCTGATCCGTTTCTTAATTCAAAGTTGTCCAAATGCCCAATTATGACTCAATCTCGTACATTAAGCATTCAAAATATCTAAACTTCTGAAAAAGAACAAATTTGGAAAACGCTGGATTCGAGCTGACGACCTTCGAGTTACCATACCAAATTTGAGCCAAGCTCCTTACCTATTTGATTAGCAAGGCACTTAACTGCTTTAGTAGTAATTTTATCTATTATCAAACAAATATTTGTGGTTTTGATTAATCCAAAAAACTTTCAAATGTGGTTATTTTCATTAAGTTCCGATTTATATAGCTTTTATTCAAATAAAGTATTTTTATATTATTGACTATAAATAGATGAATGTTATTATTTCTACTTATTAATAATCTATAGTGCTTTCATATTGATTATTTTAAAACTTAACTACTAAGTTTTGACTTTACTATACAATAAGCAGAAGATATTAATAAAAAAATGATTCACTCATTTGGAAATCCAGAAAACGTTTTACATTTTTCTGAAGATGACTCAGTTTTTTTCAATGAAGATAAACTTAGGAAAATATTTGAACATCCTGATGTGATAAATCGTAAAATTGTTGCATTTTCAATCATCGGTGCTTATAGAAAAGGAAAAAGCTTCTTTTTGGACTACTGTTTGAGATTTTTATATGGAAATGTAAGTTGCTGATCTCTTGATCGTTTTTTAAGTTATTTAAATGTAATATGTATCTGCTCAGCATATCTTCTTAAGAATCAGTTATTGAAAATGAAAATGATTTCAGTTCAAATCAATAAACTACCCAAACAATCCAGTTGAATGCTCAGACGATTGGCCTGGTTTAGAAGATGAACCGCTTACAGGATTTTCATGGCGTTCAGGCACAACTCGTGACACAACAGGCATTGTCATGTGGAATGATATTTTCCTTCATACAATTGAAGAATCTGGTGAAGAAATAGCGATTGTTGTCATAGACACACAAGGACTTTTTGATAATGAAACATCATCGAAAAATAATTCTAAAATATTTGCACTGTCATCATTACTTTCATCAATTCAGGTTTTAAATTTATCAGGTGTCATACAAGAAGATCAATTACAGTACTTACAATTTGCAACTGAATATGCGAAATTTGCTGCTAATGACAACCATGCTGGATCTGGAAAACCATTTCAGAAGTTGTTGTTTTTGATCAGAGATTGGGTAAGATCAAAAATTTTAATTCAGTAATTTCTAAAGTATATACTTCTATTTAGGCAAATCCAGATGAATATTCATTTGGAATGGAAGGTGGTAAAAGTTATTTGGAAGATTTCTTAAAACTCAAGAATGGACAAAAAGAAGTATTAAAGTCAGTTAGGCAATTTATTCATAATTCATTTGAAGAACTTTGTTGTGCACTATTCCCACATCCAGGTTAGACTTTAAGAAATTAATTTTAATCTACAAATAAATTAAACTTTTATATATTTGGTTTAAAACAGGAAAGGCAGTGTCCGGTAGAGCACAAGTTAAGAAATATGATGGGAATTGGGGTGCAATGGATGAAGATTTCAAAATTGAACTTTTTAATTTAATCGAATATCTTTTAAAACCTGAAAGGCTTATACTAAAGAAAATAAACGGAAAAGATCTTCATGGATTTGAATTTTTAGAGTATATCCTACAATATTTCAAACTCTTCCAATCTGATCAACTTCCAAAAGCTCAGTCAATTTATGAGTCAACAGTTGAGAAACAAATGAATATTTTAGTTGAATTTTGTGTTGAAATTTATAAGAAAACTGTTTTTATGAACCAAGATGTGATCAAAAATTCAAGACAAATTTTACTTTTTCACAATGGAAGTGAGAACAAAGCACTATCCATATATAAGAATTCAAAGAAAATGGGAACTTTAGAACATTATGAGAAATTCAAATTAATACTCAAAGTAAAAATTGGTGAAGCTTTTAAAGAATGGAAAGAGTCTGTAGATAAAAGGATTCAAATTATAGAAATGGAAAAAGAAATTGCTCGATTAGAACAAGATCAGCAACATCAAGTTAATTTACAGAAAAAAGAAAATGAAATGAGAGCAGAAGAAGAAAAATTGAGACAGGAAAGACTTAAAGCTGAGAGAGAACTTCAACTGCAAAAGGCTGAAAGGATTCGGGCTGTTGAAGAAGAAAGATCGAAAATTGCTGAAGAAAATAGAAAACAGGAAGAGCAATTTAGTAAATATCGGAACTTATTTTTTATAAATACTTGAGAAAAAAATTAAATTAAATTAAATTATTCAATATTTATTGTACTTTAGTTCACTTATTTGACCCTATTCAGTATAAGTGGATAACTGCTGAGGAATGAATTGAAAATCTAAAAATAAATTTCTCTTGCTTGAGCTGTCACAAAATCCTTGAATTACTCCTCCTCCTCCACCCCCCTTACAAACGTCAGACGTCATTAATGAACGACCCTTAATCACAATAAATTAATTTATTTTTTTCAATAGAAACTTTACGAACGGATGGCATTTGGGTAGACTGGAATACTTATAAAAGCGGCATTCCTGAGTTTGCGGTTGTCGGTGGCAGCGATAGTAATGGTTATTATTATGTCATTAGAGCAAATCATGATAATGAAATGATTGTTGGGAAATACTGCCCACAATTAAAGAAAGCGTTTATACCGTACGGTGGTAAAGAATATGAAAAGCCATATTTTGAGGTAAGAATGCATAAACAAGTAAATGTAACTGCCTTTATAGCTGTCATGTAATCAAGATTCTAATTTAAAAATCAATCGGCAAACAAAATTTATTATCTGTAATTTTTTACCAATAGGTTCTTACTCATTCTCGTTATATCTGGATGAATAAGTCACATGGTACTAGTAGAAAAATACTTGGAGGATATGATAAGTTGGGAAATAAAATTTATGTTATTCAGGCGCTCCATAATGGAAATTTTTACCCAGGAAAGCTGCATCATAATGAAGCTTATATATCTCATGGTGGATATGAATACAAAAAATCTAGTTATTCTATCTTAGAAGTTGTAAATGTTGAAGGATATTGAAATTCTGTCTTTAATCATTTAATAAAAATTAAAACTTTATTACAATTACTAATGAATATAAGATTTTTGAATATTATAAGTTTTCCCATATTATGTTAACTTGTTTTTCAACGGACTATTTGATTTTACAATAATCATAAACACTTTAAAATTCTATAAATAGTGTGTTGCAAGTCAGGAAAAAGTCATTAGTAATTTTAGAGTGGCGAAATTTATCTAACCACAATACATTCATCACAAAAATAATTTCAATTTTTCCAAATTTTATAATTTGGCAATGTAGAAATTGCGAATATTGGGTTTCTTTTTGAATGATATCACAGAGAATTTCCGAATTCAAACCTTTTTTTAGCACATTTTTGTATACTTGTATACAAAATGGTGCTTAATAATGTGAAATGTTCGTTCGGTGGCTTGTTCGTCTGAAGAAAAACTTTTTAACCAGACATCGTAGAGAGCTCAGGTTTGATTAATTAGATCAGCTTTATCGAGTTATTGGCCGATCAAATAGTAAGAAAGCTTAAAACAATGGCTTTGCACTATAATTAATGATTTTTTATTCAATATAGTGCAACCTGTCCAAATTTTTTTTCATAGAGTGGAACTTGTTCAAATTTGACTCCCTCTATAATTTCAACTTTAAAAAAACCGTTAAACGAAAAATTTTTTCTTTCATTGCAATAAATTATTAACTTTACTTTAATTAATCTGTAAATGAACGCAAAATAATTAGATAATCAAATACTGATCGCTGCGTCAAAAATGCGCTGAAGTCCCTCGATCAATAACACGAGGACTTTTGTAATTTTTTTTAGCTCATTACCAATTAAAAAATATTTCAAATTTCCCAACCTCAACAATTTCTCATTCCAATATCTATAAAATATTGAAATTAATATTATCGACTTATCAATTGTACTGTGAATTTTGAATCGTTCACTAGTCGTTCTGTAGTTAAACAGTTTTTGAAGTTGTCAGTCATTAGCGAACCAAAAGAAAATATTCAAAATGGGTCACGATCATCCTCATGGTAAACCTGAAAATGTATTGAAATTTTCTCAAGATAACAAAGTTATTGTGGACGAGGGTCCATTAAAGAAAATGTTTGAGCATCCTGATGTTAAGAATCGTAAAATTGTTGCGTTTTCAATCATTGGAGCTTACAGAAAAGGAAAGAGCTTCTTTTTGGATTATTGCTTGCGATTTTTGTATGCAAATGTGAGTAATTCTAGTGATTTATGATAAGCATTTAAGTAAGCTATAAGATACTTAAGAAATGTTAATTCAAAATTTAAGTTCCCATCAATCAACTACCCAAACAATCCAGTTGAAAGCCCAGATGATTGGCCTGGTTCAGAAGATGAACCACTCGCTGGATTTTCATGGCGTTCAGGCTCAACTCGCGACACAACAGGCATTGTCATGTGGAATGATATTTTCCTACATACAATCGAGACAAATGGAGAAAAAATTGCAATTGTTGTCATGGACACACAAGGACTTTTTGACAATGAGACATCACCAATGGATAATTCAAGAATTTTCGCCCTTGGAACTTTAATATCATCAATTCAAGTGCTTAATTTGTCTGGAGTTGTACAAGAAGATCAATTGCAGTATTTGCAGTTTGCAACAGAATTTGCTAAATTTGCCGCTGACGATAGTCATGGATCATCTGGAAAACCATTTCAAAATTTAATATTCCTTATCAGAGATTGGGTTAGTTTGTGGTTTTTTTTTGAATAATTGTGGTTATTTTATTTATTTTTCATGTTTAATTAGTCAAATCCCGACGATCATGCATTCGGAACTGAAGGTGGTGAATCTTACTTAAAATATTTCTTAAAAGTCAAGAGTGGACAAAAAGAGGAATTGAAATCAGTTCGACAATTTATTCATAGTTCGTTTGAGGAAATAAGCTGTGCATTGCTTCCACATCCAGGTAAATTATCCTAAAATCTATAAGCTAAATTTAAAGTTTTAATCTTTAACTAACAGGAAAGAGTGTCGCTGGAGGTGGTAGAAATATCCAGCAAAATAAAAAATATGACGGAAATTGGGGTGCAATGGATGAAGATTTTAAAATCGAACTTTTTAATCTCATTGAGAATCTTTTGAAGACTGAGAGACTAGTCATGAAAAAGATTAATGGAAAAGACCTTAAAGGATCTGAGTTTTTGGAGTATGTTCAGCAATATTTTAAGCTTTTTCAATCTGATAAATTACCGCAAGCACAGTCAATCTATGAATCAACAGTTGAAAAACAAATGAACATTTTGATTGGACTTTGCATTGATAATTATAAAGAAACGGTTTATAAGAATCAAGACTTAATCTCAAATATATCTCAAATACCAGTTTTCCATAACATGAGTAAAAATCAAGCGTTGCTCATTTACAAAGAATCTAAAAAAATGGGTAATTCAGATCATGAGACAAAATTTAAAAAAGAGCTTTCCAAACAAATTGACAAACTGTTCAGTGAGTGGAAAAACCGCTCTGAAGCAAATATCAAAAAAATTGAAGAAGAAAAGGAAAAAACGCTTAAAGCTCTTGAAGAGAAGCAAAAACTTCAACTTGAGCAAATCGAAAATGAAAGGAAAGCTGCAGAAAAACTTCGCGAACTTGAGAGTCTTAAGTCTGCAAAGGCAATTGAACACGAGAAATATTTGAAGGAAAAGGAAATTGCTAAAGCAAGATTAGAAGCGGAACAGCTTCGTTCTCAAAATGCAGAATTTGAAAAGCAAAAAGCAGAAGCATTTAGGAAGGAACTGGAAGCTAGATTGGAAAATGAACGATTAAGAAATGAACTCGATAAAAAGTCTAAAAGATGGTGTACTGTAATGTAAAGTTTATTGTGTATTCATGAACAATTTATAATTTGATGAGGTAATAATAAAGTTCAAAGATCCTTTAGCTCAATTTCTTGGTCTATGCAATAGTAACTGGTCTTTTTTCAACCCAATTTTTAATTTTTTCAATGGCCAAAACTTTATCCTTTAAACTTTTTAAATTTTCATATTTGTCAACAAAGTTTGCATCATGTTTTAGCTCAGCCCAGGTAAATAATCCTTGGAAGTATTCAGAAAGAGATGTGAAATAAAGGTCCACCCAGGTCAACTTGCCATTTACAAAATATCCATTATTATCTGCAACAATTCCATCAAATAATGTTAAGGCTGTTGGAATAATATCATTGATGAGCTTGTTGACTTCCTTCTCATAGTGTTCCTTTCCAAATGCATCTTTGTAGTAGTAAGTAATATCTTCACATTCTAGAATTATATAAATGAGTAATTAAGTTCAGAGATACAAAATTAAAGGAATATCTAACAACATACATGTTGCCATACTTACTTCCAATTAAGTCATAAATAAATAATGCGGCAGTTTGGATTTGCATTTTCTCAATTTCATTAGATCCAGCGAGATTGAACTTTTCGCCCAGGAAGTTGCAAATGGCAATTGTATGTGAATATTTTTCTCCATCAACTTCGAGGACTGGAACTTTGCCGAATGGCATTGCTGTAAAAATTATCAGTTGATTACAATTAATTCTAGAACATTCGAATTTACCTTACTTGGCTTAATTTTCGGCCAAACATCTTCCTCAAATCGTATATCATCAAAATTAACTCCACCATAGCTTAATAAAAACCGAATTGCTTCAGCACGAGCACGAAAGTCAAAGTAATGGACTTTATAGCTTGTCATAATTTAAAATAACAATTGAAATTATATTTACAAATTAATAAATTTTTTGAACGCTCTCGAACACCGAAAAATATCTTAAAACTCTCTGTGGCTGTATTTGTCAAAAATACTAATACAAACGTAATTTTGGTGGATAGTTCATGAGGAACTAATACATTCAAAATGTATATAAAAATTATGCGTATTTATATCAACGCATTGGAGTTTTTTCATTCTTGTAATTTATGGTTTTCAGAACAAATGTTGTCATGTGCTGCACAGGTCTAAATCAAGGCTTCTACTAACTCAATATAATCCACTTTTTAAAGATAATTGGCTCATAATTAATTTTATTTCTGATGCACTTTTAACAATGTTTTGATTGCTTGCTGGGAGGAGCTGATGAGAAATTTACAATAATTTCAAAAATTTCCATAATGTTGTCTTCCTCTTAATTAAGAACTAGATTTTGACTTATTCCACACTTATTCCGCACTAAGAAATTGAATTTGGCTTATTCTGAACTAAATCTGAATTAAGAACTTGATTTTGACTTATTCCACACTTATTCCGCAATAAGAACTTGAATTTGACTTGTTTTGCACTTAATCTGAATTAAGAACTAGATTTTGACTTATTCCACACTTATTCCGCACTAGGAACTTGAATTTGACTAGTTTTGCACTTAATCTGAATTAAGAACTAGATTTTGACTTATTCCACACTTATTTCACACTAAGAACTTGAACTTGACTTGTTTTGCACTTAATCTGAATTAAGAACTAGATTTTGACTTATTCCACACTTATTCCGCACTAGGAACTTGAATTTGACTAGTTTTGCACTTAATCTGAATTAAGAACTAGATTTTGACTTATTCCACACTTATTCCGCACTAAGAACTTGAATTAGGCTTATTCTGCACTAAATTTGAATTAAGAACTGATTTTGACTTATTCCACACTTATTCCGCACTAAGAACTTGAATTTGACTTATACCGCACTTAATCTGAATTAAGAACTAGATTTTGACTTATTCCACACTTATTTCACACTAAGAACTTGAATTTGACTAGTTTTGCACTTAATCTGAATTAAGAACTAGATTTTGACTTATTCCACACTTATTTCGCACTAAGAACTTGAATTTGACTTATACCGCACTTAATCTGAATTAAGAACTAGATTTTGACTTATTCCACACTTATTTCACACTAAGAACTTGAATTTGACTTGTTTTGCACTTAATCTGAATTAAGAACTAGATTTTGACTTATTCCACACTTATTCCGAACTAGGAACTTGAATTTGACTAGTTTTGCACTTAATCTAAATTAAGAACTAGATTTTGATTTATTCCACACTTATTTCGCACTTAAAACTTGAATTTGACTTATTCTGCACTTAATCTGAATTAAGAACTAGATTTTGACTTATTCCACACTTATTTCGCACTAAGAACTTGAATTTGACTTGTTTTGCACTTAATCTGAATTAAGAACTAGATTTTGACTTATTCCACACTTATTCCGCACTAAGAACTTGAATTTGACTTATACCGCACTTAATCTGAATTAAGAACTAGATTTTGACTTGCTCCACACTTATTTCACACTAAGAACTTGAATTTGACTTATACCGCACTTAATCTGAATTAAGAACTAGATTTTGACTTATTCCACACTTATTTCACACTAAGAACTTGAATTTGACTTGTTTTGCACTTAGTCTGAATTAAGAACTAGATTTTTACTTATTCCACACTTATTCCGCACTAAGAACTTGAATTTGACTTCTTTTGCACTTAATCTGAATTAAGAACTAGATTTTGACTTATTCCACACTTATTTCACACTAAGAACTTGAATTTGACTTGTTTTGCACTTAATCTGAATTAAGAACTAGATTTTGACTTATTCCACACTTATTCCGCACTAAGAACTTGAATTTGACTTATTTTGCACTTAATCTGAATTAAGAACTAGATTTTGACTTATTCCACACTTATTCCGCACTAAGAACTTGAATTTGACTTATACCGCACTTAATCTGAATTAAGAACTAGATTTTGACTTATTCCACACTTATTCCGCACTAGGAACTTGAATTTGACTTATACCGCACTTAATCTGAATTAAGAACTAGATTTTGACTTATTCCACACTTATTTCACACTAAGAACTTGAATTTGACTTGTTTTGCACTTAATCTGAATTAAGAACTAAATTTTGACTTATTCCACACTTATTCCGCACTAAGAACTTGAATTTGACTTGTTTTGCACTTAATCTGAATTAAGAACTAGATTTTGACTTATTCCACACTTATTCTGCACTAAGAACTTGAATTTGACTTATACCGCACTTAATCTGAATTAAGAACTAGATTTTGACTTATTCCACACTTATTTCACACTAAGAACTTGAATTTGACTTGTTTTGCACTTAATCTGAATTAAGAACTAGATTTTGACTTATTCCACACTTATTTCGCACTAGGAACTTGAATTTGACTTGTTTTGCACTTAATCTGAATTAAGAACTAGATTTTGACTTATTCCACACTTATTTCACACTAAGAACTTGAATTTGACTTGTTTTTCACTTAATCTGAATTAAGAACTAGATTTTGACTTATTCCACACTTATTCTGCACTAAGAACTTGAATTTGACTTATACCGCACTTAATCTGAATTAAGAACTAGATTTTGACTTATTTCACACTTATTTCACACTAAGAACTTGAATTTGACTTGTTTTGCACTTAATCTGAATTAAGAACTAGATTTTGACTTATTCCACACTTATTCCGAACTAGGAACTTGAATTTGACTTGTTTTGCACTTAATCTGAATTAAGAACTAGATTTTGATTTATTCCACACTTATTTCGCACTTAAAACTTGAATTTGACTTATACCGCACTTAATCTGAATTAAGAACTAGATTTTGACTTATTCCACACTTATTTCACACTAAGAACTTGAATTTGACTAGTTTTGCACTTAATCTGAATTAAGAACTAGATTTTGACTTATTCCACACTTATTTCGCACTAAGAACTTGATTTTGACTTATACCGCACTTAATCTGAATTAAGAACTAGATTTTGACTTATTCCACACTTATTTCACACTAAGAACTTGAATTTGACTTGTTTTGCACTTAATCTGAATTAAGAACTAGATTTTGACTTATTCCACACTTATTCCGAACTAGGAACTTGAATTTGACTAGTTTTGCACTTAATCTGAATTAAGAACTAGATTTTGATTTATTCCACACTTATTTCGCACTTAAAACTTGAATTTGACTTATTCTGCACTTAATCTGAATTAAGAACTAGATTTTGACTTATTCCACACTTATTTCGCACTAAGAACTTGAATTTGACTTGTTTTGCACTTAATCTGAATTAAGAACTAGATTTTGACTTATTCCACACTTATTCCGCACTAAGAACTTGAATTTGACTTATACCGCACTTAATCTGAATTAAGAACTAGATTTTGACTTGCTCCACACTTATTTCACACTAAGAACTTGAATTTGACTTATACCGCACTTAATCTGAATTAAGAACTAGATTTTGACTTATTCCACACTTATTTCACACTAAGAACTTGAATTTGACTTGTTTTGCACTTAGTCTGAATTAAGAACTAGATTTTTACTTATTCCACACTTATTCCGCACTAAGAACTTGAATTTGACTTCTTTTGCACTTAATCTGAATTAAGAACTAGATTTTGACTTATTCCACACTTATTTCACACTAAGAACTTGAATTTGACTTGTTTTGCACTTAATCTGAATTAAGAACTAGATTTTGACTTATTCCACACTTATTCCGCACTAAGAACTTGAATTTGACTTATTCTGCACTTAATCTGAATTAAGAACTAGATTTTGACTTATTCCACACTTATTCCGCACTAAGAACTTGAATTTGACTTATACCGCACTTAATCTGAATTAAGAACTAGATTTTGACTTATTCCACACTTATTCCGCACTAGGAACTTGAATTTGACTTATACCGCACTTAATCTGAATTAAGAACTAGATTTTGACTTATTCCACACTTATTTCACACTAAGAACTTGAATTTGACTTGTTTTGCACTTAATCTGAATTAAGAACTAAATTTTGACTTATTCCACACTTATTCCGCACTAAGAACTTGAATTTGACTTGTTTTGCACTTAATCTGAATTAAGAACTAGATTTTGACTTATTCCACACTTATTCTGCACTAAGAACTTGAATTTGACTTATACCGCACTTAATCTGAATTAAGAACTAGATTTTGACTTATTCCACACTTATTTCACACTAAGAACTTGAATTTGACTTGTTTTGCACTTAATCTGAATTAAGAACTAGATTTTGACTTATTCCACACTTATTTCGCACTAGGAACTTGAATTTGACTTGTTTTGCACTTAATCTGAATTAAGAACTAGATTTTGACTTATTCCACAGTTATTTCACACTAAGAACTTGAATTTGACTTGTTTTTCACTTAATCTGAATTAAGAACTAGATTTTGACTTATTCCACACTTATTACGCACTAAGAACTTGAATTTGACTTGTTCTGCACTTAATCTGAATTAAGAACTAGATTTTGACTTATTCCACACTTATTCCGCACTAAGAACTTGAATTTGACTTCTTTTGCACTTAATCTGAATTAAGAACTAGATTTTGACTTATTCCACACTTATTTCACACTAAGAACTTGAATTTGACTTGTTTTGCACTTAATCTGAATTAAGAACTAGATTTTGACTTATTCCACACTTATTCCGCACTAGGAACTTGAATTTGACTAGTTTTGCACTTAATCTGAATTAAGAACTAGATTTTGACTTATTCCACACTTATTCCGCACCAAGAACTTGAATTAGGCTTATTCTGCACTAAATTTGAATTAAGAACTGATTTTGACTTATTCCACACTTATTCCGCACTAAGAACTTGAATTTGGCTTATTCTGCACTAAATCTGAATTAAGAACTAGATTTTGACTTATTCCACACTTATTTCACACTAAAAACTTGAATTTGACTTATTCTGCACTTAATCTGAATTAAGAACTAGATTTTGACTTATTCCACACTTATTCCGCACTAAGAACTTGAATTTGGCTTATTCTGCACTAAATCTGAATTAAGAACTAGATTTTGACTTATTCCACACTTATTTCACACTAAAAACTTGAATTTGACTTATTCTGCACTTAATCTGAATTAAGAACTAGATTTTGACTTATTCCACACTTATTCCGCACTAAGAACTTGAATTTGACTTGTTTTGCACTTAATCTGAATTAAGAACTAGATTTTGACTTATTCCACACTTATTCCGCACTAAGAACTTGAATTTGACTTCTTTTGCACTTAATCTGAATTAAGAACTAGATTTTGACTTATTCCACACTTATTTCACACTAAGAACTTGAATTTGACTTGTTTTGCACTTAATCTGAATTAAGAACTAGATTTTGACTTATTCCACACTTATTCCGCACTAGGAACTTGAATTTGACTAGTTTTGCACTTAATCTGAATTAAGAACTAGATTTTGACTTATTCCACACTTATTCCGCACTAAGAACTTGAATTAGGCTTATTCTGCACTAAATTTGAATTAAGAACTGATTTTGACTTATTCCACACTTATTCCGCACTAAGAACTTGAATTTGGCTTATTCTGCACTAAATCTGAATTAAGAACTAGATTTTGACTTATTCCACACTTATTCCGCACTAAGAACTTGAATTTGACTTATACCGCACTTAATCTGAATTAATAACTAGATTTTGACTTATTCCACACTAGGAACTTGAATTTGACTAGTTTTGCACTTAATCTGAATTAAGAACTAGATTTTGACTTATTCCACACTTATTTCGCACTAAGAACTTGAATTTGACTTGTTTTGCACTTAATCTGAATTAAGAACTAGATTTTGACTTATTCCACACTTATTCCGCACTAAGAACTTGAATTTGACTTATACCGCACTTAATCTGAATTAAGAACTAGATTTTGACTTGCTCCACACTTATTTCACACTAAGAACTTGAATTTGACTTATACCGCACTTAATCTGAATTAAGAACTAGATTTTGACTTATTCCACACTTATTTCACACTAAGAACTTGAATTTGACTTGTTTTGCACTTAGTCTGAATTAAGAACTAGATTTTTACTTATTCCACACTTATTCCGCACTAAGAACTTGAATTTGACTTCTTTTGCACTTAATCTGAATTAAGAACTAGATTTTGACTTATTCCACACTTATTTCACACTAAGAACTTGAATTTGACTTGTTTTGCACTTAATCTGAATTAAGAACTAGATTTTGACTTATTCCACACTTATTCCGCACTAAGAACTTGAATTTGACTTATTCTGCACTTAATCTGAATTAAGAACTAGATTTTGACTTATTCCACACTTATTCCGCACTAAGAACTTGAATTTGACTTATACCGCACTTAATCTGAATTAAGAACTAGATTTTGACTTATTCCACACTTATTCCGCACTAGGAACTTGAATTTGACTTATACCGCACTTAATCTGAATTAAGAACTAGATTTTGACTTATTCCACACTTATTTCACACTAAGAACTTGAATTTGACTTGTTTTGCACTTAATCTGAATTAAGAACTAAATTTTGACATATTCCACACTTATTCCGCACTAAGAACTTGAATTTGACTTGTTTTGCACTTAATCTGAATTAAGAACTAGATTTTGACTTATTCCACACTTATTCTGCACTAAGAACTTGAATTTGACTTATACCGCACTTAATCTGAATTAAGAACTAGATTTTGACTTATTCCACACTTATTTCACACTAAGAACTTGAATTTGACTTGTTTTGCACTTAATCTGAATTAAGAACTAGATTTTGACTTATTCCACACTTATTTCGCACTAGGAACTTGAATTTGACTTGTTTTGCACTTAATCTGAATTAAGAACTAGATTTTGACTTATTCCACACTTATTTCACACTAAGAACTTGAATTTGACTTGTTTTTCACTTAATCTGAATTAAGAACTAGATTTTGACTTATTCCACACTTATTACGCACTAAGAACTTGAATTTGACTTGTTCTGCACTTAATCTGAATTAAGAACTAGATTTTGACTTATTCCACACTTATTCCGCACTAAGAACTTGAATTTGACTTCTTTTGCACTTAATCTGAATTAAGAACTAGATTTTGACTTATTCCACACTTATTTCACACTAAGAACTTGAATTTGACTTGTTTTGCACTTAATCTGAATTAAGAACTAGATTTTGACTTATTCCACACTTATTCCGCACTAAGAACTTGAATTTGACTTATTCTGCACTTAATCTGAATTAAGAACTAGATTTTGACTTATTCCACACTTATTCCGCACTAAGAACTTGAATTTGACTTATACCGCACTTAATCTGAATTAAGAACTAGATTTTGACTTATTCCACACTTATTCTGCACTAAGAACTTGAATTTGACTTATACCGCACTTAATCTGAATTAAGAACTAGATTTTGACTTATTCCACACTTATTTCACACTAAGAACTTGAATTTGACTTGTTTTGCACTTAATCTGAATTAAGAACTAGATTTTGACTTATTTCACACTTATTCCGCACTAAGAACTTGAATTTGACTTGTTCTGCACTTAATCTGAATTAAGAACTAGATTTTGACTTATTTCACACTTATTCCGCACTAAGAACTTGAATTTGACTTATACCGCACTTAATCTGAATTAAGAACTAGATTTTGACTTATTCCACACTTTTTCCGCACTAAGAACTTGAATTTGACTTATACCGCACTTAATCTGAATTAAGAACTAGATTTTGACTTATTCCACACTTATTTCACACTAAGAACTTGAATTTGATTTGTTTTGCACTTAATCTGAATTAAGAACTAGATTTTGACTTATTCCACACTTATTCCACACTAAGAACTTGAATTTGACTTATTCTGCACTTAATCTGAATTAAGAACTAGATTTTGACTTATTCCACGCTTATTTCGCACTAAGAACTTGAATTTGACTTGTTTTGCACTTAATCTGAATTAAGAACTAGATTTTGACTTATTCCACACTTATTCCGCACTAAGAACTTGAATTTGACTTGTTTTGCACTTAATCTGAATTAAGAACTAGATTTTGACTTATTTCACACTTATTCCGCACTAAGAACTTGAATTTGACTTATTTTGCACTTAATCTGAATTAAGAACTAGATTTTGACTTATTCCACGCTTATTTCGAACTAAAAACTTGAATTTGACTTGTTTTGCACTTAATCTGAATTAAGAACTAGATTTTGACTTATTCCACACTTATTCCGCACTAAGAACTTGAATTTGACTTATACCGCACTTAATCTGAATTAAGAACTAGATTTTGACTTATTCCACACTTTTTCCGCACTAAGAACTTGAATTTGACTTATACCGCACTTAATCTGAATTAAGAACTAGATTTTGACTTATTCCACACTTATTCCACACTAAGAACTTGAATTTGACTTATTCTGCACTTAATCTGAATTAAGAACTAGATTTTGACTTATTCCACGCTTATTTCGCACTAAGAACTTGAATTTGACTTATTCTGCACTTAATCTGAATTAAGAACTAGATTTTGACTTATTCCACACTTATTCCGCACTAAGAACTTGAATTTGACTTATACCGCACTTAATCTGAATTAAGAACTAGATTTTGACTTATTCCACACTTTTTCCGCACTAAGAACTTGAATTTGACTTATACCGCACTTAATCTGAATTAAGAACTAGATTTTGACTTATTCCACACTTATTCCGCACTAAGAACTTGAATTTGACTTATACCGCACTTAATCTGAATTTAGAACTAGATTTTGACTTATTCCACACTTATTTCACACTAAGAACTTGAACTTGACTTGTTTTGCACTTAATCTGAATTAAGAACTAGATTTTGACTTATTCCACACTTATTCCGCACTAAGAACTTGAATTTGACTTGTTTTGCACTTAATCTGAATTAAGAACTAGATTTTGACTTATTCCACACTTATTCCGCACTAAGAACTTGAATTTGACTTATTCTGCACTTAATCTGAATTAAGAACTAGATTTTGACTTATTCCACGCTTATTTCGCACTAAGAACTTGAATTTGACTTATTCTGCACTTAATCTGAATTAAGAACTAGATTTTGACTTATTCCACACTTATTCCGCACTAAGAACTTGAATTTGACTTGTTCTGCACTTAATCTGAATTAAGAACTAGATTTTGACTTATTCCACACTTATTCCGCACTAAGAACTTGAATTTGACTTATACCGCACTTAATCTGAATTAAGAACTAGATTTTGACTTATTCCACACTTATTACGCACTAAGAACTTGAATTTGACTTGTTTTGCACTTAATCTGAATTAAGAACTAGATTTTGACTTATTCCACACTTATTCCGCACTAAGAACTTGAATTTGACTTATACCGCACTTAATCTGAATTAAGAACTAGATTTTGACTTATTCCACACTTATTTCACACTAAGAACTTGAATTTGACTTGTTTTGCACTTAATCTGAATTAAGAACTAGATTTTGACTTATTCCACACTTATTCCGCACTAAGAACTTGAATTTGACTTATTCTGAATTAAGAACTAGATTTTGACTTATTCCACACTTATTCCGCACTAAGAACTTGAATTTGACTTGTTCTGCACTTAATCTGAATTAAGAACTAGATTTTGACTTATTCCACACTTATTCCGCACTAAGAACTTGAATTTGACTTATTCTGCACTTAATCTGAATTAAGAACTAGATTTTGACTTATTCCACACTTATTCCGCACTAAGAACTTGAATTTGACTTGTTCTGCACTTAATCTGAATTAAGAACTAGATTTTGACTTATTCCACACTAATTTCACACTAAGAACTTGAATTTGACTTGTTTTGCACTTAATCTGAATTAAGAACTAGATTTTGACTTATTCCACACTTATTCTGCACTAAGAACTTGAATTTGACTTATACCGCACTTAATCTGAATTAAGAACTAGATTTTGACTTATTCCACACTTATTTCACACTAAGAACTTGAATTTGACTTGTTTTGCACTTAATCTGAATTAAGAACTAGATTTTGACTTATTCCACACTTATTTCGCACTAGGAACTTGAATTTGACTTGTTTTGCACTTAATCTGAATTAAGAACTAGATTTTGACTTATTCCACACTTATTTCACACTAAGAACTTGAATTTGACTTGTTTTTCACTTAATCTGAATTAAGAACTAGATTTTGACTTATTCCACACTTATTACGCACTAAGAACTTGAATTTGACTTGTTCTGCACTTAATCTGAATTAAGAACTAGATTTTGACTTATTCCACACTTATTCCGCACTAAGAACTTGAATTTGACTTCTTTTGCACTTAATCTGAATTAAGAACTAGATTTTGACTTATTCCACACTTATTTCACACTAAGAACTTGAATTTGACTTGTTTTGCACTTAATCTGAATTAAGAACTAGATTTTGACTTATTCCACACTTATTCCGCACTAAGAACTTGAATTTGACTTATTCTGCACTTAATCTGAATTAAGAACTAGATTTTGACTTATTCCACACTTATTCCGCACTAAGAACTTGAATTTGACTTATACCGCACTTAATCTGAATTAAGAACTAGATTTTGACTTATTCCACACTTATTCTGCACTAAGAACTTGAATTTGACTTATACCGCACTTAATCTGAATTAAGAACTAGATTTTGACTTATTCCACACTTATTTCACACTAAGAACTTGAATTTGACTTGTTTTGCACTTAATCTGAATTAAGAACTAGATTTTGACTTATTTCACACTTATTCCGCACTAAGAACTTGAATTTGACTTGTTCTGCACTTAATCTGAATTAAGAACTAGATTTTGACTTATTTCACACTTATTCCGCACTAAGAACTTGAATTTGACTTATACCGCACTTAATCTGAATTAAGAACTAGATTTTGACTTATTCCACACTTTTTCCGCACTAAGAACTTGAATTTGACTTATACCGCACTTAATCTGAATTAAGAACTAGATTTTGACTTATTCCACACTTATTTCACACTAAGAACTTGAATTTGATTTGTTTTGCACTTAATCTGAATTAAGAACTAGATTTTGACTTATTCCACACTTATTCCACACTAAGAACTTGAATTTGACTTATTCTGCACTTAATCTGAATTAAGAACTAGATTTTGACTTATTCCACGCTTATTTCGCACTAAGAACTTGAATTTGACTTGTTTTGCACTTAATCTGAATTAAGAACTAGATTTTGACTTATTCCACACTTATTCCGCACTAAGAACTTGAATTTGACTTGTTTTGCACTTAATCTGAATTAAGAACTAGATTTTGACTTATTTCACACTTATTCCGCACTAAGAACTTGAATTTGACTTATTTTGCACTTAATCTGAATTAAGAACTAGATTTTGACTTATTCCACGCTTATTTCGAACTAAAAACTTGAATTTGACTTGTTTTGCACTTAATCTGAATTAAGAACTAGATTTTGACTTATTCCACACTTATTCCGCACTAAGAACTTGAATTTGACTTATACCGCACTTAATCTGAATTAAGAACTAGATTTTGACTTATTCCACACTTTTTCCGCACTAAGAACTTGAATTTGACTTATACCGCACTTAATCTGAATTAAGAACTAGATTTTGACTTATTCCACACTTTTTCCGCACTAAGAACTTGAATTTGACTTATACCGCACTTAATCTGAATTAAGAACTAGATTTTGACTTATTCCACACTTATTTCACACTAAGAACTTGAATTTGACTTGTTTTGCACTTAATCTGAATTAAGAACTAGATTTTGACTTATTCCACACTTATTCCACACTAAGAACTTGAATTTGACTTATTCTGCACTTAATCTGAATTAAGAACTAGATTTTGACTTATTCCACACTTATTTCGCACTTAACACTTGAATTTGACTTATTCTGCACTTAATCTGAATTAAGAACTAGATTTTGACTTATTCCACACTTATTCCGCACTAAGAACTTGAATTTGACTTATACCGCACTTAATCTGAATTTAGAACTAGATTTTGACTTATTCCACACTTATTTCACACTAAGAACTTGAACTTGACTTGTTTTGCACTTAATCTGAATTAAGAACTAGATTTTGACTTATTCCACACTTATTCCGCACTAAGAACTTGAATTTGACTTGTTTTGCACTTAATCTGAATTAAGAACTAGATTTTGACTTATTCCACACTTATTCCGCACTAAGAACTTGAATTTGACTTATTCTGCACTTAATCTGAATTAAGAACTAGATTTTGACTTATTCCACGCTTATTTCGCACTAAGAACTTGAATTTGACTTATTCTGCACTTAATCTGAATTAAGAACTAGATTTTGACTTATTCCACACTTATTCCGCACTAAGAACTTGAATTTGACTTGTTCTGCACTTAATCTGAATTAAGAACTAGATTTTGACTTATTCCACACTTATTCCGCACTAAGAACTTGAATTTGACTTATACCGCACTTAATCTGAATTAAGAACTAGATTTTGACTTATTCCACACTTATTACGCACTAAGAACTTGAATTTGACTTGTTTTGCACTTAATCTGAATTAAGAACTAGATTTTGACTTATTCCACACTTATTCCGCACTAAGAACTTGAATTTGACTTATTCTGCACTTAATCTGAATTAAGAACTAGATTTTGACTTATTCCACGCTTATTTCGCACTAAGAACTTGAATTTGACTTGTTTTGCACTTAATCTGAATTAAGAACTAGATTTTGACTTATTCCACACTTATTCCGCACTAAGAACTTGAATTTGACTTATACCGCACTTAATCTGAATTAAGAACTAGATTTTGACTTATTCCACACTTATTTCACACTAAGAACTTGAATTTGACTTGTTTTGCACTTAATCTGAATTAAGAACTAGATTTTGACTTATTCCACACTTATTCCGCACTAAGAACTTGAATTTGACTTATTCTGCACTTAATCTGAATTAAGAACTAGATTTTGACTTATTCCACACTTATTCCGCACTAAGAACTTGAATTTGACTTGTTCTGCACTTAATCTGAATTAAGAACTAGATTTTGACTTATTCCACACTTATTCCGCACTAAGAACTTGAATTTGACTTATTCTGCACTTAATCTGAATTAAGAACTAGATTTTGACTTATTCCACACTTATTCCGCACTAAGAACTTGAATTTGACTTGTTCTGCACTTAATCTGAATTAAGAACTAGATTTTGACTTATTCCACACTAATTTCACACTAAGAACTTGAATTTGACTTGTTTTGCACTTAATCTGAATTAAGAACTAGATTTTGACTTATTCCACACTTATTCCGCACTAAGAACTTGAATTTGACTTATTCTGCACTTAATCTGAATTAAGAACTAGATTTTGACTTATTCCACACTTATTCCGCACTAAGAACTTGAATTTGGCTTATTCTGCACTAAATCTGAATTAAGAACTTGATTTTGACTTATTCCACACTTATTCCGCACTAAGAACTTGAATTTGACTTGTTCTGCACTTAATCTGAATTAAGAACTAGATTTTGACTTATTCCACACTTATTTCGCACTAAGAACTTGAATTTGACTTATTCTGCACTTAATCTGAATTAAGAACTAG